>CM062809.1:997364688-999864168 GCA_031772625.1 Pinus tabuliformis | reverse complement strand
ACCCATCGCATAAATTTTCAAAATCACTATTATAATTTCAGAGTTTTGTTATATCGCAAAAAATATGTGCACAACCAAAATGCAAATAAGTCAAGATGCAATATCGAATATCGACGATTTAAAAATTGAAATTTTAATCACGAGTTTGAAAGGAAGGAGGTGATGTGGAGTGAGGCCCCGCGTGGAATTACATATTCTACAATTTGCACTACAACCACTTTGCAATTTGAGATTTCAGGTTTTGGAATTCTGTTTAAAATAATAAATTGGAGTAAATTACCGAGAACCCAAAACACATTTTTCAATTGTTCTATAATTTGGCTGGGTCATTTTGTAGGACTGTTAGTGAAAAATGAAAAAATTAGTAAGAATTAACTAAGAGTTAATATTTACAATGAATGACTATTTTAATTGCAAAAAATGAAATAATATACATTTTTACAATTATTACTCATGCGACAAAAATAATCAAACTTCAAAGGAGTGCTATTTACAAACCGGTTAACCAAATGAGGCAAAACAAGTATCGATGGAAAGCTAGTGAAAAGTCGAATTCAATCAAATAATCAAAATATAAATTCAATGAACAAATGGCAAAATTGTAAGACAATTAACTCAAATGAAAATCATAAACGGTTTTGCCAAAAATTAATGGAAAGGGTCCCCATTATTTGAAGTAAATAAGTAAAAAAATGGGGTGTTGGGGTTTTCCCTACAGTAATGGTAACACACTGGGAAGAACCAATTATATTTGGTTAGAGAATGAACTTTGATTTACCCAAAGGTTAAAAATAATGGAGATCACGAAAATCGTCTAACAGTAAAACATTTTTATGGGTTCCATATAAATAGATTAAGCAATATCGGTTTGTAAAGGTAAGTACTCAAAGAGGATTCGAGAAAAAGTCATGAATCCAAATTTGGGAAATTTTGTTTTAAAACTACCTCATATGAAAAATAGAAGAAGGTACATATATGAGTTTTTGATAAAGCATATATCCATTTTATGATTGGTCTCTGACATCACTTCGCTGCTAGAGAGCATCCATAGCCCCGATGGGTTTGTTTGTATTTCCCATGCTTCCTCTTTTAATCACCCTTTTGATAAGCGCATTTACAAGATTTTAGTTTATAATGTTATGAGAGTGAAAGAGGTGAGATGGTAATAGATACTTATGTATAATGGACATAATACTTTCATAATTTGACTCCAAATTCTTTCCTTGTGACTATCAATTATAGGATTTTATGAGGAGGGGGAGGGATTCATTGTGTTAAACTCATATCAGTTTTTTTCCTTAAAAAAGTAAACTCAACCACTTAGAAAGGATGTGTGTTCCTCCATGAAAATATTTAATGCAAGATGGTTTTATGGTTCCATAAATATATTCCTTTAATGATAAATAAAATCACTAAGATAGATAGAGTAAAATATTTGCTATGTATGCTAATTGTTGTCGGGCAAGGAAAAAATCATCTCACATAAATCATGACAGAGTCACAAAAATTAAAACAAAATTGAAAAAAAAAAGAAAAGAATTCCTAAAGTAAAGTAAGAAAAGAAATCAACAAATAAAAATAAAAATGAAAAAGGCGAAAGGTAAAAGAAAAAAATCCAAATTTAAAAGATAAACTCCAACAAGACTACTTATAGAGTTATAAGAAATGGTGCTTTCAAAATGTAGAGGGTGAATAACACTGATGATAGATAATATGCTAAATGAGAAGTTTCTGTCTGCTGCAAATTTTCTTGTTTCGAAGCAAAATCCTGCAAAAATCATCTCAACCATTTTCTGGCAAAAGTAATGCTCATGAAATAGACTAAAGGTTCATAAACTCCCTAGTTTAACTGATTTGATGAAGATCATTACTGTTTCTTTCAAGAATCTCAAAGAAAATTGAACAAAAGAGAATGAACTTCAAAACTGATCCGGTATAGGTGTGGAAGGTTCATGAAGACCTGTAAAAATAGAGTTCAAGATCAGCAAAAACTAAACACAAAACTGAAACCAAAAGTAAATAAATGAAAGTAAATGAAAGTGGGCACATGAAACTTATCATTGGAGAATTACATTTAATATTACCTGAGAGGTATGTAGGAATTTACAGGGTAAGTTCCTCAGACAGAACACCAAAGGACACTGCTCACAACCAGATCGCAGATCAATACACCAATATTTTTGACGTGGTTAAAACCCTCAAAGAGGGAAACAGTCCACGGCCTGAGCCAACGCGCCACTTCAGGCAATTTATTAATAAAAGAATGAAAATTTACATATGCTTCTCTCATAGACGGATTACCCTACAAATGACCCTCCATGCGCTTTAAATAGAAATCATGGACCAATCGGTGTCAAGCCACGGATCAAGTGTCGGTAATACCGAGGAGAGAATGAACCGTCAGATCACTACATATCATGACCGTCGGATTGTAAGTTACAAAATGTACAAGGTAAAGAAACACACTTTACCTAACTCTATACTAGACCAAGTTGTACTTAACTATTTCCTATGTGTCGGAATATCCTAACATCCCCCCTTAAGAACAACTTGGATAGGATTGAAGGATTTACAAATATGACACAATAGGAGAAGGAAGGAGGCACTAGAGCCTATCCCCCCTTAGTGAAAACTTCCTGAACTCCAACCATAAATCGAAGTTTAGTGAACTTCGCCTCTGTGAGAGCCTTTGTAAAGATGTCTGCAACTTGATCATCTGTTGAACAATATTGCACTTCAAGAACATGGTCATGAATGAGCTTTCTGATGAAGTGCATGTGCAGTTCAATGTGTTTGCTGCGCTGATGTTGGACTGGATCTTTGCATAGCTGAATGGCACTTTGATTATCACACCAAAGTGTAGTCGGATGCTGCTGCTGAAAGCCAAACTCTGACAGGATCTGATGAAGCCACAAGGCTTCCTTACTAGCTTCTACGGCACCACGATATTCTGCTTCTGCTAAAGAAAGAGAAATGGCACCTTGTTTCTTGCAAGCCCATGTAATAGGTCCTGAACCAAGAGTGAACACATAACCTGCAGTAGACTTCCGATCATCAGGGTCACCAGCCCAATCGGAATCAGTGAAACCAACCAATAGAGGAGATTCTTTGGCACTGTAATGAATCCCAAACTGAACTGTACCTCAAACATAACGAAGTATTCTTTTAGCTGCTTTCCAATGACTTTCACGTGGGTTTTGCATAAACCGAGCAACAAGGCCAACAGCAAAGGAAAGGTCAGGATGAGTATGGGTTTAATACAAAATTTTCCTACAAGTTGACGGTATAAGGTAGCATCAACTTCAGGAGAAGTACAAGTGACTGAAAGTTTGACTCCAGACTGAAAGGGAGAAGGGGCTGGCTTACAGTCTTCGATGTGAAAGTGGCATAGAATATCACAGGCATACTTGGACTGGGAAAGGGAAATACCCTCCTTGGATTGCAAGACTTGAAGACCGAGAAAATAATGTAAGTGTCCTAAGTCTGTCATTTCAAATTTCTTTTTAAGGCTAGACTTCACATGGTTTATAAGGTTGGGATCACTATACGGTAAGGATAAGATCATCAACATAAAGAAAAAGAATGATAAGAGACTTGCCCACTTTCTTGGTGTAGACAGTATTGTCAGAATGACACCTAGAAAAAGATTCTAAAAGAAAGCTATCCATTTTGGCATACCAAGCTCGAGGAGCTTGCTTGAGACCATAAAGGGATTTCTTAAGCCGAAATACAAGGCTGGAGTCTGTTTTTATGAAGCCAATGGGTTGTTCCATGTAGATTTCTTCATGCAAGTCCCCATGCAAGAAGGCAGATTTAACATCCATCTGATGGACTTCCCATTTGAATGAGGCAGCAAGGGAAAGAACAAGGCGGATAGAGTTCATTTTGGCAATAGGGGAGAAGGTTTCAGTGTAGTCAATTCCTTCAACCTGTGAAAAACCTTTAGCAACAAGACGAGCTTTATGTTTATCAACTTTCCCATCTGGTCCATACTTGGTTCTGTAAACCCATTTGCATCTAACAAGTTTTCGTCCCTTTGGTAGAGGAACAAGATCCCATGTATCATTTGCCAATAATGAATGATATTCTTCATTCATAGCTGCTTCCCAATCTGGATGGCTTGAAGCTTCTGCAAAGGTGTCAGGATCATAATTTACTCGAGCTTGAGCCATTAAAGAAGAGGCTCTGTCAAACTGAGAACGTGTGTGTCGCTGATCTGTAGGATCACCGGCAAGATCACCTGCTGCATCTCCAGTAGCACGAACCCATTTTGGAAGCTAAGGAGCTGAAGGAGGATCCTGAGATGGTGGGGGAGGATTGTCATCCTCACTTTCATCATCTGAAGAAGAAATGTTTTCAAAAGTAGAAGAGATAGGAAGAGGTGGCACATACGCCGGACTAGGCTCACAGGCCGATATATTTTCATCAAATTTTACATCTCTTCTAATGATAACATTTTTAGACTTAAATGGAATAAGTCTATAGCCTTTGACATCTTCAGAATATCCAACAAAAGTACATTTTTCACTCTTAAGTTCTAAAGCTTTATGCTTTTCATCTGGAATATGGGCCCACGCTTCACTTCCAAAAACACGAAAGTGACTTACATCAGGTTTGATTGAGCTCCATGCTTCTTCTGGAGTGATATTCTTTAAAGCCTTAGTAGGAGTGCGATTTATTATGTAATTTGCACAGTTAATTGCTTCTGCCCAAAAACTAAGACCAAGTCCTTTAGATTGTAGCATACAATTAGCCATTTCCTTTAAGGTGCGATTCTTCCTTTCAACTACACCATTTTGTTGTGGAGTATATGGAACAGTATGTTGCATTTGAATTCCATTCTCAGTGCAAAAGTTGATGAATGTGTTTTTAACATATTCTCCGCCATTATCAGATCTTAGCTTAAGAATTTGATGTCCAGATTGTTTTTCAGCAAAGGCCTTGAAGGCCAAAAATGTGTTAAATACTTCACTCTTGAGTTTTAAGAAGTATACCCAAGTGCGTCTGGAGAAATCATCAATGAAAGTTAAGAAATACTTGCAGCCAGAGAATGAAACAACTGGATGTGGACCACATAAATCACTATGCACAAGCTATAGAGGGGCTGAGGCATGCCAAGAGGCACATTTTTCAAAACTGTCCCGATGATGTTTTCCGAGTACACATCCGGAACAAACACCATCTCTGCAAGATACCATAGGAAGACCTGTCACCATATTTTCTTTACATAGATGCTGAAGGGAGCGATAGTTTAAGTGACCAAATCGCTCATGCCAAAGTTTCCTTACTTCATCGTTATGAGCAACAAATACTGAGGGAAGATTTGATGACCCAAAGTTGTGAAACTTATACAACCTTGTAGAATCATTAGCAATGCCAGTAGCTAAAATCTGTTTAGGATCTTTTAGATCCTTGATTACAACATCATGAGGTGAAAATTCAACGATTTTACCTTCACCTGAATGAGTTATCTGATATACAGATAGAAGGTTGCAGGATAAGGTTGGAACACATAATACATCATTAAACTGACCATTGTCTAGATGAACAGTTCCAGTCCCTACAACACTAAGAGATCTATCATCACCAACATATATATTTTTGGTGTTACAATCATTTAAAGAGAAAAACATGGCTTTGTTTTTGGCCATGTGATAAGAAGCTCCAGAATCAATGAGCCACTCATGAGAATGAGAAGAAGAAGATACATTTAATGCATAACAAGACCGAGATGATTGACAACCACATGCAGAAAGTGCCATTCCTGAAGATGAAGTTGAAGTTGAAGAATGCTCCACATGGATGTTATGTTTCTTCATCGCTGCTTCCAAGGCTTCCATCTTCTTAAGCATTTGGATTCTAAGTGGCCATCTCGATTACAAAAGTTGCAATTTCTATCAGTCTTCTTCCATTTGTTTTTATTTGTCTTATCATTTTGTTGAAATGATTTTTCATTTTGAGGCTGAGATTTCTTAGGACCCTTGTTTGGTTTAGGACCATTCTTTTTAGGATATGACTTCTTAGGATTCTTTTAATTTGGTTGCTGCTGGCGGCTAACGCTTTCTTGGAAGAGTTTCCAAGATTAAGAAGACCAAGGTGTAAGAGTTTTTCTTGTTCTCTTATTAAAGAATCACAAAAAGAGTCAAAGGAAGGGGACTTGTAGTCTGTTCCTTGAGAAATGAAGGCTTCTCTTGTAGAATGGAAGGTGGAAACAAACACAGAGTAGGCTGGTCCCAACTTAGTAAGAATGGAATAGATGAGGTTACTATCTTCTTTCTTAACCTTAACACCTTCCAAGAGATATCTAAGGGTCTTGAACTTGGACAAGAAATCTTCAATGCAAGAAAAATTATTAGGGTCCAATGTAAGCAACTCATTTTCAAGTTGATGGGCTCTAAGTTCATTTTTAATCCCAAAAACTTTATTGATTTGTTTCATTGCTTCATCAGGAGTATCAAGTTCTGCAATATGGAATCTAAGATCTGGAGAAATAGACATCCCTATCAATCCACGTGCTTGATCTTTCCTATTTTCCCATTTAGCAGCCTTATCTTCATCCTTCGTTTCTTTTCTTGGCCTGAGGCTATTCTGTAGAGACCTTTACTTCTAAGTAAATCCTCAATGTAGGACAACCATTGGAAGTAGTTGGTGTTGTCAAGGGTAACTTGGTATTGACTTTCCATTTCAACGAAAACTGATGCTAAAGATGCTGAAACTAAGTGTTCCAATGGATAGATCTCGAAAAAATTAGGCTGGTTTAAAAAAACAGCTCTGAAAACGGCTTTCGGATGAAGAAGTTATGGCTTTTTGAAAAAAAATTGATGAAGTCGCCACGAAGTGCGGGAATGTGCGGAAATGAAAAAATCTGCCCCCAAAAAATGGAGACTTGAACCCAAGACCTCTACTCTCTTAAAATAGCTTTGAAACAATTGAGCTATACAAAAAATTTGAGAGAGAGAGAGAGAGAGAGAGGGGGGGGTGATGCTTTGGGTTGCGTGCTTGCTTTGAGAAAGCTCTTTTTCCCTACAAAACAAAAAACACAAAACCCAACACGGACATGCAAAGAAAACGAACCTTACGGCTCGAAGTTAGCTTTAGCCGAAAAACTAAATATTTTCAAAAATGAACCTTGCAGCTCAAAGTTAGCTTTAGCCGGAAACTAAATATTTTCCTCAATGTTTCTGATTTTCCAAGATCACACTAAGGCGCAGGGAAAAGAGCATACGCATGAGAAAAATCCTTCCTTTCTGTTTCTAATTTGCCCAGATCGCACTGAGTCGCAGGGCAAAGAGCATACACAGAAATGAAAGGTATAGATCCGGTAATAAAAAAGGCTAATAAACAGAGAGAAAATAACTATAAACTGCAAATAAACACTGTATACCTCCAGATCTTAAAAATGACGCAGCTAGGGCTACCGAAAACCTTTTCGCGTGAAACGAAAGGGGTTCCTCACTGGAACAGGTGCTCCCAACACAACAAAGCAGTCCTCTCGGCCCGAAAGCAGTCAGAAATAGTAGATCTAGGAAACGACAGTCGGATGCAGTTCTACCGGCTTCAGATTTGGATCACCAACGGACGCGGCCCTCAAATAGCTCTGATACCATGTAGGAATTTACAGGGTAAGTTCCTCAGACAGAACACCAAAGGACACCGCTCACAACTAGATCGTAGATCAATACACCAGTATTTTTGACGTGGTTAAAACCCTCAAAGATGGAAACAGTCCACGACCTAAGCCAACGCGGCCACTTCAGGAAATTATTAATAAAAGAATGAAAATTTACATATGCTTCTCTCATAGACGGATTACCCTACAAATGACCCTCCATGCGCTTTAAATAGAAATCATGGACCAATCGGGTGTCAAGCCACGGATCAAGTGTCGGTAATACCGAGGAGAGAATGAACCGTCGGATCACTACATATTGTGACCGTCGGATTGTAAGTTACAAAATGTACAAGGTAAAGAAACACACTTTACCTAACTCTATACTAGACCAAGTTGTACTTAACTATTTCCTATGTGTCGGAATATCCTAACAAGGTATCATTTTCTCCAATACTAGTTAAATTATTCCTTTAATTAGAATTAAAAGCATGAAGAAGTTGAACTAACTGAAATCCTATTAACATAAAATAATTATTTATTGAATCTAATCTAAATCAACCAGTAAACTAGAATAATGCAATGTTTTATGTCCAAGGAATCTGAAAATAAAACAAATCCACAGAAATGAGATGAAATTATGCTTCTTTATGAATTGCAGTGAGGATTGTTCTCATAATATTATAAGATTCATATTGACTCCATGATTTTCATAATTTGTTTCAGAATCAAGTCCAAATCCAAGACAATGTAATAATAGATGTGTAAATGGAGAAGTCTTAAATTTTTGTATATTAATTATAGAGTGATGTATCAAAACTCAAATATAAGAGAAATTGAAAATGATTTAACGATGTTCCAATTTATTTATGAATTGATTCATTACCATAGTGGTTGCCCAAGAGTACCTTAAAGTCTTTTATACAGGACAACGCCTCATCAGATTTTTCGCATCACAAGTTTCTTTTCCTTGCATAATTTTCAATATGCGAGATTTACCTTTACCGATATGCAATTGAGTGTTATATAATAGTTAAAAGACATTGTAAGAGAGGCGTATATCGTAGTTTATCGCATTGGAGGATCTTAAGGCAAGGCTTCATTTGAGTTTCACGATGCGATATAAGTGTTGCGATAGCAAGACTACTATATGAGCATATGTGATGGGAAACTATGATGGAGTGATTGCGATATCGACGAATAATCATATCAGAGATCGGAGTTGTTAATAAAAGGAAATGATAATATTATTCTTGCGATAACAGGAATATGATAGATGACGTGGCTCATTGGTGGGACCAACTTTGAATTTTATAAGAGATCAGCGATCGGAAGATTTGATTTGGGGATGTAACATCATTGATACACCAATGTACAATGAAGAACATACCAAATAGTTTTATTATATGGATTTAATTTCATACCGGATCTGGGACATCGGAACTTTTAAACATATGCCCCAACCAAAATTGTGATTTATGAATGGATGCCATATATTTTTAAAACTGAATTTAAATGTTGTATTGGGTCTAGGGGTTGTATGAACATCGCAATATTAGCTAAGTCATTTTATTGGAGAATGAACAGGAAGGGAATATCGAGGGTATTGTATCAAAGGTTTTTTATCAGGAATTTTAAAGAGCTACTTCCGATCAAATGTTGCAATACAGAGTTTTTGCAATATGGATGATGCAACCTCGGGTGGAAAGGTTCATTGGAGATCAGAGGGGTGGAAATATCAGGGGATCAAAGATATTTGGAGTATGCTCATTTGAGAACCTCCGATATGTGAACTATGATATATGATGTGGAATTTTGTGGGGCCAACAACTTCTTAAAGTATTCAATTCAAAATTAAGCGCCTAGTTTAATTTTATTTTTTAAACAAAAAGCCCCTTTTAATAGTTATCAGAAATATTAGATCAGGGAATAATTTTATTGGAGCTCTCGAATGATGAGAATTATGATATTATAATGCTTGAATCTTCTGATACTGTTTTAAATGCCTATTGGGGTTTTAATGAATGAAAGCAAAATTAAGCAATACTCAAATTCTGATGAACAACAAATAATACTTCCCTAAACATGTTGCATATTTGAAAAAGGGTTGGCTACTTGCTTATCTCAGGTCACCACAATCAAGTCGATGAATACCTACAAAAGAAACAAAAGAGAAATAAAAAAATAACCTTTGAAAAAATAAACTAACAATAGATGACAATGAACCTGTAAACACATACCTGAAATAATTTTGATTGTAACTTTACCTCATGAATTTTCAAGTTGTCCCAAATTTTCTCAAAATTTGCATACATTCAACATCACCTACTTATTTAATCTAAAAATGCTAAGTAATGAGTTTTCAGACTTCGTCCACCTCAAATTTTAATAGGAAGCCAAGAGTGGTGAAAACAAACTCTTTTTTCAGAAATACTTGAGAATAAAAAAATGCTAAGTTGTAGCGAATTCTTGGAATTTCTTCATATATATGATGAATGTGATGAAGTTTTGAGAAACAATATAATTAAGTATGGGAAATGGCTCTGCAAATTACATATAATACATATAAATTAATCCAAGAAAAAATGTTGACAAGAAAACCATTTATAAACTCAAGTAGAATAATATAGGCTAAAGTCATAAACTAAATAGAGTGTCTACTTTGATAAATTATCAACCAAAGTATTTAGTTCCATGTAAATTAAATAATGCATTTTATTCATGAGCATAAACATGTAAATATATGTAAAAAATTGAAATAAACCTATTTGCAAAACTAATAAAACTTCATGCCAACCAAATACTCCATAAGGCAAGTTCTCGTAATGTTTGATTTTGACACATGACATGTACTAGTTGTGAGCACGTGAAGACAATGTTCCTGGTGTGACACACTACATTATGAAACAATATGGTACAAATTAGAAAATAGTCAAAATGCTTATATATTCACTTTAAATGCACTTTCCATCATGGATTTAATGTATGTATCAATGATGCATTGTTGAAACTTAAACTTATGTGTGTGTGTGTGTGTGTGTGCGTGTGTTAGTTATGCTATGTTGTGTTATATAGTTAAATAAAAATATAGGAAGTGTAAGTTACAAAATCATTACTCAACTAATAAATTTAATAAGGGTGAGAACAAAGAGGTATATAGTTGTTATGTATCATTATATTAAATATTTCTACAAATATGAGTAATGGAAATTTTAAGGAAAATTATTGTTTATAGATCAACTCGAGTCTTAAAAAATTTGTTGAGGATCACCCATCTTATGTTATTATGAAGAGAAAATTGTGTTAAATAATTATAAAACTATGTTAAATGTTATATATAGGTGTGTGAGGGAGAAATTGTATAACTATAACTATGCTATATATCTAGTTATATAGTTATGTTACACGTTATGTTATATTATATAATTATATATCTAGTTATGTTGTATATATAATAATTATAGTTATGTTATACTTTACAATTTTTTTTTTTTAACATAATCAGGTGTTGTATTATATTTCAGAAAAAAAAAAAAGTAAGGTGGCTGAACTCCTGTGATACAAAATTTTATGCCAGGAAAAACAAAGAGAGGAAGTGTTACAAGATGGACAAAATTCCTCTTTGTTCCTGCCTTTTTGACTTTTGAAAAAACTAGACAAGAGTGGATCCTAATAAACTGGAACAACAGAAAGCAACATTTACAAAGCATGTTCAGTCTATGTTGATGTGGCTAATTTGTCGAGCTGTAGATTCCTCAGGCTTGTTATCAACATCGGCTTGCTTGATGCTTGACGAGCTTGTATGAACTGCATTTCTATTTTCCATCATATACTTTAGAATTTCAATGGATTCCTCTACGTGACTGCACCTGTTGGAGAGCTCATTGAATTTCTCTTGCAGCAAAGAAATTCTGTGGAGGAAAAAGTTGAGGTCAGCTTCATATTTTTCATTGGTGAGCCGGTTGTGATTGTCTATCTTAGCATCCAGGATCTTCTGGTGGGCACGAATTTGCTCCAGCTTGGCTTGAAGGTCGGCGCAATGGACACAATCTTCACTCCTTGCCATTGCAGTAGATGGAAGATGATGCTTGGAGCGCTGAATATACCAGGGAGCTGACAAAAGATGCTTCACATGGAAGCACGTTGCGGGAACAAGAAAAACCACGAAGCAAGGTAGGGAAACTAGAAACTCGAGGGGCAATTCAAAAACTGTAGAGCATGAAAGAAGAGAGGGCAAAAGCTGGGAGGAAAACTCAGAACGAGGAAGCGGGGCGACAGGAAGAGATGAAATCAAGATGCGAGAATGGATGGGAGAAGGGGTGTATAAGAAGGGGAAAAAGCGCAGAGGGCCCGTCAAGGGAAAGGAGGGAGAAGCAGAGAAGAAGCAAGGGAGATCATGGGTAAGGGAAGGTTGAGGCAGGAAGGGATGGGCGATAAGAAATGAGACGACTGATCAAATGATTGCAAGCGGATTGATGAGATATTCAAGGTGCAGCTAGATCTCAAGGCAGATTTTGGCAGATAAGTGGATCTGATGAATCTTTGACCAGGCACAGATGTCAGAGTTCTCAGAATTACTACAAATCTAATTGAAATAACAATGAAATTTAGTCATGGTAAATAATGTTGAGTTTCCACTACGTTGCAAAGAAGACTACCCAATGGTCTGGAACAAGCTCTGTTGCCATGGAAGTCGACTTCCTTGTTGAGGGTGCGGAGGACGTGGAGAAAACGCAACTCTGTCATTGATTGGCCAATAATTTGACATCAGGTAATGGTCTGTTGGAGAAGAACATTGGGAGATTTTCTGTTATGAGCCATTAGGCTGATGACTACAGCCGAATCACCAAATATCAATGTTGTACCTATGCCAATTTTATTGAGGTGGACGAGTCCCTGATATAGAGCCAAAGCTTCGGCCCTATTATTGGAGATGGGCCCAAGTCCCCATTCATAAGTGACAATGCGTTCCCCATTGGTGTTGAATATGACTCCTCCTGCTCCTGCAATTCCAAGATTTGATTTTGAAACACCATCAAAGAAGAGATAATAGCTGTTGCAGTTTTTGAGCCATGTTGAAAACTCTTCTTCCTTTAATCTTATTTTCCAATTATGGCTTGCATTGTTGTGCCTGTTGTTGGTGATGTTTCCATTTTGGTTACTGTTGTTTTTATCTAGCAGATAACCAATGAAGTTCCGCTCTTCGACACTGAGATCAGTGATATCAATATTTCTTTGATTTTTGGTAGAGATAGTTTCTAGAGCGAGGCTCCTTGCCTTGTTGTAGAGTTTTCTTGTGGTCGATTCCTTGTATTGAATACTTTGCGATTTCTTGCCAGCCAAATGTTCCACAACATCGTATAAATAAGGGTGTCCCAGACCCTTTTAGCTATGTTATTCTTCTTATGCTGTCATGGATAATTCTTTTTCCAATGATGCAGAACTTCTCTTATGGAATTCTAAGTATTCCAAGGAATATGGTCGGTGAAGGATATTTCTCTCCAACAGGTGGTAGCAAAGGGGCAGGCAATGAAGAGATGTTGAATGGATTCTTCAGCAGCTTGACAATTAGGGCAGCGGGAAGGGCCACCGATGCCTTGCTTTTGCAAATTTTCTACAGTAAGGATTTTCCCCTTAAGAAGAGTCCAAAGGAAAAATTTAATTTTAGGAAGGGCCTTAGATTTCCAGACAGCTTTCCAGTGAGTCCAGATGGGCGTGGGATGATTATTGTTGCAGATGTGCTAATGGGCGGTTTGGATAGTGTAATTAGATCCAGATGGATCCCAGCGGAAGCCATCTAATTCATTCTTTTTTATAGGAGCTATGTTGTGAAGATGAGTTTGGAGAACAAAGAAGCTTGCCTTGAGATCATTGGGAATGGCTGGAAAAGACCACCCTGACCATAATTGGGATTGGGGATCCCACTGGGAAATCTAATCCAAGTGTTGGATGCTTATGTTGTCAAAAAAGGAGAGAATTGGATCAACTCCATCATGGCTATTTATAGGATGCTGGCCCATAATTTTATCAGATCCAATTTTAATATTAGCACCTCCCTTGGGGACTTTAGAAGTGTTCTGAGCCATGAAGGGAATTGCTTTTTTGCACAGTCTCAAAATTTTGGAGCAGTCTCTGTTGGGAATGTCGTGGTTGAGAAGGTGTTGCCTTGGGAAATTTAAATATTTAGCTTCCAACACCCTTTTCCACTAGGTAGAAAGGCCGGTGATAAGTCTCCAAGCAATCTTGCCTCTGAATGCTAGATTGAGGAATTTGGGAGATATGATTCCAAGGCCTCCTCGATCTTGGGACTGAATGACCTGCTTCCAATTAACCAGATTGAACTTCTTTTTGTCATTTTCCCCTCCTTGCCAAAGGAATTGGTCGAGGATGACTTCCATTTTATGATGAAAAGAGGTCAGGCTTGAAGGAGGGTCAATTGGTATAAGGGCAGAGAGGAAATACTTGTTTTTAAAAGAATGAGGCGACTTGCTGGATTGAGCCAAATGGAACCCCATTGCTGCACTTTTCTTTTCATCTTGTCAATTACAGTATCCCAAACTTCTACTTTTAATAGACCTGCACTCACTGGCATGCCCAAATAAGTGAAATGCGTCCAATCATAATTGCAAGAGACTCCAAAGGTATTGGCAATATTGTGAAGGACTTGAGCTGTAGTATTCCATCCATAAATGCAGCTTTTCAGTTGATTGACCATTCCTCCAGAGCATCACATATATTTGTCTAAAAGAACTTTGAAGCATCAGGCTATTATGATGGAAGCTCCTCCAATTAGCAAGGTGTCATCAGCAAATTGTGAGTGATTTATATTCTTAACCCCATTCCCAACTTTAATGCCTGTGATGAGGCCAACCCTCCGATTGAAATCCAAAGCTTTGTTGAAGGATTCAACCATCAAAATGAAAAGATAAGGTGAGAGAGGGCACCCTTGTCATAAACCTCGAGATGATTGGAAAGCCTTTCCAAGTCTGCCATTGACAAGAGGGGATATCCAGGGGCCAGAAATGCAAGCTTTGATGAGGTTTAAAAAGGCTGCCTCGAACCCCATCTTCTTTAGAACAACCAAGAGGAAAGAGTGCCTTACTCTGTCGAATGCATTAGCCAGATCAAGTTTAAGAATAAACCCTTTCTCATTTCCAGATTGACTTGAATGAATAGCTTCTTGGACGAGGAGGATAGAATCAGAGATTTGTCTATTGGCCAAGAAACCCCCTTGGTTTTCAGAAATGAGGGAAGGGAGGAGGGGTTTGAGGTGGGAAGCAAGGATTTTGGTCAGGATTTTGTAAGAGGAGTTACAAAGGGAGATGGGCCGAAATCGAGTAAAGGATGAGGGTCGATTTTCTTTGGGAATGAGAGCAAGGTGAGTGGCATTGGTGAAGCCTCCAATTTTACCCTTGCGTTGGACCCATTTGAGCATTTTGGTTAAATATTTTTTAATAATTCCCCAATAAGCTCGATAGAAGCAGATGGGGAAACCATCTGGGCCTGGAGCTTTGTCAGGTTGGAGGGTCCAAATAGTTCTTCTTATTTCTTCCTCATCGATCTCCTTGTTCAAACTGTCATTCATTTCCTTGCTGATCCCGTTGGGGAGATATTGTAGCAGATCTGAATAATCTTCTTCTTCTTTTGTTTCGGTTAGGAGAGCTTTGTAATGATCTGTGGCTACCTTTCGAATGGCCTCTTGTGTGCTTTGTCGATTTCCCTCAGCATCCAAAATAGAGTTTACATTATTCCTTATTTTTCGTGTAGTGGTCTACTTATGAAAGAAAGCAGAATTCTTATCTCCCCTTTGCAGCCAGAGCTGCCTCGACTTTATCCTCCATTTAAGTTCCTCTTCTCTATTTGCACAACACAGTTGTAAATAAAGATCGCTCTCTTGTTCTTTGCTCTCCTGAGAGAGGCCGTGCTCTTCTATTATTCTATGAATACAATCTAGTTTGCTCTTGATCTCCTTTTTTATCTTCTCGGGTTCCTTATAGCAACTTTTTGCCCATTCCTTTAAAGCCTGCTTGGTTTCCCAAATGTAACCAGGGGACCCATCAACATGCTGGCACCAAGTGTTTTGAACAATCTCTTCGACTGCTGGAATGTAGCTCTACAGGGAACTATACTTAAAGGGAATGGGTCCAAGAGAACAGTGGGTTTCCAGAGTAAGAGTTATAGGATAATGGTTAGAGGCAGAGAAAGGAAGAATGGTGGCATATCCCACAGAGAAGGAGGAGAGAAACATAACATTGATTAAGATTCTGTCAAGCCTTTCCATAATGTTGCCTTTGCCCAACCTACGATTGCTCCAACTATACCTTCGATTTTTTGGAGCAACATCGATGAGATCGTGATCTTGCATAATGTTTTCTAAATGAGCTCTGAAGGGAGCAGGGTAGAAGCTACCTCCTCGTTTCTCATTGGAGTGGAGAATAAGGTTGAAGTCTCCCCCAAAAATGATATTATAACTTTCTTCTGCATCTATGCTAGCTTTGAGATTATTCCAACAACGCTCCTTGTCTCTGTAGTGATTAGGAGCATAGATATTATAGATGACTATAATTTGTTTATCTGCTCTATTTTCTAATACAGTTTTTATCCAATGCTGATTAACAGTGTCTGATATGTAATTCCATATGTTGTGGTTCCAGAGAGTTGTGATTCCTCTGGAGGCTCCTCTTGATTCACTAATGCTGCCATTGTACTGCCTCTGCTGTTCTATAATTCCAATCATTTCCTGCTGACCCTGTTTTGTTTCCTGTAACAAAAAAATTTCTGGTTTCTCGCCATGAATAAGATCTCTTAGGGTTGCTACTTTGGAAGGGTGCCCTAGTCCCCTACTATTCCAAGAAAGAAACTTCATCATTGAGTATGTGGGGTACGGGGAGGTGCTCACCCCCCTTGGTCCTTGTGGATTATTTCTTTATCATATTGCCCTAGAATATAAGATTCTATAGGGTTCTGGATGCCCAAGGCTATATCTTTCTGAGCGTTCTCATCTTTATGTTGCTTAGCAGATTTCCTACTTGGCCCAGGTTTTTTATAAGAATCACTGGCAGCTCCATGTTCTTTGGAGGAACTCCTAGTTTGCCTAATAGGAGGAGGATCAAGGGAAGTCTGAAGGTGATAACCAAAGGAAGAGATGATTCAGTGGCATTTGTTTGGATCAAAGGAGGGGGGAAGTATCTGAGGGAGGGATTTCGGGAGGGGAGAGGACAGAGAAAGGATTGGATGAAGATGGGGGTGGAAGATGAGAGAGGGGGGGGAGGGCAGATAAGGATGGGGAGGAAGAGGAGGGATGAGCTGCATTGGAGGCTGGAGTGCCTGCTTCAGGTGGAGATTTGGTCATGGGGGCCATCTTCTTTTTCTTAACTATTTCCAATTGTTCATCTTGTGAGTCATTCTCAACATCAGCAAGTTTAGTACAACGATTGGAAAAATGTCCATATTCATGACATACCTTACATTTGAATGGGACCTGCTCGTAATCCAGCTGCTAAATATGGCTCCATTCATCCACTTTGAGTTTGATGGCTTCGGGAAGGCCTTTGCCTAGGTCCACTTCAACACAAATACAGGCACAGGCTTGAATATTATCTTTTGGCTCACTGCGATCAATGAATCTGCCAACTGCGTTCCCTATTGCTCGAACCGATTCGTCTCCCCAGCAATGTAGGGGGAGATGAGGAAGCCGAACCCAGACTGGAACAACACTAGGGACGTCCAGTTCTGGGTCAAAATCTGGGGTCCATTTATTGAGATACAAGCCTCTGGAATCCATGAAATAGGGGCCATTCCTGAAGATTAAGTCCTTGTCTTCTCTAGATTCAAAATGAAAGGTAAAGTACCCCTTCTCGCAAAATCTAATGGATATTTTGCCTTGAATTTTATCGGACCAGTTTCTTTCGACCCATCTTTGCATAGTCTTTGGGGATGGCCAGAGGCCCGTGAATTGACCAATGAGTCCTTTTTCTGCTAGAGAAAGGGCAGCCATGCGGGGAAGGGCTGGAGGTAGATTAACTTCTTGTAACACATCCAGTCTTTTGACGAAATTGGAAACGGTTGGACGAGGGCGCTACGGAGGCAAGGATTTAACCAGGTCTGAGAAAGCTTGTTGGGCATCAGCCACCTCCGGTGTAGCGTCCGGAGGGGCCATGGCAGAGAGTCGAAGGCCAAGGCAAACACACGACTGGATAACCTAGCAGAGGCAAAGCAGGGCGCACGCAGTCCGTCAGTTCCCGAGCTTGTGTCTCAAAAAATAATAACTTCTTAAGAGTTTTTCGAACCCACGACCTACCAACGAACAATGCAGCGGCTTACCAATACACCACAAGAGCGGGACTTATACTTTACAACTTATATATATATATATATATATATATATATATATATATATATATATATATATATATATATATAAGATTGTTTTGGACTTTTAATTTAGTTAAAATATTTTATTTAAGTACAATTAATTTTATAAAACAAATTACTATATCTATTATTAAAAAATATTTAAAATATAAATTTAGTTAAAAAAAAAAAAAAAAACAAAACAAAAACTTATTTGATTTAATAGAGGTTCACCATGATCAACCATATTCATTATGTCAACTTAAACTTCCTAATTTATTTATTGGAGTTCTATAGTTTAATTGTTTTCTGTTTTGGAACTTTTTTGGGCATATTTCTAATCAAATTTACTTGAAATTTAAAATGCATTTTTAATAACAAAACATCATTTTTTTTTAATTTATTTCAATAAAATCCTACAAAAAAATTAAAACATAAAATAATTAAAAATAAAATTTACCATAGAAAATATTGATAATAAACATGTCAATATTGAAATTAAAAAAAATAAATTAAAACCTAAATTATAGTTTTTTTGTGTTTTTCAAGGGTTTTCTTGGTGATTTTCTAAGTTGTTTTTGTTCTTCAAGGGATTTCTTGGTGGTTTTTTAAGGTTTTTTTTTGTGGTTTTCATGGTGAGTTTCCGGATTGTTTTTTGTAGTTTTTGTATGCTAGGTTTTTTTCAAATTAATTTATTTTATTTTGCAAAAAAATAATTAAATAAAAGAGACAAAAATGACAAGAAACCTACCTCAGCTTGAGCTTTTGGATCGTTGGCAGGGTTGACTAGTAGCTGGATTGAGTTCCTCCATCTAGGTCATGTTTAGAAATCTTCCGTCAAATTCCTTTTCCTCTCGCGGTCCGAGCAAAATGACTTGTGCAGGTCGTGGCTAGGGTATTTTAATTAGAAATAACACTCGATCGAGCTATATCTTTCGATTGAGCCAATGGCTCGATTGAAAGATATAGCTTGATCGAGCCATAACTTTCAATCGAGCTATTTTGAAGCACCTCATTAACTCGATGGAGCACTTAAAAATTGCTCGATTGAGCGCTTAAAATTGCTCAATCGAGCATCCATTTTTCAGCGAAATGCACCCTCTTGTCGCCAAAAAATGTAACTCAGTGCCATGCTTTGACCCATATATATATATATATATATATATATATATATATATATTAAAATTAAAAATAATCTATATAAAAGGTAAGATATTATTTGATAATTTTAAAAGTTTATTTTTATATTCTAAAAACATTAAGAAAAGTGAAAAGTGCTCCAACATCACCATAGTTTTGCTAAATTAAAGGTTATGAAGGTTGTTAGTGCCACAAATATTATAAAATTTAAATTTCATATAAGTATGCAAAACAATCTAAGAGAAAGTGTTTTTCATTTTTAGAAGTGATGAATTCTTTCATTCAAAGGGGTTTTGCAAATTGTCTAATGCGCAAATTTACTAACTTATGAGATTTATTTATTTATTTTAGCAATATTTATTTTCTCCTTTATAATAATGTTTATTTTCTTCTTCCCAACAATCAAGACAAAAAACATTATTTTAATTTTAAAATTTGAGTTGGTCACCTCTTTATAATATCTTAACTTCTTTCCCCCCTTTAGCTCAACATCAGATCACAATTTCTCCAGGTAATAATACTTTTTTATTCTCCAATGTTCTAGTCAAGATCGGGCATGTTCCTTATACCATCCCCACTTTAGTAGAAAGTGGTTTTGGCTAGATTTCAAAACAATGTTATGAAGTTTTCTCTAAAGTTGTAGTCAAGATCGGGCATGTTCCTTATACCATCCCCACTTTAGTAAAATGTGGTTTTGGCTAGATTTCAAACAATGTTACGAAGTTTTCTCTAATGTTCTAGTCAAGATTAGGCATGTTCCTTATACCATCACCACTTTAGTAGAAGGTGGTTTTGGCTAGATTTCAAAGTAATGTTATACAACTTCTTGTCTTCTACTCCATTTACATCTTCTTATACATTTGATTCTGAATTATAATTATGCTCTCGATAGGAAACAAACTCATATTCATAAAAAGATAAGATAAAATGTATTTTCTTTAATATTATCGATATAGATTACAAATTGCTTTTAAATAATATTCTCCATAAATCTCTTACATCCACAAATTTTATATCAATATAATATAACATCACTTAAGCAATTAAATAAAAAATTTTAAATCTCATATTTAAATTCGTATTGGTATTGATTTAAAATTCTTTGTCTTTTTCTAAATTTTTCTTCGTATTATAAAAAATTCAAATTCATAAAATTAGATTTATTAATAAAAAACATAATAATTTATACTAGCTTCCTCAACCTCCCTCGGACCCGACACATTCATGCATGAGGACGAAGACTTTTCTTCCCTGATAAGAACACTTAAAGGTAATAGTTACCCTAAAAGATAAAATTGCTTGAGTAACTATATAATAGGCTAATTCAAATGGGGAATCACAAACATAAATTTTAATAGTTTAATTTTGTAGAGATTAACTTAAAGGTAGTAGTTACCCTAAAAGATAAAATTGCTTGAGTAACTATATAATAGGGTAATTCAAACGGGGAATCACAAATATATATTTTAATAAATTAATTTTCTCGAAATTAAATTATGTGGAATATATTTTACTTTTAACTTTATATATATAAATTATAATTTTCTTAGAATCAATTTTTTTTACAAATTTGGATATTTTTTTTTAATACAATTAAATTTAAAATATTAAAACAAAAGGTATGGTCACCATGAACATAAAAATCCAAAACGAAATTGATACGATTAAGGAAGGTGAAACCAAATTTCCACAGCGAGGTCCTTTCAAAACAACCACGATAAGTGGGCGGGTGGGCGTACAGAGAGAAGGAAAGCATCGGGGGAAATATAGCAAAAGTTGTATCAATTCACTCGTACAGCGTTACCCCTACGCCCACGGTGGTTGGTACCGTGCTAGTCTTCAACCGGAGGAAAAGAAAAATTAAAATGGTAAATGGTAAAATTCAAGTCTTTATCGGCAGGACGGTTTCTTAGTGGTAAGATTTGAAACTTGAAAATTGAGTGGTAAGAGGGGATTTGAACCTTTCCGTTGGAGCTTCTAAAATTTGGGTTCCTCGCGTCTATGAGGACTCCCTATTTAATTATTTTAGCCACTTTTTAGAGGAATACAAATTGTGTGATGTGGATTTGATTAAGTATAAACCTATTTAGAAAAAGAGGAGAATGGGGATGCAATGGATGCCAGACCGATGGACCGGTTTCTTATGACAAAGTTTTTATTGGAAATGAATCCTCTGTTTTGTTAGTGGATTGGGGTGGAATTTGATTACTATCCCATTATTCTTGAAATGAAAGTGGGTTTTAATGATCCATGATTCCTTACAACCTTGTTGGGGATGTGTTTGATGTGGTTCACTTTGTTGAAAAATCTTAAAAGGGTGAAAAAAATTATGATGGAGTGGAATAACCTCAAAAGATAGACGAGGAAGATCTAAAATTTGTGTAAGAGTTGGAGCGGCTAGAAGCTCCTTATGAAGGGGGTTATTTGTCGAAGGAAACTAAACAATGGATTATTCGATTAGAGGATGCCAAAATGAGAATTTTGGAAGAAAAGGAGGAGACTTGGAGAAAAAATGTAGAGCCATATTTTTGAAGAGTGGTGATGAAAACATAAAGTTCTTTCAGTAGTTTGTTAAGGGGTGTTGAGCACCCAACACTATTTGGGATTTGGATAATTCAAAAGGTGGTAAAGCTTCATTATTTGAAGATCTTACAACACTAGGAAAAACCCACTTTAATAACCTATATAAGGCCCCTCCTGAGGTGACCATTTCTAATGTAATCTTACTAGCTCGATCTTTCCCTAGGTCTTCAAGACCTGAAGACAACCATTGTTTAATAGGATCAACGACTGAGGCTGAATTACAAAAGGTCCTCCACAGTTTTCAGAAGGATAAAAGCCCTAGTACTCATCGTTGGTTTGTGGAATCTTTTACAATGTTTTATGAGATCTTGGGAGAGGATCACGTAAGGATAATTGGGGACTCTCAATCATTTGATAGGATGCCTCATTATTTGAACTTTACCTTTATTTCCCTCATTCCCAAATCGAATACTCCACATTCCTTTGATGACTTTAGGCCTATATCACTCTACACCTACATATACTCATAAAAAAAAACATAGCCAATAGGCTAAAACCAATTTATTCGAAAAATGTATCCAAGGAACAATTTGCCTTTCTGTAAGGTCGACATATACACGAGGCAATAAGGGTTTCTCAGGAAGGGCTTCATAATTTAAAATCCAAGAAAATAAAGGGATTGGTGATTAAAATTGACCTTTCTAAAGCATATGATAGATTGAGTTAGACATATATCAGATTGCTAATGACTCACCTGGGTTTTGAAGTACCTTTTATAAATTGGGTTATGGGTTGCATAACCATGATACCATTTTAGTACTAATTAATGGGTCATCTTCGACTTTTCTCCATGCCAACAAGGACTATGACAGGGCTTCCCTCGATCCCCCCTATTATTTATACCGGTGGCGGAGGGCCTTAGTTGGTTGTGACTTAAAGGAGGGGTGAATTAAGGGGTGTTGTTGTAGTTGATGATATGAAAATCACTCATTTATTGCTAGTAAATGATATTTTATTATTTTGTGATGGATCGAGGTGTGATGTAGCATGTAGGGAAAGAAACTCCATTACATACACATTGTCTAAAGTAGGTGCTTTACAGGTATTAGGCACTTGTAAAACCTTTGAACAGATAGATGTTAATATTTCAAAATATTATCACAAGCCTTTCATAAAGTGCTACATATGGAGATTTAATAGGGCTGGCAATAAATTTACATATATTTTTATCTCTCTCATAAAATTCCCAGGTAACTAAGAGGATATGTATGTAATGTAGTTTTTATTTTCGATGTATCTTTTTTTTATTGATATATTTTATGGACATGATAAGGGCATTTGATTGGCCTTTTTTTATGGTTGTTTAGCTAACTTTTGAATTCATATAAAAAATGTAATTTTCTTTTCCATGATTAAAATTACAATTTTTTCCTCTGGAAAAAAAGGAAGAAGAAGAAATCAAAATTTGAGATTTATCTCAAAGTAATTATGCCTTTTCTGTCTTTTTAATTAAATTAATTAACTAAATAAATGTTATCAAGTGTCATATGAAATGACTTATGGTTTTGATTTTTTTTGGCATGTGGTATTGATAAGTGCCTATGAAATTTAAGCCATGTAGTCTATCCCATGAAAGTGCCTAAAGAGATTTTGGTTCAAATTATTTATGCATTCAAAAATAAATTTAAACAATGAAAAATTACACATGTGTGTGTAGAGAGAGGGAGTCAATATAGATCCATCATAGCTATGGATATATCAAACATCAAGATGAATCAAATCTCTTTACATGTAATTTTTTTTTTCAAGTTTTGCACTCTAAAAGAGGTTTGCAAATGAATAAATTTGATCTCTCTCATGAGTTTGCTAGATCATTGGTTAAGATGGATCTAGTAGTAATATGACTCCTTAATTCGAATATATAGGAGAGTAGAGTATGTACACCTTAGTAAAATTCAGTAGTCAAATCATTGCACAAAGATAGATCTATTATCTCATAAACTAGGTCTCAACACCCATTTATTGTGTGACTTGGCCATGACCATAAAATTAGAGAAAAGAAATTGAAAAAAAAAAATACATCATATTTTTGTCATATTAAAATAATTATATTATATAATTTTTTATTGATAATTAAATCAAATATATTAATTATACATCTTAAATATTATTTATTTATTTAAATGCCATATTAAAAAAAAAAGATAAAAAACATTATAACTGGATTTTATGAACGGTTCAAGATGCATAAAGTTATAAAAATTCAAGAATTATAACCTAAAAAGTAAAATAATTAAATGTATAACATTTTTACGATTTTATGATAATAAGAATTTCATAGGTGTATTTTATTAACAAATATTTTGCTCAGGATATAATTTTGTGAAAAATTGTGATTTTTAGTTACTTCAAATGTATTTTTTTAATGTAGAAATGAATTTAATGCCTTTAAAAATCATTGGGATTAAAATTCACATAAACTTATACTTAGAATTCTAAAAGATATAAAGTGGGAGCAAAATTGAGTAGAATTTTTTATTTTTTCTTTTATTTTTCTTTTATTTTTATTTTTATTTTTATTTTTTAGAAAAAGACCGAAATATTTATTAATTAGACTATTTTATTTTTATATAGTAACTATTACTAACATAGATTCATTTTAAGTCTGGACCTACCAGGGGTCGGGATGGATCAAATCTCCTAAGGTGCAAATTTCTTTTAGAGTGCAAAATTTGGAAAAATAGAGGTTTCATGCTTCTTAATGGTCGAGAAATCCATGCTTAAGATGGTTTTTAGTTAAAACATTTAAAGTAATTTCATTATTCCACATTTGGCCATTTTTAGTGTGTGTAAATCCATTTTTATCACAAATTTAGAAGTGTTGAGCGGAATCAAACCTCTCAAGGTATAAACATTTTTCCAAGTTTTTCGGTTAAAAAAAAGGTTTATACCTCAAGAGATATCCATGCTTAAGATGGTTTTTGGTTAAAACATTTAAAGTAATTTCATTATTCTACATTTGGCCATTTTTAGTGTGTGTAGATCCATTTTTATCACAAATTTAGAAGTGTTGAGCTGAATCAAACCTCTCAAGGTATAAACCTTTTTCAAATTTTTTTGGTTAAAAAAAGGTTTATACCTCAAGAGATATGATCCTCTGAGCTAAAGGTGTGATTAAAATGAATTTTAAATTATAAATTACTTTTAAATCATATTCCCCTTAAAATCTTACATATGCAAATCTTATATCAAAATAATATAATATTAAATGAGAGTTTTTAAATTATAAATTTGTATTTATTTAAAATAATTTTAATCTTTTTCATTTTTCCTTCATCTTTTTAATATTATTAAAAACAAATTATTTTATTATTAAAAAAATTCCTAAAATTAGATTTATTAATAAAAATTTAATAATTAACCATCCTTAAAGCATTCATCCATAAAAGCTTTTCTTGCAATAATATTAGTTTAAAAATAAAATAGCTTGAGCAACTATATACTTCCAATTATATGTAATAGAGAGAATGACAAACATAAATTTTAATTTTATAGAGCTGAAATTATGTGTAAGTTTTCAAAATCTACTAAAAATAGATTAAAAATTAATCTAATATATGAGAAATTATTTTATTTTTAACTTTTATAAATTAAATTAGAGGTTATATATATATATATATATATAAACAAAACACAGGGTCACTATTAACATAAAAATCTAAAACGAAAACCATTGATATCACTCAGGTGAAACCAAATCTCCACAGTGATGTGCTTTCAAAACAATTCTGCAGTGCGATCAAATCAATACGGATATTTCACGGGCTTTGGAGGAGGCTCCAACGTAGAAAAGTCAAGTGGATACTCTGATTTTCCCCTTTCTTTGAAAAAAAAATTCCCCCTATTTCTTTTTTACGATTCAAGTCTATGTTACTGATATAGTTTGCAAATTATATGTTTAATTAAAAAATGCGTTAACAATATAATCAAATCAAATCAAAATTGTTTTTTTTAATCTGTTTTAGTTAAATGCGAGATAAATTGGTATATATATATATATATGATTAAGTTAATAAGTTTGAGAGGGAAAATAATTTTTTTACTGATAAAGCATCTAGCGAGTATAATTAGTATAATATATCCTTAGTTTATGTTATTTTATTAATATTGGTATAAACTATTGATACATATTAAGAAGAACATTCATTATAAGGATCTGTTAGATGTGTGAATTAGCATTTTTTTTTTTTAAATTTAAACCAGTGTAAATTTATTTAACTTTAAATTTATCAAATATCATAAGGATAAAATTGATTGAGGTGTAATTTTTTTTCAAAATTTTAATTGCCAAAATGGATATATCTCCTCTCAATTCATATTAAACATTTGTTATTAATCATTACAAAGTTTTTCCAATAATAAATTTTTTTCAATAATGATATGCTTAAAATGAGTCTCAACTTTGCTCTACCTATATATTTAGTATATTAATAATCAACAACAATTTAAACAAATTATTTGAATTCTATTTTACATTTTTTTATAATGTAATTTATCCAGATACAAACACTATACTATTAAATGACATTACTTATACTAAGACGTCAAAGCATATGGACAAATGAAATTCAAATACTATATCATTAACACAAATTTAAAGAAAAATTTTAAATTATATTTTACATTAAGATAATTCACCCACATACAAACATTATAACATTAAATAGCCTTATATATTCTAAGAGGTCAAAGCATATTCACAAATGAATTTTATTTTACATTCTTTTATAAGGTAATTTACCCACATGCAAACATTATTTTTTTTCAAAAGAAAAAAAATGTAAGTTTCATTCATTTTCAAAATTGTCAAAAACATTACATTTTGTTATACCGTCTTATAAAAAAACCATTTGGTATTTCAAAAGAAACAATTGATGGTTAGAGGAATAGTTTAAAGCGACATACAGAAAGATGAAATAGTAGTTCCAGTTGTATATAACAACCAAATATATAAATAGTTGATGATGAGCAAAAAGAAACACAAGTCAGAAAGTTGCATGATTCAGTCCTACCTTTCCAAGGGGTCCTTGAAAGACCTATGAAAGTACTCATATGTACTACACTCTCACCCACATACAAACACTATACCATCAAATGACATTACATATGCTAAGACATCAAAGCATATGGAGGAAATGAAATTCAAACACTATATCATTAAGTGACATTACATATACAAGATAGTGAAATATATGGATAAGTGTCACTTAACTATGTAGGAAATCGATAAAGACCATAAAAAGGTCTTCGTATGTTCTTGGAATGAAGACCCACCACCCAATATCTTGCTTTGTCCCAAGTAATGAACATAATAACAACTGCGCCAAATCCAACTCCCACTCCTATTCCTAGTGCCATCAATGACACTTTTTCATCTACATGGCTTAGCCATCCTTTTCTAATATTACCATGTTTACCAGTGGCTCCAACTAGTGTTTTATTTTGCTTATATTTTTCATTACATTGTGGTAGAGGAAACCCACATAAACACTTATTTCCTTGAAATGAAGACTGGTTGAAAGTGTAGAATTGAGTCCCTGTTGGGATTGGCCCACAAAGACTATTAGACGAAACATCTAGATAAGCTAGCATTGATAGCTTAGAGATATCTTGAGGAATTGTTCCATTCAATTTATTTTTTGCCAAGTCCAACTGCTCCAAGGTAGATATGTCGCTGATACCTGCAGGTATTTTTCCTTCCAATTGGTTCCCAGATAAATTTAGCAATCTCAAGCTACTCATATTTCTTATGCTTACAGGTATTTCTCCTGTAATATTATTATTAGACAAATCAAATATAATGTTTATACTGATAGCATATGGCAGAGTATACTGAATTCCTTTTATGTAAACTTCCACCTCAAAACCATACTTAGAGTAACCTCTTGAAGATACATTTACTGCAAACCCTTGTAGCCTTTCAAGGTTATATGGTATTCTTCCACTGAATTTATTGTTGGATAAATCCAACCAAAACAGTGCGCTGAGATTTGTGATCCATTGAGGAATAATACCATGAAGTTTATTGTAACCAATGCTTAAAACTGCCAACTGACTGAAATTTGCAAGGTATGAAGGAAGCTCACCCGTGAACTTATTATTCCTTAAATCCAATATTGCCAAATTAGTACACTTGGCCAAAGATGAATATAGGGTCCCAGAAAAATTGTTTGAATAAGCTATGAAAAATGATAAAGAAGCATGGGTGCACATGGCTGGAATAGGTCCTTCCAATTTGTTTCTCGATAGCTGTAATGCATAAAGTGAAGCCAAAATATTAATACTTGGAGGAATATGACCATAAAAACTATTATCGTTAATGTTCAAATCCTCAAGAGCCTTCAAGTGACCTATGCTATGTGGGATTCGCCCAATGAATTTGTTTGAATCCAAATATAATTTCTTTAATGAAGAAAGTTCTCCTATGGTTTTTGGAAAAGGCCCTGAAAGATTGTTATTTGAGAGGTATAGGTATTCAAGCTTCTTTAAATTGCCAATGGCTTTGGAAATAGGTCCTGTAAGATTGTTATTTGAGAGATATAGAGATTCAAGCTTTTTTGAATTACCAATGGTTTTGGGAATGCTACCTGTAAACATATTTGAAGAAAGTTGTAGCATGGTCAATTGAGTCAAATTAAAAATAACTTTACAAAGGTTGTTAGTAAGTTTATTTTGTGAAAGATCTAAGTGGGTCAGCTTAGGCAAATTGACAATGTTTTCCAGTATGTTACCCGTAAGTTTGTTGTGAGAGACGTCTAAGAAGGTCAATTTGGTCAAGTTAGCAATGCCTTCGGGAATGTTGATGAGGCTGTTTGCGGAAAGATCTAAAAAAGTCAATTCGGATAAACTAGCAATGTGTTCAGGTATGTTACTGATATTGTTGAAAGAAAGATCTAAATAAGTCAATTTAGTTAAATTGGCGATGGATTCAGGTATGCCATTGAGAAGAGTAAAGTGAATAGATAGATAAGAGAGGGGAAGTCTGAATATTTCAGAAGGAATAGAACCGGAAATAGTAAAGCTCGAAATGGCTAGTTGTGTAAGTTGCGTCAAATTACCCAATTGGAATGGAATTTTGCCTGAGAATGCATTGTCTTCTAGAACCAGGTACTTTAGCTTCTGCAGCAAGCCCAACTGCACTGGAATAGAGCCGTTCATTTCATTGTAGCTGAGATCAAGTAGTCGCAACGCTTTAAGCTGGCCGAACTCGGGAGGAATTCTTCCCCTGAAACCATTACAAGAGAGATTGAGAGTGTGCAACAATGAGAGATTGCCCAGAGACGGTGGAAGCGTTCCCGTCAAACTCACAGTATAGAAGGAAACTCTTCCGTCATCCGAATAGTCTATTTCTGGACTAGAGAGGTGAATGGCAACAACTCTTCTGCTATATGGTCTGCAACGAATGCCATACCACGAGCAGATATTCTCCGAGTTTTCCGCCGTCCAGTTGGAGAGTAAGTGATCTGGATAAGAGTATGTGATGGCATTTTTGAAGGATAAAAGAGCATCAAGATCCCATTTCCCATGGGCGTCCATCAATTCACCTTCATCCACCACGCGTTCAGATTCAGAACCACATTCCTACCCGTTCACATTCCTACCCGTTCAGATTCAGAAAGTATCGGGAAATTGTAGAATCACATTCCTACCCGTTCACTCGTACAACGTTACACCCACCTACTCCATTATATTATATTTTTAAATTCTTAAAATTATATTTAAAAAATATTATATTTTTAAATTCTTAAAATTATATATTTTTAAAGAGTCAAGTCAATACACTACTTTCTCTGTAATTATCTTACAATTCCCCACTGGAAACGCCCGCCTAGTTTTCCATTCCACGATGGAGTGGGTGGGTGCGTTGACAGATGGAGAAAAGGAAAGTATCGGGAAATTGTAGAATCACATTCCTACCCGTTCACTTGTACAACGTTACACCCACCTACTCCATTATATTATATTTTTAAATTCTTAAAATTATATTTTTAAATTCTTAAAATTATATTTTTTTAAAGAGTCAAGTCAATACACTACTTTCTCTGTAATTATCTTACAATTCCCCACTGGAAACGCCCGCCTAGTTTTCCATTCCACGATGGGGTAGGTGGGTGCATTGACAGATGGAGAAAAGGAAAGTATCGGGAAATTCTAGAATCACATTCCCATATATTTAATTCTTCTTTGTAGTCAAGTCAATACACTCCTTTCTCTGTAATTACCTACTCCATTATATTATATTTTTAAATTCTTAAAATTATATTTTTTTAAGAGTCAAGTCAATACATTACTTTCTCTGTGATTATCTTACAATTCCACGATGGAGTGGGTGGGTGAGAGACGGAGAATCACATTCCGATCAACTCACTCATACAGCGTTACCCCTACAACTATCTTCCACAATGGAGTGGGTGGGTTGATACGCCGATTTTCTCCTTTGTTATTTAATTCCTCTTTGGAGTCAACTCAATACACTCCTTTCTCTGTAATTACGTTACAATTCCTTTAGTCTTGAATCTTATCGTGTCATTTGCTTATTTATTAAGGTGATGTAATGACATTAAACAAAATTAATGTAAATTATTAAATAAAATATATATGAAAAATTATAATAATTAATATTTTTAATTAATATATATATATATAAAGAGTAATATGTTTTTTAATTTATGTAATAAGTGTGGTTATTTTCAAATTATGTTTTTATAATTTTAATTTAATTATTAAAGGAAGGTTAGAAATTTAGTTTTAAATATTATAGTTAAACTATTTTTTAATATTATTTATTTTAGAAATTTTATTATATTATTTTTTAACATTATTTATTTTAGAATTTTTAATAATAAATTTTAAATCTCTATTTAATTTTTGTATTTATCTTTGCATTGTCTATTTGGCCCCATACATATATACAAAAACATATGTATTTAGAGGAAAATATCTTATGGGTACTAACTTACAAAACAATTTGCATCCATAGAGATTTGATTCCTCTCAATGCTTAGTCATAAATTCAAATGGATCTATGCTAACTCGTAAATACTAATGGATCTATGCTAATAATACTTATAGTTATACATGTTTTATAGCTTTTATAATTTATTTTTTAATGTGATGTGCACATTATATATATATATATATATATATAATTTGTCTCTAATGGTGGTGTTAATGTGAGTAATGAGACCCTCGAATGTGATGTACATTTATGAACAGGGGGGCACAACCAGCCCCCCTGCATGAATTCACATGCAAGACCTTAGGATGACTTCAGCACATTATAAACCTCTCCAAACGATGTCTTGTGGAGCAATTAGTGGTGGATTAAGAGCAGGAGGCGAGGCTAGGTCCTCAACCTCCCTATGTGTGCTTTCTATTCCAGTCATTGGTGAATGGTGCTCTATGTTCTGGTTTGGGTTCGTTGTAGTGATGACGAAGATAAGGCTATCTAACCTACGAGGGTGTTGGTGGAAAGAGTGGAGTATCTTTAGTGATGTGGTCTCTCGTTTGGTGCTTGGAACCCTGGCACATTCCGGGCTGGTGTGGGCTTCACTTTCAACCCCCTGTGTTGGAGTTCATGTTGATTCCTTCCATTATCTAGCATTCTCTTTTGACTTAAGTACACAGGTAGGGTCTGAGGTTGTAGGTCTAATTTCTTTGTGATGGGAGGTTTGGTTTAAGTCTATTTATCTGGATTGGGAAGTTTTGGCAACATATCTACATCTTTCGCTTGGGGGTCTCCTTGCATTTGTAATGTTTAGGTTTGTTACTAAATTTTGTGTTAATCTTAATCAGAATGATCCGGTGAATTATAAGGTTTAGGCTAGAGGGTTGCTTTGGTCTTCGCTCCCTGGGTGTCTAAGAGTTTTTCGTGACCTAGGTTCACTGTACTATGTGTGTTTTGGAATATGTTTAATAATGTTGGGGAAGGGGCCATTCTTAGAGGCTATTGTGACTATTATACAACACCCAAGTGATTCCCTCAAGTATGGGGTTTTTATCACGGGTTTCTGAGATGATCTAGTGGGTTGGAGCTCTGGCTCTATTGTGGATGCTTGGTTTTATTTATTTCTCTTTTACAAGAAGAGGTATCACACTAGTAGTTCCAGGTGTGCCCTCTCGGTTTTGGACATGTCGCTTAGGAAGAAAATGTGTTGTAGGTGTGGGAGAGGGAGCAGAGAGGAGTCAGGATTTTTACCATGACTAAGCTACCACATACCTTAATGTAGTTCTACCAGAAATAAGGAAAAAGATATGTAAATTCGAAACTCAAGTTGGGGTGAACAAACAACCCCACTTTGATTCAAAAATCTTTGAGGACATGTCTACTTCAGTTCCTGACCCTGGACACACTAGAAGAAGGAAGAAGCAATATAAAAACTCTATGGCCTTGCATTGGCAAATGAAAACCATGTCAGAGCTTGTCCTAAAGGACAAACAAGTGGAATTGTATAATGTCTTTTCCACCCTATAAGATATCAAGAGAATGATCATAAATCAATGCTTCCAATTGGACAATATTGATGAATGTCTTGCTCAGGTTGAGGAGTATATTCTATGCGAACCTCACAACAAGGATCCACTAGACTCGCTAGGTTTAAGTGCAAGGGATCCTATGCCAATTTCTTCCTCTGAAAATGATTAAAATCTATTGTCAGTTAGCTTTCCCACTTTTTGTCAATTCAGTTTTGGTTCAACTTAGTCAAGACGACTTAAGCTTTTACGATGTCTTCAGGTCTTCGTGTAGCACTTTGTTTTGTGAATTTTTGTAACCATGGATATCTAGAGAAATGTTGGCCTATTAGTCTCATGGTAGGTGATTTGAGGAAGAGTGAAATCCTCAAAGGGTGATCTAGAGCAACTATATACTCCTAATTTTTTTATAATACAAAGTATCAGTTTACAAGAAAAAAAATACGAAATTCAAAAATATAATGGTTACACATACAAATCATTATTTTAATTTATAGAGTAAAATATATCTTAATTTATAATTATTATATTTATTTATTTTTAATTACATTTATTAACTAAATTTATTAAGTTTTTATATATTTATTAATTATATGTTCTAAAATATCATGATTATGAACATGAATCAGTGTTATTTTTTTTTTTTAAATTAATAGTTTTATTGTCTCAGAATGTCTTCAAAACAAAGTACAATATCTAGCCATGCAGTGGCTGTTCATAATACCTTGTAGGCGGTCTCAATATGCCTTGAGGGAAACTGTATTTTTAACCACCTACACATTAAAAGTAGTCTTGAAAAACAAGTATTGTTAGTATATCTTGATAGACTAAAACATAGCTATAATACAAGATAACCATGTATAATTCCAACCAATTAAGATTTTGAGGAAGTATCAAGTGATATGCCCTTGGCACTAGAACCAGGAGGAGTAGGAGGATCATATTCACACTAAAAGTGGCATTCCAAATGTGCTAGCCTTGCATCCGGTCTATCCAGAAAGAAACATTGATTTATCAAAGCTCTTTTAATGTCCTCTAGGGAGGAAAATTCAATATATCTCTCATCTTGTTTGTATTTTAACACCCTACCAAGCAATTCCTTCATTTAGAAATGTAATATTATAGAATTGAGATATTGTTTCCTTCGTCCCCTGGTGTGACCAAGGTCGGGAACCTAGTTAGAGACCTCTTCTAAAATCTTTGAATCAGAAAAGGCTTGACATTTTGCATCAACCAAGGGCTCTAGGTTACAAATTTCATGATGAGTCTCACGGGCAACAACAACAACAAAAAGTCCCAACAACTTCCTTTGCATGTTATTGAGCCCAATTCCCTAGGGGCCCTGACCACCACCTCCCCTATGACTGCGCATACGATATCTTGGCGGCATATCACATAGGTATAACACTCTCCTAGGGTTCTAGCAAAGGAGTGCAGAGGCAGGGGAAGGTAAGAAATACCAATCTAGGTCAAGCCCACTAACATAACACTACAAACTGACCACAGAGCCAAGACAAAAAGTGGAGAAAGGAACAAGTCGGGGAACGATAATCACACTACATAGTTTAGAATAATTTAAACTTTTGCCTATAACACCCAAAAACTGGAGCCGATACCACACTCAAACACAGGAAATTACATTGCAATGTTAGCTACCCCTCTACTACTTAAATTATTAAGGTTAAAAGGAGAACACAAGAGAGCCAATACCAAGGTGTCCAAGACATAATTGACATTTTCAAGCCTACTAGTAAACAGGGTCTTTGATCAACCTCTAGTGTGAGATCCTAACATAATAAAAACCAGGCCTACAAGGCTAAACCACCCAATTCCATTCCAATTAACAAGGAAAGAGAGTAATAACAGGTGTACTGTAATCTGACCAGATGTGGACAATGGAGCTAGGAAATCCTGCATCTCTACCCCTTTACCATTTTTCTCTTCGCCTCTGCAACTCCACTAAAATTCATAGCCACCTCATAAACCTTGTTTTCACACATTCAGATAATGCATGATAGCCACAAGATGGCATTATCACACTTCCACAAAATGCAACTTGAGAAATTTGTTCCACTTCCAAATCAAACACACAAAATATAGAAAAATCCTCACCCTTTCCCTCTTATAGTGGGAACTTAGTGTTTCCTCCCCACATAGGCATTATCACTCCTCCTTTTTGTGAATGCATAGCCTATACATCTCTATCTCACGAACCATATTTAAGTTTGTTGCAAGTGCTCGCATGCTTGTACATGCATGGGGTGAACCAACCCCTCCGCCCCCCTCCCACCCTCCAATTCACAAATGCCCAACTCCTTGATAGAGTGGCGGGATTGCCCCTTGAGCCTTATATTTGTCTCATTTCCCACCCCTATTGAGGAATTATTTAAAAAAATTAGTGTGACATGCATGTTATTATTTTTCCTTGAAAAAAAACTTGTAATTTTATTAATAAAAACAAAATTACAATGTCAAATCCTTATTAGTGACAAGATTAGCATTGTTGTAATATTATTGTATTGGCTTTGTGCATTAGAAATTCTTAAGTGAATATACTTAAGTAAGTAAAATAAAATTAATTAAATAATAAAAAAATAACTAAAATTAATTTAAAAATAAAAGTAAAAATAAAAAAAATTAATTAATTACAATATAATAAATTAAATTAAATAAATTAAATATTTTTATATATTTTTAGTTTTTATTAATTTTTTTTAAATTTAGCGGACATTATGTTTTTTTATGAACACTTTAGGATTTAGAACATTTTAAGAACACCATAACATTTCTCCATATAGAGTTCACATTTTGTTATGCTCTTAACCTACAAAATGATACCCAAATATAGAATATGCGAAGAAAAGATACCCAGAACACAGAATAGCAATGATTTTATTATTCAGAGAGTAATGTTCACTTGCCTCTTCGAGGGGGCAACCTCCAATAGAGCAGAGCTCGATTACAAAATAAGAGACGATGCTCCTCGCAGGGAGTCTCTATCCTTTATATATGACTCATACATGCAATACCATGGACCAATACCATGGGTTTTATTAATACCATCTATCTAATACTACGACCCATTTGCAACTAACTGTGGTCCCGTCATTAATTGCGGATTAACCACTTACAATTATTAATATGGGCTTTATTGACTCTTGACTATGACGTGATCCCATTACATAAATAAGGGGGTTAGGGTGCGACCCTAACATGCCCTCCCCCTTAAGACTAGCCTTGTCCTCAAGGCTGACGCTGCGGAAACTGCTGAAGAATAGTGGCTGGTTCCCAAGTTGCATCTTCCGGAGAGGTGTCTTTCCATTTGACGAGGACTTCCTTAATCATGCGGTCGCGCAGTTGCTTGTCTCGTGTGTCTAGGACCTGTTCGGGTTGAAGCCAGATGGACCCTTCTTCATCCAATTCAGGTAGACTGGTCTGAATTCTGCAATTGTTCCCAATCACTTTCTTGAGGCATGAGACATGGAAAACTGGATGGATTTTTTCAGTAGGTGGCAAGGCCAACTTGTAAGCCACTTCTCCAATGCGCTGAAGTACTTGATATGGTCCGCAGAATTTGGGAGATAGTTTCTGACACCCCTTGTCTTTGAGTGATGTTTGCTTATATGGTTGTAGCCATAAAAAGACCTGATCCCCTTCTTGAAATTGGTGCTCTGAGCGATGCTGGTCTACCTGTTGCTTCATGCGGTTATGAGCTTGATGAAGATTCTCTCAAAGATGGGCGAGTATGGTTGCGCGGTGTTGGAGGAGTTGATCCACTGCTTGTACTTTTGAGCACCCCTTGAGTTACGAAGTAGGTGAAGGTGGGAGTTGACCATATACTGCTTCATAGGGAGTCATTTTGGTGGTGGCATGATAGTTGGTGTTATACCACCATTCAACCAGAGGTAACCACTGTACCCAAAGGTGTTGCTTTTCTGAAGTGAAACACCTAAGGTAGGTTTCTAGACATTTGTTGACGGCTTCGGTTTGACCATCTGTTTGCGGATGATAGGAAGTACTGAGTTTTAGTTGAGTGCCTTGTATCCTGAAGAGTTCCTGCCAAAAATTACTGGTGAAGATCGGGTCGCGATCGGACACAATAGAAGTGGGCATGCCATGCAATTTGAAGATCTAATCCATGAAAGATTGAGCGACCAAAGTTGGTGTAAACAGGTGGGGTAGGGCGCAGAAATGAGCATACTTCGACAGTTGGTCCACAACCACCATGATGACTGACTTGTTCCCTGACTTTGGAAGACCTGTAATGAAATCCATAGAAACCTCCGTCCAAATTGATGTCGGAATGGGCAATGGTTGTAATGTGCCTGGTGTGTTGATGGTTTCCCCTTTGTGGCGTTGACAGACATCACATTCTGCTACAAAAGTAAGGATGTCCTTTTTCATGCCTGTCCAAAAAAATGATCTTCTGGTGCGAGCATACGTCTTTTGAAAGCCCGAATGTCCTGCAATGGGAGATGAGTGCAATTCTGCCAAAATGCGACTTTTGAGGGTGGATGTTGGTGATATTACGACTCTGTCCTTGTAGCGAAGAATATCATCCTGCCACGAGTAGCCCTTGGTGGAATTTGGATCTACCTGCAATTGAGAAATGAGTTGGGAGAGCCCGGGGTGTGAAAACCATTCCCTACGAGCCTCTTCAATCCATTCTGGAATGGGGAGGGAAATTGCTAGCAGAGTACTTTCCTCCTCAAATTGGCGAGATAATGCATCTGCTACACTATTATCTTTCCCTTTCTTGTAAATGATCTCATAATCATATCCCAACATTTTGGCGAGCCATTTCTTTTGTTGTGGGGAGGATAGGCGTTGCTCCAAAAAATATTTAAGACTGTGATGATCTGTGCGGATTTGGAAACGTCGCCCCAATAAGTAAGGTCGCCAGGTCTCGACTGCATGTAAGATGGCCATCATTTCCTTCTCGTAGGTAGATTGGCCCAGATTCCTCCCACTTAGTTGTTGGCTTGTGAAGGCCAAAGGTCGCCCTTCCTGCATTAAGACCGCCCCAATACCTGTACCCGAAGCATCACATTCAATGATAAAAGATTTGGTGAAGTCAGGTAGTGCTAAGATTGGAGTGGAACACATGGCATTTTTTAGAGCTGTAAAGACCTGTTGTGCTTCCTCATTCCAGAAGAATTAATTTTTCTTTAGGAGTTGGGTGAGGGGCTTCGCTATGCGACCATAGTTGCGGACAAATTTACGATAATAGCCTGTGAGACCCAAAAATCCTCTCAAGCTCTTCAAGGTCTTAGGTTGAGGCCATTCCTGCATTGCTTGGATCTTTTTGGGGTCCACCTTGACACCTTCACGCCCCACAATGTGGCCCAAATACTCTACTTCTGCCATGCCAAATGAACACTTGGACATCTTGACAAATAATTTATGCTTGCGGAGCAGTTGCAAGAGTAGATGTACATGCTGAAGATGTGCGGCCCAAGTGCAACTATAGATGAGGATGTCATCGAAGAAGACAAGGACAAATTTCCTGAGATATGGTTTGAGAATGTGGTTCATAAGGCTCTAAAAAGTAGAGGGGGCATTACAAAGACCAAATGGCATGACCAGGAATTCATAATGGCCTTCATGAGTTTTGAAAGCAGTCTTGGGAATGTCGACTTCCTTCATGCGAATTTGGTGGTAGCCTGAGCGAGGATCCAGCTTAGTAAAGAATTGAGCCCCATTGAGTTCATCCAAAAAATCATCAACCACCGGGATGGGAAATTTGTCTTTGAATGTCAACTTATTGAGGGCCCTGAAGTCGGGACACATCCGCCACTCCCCATCTTTCTTGAGCACCATGACCACTGGGGATGAATAAGGACTAATGCTGGGACGAATGACACCTGCTTCCAAAAGTTCCTTGATTATTTTTTCTATTTCATTCTTTTGGGTGAACGGATATCTGTATGGGCGCACATTTGGGGGTTGGGCCCCTGGAACCAAGGTGATGCTATGATCATGTTCCCCTCGCGAGGGTGGAAGCTCATGAGGCTTGTCAAAGACCGACAGATGGTTATTTAAAATCTGTTGCATCTCAGGATGAATTGGCAGAGGCTTGGTTTCGACTGCCTGGATGGCATTAAATTGAGCTACAACTCCATGATTGCCCTTTCTTAACAATTTTTCCATCCTATGCGAGCTGATGATAGAGGGGGCTCCCGCCTGGAGTCCACGGAGGGTATGTGTGTAGTTGTTCTGCTTAAAACTCATATATAACTCCTGGAAATCCATTGTGATTGGCCCAAGAGTGCGGAGCCATTCAGCGCCGAGGACAATGTCGCAAACCCCCATGTGTATGGCAAACATGTGGGTTTTCAACTGATAATCCCCCATTTGAAGTTTGACATTTTCATAGCGGCCTTCACATTTCATTGTGCCTCCATCTGCAATTTGAACTTGGAAGTTAGAAACTGCTCGTACAAAACAATGCACTGCTTCTGCGACTTTTTGATGGATGAAATTATGTGTACTTCCACTATCAATCAAGACTACTACTGGGCGATGTTTAAGAAAACCTCTAATGTTGAGAGTTTGAGGGGAAGAAATCCCTGCCAACGCATGCAGCGAAATAACTGGTTCGTCAGAGACATTGTCCTTTTGGTTGTCGTCTTCTAGCGCCTCATGTTCCTCAAGTGGTGGATCTTCCTCTGTTGAGCTGTAGTCAGTGGCATCTATTTGAAAAAATTTGGGCTCCTTGCATTTATGACCTGGGGAGTATTTTTCATCACAGTAGTAACATAGTCCTTGCTTTCTTCTGTCGGCCATTTTCGCAGGGGACACCTTTTGGACCTTAAGTGTTTGAGTCGTGTTGTGAGCCTGTGGGGGGCGACCTTTAGCGGAGAAATTTGGGCGACTATATTGGGCTGCTAATGCACGTTCCACGTTACGAGCTACCTTGCAAGCCTCTGTCCATGTGGGAGGGTGGTGCAGTAGGAATTGAGCTTTGATGGCTTCTTTAAGACCGCTGATAAAGCATTCCGTGTAGAACACATCTGAGAGACCCCAAGTGCGGAAGGCTAAGGCTTCAAAAGCTGTAATATATTCATCCAATGTACCAGTCTGTCGGAGCTTAGTAAGACGACCCAAAAAAGATGATTCCTGGTCAAAGCGGTCTTGAAGAGCTTTGGTGAATTTGGTCCAAGTCCTAAAAGGTCCAGTGCAACGTTGATGCCATTCCCACCATTGCCACCTTTCATTGTCCAAGTACATGCTCCCCAACATAAGCTGAGTCTCATCATCTAAGATGTGATTCAGTTTGAAATATTGCTCCATTTGTGCTATCCATGCCGACGGGTGAGAACCGTCAAATTTATGCATATCCAACTTGGGAGGTCACTGACTGGGTTGTTGGTGGGTGTGCCAGACGTGAGGAGAGCGGCTAGACTCACCCTCATTGTGTCCATTGCCATTATACGCCTCCTCGTGGGCTTGCTCCTTGCCCTTCGGGATTATTTTCTTGACCATGCTACATAGTCCGCTAAGCTGAATGTGGAGGGTTTGCACTGATTCTTCAAGTTTGTCCATCCTTTCATTGGCCATCGCTTGAGCTCTAGTTTCTACCATACACCAACCTGATTTTTTTGAAAATTGGGACCGCCTAAAAAAAAAATTCACTAAGAAGTGAATGGTACCACTGTGCTCAGCTCGTCGTCCTGATTCTGATGGGCTAGATCACCAATAAGCGCCCCGAAAGATCTCAGACTTTTTTTTTTTTTGAAAACTCCTAACGGAGTTTTACTCCTTCCTTATCAATACTGCAGTCGCCAAATCCTCAAAATGTCAATGCGGCCAAAAGTCCTGCGAAAATTATACCCCGGTATAGGAACCCTTCACAACGACTCCGATCTGGTGGATCTGAGAGATCTAAATGGTGGATCTGATAGCTCTAGGCGGCGGAACAGACTGCTTCTGCGGATCTGATGGATCTAATAGATCGGAATGGCTGATCTGCGAACTCGAGACTGCGGGACTGATGTCTGCTGCTGCTGCACCCCTTTGCACAAGCGGATCTGGAAGAGATGATGTGTGATCCCCTGATAGAAAAGGGAACTATGGTCTTGAGGAGTGTCAGGTGCTACAGATCGCAATATACATAAGGGTCTGGCAGTAGTACTCGGCCCAATGTTTCAGGGCTCTAACTAAGGAGGATCGACCGTACCCTTAGCCGTACAACCCGACTACCCTATCGTACGGGCGAGTAATCTCTCCGAGTGTTGTTCTCAGTGTACTGTAACCGCAAGACGACCGACGGTTTATCTATGGCGAGGTTTCAAGGGAGCCTAGGGGGCTTCCGATATACCCAGAGGGTACGTGGAAGACAGTGTGTGCGCGGTTCTGTCTAATGCGCTACTACTCGAAGGGGTACCCACAAGGGGTTACAAGGGAGTCCAACAGACGTGACCACCTCTTGTATTTCCTGCGTGCATGCCTCCCCAAATCCGCAGGTTTATGCACTCAACGACAGATCCCGTGGTTTAAAGACGCTGGAACACGTCGCTAGCCAAAAACAAATTTGCTAAGAAATGGAGATCCCACCGGCCCTGGAAAGTGCTCTGATACCACTTGTTATGCTCTTAACTTGCAAAATGATACCCAAATATAGAATATGCGAAGAAAAGATACCCAGAACACAGAATAGCAATGATTTTATTATTCAGAGAGTAATGTTCACTTGCCTCTTCGAGGGAGCAACCTCCAATAGAGTAGAGCTCGATTACAAAATAAGACACGATGCTCCTCGCAGGGAGTCTCTATCCTTTATATATGACTCATACATGCAATACCACGGACCAATACTGTGGGTTTTATTAATACCATCTATCTAATACTACGACCCATTTGCAACTAACTGTGGTCCCGTCATTAATTGCGGATTAACCACTTACAATTATTAATATGGGCTTTATTGACTATTGACTATGACGTGATCCCATTACATAAATAAGGGGGTTAGGGTGGGACCCTAACACATTTAAATGTTTAAAATTATACAAAGAAAAAGATAAGTCTAATGATATGTACATGAGAATGATGGGAGACAAACTAGTTTATCAAGAAGATATAACAAAAGGCAATATACATTATATATTGATTTTTGTTAGCAATATGACTTGTGATTTTATATAAACATTTCATTAACTCCAAAATTTTCCTATTTAATATGTTTGGTTAAGGTTGTGTTAGGTTGTCTTTTTTATTTATCAGGTTAATTACATTATTGGCCTAGTCTTGAATGTATGCAAATCTAAATCTAAAACAAGTTTAAACATCAAATTTTTAGATTTTTTAAACAATTATTACCAAATTAAATGATTTAATTGTTGGTGAAATTGTATTTTTTTATTATTCAAGTTATAATTTTAAATGTATAGAGCCCAATAAAAAAAATTGAATTCAGTTGAAATATGCATTACAATTCCAATAATGCTTTCAAATTTTTAGTTGGATTAAAAAAATGATAAAAGGTATGAAATCTATTAAAAATTAATTGTTGAAACTACTTGTTTAACTTTATTTTAAAGTAATGATATCTATTTTTAATTGAGATTTATTTTAATTTTAATTTTTCATTTTGTAGATGCTTCAATTGATGGTGGAGTTTTTGTAATTAAGCATGGCATTTTTATGAATGTTATTTCTTACTATTGAGCATCATATTATCATAAGAAATGATTTCGTCTTAAATTCCCAAAAGTGGGGATGAATTTATGCAATTCCAAAATTTTCCAAAATTAGCATAAATGTTTTTTCAATCTTTCTTTAGAAAAACCTTTATTATCATCTACAATCTGCTCACTTCCAAATAAATTGAGGACATATTGTTGGCTTATTTGTGTTTCCATTGATGTCATATGTTGAAGTCATGTAGTCATGAGTCTATATGTCAAGTCTTGAGTCTGATGCATATTTGTTGAAGGCTGTCATACTAATGTAACTTGTTGTAATAAGTGTCATAAGGTCTGTAGGAGAGGTGTCATGAGGTAACAAGGTCTCACCTGAAGCTGCGCTACACTTGTACTATAGGTCTAGTTGATTGTGTGTGATGTCTTGTTGAAGTTATGCAGTTGGGTTCCCGATGTCAAGATGAGTTTGTAAGGATGGTTTATATGTCATTCACTCCCCTAAAGCATTGTGGAAATTTTAAGGGTTGGATCCTTGTTTCAAGTCATGCTCTGCTCTAGTCACATGGAAGGAGGCTCATCAGAGTGACTAGAACAGTCCAGTTGCATGGAGGATAGACTCATATGAGCAACCAATTCTTCCAGCTGGTTTTATCTAGGCCTGTGCGTATGATCGAGGGATTATGAGTTTATCTATGAATTTCTCGCACTCCTTTGGAAATTAGTTTGTTTTTGGTGGATTCTAGTGTCAGAATTTTCCAGAAAAAGGTCGAAATAAGTCATGGGGCCTCTTGAAGGTGGTCAAAGTTGAAATCATCAAAGGGATAGTGGAAGTGGTGGTTTAATATGGTCAAGATGTCAATCTCAATCATTTCTTAAGTGTGTGAAAAAATTTGTGTGAGCTCCATCATTTGAAAAATTAATTGACTTAACCATCTCCAAATTCTACAAATATGATAATGAAAGAAGCTCATTTTTTGGTTCAAAAGAAGGGTGTGGGAGGGAGTGTGCATGATTTGTAAGTGGGAAACCAGTGAGTTTTGTAGTGAGTTCAAATTTCAAAATTGTAGTGTGATTCAGAGAATAATATTCAGGAAAATTTCAGAGTAGTGTGCAGTGATTAAAAATCAGTTTAGTGAGTATGTATGGAGAGAATTGTTCTCTCAATTGGAGTGTGGATTGTGGATAAATGATTTTGTCTATTTGTTGCATGTTCTATTTATAAAACAATATTGAACCCTCTTCATCCAATTCCGGTAGAGTGGTTTGAATTTGGAAATGGTTCCCAATCACTTTCTTGAGGCATGAGACATGGAAGACTGGATGGATTTTTGCCGTGTGGCAAAGCTATCTTGTAGGCTACTTCTCCGATGCTCTGAAGTACTTGATACAGTTTGTAGAATTTTGGAGATAATTTCTGACAACCCTTGTCTTTGAGTGATGTTTGCTTATATGGTTGCAGCCTCAAAAATACCTGATCCCCTTCTTGAAATTTGTGTTATGAACGATGTTGATCTACCTGTTGCTTCATGCGGTTTTGAGCTTGATGGAGATTCTCTCTAAGGTGGGCCAACATGGTTGTGCAGTTCTGTAGGAGTTGATCCACTGCTTGTACATTCGAGCATCCCTGGATATAAGAAGTAGGTGAAGGAGGGAATTGACCATAAACTGCTTCATATGGAGTAATTTTGGTGGTGGCATGATAGTTAGTGTTATACCACCATTCAGCTAGAGGTAACCACTATACCCATAGATGTTGCTTTTCTGAAGTGAAACACCTAAGGTAGGTCTCCAGACATTTATTGACTGCTTCAATTTGACCATCAGTTTGGGGATGATAGGAAGTACTAAGTTGTAGTTGGGTACCTTGTAGCCTGAAGAGTTCTGGCTAAAAGTTACTAGTGAAGATAGGGTCACGATCAGACACAATGGAAGTGGGCATGCCATGCAATTTGAAGAGCTGGTCCATGAAATATTGAGCCACCAAAGCCGGTGTAAAAGGGTGGGGTAGGGTGCAAAAATGAGCATACTTAGAAAGTTTGTCCACAACTGTTAAGATATTCCGACACATAGGAAATAGTTAAGTACAACTTTGTCTAGTATAGAGTTAGGTATAGAGTTAGGTAAAGTGTGTTTCTTTACTATGTACATTTTGTAACTTACAATCCGACGGTCACGATATGTAGTGATCCCACGGTTCATTCTCTCCTCGGTATTACCGACACTTGATCCGTGGCTTAACACCCGATTGGTCCATGATCTCTATTTAAAGAGCATGAAGGGTCATTTGTAGGGTAATCCGTCTATGAGAGAAGCATATGTAAGTTTTCATTCTTTTATTAATAAATTGCCTGAAGTGGCCACGTTGGCTCAGGTCGTGGACTGTTTCCCTCTTTGAGGGTTTTAACCATGTCAAAATACTGGTGTATTGATCTGTGATCTGTTTGAGAGTGGTGTCCTTTGGTGTTCTATCTGAGGAACTTACCCTGTAAATTCCTACATGGTATCAGAGCTATTTGAGGGTCGCGTCCGTTGGTGATCCAAATCTGAAGCCGGTAGAACTGCATCCGACAACCGTTTCCTAGATCTACTGTTTCTGACTGCTTTCAGGCCGAGAGGACTGCTCTGTTGTGTTGGGACCATCTGTTCCAGTGAGGAACCCCTTTTGTTTCATGCGAAAAGGTTTCCGGTAGCCCTAGCTGCATCATTTTTAAGATCTCGAGGTATACAGTGTTTATTTGCAGTTTACAGTTATTTTCTCTCTGTCTATTTCGGTTTTCGATTTATTTAGCTTTTTTTATTACCGGATCTATACCTTTCATTTCTGCGTATGCTCTTTGCCCTGCAACTCCGCGCGATCTGGGCAAATCAGAAACAGAAAGGAGGGATTTTTCTCATGCGTATGCTCTTTTCCGCTGCGCCTTAGTGTGATCTCGGAAAATCAGAAACATTGAGGAAAATATTTAGTTTCCTTTTTTTTGTATGTCCGTGTTGGGTTTTGTGTTTTTTTTTTTGTTTTGTAGGGAAAAAGAGCTTTCTCAAAGCAAGCACGCAACCCAAAGCATCAACCTCTCTCTCTCTCTCTCTCTCTCTCTCTCTCTCTCTCACACAAAATTTTTGTATAGCTCACTTGGTGCAAAGCTAATTTATCGGAGTAGAGGTCTTGGGTTCAAGTCTCCATTTTGTGGGGACGGATTTTTTCATTTCCGCACATTCCCGCACTTCGTCGGCGACTTCATCAATTTTTTTTTAAAATCCATAACTTCTTCATCCGGAAGCCGTTTTCAGAACTGTTTTTTTGTACCAGCCTAATTTTTCAAGATCTTTCCATTTGTACACTTAGTTTCAGCATCTACAGCTTCAGTTTCTATTAAAAATGGAAAGTCTATGCCAATTCATTCTTGATAGCACTAACTACTTCCAATGGTGGTCCTACATTGTGGATTTACTTAGAAGTAAATTTCTTTACAGAATATCCACAGGCCAAGAGACCAAACCGAAAGATGAAGATAAGGCAGCTAAATGAGAAAATAGTCAAGACCAAGCACATTGATAGGGATGTCTATTTCTCCAGATCTTAGATTCCATATTGCAGAACTTGATACTCCTGATGAAGCACTGCAACAAATTACTGAAGTATTTGGAATTAAAAATGAACTTAAAGCCCATCAACTTGAAAATGAATTGCTTACATTGGACCCCAATAATTTTTCTTTCATTGAAGATTTTTTGTCCAAGTTCAAGACCCTTAGACTTCTCTTGGAAGGTGTTAAGGTTAAGAAAGAAGATAGTAGCCTTATCTACTCCATTCTTACTAAGTTGGGACCAACCTATTCTGTTTTTGTTTCCAGCTTCCATTCTACAAGAGAAGCCTTCATTTCTCAAGGACAAACCTACAAGTCCCCTTCCTTTGATTCCTTTTGTGATTCTTTAATAAGAGAACAAGAAAAACTCTTACACCTTGGTCTTCTTCATCTTGGAAACTCTTCTAAGAAAGCATTAGCCACCAAGCAGCGACCAAATCTAAAGAATCCTAAGAAGTTGTATCCTAAAAAGAATGGTCCTAAACCAAACAAGGGTCCTAAGCAATTTCACCCTCAAAATGAAAAATCATTTCAACAAAATGATAAGACAAATAAAAACAAAGGGAAGAAGACTGATAGACATTGCAACTTTTGTAATCGAGATGGCCACTTAGAATCCAAATGCTTTAAGAAGATGGAAGCCTTGGAAGCAACAATGAAGAAGCATAACATCCATTTGGAGCACTCTTCAACTTCAACTTCATCTTCAGGAATGGCACTTTCTGCATGTGGTTGTCAAGCATCTTGGTCTAGCTATGCACTAAATGTATCTTCTTCTTCTCATTCTCATGAGTGGCTCATTGATTCTGGAGCTTCTTATCACATGGCCAAAAACAAAGCCATGTTTTCTTCTTTAAATGATTGTAACACCAAAAATATATATGTTGGTGATGATAGATCTCTTCGTGTTGTAGGGACTGGAACTGTTCATCTAGACAATGGTCAGTTTAATGATGTATTATGTGTTCCAACCTTATCCTGCAACCTTCTATCTGTATATCAGATAACCCATTCAGGTGAAGGTAAAATCGTTGAATTTTCACCTCACGATGTTGTAATTAAGGACCTAAGAGATCCTAGACAGATTTTAACTACTGGCATTGCTGATGATTCTACAAGGTTGTATAAGTTTCAAAACTTTGGGTCATCAAATCTTCCCTCAGTATTTGTTGCTCATAATGATGAAGTGAGCAAACTTTGGCATGAGCGATTTGGTCACTTAAACTATCGCTCTCTTCAGAATATATGTAAAGAAAATATGGTGACAGGTCTTCCAATGGTATCTTGCAGAGATGGTGTTTGTTCCGGATGTGTACTTGGAAAACATCATCGGGACAGTTTTGAAAAACGTGCCTCTTAGCACACCTCAGCCCCTTTACAGCTCGTGCATAGTGATTTATGTGGTCCACTTCCAGTTGCTTCATTCTCTGGCTACAAGTATTTCTTAACTTTCATTGATTATTTCTCTAGACGCACTTGGGTATACTTCTTAAAACTCAAGAGTGAAGTATTTAACATGTTCTTGGCCTTTAAGGCCTTTGTTGAAAAACAATCTGGAAATCAAATCCTTAAGCTAAGATCTGATAATGGCAGAGAATATGTTAAAAACACATTCATCAACTTTTGCACTGAGAATGGAATTCAAATGCAACATACTGTTCCATATACTCCACAACAAAATGGTGTAGCTGAAAGGAAGAATCACACCTTAAAGGAAATGGCTAATTGTATGCTTCAATCTAAAGGAATTAGTCTTAATTATTGGGCAGAAGCAATTAACTATGCAAATTACATAATAAATCGCACTCCTACTAAGGTTTTAAAGAATATCACTCCAGAAGAAGCATGGAGCTCAATCAAACCAGATGTAAGTCACTTTTGTGTTTTTGGAAGTGAAGCATGGGCCCATATTCCAGATGAGAAACATAAAGCTTTAGAACCTAAGAGCGAACAATGTATTTTTGTTGGATATTCTGAAGATGTCAAAGGATATAGACTTATTCCACTTAAGTCCAAAAATGTTATCACTAGAAGAGATGTAAAGTTTGCTGAAAATATATCGGCCTGCGAGCCTAGTTCAACAGATGTGCCACCTCTCCCTATCTCTTCTACTTTTGAAAATATTTCTTCTTCAGATGATGAAAGTGAGGATGAAAATCCTCCCCCACCTTCTCAGGATCCTCCTTCAGCTCCTTAGCTTCCAAAATGGGTCCGTGCTACTCGGGATGCAGCAGGTGATCTTGCCGGTGATCCTACAGATCAGTGACGTACACGTTCTCAGTTCGAGAGAGCCTCTTCTTTACTGGCTCAAGCTTCAGTGGATTATGATCCTGACACCTTTGCAGAAGCTTCAGGCCATCCAGATTGGGAAGCAGCTATGAATGAAGAATATCATTCATTATTGGCAAATGATACATGGGATCTTGTTCCTCTACCAAAGGGACGAAAACTTGTTAGATGCAAATGGGTTTACAAAACCAAGTATGGACCAGATGGGAAAGTTGATAAACATAAAGCTCATCTTGTTGCTAAGGGCTTTTCACAAGTTGAAGGCATTGACTATACTGAAACCTTCTCCCCTGTTGCCAAAATGAACTCTATCCACCTTGTTCTTTCCCTTGCTGCCTCTTTGAAATGGGAAGTCCATCAGATGGATGTTAAATCCACCTTGTTGCATGGGGACTTGCATGAAGAAATGTATATGGAACAACCTATTGGCTTTATACAAACAGACTCCACCCTTGTATGTCGGCTTAAGAAATCCCTTTATGGTCTCAAGCAAGCTCCTCGAGCTTGGTATGCCAAAATGGATAACTTTCTTTTAGAAAATGGCTTTTCTAGGTGTCATTCTGACAATACTGTCTACACCAAGAAAGTGGGAAAGTCTCTTATCATTCTTGTTCTTTATGTTGATGATCTTATCCTGACTGGTAGTGATCCCAACCTTATAAACCATGTGAAGTCTAGCCTTAAAAGGAAGTTTGAAATGACAGACTTAGGACACTTACATTATTTTCTCGGTCTTCAAGTCTTGCAATCCAAGGAAGGTATTTCCCTTTCCCAGTCCAAGTATGCTTGTGATATTCTACGCCATTTTCACATGGAAGACTGTAAACCAGCCCCTTCTTCCTTTCAGTCTGGAGTCAAACTTTCAGTCACTTGTACTTCTCCTGAAGTTGATGCTACCTTATACTGTCAACTTGTAGGAAAACTTTTGTATCTAACCCATACTCGTCCTGACCTTTCCTTTGCTGTTGGCCTTGTTGCTCGGTTTATGCAAAACCCACGTGAAAGTCATTGGAAAGCAACTAAAAGAACACTTCGTTATGTTCGAGGTACAATTCAGTTTGGGATTCATTACAGTGCCGAAGCATCTCCTCTATTGGTTGGTTTCACTGATTCCGATTGGGTTGGTGACTCTGATGATCGAAAGTCTACTACAGGTTATGTGGTCACTCTTGGTTCAGGACCTATTACACGGGCTTGCAAGAAACAAGGTGCCATTTCTCTTTCTTCAGCAGAAGCAGAGTATCGTGGTGTCGTAGAAGCTAGTAATGAAGCCTTGTGGCTTCGTCAGATCCTGCCAGAATTTGGCTTTCAGAAGCAGCATCCAGCTACACTTTGGTGTGATAATCAAAGTGCCATTCAGCTATGCAAAGATCCAGTCCAATATCAGCACAGCAAACACATTGAACTTCACATGCACTTCATCAGAAAGCTCATTCACGACCATGTTCTTGAAGTGCAATATTGTTCAACAGATGATCAAGTTGCAGACATCTTTACAAAGGCTCTCACAGAGGCGAAGTTCACTAAACTTCGATTTATGGCTGGAGTTCAGGAAGTTGTCACTAAGGGTGGATAGGCTCTAGTGCCTCCTTCCTTCTCCTATTGTGTCATATTTGTAAATCCTTCAATCCTATCCCAAGTTGTTCTTAAGGGGGGATGTTAGGATATTCCGACACATAGGAAATAGTTAAGTACAACTTGGTCTAGTATAGAGTTAGGTAAAGTGTGTTTCTTTACCATGTACATTTTGTAACTTACAATCCGACGGTCACGATGTGTAGTGATCTGACGGTTCATTCTCTTCTCGGTATTACCGACACTTGATCCGTGGCTTAACACCTGATTGGTCCATGATCTCTATTTAAAGAGCATGGAGGGTCATTTGTAGGGTAATCCGTCTATGAGAGAAGCATATGCAAATTTTCATTCTTTTATTAATAAATTGCTTGAAGTGGCCGCGTTGGCTCAGGCCGTGGACTATTTCCCTCTTTGAGGGTTTTAACCACGTCAAAATACTGGTGTATTGATCTGTGATTTGTTTGTGAGCGGTGTCCTTTGGTGTTCTGTCTGAGGAACTTACCCTGTAAATTCCTACAGCAACTACCATGATGACTGACTTGTTGCTTGTTTTCAGAAGACTCGTAATGAATTCCATAGAAACCTCCGTCCAAATTGAGGTCGGGATGGGAAATGGTTGTAATGTGCCTGGGGATTTGACTGTTTCTCCTTTGTGGCACTGACATATGTCACACTCAGCTACAAAAGTAAGAATGTCCTTTTTCATGCCTGTCCAAAAGAATGAACATCGAGTGCAAGCATAAGTCTTATGAAAGCCTGAATAGCCTGCAATGGGAGATGAGTGCAACTCCACCAAAATGCGACTTTTGAGGGTGGATGTTGGTGATATCATGACTCTGTCCTTGTAGCGAAGAATCTCATCCTGCCAAGAGTAGCCCTCTGTGGAATTTGGATCCACCTGCAATTTGTTAATGAGTTGGGAGAGAAAAGGATGTGAAAACCATTCCTTGAGAGCCTCTTCAATCCATTCTGGAATGGGAAGGGAGATTGCGAGTAGGGTGCTTTCCTCCTCAAATTGGTGTGATAAAGCATCTGCTACAACATTTTCGTGCCCTTTCTTCTAAACGATCTCATAATCATATCCCAACATTTTGGCGAGCCATTTATTTTGTTGTGGCGAGGATAGACGTTGCTCCAAAAAATATTTAAGGCTTTGATGGTCTGTGTGGATTTGGAAACGCCACCCCAATAAGTATGGTCACCAGGCATCTATTGCATGTAAGATGGCCATCATCTCCTTCTCATAGGTAGATTGTCCCAGATTTGTCCCACTTAGTTGTTGGCTAGTGAAGGCCAAGGGTCGACCTTCCTGCATTAAGACTGCCCCAATACCCGTACCTGAAGCATCACATTCAATCACAAAAGATTTGGTGAAGTCGGGTAGTGCTAATATGGGAGTGGAACACATGGCATGTTTGAGAGCTATAAATGCCTGTTGCGCTTCATCATTCCAGAGAAATGAATTTTTCTTGAGAAGGTGAGTGAGGGGTCTAGCAATGCGACCATAATTGCGGACAAATTTGCAATAGTAGCCCGTGAGACCCAAAAATCCTCTCAAGCTCTTCAAGGTCTTTGGTTGAGGCCAATCCTGCATTGCCTGGATCTTTTTGGGGTCCACCCTGACACCTTCATGCCCCACAATGTGGCCCAAATACTCAACTTCTTCCATGCCAAAAGAGCACTTTGACATCTTGACAAATACTTTATGCTTCCGGAGCAATGGCAAGAGCAGATCTACATGCTGAAGATGTGTGGCCCAGGTGTGGTTGTAGATGAGGATGTCATCAAAGAAAGCAAGGACAAATTTTCTGAGATATGGTTTGAGAAGGCGGTTCATGAGGCTCTGTAAAGTGGATGCTGCATTACAAAGACCAAATGGTATGACCAGGAATTCATAACGGCCTTCATGAGTTTGGAAAGCAGTCTTTGGAATGTCTACTTCTTTCATGCAAATTTGGTGATAGCCCGAGCAAAGGTCGATATTAGTAAATAATTAAACCCCATTTAGTTCATCTAGCAAATCATCGACAACCGGGATGGAAAATTTATCTTTGATCGTCAGCTTGTTGAGGGCCCTGAAGTCTGGACACATACGCCATTCCCCATCTTTCTTGAGCACCATGACCACAGGCGATGAATAAGGCTAATGCTAGGACGAATGACGCCTGCTTCCAGGAGTTCCTTGATGATTTTTTCAATTTCATTCTTTTGGGCCCCTGGGACCAAAGTAATGCTATGATCATGTTCCCCTCTCGAGGGTGGAAGCTCATGAGGCTTGTCAAAGACCGGCAAATGGTAGTTTAAGATGTGTTGCATCTCAGGATGAATATGAAGAGAAGTGGGTTTGAAGGCCTGGATGGAATTAAATTGGGCTATAACTCCATGGTGGCCCTTTTTTAACAATTTTTCCATCCTATGCGAGTTGATGATAGAGGGAGCACCCACTTGGAGTCCGCAGAGGGTATGTGTGTGGTTGTTCTGCTTAAAGCTCATATATAACTCTTGGAAATACATTGTGATTGGGCCGAGTGTGTGGATCCATTCAGCACCCAAGACAATGTCACACCCTCCCATGTGTATGGCAAACATGTGGGTCTTTAGCTGTTAATCCCCCATTTGAAGTTTGACATTTTCACAACGGCCTTCACATTTCATTGTCCCCCCATCAGCAATTTGGACCTAGAAGTTAGAGACTGCTCTGACAAAACAATGCACTGCTTCAGTGACTCTTTGATGGATAAAGTTATGCATATTGCCACTATCAATCAAGACGACTACAGGGCGATGCTTAATAAAACCTCTGATTTTGAGAGTTTGGGGAGAATAAATCCCTGCTAAATCATGAAGCGAGATAGCTGGTTCATCAGGTATAGCTAGGAGCACATTGTCTAGCTGGTTGTCCTCATCTTCCTCCTTTGGTTCCTCAAATGGTGGGGTTTCCTACGATGAACTGTGATCAGTAGCATCAATTTGAAAGAATTTGGGTTCCTTGCAGTTATTCCCTGGGGAGTATTTCTCATCACATTAGTAACACAATCCTTGCTTTCTTCTTTCCGCCATTTCCGCTGGTCACACCTTTTGATCTTTAAGTGTTTGGGTGGTGCTTGGAGCCTGGGTGGGGTGACCCTTGCCTGTGAAATTTGGACGAGTCGACTAGGCCGCTAACATGCGTTCTACTTCACGAGCTAACTTGCAAGCATCCAGCCATGAGATTAGGTGTTACAGTCGGACGTGAGCTTGTATGGCTTCTTTGAGACCACTGACAAAACATTCCAAGTAGAACTCATCTCGTAGACCTCCTATGCAGAAGGCTAAGGCTTCAAAGGCTATAATATATTCTTGCATTGTTCTTGTCTGTTGGAGCTTAGTAAGACGACCCAAAAAATTGGATTCATGGTCGAAGTGATCCATAAGGGCTTTTGCGAATACCTGCCAAGTCACGACCTTTCATAGCAACGTTGATGCCACTACCACCATTGCCATCTTTTGTTGTCCAAGTACATGCTACCCACACTTAGCTGAGTCACATCATCTCTGATGTGATTCAATGTGAAATATTGCTCCATTTGTGCTAGCCATGTGGCCAGATGAGATCCATAAAATTTATACATGTCCAGCTTGGGTGGTCGCGGCTGGGACTGTTGGTGGTCTCCAAAGAGGTGAAGAGAATGGCTAGACTCGCCCTCAATGTTTTCATTAAAAGCATATGCCTCCAATTGTTCCCCTGACTTGCCCTTTGTCATTGTGTCAGCTAAGGTCTAGATCGTCTTTAGTAATGTGTCCAACTTTTGTTCAAGGGTGTCGATCTTCTCATTGGCCATAACTTGAGCTCTGGTTTGTACCATGCACCGATTCGGCGCACTTGTCATTACTGTGAAGAAAAATAAAATTTGGGACCACCCGAAATTTTGACGCTAACAAGTGAATGGTACCACCTTGCTCAGCCTGGCGACCTGATTCTTATGGGAATACTGCAGTAGTCGAATCCCAGTAAAGTAAATTCTACCCAATGTCCTACGAGAATCACACCCAGGTATAGGGGCCCACACAAATAGTCAAATCTGTCGGCTAACCCTCAACTGCGGAGTATGAGTAGGAATGTGGAAGTGATCGAACCCCTGCTGTTAGATCTGAATGGCGGATATGATTGTGGTGACTGCTACAGAACCCAAACAGCTAGATCTAAATAGTGGATCTGATAGCTCTGATTGGCGGATTTGATAGATCTGAATGGTGGATCTGATAGCTCTGATTGGCGGATCTGATAGATCTGAATGGCGGATCTGATAGATCTGAATGGCGGAACTATTTGTTGCGGCTACGACAGACCCCACCTGTTAGATCTGATCTGGAAAATATGATGCGTGATATAGAGAGAGACAAGGGAACTATGGTCTCAAGGAGTGTTAGGTGCTACAGATCGCAATATACATAAGGGTCTTACAGTAGTACTTGGCCCAATCTTTCGGGGCACTAACAAAGGAGGATCAATCGTACCCTTAGCAGTATAACCCGACTACCCTATCGTATGCACGAGTAATCTCCTCGAGTGTTGTTCTCTGTGTAATATAGCAGTAAGACGACTGACATTTTATCTATGGCGATGTTTCAAGAGAGCCTAGGGGGCTTCCGATATACCCAGAGGGTACTTGGAAGACAATCCATGCGTGGTTCTATCTAATGCGCTACTACTCGAAGGGGTACCCACAGGGGGTTACATGGGAGTCCAACAAGCGTGACCACCTCTTGTATTTCCTGCGTGCATGCCTCCCCAAATCCATAGGTTTATTCACTCAATGACAGATCTCGTGGTTTGAAGATGTCGGAACATGTATCTAGCCAAAAAACATTTGCTAAAAATGGAGATCTCACTGGCCCTGGAACGTGCTCTGATACCACTTGTTATGATCTTGACCTGCGAGAAGGTACCATAATACCAAATATGTGAAGAAATATACCCAGAACATAGAACAATAAGAAATAACAACAAGTATTTTATTATTCAGAAAGGAAAGCAATGTTCACTTGCCTCTTCGAGGGGGGAAACCTCTAATAGAGCTGGGCTCAATTAAAAAATAAGACACGATGCTCCTTGAGGGGAGTCTCTATCCTTTATATAGGATTCATATATGCAATACCATGGTTCTTATTAATACCATCTATCTAATTACCATGGCCCATTTGCAACTAACTGTGGTCCCTTCTTTAGATGCAGGTCAACCGCTTACAATTATTAATATGGGATTTATTGACTCTTTACTTAATTATAACTATGACTTGACCCTATTACATAAATAAGGGGGTTAGGGTTGGACCCTAACAATAGGAAAGCCCATAAACTATAGGAAAACCCAAATTCTATAGTTAAAAAACCCTAAAATTTCAAAAAAGTTTATATAAGGTAAATGGTAAAAAGCATTTTAATATTGCTTTGGGTTTTTAACTTTGGTAATTTTTCAGCAACGCATACCTGTGCAAATTGGAGGTTGATTTTGATAGCTGGGGTCATCCTTTTCACACCAAACTTTCGCCAAGTATATCGGCCTTGCCGCTGTGTTTTGAGTGTTTTTAAGTCTAATTTCATGTATTTTGGTCAAGTTTGGGTGGATTTTTTATTCCAAAAAATTGCTCCAGTCGTTGCAAAAGTCCCCCGTGGATTCGCGACGATCGGAAATTTTACACATGCGAAAATTGGCATCGTCACAGGAAACACGTGTACCCCTGTGACGATCTAGAAAATGGTGAACTGTGAAATCGAACCATTGCAGCTGTTTTAGAAACAACTGCGATGACACAACAAACATAAACTTTTAATTTTTTACACCATTTTAGACTATAAAAATCGCTCAAATAAGTTCTAATCAATTAGCATGTGCATATGCAGGGTGCAAAAATGGTGTTTGCATGGCAAGAACGCACGCATGACGCTGATGACGAAAGAGGTGCAACAGACCCGCAATGCATGCAAGCTCTTCGGAACTGCGGATTATTGAAATTCTTCCTCACACCCTTTTACAAGCGCAATTGGACTTGCTAGAGTTCTTGATTTGCTCATGGAACCCGACAGAGAGTAAGTTTATAATTCAGGGCCAGGAGGTCGAGTTTGACGCGGCCGACATATATTTCCTTACAGGATTATCTTGACGAGGAGAGAGACCCCACATGGGTGGCGTGCGGGTCCTCGGAGAGTCTCTTGATATGTTGATTGCACGAGCGTGCCCGGGGGCACGCAAATCACCCACCAGTGGGAAGCTACAGATCCCAACAGTGGATGACTTGTCACTGCACGTTCTATTATTTATGATCATGAGAGCAGTAGGCTCTCAGGCACAGCACGAGGCGACTAAAACCCAACTGCGGTTGGATTTAGATTTCCTTAACTTGACCATGTATGACTGGGCTGAGGCAGTGTCTCTGAATATGAAGAGACAGTTGACCAAGTGCTAGCGAGGGGAGACCAAGTAGTTCGGATACGAGTCCATCCTGGTACCGCTCATGCTGGAGTGGGTACCAATACTTCAGTTGCAGGATATGGAAGTCCCTTTGCCGGGACTGCGACAGACCAAGATCATTAGGTGGGCCCTAGTGATGCCACGAGGAGGTGGTGGTCAACCAGTATCATGGGGTCCTGCCTACATGGAGTGGTTGCATCAGTAGCACGTATTTGTTGAGGACTGGCACTATGTAGGTACTGACTTCAGAGGAGATCCAAACATGCTACTCTTTCCTGGAGAGCAATGAGATGAGAGAGGTAACATGCTTGGTTAACCATTATACTTTTTATATTTCAATTTTTATTTTATGTTGTTTTTTGATTTGAAATGTATATGCCTTAATATTTATGTTCATTTTTGTAGATGTTGGACCTGAGAGACTGGTGGGTCTCGCTCCTACGGCGCGGAGGGAGGAAAACAGAGAGCTTGCCCTGCCACCCCTAGGCAGTGATGCAGAGGAGGAGATAGCCCAGAACCTAGAGGGCTTGACCGAGGGGATCCCAGACTATAGAGGGTTCGAGGAGATCCCGTGACAGTATCAGTGACACACTGCGGATGCATCATCCAAGGTCCATAGACTACTTAGATGAGTAGTTTGGGTAGTGGTCTGCTACAGAGAGCAGAACCCACCACAGTAGTCGCCTAGGTTTCATTTTCCGCTGTTTTGAGAGACATATGTCTCAGATGTAACTGAACATGTATATTATTTTTTGACATACACATTATTTTTTTACCACCTCGGTGCGCCACATGATATATATAACTATCTATGTTTTGTTATTGTGTCTGAGTACTTGCATACAATGTTTGTTTGATTATAAATTGCGTAAATGTCTATCTAATACATGATTTGCCAATGCATCAGTTAACATGTTTAGTCTCATAGGAATGTGTTGATATGTGATAAAATCAAAATTTCTTTCCAATAAACGAACACAAAAATAGAATCTTAAATTTGAGGGTTTCTGACGGAATAATGCCCGTTAAGTTGAAGAATAACAAGTTGAGAGTCCAAATTCACAATCAATGCACAAATATCGAGGTTAACGACCTCGGTCAATAATTCAATGACAGCGCTATATTCAGCGACATTTTTTGTGGTACACCCCAGACAAACACCTTGAAGGTCTACTAACTCATCGTGAGGATCGTAGATCACCCATGCCGCGGAGGAAAGATTCTGTGTACTGCGATAGGCACCATCAGCGAAACTGATATAAGGTGCACCAGACATCTGCACAAGAAGTAAAAAGACACAATAAGTGGCAATAACGCCTACACACCAAGCCACACATGCACACACTAAAAACACACGTATGTACACAGCAGATGCACGAAAATTCATGCATAATATTTTTTCAGATAAAGCCCATTTTAGGGCTTATTGAGAGGATTTCCTTTGTAGTCAATTAGCTCATAGGCCCCTTTCTGCAAAATGTATTTCACAATATAAGGCCCATGCCACATTGGTTCAAATTTTCCTACCCCCAGCTTATCATTCGCTTGATCATACAGCAGGACTAAATCTCCCTCAATAAAAGAACGAGGAGTAACAGTTTGATCAAAGTGAGTTTTCACTCTCTTCTTCTGTGCTTCGATGACTAAAGAAGTGAGTTGACGGGTCTTGTCTAGCCATTCTAGGTAAAGAGGGCGTTCTTCAACAGGAGTAGTATTCGGGAGCAATTCGATAGCTAACTTGAGAGAAGTTATCTTGCATTCAATCGGGAGGGTAGCCTACAGACCATAAATGAGTTGAAACGGTGTGAATCCGGTGGCATCCTTCACTGAGGTACGGTAGGCCCATAAGGCAAAAAACAACATCAAATGCCAATTAGACTTGTGCATTCCAATGGTATGCTGAAGCATCGTAACCAACACCTTGTTGACAACTTCGACTTGGCCATTGGCCTGAGGGTAATAAGGCATCGAGCTATCGTGACGCAAGCCTAACTGGGTCATTAACTCAGTCATCATATGACCACGGAAATGAGAACCATGATCAGTGACAATAGCTTGAGGGACTCCGAATCAAGTAATCACATGATTGAATAAGAACTGGGCAGCTGTCTTACTGTCATTGGACAATGTAGGCATCACTTCAGCCCATTTTGTAAAATAATCAACGACAACGATAATATACCCATGCCCCCCGGCCGAGTGAGGGTTACAGGTCATAAAATCAATGCCCCATTTAGCAAAATGGCCAATGGTAATGACAGGATGCAATGGGGATGGGGGTGCATGCATCTTCCATTGGTAAATTTGGCACACGTGATAGGAACAGACAGCGAGAATGCAATCCTTAAAAATAGAGGGCCAAAAATAACCAGCGCGGAGGATCTTTTGGGCAGTAGCATAACCAGACATGTGACCACCATAGGCACCAGAGTGGTAGTCATTCAAGACTCGTTCAGCTTCCTCGAATGTCAAACAACGACGGAGAACTAAATCAACACTGAGACGGTACAAGGTGTCCCCAACAATTCGATAAGGTTGAGAATGATGACGAATATGTTGCCGAGCATCCTTAGACAAATCAGGATGGAAGGAAGACGTCTAGAGGTAGACGATAATGTCACCGTACTAGGGATCGAGGGTACTGATCAAGAAAAGGGTATCGTCTGGAATGCGATCCTCTATCCGAGAGGGAGTGGTAGCAGATGGTAACGAGCAAATCAATTCAGCGAAGACAAGGGACTTCTTGGACTTGGCAGTAGTAAACTCCAAATCAAACTCTTGAAGGATAACAATCCATTTCGAGTATTTTCCCCCCAGCAATTGACGTGACAAGATGTATGTCATCGGGTTGCAATCGGAAATCATTATCGTCGTGCGCAACAAAATATAATGACGGAAGCATTGGACAACGTGAACAGTTGCCAAGGCGAGCTTCTCGACATAAGCATATCAAGTTTCAGTGTCAAGGAGGTTGCGGCTAAGATAATAAATAATGTGCTCAGAACCATCGTCGTCGTCTTGAACCAAAACCATGCCAATAGTGTTGTCGGCAGTAGTGAGATAAAGAGTGTAGTCACGATGATAATCAGGTGGACGCAATAAGGGAGCAGAAACAATGAGTGTCTTGAGTTGCTCGAAGGACTCTTGGGCAGTGGCATCCCAAACAAAGGGAGTGTCACGCTTGAGGAGTCGCGTATAGCCTTTAGCAATCTCGGCGTAGTTAGGAATAAAGCGACGTAAGAAATTAGCTTTTCCCTGCAAACTCTGCAATTGCTGCAAAGAGGCAGGAGGAGGGAGATTCAGTATAGCTTCAACTTTGAGGGGATCTAAACGAATGCCCTCTTTAGAGACGACAAACCCAAGAAGTCTATCAGATTCGACGTAGAAGACACACTTATGCGGATTAATACGAATACAGTAATGTCGACAGTGAAGAAAAATCTCGGAGAGATGGTTGGGGTGGTCAGATCGTTTAGCTGAATGAGCTAGGAGGTCATCCAAATATGGCTGAACAATGTGAAGAATTTCATGGAATGCGTAGAACATTGCACACTGGAAGGTAGCACCAGCATTTTTAAGGCCAAAAGGAAGCTTCGTGTAAGCGAAGGTACCCCACGAGCAGATGAAGGAAGTTTTGTGTTGATTGGCAGGCGAAATATTAAACTAGTTGCAACCAGAAAAGTTGTCAATAAACAAGTAAATCTCAGTCCCAGCACAATCGTCAATGAGTTGGTCGATAAAGGGCGTAAGATAATTATCCTTTGGAAACACACGGTTGATGTCACAATAATCAACAAAAACCCTAATAGTCCCCTACTTTTTTTTCACAGAGACAATATTAGAGACCCAGTCAGTTAGTGGGATAGGGTAAATAAACCCTGCCTTAAGAATTTTTTTAACTTCTCCCTTAATAGTTGCAGCTTTTCTCAGGTGCATGGGGCGTAAACGTTGTCGAACAGGCTTGGCACCAGGATACGTAGGGATCTCATGTACCACGATACTAGGGTCAATACCAGGCATTTCTTCATATGACCAAGCGAAAACGTCACGAAATTCTCTGAATAGATCGGTATAAAGCTGAATCTCCTCTGGAGTATAGGTAACTCCAATGTGGATATTCTCAACAATCCCTGGTTTGACAGAAATGTTGATGGGAATAGTTTGAGTAATGTTCCCCATATTTCCCTCAGAGAAAATTTCATGAACTTGAATAGGCGTTTGAAGCGGCTGTGAGGGGACACAAGAAGCAAACTTCTCTAGACAGGTAGTCATAGCCCCATGGCTTGGGAGAAATGTGGAGTGATGGTGATGATCGAACCAAAGAGGTTCCTCGAAAGACATAGTCTTTAAAATCACTTCATCGAAAGGAATGATTTCCTTTAACAGATCTGAAGAAACACTATCTCCAAGCCAAGGGGATTGTACATACGTGTCGAGAGGCCTGCTCGATGGAGCAGGATTGGAGGATGAAGCCGATGCGGAAACAATTTCTACATAGTTGAGCTCGGCAGGACTCAACGACATGATGTCACCCCAGGAGTCTACCTGATTGATGGGAGGGACAACCCAAGGATCAGAACGGACAAAAATCCTGTTAATGGGGGCAATGTTGGGAGGTGGGAGCAGAAAGAAACCCATAAGGGTAGGATCTTTAAAAAGTCCAGTGCCCACACTTTCATAGGGAACGGAGGTATGCTCCACAAATGGCACGTTGCCATCTGAAGAAGAAGAGGCAAAGAAGGACAGTTGATCAACTGTGATAATTTTCCCTTGATGGGGAAAATGAAGGACATGGAATAGAGATGAAGCCACAGTGTGCATGGCATACATCCAACTTCGACCTAATAGAAGGTTGTAAGTCAAATTTGCGTCAACAACTTCGACTTCAACCTCAACTGTCTTCCCCTCTAGAGTGATGGGAAAACACGGGAGGATACCGGAAGGACGAGAATCTCTTCCATCAAAGGCTTCCAAAGTATTAGAGTATTGAATCAACGTCGGGGAACCGATGGCCTTCCAACAAGCAACAGACATGATGCAAGTGGAGGCGCCCTCATCAATAACAGTGCGATGAATATTTTTCGAGTTAATGATGACTTGAATGAGGAAAGCAATCTGATGAGGCAATCACGGTACATGATTGTCAAGATCGAAAGTGATTAAATCCGAATCGGCTGGGTCAATGCCACCAATGGCTGATAACAGAGACTTCCTTTGGGAGGGAAAACTTTGGAGGACTTCCAAAGCGGACATAGCCGAAGGAGATTGGGCTAAGTCCTAAAAAATTCTATAGTGTTGCGCGGCACGAGCATTAGGGTTGTAAGAAGATTTCCTGAGGACGCCCTTGGTAGGAGGTCAAATGACTAACTCGGTACTAGAATGCTCAATATGTAGAGGGCCAATACTGGACGAAGGAGCACTTGAAGGGACTTCAAGTTCCTTTCCGGTGGGTGGAGGGTATTCTTTCAATCGAGTACTTATATGAATGGGAATAGTCCTAGCCATGAAAACTTGAGAGCCAAAAGTGGAAGAGGATTGAAGTTGATCGACCACCATTTGGGTTTGTTGAGAGGGAAAAGGCTCCTTAAGCATAGCAGGAGTTCTAGGGGTGCCTTTAAGCAAACGACTAACCTCAGACCATCTAGGACAGTCTTTAGTATAGTGATCCTCGTCACAGATGAGACAAGGGTACTTGGGTTTGCGTTTGGTACCTTCATCGGCTGGAGGCTTAGGAGGGTCCTGCTTCGGTGGATCGGCTTTATTTTTGCCTTTACCCTTTTTCTTACCTTTCGAAGCTTTGTCTACCGTGGTGGACTGGACGGCATTGACTTCGGAAGTTTTACCAGGATTAGATGGGGCCTGAGAAGCATTTTCATTTGGAGTAGTAGATTTTTGCTTCGCAGGGGTCACAGAAGACTTTCGGGAGGATGAAGTAACAGAACCAATGACACCGTTGACAGATGGTGTTGATGGAGCCTTAGAAGTTCCGGGTCGCGGAGCATCAGGAAAATAATCATACAGCGTACCGGACTGGGAATAAACCAAGTCAAGATACTGAGCACGCGCGATAGCTTGCTCTTCAGTGACACATGCCCCCATGGAAATATCGCGAGCTATCGGACTGACAAATGAGGTAGTAAACCAGTCAGTCAGAAGCTGATCAGGGATCTAGAACTTAATCAAACAATGTCACCTTCTCCATTCATGGATATGATTGGAGATGTGTGTCACTATGTCCTGTTTCAAAGATGTAAGGAGGTGTGTCCCCGTTTCATAACGAATCGGTAACTGAAAGTGAGTAAGAAATGCCATAGCAAGCGAATTGAAATCCTGGAAAGTTCCACAAGCAAGCTCACTATACCATTTTGCAGTTGAAACAGTGAGAGTCCGTTGGAAAATATGGAGGTAGATAGAATCGTCAAGCCATGAGTTAGATGAGCACTAGAGGTGATAAGTCATGACATGTGCTTGAGGGTCCTCTCCAGATTTACCATCAAATTTAGGACAATCATCGGGAATTTTGGTCGGAACTAGCGGCCAATACGGATTATGAAGGATTGGATCATTCATCAACTTGGACACATCCAGAAGTTCCAAGCTTGCCAGGAAAGGTAATTGAGGATTAAAGTACATCATAGGCTTCTGATATGAGCCAGCATTAGGGTTCCATCCAAGCCCTTGCTACCCCATTGGTTTTGACCAGAAGGATTTTTCCCATAAGGGTTTTGTCCGTAAGGGTTTTGTCCATAGGGATTATAAGTATAACCAGATGGTTGACCCGAGTTTTGACCACCAACAACCCATTGGTTACCAAATTGACCAAAACGAGTAGCATAGGGTCACTGAAAATTTTGATAAAGATTGACCTACGGTTGGTGATAATTCTGATACGGAGTAGCCTGAGGTTGCCCTTGGGGTTGTTGAAGTGCTTGGGGACCGTATTGTGGCTGAGCTCCAAACTACGCCTGAGGTCCAGTCTACATTCGATAAATAGGTTGGGCTTGAAATCCAACTTGAGTTTGGAGACCAGGTTGGGTCTGGAGTCCAACCCGAGTCTTGAAACCGAGTGGGGTTTGAGAAACAACGGGTGCTTGAGTGCCCGGTTGACCAGGAGATGGATTGACTTGACCGGATGGATGTCCTTGTTGAAATTGAGGTTAACCCATTTGCCGAGAATTTCGAGCTTGTTGGGTAATAGATTGACCTTGCCGAACCTGAGGCTGGCCTGTTTGACCAGAGGGTTGAGCTAGCTGAACAGTAGGTTGACCTTGCTAAATCTGAGGTTGGCCTACTTGTCTAGAGGGTTGACCTGGCTGGATAGTAGGTTGGACTTGCTGGATCTGAGGATGGCCTACTTGTCCAGAGGGTGGACCTTGATAAGCAATAGGTTGGATTGGCTGGAATTGAGGCTAATCGGGTTGACCAGAAGGTTTCCCTAGGTAGGCGAAAGAGGAACCCGTAAAGGCCGAAGGTTGTGCCTGTAAGGGTTTTCCTTGTAGGCCAACAGGTTTTCCTTGATATGGCTGCCCTTGATATTGCTACCCTTGATACGTTTGCCTTTGATATTACTGCCCTTGATACAACTGCCCTTGATATGGCTTCCCTTGATACGGTGGTCCTTGGAAAGTGGAAGGCTGATCTTGGCCACCATGGTAAGTAGTACGAGCTCAGGAAATGGATAACGGAATGGAAACCTCAACCGTAGGCTGAGGAGGGAGGGACCTAGTATGATAAATATGAGTCCCTCAAGGATCGTAATAATGCAATAGATTAAACGGATCTAGATTCTGAAGAGAAAACATGTATTACTCATATGTCCACCCTGCCAGAATGGAACTGGAAGAGAGTGGAATACTATCGATGGGATTTACGACTCCAGATGTTGAGGCTGAAGGACCACCACTAGTGGGACCGACTAAGCGACCAACAACAATGATAACCACCAAGGATGCAACAACGGCACTAACAGCAGGAGCTGTAGAGGCCACACATATGGTAGGCATTGATAGAACATAGGTGATTGACATATTGTGAATCCGAGGTACGAAAGGCTCTGAGGTCAGGGCTATAGTACGAGACCACATAGAACTCGAATTAAGAGACATGGAACTCATGACGTCGGACAAGGCGTGACAGCATAGAGGCAATGTCATGCCAAGAGCCGAGTGAAAGGGGAAACTCTCCGTGGGAAGAGGAATTTGGCCACTTGACACAAGGTTCTCTTCACTGAACACGGGGGTCGTCTCATCCATGTCGGAAGAGGACATTGCAGCCGAAACACTAGGGGGAGTAACCAAGAAGTCCTCTTCTGAAGGTTCCAAATAGGATTCCAATTGATATCGTAAGAGTCTCCTCTTGGAGCTTGAGAGTTAAGAGGTTGAATACTCGGGATAATAGGAAGGGTATCACTAACAGCCGATACCTTAGAAGCGATAGGAGATGCAGAGTCATGGTCACTTGGTACAGGGGACGGGATCGGTGATTCCGCCAAGATGACTTAACTCAAGATCCCAGAAAAAGAGATAATCGAGTAGGGTCACAACTCGACGCGAACCAAAACATAGTCAAGATTAATAGGGAAAATGTGAGCGTGGTCAAATAAATTTTATGACACAGGAAAAAAACTTGACCTTTTCATATTTAAAGAGTCGAGAAAAAGGACAAAATATGACTCTAGTCACCTTCGAATATTTAATGAGCCTGAAAGGACAAGTGCTCAAATGATCCTTTTCTTTTAAGGAGTCGAAAAGGAACGAAAGTGACTACTCTGGAGTACTAGACAAGAGGTTTACCAGACAAACCGCAAAACTGCATATACACCTTGATGATCAAATGAAAGAGAAATGATGAAGAACTTTTCGTATGGCAGTCAATCTTCTCGAATGTTGTGTTTGATGCGTTACAGTTCGTAAGGCGGCAGGCTAGGCTTCCTATGAATGATAGGGTGATAACCTAGTGGGGTCTCTTGATATATACTTGACAGTATGGGGAGCACAAGTCCGTACTAGCAGCTATTGAATCACAGAAGAAGGAATCACCCAACCTTAGCGAAAACAATAGTGACTAGGTTTAACGACGCCGTAGCACGTCTCTAGCCTAGACCTCTATATAATGTGTGTTAAGTTCCAATGCGTTGTCAGGTTTATTCAATTGATTTTAAGAGTTAATCTTGGATTAAGTTTCGGTTTTCATGCCCTACCGAATGTATTTCAACAATTCCTAGGATGTAGCTACAATGAGTAAAGCACCATTTGTTTCGATGAACAACTACCTAAAGGAGGGTAAAGAGTTCATTTCCAAGCGAATGCAAACCAAGACAAGCAAATGCAAACACTAAGAAACACAATGCATCAATACACTTATCTCACAACTACTAATGAAAGATTTAAACTTTGCTTCCTAATTTCTCAATCATGAAAATTCAGTAATGCAAATGTACTTTCACTTTCGTATGCTGTATAAATGCAATATTTTTTATTTTTGGAATTTTAATGACAAACAAGCAAGTGTAAACTTGACTGATCCAAACAAATGTTATCTATGTTTTATAGTGTGGAAATCAAATCAATATGAGGAACTGGTTCAATAACCAAGCACTAGAGATCAATAAGAAAGAAGAAAAGAAGTAAAACAACCTCAAACAAATCAATCAGATGGTCATGGATGAATCTTGGAGGGACAAATGACCCAAGCAAATGACTTCTTGACGAAACCTTGAAAAGAGAGAGGTCACATGGTCTGAAAATACAAGATTCACTCAATGAAACCAAAAATAAGGTGCCTTAACCTAAAGCAGTCAAAACAAGTTAATGAGAGACAAGAGACAACAGGGGTCAAGCAGCACTAGTTGATTTAGGAGGTAAAGTTGTAAAAACAACTCATACAGGAATCGTCACAAGGCTATAACTAGCAACCTGAGATGAAAAGTAAATCATCTCAAGCAAAAAGCTAGAAACTGGGCGACGTCGTCACAAGTGTACACCTGTCTTCTGCAACGGTCCGATTTTAGGAATCGTCGCAACTATACGACAGGTTATCTGTGACATGCAGGTTTACTAAGGAGGACATGTGCGACGTCATCACAGATGTTAAGCTATAAACAACGACGATCTCAATTAAGAGAAAAAAACAAAGTAAAAACACATGAAGGACACCAGACTAATTTCTCAGATAGTGAGAGGGACTACCAGATTGACCCAGGTAACCCAAACACTGATGGCTCAGCCCAAACTCAAGGGACACTAAACCAAAAACAAATCAAGAGCAAACAAATAGAAAACATACAAAGGACTCCCTAGTGGAGTCACCAAATTGTGATTTAGGAAATGTTCCCTCTGCAGACAAAGGCAAGCCCTCTAGCCCTAGAGTGGGTCTAGTCACAGCAAGACAAAACAATAGCTAATTTCCTTAAACAGTCATTGTTGAAAGAGCCTACCTCAAACCGGTGTTCGATGGAGCTTTCATTGCACCGCTTCAGCTATCGTTTCCTTCTCCTCAATGAGAAATTTTACCTAAAACAACACAAGAGAACAACAGAACACGTAACAGAATACAACAATGATCTATTTACTTACAGAGTCAAGGAACCATAAGCTATCAAGTATATTTTACACAAGACATAGGAAATCACCATTGATTGTATTAAAATGAATAAAAGAAAAGCTTACAACCAAGCCTTGATGTCTCAAGCCTTCTCAAAGGGTCCAGCCGATATGTTTCTTCAAGCATTTACTCTCAAAAGGGTCTCCCAAATGGATGATAACTCTCTCTCACCCACAAGCTCTAATAAAAAGCTAAGGCAATCCACAACCAATTTCTAAACTATCAGCAATTCACACTGCAAACTCATACCAAAGCTAGCTAATTTGTTCAAATCCAAAAACTAGTTGATCATAGCAATAGGGAGTGTTTTTATAGGAGAAGGAGCCTCCATAAAATGAGGGAGAGGGAGCTTATCCTCAAAGGAGGTTTCTCAAAAGGTGGAACCACCATCCCAGAGGAGGAAAGGTGAACTCCCTTGACCCAACAACCAGCTCTAGAATCACCCAGAAGCATTATTTTTGAACTAATTCGTCATATCTAGATCACCGCAAGTCATACACTAGGGCTTAGCGACGACATTGCAAGGAAGCAGTGTACGCAGAGCCATCGTCGCAATAAATATCTTGAGGTTTTGCATCGAGTTCTAAAATTCTACTGTCGTAGGAAATAGATGTACCCCTGCAATGACGTTGCGACCTTATAGTTCATCATAGAGAATCATCGTAGGCAAAATGATGCTTACATGTGACGATGCATAAACATGGGTAAAAGGGTCAATCTTCAAGACTAGAGAGAACTTGTTTAATCTTCTTGAATGAGTGGGAAGATATGGACATATTTATTTGATGTATGACACAGTGAAGATGTCGTTCAGAGACAGATTCTATCAGGGGATATGAGGCTAGCGACAATACCGAATGGGACTCCCACACCAAATGGTGTGAGGTCTAGTTGGGACTTCATACGTGGCTGATCGCCTAAATGTTGGCGGGTCTAGAACCGTCAACAAGATCCAAGAGTAGCGTGCCATTGCAGTCATTAGTGAGTTCAAAGTCAACAATGAGCAAATTTTCGTGGAGAAGGCTCAGGCACTAAAATAAAAGGAGGAGTTGCAAGAACAAAGTCAGAGCATGTATACATCAATAGAGCATGCATTCAAATCAGTTCCAAAATTGAACATCCTGGAGGATGCCGCAGCTACAAGGAAAATTAGAAAATTGGTTGTTGTAGTCTGTGCATTGAAGGATGAGATAGGTAAAGTTACATTCGACTTTCAGATGAAGATCTCAGAGGTTCAGTTAAATTTTTAGGCAACCACTCTGCTATTGGTCTGGGAGCAACGTAGGGCATTGATCAGGGAAAACATGGGCACATTGGATACTGCAATCACAAACTGCGTGATGATGTTTGATCAGACCATGGTGCTATGGAAGAACATGTAGGAGAACCCGAAATTGCGAAGGCTTAACACGAATATCAGGGAGACACAACACAAGTATGATGAATTCTGAGTGACTGTGCACACTTTGGCGCCAGCAAAATGCCTCGCGCGATTGTAGAAGGAAAGAAGTTGCAATCACAGATGGAAGAGTTACAGAGGAAAGAGGCCCTGCTCAAGGCCAGACTATAGCCTTGGATAAAGGAAGCGTGTCATATTACTCTATCACTTCAGGAAAAGTTAAGGATCCTGCAGAAGACACAGAGAACAATGTGCCTAGTAGTGGAAGGCCCGATGATAGAGAAATTGGTAGAGGAAGTGTAGTAGGTCGTAGTACAAAGCGTTGCTGATATCCCAACATTACAGGTCGAGTTAGGTGGCCTCCACAACAATACCAAGGTGCCAGCCGAGTGACTCGAGGGCGAGTCACGATATTTGTATTGGGGACCTCTTGGGATGGGATCCCCAGGGTCAGTTTTGGGGTTAGTTTAACCAAATTTTGTAAATGTTTTTGTAAATAATGTAAATTCTCCGTGAAATATGGATGTGGGGTGTGCACCTAGATAGGAGTCAAAAGGGCTTTAGCCCCTTGTTTGGGTAAGTAATAGGTCGGTTTTGAGACTCACCCATAGGCCACAGGCCACGGTATTGTAAGAAAGAATGCTATATATAGTTGAGTCATAATGAGTAAAAAAGGGAGGAAAAAGAAAAATTAAGTCAAGATAGAGATTGTTTTTGGTAAGTGCTAGGGCAGGAAAGCTTTGTTTCCTATACTTAGGCAAAATGGGAAGGCTCCTATAGCTAACTGCACAGGATACCTTGGTAAGTCCACAGCTGAGTGTGTGGACCCCTACAGCTGAGTGCGCAGGGTAGAAGAAATATGCAAATTGAATGCTGAGCTTAATAAAGACTAATTTTGGGACAATTACCTAGCTTATGAGTATTATTCTTATTTCTATTCATGTTATGTCTTATCGCTCCATGATATGTTTTCTATGGAATAATGTGTAAATGTTGCACAAACCTACTGAATCATTAATATTTATGCATGAACTAAGTAGCTATTTGTTTTCACGAAGACAAATGTTGAATCTATTATGACTTCTGTTGAATTTGGTAGATTTTCACGAAGGAAGATCTAGGGTTACTAATTGCTGCGCGAAAGTGGATAGTTTGCTTCTTATAGGTCTATAAAGTCTGATCGCAGACTTTTGCGAAGGTCTAGAAGCCATTTCCTTAGAGTTGCAGTAGCGGATCATAGGAAGATACATATTTGCACGAAGGCAGATGTGAGCTACAAAGGCTTAAAACCACTTATCACATTGTCTCTGGACGCAGAAACCTAGTTCTAGCATCCCCCAATACTGCTTCGGGTGAGACTGCAGCCTACACTATGTAGGTTTTTGTCGAAAGGGCCATCAATTAGGGTTTGTTGGTTGGTGCAAACAACTCTGAACCTAGGTCAGGCCCCCTTAAGCCAACAACATACAAAACAACCTAAAATAACCATTTCGCTACAAACTAACAATGAAAAATAATCTTAAACGTTTTTCAATAGCAATGTTTTTCCACCAAAAAATCATTGAGAAGACCTAACAAGAATTTCACTAACCTTGTCTCAGAAAAAAAAGAGATTAATGTCCACAAATGAACAAAATAGGTCGATGGGACTACAAAGGACAACACATCACAATATAGATACTAAACTAGGTAGCGTGCATCCTATGTACTAGTAAAGGAAAAACTAACTAGTTCATCTAATGTGGTTGATTGGTAACAAACAATTAGTTGTGAGATCTACTAGCTCATATGCATTGAGTCATTTAGTAAATTCATCAAGAAATACAAACTAATATTTTAGTTATATTTAACTCAAAATATAACGAAAATTGAGTATCATTTACAGATTGGAGGGTTTATGTAATTCTAGCTCCTCAAAGGAGTCAAATGTCCAAATTGGGCAAGCTATGTTTCAAACTTTTAAAAGTATTACAACACAATCTATCATAGTAAAAACACCTTTTTATATGTTTATGGAGTGTAATATTGATAGTCATTGCTACACTCTTCAAACTTCATGGACTTCACTTCAACAACATTGCAGCTAACTTGTAGAGGGGAAAGTGATGTTTTATATTCTAGAACGAATTTGTTCTTCTCAGAGAAAAAGATACCGCCAAGGTAAAATGAAAGGGCACATAAGGAGAGGAGCATCACAATAATAGGAACCAATATTAGGGACTTGTGCGCATACATTGTTGGTTTAAAATATTTATCCTCCTTTTTTGATTGAGAAGTAACTTGTGATTCAATAGCTTTTGAAAATTGACATAAGCGATGATATCTAGATAAAAATAGACATTTATAATAAATGATGAATATTACTGAACATACATAACTATATATCAATTTAATATTTTAACAAAACATACCCCAATTCTTAAGAGTAAAATAGTAAGTAACTGATCTATTATGCTAAGAGATTGATCTCCCATCCAGCTGTAATGTAAGTCAACAATATGTCTAGGCAACTACATCAACTGAATCACTTGTACATCAAGTATCCCTTAACTAACAAAAAATCTTTCATCAAGTCTTGGAAATTTTTTGATGGTGTACGTTTGACCAAGCAACCTTTCATGAACTAATTGGGTGCTTCTAACATAAAGAAAAGTGTACACTACTACACGTTGCTCAGGGCCATATTGGCATGAACAAGAGTTGATTGCATTCATTCAGACTCTTGAGGGACTACAAACTAGCAAGATAGATAATATAGGCAAGCTTGATATGTATGATCAGACTAATATTCAAGAAATCACAGAAACTATTCCAACAAGCTATAATCAATGGAATTAGTCATTGGCTCTACAAGGACTAAATTTGCAATAATGTGAGATAGTGCTTCTATGAGAGGTGTGTCTGGGAATACAGTGAAGAGATAGGATCTGGAATGAGTCAACTTAGCCAAATTGCATTGAAGGCCACATGGGATTAATCTAAAAAATCAAATTTCATGTACATAAATGAGGTGAGAAAATGGGATGGGCTGTGACATTAAAATTTTAGAAGTGAGTGGTGTCGACCTCCCAAGCCAAGGTGGGAATGAGATACAATTGGAGACAAAGTTTTGCCAACACAAAATGAAAATCATAATAGGATATGAAAACATACATTCTCATTCATGAAAAATGAATAGAACCACCCAATTGTAATAATATTATGCAGGACTTTGGGCATGGAAGGATGGATCTTCAAGCCCTGAAGTGACAAGTCATAAGACTCATTACTGCAAAGAACAAATACCATATTTAGGATCGCAGTGATCTCTAGCTACTAGCACAAACCCATCTCACCTAGGGTGTGATATGCACCTCAAGCTTGACAAGTTACATGTTTCCTAATTTGAGATCCAATATTTGATATACTGGCCATTTGTAGTCTCCAACATCAAATATGGATTTAGATGGGTTTGTGTTGCAACGAATGCACCCTCTAGATTCAATATACATTTACACATATGCACACAATAAGTGTTTTGATACATCACCCCCATGCCTGTTCCCACCCTAAATGCATGGTGTGCTAGCTTCTCTTGATGCAATAAGGATGCCACTCCCTAAACTAGCGGGAATTTCCACAAAAAATGTGTATAAAGATTTGAAGAAAAGGGATTAAAAATTCAAACAATACCCAAACCCCCAAATCCAGTGTCATCTTAATTCTCAACATCATCACAAAGAAAACACGAGCATCTAGCCTCACACATTAGCCCGACACGTAGAAATCTACCCCTAGTCCCTACAACAACACAATTAATCAATAAAACATGTGTACTACCAAAATCTACAAATGCGATCTAGACAACATACTGCCCAATCGTTTCCATAAATGAGTCCCATGAAATGTAAATCAATCATCACTGTGAGCATTGAGTTCCATCCCCAAAACAAAGTGTTGATTAATAGTAACCAATACAAGCAATTAATCACAAAAAAATAGGAAATGTAAGATGGATCACTCACCTGAGTCAATCCACACAGAGTCGGGAAAATATCAATATCGGTACATTTAGAAAAGCCTAATTTTCCCCTATATTTATGGCCTTTTCTCAATGATTCTTTACTTTATAACATAAATATCATGTAAACACTAGTTTCATCCAACCTCATTCACTTGGGTGAAAAGGAAACTACCAATATGCTCTCACCTACTGACCCTACCTGATTTTCGTTTCTAGAATCCAAATGTAGACTTAATTGGCATAATTTTCAATCTTGGACTGAGCAAAAATTGCAATTTCTAAATAAAGGATCCTTCTATTAGTATAGTTTTGTGCAATTTGAAGTATACATCGGTAATATTTTTGTATTTTTAGTAATTCTGGTTGATGTGCTTCCAAACAAAATGATATTATGCAATGATAAAATGAGTAAATTTGTTGATGATTTATGTAGCGAAATTGTTGGTGATGCATTTGTTTTCCTAGATACTTTAAATTAATATCGTTTATTTTGATGAAATGAAACTAGATCCCGTGACAATTGTTCTTGAAAGCAAAGGCAACAGATGTTTTGTTCAAGTCAATGGAAAGCATTTTAGACTTTCAGTTACCATGAAGGGAGGTTATCTAATTGAGTGAAATGATTTGGTATGCTCCTACTTTCGTATCCTCGATCAAAATCAAGTACCTGCATATTTTTTAAGATGAATTGGACAAGTAATCATAATGGAATCAACCCCACAACATGACCAATAATCTAGTGATTGGATTTTTAGACAGAACTTATTACCCTACTATTGAAGGCTTGAAATTCTCTGCCTACAACAATATAAGGGAAACCACTCGATCAAGACCTTAAGGAGCTCCTTTTTTGTTGAAATGGTGGTTCCAACTAGTTAACTAGGTCCAGTTACCTTCTCTCTATCTCCAATGGCTTAAAGTATGACTTTCATCTACCAATAGAGAAAAGACATCAGATTTGCCCTCTTGTTGATTAGGTAAGAAAGAAATCCTTAAGGTGATCTAGGGTTCAACCAAGCCACAACTAAAGTTTGTCTCTTTGGGAAGATGACTTCAAGGAATATAGAATTAAATCTAAATGCTAATTAATCCTATAATGTAAACAAAAAGGAAATAAATCCTAAGCCTATCTTGATTAGGAAGATGTAGATCTAACACAACCAAGAGAAAGATATTTAAATGATTGGGATTTAAATATTTCTGGATTATAATGAATATCAAGCTAACAAAGTAGTTCAATTAACTGGCATTATGAGTACCAAAACACATTATGTTCATAGACCTCTTAATTGAGTAAATTAATCAACAACATTTAGGAAATAGTTCACAAAATGATGTTGATTATTATATCAATAACTTGAATGATTAAACAATAATATACGGAAATAGTTCATAGAATATTATTGTTTGTCAAATCAGAATTAAAAGACAGATTTTTGAGCAAATAGTACTCAGAAATTAGAATTGAACCCATAAGAGCAAAGATAAATAATAACATATTATTGAGGCAAATTACTTATATTTTTTTTTTTCTAAGTAAAAGTAATCTATTAATATGTACAGAAAGATACAAAGAGGACAAGGCCTTGACCAACGAAACATGGAGTATCAGCAAAATCTGGACTGCCCCCACATTGGGAAAACCAGTCCAGTGAGAGCAGAAACCTAAAAAATGGTATCACTTCTCAAGTCCAGACCCCACATAAAAATAGAAGGATGGTTCCTCGACGATTAGTCTAGGTAGGAAGCCAGAGTCCAAGAAACACAAGCAGAAAACACAAAGACTATATAATGAACCTTTGGGCAGCGTCAGCCGTCCTTGTACTATCATCAGGCAGCCTCTGCCTATTCTCCATCCCACGGGTTCCGCCTCTAGGTTTCTGCCGATGCGATATTGCGATGCGATCTAATCGCAATCGCATATCGCTATAAGTTAAGGCCTTTCCCTTTGGTCTCCCCATCCTGTGATCCGTCGTTGGGTCCGCGACATCGCATCGCACCTGAGAAAGTGTGGAGGCTCCGCCCCTAGGATTCCGCCGATGCGATATTGCGATGCGATCATATCGCGATCGCATATCGCTATAAGTTGAGGCCTTGCCCTTTGGTCTCCCCATTCTGCGATCCGTCGTGATGTTCGCGTCATCGCATCACACATGTGAAAGTGTGGAGGCCCCGCCCCTAGGTTTCTACCGATGCGATATTAGATACGATCTGATCGCAATCACATATCACTATAAGTTAAGGCCTTTCCCTTTGGTTTCCCCATTCTGCGATCTACCGATGTTATGAAGTGATCTGATTGCAATCGCATATTGTTGGTTATCGATCTGTGGTCCGCCATTACTGTTCCATTGAATAGAGCCGAAGTCTGAGGCATGCTGGGGCGTGCTGAGGCATGAACCGGAGCGGAGGACAGGATATGATATCCGGAACCACTGGAAACGATGCGATTGAATTTTGCGCTTCTCAAATGCAAAGATCTGTTGATCAAAAGCCAATTATCCAGCTTGTCCTGGGTAAGCAGGTGTCACCCCATCTCGCCCCTCCCCTGTCTCGTCATATTTAACACCCTTCTATATACCCGCATCTGGGAGAGTTGCATCCCTTTGGACCAGAATTTTGCACTCCTGATTTTGAATTATGTCGAGAGCTCCAGTGATAAGAGTGTGCCCATTTTCCACCCCCAAATTGGCAAGTAGATCAACGACCTTGTTTCCTTCCCGTTTAACATGATTGAATATGATGGCCCAATTGGTGTGAAGCGATTGTTCTATTGCATCCAATCTAGCTTCAAGTCTCCAACTGTTGGCAATTTTATGCGCATGTGCCCCATTGAGGAGTTGATTGGCCAGGTTGATGAGGATTAGGGAATCACCTTCTATCTCCAAAGGTTGGTAGCCATGACGTTGGGAAAGGAGTAATCCTTGCTAGAGACCCTCCAGTTCAGCCGAGTTGTTTGTATCCCAGCCAATGTTTCCGAAGTAGATTAGCAGAGGCGAACCCTCATGATCTCTAAATATGCCACCGAATCCTGCTTTGCCGAGATTTCCCTTTGAAGCTCCATCAAAGTTGAGTTTGAAAGTATGCTTTGGAGGGGGGGGTCCATAAGTGCTTTCTGATGCTGTTGCCTTCTGAATGTCTGTGATTGTGAGTACCTTGTGGGAGTTGTATGTTCCAATTTTCCTAGATGGCTTTCTCATTTGAAAGAGTGGGAAAATCTTCCGTATGCCAATTTTGAAGCGCCAAGGTCTCTTTAAGATTGAGACAAAAGTTGCCCCAAATGATTTCTACAGGAGTGCTTTGATCTTTGAATATGCGCTTGTTTCTTTCTTTCCATATTTTCCAGAGGAGCAGGCCGGGAATCATTCTCCATAATTGGTTGAGAAGTTCGCTTTTATATGGGTTCTAGTGCCAATGGAAAATGGAGTTGATTATGTCTTCGGACCCTCTGCATCTTTTTTGACAATGGAAGCTAGCCTTCTCCCACAGTTGGTTGGCAAGAGTGCAAGAGTCCAAGAGGTGTTGGAGCGATTCCTCCTGAGAATTACAATTGGGACATATGGAGGGCCCGTGAAAGTTTCTTTTCCTAAGATTGTCCCAAGTGAGGATTTTCCGGTGCCTAACAAGCCAGAGGAATAGGGATACTTTGGGCCAAGTACATGGTGACCAGATTCTGCCCCAGAGGGGATCCATGGGCATTCGATCATTGCATATAATTTTATAAGCCTCTTTGGTAGTGAGGGAGCCTTTTGGGGTATATCCCCATCTTAAAATATCCCTGTCTTCGGATGATCTAATGCGTCAATTCTGGAGCTCACTCTCCATGACCTCCTTAGTCTGGTTATCTGTATTTTTTATCAGCCTGTCGATCTGCTTCCATTGTCTGTACCCCTGTTCTGTCTCCAGAATCCATTGTTGCTGGACGGATTCCTTTTGTTGCTCCTCCCACTCTTGGAAAGGAGGCGGTCTATAGACATCGTTGAGCTTTGGTAGTTGGTTCCAGGCATCCATCCAGAACTGAGCAGTGCTGCAGTTCCTTATTTCCCAAAAGCTGTGTTGTTGGATCAACAAGAAGTGTTGTCTGGCAGTGTTCCATATTAGTGATCCCTTTTCAGTTGGAGTGAATCTAATTAGCTCCTTTGTTGGTCTGTGATTGGCATATTTTGCTGTCCAAATGGCTGCCCGTGGCTTATTGGGAGCAGAGAGCCATTGCCACCATATTTTCTCACCCATGATTTCATTGCTATGATGAGGATCTCTCAAGACTATACCCCCTTTTTCTTTGGGCTTGCATGCTGTCGTCCATTTTGCCAAGGCCCATTTGCGATTTGTGCCAGTTGCACCCCAAAGAAAATTGCGTTGTAGAGCTTTTATTTTTTTAAGAACCCATTTAGGTGTTGCCAAGATTGAGAAAAGGTATAGAGGCATTTCCTGTAGCACATCTTTGATTAGCACTGATCTGTTGGCTATGTTCAAAGTTCTACGAGTCCATAAAGTGAGACGAGATTCAAGTTTCTCAAGGAGCATACGCCAAGAGGCATGCTTGATGGCAGAATCTATTAAGGGAGCTCCAAGGTATTTGAAGGGTAAGGAGGCAATGGAGAAGCCTAGAATGCAGGTAATAGCATGTTGAGTAACAAGGGGTGTGTGAAAAAAGAAGATCTGCGATTTGGCTGTGTTTATGCTCGTCCCTGAAGCATCAGAGAAATCATTCAGAAGGGCTTTAAAAAGGGAGTCTTCCTTAATAGAAGGGTACCCAAACAACATGTTGTCATCCATGAACTGTTGATGAGTGATGGCTGGAGAATTGTGTATGCATAGACCTTTGAGATGCTAGGATAGGAGGGCATGTTTGATATGGCGACCCAGACCTTCCGCCATTAGAACAAAGAGGAATGGGGAAAGTGAATCTCCTTGTCTGATGCCTCTAGAGGGGATGAAAGGTCGAGAGGGTATGCCATTTATGAGGATAGAGAAAAATGTTGTGGAAATTAAACTCAGAATCCATCGAACCCACATTGGGGAAAAACCAAAGGCTGTTAGCATTTTTTGAATATAGGTCCAGCTTAACTTATCAAAAGCTTTAGAGAGGTCAATCTTGAGAATCATACCTACCTGTTTGGAGTGCTTGAGGGAGTGTATGATTTCATGAGTGAGGATAATGCCGTCCAATATTTGTCTTCCTTCTATGTATCCAGATTGTTCAAGCGATATGAGCAAGGGCAAAAGTGGCTTCAACCTGTTAGCAATGACTTTGGATATCACCTTGTAAATAACATTGCATAGTGCTATTGGACGAAATTTGTCCGGAGTACTAGTATTCTCTTCTTTTTGGATGAGGGCGATGAAAGTTGAGTTCAGAGAGGGCAAAAGCCAATGAAGAGTGTGCGATTCCTCCACCACTAGCCATACCTCCTCTTTGATAATATCCCAGAAGGAGTGGAAGAACATAGTAGTGAAGCCATCTAGACCAGGAGCTTTTCCCTCCTTGAGCTGGTTCATAGCTAAATCCACCTCCTGAGGCACTACTGGTCGAAGGAGAAGTTGGTTGTGTTCTTCTGTGATAATTTTTGGCACATTTTGAGTGATCTTTTCTATAGCAGGCCTTCTATCAATTTGGGATTCTTGATGGACCTCCTGGAAGTGATTGATAAACTCCTATTCGATCTCTACATGGCTTTCCACTCTTCCCCCCCTTGCTTTTGTATGAAAGAGATGGTGTTGTGCATTCTTCTCTGTATTGTAGTTCTGTGGAAGAATTTAGTGTTCCTTTCTCCTTCTTTCAGCCATCTAATTCTAGATTTTTGCTTCCAGAGAATTTCTTCCTGATTTCTTCTCTCCTCCAATTGATTGTGAATGTGCTTTTCCCATTCCAATGTCCCTTCCTTGTATCCCTTCGTGATTATCTGTTGCTGGAGTTCTCTCATTTCTTTGTTTAGATCTTGTTGAGCGATGTTGCCAAAAGTCTCTTGATTCCAGCACTTGATTTGGGATTTCAGGAATTTGAGTTTCTATTGAAACTGATACATTTTTTATCCTTCTGGTGAAGGGAAGTTGGTCTAGGTGGATCTGATGAGGTCATTGAAGGCGGGGTGGGAAAGCCAAAAAGCTTCGAAGTGGAAAGGATGCTTGGTAGAGTTGCCTGGTCTTTGCCATTGGAGAGAGATAGGCCAATGATCTGAGCCTGAGAATGGAAGAATTGATGCTGAGATGTCGCAGCCAAGATGCACTGCATTATTTGAGATGAGGAATATCTCTAGTTTGGAAGCAATTTGATGTCGCCCAACCCTGCGATTGCTCCAGGTGTGCATTCCATTGCAGAATTGTAGATCAATTAGCATATTGTTTTGGATAAAATCTTTAAAGTGGCCATTTTCCTGTTCCAACTTGGCTCGGCCTCCCTGCTTTTCCTCCAGCTTGGTGATCATGTTGAAGTCTCCTCCAATGATCCAAAGAGGATTGAGTCTGTTGAGGTTGAGCGTTTCTATTGTGTCTAGAAGAGCAATTTTGCTGCCTGCTTCATGTGGGAAGTAGACGTTGGAGAGATGACCATGAATGTTGGTGCCAATTATATGAAAAGTAGCCTGTATAATGTGATGGGAGGCATGAAAGTCTGAGAGCATTATAGCTTGCGTGTTCCAGGAAAGTGCTAGTCCCCCGGAGGCACCCGAAGCATCCACTGCAACCGAGTGACAGCCTGGCCATGCTCTAGAGAGGATGTTTCCAAGTGTGTTATTATTACATTTCGTTTCCTACATAAAGAAGATCTGGGGCTGCTCCTGCTTTATCATGTTTTTTATCATTCTGAGTTTGCCGGGGCAATTGAGCTCTCTTAGATTCCATGAAGTGATCTTCATAATTCACTATTTTTGGTGGGCTTGTAGTACTTTTTCAACTTAGCATATCTGCCTAAGTCTACTAGGATTTTCCCTATTGCAATAGTTCTTTGAAGATTTGTCTTTCTTCCACGTTTTTTGGAGTCTTTAGGAAGGAAGCTACCATCCCATTGACCACCCAGTTGTATGCCCAGTTGTTGTTGCTGATAAGCCCTGGAAATGATGATTTCCAAGGTATTGATCTGATGCTCTTGAATCTTGTCGTAGTCTTTCTTTCTGCATGCTTGTTTAAGCTCAAAAATTTCAAGTCCTCCCAAATCAATGCTTTCTGGTTCTTCTTCCATATCTTGCGTTTGACTGCTTTTTGCTGAGGCGATTGCTAAGTGCAGGGTCTGGTTGGGGATACCAACAACATCCATTCCATTAGGTTTCCAATTAGGGTCCTTTCGAGCCGCCTCAGGAATCCCAATGTTGTCACTCAGGGGCAAGGGAGTGGGAGAAGAGCCAGACAGAGGGGGAGGAGAGGTCATGATGATCAGCAGTGGGATTAGCAAAATGTTCTGAGGTGGGTCTTCTGAAGTTTTAGCAAGAACCTCAAAGCTATTGCTTGTGGAGGGAATGGAGGAGGAGTCCTACATGGGCTTTTTCCCGGAGGAAGGTTTTTTATGCAATCTTTTTTGATTTGGGACCTTCGTAAAGCCATCATGAGCCGACTTGTTTGAGGGGTCAGAGGTTTGGGGTTTAACATTTAAAGGGCAATCCTGAAAAAGATGCCCATGGGCATGACACTTGCGATAGCGAAAGGGTACATGGTCAAAATCTAAGGGTTGGATCTATTCAAAGTCATCATGGTAGAGACTTACCGATTCCAGAAGGGCTTTGTCTAGGCGCATGAAGACACAAATACAAGCATAGAAGGTGTATCTGCACAGCTTCACTTCCTCAGCAATTTTTATAAATTCCCCTAGCCCCTTGCTAATGTCTCTCAGCGATTCTTCATCCCAGTATTCCAACAGCAGCGAGTACATCTGGATCCAAACTGGTGCCCAGCTTAAATTCTCCTAGTTAGGGTTAAATCTTTCTACCCATTCCCTTAAATACAGACCAGTGGATTTGAAGAAGTAGGGACCTTCATCCATAACCCTATTCCGGTCTTCGATGCAAATGAAAATCGCAGTGAAAAACCCTTTTGGTCCTAGCTGCAGGGTGACATGTCCCTTGGATTTCCATTTGGCAGAGATCCATCCTTGCAAAGCTTTTTCAGTCGGCCAGAATCCAATAAATTTTCCAATGAGCACATGGTCCTTCATGTACTGGATTTGACCATTGATTCTATGGCTGGGAAGTTCTATCTTGGGTCGTTCAGCTGCTATGTGTTTGCAAGTCGTTGATGTAACCTTGGGCATTTCCTGTTGCCCAATCTTTCCTTCTTTTACTTTACTGTGCCTGTCTAACTGATCAGTTGGAGCGTTTGTCGTGTCTTGCATTGGGAAATCTCTTATATCCGTGTTTACTTGTGCTGGATTGGAAGGCTTTAACGGTTCCTTCGCTTGATTTTCTCCCTCTACTGAGGGGGAAGGCTTCGAAGCCCCCCCTGAGGGTCAGCCATAACAGTGCGTTCTATGCCAGCAATTTGTTGTCGCAATGAGGAAGGCTGATGGAAAATAGAAGCAGCGAGGGTTCAGACTGCGTCGTTGCAGGGGCGAACAGAGAACCCTAGGTTGCAGAGCGTGCTCGTTTTCGGTTCATCTTAGGACATTGCAAATTACTTATATTGATAATAATGCACAAATATGAATAAAATGACACATTTTTTCCATCATAAAACAAAACCAGTATTTAAAACAATAGTATTATAAATACCAATTTATTGAATCTGTTTCTCCGGCTCTAGTCTCCAACAATCTTTTACAATGCTTTGAACTTCTGCTGTTAAAACAAGAGCTCCAATAGTGCAAGCTCTGCCCTTCATACATAATTCAAAATGCAAAAGAGAAATCTTCAACAATCCCCAGATATGAGATTTTCTCTCCTCTCACCTACAACTCTAAATCCTCATCACAATAGTGTTTTTAATAATTCCAAAATTACAGAGAAGAGAAGACCCTAATACATTCTAAAATCTATTATTTATAATATTTACAAAAATAATTCTCAATAAGAAAGTTTCTTGAAGAATAAATTTGCTCCATCAATTTTCATTGGGCCAAAACCTCATTCTTATCTCGCTAGAGCATTCTCATTGATTGAGATCTTATTCTTTTCGTCTCTTCAACTGTTTTCCTGCAAAAACAAATAAAAAATAATTTAAAATGCAAAAAATAAAATGCAGAAAATAAAACTTAGAAAATTGATTTTGTTTAAAAATTCGGAGCTTAATCTTCTATTGAATTTTAGACCCATTAAATGATAAAATATGGGTTTTCAACTAGGTCATAAATAATCTTCATGATTGTATCTATCCAATGAGCCATCCTATTCCTCATTTGGCTATGTAAAACTCAATTTATGAACCTCTAAAGTTGATGAATCAAAATTGCTAGAATTCTCGAAATTTTGTTGGCTAGGCTAATGGAATTTTAAATTAAATTCTATTGCTAAAATAAATTATAGTTATTAATCAATTAATACTAATTAATTACAATTATGTTATTAATATCAATTAATTACAAAATTAATTGTAAATAGAAATTAATTAATATAAAAATGATTTAAAATTTTAATTAAAATATTTTTATATTATATTAATATTATAATTTAAATTATATTAAAATTATAATAAATTATTATAATTAAAATATAGTTATTATAATATTATTATAACATTTTATTTTATTAAAAACAAATTGTTAACAATCTCAAACCAAACATATAAAATCAAACATTTTACATAGCTTGTTAATGCGGAAGCTTAAATGGAAGGTGAATGAAGATGAGTTATGGAGGGATAAGGAGGGTGAGGTGTAAGGATAAGGAGGTGAGGTGGAGGCTGTGTGAGGTTACATAGTTAGGAGGGATAATGAGGTCAACTAAAATTTTTATGTTAAATAAAAAATAACCCATTGCATAAATTTTCAAAATCACTATTAGAATTTCAGAGTTTTGTTATATCGCAAAAAATATGTGCACAACCAAAATGCAGATAAGTCAATATGTAATATTGGAATATTGACGATTTTAAAAATCGAAAATTTTAAATCGGTGAGTTTGAAAGGAAGGAGGTGATGTGGAGTGAGGCCCACGTGGAATTACATATTCTAGAAATTGAACTACAACCACTTTGCAATTTTGAGATTTCAGGTTTTGGCAATTTGTTTAAAATAATAAATTGGAGTAAATTACCGAGAACCCAAAACACATTTTTCAATTGTTCTATAATTTGGCTTGGTCATTTTGTAGGATTGTTAGTGAAAAATGAAAAAATTAGTAAGAATTAACTAAGAGTTAATATTTACAATGAATGACTATTTTAATTGCAAAAAATTGAAATAGTATACATTTTTTACATTTATTAACCCACGTGACAAAAATGATCAAACTTCATAGGAGTGCTATTTACAAACTGGTTAACCAAATGAGGCAAAACAAGTATCGATGGAAAGCTAGTGAAAAGTTGAATTCAATGAAATAATCAAAATATAAATTGAATGAAAAAAATGGCAAAATTGTAAGACAATTAACTCAAATGAAAATCATAAAAGGTTTTTCCAAAAATTAATGGAAAGAGTCCCCATTATTTGAAGTAAATAAGTCAAAAATAGGGGGTTTTGGGTTTTCCCTACAACAATGGTGACACACTGAGAAGAACTAATTATCTCTGGTTAAAGATAATGAACTTTGATTTACCCAAAGGTTAAAAGTAATGGAGATCACGAAAATCGTCTAACAGTAAAACATTTTCATGGGTTCCATATAAATAGATTAAGCAATATCAGTTTATAAAGTTAAGTACTCAAAGAGGATTCGAGTAAAAGTCGTGAATCCAAATTTGGGAAATTTTGTTTTAAAACTACCTCATACGAAAAATAGAAGAAGGTACATATATGAGTTTTTGATAAAGCATATATCCATTTTATGATTAGTCTTTGACATCACTTCACTGCCAGAGAGCATCCATAGCCCCGACAAGTTTGTTTGTATTTTCCATGCTTCCTCTTTTAATCACCCTTTTGATAAGCACATTTACAAGATTTTAGTTTATAATGTATTTGAGTGAAAGAGGTGGGATGGTAATAGAGACTTATGTTTAATGGACATAATACTTTCATATTGTTGACTCCAAATTCTTTCCCTGCGACTATCAATCATAGGATTTTATGAGGATGGGGAGGGATTCATCATGTTAAGCTCATATCAGTTTTTTCATTGAAAAAGTAAACTCAACCACTTAGAAAGGATGTGTGTTCCTCCATGAAAATTATTTAAAGCAAGATGGTTTTATGGTTCCATAAATATATGCCTTTAATGATAAATAAAATTCACTAAGATAGATAGAGTTAAAATATTTCTCATGTATGCTAATCGTTGTCGGGCAAGGAAAAAAGCATCTCACATAAATCATGACAGAGTCACCAAAATTAAAACAAAATTGAAAGAAAAAGGAAAATAATTCCTAAAGTAAAGTAAGAAAATAAATCAACAAACAAAAATAAAAATGAATAAGGCGAAAAGTAAAAAAAAAATCCAAATTTAAAAGATAAACTCCAACAAGACCACTTATACAAATTTCTCAACAAAGGAGATAAAAGAAAATAAGAATATGTACGTTCCTTCCTTTGTTGAGATTTTTTTTATCTTGTAGAGTTATAAGAAATGGCGCTTTCAAAATGTAGAGGGTGAATAATGCCGATGATAGATAATATGCTAAATGAGAAGTTTTTGTCTGCTGCAAATTTTCTTGTTTCGAAGAAAAATCATGCAAAAATCATCTCAACCATTTTCTGGAAAAAGTAACACTCATGAAATAGACTAAAGGTTCATAAACTCCCTAGTTTAATTGATTTGATGAGGATCATTACTGCTTCTTTCAAGAATCTCAAAGAAAATTGAACAAGAGAGAATGAACTTCAAAACTGATTTGGTAGAGGTGTGGAAGGTTCATCAAGACCTGTAAAAATAGAGTTCAAGATTTGAAAAAACTAAACACAAAATTGAAACCAAAAGTAAATAAATGAAAGTAAATGAAAGTGGGCACATGAAACTTATCATTGGAGAATTACATTTAATATTACCTGAGAGGTATCATTTTCTCCAATACTAGTTAAATTATTCCTTTAATTAGAATTAAAAGCATGAAGAAGTTGAACTAACTGAAATCCTATAGACATAAAATAATTATTTATTGAATCTAATCTAAATCAACCAGTAAACTAGAATAATGCAATGTTTTATGTCCAAGGAATCTAAAAATAAAACAAATCCACAGAAATGAGATGAAATTATGCTTCTTTATGAATTGCAGTGAGGATTGTTCTCATAATATTGTAAGATTCATATTGACTCCATGATTTTCATAATTTGTTTTAGAATCAAGTCCAAATCCAAGACAATGTAATAATATATGTGTAAAAGGAGAAGTCCTGAATTTTTGTATATTAATTATAGAGTGATATATCAAAACTCAAATATAAGAGAAATTGAAAATGATTTAACGATGTTCCAATTTATTTATGAATTGCTTCATTACCAAAGTGGTTGCCTCAAGAGTACCTTAAAGTCTTTTATACAGGACAACACCTCATCAGATTTTTCACATCACAAGTTTCTTTTCCTTTCATAATTTTCAATATGCGAGATTTACCTTTTCTGATATGCGATTGAGTGTTATATAATAGTTAAAAGACAATGTAACAGAGGCGTATATCATAGTTTATCACATTGGAGGATCTTAAGGCAAGGCTTCATTTGAGTTTCGCGATGCGATATAAGTGTTGCGATAGCAAGACTACTATATGAGCATATGTGATGGGAAACTATGATGGAGCGATTGCAACATTGAAGAATAATCATATTGGAGATCGGAGTTGTTAATAAAAGGAAATGTTGATATTATTCTTGCGATAATGGGAATATGATAAATGATGTGGCTCATTGGTGGGACCAACTTTGAATTTTATAAGAGATCGGCGATCGGAAGATTTGAGTTGGGGATGTAACATCATTGATACACCAATGTGCGATGAAGAACATACCAAATAGTTTTATTATATGGATTTAATTTCATATTGGATCTGGGACATCAGAACTTTTAAACATATGCCCTAACCAAAATTGTGATTTATGAATGGACGCCATATATTTTTAAAACATAATTTACATGTTGTATTGGGTCCAGGGGCTGTATGAACATCGTAATATTGGTGAAGTCATTTTATCAGAGAATGAGTAGGAAGGGAATATCGAGGGTATTATATCAAAGGTTTTTTATCGGGAATTTTAAAGAGCTACTTCTAATCAAACATTGCAATACAGAGGTTTTGCAATATGGATGATGCAACCTCGAGTGGAAAGGTTCATCAGAGATCAGAGGGGATGGAAATATCAGGGGATCAGAGATATTTGGAGTATGCTCATTTGAGAACCTCCGATATGTCAACTGTGATATATGATGTGGAATTTTGTGGGGTCGAAAACTTCTTAAAGTATTCAATTCAAAATTAAGCGCCTAGTTTAATTTCATTTTTTAAACAAAAAACCCCTTTTAATAGTTATCGGAAATATTAGATCAGGGAATAATTTTATTGGAGCTCTTGAATGATGAGAATTATGATATTATAATGCTTTGAATCTTCTGATACTGTTTTAAAGGCCTATTGGGGTTTTAATGAATGAAAGAAAAATTAAGCAATACTCAAATTCTGATGAACAACAAATAATACTTCCCTAAACATGTTGCAGATTTGAAAAAGGGTTGGCTACTTGCTTATCTTAGGTCTCGACAATCAAGCAATGAATACCTACAAAAGAAACAAAAGAGAAATAAAAAAATAACCTTTGAAAAAATAAACTAACAATAGATGACGATGAACCTGTAAACACATACTTGAAATAATTTGATTGTAACTTTACCTCATGAATTTTCAAGTTGTCCCAAATTTTCTCAAAATTTGCATACATTCAACATCACTTATTTAATATAAAAATTCTAAGTAATGAGTTTTCAGACTTCATCCACCTCAAATTTTAATAGGAAGCCAAGAGTGGTGAAAAAAAACTCTTTTTCAAAAATACTTGAGAATAAAAAAATGCTAAGTTGTAGCGAATTCTTGGAATTTCTTCATATATATGATGAATGTGATGAATTTTTGAAAAACAATATAATTAAGTATGGGAAATGGCTCTACAAACATATAAATTAATCCAAGAAAAAATGTTGACAAGAAAACAATTTATAAACTCAAGTAGAATAATATGGGCTAAAGTCCTAAACTAAATAGAGTGTCTACTTTGACAAATTATCAACCAAAGTATTTAGTTCCATGTAAATACAATCGAAAAATGAGATTGAAAATATAACTTACACTTTTTCCCATTTATAAATAATGCATTTTATTCATGAACATAAATATGTAAGTATATGTAAAAAATTGAAATAAACCTATTTGCAAAACTAATAAAACTTCATGCCAACCAAATACTCCATAAGGCAAGTTCTTATAATGTTTGATTTTGACACATGACATGTACTAGTTGTAAGCACATGAAGACAATGTTCCTAGTGTGACACACTACATAATGAAACAATATGGTACAAATTAAAAAATAGTCAAAATGCTTATATATTCACTTTAAATGCATTTTCCATCATGGATTTAACGTATGTATCAATGATGCATTATTGAAACTTAAACTTGTGTGTGTGTGTGTTAGTTATGTTATGTTGTGTTATATAGTTAAATAAAAATATAGGAAGTTTAAGTTACAAAATGAGGCTGATGGCTTTGGAGGGTTTCGACGCTGGAACCCTAGGCCCTAGGCCTAGGTGAGGCAGGCCTATGCAGAGGACACGCAGGTACGGGGCCTGCAAAGCTGGCAACAGCTCAGTGCTGAGGCAAGCAGCGTGGGTCAAAGGCGATACGGGCGACGGTCTAAGAATTTTTGCACAAACCGACGGGCGGACTCCTGTTTTTGGTAAAGGTTGGGGCAAAAGCGGTATATGTGGTTTTAACGCCCGTGAGCTCCTTTTGGTTTTTTACTGCTCCGATCAAGCTGTGTTTTTCCTTCGCTGTTTGTCTGAAGGCGGTTTTAGCGTCTGTCGCGGGTAACGGTTGCAAGGTTCTATTTTGGTTTTAACTTTTTACAATGGTAATTTCAAGTGAGTCGGTGGAGCTGGACCCATCACCCGAAGATTTGCTCACTGTCTGGGGTAAGGAGGTAAATGCACAGACATTGAGAGAGTTTCTTGGTAAGGCTGAAGGTCACGGAACTGTTACGGCAGTGGGGGCGGGCTCAAGAACCTCAAGCTACGCAAAAGTCTTGCTGGATGAGAGCTGGGACCTCTCGGGGAATCTGGGTTTTCCCGGGAAAGAACTTGTGAAAGAAAACCTGGTATCTGCACCGAACTCACGAGGAGGCAAGGGTTTTACAGATCCGAATGGTAAGCCGCTTTCGCCCTCAAAAATTCCATACCCATCAGGAGGGTTAGAGGACATCATAAACTCTGTGCAGAATGTGGGGGTTTGGAGGCCCGTCGGGGGCTTAAAAGCTCCACGGAGTGAGACTGGTGGGAATATCAAACCGGCGGCGGTTAACAGGGGTCTTTTCCCAAAGGGTTTCCCTCAGAGGATTACGGGAGTGGAGGGGTTTGAATCGGGCGTTCTTGATAAGCAGGGGTTTGGTGCGGGAAAAGAAGGGGCAAATGCCCCTTTGTTGGCAGAACAGAATGGTAGCCCGATTGAAGGCCTGGTCGAACCCTCGTCAGGTGCAGCAGGGGCAGAAGATGAGGCGCGGGGGAGAAAAGATGCACAAGTCCCGGATCTGGGGGAACAGCCTGATGAGACGGATCTGAGAAGGGCAGGGACCAAGAGGAAGAAATCAAAACCCTTGAAGATGAAGTGTTTTGCGAAATTGATCTTGGGCATGGATGTGTAGGTGGAGGATGTTCTTGATGTGGCAGAGGTGACGTTGGTAGGTAGGATAAGAGGGAGGCCTGTCTCAGGTAAAGCCCTAAGAATGTGGGCGGAGAGGCTGTGGGCTGGAACACCAGCGGCTTTATTCAAATCAAATGCACTTGTAAAAGGCTGGTTTACGATCAGTTTTGACTGCAAGGAAGCTTTGGAGTGGGTTGAAGGGCGGAACTGGGCCTTTTGAAGCCGACCGGTATTCTTCAAAAGGTGGACGCCTCTTTTCGATGCTGATATAGAGAAGGTGGATGAATTCCCTGTGTGGGTCAGAGCACCGAGCTTACCACCATACCTATGGGCGGATTCTGTGTTTAAGTCGATAGGGAACCTACTGGGAACATACTTGGATGCAGACAGATCATACCTGCATACCTTTGAGAAAAGGGTGGCAAGGATCCTGGTGAGACTTAACCCTAAAGAGGGCCTAGCAAAAACAATCACGCTGTGTTACAAGGAGTATGAAATAGAACAGAAGCTGGATTATGAACTCCTCCCGTTTCGTTTTCATCGCTGTCATGAATACGGGCATATGGCGAGGGATTGCCCGTTGGGAAGGCGAAAGAGGAGGACTCAAAAGGATGATGAGGAATGGGTTGAATTCATGAAGCAAGCTGAAAACAAGGTGGAAGAGAAGATTGTCGTGGAAGAGGAAGCGGAAGAGATGGTGAACCGAGTTGAGGAGGATCAACCAAAGGACGACGACATCCAGATGCGACCTTCAGATGACCAGCCACTGATGGATTCCTCCGCTCCTGTGCAGGATGCCGTCGTTGGAGACGAACATCTGGGTATGCAGTCTTCCTCGTATCTCTCTGCTATTAAAATTGATTCTATGGTTGGGGGCCTGTCTAAGTTAAACAATTGTAATGAAGTAATGCATAATATTGATAACCTATCTGACGCCCTTCCCTCCCTAAATCTGAACTGTGAGGATTTCCCCCCTCTGAGTAATGGAAATGGGACTTCTGTTGCACGGCATTATAATCTGAGATCCCTAAGTAAGAAACCCGGTTGTTCAACCGAGCTTTCGGAGCCTGTAGGAGGTTTAGGGACTGAGACACCTAAAAGTTTTTCAAAGAAGGGAAGAGGGCGGAAGTCCATGCTTTCAAAAACCCAAGCAAAAGCAATTTTTGATGTGGCTGATGGTAAACAGATGACAATTCCTGGGGCGCTTAGAGCAGCAAAACCCCCTGAAACGGTGTTAAAATGATCTGTCTCTCTTGGAATTGTAGAGGTTTAGCTAGTAAGCCTAAAAAACTAGCTCTAAAAGATCTTATATCTCGATGCAACCCAGACATAGTTTTCCTTCAAGAGACTTTAGGCAAAAGCTTGGAAGTGGAATCGGCTCTTAGTTCTCTCCTCCCGGGCTGGAGTTTTCTAGCTGTGGATGCATCAGGACACTCGGGAGGTCTGGCTATTGGAATCAAAATTGGAAGGCTGAAGACTCTGAGTACGTGGGGGTTAACAAATGTTATGGGAATGGAGGTGATGTCCTCTGATTTTGATTTTCCTTTGACCATTGTTAATATATACGGCCCTTGCCAGGGAAGGGTTCTTTTTTGGAACGACCTCCTCTCAAAAAATCTGTTGAAAGTCGAGAATCTTATCATCGGGGGGGATCTTAATTTTTCATTGGGAATATCTGAAGCCTGGGGGCCTCTAGCGAGGGAGGATCCCCTTTCTGATTTCTTTGCAAATGCTCTTCAGGTTCATCAGCTGATTGATGTTAATCTAATAAAAACTAAACCAACATGGAGGAATAGAAGGATAGGGGAGGAGAGGATTGCGAAAAGGCTGGATAGATTCCTGATCAGTGAAAGGTTGGCCTCCAGGATTCCATGTTTTCGTCAATGGGTCAGGGAAGGGGGAAATTCGGACCACTTCCCCATTATACTGGAACTGTCAAAATCTCCCCCGAAACCGGCCGCGCCTTTCAAATTCAATCCCTCGTGGCTTCAAGAGGAGTCCTTCAAAAAACTCTTTAACGAAACATGGAGACATCCGGGTTTGGATTATATGGGGAATAGAGCGGGGTTCCTCATGGAAAACCTTAAAAGACTCAAAAAAGCAGCCATTGAATGGGCTTCTGATAGAAGGAAAAAACAAGTGGAAGAATTAGAAACCATTGACGAGGCCCTGGGGGCTCTTGAAGACCCAGAATCTGATGCTTATGTCTCCATGGAATCAAAAGAACAAATTTTGGTTTTAGAGAAGAAAAGAGCGAAGATTTTGTTAGATAGAGAAGAGGAGTGGAGAATGAAAAGTAGAGCTATCTGGCTGAAAGCAGGGGATGAGAATACAAATTTTTTTCATAATTATGCAAAAGGGAGGAGGAATGCGAATACTATCTGGAAATTGAGGGATTCGGAAGGAAGGGTGGCCTCCTCCTTTGAAGACTTGTCCGATATGGGAAAGAAACACTTTCAGGCCCTCTTCGCTGATCCCGGGGGGATTTCTCTGCCGGAAATAATTCGAACTGCTCAGGCTTTTCCTCGCTTTGTGGAGGAGGAGGAGGCGGAAGATCTCTTCAGAGAAGTGACAAAGGAGGAAGTGGAAGGTGTTATAAAGTCTATGGCAAAAGATAAAAGTCCTGGGCCCGATGGTTGGACCATAGAACTTTTCACACACTTCTTTGAATCCATAGGACCAGAACTGACTGAGGTTGTAGAGGAGTCTAGAACAAAAGGTGAAATCTATGGTCCGTTCAATGCAACCTTCATTGCTCTGATTCCAAAAAAAGAAGATCCCGAATCCTTTGAAGATTTCAGGCCTATTTCGTTGTGCAATACCATCTACAAGATTATAGCAAAGGTCATTGCAGTCCGTTTGAAACCAAGCTTATCAAGCTGTATTTCAAAGGAACAATTTGGGTTTCTGGACGGGAGGCAAATTCATGAAGCTATCGGAGTAGCTCAAGAAACTATTCACAGCCTTAGGCAGGCAAACAAGAAGGGGGCAGTGCTCAAAATTGATCTATCCAAAGCATATGATAGGGTCAGCTGGACTTATCTAAAGATGCTCCTGACACACCTTGGTTTCCAGGTGGGCTTTATAAAATGGATCATGGGGTGCATAACCAATGTAAATTTTGCTGTTCTGATAAATGGAGCGGCCTCACATTTCTTCAAAAGTCAAAGAGGTCTTCGCCAGGGGTGTCCACTCTCCCCTTTGCTTTTTCTTCTAGCAGCAGAAGGCTTAAGCAGGCTCATCCTAAAGGCAAAACGTTCAGGTTTGGTCAAAGGTTTGGAAGTAGCTGTTAACCTATTTATTACTCATCTGCTTTTTGTTGATGACATTCTGTTGTTTACCAATGGGAATGTAGATGAAATTGTTGAAATTAAGCTCATTTTAGATCAATTCCTGAAAGCTACAGGACTCCAAATAAATGATAGGAAATCTCAACTAATTTTCGAAGGTTTCAGTAGACAAGAGGAGGCTTCAATTACTGCACAGCTGCCTTTTGGAACCTGTAGCATGGAACAGCCTTTCAAATACCTTGGGTTTTGGCTCAAGCCATCCTCATACAGAAAGCAGGATTGGAATTGGCTGGTAGCGAAGATTGAACAGAAAATATCTCACTGGAGCTACAAGTGGCTGTCTAGGGCAGGGAGACTTACTTTGGTAAATTCAGTTCTTCAGGCTATCCCGGTCTTCTGGGCAGCCTTGACCTGGATACCAAAAGGGATCTTACACAAAATAAGACAGATATGTAGCAGATTTTTGTGGTCAGGATCAAAGGAGGACTCAGTTCTTCCATGGGTGGCGTGGGATAAAATAGCAAGGCCAAAAGATTGGGGGGGATGGGGCTTAAAAATTCTCACTGATTTTAGCCAAGCATTAGCGGCCAAGTCAGGTTGGCGAATTATTTCTATGGAGAATCTCTGGACAAGGGTGGTTAGGAGGAAGTACATCGATCCCACTCCACTAGAAGATTGGATAAGATCCCCACTCAAAAAAGGAAGGAATTGTTCGGTGATCTGGAAAGCCACCACAGAGGCCTTCAAGATAATTGAACAAGGACTGGCATGGCGGATTGGAAACGGTGAAAGCATGAGGATTGGCAGGGACCCGTGGGTGGGGTGCAGTGATGACTTTGCCCTCTCTCCCGGTTTGCTCATTCATTTGGATGAAATAGGAATCAGAAGTTTAAGGCAGATTGCTTGTATGGAGCGAACTACTATTTGGGGGCAAGCTTGGAAGTCAGAAGAGGAGCTTGGAATAAATATCTTGTGGAGAGATGACTGGCAAAGATTTATTCAAGAATTGAGAAGATCAAACGTTAGATTACTGGACAGGCCGGATACTTTGGTGTGGGCACATGCGGAAACAGGGAACTACTCTCCAAAGGCTGGATACAATTTCTTGATGAAAAACAAAGGTTGGACTCCTCCGGTCTGGTGGTCGAAACCTCTGTTCAAATTAAAGTGTCCGAAAAAAGCTAGAATTTTCTTCTGGTGTGCTTTAAATCAAAAGATTCCTACCTGGGATGTTCTTCAATCCCGTTTTAAGCAGGGACCTGGTAGATGTCCGCTGTGTTGTGCGGCCTCTGAATCCATATCCCACCTTTTTCTCTCATGCCCATTTACAAGACAAGTATGGCTGGAAGTGGAAAGGTTTATAGCGGTTAAATTAAAATGGGAAGGAGATAACCTATCCACTGCATGGGAATATTGGTGGAAGCATTTTCAAGAGAAGAACCTGAGGAATTTGCCGCCTATCATTTGCTGGGGGATCTGGCTAGCCAGAAATCGAAGTATTTTCAGAGAATCAAAGAATTCTGAGGCTGCTATCGCCATCCAGAGCAAAGCCATTCTGGATAGTATCCCATTAAAGGAAGATCAATCTAGTAAAAACCGGAGGAAGGAATTCCGAATCAGAGATGGGGTACCATGGGCTTTTTTCGACGGTGCAGCGCAAGACAATATCACGGGGGCAGGGATTAGTATTCACATAAATGCATCTCACTCTCTAAAGGCTTCAGTAGGAATCGGAGTGGGCACAAACAATTTTGCGGAACTCTCTGCTCTAAAGCTTCTTCTTTGTTGGTTAATACACAAAAATATCCTCACAGTTCAGATTTTTGGAGACTCTATGAATGCGGTTAACTGGGTTACTGGGAAATTTAGATGCCAACACTACATTTTGTTACCTTTATTAGAAGAGATACAATCTTTAATTCAACAGTTTAATGTATTTTATATTGATCATATATACAGGGAATTCAACGAAGAAGCAGATGGGCTTTCTAAAACAGGTTTGCAACAAGCTGTGGGCACTTGGAGGATAACTGAACAGCAGATGGACCAGATCCGTGTGTCGGATCTTCCCCCATATGGATAACTCTGTTTCTTTTTGGTTTCTCGTTATATGCTCTGTTTTATCTGGCTATATGATAACAGGTGGCATATGTAGTACTGGTTTTTTCTTCTGATACACTAAATACTCTGGATGCTCCGTTTTGAAGAGCAGTATAGTTTTTATTTCACTGTTTGCGTGGGCTGTTTTCCTTATGTAAGGAGGCCCATGTGACTGTTTTTAGTTTTTGTATGTTGACTATCTCAGGATATGGCTGCCCTGGCAGCGAACAGTTTGTTTTTTGATCAGCACTTGGATGGGGTGTTCGTTGATCCTCCTCAGAGGAGTTTCTTGCCTTCCCCAGGCGGTTCTGTGGCAGAATGTTAACTCATGTGCTTTGTAACTTTTTTTATTGCTTATAAAAAGAGTTCGCTTTTTTCCTTGGAAAAAAAAAAGTTACAAAATCATTACTCAACTAATAAATTTAATAAGGGTGAGAACAAAGAGTTATATAGTTGTCATGTATCATTATATTAAATAATTCTACAAATATGAGTAATGGAAAGTTTAAGGAAAATTATTGTTTATAGATCAACTCAAGTCTTAAAAAAGTTGTTGAGGATCACCCATCTTATGTTATTATGAAGAGAAAATTGTGTTAAATAATTATAAAACTATGTTAAAAGTTATATATGGGTGTGTGAGAGAGAAATTGTATAACTATAACTATGCTATATATCTAGTTATATAGTTATGTTACATGTTATGTTATATTATATAATTATATATCTAGTTATGTTGTATATATAATAATTATAGTTATGTTATACTTTATAACTTAGATATATATATATATATATATATATATATATATATATATAAGAGAGATTGTTTTGGACTTTTAATTTAGTTAAAATATTTTATTTAAGTACAATTAATTTTATAAAACAAATTACTATATTTATTACTAAAAAATATTTAAAATATAAATTTAGTTAAATTTAAAAAAAAAAATGAAAAAAAAAATTCTTTTAATAGAGGTTCACCATGATCAACCATATTCATTATGTCAACTTAAACTTCCTAATTTATTTATTTATTGGAGTTCTATAGTTTAATTGTTTTCTGTTTTGAAACTTTTTTGGGCATATTTCTAATCAAATTTATTTGAAATTTAAAATGAATTTTTAATAACAAAACATCATTTATTTATTTTTATTTATTTCAATAAAATCCTACAAAAAAATAAAACATAAAATAATTAAAAATAAAATTTACCATAGAAAATATTGATAATAAACATGTCAATATTGAAATTAAAAAAAATAAAAAAAATTGAACTTAAATTATAGTTTTTTTTATGCTTTTCTAGGGTTTTCTTGGTGGTTTTCTAAGTTGTTTTTGGTCTTCAAGGGGATTTCTTTGTGATTTTTTAAGTTGTTTTTTTGTGATTTTCATGATGAGTTTCAAGATTGTTTTTTGTAGTTTTTGTATGCTAGGTTTTTTTCCAATTAATTTATTTTACTTTGCAAAAAAATAAATAAATAAAAGAGACAAAAATGACAAGAACCTACCTCGGCTTGAGCTTGCTTTTGGATCATTGGCAGGGTTGACTTGTAGCTGGATTGAGTTCCATCATCTAGGTCGTGTTTAGAAATCTTCCGTCAAAATCCTTTTCCTTTCGCGGTCTGAGCAAAATGACTTGTGCAGGTCGTGGTTAGGGTATTCTAATTAGAAATAACACTCAATCGAGCTATATCTTTCGATCAAGCCAATGGCTCGATTGAAAGATATAGCTTGATCGAGCCATAACTTTCAATCGAGTTATTTTGAAGCGCCTCAATAACTCAATGGAGCACTTAAAAATTTCTCGATTGAATGCTTAAAATTGCTCAATCGAGCATCCATTTTTCAACAAAACACACCCTCTTGTCGCCAAACAATGTAACTCAGTGCCATGCTTTGAATCTATATATATATATATATATATATATATATATATATATATATATAGATATATATATATATATATATATATATAGAGAGAGAGAGAGAGAGAGAGAGAGAGAGAGAGAGAGAGAGAATCTATATTTATATTAAAAATAATCTATATAAAAAGTAAGATATTATTTGAAATTTTTAAAAGTTCATTTTTATATTCTAAAAACATTAAGAAAAGTGCTCCAACATTACCATAGTTTTGCTAAATTAAAGGTTACGAAGGTTGTTAGTGCCATAAATATTATAAAATTTAAATTTCATATAAGTATGCAAAACAATCTAAGAGAATTTTCATCTTTAGAAGTGATGAATTCTTTCATTCAAAGGGGTTTTGCAAATTGTCCAATGTGCAAATTTACTAACTTATGACATTTATTTATTTATTTTAGCAATATTTATTTTCTCCTTTATAATAATGTTTATTTTCTTCTTCCCAACAATCAAGACAAAAAACATTATTTTAATTTTAAAATTTGAGTTGGTCACCTCTTTATAATATCTTAACTTCTTTCCCCCCTTTAGCTCAACATCAGATCACTATTTCTCTAGGTAATAATACTTTGTTATTCTCCAATGTTCTAGTCAAGATCGGGCATGTTCCTTATACCATCCCCACTTTAGTAAAAAATGGTTTTGGCTAGATTTCAAAACAATGTTATGAAGCTTTCTCTTACGTTCTAGTCAAGATCGGGCATGTTCCTTATACCATCCCCACTTTAGTAAAATGTGGTTTTGGCTAGATTTCAAACAATGTTACGAAGTTTTCTCTAATGTTCTAGTCAAGATTGGGCATGTTCCTTATACCATCTCCACTTTAGTAGGTGGTTTTGGCTAGATTTCAAAGTAATGTTACGCAACTTCTTGTCTTCTACTCCATTTAACATCTTCTTATACATTTGATTCTAAGTTATAATTATGCTCTCAATAGGAAACAAACTCGTATTCATAAAAAGATAAGATAAAATGTATTTTCTTTAATATTACCGATATAGATTACAAATTGCTTTTAAATAATATTCTCCATAAATCTCTTATATCTACAAATCTTATATCAATATAATATAACATAACTTGAGCAATTAAATAAGAATTTTTAAATCTCATATTTAATTTCGTATTAGTATTGATTTAAAATTGTTTGTCTTTTTCTAAATTTTTCTTAATATTATAAAAAAATTCAAATTCATAAAATTAGATTTATTAATAAAAACATAATAATTTATACTAGCTTCCCTCAACCTCCCTCAGACATTCATGCATGAGGACGAAGGCTTTTCTTGCCTGATAGGAACACTTAAAGGTAGTAGTTACCCTAAAAGATAAAATTGCTTGAGTAACTATATAATAGGCTAATTCAAATGGGGAATCACAAACATAAATTTTAATAGTTTAATTTTGTGGAGATTAACTTAAAGGTAGTAGTTACCCTAAAAGATAAAATTGCTTGAGTAACTATATAATAGGCTAATTCAAACGGGGAATCACAAATATATATTTTAATAGATTAATTTTCTGGAGATTAAATTATGTGGAATATATGAAAAAATATTTTACTTTTAACTTTATATATATAAATTATAATTTTCTTAGAATCAATTTTTTTTTTACAAACTTAGATCATTTTTTAAATATAATTAAATTTAAATATTTTAAAACAAAAGGTATGGTCACCATGAATATAACTAGCATTTGTACTTAATGTTGCAAAGGAAATGCCGTAAGGCATACAGTGTGGACGAATATTGAAATGTGAATGGGCATTTTTGAAAGCAAGGGTCGATGATAATGAGTTTCAATTGAGGAAGCCATGCCTAAAACCCTATTCGGGGGTTAAAGTGGCGATAAAATGGAATAAAAATAGTCATAAATAGCCATTGAAGTTGTTTAAACACCTTGGTATCTGGATAAAGATTGCCTAGTTGAAGGTGAAGGTAAACAAATGAATCCAGGTGAACAACAACTGGGTATCCATATCGATTTGGATAGGGTTATTTAAGAAATCATTATTTAAACGAAAAAATTAATTAATATCAAGATATATTTAAAACATGTATTATATTTATTAAAATAAATTGATTTTTTTTTAAAATATGTTAAAACCCATTGATAATGAATTGGTTGTAAAGACATAAACGATCAAAATGGTATTTCATCTTGAAACATCCTTTTCAAGTTTCAGTTTTAAAATGCAAGTAGTAAATTGTAACGGAAGAGGTTAGAGAAGAAATATAATATTCTAAAGAACATTGTAGTTGTCATTCCATATTTGAAGTTGTATCAAAATTTGTTGGAGGCATCGAAGACCTGAAGAAGCAATAATCAACCTGCAAAATGTATATTTTGTTAGGATTTGTAATATGTAAATTAAATGTGGAAATTTATTTGTAATATTTTGCATGTGAGTTGTGTTAAAATGAAATTGGAATGAATGGAAATGAAGTTACAAGGGAGAGAAACAAGGCGCAGTCTAAAGTTTGGAGGGGAAATGAGATATGAATTTTTTTATAGGAATGTGCCTATGTAATGATGTATGGAATCTAGATTGTACATAAAGGTGCATTGAATATATAGACATTATTACAAGCCCATTCAAACCCAAGTGTGACATCAACTTCAGATTCCCTAAACCCTCAGATGAGTTTGTGCTAATTATAGCCCTAGTTGGTTTGGTAATAAATCTGGGTTTTACTTGGATTGAACTTACTACTAAAATAACAGAGGTTTTGGTCTTTTGTGAATTAAAATTCATGCAATTTGAGTGTTTTTGTACAGTAATCTGCGTTTTCTTTAACATTGTACACAAAAAAGGTAGTTGTTATATAGCAAGCCTAGGAAAGATGTCCATGATTATTAAATAAAATAAGGTCAATATTCAATGTCATTGAGTAATATTCTCAGTGTTAATAAATCTAAATCTATGCTAGTTTATTTCATGAACGGAATAATCAGAGCTAAAAACAGTCACCAAGGGCTTGCAGACTACTTCCTCAATTTATCCTCTGCACTCTGACTTATTTGTAATGCAGCCTAGCATGTGAAGGGCGTGCTAGTTAGCAGAGTATGGTAAAGTCTAAAAAAGGCTTAAATACTCGTTATCATCTCATTTCTCTAAACCCTCTCTCCCTTGCTTTTGCACTCCGTTCATTCAATATTTCAAGTATTCATTGCCTGTTATCTTCTTTAACCTCTTAATCCATTGAATTCAATCCAAAACATAAATACCAAGATGCCTGCAGCTACTGCTACTCATTCGAGGAGGAACATCCCCAAAAGAGGGCAGGTGAAGGCAGCCATTGCCTCTCCCCTTGCCTAATCCATGAGATCAGTGTTAAGATCCCCTAAATCCTTCAACCACTCTGTTATTTCCTCTTCCTCTTCTCTCGCAACTGCAAATCGTTTGAGAGCACAGTGAATGACTTGTAGATAAAATGGGCTTATCTCCATAATGTTGATACAGATTTGAGTTTCATTCATTACAAATTCAGTGATGTAGAAATTAAATCATTATGGATGAAAGCATGGGATCCACAGATCTGTTGTCCAAATCATTTGCTCATTTGTCTAACTCTTTTCCTTAGATTTGAAGCCCTGCAACACAAATGGAGTTTTCTCTTTATGCTGTAGTGAGTCACCAAATATAAAGAGGGTAAATATTTTCTACTATAGCAGCTTTTCCTAGTTGTAGTTGAAAAGCTCTGAAATACAAAGTTTGTTGATCAGAGATTTTGAGTTGAAATATATGGCACTTGATTCCCCTTGGCATGTGTAATTGCTTTTGATCCATTGGTGGTGTTTATAAACTTCATCTATGTATTGGATTGATAGAAATACACATTAACATGTAGAATAGACTTGAATCCTATTTTTTACATCCAACAGCTAAGAGTTTACTAATTGATCATGCTTTTGATCCATAAGTGAGTGCCTATAAACCTTAACTCTGCATTGAGTGATGAATCATTTGCATGAATGTGCTTTGAATGTGTGATTAATTAGCATGAATGTTCTTTGAATGTGTGGTTAATCAAATATGAATTGTTTGCATGAATGTGCTTTGAAAGTGTGGTTAATCAAATATGAATCGTTTGCATGAATGTGTGGTTAATCAGGAACTCAACGCTCACTTTGAATGTGTTGTTAATCATTTGAATGTGTGGTTGCATGAATGTGCTTTGAATGTGTGGTTAATCAAATATGAATCGTTTACATGAATGTGTGGTTAATCAGGAACTCAACACTCACTTTGAATGTGTGGTTAATCATTTGAATGTGTGGTTAACGAAATATAAATCATTTGTATTTTGGTAGTGAAGGTTAATGATTGAAGTTACATGTAGTTGAAGTTATGAAAAAGCTAAAAGGTTTTCTATTGTTTATCTTATAATTGTTTAAACTTGAAGGAGATTATAATTGTTCACATAGTTGAAAGTTGGAGGAGATTATTTCATTTAGGTTAATGAAATGAAACTCTGAACAATTTATTTTGATTTAGGTTACTAATGGTCAACAAATTATTTTGAGCTTATAATTTCTGACCTATTTGATGCTTTCATTTGGAGTTGATTATATCATTTAGATTTATTATGACCAGAATCTAATGTGAGTGTCAAATGTGTAGGATGGAGAAAGTAGACGTTATGTGTATTCGCAGCAGAGCCAAAATTCTGAGAACTGTAAGTTGTGTGGGTGGAGCAATGGCAATGAGTTTCCTTCAAGGTCCTACTCTAGCCCAACTTTGGCCTTTGTGGGGACATTTAACATCAGTTTCCAACACTAATACAATACACCTAGTGGAAACCATTCTACACGAGGGAGATTCAGGCAACCAGATTAGAGGGTGTATTTACCTTATCTCAACATTGATAATGTTATCCACTACCATGATATTGCAGGTCTCCCTACCACCTTGCATATTAAATTGATACCCAATTATAACCCTTTTCTTTATTTAGAAGTTTCAAAGCTCCCCACCCAATCAAATGTATGATTATAATTTCATGTGCAGGTTGAGACATTGAAGAAGTTTCCAGCCACACTATCCCTTACATCAATTACTGCCATTCTAGGCTCCATCCAAACTGCTCTCCTAATAGCCATTCTTGACAAGGGCATCATTCCAACATCATGGATACTGGATAGGGCTAAGATTTTGACTGTGTTTGCTGCAGTAAGTCTACATACATGAATGATTTTCTTCCTCAATTTTCCCAGCCATGAATAACTTAAATTTTTGTTAGGTGGTTAAGCTGATTTGTGGAAGATTAATTCAATTTGGCAAGGAATCATATTCAATGCAATGGCATTTCCATTACAGTTATGGTGTTTGCAGAAACAAGGGCCAGTATTCGTTATAATATTCAGCCCAGTGTCTATCGTGTGCTCAATAATTTTATCATCTATAGTTTTGGGAGACACGTTGCGTCTGGGAAGGTGGGTGGTTTGTTATATTCTCAAATATTCAATTCGGTGGTTTATTATATACTCCAATATTCAATTTGTGTTAGAGTGGTTCAGGTAAACTTAAACTTGATTAGATAAAGTTATTAGTTTTTTTTGGGCTAATGAGAATCTATGGTTTTGTCCATGGTATTCATATGGAATATAGTATAATCTTAAGTCTTCAATTTCTGTTAGAGTGGTTCAAGTAAATTTGATTAGGTAAAGTTATCAGCATGAGAACCCATAATTTTGTCTATGGTATTCATGTGGAATATAGCTTGTTTAAAAACAGAAAGACTCCATAAGTGAAAGAAATTAACATGGAGGCTTTTGGCTTTTAAATAGGCTATATTCCACAGGAATATCATGGGCCAAACCATAGGTTAGAGCTAGAAAACTACTTATAACTCGACTAAATCAAGTTTACTAGAACTACCCTAACAATTTACATTAAATTTATTATTTCTTCTCCCATTCTGCCTACAAATTTACAAAATTAATTAACTGAAATGCTTGATTTTCCTACACTGGAACAGTTTGATGGGTTTGATTCTTATATTCATTGGTCTCTACCTTTTTCTGTGGGGCAAAGGCCAAGACGTTGCTACCTAGATCAAAATATATTCTGACGAAGAAGCAGATATAGCCATAGCAGCAGAAGGAGAAGAAAATCAGCACCCACCTCCTGCTTCTGAAGTAGTGGATGTGAAAACACCTTTACTACACTAACATTCTTGACATTTTGTTGAAAAATTGCAATGTTTGTAATAAACACTTAGTCAGTCCGAACAAAGATGGCAACGCTCCCAACAAAGGGCTACCTATTGCTCAGGCACACAATAGTACTAGGTAAATCTTTGATGTTTGTATGGAACAAATTTAACTTTTTCAAAGACGGTTGACTTCCAACCTGGGAAGGCAATAACTCCATTTGGAGGCAACCTGATAGATCTAAACATTCAAGAGTGGTCATATCTCCAAGTGTGGAAAGAGTCAAATTCAAACAATCACTCAAATGTAGATGTCTAAGTTGCAATAGATTTCCCTGAAAGCTTGGAAGCATTTCCAGACTTTTACACCTAGAAAGATTGATGTATTGAATATTTTTTAAATTTCCGAAGGAACTTGGAAGCATCTTCAAACTCCTGCACAATGTCAGATTCATGGTTTGGAGATTTCTCAGATTTTGAAACAAATATGGAAGCATCTTCAAACTTCCATACAACGTGAGATTGATATGTTGGAGAGTTGTTAGATTCCAAAAAGAATTTGGAATCATCTCCAAATTTCTGCACTTAGAAAGATTGGCGTGTTGGAGATTTACCAGATTCCTAAAGGAATTTGGGAGCATTTTCAAACTTCCACAATCTATCAGATTGATGTGTTGAAGATTTGTTAGATTACCAAAAGAATCTGGAAGCATTTCCAAACTGCTGCACTTGGACAGATGGAAGTATTCGAGCTTTTTTAGATTCCCAAATAAAATTGGAAGAAGCTGCAATTTTGGGCACCTTATGAGGGTTAGATATCTCAAGGAGCTCAGATAAAAAAATTCCTCTGGTAGCATTGCTACATCTGCGTATGTCAACAATCGTGGACAATTCAGTACAATCTTTTCTAGGTGCTTCAGCGACCTTAATGACTTTGGAAACTCGGAAAGTGGAGCTTCAATATTTAATTCCCGCAAGTGGAGAGGTGCCTGCAATGTTAAGTACATTTCAATTATATAAGAAATTGAAAAGATAGGAGGATTCTCACTCTGCAAATCGCTGCATCTATATGTATGTACGTCAGATCTAGATTGCCACAATCTTTTCAATTCCCAACCGAACACTTCTAAAACTCTTAAATCGCGTAATGGAATCCAAGAAGGTAGTGATGAGTAGATCGACACATTCCAATGGAGCCATATGAGTTTTGGTGACCGCACCGAAGTTAAGATGCTTTCAAAGTTGCCTTCAGCTTCAAGAAGTTGCAATTTCTTGATTCCGCAGACCTCTTGACGACAACTTGTATTCAAGGGAAATTCTAATTCTGAATGGAACACTTCCTGATCTTCATCCTCCCCAATAAAGGTGTACCAAGGAGCCATCACAAATCCGCGCACTTCTGTTATCACCTGTTTATGGTTTGAAAACAATAAACTATTATTAACATAATGTGTGGTGGACTGTTTTGAATAAAAAATATCGAAAATTCTTTAGACATTCAACAATTAGGATGGCCCAAACACTTACAGAGGATGATTGTTGCAACAACTAATGAAGATGAAGATTCTTTATTGGTCGCCAAAGCCGACGCGGTAATAATTCTGGAAAATCCACAATAGCTCTTCCCAAATCTATGAGGTGATCATGCATTCTTATTCTATTTTCATCGTCCAACTCGACAAGACACTTGTTGAGAAGATTTTGAAACCCTTCCATCCTAAACCCCTCCATATTCTTACCCATGAATCCTTGTCTTTTCCTATCGAAAAAGATGCGATATCTAAAAATATTTTCCGCTCCTCATGATTGAGAGAGTCGTAACTAATTTTAAGGCTCCTTCCTATCTATGTAGGTAATGTTTGGTGAAGTCCATTCAGTTGCTCTTCCCAGTAAAGTTTGTCCTGTCCAAAAACAAGCGCCCCAAAAAGTTTCAATGATAGAGGCAAATCATGGCATGCTTTTAAAAACCCATCTACAAGATTTTCAAATCCTGGTAGTGGATATGGCTGGGAAAAGGCATGCAAGCAAAACAGCTCTTGGGAGTGTGCTATATTGAGGCCTGGTAACTGATAAATTGATGACTCTGCAATTCCTACACTTCTAAGGATATGCTAGGATATGCTTGTCCCTAGACGTAACCAAAATCAAGCTCTTGGGGTGAAGGACATGCTTAATTGGCAAGAAAGGATCTAGTTGATCCACATGACCTACATCATTTAATATTATGGGTGCCTCACAAGCTGAGAGATTCTTTCTAAGTATCTCCACACCTTCTTCCCACCTCTCAATTTTGATATCTCTATCCTTCAAGTCCTTAATGAGTTTTCTTTGTAAATTATTTAGAGACATTCTATTTGCATTTTCCCTCACATCAAATAGAAAGCAGGATCTATCATAATCTAACCTCTTACGATTGAAAATTTCTTTGGCCAGTGTCGTCTTTCCAATTCCACCAATGCCCACAATCCCCACAACCTTGACCTCCACATGCTTGTCATGATGCAGTCGCAGTGTCGCTTCAAAATCTTGTAACTTTTCTGCCAAACCAGTTGGATATTTTGCCACATCCAATGGCATTGCAACATTTTTCAACACGACTTGCACGACCTTCTCCAACAGCTCCTCTTCATGCTCCTCCAAGAGTCTCTCTTCGCCCTTGTCCCTGAATATTAATTAAGACAGTAGAGTAAGTAATGACAAAAGCATACTTGAGATGTGATGTATGCTTCAATGCAACAGATTTAGAACTAATATGGATCGAGATGGTGGATATCCTTACCCATCACCCTCCTACATTTCAAAGCCACTTATATTCGCGACATGATGAAGGGCATTTCGCCAAGTCTGGATAGTCTGCAAGTCGTATTGTTGCTTCTCTTCATGGATACGTAGGGCTTTAGCATATGTTCCATCTTTATCTTTGTCGGTCCACTTGACCTTCGAGGGCTTCACTTTATAGAAGACCAGAAGAATAATAGCTTTGGACTCCACCATGAGGACCAGCTCATCTAAGCACCCCCTGGATTCGGCATAGGTTGCAGATGAAATGGCTATATGGACAGAGGCTACTCGAACAACGACTTCTATCTGAGATGTAATATTGTGTCCAGCCTACAGTTTGGGCTTGTCGAGGAAGACTTGCAATCCATTGGAAATGAGGTGATGATATTTGTAACCATTAGACTAGTGCGCAAACCGTTTCAACAACTAATTTTTTGTAACCATTCAAATCTAATGGCTGAAATATTTGCAATCGTCTTACATATAATCCTATGGCATATAAAGATGATAGGTAGGCACAAAGGGGAGTTGATTTCAGAGGGAAACGCCTTACGGCGTAATTAATTAATAGTCAATGGTAAAGGTGACATACCCATCCTCAGGTTTACCAATACGTCATATATTATTCAAAGTATAACACACCAATATACATGTTCAAAAATACAAATATCTGTGATTATTTTGATGATAATAATAGATTTAAACCCAGCTTACCAGGTTGACCATGACAATTCCCTCCGTTAGACACATTGAGAAAGGTCAAGCTTATTTACCATGCCCGGTTGGGCTGTATATACGCACTGTTAAATTTATATTTGTATAATTATAATTGTATATGCTTATAGCCCTAACACATTTAATATCCTAAACCACATACAATATCCTATAGCAGAGTAAATATTATTTTCCATGGAGAAAAGCAAAGCTTATTTACCATGCCATAGGATCAAGTGCAAGAAAGGAAGCCGCACGTGCTTGAACAGGGCTAGAAATGTTAGGCCGCTATTAAAAAGGTGTAACAAACTTACGTGTTAGTCTCCGCTTTGGTCTGTTCCGTAGTTTTAAATGAGAAGGAAGTCAAATCATTAGCACTACGTGTAAATTTTACATCAATCCACTTAACCAATATTTATAAACTAATGTTTTTTTATTTAATGTCAATCCACTAAACCAATATTTCTAGACTAATTTTTTTATATTCAGTCCTTCAAGTTGTGGATTTTTCCATTTTTATGTAGTTATAGAGAATCATCTTTCCAATTTTCTTCACATAATATAGCTATTGAGATATGTTTTGATTATGCTCATACTTCAGATAGAAGTGAATACTTTAGGTAGATACGATGAATTGAATTTTAGAGAGAAGTGATAAAGGGATTGAACCGTTAAATCCATACTATAAAATTTGCACCTACAACCGACGGTCCTGGGTTCATTATCATGCTCATGCTTCTATCCTAACAACTCATGATGAGCAATTCTTATGTTGCATGTAATTAGAAGGTTAGCATGTTGGGACAAGTTTCTTTCTATGGCTGAGGACATGTGCAATTTTAGAACGATCTAAACCTCAAAATGACATGCCCATTTGATATTGAACCTAGGCAATCATCGTGGCACTGCTTTAGCATACGGTCCATCTTTATCTTTGCCCGTCCACCTGACCTCCGAGGGCTTCACTTTATAGAAGACCGGAAGAATAATAGCCATTTCTCAAACATTATATCGGATTAAATCATCACCCGTTTGCTTCGATAGCATTCGATGTTCTATTTGATTAAATTCAAAATAATTCCTAAACATAAAATGTTTAAATATAATTCAATGATTTACTCAAATGTACATAATATAAATCCTTTCAATGGCATGCACTTTGCACATTGTATAGCAAAGCAGATCATGGGCTAACTATTGACTACAATTGACTCATAGTTAAACCTCAATATGCAGTGATATAAGCAAGATTCAATTACATTCTTACAGACTATAGCCTGGTCGTTCTTCATCATCTGTATTCACCATGCCAATGATTTATTCATTGGTGGGCAGCGTCTTTCCCGCCGGTAGACACAATCTCTGTGTTAATGGTGGAGCCAGAACCCACGTCCAATTTTACATTATCCAAGATCCAGGGATGATCTACATCATTCCAATCATCACGTTTAAACAGTAATTTAGTACCTCGCCCAATCTAAACAAAGTTTGGATATCAAGAAAGCTCAAAGAAAATAAGAACTCACTCAAGATTTGATCGCAAGAAAATCGGCGTCTGCGGTTCTTCTGCTGCATTCCAAGAACGAGTTCCTTTGCGGAATCCGATATGGAGGGCAAGAAGGGGTAACTCAGCTTTGGGTCTGCCTTTTGTATTTGCTCATACATGACCACGGCATCGTTCACTGCAAAAAAGGGTGTCCTCCCGAAGAGCATACGGTACAACACCGCTCCTGCGCTCCATATATCAACCTCGTACGAGTATCCAGTTCCACGCAACATCTCTGGAGCAGAATATAGCAATGTCCCCACGCTATCGAATTCAATGACTGTATTTTGACCACCTGCAAAAATAAATAAGCCATCAATATACTACAAGGCTCTGCAATATTTACAAATAAATCTTCAAGAAAATTTCTGCAACGTACCATTCCAAATTGACCTATCAAAATTCCCAAGTTTAAAAACCCATGTACAGGGGTGTGCATTGTTTCCAGCGTTTGATATAAAAATACTCGATGGCTTTACATCTCTGTGAATGATTTTCCATGAGTGGCAGTATTGAAGCGATTGAATAAGAGATTGGATTATTGTGGCTGCTAGTCTCTCAAGAACAATGACATGTGCGTCAATAAAATGCTGGAGATCTCCCCCATCACACAGCTCTGAAATCATGTACACATCCTTTGGGCTTGTCGAGGAAGACTTGCAATCCATTGGAAATGAGGCGACGGTATTTCTAACCATTAGACCAGTGCGCAAACTGTTTTAGCAACTAATTTTTTGTAACCATTCTAATCTAACGGCTGAAATCTTTACAATCGTCTAACATATAATCCTATGCCATATAAAGATGACAGGTAGGCAGGGAGGGGAGTTGATTTCAGAGGGAAATGCCTTACAACGTAAAAATCCAAAACGAAATTGATATGAGTAAGGAAGGTGAAACCAAATTTTCACAGCGAGGTCCTTTCAAAACAATTCCGCAGTGAGATCAAATCAATTCCATGATAAGTGGGCGGGTGGGCGTACAGAGAGAAGGAAATCATCGGGGGAAATATAGCAAAAGTGGTATCAATTCACTCGTACAGCATTACCCCTATGCCCACAGTGGGTGGTATCGTGCTCTTCTTCAACCGGAAAAAAGAAAAACAAAAATTAAAATGGTAAATGGTAAATGGTAAAATTCAAGTCTTTATCGACATGACGGTTTCTTAGTGGTAAGATTTGAAACTTGATAATTGAGTGGTAAGAGGGGATTTGAACCTTTCTGTTGGAGCTTCTAAAATTTGGGGTCCTCGCATCCATGAGGACTCCCTATTTAATTATTTTAGCCACTTTTTAGAGGAATACAAATTGTGTGATGTGGATTTGATTAAGTATAAACCTACTTAGAAAAAGAGGTGAATTGGGGATGCGATGGGTGCCAGACCGATGGACCGGTTTATTATGACAAAGTCTTTATTGGAAATGAATCCTCTGTTTTGTCATTGGGGTGGGGTGGGGCGAATTTGATCACTATCCAATTATTATTGAAATGAAAGTGGGTTTTAATGAACCATGATTCCTTACAACCCTGTCGGGGATGTGCTTGATGTGGTTCACTTTGTTGAAAAATCTTAAAAGGGTGAAAAAAACTATGATGGAGTGGAATAACCTCAAAATATAGAGGAGGAAGATCTAAAATTTGTGTAAGAAGAGTTGGAGCAGCTAGAAGCTCCTGATGAAGGGGGGTTATTTGTCGGAGGAATCTAAACAATGGATTATTCGACTAGAGGATTCCAAAATGAGAATTTTGGAAGAAAAGGAGGAGACTTGCAGAAAAAATGTAGAGCCATATTTTTGAAGAGTGTGATGAAAACATAAAGTTCTTTCAGTATTTTGTTAAGAGGTGTTGAGCACCCAACACTATTTTGGATTTGGATAATTCAAAAGGTGGAAAAGCTTCATTATTTGAAGATCTTACAATGCTAGGAAAAACCCACTTTAATAACCTATATAAAGCCCCTCCTGAGGCGACCATTTCTAATGTAATGTTACTGGCTCGATATTTCCCTAGGTCCTCAAGACCTGAAGACAACCATTGTTTAATAGGATCAATGACTGAGAATGAATTACAAAAGCTCCTCCACAATTTTCAGAAGGATAAAAGCCCTAGTCCTCATGGTTGGCTTGTGGAATCTTTTACGAGGTTTTATGAGATCTTGGGGGAGGATCACTTAAGGGTAGTTGGGGACTCCCAATCATTTGATAGGATGCCTCATTATTTGAACTTTACCTTTATTTCCCTCAATCCCAAATCAGATACTCCACATTCCTTTGATGACTTTAGGTCTATATCACTCTACACCTACATATACTCAGAGAAAAAATCATAGCCAATAGGCTAAAACCAATTTATTCGAAAAATGTATCTAAGGAACAATTTTCCTTTCTGGAAGGTCGACATATACAGGAGGCAATAAGTGTTTCTCAGGAAGGGCTTCATAATTTAAAATCCAAGAAAATAAAGGGATTGGTGATTAAAATTGACCTTTCTAAAGCATATGATAGAATGAGTTAGACATATATCAGATTGCTAATGACTCACTTGGGCTTTGAAGTACCTTTTATAAATTGGGTTATGAGTTGCATAACCATGATACCATTTGTAGTACTAATTAATGGGTCATCTTCGACTTTTCTCCATGCCAATGAGGACTATGACAGGGCTTCCCTCGATCCCCCCTATTATTTACACTGGTGGCGGAGGGCCTTAGTTGGTTGTGACTTAAAGGAGGGGTGAATTAAGGGGTGTTGTAGTAGTTGATGATATGAAAATCACTCATTTATTGCTTGTGAATGATATTTTATTATTTTGTGATGGATCTAGGTGTGATGTAGCAGGTAGGGAAAGAAACTCCATTGCATACACATTGTCTAAAGTAGGCGCTTTACAGGTATTAGGCAATTGTAAAACCTTTGAACAGATAGATGATAATATTTCAAAATATTATCACAAGCCTTTCATAGAGTGCTGCAGATGGAGATTTAACAGGGTTGGCAATAAATCTACATATATTTTTATCTCTCTCATAAAATTCCCAGGTAACTAGGAGGATATGTATGTAATGTAGTTTTTATTTTCGATGTATCCTTTTGTTATTGATATATTTTTTGGACACGATAAGGGCATTTTATTGGCCTAAATAGCTTAGATGCTCTATTAGCAAAGTCCAATATATTCATCATGTCAAAAAAATTGCCAGCATCAATCGTATGAGGAAACACAAAAAATGTTAACCATCTCTGCATCTTATTTAGATTTTCTCATTCCCATGTTGCGATTGTTCCTCAATTTATGCCTTACAGTGTTTCCTTTGCCACATTTGGTTCAAATGCTAGTTATACATCTTAAATATCATTTGTTTATTTAGTTAAATGTCATATAAAAAGTTACAACTAGATTTTATGAATGGTTCAAGGTGCATAAAGTTATAAAAAATCAAGAATTATAACCTAGAAAGTAAAACAATTAAATGTATAACATTTTTAGGATTTTATGATAATAAGAATTTCATAGGTGTATTTAATTAATAAATATTTTGCTCATGATATAATTTTGAGAAAGATTGTGACTTTTAGTTACTTCAAATGTATTTTTTTAATGTAGAAATGAATTTAATGTCTTTAAAAATATTTGGGATTAAAATTCACATAAACTTGCACTTAGAATTCTAAAAGATATAGAGTGGGAGCAAAATTGAGTAGAATTTTTTATTTTTTATTTTATTTTTATTTTTATTTTTTAGAAAAAACCGAAATATTTATTAATTAGACTATTTTATTTGGATATAGTAACTACTAACATAGATTCATTTTAAGTCTGGATCTACCAAGGGTCGAGATGGATCAAATCTCCTAAGGTGCAAATTTCTTTTAGAGTGCAAAATTTGGAAAAATAGAGCTTTCATGCTTCTTAATGGTCGAGAAATCCATGCTTAAGATGGTTTTTGGTTAAAACATTTGAAGTGATTTCATTATTCTACATTTGGCCATTTTTAGTGTGTGTAGATCCATTTTGATCACAAATTTAGAAGTGTTGAGCGGAATCAAACCTCTCAAGGTATAAACCTTTTTCCAAGTTTTTTGGTAAAAAAAGATTTATGCCTCAAGAGATATGATCCTCTAAGCTAAACGCCTGATTAAAATGAATTTTAGATTATAAATTACTTTTAAATCATATTCTCCACTAAAATCTTACATATGCAAATCTTATATCAATATAATATAATATTAAATAAAAGTTTTTAAATTATAAATTTGTATTTATTTAAAATAATTTTAACCTTCTTTAAGGCATTCATCCATAAAAACTTTTCTTGCAATAACACTAGTTTAAAAATAAAATAGCTTGAGTAACTATATACTTCCAATTATAGGTAATAGGGAGAATGACAAACATAAACTTTAATTTTATAGAGCTGAAATTATGTATAAGATTTCGAAATCTACTTAAAAAAATGGATTAAAAATTAATTTTATATGTGAGAATTTTTTTATTAACTTTTATAAATTAAATTAGAGTTTAATATATATATATATATATATAAACAAAACACAAGGTCACTATTAACATAAAAATCTAAAACGAAAACCATTGATATCACTCAGGTGAAACCAAATCTTCACAGTGATGGGCTTTCAAAACAATTGCGCAGTGCGATCAAATCAATACGCATAGTTCACGGGCTTTGGAGGACGCTCCAACGCAGAAAAGTCAAGTGGATACTCTGATTTCCCCCTTTGAAAAAAGAATCCCCACTATTTCCCCACTATTTCTTTTTTACGAGTCAAGTCTATGTTACTGATATAGTTTGCAAATTATATGTTTAATAAAAAATGGGTTATCAATATAATATAATAAAATCAAATCAAAATTGTTTTTTTAATCTGTTTTAGTTAAATGCGAGATAAATTGGTAAAATATAAATTACATGTTTAATAAAAAAATTGGTTATCAATATAATAAAATTGAATCAAAATTGTTTTTTTAATCTGTTTTAGTTAAATGTGAGATAAATTGGTAAAAATAAATATATATATGATTAAGTTAATAAGTTTAAAAAGAAAAATATTTTTTTACTGATAAAGCATTGAGAGAGTATAAGTAGTATAATATATTGCTAATTTATGTTATTTTATTAATATTGGCGTAAACTATTGATACATATTAAGAAGAGCACTTATTATAAGGATATGTTAGATGTGTGAATCAGCATTTAATTTTTTTTTTTTTTTAATTTAAACCAGTGTAAATTTATTTAACTTTAAATTTATCAAATATTAGAAGGATAAAATTGATTGAGGTGTAATTTTTTTTCAAAATTTTCTTTGCCAAAATGGATATGTCTCCTCTCAATTCATATTAAACATTTGTTATTAATCATTACAAAGTTTTCCAATAATCAAAATTTTTCAATAATGATATGCTTAAAATGAGTCTCAACTTTGCTCCACCTATATATTTTGTATATTAATAATTAACAACAAATTAAACAAATTATTTGAATTCTATTTTACATTCTTTTATAATGTAATTTATCCACATACAAACACTATACTATTAAATGACATTAGTTATATTAAGACGTCAAAGCATATGGACAAATGAAATTCAAATTCTAGAATCAAATTCCGATCAATTCACTAGTACAACATTACCCCTAAGCCCACGGTGTGTGGTACCGTGGTAGTCTTCAGAGGGAAAAAAATTGAAATGGTAAAGAGTGGTAAAATGGTAAAATTGAAGTCTTATTTGTTGGTTGTAAGATTTGAAAAGCCAACCCAAAAGTATAGAATGCACAGAAGTTTATACTTTTTAAGTAATGACGTTTAATGCTTAATATTTAGTATTGAATCTTATCATGTCATTTATTTATTTAATAAGTTTATACTTTTTAAGTAATGACGTTGAATGATTAATATTTAGTATTGAATCTTATCGTGTTATTTATTTATTTAATAAGATGATATAATATTGTATATATGAAAAACGGTAATAATTAATATTTTTAATTGAAATATATATAAAATAAAATAGATAAAATAATATGTTTTTTTAATTTATGTAGTAAATGTGTTTATTTTAATTTAATTATTAAATAAAGGTTAGAAATTTAGTTTTAAATATTATAATTAAATTATTTTAGAATTTTTATTATATTATTTTTTAATAGTATTTGTTTTAGAATTTTTAATAATAAATTTTAAATGTCTATTTAATTTTTGTATTTATCTTTGCATTGTTTATTTGGCCCTATATATATGCAAAAATATATGTATTTAGCCGAAAATATCTTATGGATACTAACTTACAAAACAATTTGCATCTAGAAAGATTTGATTCCTCTTAATGCTTAGTCATAAATTAAAATGGATCTATGCTAGCTCTTAATAATATTCTTTATATTTATATAAATTTCACATTTCTATATATAGAAATATTTTTATTTTATTAGAATCTTAATAATACTTATAGTTATATATGTTATATTTTTTGTTGACATGTTTTATAATTTTTATAATTTAATTTTTAATGTGATGTGCACATTATCTATCTATCTATATATAGACAATTTGTCTGCAATGGTGGTGTTAATGTGACACACCCTTGAATGTGATGTACATATATGAAGAGGGGGGCATAGCCAGCCCCCTTCATGCATTCACATGCAAGACCTTGGATGACTTCGACTCATTATAAGCCTCTCCAAACGATATCTTGTGGAGAAATTAGTGGTGGATTAAGAGTAGGAGGCGAGGCTAGGTCCTTAACCTCCCTATGTGTGCTTTTTGTTCTAGTCAGTGTTGAAGTGGTGAATGGTGCTCTATCTTCTGGTTTGGGTTTGTGGTAGTGACGACGAAGATAGGGCTATATGGCCTACGAAGGTGTTGGTGGAAAGAGTGGAGTATCTTTAGTGATGGGGTCTCTGGTTTGGTGCTTGGAAACCTGGCACGTGGTGGGCTGGTGTGGGCTTCACTTTCAGCCCCATGTGTTGGAATTCACGTTGATTCCTTTCATTATCTAGAATTTTCTTTTGACTTAAGTACTCGGGTAGGGTCTGAGGTTGTAGGTCTAATTTCTTTGTGATGGGAGGTTTGGTTTAAGTCTATTTATTTGGATTAGGAAGTTTCGGCAGCCTATCTGCATCTTTCGCTAGAGGGTCTCCTTGCATTTGTAATGTCTAGTTTTGTTGCTAAATTTTATGTTAATCTTAATGAGCATCATCTGGTGAATTATAAGGTTTGGGCTAGAGGGTTGCTTTGGTCTTGACTTCCTAGGTGTCTGAGAGCTTTTTGTGACCTGGGTTCACTGTACTATGTGTGTTTTGGAATATGTTTAATAGTGTTGGGGAAGGGGCCCTTTTTAGAGGCTTCCGTGAATATTATACAACAGCCAGGTGATTTCCTCAAGTATGGGGTTTCTATCACAGGTTTCTAGGATGATCTAGTGGGTTGGAGCTCTGGCTCTATTGTGGATTTCTGGTTTTATTTATTTTTATTTTGCATGAAGAGGTATTCACGCTAGGTGTGCCCTCTCGGTTTTAGACATGTCGCCTAGGAAGAAAATGCGTTGTAGGGGTGGGGGAGGAGGCAGAGAGGAGTGAGGATTTTCTTATCATGACTAAGCTGCCACATACTGTAATGTAGTTCTACCAGAAATAAGGAAAGAGATGTGTAAATTCAAAACTCAAGTTGGGGTGGACAGACAATCCCACTTTGATTCAGAAATCTTGGAGGACATGTCTACTTCAGTTCCTGACCCTGGGCACACTAGAAGAATAAAGAAGCAATATCTTTATCAAGGGCTCTTGCCATGCAGTGAATTCAACTTCCATTATAGAAAAGGTATGCAATTCTTTAATACACTATTCTAATTTAGGGAGATAATTGAAGACCTGCTAACATAATTATTTTTTGTGCAGGCATGCCTTGGGAAGGAGACATGTTCCATCTCTATTTTTGAAGATTTGTTTGGAATCTCCTGTGCTGACAATCTCAAGTCTTTGGTAGTTGAGGGAGTTTGCAAATATTGATCAACACATCTGCTAGGCATATTGCCAAATAAATATGTAAAAATATAGCACTCGCTTTAGATAATTTTATATATGGAAGCCTGCAAAAATGATCAATGACACAATTGAAGACATAAAAGTGTATACACAAAGCTTAACATCTCCACAGAGTCCCAAGTTCAAAAACCAACAGAAAAGAAACATATTGGAGGGAAAAAATTCCTGAAGTTTCAGATTGCACTATACCTCAAATCCTTCCTTCTTTAGAATGATTATGACACCGTTGAAGGCGGTTAGGTGCATCATGACCTTTTTATTTAATCAAATTAGCTTTGAAAGTCAAATGTTATTTGATTATGATAATACCTTCCATTCATGAAATTCGGTTTATATTCCTTTTAACAACAATCTAACGAGGTATATAGCCTATTCTTGGGTTTCTATGTCATCCTCATCAAATTTCAAACCTTCTTGATATGAATATAGACTTCCCAAAAATGGGATTAATGCAAAAACGATCGTCTATCAGATCTGAGTCACTTTTGGCTTGTTATGGGTGCTATTATGTGGATCCCTTTCATTATCTAAATGACTTTTCCTGTTAGATTATATTCTATTTTCGAGAAAGTCCAATTTCTTTCTGTATCATTTGTTGCCTGCTAATTTCATCCAGTTGAACTGCATAGTGCACCCTTTAAATGTGCGCCACATTATTATTTCCTTCCAACAAGTCAAACAAATCCACCCTTCTTCAGTTTGATCTCAAAAGGAAACTTGTCACTGGATTTCTTTACATTTTACATTTTTGACTTAGCAGAAAGTCTAAAGGTTTTATATATATATTTATATATAAGTGATACTATGTTTAGTAAAAATGAATTCAACATTCAGAAAAAAAACAAACATTAGTTTTACATTAGTTTTATTATAGCTTCATCATTGAGGAGGAAAGTCTGATATTTATGTCTTCTCCTATATCTTCAATGGACACTTCTCAACAAATAATGCTCTACTTCTTTGAAAAATGGCATTGTCGATTCACATCGTTCTTATCTACTTCATCCTCTGGATGCAACTACTCAGATATTTGCAATCTCTTTGGACTAAAAGTCATTGACCCACAAGTTACTACTTGTTTGGAGGGGCTCAGGTATTTAGCATAAGTGAAGATCAAGAAGGAAGAAGATGTAACATATTGCAAATTTATATTAGACATTGTGTAAAGAAGCCCTCCTACTTACAGAAGAATATACCCAAAGTTAGAATCAAAATAGAATGCTAAGGAGAGAGCATGTATACCCTTAAAAAGCAATACATATCAACGCTTTCAGCAGCTCCTTCGTGCATTATTACTAAAGGTCCCAAGCTCCAAAGGTCTACCAGCAATGGCTATGAAGCAGTTGGAGGGGAAAGTGCTGATGATAGTGACTGATCCTCAACAAGATTCCACAAACCACCATGGAATAAACTGTTTTTCAATTCTTCTTATATGGGAAAAAAGAACACTGCTAAGCCATTACCCTTCTAGACAAGTCTACTGCCATACAATGTGAGTAAATTAAAAAAAACAGGTCAGACAACAGAGCAAAGAATGCCACCAATCACTGGGAAAGGTGTAATGAGAGATATTCCTAAAGGATGTTCAAACTATAGTTTGAATATATCTCAAGCATCACTTGTGCATAACTCCATGGCTATGAAAATGAGCTACTGCTTTGCACAGTTGATACATGCAGCTCTATTAGCAAAGTCCAATATATTCATCATGTCAAAAAAATTGCCAGCATCAACCGTATGAGGAAACACAAAAAAAGTTAACCATCTAAATATAGTTACTCTAAAAAATTGCAAACAAAAAAAGGCCCCAGTTCAAAACTTAGCCAAACGGAATGGCTCATTCTTCCATCCTGACACCGAAACTAGAATGATAAACTAGAATGGCTCCTTTATCATGTACCTACCTATACATAGAAGTTGAAACTAGAATTCAAATAAGCAAGGGAGCCTACTAAAGGTGCATTGATATATGTAGAAGGTTCTAATTGCTCGTAACCATTTCCGTCATCAGGAAATCGATCAATGCTCATAATTTACATAATAAAATAAAGACAACCACAACAATCTGTATTTTATTAGTATATCTTACATCATATAGAAACATGTAAATATCCTAATATCAACATCATGATCATTTGACAACCTAAATAGCTCACATGCTCTATTAGCAAAGTCCAATATATTCATCATGTCAAAAAAATTGCCAACATCAACCGTATGTGGAAACACAAAAAACGTTAACCATCTCTACATATTATTTAGATTTTCTCATTCCCATGTTGCGATTGTTCCTCAATTTATGCCTTATGGCGTTTCCTTTGCAACATCTGGTTCAAATGCTAGTTATACATCTTAAATATTATTTATTTAGTTAGTTAAATGCCATATAAAAAGTTATAGCTGGATTTTATGAATGGTTCAAGGTGCATAAAATTATAAGAATTCAAGAAATATAACCTAGAAAGTAAAACAATTAAATGTATAACATCTTTACAATTTTATGATAATAAGAATTGCATAGGTGTAATTTAATTAGTAAATATTTTTCTCATGATATAATTTTGAGAAAGATTTTGATTTTCAGTTACTTAAAATGTATTTTTTAATGTATAAATGAATTTAATGTTTTTAAAATTCTTTGGGATTAAAATTCACATAAACTTACACTTAGAATTCTAAAAGATATAGAGCGGGAGCAAAATTGAGTAGAATTTTTTTATTTTTTATTTTTTTTAGGATGGAAAAATTTATTAATTATACTATTTTATTTGGATATAGTAACTATCAACATAGATTCATTTTAAGTCTGGATCTATCAAGGGTCGAGATAGATCAAATCTCCTAACGTGCAAATTTCTTTTAGAGTGCAAAACTTGGAAAACTAGAGCTTTCATGCTTCTTAATGGTCGAGAGATCTATGGTTAAGATGGTTTTTGGTTAAAACATTTAAAGTAATTTCATTATTCTACATTTGGCCATTTTTAATGTGTGTAGATCCATTTTTATCACAAATTTAGCAAGTGTTGAGAGGAATCAAACCTCTCAAGGTATAAACCTTTTTTCAAGTTTTTTTTGTTAAAAAAAGATTTATACCTCAAGACATATGATCTTCTAAATGAATCTTAGATTATAAATTACTTTTAAATCATATTCTCTGCTAAAATCTTACATATGAAAATCTTATATCAATATAATATAATATTAAATCAGAGTTTTTAAAATTATAAATTTGTATTAATTTAAAATAATTTTAACCTTTTCATTTTTCCTTAATTTTTTTTAATATTATTAAAAAAAATCCTAAAATTAAATTTATTAATGAAAAATTAATAATTAACCGTCCTTAAGGCATTCATCCATAAAAACTTTTCTTATAATAATAGTTTAAAAATAAAATAGCTTGAGCAACTATATACTTCTAATTATATGTAATAGGCTCATACAAATGGAGAATGACAAACATAAATTTTAATTTTATAGAGCTGAAATTATGTGTAAATTTTCAGTATCTACTAAAAATAAATTAAAAACTAATTATATATAAGAAGATATATATATTTTTTTAACTTTTATAAATAAAATTAGATTTTTTTTTTTAAATCGATTAATATATATATATATATATATATATATAAACAATAATCGAAAACCAAAACCATTGATATCACTCACGTGAAACGAAATCTCCACACTCATGTGCTTTCAAAACAATTATGTCGTGCGATCTAGCATAAACTATTGATACATACTAAGAAGAGCACTCATTATAAGGATATGTAAACTATTGATACATACTAAGAAGAGCACTCATTATAAGGATATGTTAGATGCTTGAATTAACATCATTTTTTATTTTTATTTTGAATTAACATTATTTTTTATTTTTATTTTGATTTAAGCAAGTGTAAATTTATTTAATTTTAAATTTATCAAATATCAGAAAGGTAAAATTGATTGAGGTGTAAATTTTTTTCAAAATTTTCTTTGTCAAAATGGATATCTCTCTTCTCAATTTATATTAAACATTTGTTATTAATCATTATAAAGTTTTCCAATAATGATATGCGTAAAATGAGCCTCAACTTTGCTCCACCTATATATTTTGTATATTAATAATTAACAACAAATTAAACAAATTATTTGAATTCTATTTTACATTCTTTTATAATGTAATTTATCCACATACAAACACTATACTATTAAATGACATTAGTTATATTAAGACGTCAAAGCATATGGACAAATGAAATTCAAATACTATATCATTAACACAAATTTAAAGAAAATTTTTAAATTATATTTTACATTAAGATAATTCACCCACATACAAACACTATAACATTAAATAGCATTATATATTCTAAGAGGTCAAAGCATATTCACAAATGAATTTTATTTTACATTATTTTATAAGGTAATTTACCCACATGCAAACATTAATTTTTTTTCAAAAAAAAAAAATGTAAGTTTCATTCATTTTGAAAATTGTCAAAAAAATTACATTGGTATTTCAAAAGAAACAACTGATTGTTAGAGGAATAGTTTAAAGCAACATATAGAAAGATGACATAGTAGTTCCACTTATATATAACAACTAATTTAATATATAAATAGTTGATGATGAGCAAAAATAAACACAAGTCAGAAAGTTGCATGATTCAGTCCTACCTTTCCAAGAGGTCCTTGAAAGACCTATGAAAGTACTCTTATGTACCACACTCTCACCCACATACAAACACTATACCATTAAATGACATTTCATATGCTAAGACATCAAAGCATATGGAGGAAATGAAATTCAAACACTATATCATTAAGTAACATTACATATACAAGATAGTGAAATATATGGATAAGTGTCACTTAACTATGTAGGAAATCGATAAAGACCATAAAAAGGTTTTCGTATGTTCTTGGAATGAAGACCCACCACCCAATATCTTACTTTGTCCCAAGTAATGAACATAATAACAACTACACCAAATCCAACTCCCACTCCCATTCCTAGTGCCATCAATGACACTTTTTCATCTACATGGCTTAGCCCTCCTTTTCTAATATTACCATGTTTATCAGTGGCTCCAAGTGGTGTTTTATTTTGCTTATCTTTTTCATTACACTGTGGTAGAGGAAACCCACATAAACACTTATTTCTTTGAAATGAAGACTCATTGAAAGTGTAGAATTTGGGATTGGCCCACAAAGACTATTAGACGAAACATCTAGATAAGCTAGCATTGATAGCTTAGAGATATCTTGAGGAATTGTTCCATTCAATTTATTTTTCGCCGAGTCCAACTGCTCCAAGGTAGATATCTCACTGATACATGCATGTATTTTTCCTTCCAATTGGTTCCCAGATAAATTTAGCAATCTCAAGCTACTCATATTTCTTATGCTCACAGGTATTTCTCCTGTAATATTATTATTTGACAAATAAAATATAATGTTTATACTGATAACATATGGCAGATTATACTGAATTCCTTTTACGTAAACTTCCACTTCAACATCATGCTTACTCCAAAGTCCTGATGATACATTTATTGCAAACCTTTGTAGCCTTTCAAGGTTATATGGTATTCTTCCACTGAATTTATTGTTGGATAAATCCAACCAAAACAGTGCTCTGAGATTTGTGATCCATTGAGGAATAATACCATGAAGTTTATTGTAACCAATGCTTAAAACTCCCAACTTACTGAAATTTGCAAGATATGAAGGAAGCTCACCTGTGAACTTATTATTCCTTAAATCCAATATTTCCAATAGAGTACACTTGGCCAAAGATGAATATAAAGTCCCAGAAAAATTGTTAGAATGGGCTGTGAAATATAATAAAGAAACATGAGTGCACATGGCTGGAATAGGTCCTTCCAATTTGTTTCTTGATGGATATAACATATAAAGTGAAGCCAAACTATTAATACTTTGAGGAATACGACCATAAAAGCTATTATGGTTAATGTTCAAAACCTCAAGAGCCTTCAAGTGACCTATGCTGTGTGGGATTCGCCCAATGAATTTGTTTGAATCCAAATATAATTTCCTTAATGAAGGAAGTTCTCCTATGGTTTTTGGAATAGGCCCTGTAAGATTATTATTTGAGAGGTATAGGGATTCAAGCTTTTTTAAATTTCCAATGGCTTTGGGAATGCGCCCAGTCAACCTATTATCTGTAAGATTTAGCATAGTCAATTGACTCAAATTAGTAAGGGTTACATGAATGCTACCTGTAAACATATTTGAAGAAAGTTGTAGCATAGTCAATTGAGTCAAATTGAAAATAGCTTTAGAAAGGTTGTTAGTAAGTTTATTTTGGGAAAAATCTAAGTGGGTCAACTTACGCAAATTGACAATGTTTTCCAATATGTTACCCGTAAGTTTGTTTTGAGAGAGATCTAAATAAGTCAACTTGACCAGATTTGTTTTGAGAGAGATCTAAATAAGTCAACTTGACCAGATAAGAAATGTATTCGGTTATGTTAGTGAGTTTGTTGTCAGAGACGCCTAAGAAGGTCAATTTGGTCAAGTTAGCAATGCCTTCGGGAATGTTGATGAGGCTGAAGATCTAAAAAAGTCAATTCGGATAAACTAACAATGTGTTCAGGTATGTTACTGATATTGTTGACAAAAGATCTAAATAAGTCAATTTAGTTAAATTGGCGATGGATTCAGGTATGCCATTGCCATTGAGAATAGTAAGCCGAAGGGATAGATAAGAGAGGGGAAGTCTGAATATTTCATAAGGAATAGAACCGGAAATACTAAAGCTATAAATCGCTAGTTGTGTAAGTTGCGTCAAATTACCCAATTGGAGTGGAATTTTGCCTGAGAAATCATTGCTCCAGCTGTCTAGAACCAGGTACTTTAGCTTCTGCAGCAAGCCCAACTGCTCTGGAATAGAGTCGTTCATTTCATTGTAGCTGAGATCAAGTAGCCGCAACGCTTTAAGCTGGCCGAACTCGGGTGGAATTCTTCCCATGAAACCATTACAAGAAAGATTGAGAGTGTGCAACAATGACATATTGCCAAGAGACGGTGGAAGGCTACCCATCAACGGCTTCAGCATAACCATGCAGGAAACTCTTCCATCATCAGCATTATAGGTTTTTTCATTAGAGAGGTGAATGGCAACAACTCTTCTGCTATATGGTCTGCAGCGAATGCCATACCACGAGCAGATATTCTCCGAGTTTTCCGCCATCCAGTTGGGGAGTAAGTCATCTGGATCCGATGTGATGGCAATTTTTAAGGATAAGAGAGCATAAAGATCCCTTTTCTCATGGGCATCCATCAATTCACCTTCCTCCAGCACGCGTTCAGATTCAGAATGACGACGTTGCACCAAAGTTCTTCCACCTGCCATGTGCAGCTCATATAAACCAGCTTCCGGACGATGAATCTGGGAATATGGCTTCGGGTATATTGAGTAATTAAGAGACGTTGCTGCAGGTAGAAAAGCAGCCATGCACAGAAGCAGCAATATCACTAGAAGAAAATCCATTTCTCCCTCTTCGCTACAAAGTACTTCAGAGCCTGCGAGTTGTGTGGTCGTGGATGCCTTCTCACACATATATAGATATCCAGTTACCAGATAGAGACGTGGATTTCCCACTGGAATTGCGGAGATATTTTTCCACGATGGAGTAGGGGCAGCACCTAACCAGTCATACATAGGGTATTCAATGCGTCGGGAGATGCACGGGACATAGCCCACTAACACTTGAATTGCCCTTTCTTATTTAGTGGCGAGTTTCCGAATTCGCGTTTTAGCGGGTTATCTACCGTACATCTCCCGACGCATTGAATACCCTATGTATGGCTGGTTAAGGGGAAACATGGAGTAGGTAGGTGGACAGAGAAATCAGGAAAGTGTAGAATCACATTCCTATTAGTTCACTCGTACAACGTTACACCCACGGCCACGGCGGTGGTACCGTGGTAGGAAAAATTGAGACGGTAATGAGTGGTAAAATGTTAAATGGTAAAATTGAAGTCATTATCGTAGGACGATTTGTAAGGAAGGATGTAAGATTTGAAAAGCCAGCCGAAAGATAGTATAGACGGATGGTTATACCTTTTAAGTAAATCAGATATTAAGTTTGTGTATGTTTAAAAAGTCAGTTGTTTAATATTTAGTATTGAATCTTAGTGCGTCGATCATATGATTACCAAAAAAAATTATTAAATAGTAAATTTTATATATATTGTTGTGTTTATTTGAAAATAGAGTTTTTAAAATCTTAATTAAGTTATCAATAATTATTAAGGTGGATGGTGGGTATTTTAATTTTACAAAATGTTTTTAATAATAGTTACAAATCAAAAAAATGAGATTTACGGAAATGTTTTATGGTTATTATTTTTTTGACATGTGGTATTGATACATGTCTATGAAATTTAAACTTTGTAGTCTATTATCTCACAGTGCTTAAAAAGGTTTTGAAAACTATGAATTCATTATGCTTTAAAAATGGATTTAAATAATGAAAATTTAGACATGGTGTGTGTAGAGAGAGAGAACCAATATAGATCCATCATAACCATGGATATATCAAACATCAAGATGATCAAATCTTTTGATGTGAAAATTTTTCTTTCATGTTTTGCACTTTAAAAGAGGTTTGCACATCAAGAAATTCGAACCTTTCAACATTGGTTACATATGTGGTTAAGATAGAACTATACTAGTATTAAATAAACAAAAAATATTTGGAATAATATGTAGAAAAAGAGAAAAAATATTATCACTCAAGAGATAGATTTGAAAATGTAAATTACTAATAACATGATTCATTAATTCGAATCTAGAGAAAAGTAGAGTATGTACACCTTAGTAAATTTCAACAATCAAATCACTACTCAAAAATAAATTTATTACCTCACAAACTAAATCTCATACACCCAATTAATATGACATTCATAACATAACCTTATTAAAAAAAAAAAAATCAAATAGGAAAAAAATAATAAAAATAATTATAAATTATATTAATTATACCTCCTAAATATTATTTATTTATTTAAATGCCAGGCAAAAAAATAGGATAAAAAATTATAAAGAGATTTTATTAATGGTGGGAAGCCAATAAAATTGTAAAAAAATTTACATAATAAAATTATTTATATTATATCATTTTTATTATTAATTAAATGAAATATTAAAATAATAAAAAAAGTATAAATAGATTTTATTTATTTATTTAAATGTTAGCTATAAAGTAAGATAAAAAAAAATTGTAACTAAATTTTATGAATGGTACAGTTGGCAATTTTTTTTTATAAATTATAATAGGGAATTTAACACAATTAAATTTATACCATCTTTATTATTTTATGATTTGTATAGGTGTAATTTAATTAAATATTTTGGTTATGATATAAATTTTGATATGTTTGTGAATTTTACTCATTAAAAATGTATTTTTTTAATGCATAAATAAATTTTATGTTTTCAAATATTTTTGGGATTAAAATTTAATTAAATTTACACTTAGAATTGTATCTATTAGAGTTGGAGCAAAATTGAGTGGATTTTTTTTTTTTAGAAAAAAACAAAACATTTATTAATTAAACTACTTTATTTGAATATAGTAACTACCAGCACAGATTCATCTTAAGCCAAGATCTATTAAAGGCCAAGTTGGATCAAATTTCCTATGGTGCAAATTTCTTTTAGAGTGCAAAACTTGGAAAAATGTTTGCATGTCTAGAGCTTTGATGTTTTCTAATGCTTGATTGATTATCCTAAAGACAGATTCTGGTTAAAACATTTAAAGTAGTCTCATTATATAGTTTTGTCAATTTTTATGTTTGTGTAGATCTATCTGAAACACACATTTAGCAAGCAATGAGAGGAATCAAACAGTGTCAACCTTTTCTCAAGTTTCTCACTAAAAAATAGAATTATACCTCAAGAGATTTGATCCCTTTAAGCTAGATCTGTGATTAAGATAGATCTTAAGTTATAAATTGTTTTTAGATTGTATTGAGCACTAATCTTTCGCATATACAAATCTTATAAATTTTTGAAATCTCAAATCAAAATTTGTATTAATTTAAAATAATTTTAACCTTTTCTATATTTCCTTAATATTATTAAAAAAAATCTTGAATTTTTCCAGATATTAATAAAAAAATAAGTTCTTAAAATGAGTAAGTCAAAACACTCCTTTCTCTGTAATTATCTTACAATTCCCCATTGAAAACGCCCATTTCGGTCCCATTGGAAAGGACCGCCTAGTTTTCCATTCCACGATGGTGTGATGACCCCGGAAAATGTAAATGTGGGAATTTTTATTGTGGTAAGAAATAGAGTTGAAAGTTTGTTGTTCTTTTATTTTGGAAAAAAAACAAAAACTCTAAGGATATTATCCTATTGGCAAATTTAAATATATTGGAATATATATATTTCTTGAAATGCTGGCAGCCTCTGGAAGGAGGATTTGAAAATGTAAAATCAGTTATGAAAATTGACGGAAACTACCCTTCCACACGGGAAAAGTCCTGGGTAGAGGAGGGGGACCCTTGTGCTGTAGTGACAGACAGGAGGATTCCAAAAAGAAAAAAATAACAAGAAACTAGTTAAGTCTAGTAAGGATCAGATGACCAGGCACGAAGTGCATGAATCTTGTTGAGGGCTGTAGGCCTGCAAGATAGCTCGGGGGGAGAATCCAGTCTTAGCGATGGATCTCAAGGTTGGGTGGTTAAGAGCAAGTATGGAATTCAGGTGAATTTCTGGAGTACTTATTTACACCTCTGGCGAACCAGGTACGAGATAACCATGAAGAAAGATTAGTTAGAGTGTTGACTATACTACAGATTAAATGTACAGTAGTCGGCAAGTTAGACCTTTACAAGTTATATCTTTCTTAGATGTCATAATGCTTAGCATATTCATAACAGAGGAATATTTATATTGAAATGACAGAATATTTAGAAGTTATATAAATGCACAAAGACTACCAGTGCGCTTCAGGTAGTTCAATAAAGAAAAAAAGAAACGACTAGAAAAACCCTAATGATTTCTGTGCCAAGAAATAACCAAGACCTTAAAACTCTTTTCATTAAAGCACGAACAGAGGCGTATTAACTGGTTACATTAAGCAAAACATACATATAACGAACCTCTGAGTCGAGGGTTAAGGCAAACAGAAACTGCAAGAGGAACCGCATACCACAGAGCAAAACTAATACCGGCAAGAGTACACGTTGTAAACTATTGTAAATCAGCAAACCATTCGCGGTTAACCAAATGATACTAAGAAGTAAACAATTCCAAGAACGGATGCATCCAACCGTTTGCACACGGCCGTATATATAGCTGTAGGTGTATTCATACATCAACAGACATTAAACATATGCATTCGCTGTGACGAAACCATAAGCATGTTCTAATCTAACTCTGCAGCGACTGGAAACGACACATAATACCATTGCAGAAATAGGCTTTAACGATGCATAGAAAGAAGGGAACCGTTAAATACTGTGGGACTGATTCTACTGTATATCTAAATAAGTGAAACGATATCTCCATACCATTCAAAGAAAAGAGCATATCAATATCAGAATTATAAATGATATTACCAAATGGTATACCGCAAACATTCCGGTAGGGCCGGAAAAGAAATAGTAACACAGTTCCCATGTTAAACAAGAACGAAGGTCTGAAATACAACTCTGAAACGAACATATATATAAACATTCAGAAAACAAAAAAATAAGTGTTCAATTATCCAGATGAATTATCCCTGTCCAGTAAGGTCGACACAGCGGCTGGTAAACTACCATTGTCCTCAAATATATATAAATACAACAGAGGCATAAATGCCGAAAAACACAGAAAGACAAGTTTGTCCTCAAATCGAATAACTGCTGCACAACATCCAGGTATGAGAGGAGTCGGCCTGTGACTCATAGCTCAGCAGGGTGGGTCAAAGACATAACCCTGAGGACAAACAAACGCATGCAAGCCATGAGGAACTCCTCTGGAAAATCCCCATCTAGTATACAACAGTAAGGAAACGGCATGAGCAAAGCATGTGGCACACCAAAACAGAGTAAACCCCAGACTTCGCACCCAGTTAAGGGTCGTCGGCTTACCTGGAAGGTACGAAGGGCGATGGCTCTGTCATCCTACAGTCGGTAGGAAAAGCTGTAGCGAGTCTCGCCTGTACACCACTGTAACAAGGCCACCAATCAATATGAGCTTCCAACAGTAGGCAACGCATACATTCTAAATGCAAACAAAACCAGAATCGAATAGAAGTGCATAGCCTGTAATAAACCACTGTGCAGAAGACAGAAAACCATAACCAAGCAGTAAACGGTGCAGTTACCTTTGTAAGCCGTGAGAGAAAAACCTTGAGTCCTCTGTGCTGAAGAGGAATACTGGAATGGCGGTGGGTGGAATTGAACGCGGGGTTGAATAACCAGAGGAGTGCCAAGAGACCCCCTCATATTCCAAATGAACGATAGGTGCGTTCCAAATGGTTTATGAATAACCCCAAACCCTTGAACACATACCAGCCCTCCGATATGAATAACAGATCTCCACCGTCGAAATTGAGCGGGAGACCAAAGCGGGAAGTCCGAAAACGTAGAAACCAATGAATCACATGGCCAAGCAGGTGAGCCATGCCACCTAGCGAGATGCTGGCAAAGAAATTAATTACTGTCAACAACTCAGCGCCGGAAAAGGGGTGCGGATATAAACTTTTCCGATCGCCGTCCAAACACACATGGCCCCCATGCAATCAACTGGCCTCGGGTCAATAAATTTATAAACGTTAGACATTATCCAAGGTCCAAACTATAATGCTATATCGTCGTTGTGTAGAGATTGAAACGCACGGTAACGTTTGGGGTAAGAGTGTAATTAGATGGTAAGAACCATTAGATTAATATATATATATATATATATATATATATATATATATATATATCTATATATATATATATATATATATATATATATATATATATATATATATATATATATATATATATATATATATATAGGGATGTGACAATTTGGTATCAGAGCCAAGTTTCAATACTGTGGCCTCTGGAACAACATGATTCAGTTGTACGGATAACTATCCCATATATATATAAGGGAGAGAATTAATCAAACTAACTACTTTTCCTGTCCCATTTTTAGGGGTGAAACACAGGAACAATAACCAGCTAATAGTCAACAACAGAAAACAGTGAAAATGCAGGGAGCCGGCAGCGCTCCTCGGGAAAACCCAGAGCTGTGGGTACAGCTTGGTGAAGAGACACGTAGTACAAACCTTGCAATATTGGAAACTGTTCAGGAGCTGAAAAATGAGATGGCACGTTTACGGGAAGATAATGCACGACTGACGGTGGAACAAGAAAGAATTCTGAAGAGTTTGTCAGACAGACAGAACCCACCATTAGCTAATCCCAGTGCAGAACAGCAGAGGGTGACAGAAGAATGAAATTATCAAACTGCACCTGACAATTCAGAGGAAAAGGAGGAGCATTCCGATAATGTACTTAAACAACAGACTTCAAAACGACAGAAGATGGAGCTGCAGGGAGAATTTCGAAAAATTAAACCCCCACATTTTGATGGGGAACAGGAAGAAGCGGTTGAAGCATGGTTAATTAACATGAATACATATTTCCAACTGTATGAGTATGACCATAATTTGAAGGCACGACTGGCCATCTTCCAGCTACAGGGCAAAGCAACCCTGTGGTGGGAAGAAATTAAGATCGTCAAAGGAGTAAGCGAGCAGATCATAACATGGGAAAAGTTTCAGAAATACTTCAAAGAGAGATATCTGACCGAGCGTTTTTACGATGAAAAAGCAAGAGAATTCCATGATTTACGGTTGGGACAACAGTCTATGGACGAGTTTATTAACCGCTTTACTTCCCTACTTCGCTATGTGTCGTATATTAAGGAGGAGAAAGCCAAGGTGCAGAGATTTGTGAGCAGCTTACCTCTATATATAAGAGAAAGAATCGAGTTTGACAATCCTAGAACAATGGATGAAGCTATCCGTAAAGCTAGAATCTGTTATCAGCAGAATAAACAGAAGGGAGATATTTCAAATAAAAAATGGAGTGAAAGAAGGGGTAACAGAACTGCTGGGAATAGCAAAGGAAGTCGCGGTAACGGTAGTAAGGGAGCTGCCAAAGGACAGAATAGCAGAACTGTAGCAAGAAGTTCATTCCGGGCTAAGCCAACCAGTGAGACCAGAGTAAGTGAACAGCCTGCCAGGCAGGACACTGAAGGTATGGCCAGACCTCCAGTCCAATGTTGGGGCTGTGGAGGACCGCACTATGTCAAAAACTGCCCGTAGCGGAAGGGTATGGACCAGATATCTCAGATTCACGAAGCATCGACCGTTGGGGTGGTGGCACATAGCGTACCAAGGATTAACGCAGCTCTGGATGATCATCAAGCGGAATACCAGCTGACTATGGTGGAATTTGAAGGTAAAATTTCAAATCTTTCTATAGCTGTTCTTATTGATCCAGGAGCTACTTTAAGTTATATTAGCCCAAAGATAGTAGAACAGTGTAAGCTACAATCTGAAAAATTCAGAAATCCATGGCTGGTACAATTAGCTACGGGAGCCAAGAGACGGGTCTTGACAAAAATTAATAATTGCTCTTTAACCGTAGCAGGACAGCCAATAGTAGTAGATCTGAATGTACTTCCGTTGGGTTCATACGACATCCTGATTGGGATGGATTGGCTGGAAAAACACTAGTCATTAGTAAACTGCAAGACGAAAACCATCTACTATAAAGATGACCTTGGGGAGCAGCAGGAATTGCAAGGGATCAAGCACCCCGTGCAGATCCGACCCATCACAGCATCCCAGCTAGCTAAATGCCTCAAAAAGAAATGTCAAATTTACGCCATTCAGGTCGGCTATGCAAATCAGAAGGATAAAACATCTACGCTGGGCAATATTCCAGTGATACAGGAATTCGCGGATGTTTTTCCAGAAGAGATACCGGGGCTGCCACCTAAAAGAGATATAGATTTTACCATAGAATTGACACCAGGGGCAGCACCAGTGTCACGGGCACCTTACCGAATGAGCATACCAGAATTAACAGAATTAAAAATGCAACTGCAAGAGCTGCTAGACAAGAATTACATTCGCCCCAGTGTATCACCATGGGGAGCTCCAGTGTTATTTGTCAAGAAGAAAGATGGAACTCTTCGGATGTGCATAGATTATCGTCAGCTGAATAAGCTCACGATCAAAAATAAATATCCTTTGCCTCGGATTGATGAACTTTTCGATCAAGTGAAGGGGGCGAAAGTGTTCTCTAAGATCGATTTGCGATCCGGTTATCATCAGATTAGGATCAAAGAGGAAGACATTGCTAAAACAGCTTTCAGAACACGGTATGGGCACTACGAGTTTGTGGTGCTACCTTTTGGCTTGACCAATGCACCTGCCATCTTTATGTGTTTGATGAATAGTGTGTTTCATAGGTTCTTGGATAAATTTGTGCTGATATTTATCGATGATATTCTGGTATATTCTCGTTCTAGGGAGGAGCACGAGGAACACCTTAGAGTAGTGCTGCAAACTCTCCGGGAACATCAGCTATATGCTAAGTTTAGCAAGTGTGATTTCTTCAAGGAAGAAATACAATACTTAGGCCATGTAATCACCAAAGAGGGGATTGCAGTAGACCCTGAGAAGATAAAGACTATAATGGAATGGCCCGTACCCAAGGATGTGGCAGATATCAGGTCCTTTATGGGGCTAGCTGGCTATTATAGAAGATTTGTGGAAGGTTTCTCGAGGGTAGCATACCCTATCACCTCCTTACAAAAAAAAGGGAGGGTATTCAGGTGGACCTCAGAGTGTCAGCGGAGCTTTGAGCAACTTAAACATTTACTCACCACCGCACCCATTTTGAGTATAGCTGATCCTAATAAGGATTACGTGGTATGTACTGACGCAAGTAAGGAGGGTGTGGGAGGAGTATTGATGCAGGAAGGGAAAGTAATTGCGTATGAATCAAGAAAACTAAAAGATCATGAGCAGAAATACTCTGCTTATGACTTAGAGTTGGCAGCCGTTATACATGCACTGAAGATGTGGCGACACTATCTCTTGGGGAGAAAATTTCTGTTGTTAACGGATCATCACAGCTTGACAAATTATTTCAGCCAACCTACCTTGAATACAAGGCAAGCCCGTTGGGCGGATTTTCTAAGTGGATTCGATTTCGAAATTAAACACTTAAAAGGGAAGGAGAACCGGGTGGCTGACGCATTGAGTCGAAAGGTGCAGTGCTTGTGTGAACTTTCGATTTTTAAATGGCATAATTCCTTGTTTGAGAAAATAAAAATAGCAGCAGATCAAGATGCTGAATACCAGCAAATAAAACAGCAGGTACAACAACCTTCTAGCGGAAAAACACAGCAGGGATATACATTAGATGATGCCGGAATGTTGTATTTTAATAAAAGGCTGTATGTACCTAACCAGAATGGTCTTAGGAATCTGATTTTGGATGAATTTCACATCAGCCACTATACCGGGCACCCAGGATACCAAAAAATGGTCACCGCACTTAGAAAAGAATATTATTGGCCAGGAATGAAGAAGAATGTAGCTGAGTATTTGGCGCGGTGCTTGGAGTGTCAACAGATTAAAGCAGAGCATTTGCATCCGGCAGGGCTGCTACAACCTTTACCTATTCCAGAGTGGAAATGGGAAACTATTTCCATGGATTTTATAACTGGGTTGCCACGGACAAGGAAAAACAATGATTCCATTATGGTGGTGGTTGATAAGTTGAGTAAGGCAGCACACTTTATACCTGTGCAGTCCACTTATAAGGCTGTGCAAATTGCTCACCTTTTTATGCAGAACGTGTTTAAACTGCATGGACTGCCGAAAATAATAATATCTGATCGTGATGTAAAGTTCACGTCAACTTTTTGGAGAACGTTGTTTGCTGAACTAGGAACACAACTGAACTTCAGCACGACCTATCATCCCCAGACCGATGGTCAAACCGAACGAGTGAACCAGGTAGTGGAGGACATGTTGAGAGCATGTGTAATGCTGAAACCAAACCAATGGGAGGAATATCTACACCTGGTTGAATTTGCATATAATAATGGATATCATACGTCCACACAGCTAAGCCCCTTTGAGGTCTTGTATGGGCGGAAATGCCGCACACCCTCAAGTTGGGGTGGACCTGAGGATAAATTAAGTTTGGGCCCAGAAATGCTTAAAGAGATGGAAGACATGGTGAAAAGAGTGCGTACCAATTTAAAGGCTGCTCAGGACAGACAAAAAAGTTTTGCAGACCGGAGGAGAAGATTCAAAGAATATCAGGTTGGTGACCATGTGTTTGTGAGGATCCAAGCCAGAAGGAGCACACTGCAATGGAGTGGGTGTGCCAAACTTGCTCCTCGTTATTTTGGGCCTTTTCAGATCTTGGCAAGAGTGGGGCCGGTGGCTTACCAACTCGCCCTGCCAAGTCATATTAGGATCCACAATGTTTTCCACGTTTCTATACTAAAAAAATATGTTTACGACCCTAAACATGTGATCAAGTGGCAGGATGTTCGGGTAAGAGTTAATCTGGTTGTTCTAGTTAAGCGTTTATTCTAGACAGAAAGTGACTGAAAGTGTTGTTGATTGCAGGTCGAGCCGGAAGGCGAGGTTCTGGTCGAACCACAGAGCATCCTCGACCGGAGAGAAGTGCGGCTGCGGAAGCGAGTTATTACCCAAGTTAAAGTGTTGTGGCAGCACTATGGGCCTGATGAGGCTACTTGGGAGGACGAAGAACTCATTAAAAAAGCCTATCCGGACTTGTTTAGGGGAAATAGACATCGGGACGATGTCCAATCATAGGAGGGGGAGATGTGATGACCCCGGAAAAATGTAAATGTGGGAATTTTACTGTGGTAAGAAATAGAGTTGAAAGTTTGTTGTTCTTTTATTTTGAGAAAAAAACAAAAACTCTAATGATATTATCCTATTGGCAAATTTAAATATATTGGAATATATATATTTCTTGAAATGCTGGCAGCCTCTGGAAGGAGGATTTGAAAAGGGAAAATCAGTTATGAAAACTGACGGAAACTACCCTTCCACACGGGAAAAGTCCTGGGTAGAGGAGGGGGACCCCTGTGCTGTAGTGACAGACAGGAGGATTCCAAAAAGAAAAAAATAACAAGAAACTGGTTAAGTTTGGTAAGGATCAGATGACCAGGCACGAAGTGCATGAATCTTGTTGAGGGCTGTAGGCCTGCAAGATAGCTCGGGGGGAGAATCCAGTCTTAGCGATGGATCTCAAGGTTGGGTGGTTAAGAGCAAGTATGGAATGCAGGTGAATTTTCTGGAGTACTTATTTACAACTCTGGCGAACCAGGTACGAGTTAACCATGAAGAAAGATTAATTAGAATGTTGACTATACTACAGATTAAATGTACAGTAGTCGGCAAGTTAGACCTTTACAAATTATATCTTTCTTTAATGTCATAATGCTTAGCATATTCGTAACAGAGGAATATTTATATTGAAATGTCAGAATATTTAGAAGCTATATAAATGCACAAAGACTACCAGTGCGCTTCAGGTAGTTCAATAAAGAAAAAACGAAACGACTAGAAAAACCCTAATGATTTCTGTGCCAAGAATAAACCAAGACCTTAAAACTCTTTTCATTAAAGCACGAACAGAGGCGTATTAACTGGTTACATTAAGCAAAACATACATATAACGAACCTCTGAGTCGAGGGTTAAGGCAAACAGAATCTGCAAGAGGAACCGCGTACCACAGAGCAAAACTAATACCGGCAAGAGTACACGTTGTAAGCTGTTGTGAATCAACAAACCATTCGCGGTTAACCAAATGATACTAAGAAGTAAACAATTCCAAGAACGGATGCGTCCAGCCGTTTGCACACGGCCGTATATATAACTGTAGGTGTATTCATACATCAACAGACATTAAACATATGCATTCGCTGTGACGAAACCATAAGCATGTTCTAATCTAACTCTGCAGCGACTGGAAGCGACACATAATACCACTGCACAAATAGGATTTAACGATGCATAGAAAGAAGGGAACCGATAAATACTTTGGGACTGATTCAACTGTATATCTAAATAAGTGAAACGATATCTCCATACCATTCAAAGAAAAGAGCATATCAATATCAGAATTATAAATGATATTACCAAATGGTATACAACAAACATTCTGGTAGGGCCGGAAAAGAAATAGTAACACAGTTCCCATGTTAAACAAGAATGAAGGTCTGAAATACAACTCTGAAACGAACATATATATAAACATTCGGAAAACAAAAAAAATAAGCGTTCAATTATCCAGATGAATTATCCTTGTCCAGTAAGGTCGACACAGCGGCCGGTAAACTACCATTGTCCTCAAATATATATAAATACAACAGAGGCATAAATGCCGAAAAACACAGAAAGACAAGTTTGTCCTCAAATCGAATAACTGTTGCACAACATCCAGGTATGAGAGGAGTCAGCCTGTGACTCATAGCTCAGCAGGGTGGGTCGAAGACATAACCCTGAGGACAAACAAATGCATGCACGCCATGAGGAATTCCTCTGGCAAATCCTCATCTAGTATACAACAGTAAGGAAACGGCATGAGCAAAGCATGTGGCACACCGAAACAGAGTAAACCCCAGACTTCGCACCTAGTTAAGGGTCGTCGGCTTACCAAGAAGGTACGAAGGGCAATGGCTCTGTCATCCTACAGGTGGTAGGAAAGGCTGTAGCGAGTCTCGCCTGTACACCACTGTAACAAGGCCACCAATCAATATGAGCTTCCAACAGTAGGCAACGCATACATTCTAAACGCAAACAAAACCAGAATCGAATAGAAGTGCATAGCCTGTAATAAACAACTGTGCAGAAGACAGAAAACCATAACCAAGCAGTAAACGGTGCAGTTACCTGTGTAAGCCGTGAGAGAAAAACCTTGAGTCCTCTGTGCTGAAGAGGAATACTGGAATGGCGGTGGGCGGAATCGAACGCGGGGTTGAATAACCAGAGGAGTGCCGAGAGACCCCCTCGTATTCCAAATGAACCATAGGTGCGTTCCAAAGGGTTTATGAATAACCCCAAACCCTTGAACACATACCAGCCCTCCGATCTGAATAACAGATCTCCACCGTCGAAATTGAGCGGGAGACCAAAGCGGGAAGTCCGAAAACGCAGAAACCAATGAATCACATGGCCAAGCGGGTGAGCCATGCCACCTAGCGAGACGCTGGCAAAGAAATTAATTACTGTCAACAACTCAGCGCCGGAAAAGGGGTGCGGATATAAACTTTTCCGATCGCCGTCCAAACACACATGGCTCCCATGCAATCAACTGGCCTCGGGTCAATAAAATTATAAACGTTAGACATTATCAAAGGTCCAAACTATAATGCTATACCGTCGTTGTGTAGAGATTGAAACGCACGGTAACGTTTAGGGTAAGAGTGTAATTAGATGGTAAGAACCATTAGATTAATTAAATTATATATATATATATATATATATAATTAGGGATGTGACAGATGGAAAGAAAAGGGAAGTATGGAGAAATTGTAAAATAACATTCCTATCAATTCACTCGTACAGGGTTACCCCTACGGCCACAGTGTGTGGTAGTCTTCAACCAGCGGGAAAAAAAAGTGAAATGGTAATGAGTGGTAAAATGTTAAATGGTAAAATTGAAGACTTCATCGGTAGGACGATTTGTTCGTTGTAAGATTTGAAAAGCCTTCCGAAAAGTATAGAATGAAGAGAGGTTTATTATTTAGTATTGAATCTTATCGCGTCATTTGTTAATTTATTAAAATGATATAATGACATTAAAGAAAATTAATGTAAATTATTAAATAAAATATATATGAAAAATTATAATAATTAATATTTTTAATTGAAATATATATAAAATAAAACAGATAAAGTAATATGTTTCTTATCGCATCATTTGTTAATTTATTAAAATGATATAATGACATTAAACCAAATTAATGTAAATTATTAAATAAAATATATATGAAAAATTATAATAATCAATATTTTTAATTGAAATATATATAAAATAAAATAGATAAAGTAATATGTTTTTTAATTTATGTAGTAGGTGTATTTATTTTAAAATAGTGTTTTTAAAATTTTAATTTAATTATTAAATAAAGGTTACAAATTTAGTTTTAAGTATTATAATTAAATTATTTTTTAATATTATTTACTTTAGAAATTTTACTATATTATTTTTTAACATTATTTGTTTTAGAATTTTAATAATAAATTTTAAATTTCTATTTAATTTTTGTATTTATTTTTGCATTGTTTATTTGGCCCTATACATATATACAAAAATATATGTATTTAGAGGAGAATATCTTATGCGTACTAATGTACAAAACAATTTGCATCAAGAGAGATTTGATTCCTCTCAATGCTTAGTCATAAATTAAAATGAATTTATGCTAGCTCTTAATAATATTCTCTATATTTATACAAATTTCACATTTTTATATATAGTAATATTTTTATTTTATTAAAATTTTAATAATACTTATAGTTATATATGTTATATTTTTCATTGACATGTTTTATAATTTTTATAATTTAATTTTTAATGTGGTGCGCACATATTATTATATATATATATATATATATATATATATATATATATATATATATATATATATATATATATATATATATATATATATATAATTTGTCTCCAATGGTGGTGTTAATGTGAGTAATGAGACCCTTGAATGTGATGTACATTTATGAAGAGGGGGGTATGGCCATCCCCCTGCATGCATTCACATGCAAGACCTTGGATGACTTCAGCTCATTATAAACCTCTCGAAACGATGTTTTGTGGAGCAATTAGTGGTGGATTGAGAGCAAGAGGCGAGGCTAGGTCCTTAACCTCCCTATGTGTATTTTCTATTCCAGTTAGTGGTGAATGGTGCTCTGTGTTTTGGTTTGGGTCTGTTGTAGTGACGATGAAGATAGGGCTATCTGACCTACGAGGGTGTTGGTGGAAAGAGTGGAGTATCTTTAGTGATGGGGTCTCTTGTTTGGTGCTTGGAACCCTGCCACGTTCCGGGCTGGTGTGGGCTTCACTTTCAACCCCCTATGTTGGAATTCATGTTGATTCCTTCCATTATCTAGCATTTGATTTTGACTTAAGTACTCAGGTAGGGTTTGAGGTTGGAGGTCTAATTTCTTTGTGATGGGGGTTTGGTTTAAGTCTATTTATCTGGATTGGGGAGTTTTGGCAGCCTATCTATGTAGAAATTCCCACTGTAGATCAACAGATTATGCAATATAGTAAAGAAAAATACAAGATCTACTTCTACAACAAACTTTGTAGAAGCTTAATCAAATATGAGCAAGATCAATAGAACACATATAACTAAGAATGAGAAAGCAATCACACATGAACACAGAAGAATACTCTAGGGAAAGCCTCAATCTAAAACCCCAATCTCTGTAATATCATACAAGTGGAAATATGTTCAGATTACACAAAGAATCAACTCACAAGCTATCATGCTCTCCCTGCAATCGAATAATACAACTCACAGACTGAATAGACACAACATATATCTTCATCCAGCCCTCCAAGCCTCCTATTTCCTTGCGTAGTTTTTCTTGGGGTCTAGTGATGCCACCTGTGTGCATTGGCCTCATCAAACACTCACTAAACTGAAGAAGTAACTGCGCAATCTCTAAGGAATGAATTCCTTCTGCATGTAAGAGATGTCCTCCAAGGAATATTCCTGCAACTGATAGTACACTGTCCCATCACCTGATATCAACTGGGTCTTTGACTGAACTGACATGCATGACTTATTTATGAGAGAATATTCAGTTATCTGAAGTGCAACAGTTACATGCATGCATGCATTAACTAACTGAACTCACAATTAGCTCAAAAAACTATTTGAACTAATCTAACTGGACTTAACTCAGATAACTGAGCTAACTAATTACAACTCAAAGTACAACTCATCCCGATCTCCTTTAATCAAGGGATAACTTCCACAATCAATGGAGAAACTGTTGCATGTCTTCACATAGACTTCATGTTTGATTTCCTACAACTAATTAACTCAAGATGAATTAATTAATTATTTAACAAACAGTTGCTAAGATAAAATTCGAATTCTACTTCTCCATTTTAGTTTAGGGACTAACTAAAATAGGAAGGTATCTCGAAATGCTATTTATAGCAGTGTTACTTTTAGCACTTTTATTTTTAGCATTTCTTGTTGCTATTTTCAACACTCCCTCTCAACAAGAAAGGGATTATCAATAACCCCAATCTTGTCTTTGTGGAACTCAAACTTGCATTTTCACAATGCTTTCATCAGAATATTTGCATCCTATTCCTCGGTTGAAACATACAACAACAACATGATCCTCTTGACCACATAGTCTCGAAGATGGTGATACTGGATATCAATGTGCTTGGACTTGTCATGAAAAACTGGATTCTCGGAGACTTTGATACAACTCCGATTATTGCAGTAGATCACTGTAGGATCCATCGTCTGACCAAACAATCCCACTAGAATCTTCTGCATCCAAATGGCCTCACATGCAGCCTGACTAGCAGCCACATATTCAGCCTCTGTTGAGCTAAGTGCAACTGATCTTTGTTTCCTGCTGTACCAGGAAACTGCAGCTGAACCAAGGTTGAAGATTCCTCCAGAAGTGCTCTTCCGGTCTGATGGACTCCCTACCCAATCCGCATCTGTGAAGCCCTGAAGCTTCACTCCCTCTATCTATCTATACCACAATCCAAACTGAGATGTGCCTTTGAGGTATCTCAGCACATGCTTCGCTGCCTTCCAAAATAGCTTGGTAGGATGAACCATAGCTTGACTCACCTAGTTCACCGCAAAGCATAAGTCGGGTCGTGTGTTCACCAGATACATAAGTGAACCCACCAGCTACTGATACATAGTATCAGCTACTACCTCACCTAAAGTAGCATCCTCCTTCCTCCAGTTCCCGGCTAGAGGAGTCTGCATGGGTTTGCACTTCTCCATATGGAACTGCCTAAGGATCTCATTGGCATACTTGCCTTGAGACAAAAAAACTTATCCATCTCTCTGCCACACTTTCATGCCTAGAAAGTAGTGCATAAGACCCATGTCTTTCATTTCAAACTCTCTTGCAAGGTCCTCCTTGCCAGACTGGATCAGCTAATCATCACTTGTCAAAATCAGATCATCGACATAAAGAACAATGATCAATGGCTTACCTTCTACCATGATGTGGTAAAGGTTCACATCTGCTTCCCTCTTAGTGAAGCCCAACCCGGTGAAATAGCTAACGATTCTGGTGTACCAAGCACGGGGCGCTTGCTTCAGCCCATATAGAGCCCTCTTGGGTCTGCACACATGTGACTCACGATCGAAGGTCTCGAAACCTTCTGGCTGCTCAATGTACACCTCCTCCTCAATATTCCCATTGAGGAACGTTGTCTTCACATCCATCTAATGGATCCTCCAACCCATCTGAGCTGATAGTGCCAACATCGATTTGATAGATGAGTACCTTGCTACAACAGAAAAGGTCTCATCGTAGTGGATCCCCTCGACTTGTGAGAAACCACGGGCAACAAACCTTGCCTTATGTTTCTCAACACTGTCATTAGCTATTTGCTTTACCTTGTAAAGCCATATGGAATTCACCACTGACTTGTCTTGAGGTCTTGGGACAACATCCCAAACACAGTTCCGCAAGATGGAGTCATACTCCTCCACCATTACATCAACCCAGACTAGTTGTTGCACTGCCTCCTTGAATGAAGAAGGCTCAGAATCTACACACTCCCCAACTAGGGCCATGTAACCAGTGTACTACTCGGGCGACCTCCTCTATCTGTGCTGAGAAGATGGCTGTCCCACATTATCCCACGCATCCAACATCAACTTGTCAGCTTCCCTTGAACGTTTCCGCCCATCTCTAGAAGTCTCAGCATGAGTGGATGTCTCCACTCCAGGATCCTCTGCATGCAGTTGCTCCGCATTAATTTGAGGCTCCTCCTCCTTAGGAATTGAAAGTTCCTCATCTGCATGCAACTTGAGCTCCCTCTCAAGTGATACTCGCATGGCTTTCTACTCGTCAAACTTCAGATCCCTGTGTACCACTGTCCTCTGACTGGTAGGCAGGAACACCCGATAGTTGTGGGGTGTATCCATGTACCCCACAAGTATTCCCAACTCAGTTGTTAGATCTAGCTTCTTTTGAGCATATTTGGTAACATGGCAGTAAACCAATGATCCAAAGATTCGGAAGTGACTCATATTTGGTCGCTTCCCGAAAAAGGCCTCCATAGGTGTCTTCATTCCCAATATACGGTGCAGGCTTCTGTTCTGCAAGTATACTGTTGTATTGCATGCCTCAGCCCACAAATGCAGTGGTAGACTTTGGTCATGCAACATCGCTTGAGCTGCTCCCACAATCAATCTATTCTTCCTTTCGGGCACCCCATTCTGTTGTGGGTTATGGGGTGCCATCAACTCCCATTTAATTCCTTCTGCAGCGCAGAAGTCCTTAAACTATTGGGAGACATACTCTCCACCATTTTCGCTACACAAGGATTTTATTTTCTTTCCAGATTCTTTCTCTTCCAAGGCTTTAAACTCACAAAACCTTAAGAAGGTCTGATCCTTCTTTTGCATAAAGTAGATCCAACGTCTACGAGAAAAATCATCAATAAAAATAACATAGTACCTTTGTTTAGAGATGGAGGCTGTAGAAAATGGTCCACAAACATTTGAGTGAACTCGCTCTAGGATTGCTCCAGCTCTACTATCTCGATCCAGAAGGAAGATTTCACATACTCAGCCAAGGTACAACCTCTGCATGAATTTGTCTACTCCAGTTTTCCCTTGCGAAGTCTGGTAGAAATCTGTTGCATGATCTTTAAGGCTCCATGGTGCAAGTGGCCCAATAGCTCGCTAACATCTTGGCTCTGCACCATCTCAGCTTTGGAACTCAATGTAACACAATCATCTACCTACAGCTTGTAGATATCCTTAACTCGAATCCCTATTCGCTTGGTCTGTCCAGTGCCGATATGCCTCAGGAATACTTTTCCTTTACTAAAGACTACATCATAGCCTTTATCTTCTAGCATAGCAACGGAAAGAAGATTCTTCTTCAGGCCTGGTACATACTTTACATAAGTCAGGGTGATGGGAGTTCCATGCTCCCTTTGAAACACAACCATATCTTCACCTGTAACACGGTACTTTCCATCATCGCCCATCTCGATCCGCATCTGGAGATCCTTCTCATCCAAAGTACTGAAAAGATTCTTGTCACCGACATGTGGAATGAAGCTCCACTGTCTAGGTACCAAACACATCCCACCATGGATGAAACCATGCATGCGATAAGAGGGAAATCCAACTCAAACTATGAGGTCAGTGCCTCACCATCAGATCCGTTAGAGGATCCCTTCTTGGATTTCTTCCGTGGACAATTCGTAGCATAATGGCCCACTTCATGACAATGAAAGCATCACACTTTCGATTTTTCAAACTTCTTCCCACAATTGGAAGAACTGGATTTGGAATGGGACACCTTCCCTTTCCCCTTCCTCACCTTACTTGCCAAGGCTAGATTTTCCTCATCATCTTGCTTTGATGAGGATCCATATATGGTGCTTCTTCTTATCTCCTCCTGCATCAGATCCGACTAAAGTCGTTCCCAATCTAGTAGTTTTTCTCTTCCATTAACTGAGTCTTGGTAGTTATGCCAACTCTTAGGAAGACCGAAGAGTGCAAGATTCACCATGTCATCATTGGCTATCGTGATCCCTAAACTTCCAAGCTCATGCCTGTAGGTGGTGAGATTGTTCAGATATGTAGAGATCGTGTCACCCTTTTCACACTTGATTTTCCAAAGCTTGTCTTTCAGCGCCAGCTTCCTCTAATCGTTATTGTTCTGATATAGATCTTTAAATGTTTTCCACATCAAAAACGGTTTCTCCTTCCCATGGAGACTCGATACTATGTGGTCTCGAACTCCCTCCAAAAGGATTCTCCTTGATCTAGCCACACATTTCTTCCATTCCGCCAATTCTATAGCATTAGCCACTGTCGGCTTGGGGACTTCTTGATCAATGAAGTCCTTTAGACCATTATCCTCTAATACTGCTTCCATGCGATCCTTCCAGGCTATATAATTCGAACTGCCATCAAGAGCATATTCGAGTCTTAAACCATTGAATGCCATTGGTGAAATTGAGATGTGATAAGAACTTGATTTCTATATTCAGGAACCTCAAACTTTGAACTTCTCCCTTCTTGTATATTGTTCTCTCCTTTGATCACCTTTGCTCTGATACCATGTAGAAATTCCCACTGTAGATCAACAGATTATGCAATATACTAAAGAAAAATACAAGATCTACTTCTACAACAAACTTTGTGGAAGCTTAATCGAATATGAGAAAGATAAATAGAACACATATAACTGAGAATGAGAAAGCAATCACACATGAACACAGAAGAATACTCTGGGGAAAGCCTCAGCCTAAAACCCCGATCTCTATAATATCATACAAGTGGAAATATGTTCAGATTACACAAAGAATCAGCTCACAAGCTATCCTGCTCTCTCTGCAATCGAACAATACAACTCACAGAATGAATAGACACAACATATGTCTTCCTCCAGCCCTCCAAGCCTCCTATCTCCTTGCACAATTTTTCTTGCGGTCTAGTGATGCCACCTATGTGAATTGGCCTCATCACACACTCACTAAACTAAAGAAGTAACTACGCAATCTCTAAGGAACGAATTCCTTCTACATGCAAGAGATATCCTCCAAGGAATATTCCTGTAACTGATAGTACATTGTCCCATCACCTGATCTCAACTGGGTCTCTGACTGAACTGACATGCATGAGTTATTTATGAGAGAATATTTACTTATTTGAAGTGCAACAGCTACGTGCATGCATGCATTAACTAACTGAACTCACAATTAATTCAACAAACTATTTGAACTAATCTAACTCGACTGAACTCAGATAATTGAGCTAACTAATTACAACTCAAAGTACAACTCATCCTGATCTCCTTTAATCAAGGGATAACTTCCTCAATCAATGGAGAAACTGTTGCATGTCTTCACATAGATTTTGATGTTTGATTTCCTACAACAAATTAACTCAAGATGAATTAATTAATTATTTTACAAACAGCTGCTAAGATCAAATTCGAATTTTACTTTTCTATTTTAGTTTAGGGACTAACTAAAACAGGAAGGCATCCCGAAACGCTATTTATAATAGTGCCATTTTTAGCATTTCTTGTTGCTATTTTCAACAATCTGCATCTTTCACTTGGGGGTCTCCTTGCATTTGTAATGTCTAGGTTTGTTTCTAAATTTCATGTTAATATTTATGAGAATCATCTGGTGAATTATAAGATTTGGGCTAGAGGGTTGCTTTGGTCTTCACTACTTGGGTGTCTGAGAGTTTTTCGTGACCTAGGTTCGCTGTACTATGTCTGTTTTGGAATATGTTTAATAATGTTGGGGAAGGGGCTCTTTCTAGAGGCTTTCGTGACTATTATACAACACCCAAGTGATTCCCTCGAGTATGGGATTTCTATGTTGGGTTTGTGAGATGATTTAGTGGGTTGTAGCTCTAGCTCTATTGTGGATGCCTGATTTTATTTATTGTTCTTTTGCAAGGAGGTATTCACACTAGTAGTTCTAGGTGTGCCCTCTCGGTTTTGGACATGTCGCCTAGGAAGAAAATGCATTGTAGGGGTGCGGGAGGGGGCAAAGAGGAGTGAGGATTTTTATCATGACTAAGCTTCCACATACTTTAATGTAGTTCTAACAGAAATAAGGAAAGAGATATGTAAATTCAAAACTCAAGGTGGGCTGAACAGACAACCCCACTTTGATTCAAAAATCTTGGAGGACATGTCTACTTCAGTTCCTGACCCTGGACACAATAGAATAAGGAAGAAACAATATAAAAATTCTATGGCCTTGCATTGGCAAATGAAAGCCCTGTCAAAGCTTGTCCTAAAGGACAAACAAGTGGAATTGTATAATGTCTTTTCCACCCTATAAGATATCAAGAGAATGATCATAAATCAATGCTTCTACTTCGACCAAATTGATGCATGTCTTGCTCAGGTTGAGGAACATATTCTATGCGAACCTGATAACAAGGATCCACCAGACTCGCTAGGTTTAAGTGAAAGGACTCCTATGCTAATTTCTTCCTCTGAAAATGATTAAAATATATTTTTTGTTAGCTTTCCTGCTTTTTGTCAATTTAGTTTTGGTTCAGCTTATTCAAGATGACTTATGCTTTTATGATGTCTTCAGGTCTTAGTTTTCTATATGTCAGATTTGGTGTAGCACTTTGTTTTGTGAATTTTTGTAACCATGGATATCTAGAGAAATGTTGGCCTATTAGTCTCATGGTAGGTGGTTTGAGGAAGAGTGAAATCCTCAGAGGGTAATCTAGCACTGTTGAAAATGCAACAAGATGATGGAGCTTAGTGAAAAGAAGTCACCTTCACTAAGTGGGCCCGCAGGCTATTTTTGGCGCAAAGTCTATTTTTAGACTATGTCTATTTTTAGACATATGGATCATGGTCTATGAGTTGCAGGATGCTATTTGTGGATGATTGGCCATGTTGGTAAAAATAGATGGACTTCTATTTTTAGACATATGGGCGGAGTCTATTTTTAGACTGCCAGTCTAAAAATAGAACAGTCGAATATTATTCGCTCTTAATAATATTTGGACTATAAACATTATCTTATCCTCTTGGAGCACTTCAGTTCGAGCTTCGGATGTGGCACATGCAACTGCTAGAAGGAAATACACTTTTCTTATGGGTTAGTTGAGCTATTGCATGTTGGACTTCAGTTAGAACTCAAGTGATTGAGTTTGGTGGAGTTGATGGAGTTGTGTTCAGTTTGACTTAGTTGAACTAGTTGTATTTAGTCTAACTGCAAAATACACTAGTGATGAGTGATGTGAATTAATTTTTAATTAATTCACTAATTATTAACTCATAAATCAACTAAAGAATGCATCAGTTAACTCAGTGCATGGAAAGTTCAGTGGAGACAAGTTTTAGAGGTGGGTGAAAGAGTGAGACTGCTATCAGTTGTGACTATAACTGTGCATGAGATTTTCACAATCATTGATTGAGATTGCCAATGAGGATTGCGCAGTACAAGCCAATGGAAAATGAACTTGGATCATTCCTATTCTCACATTGGATTGCACAGTAGAGGCAGGCAAACAACGAAGGAGATTTGAACCTGTGACTTGATTCAGATCTGAGGTAGTTTGTGCATAGCAGGTGGAGATAGTACTGAGTACTTGTGAGGAGAATTGTACTATGTATTGTTACATGTTCTCTATTATTATAATATAAAGATAGTTGGGGGTTTTCAACTGTATGCTTTCCCTAGTACATACTGTGTTGATATGTGTGATTGATGTTTCAATGTGCGCATGCGATTGTTTTTTATTCTGCAAATTGATGATCAACGTAGAGGAGGTTATGTATTATGCATGCATTCCACAAATAGTGTATAATTAGGATAATCTCTGTGAATAAGTGTCATATTATTCATAATTTCTACATGGTATCAGAGCATATTTGATCATCAGATCTATTATTCAAAAAGTGATTACATTTTATTTCTTCAGGCAGAGTCTGTAATCGGGCCAGGTAGCTTCTGGATTCATCCTTCTTTTGGAAGGTGAGATATCCGATAAATGCCCATACAGTCAATATCTGTACGAGAAATACTTTTTTCTCACGAATTTTAGATCAGAAGCGGTTGAGTTTTGAGCTGGTGGAATTCGCATTTGCAGCAGTGTTTTCTTGGTGTCGAAGTTATTTCGGAGTATGCCCCTAAAGGCAGCTCGAATTATATTGCATGGAAAGATAGGATGGAGGTGGTGTTAGATGACAAGGGGCTGAAGGAGTTCATAGAGGCTGAGGTCCCAAAGCCTATTGATGCTGCTCACATTGAGGCTTGGCAAAAGAAGACAACAAAGTGTCGAAGGATTCTGTTGGAGGGTGTGAAGGATCACATTGTATCCAACCTGCATGGAAAGGCTTCTCCATACTTGATGTGGTAAGTGTTGACAGATTATTCCAAAGCAAGAGCGACCAGAGGAAGTTGGCACTCAAGGATAAACTCAGAAACATTAAGTGTGAGAATGGAGATAGTATGCCCAAGAATCTCACGAAGTTCACCCAATGCCGAGATGAGTTGGGAAGTGTGGGGGTGACTGTCAATGATGAGGACTTGGTGAGCTTGGCTCTCCTTGGTCTTCTGAAGAGTTGGCATTCCTATCAGGACTCTGTCAATGGTCAGGATAAATTGCCAGGATGGGAGAGACTTTGGTTGGATCTTGTGCAAGAGGAGATCAGGCGGAATACCAGGGACGGATCTTCATCAAAGGGATCTGATGAAGAAAATTGCGCTTTGGCCACCAAAGCAAAGAATGGGAAGGAGAAAGTTTCTCTTTCCGAATCCAGTTCTTCCAATGATGGGAAGAAGGTTGACAAATCAAAAGTGCGATGCTCTCGTTGTCATGAGGTGGGCCATTATGCTGCAAATTGTCCACGGAGGAAATCCAAGAAGGGATTCGGGGAAGGATCTGATGGTGAGGCACTTGCTTCACAGTTTGAGTTGGATTTCACACTCTTTACATGCATGGTTTCATCCATGGTGGGAAGTGGTTGGTTTCTTGATAGTGGAGCTTCTTTCCACATTACTGGTGACAAGAGTTTGTTCAGTACTTTGGAGGAGGATGATCTCCAGATACTCATAGCGATGGGTAATGATGAGAAGTATAGTGTCTCAGGTGTAGGCACGGTTATTTTTCAAAGGGAGCATGGAGCTTTCCATACCTTGACTGATGTTAAGTATATACCAGGACTGAAGAGAAACTTGGTGTCGATCGCGATGCTGGAAGACAGAGGCTATGATGTAGTCTTCAGTAAGGGAAAGGTTTTCCTTAGACACATCATCACTAGACAGGTGAAGCAGATTGGTTCACGGGTCAAGAACCTGTACGCTCTTGAAGTTCAAGATGGATGCAAAGCCTTGAGTAGCGAGGCAACTGATGGAGACTTGGTGGTTGAGAGGGAGCTTATATTACCTCTCAACATGCAGAGCTAGAAGAAGTCTCAGACGATTGTGGAGGAGCCATGATTGGTGCAACAACTTTAGGAGGTTGTGGAGCAGCCACAACAAGGGAAGCTGAGAGGAGATCGAGTAGAGACATCTACTCATGCAGAGACCTCCAGTAGGGGGAAACTTCGAGCCAGGTGGGTAGAGGGATCGTATGCAGCCATACCTCGAGGTAGGAGGTGGGGTGATGTGGATTGATCGTCCCAAGGAGGAGGGGCAAGATCCTTGAGGTACCCAACCTCGTGGATGAGACCTTGCTACGGGAGCCCCGATGTGGAGTAGCAGGAACTGACTGATTGGGTAGAGACAGATGCGGATGGAGCGGCAGAGAGAGCGACAGTGCATGGAATCCCAGGACAGTGCATAGCTAGCAGGCTGCAACAATGTGAGAGGCACAAGTGTTTTGCACAGTGCTAGGTGGCACAAAGAGGTGTGCAATGGTGCGGTATGCATGGAGATGTTGCAGTAGCGCAGATGTTAGAGAGGGAGCACTTGTTAGCAGTAGGTAGAGCTTCAGCATCAGAGTATGTTCCTAGCCCAACCGAGTGGTCAGTTGGGAGTGTTTTTTTGTTCCAAGTGTTGTTGGAGCAAGTGGATCGGGAAAATGTGTTGCATGCAGAATATTCTAGAGTTGCAGGATAGGGGTTGCAGATAATCCATATCTTGTTGAGAGGGAGTGTTGAAAATGCAACAAGATGATGGAGCTTAGTGAAAAGAAGTCGCCTTCACTAAGTGGGCCTGCAGGCTATTTTTGGCGCAAAGTCTATTTTTAGACTATTTCTATTTTTAGACATATGGATCATGGTCTATGAGTTGCAGGATTATATTTGTGGATGATTGGTCATGTTGGTAAAAAGATATGGACTTCTATTTTTAGACATATGGGCGGAGTCTATTTTTAGATTGTTAGTCTAAAAATAGAACAATCGAATATTATTAGCTCTTAATAATATTTGGACTATAAACATTATCTTATCCTCTTGGAGCACTTCAGTTCAAGCTACGGATGTGGCACATGCAACTGCCAGAAGGAAATACACTTTTCTTATGGGTTAGTTTAGCTATTGCATGATGGACTTTAGTTAGAACTCAAGTGATTGAGTTTGGTGGAGTTGATTGAGGAGTTGATGGAGTTGTGTTCAGTTTGACTTAGTTGAACTAGTTGTATTTAGTCTAACTGCAGAATACACTAGTGATGAGTGATGTGAATTAATTGTTAATTAATTCACTAATTATTAACTCATAAATCAACTAAAGAATACATCAGTTAACTCAGTGCATGGACAGTTCAGTGGAGACAAGTGTTAGAGGTGGGTGAAAGAGTGAGACTACTATCAGTTGTGACTATAACTGTGCATGAGATTTGCACAATCATTGATTGAGATTGCCAATGAGGATTGCGTTGTAAATCCAAGGGAAAACGATCTTGGATCATTCCTATTCTCACATTGGATTGTGCAGTAGAGGCAGGCAAACACCGGAGGAGATTTGAACATGTGACTTGATTCAGATCTGAGCTAGTTTGTGTGTAGCAGGTGGAGATAGTACTGAGTACTTGTGAGGAGTATTGTATTATGTATTGTGACATGTTCTCTATCATTATAATATATAGATAGTTGGGGTTTTTCAGCTGTATGCTTTCCCCAGTACATATTGTGTTGATATGTGCGATTGATGTTTCAATGTGCGCATGCGATTGTTTTTGATTCCGCAAATTGATGATCAACGTAGAGGAGGTTATGTATTATGCATGCATTTCGCAAATAGTGTATAATCAGGATAATCTCTGTGAATAAGTGTCATATTATTCAAAATTTCTACAAGCACAACTATATAATCCTAGTTTTTTTTATAATACAAAGTATCAGTTTACAAGAAAAAAAATACGAAATTCAAAAAATATAATGGTTAAATATGCAAATCATTATTTTAATATATATATATATTAAAATATATCTTAATTTATAATTATAATTATTATTTATTTTTAATTACATTTATTAACTAAATTTATTAAGTTTTTAGATATTTATTAATTATATGTTCTAAAATATCATGATTATGAATATGAATCAGTATTATTATTTTTTTAAATTAATAGTTTTACTATCTCACAATGTCTTCAAAACAAAGTACAATATCTAGCCATGCAGTGGCTGCTCATAATACCTTGTAGGCAGTCTCAATCTACCTTGAGGGAAACCATATTTTTAACCACCTACACATTAAAAGTAATCTTGAAAAACAAACATTTTTATCATATCCTGGTAGACCAAAACATAGCTATAATACAAGATAACCATGTATCATTCCAACCAATTAAGATTTTGAGGAAGTATCAAGTGCTATGTCCTTGGCACTAGAACCGAGAGGAGCAGGAGGATCATATTCACACTAAAGGTGGCCTTCCAAATGTGCTAACCTTGCATCCAGTCTATCCAAAAAGAAACAATGATTTATGAAATCTCTTTTAATGTCCTCTAGGGAGGAAAATTCAATATATATCTCATCTTGTTTGTATTTTAACACTGTACCAAGAAATTCCTTCATCTAGCAATGTAATACTATAGAATTGAGATAGTGTTTCCTTCGTCCCCTGGTGTGACCAAGGTCGGGAACCTAGTTAGAGACCTCTTCTAAAATCTTTGAATTAGAAAAGGCTTGACCTTTTGCATCAACCAGGGGCTCTAGGTTACAAATTTCATGATGAGTCTCAAGGGAAGCAACAACAAAAAAGTCCCAAAAACTTCCTTTACATGTTATTGAGCCCAATTCCCTAGGGGCCCTGACCACCACCTCCCCTAGCCTGCACATACGATATCTTGGCGGCATATCGCATAGGTATAACACTCTCCTAAGGTTCTAGCAAAGGAGTGCAGAGACAGGGGAAGGTAAGAAATACCAATCTAGGTCAAGCCCACTAACATAACACTACAAACTGACCACAGAGCTAAGAAAAAAAGTGGAGAAAGGAACAAGCCGGGGAACGATAATCACACTACATAGTTTAGAATAATTTAAATTGTTGCCTATAACACCCAAAAAATGGAGTCGATACCACACTCAAACATAGGAAATTACATTGCAATGTTAGTTACCCCTCTAATACTTAAATTATTTAGGTCCAAAGGAGAACAAAAGAGAGCCAATACCAAGGTGTCCAAGACATAATTGACATTTTCGAGCCTACTAGTAAACAAGGTCTTTGACCACCCTCTAGTGTGAGATCCCAACATCATAAAAACCAAGCCTATGAGGCTAAACCACTGAATTCCATACCAATTAACAAGGAAAGAGAGTAATAACAAGTGTATTGTAATCTGAGTAGATGTGGACAATGGAGCTGGGAAATCCTGCATCTCTGCCCCTTTACCATTTTTCTCTCCACCCTATAGCTCCACTAAAATACACAACCACCTCATAAACCTTGTTTTCACACATCCAGATAATGCCTGATAGCCACAAGATGGCATTTTCACACTTCCACAAAATGCAACTTGAGCAATTTGTTCCACTTCCAAATCAAACACATGAAAAATAGAAAAGTCCTCACCCTTTCCCTCTTACAGTGGGAACTTAGAATTTCCTCCCCACATAGGCATTGTCGCTCCTCCTTTTTGTGAATGCACAACCTATCCATCTCTATCTCACGAACCATATTTAAGTTTGTTGCAAGTGCTCGAAGGCTTGTACATGCATGGGGTGAACCAACCCAACCCCCCACCCCACCTATTCACAAATGCCCAACTCCTTGATAGAGTGGTGGGCTTGCCCCTCGAGCATTCTATTCGTCTCATTTCCCACCCTCATCGGGGAATTATTTAAAAAAAAATTAGTGTGACATGCATGTTATTATTTTTCCTTGAAAAAAAAACTTGTAATTTTATTAATAAAAACAAAATTACAATGTCAAATCCTTATTAGTGACAAGATTAACATTGTTGTAATATTATTGTATTAGCTTTGTGCATTAGAAACTCTTAAATGAATATACTTAAGAAAAAAAAATAAAAAATAAAAATAAAAATATAATTAAAAATTAATGAAAAAAATCAATTAATTACAATATAATAAATTAAATTAAATAAATTTAATATGTCAAATCCTTATTAGTAACAAGATTAACATTGTTGTAATATTGTTGTATTAGCTTTGTGCATTAGAAACTCTTAAGTGAATATACTTAAGAAAATAAAATAAAATAAAATAAATAATAAAAAATAACTAAAATTAATTTAAAATTAAAAGTAAAAATAAAGTTAATTAATTACACTATAATAAGTTAAATTAAATAATTTTGTTTATTTTTAATTTTTTATTATTTTTTTATTGAGCGGACATTATGTTTTTTTATGAACACTTTAAGATTTAGAGCATTTTAAGAACACCATAACATTTCTCCATATAGAGTTTACATTTAAATGTTTAAAATTATACAAACAAAAAGATAAGCCTAATGATATGTACATGAGAATGATGGGAGACAAACTAGTTTATACATTATATAAGATATAACAAAAGGCAATATACATTATATGTTGATTTTTGTTAGCAATATGACTTGTGATTTTATATAAACATTTCATTAATTCCAAAATTTTCTTATTTAATATGTTTGGTTAAGGTTGTGCTAGGTTGTTTTTTTATATTTATCAGGTTAATTACATTATTGGCGTAGTATTGAATGTGAACAAGTTTAAAAATCAGATTTTTAGATTTTTTAAACACTTATCACCAAATTAAATGATGTAATTGTCGGTGAAATTGTAATTTTTTTATTATTCAAATTATAATTTTAAATGTATAAAGCCTCATAAAAAACATTGAATTTATTTGAAATATGCATTACAATTCAAATAATTCTTTTAAATTTTTAGTTGGATTAAAAAGTGATAAAAGATATGAAATATATTAAAATTTGATTGTTGAAACTATTTGTTTAATTTTATTTTAAACTAATGATATCTATTTTTAATTAAGATTTATTTTAATTTTTGTTTTCATTTTGTAGATGCCTCAATTGATGGTGGAGTTTTTGTAATTAAGCATGGCATTTTTATGAATGTTATTTCTTACCATGCAACATCAAAGCATCATAAGAAATGATTTCGTCTTAAATTCCCAAAAGTGGGGATGAATTTATGCAATTCCAAAAATTTCAAAAATTAGCAAAAATGTTTTTTCAATCTTTCTTTAGAAAAACCTTTATTATCATCTACAATCCGCTCATTTTCAAATAAATCGAGGACATATTGTTGGCCTATTTGTGTTTCCATTGATTTCATATGTTGAAGTCATGTAGTCACGAGTCTATATGTCAAGTCTTGAGTTTGTTGTATATTTGTTGAAGGTTGTAATACTGATGTAACTTCTTGTAATAAGTCTCAGAAGGTCTATAGGAGAGGTGTCATGAGGTAACAAGGTCTCACCTAAAGCTGCGCTACACTTGTACTATAGGTCTAGTTGATGATGTGTGTGATGTCTTGTTGAAGTTATGCAGTTGGGTTCCTGATGTCAAGATGAGTTTGTAAGGATGGTTTACAAGTCATTTCACTCCCCTGAAGCTTTGTGGAAATTTTAAGGGTTGGATCATTGTTTCAAGCCATGCTCTGCCCCAGTCACATGGAAGGAGGCTCATCAGAGCGACTGGAACAATCCAGTCGCATGGAGGATAGGCTCATGTGAGTGACCAATTCTTCCAGTTGGTTTTGTCTAGGCCTGTGCGTGTGATCAAGGGATTATGAGTTTATCTCTAAATTTCTCATGCTCCTTTGGAAATTAGTTTGTTTTTGGCAGAGTCTAGTGTCATAATTTTCTATAAAAAAGGTCGAAATAAGTCATGGGGTCTCTAGAAGGTGGTTAAAGTTGAAATTATCAAAGGGCTAGTGGAAGTGGTGGTTTAATATGGTCAAGATGTCAATCTCAATCATTTCTTAAGTGTGTGAAAAAATTTGTGTGAGCTCCATCATCTAAAAAATTAATTGACTTAACCATCTCCAATTTCTACAAATATGAGAATGAAAGAAGCTCATTTGTTGGTTAAAAAGAAGGGTGTGTGAGGGAGTGTGCATGATTTGTAAGTGCACAACCAGTGAGTTTTGTAGTGAGTTCAGAATTTCAAAATTGTAGTGTGATTCAGAGAATAATCTTCAGCAAAATTTCAGAGTAGTGTGCAGTGATTGAAAATCAGTTTAGTGAGTATGTGTGGAGAGAATTGTTCTCTCAATTGGAGTGTGGATTGTGGATGCATGATTTTGTGTATTTGTTGCATGTTCTATTTATGCAGCAATATTCTCATTTCTGAATCATATCATTTTACAATAGAATTGTTTGTGCTTGGAGTGGGAGATTCAAGCTGAGTGCATGCTATTTTTCTATTGTGGGAGTGGGTGCTCCAAGTTGGTTGTGGCCAACATTTCTTGTTCATTCAAGGGGTGGGTACTCCATTGCTAGTGGGTGCTAGATGATGTAATGTAATGAGAAAATTTTGAAGCAATAGATAATAAGAAGAAGCAATAAATAGTTCGGTAGTTTTTTCCCTCGAGGGGGTTTTTTCATGTGCTTGATTATGTTGCATATTTCTAAAGTTAATTTCTCAAGAAGTTTTATTTGCAAAAAATATTTTTATATTTTTGTAATATTGATTCACCCCTCATCCCCCACACCCCCCCCTCTTAGTATTACTTATGTCTAACAATAGGTATCAGAGTTAGATCCTTTGTTGTAGATTGACCACTGAAAGAATTCAAGAAGGAACAATGGTTGACCATGATGTGAAAGTTCCATTTTTTATGGTGAAAACTACAACTTATGGAAGATGAGAATGGAGGGGCACCTCATGAGTTTAGGTGTTGATGTTTTCTCTACTGTGGTGACTAGTTATATTGTTCCTGATTTCCTTCCTTGAGACCCTGATGGAAATAATATTTTTCAAAACAATGCAAAAGCCAGAAATTCCATTATTGCAGCACTTAGTGAGACTTAGCTAATAAAAGTCACGCATTGTAAATTAGCCAAAGAAGTTTCGGAAAAACTTGAGAATAGCTATGAAGGTGATGAGAAGGTGAAGAAATCAAAGTTCCAACCATATAGGATGAGGTTTGAGAGCTTGAAAAAGAAAGAAGATGAAACTATTGCAGAATATTTCTAAAAGATGAAATAATTATTGAGAAAATATTTAGGTCCTTACCAACAAGATTTAATCCAAAGGTTTCTTTTATTGAAGACATGTCATATTTGAGCACTCTCACTATGGACCAATTGCTTGGAATTCTTATAGCTTATGAGATGTGAATTGTTCAAGAGAAATATGAATCTAGTGAAGTTTCTTTCAAAGCCTCCAAGAAGGTCAAGGGTATTTCCAAAAAGCTCAAGAAACTTCCAAAGAAAATGATGCAGGAGCATTTAGACCTAGTCAGCAATGTGATGGTATGATCACATGTTGCGGCTAATAAAGGGTTGGAAGACAAGAGATTAATTAATTTTATTAATTTAAATGTATGAGAGTGTTTTATTTGTTGTCAAAATCTGAGCAGAAAAGGTTATAAGTGGCTGACTGATCCTCCCTGCGTGGAGATCAAGCCAAGTAGTTAGATTATCTAGTTTGAATAGGATATGAGGGATGTGAAAGCTTAAATTAGCATTTATTTGAGAAAAGAGTGAAGTGAAGAGATTCTTTAGGGAAGAATAAGAGATTTATGGATCTGAACCAAATGGGTTCGTGAATCCGCATTTTGTATAAATTGTAACCTTTTGGAATGAGTGAGGGCATTAGATTTAGATGGAAGGATAGGATGGATGAGCGAGGGGAGAATTGAAAACAGTCAAGTGTGACTGTTTCTTCTGTAAATAGTTATCAATATGAATACAGTGTGGATTGTGTATTTCTTTGTGTAATTCAGTATTGAGTGTGTTAGAGTAGGCAGAGTGTGTTACACAAAGGTTAGATAGTGTAGAGAGAACATATCAGAGCATGAGATGTTTTGTACATTATGTAAAGACTATTATGAATAAAAGGAGTTTGTGTACAAAGCTTGTTTTGCGTGATATTTTGTTATGTGATTGGTTTCATAGATTGTAGGTCGAATCCTCTGTAATTACAGTGAACAGTTAAGAGCCTGGATATGTTTTAAGAAACCAGAGTATATAGTTTAGAGACTGACTAACTTGGCGGAAGCGCTAAGTCTTGGCGGAACTTGTTAAATTTGTGAAGAAACCCCAGAATAAATCAGGACCGTCCGTTGGCTGGCAGATCCGACAGTGATCAACAATTGCGGGGGTAAGAGTGTACATATTTCTTGATCATGGCTGAAGCCCCGCACTCACTCCTAGCCGTCGATCTCATATTCAACTCTTAGGTCACAGTCAACTATGGGAGTTAAGCCATTTTTAAACCGTGTGCTAGTTGAAGTCCCGCAAACCGTAGATTTGATGGCCTCTTATATCCAACGGATATCGGGTCATAAAGTGATCGATCTTTAATTTCAAAACTGGACCCGAACATTTATAGATCAAGGATTTATATTCCTTATCGGCTCCGTAAGGGTGGTTAAACATCGTGCATGATCCTCATCCGATATCGCTGCTGACCGTTGGATCAAGTGTGTTTTGATCAAATGGTGGGGGATCACCGATTAGGTTGGTTGATCAGGTGAACCATCAATCGTCGTATTAAAAGGGTAAGATCAACGATGGAGAATTAATTCGATAATATTTGTGGGAAAGGCAGATCTGATCAGAATTGAACTGGGATTTATTTTATTTGGGTCCCGGCTGTATGCATTCAGAGTGTGTCCGACGTTCGTTGGCGGGATCTGTGTTATTCCATTGTTTGGTAATTGGTTAGGTTTTGTTAAAATCCACCAACGCAAAAGCTTCTGTTGTATATATGGACCCATAACTCATAGGTCCATATGGAATTTTTAAAGGATGTCAGTCTTCTGGCATCATTTTTGGTATCAGAGATAGACCAATGCTCCGTGGATTTTGGTTGAAGGGCTGAATTTTATTCTCAGCAATTAGTCGTGACAAAGAAGCAAATGAAGCAATTTCAGCAGAGAAACTATATGGGAAAAGTCTTGGGTTGATCAGAAGGACATTGGAGATACATGTCAGAATTCTTAATAAGAGGCAGTTTGATATTCAGTCAGAATTGTTGAAATCTGGGAATTACTACAAGATATTTCAGATTTGGTAAGAAGATTTATTTTTTGATTTTACAGAGATTTGTTTGAATGTCTGAAGAACAACAAGGGAGTGAAATTTCAGAGGAGAAGATGCTTTCCTTTCAGGAAAAATGAAATTTCCATGTAAGTTGATTGAATGATTGGCTTGATTTAAAAGGTAAATTGAAGTAAAAGGTTTTGAATTTAAAGTCAAATAGAAGAGTGGATTGCTATGACTGAAATCATTTAAATGATTTGAAGAATTTTAATGATTAAGGATTGCTTAAAGTATTGTTGAAGACAATGATATTGATGGTTGAAAGAACAGAGATTGGGTTTGATAGATCTAAAAGAAGAACCACTACAAGGAATGAATTTTGAAATTTGTGAAGCAAGACAAGATTTTCTTACAACAGATTATCAGAAGGAATTTGTAGTGTGTCATGAATTTGTAAATATAGGTGAATTTCAAATTGAATCTTAATCATAAGATGAAGAATAGTTGCTGACTGTATGGAGTCTTTTGAATGGAGAAGTTTAAATGAAATAGTGAACAGATGAATCATTTGGCAAAGATTTAATTGATGGAATGGGAATTAGTTTTAAGAAATCTTTGAAGGAAAATTGGCAGGTTTGAAAGGTGCTTTGATGTATCTTGAGATAAGATTGTACAAGTCAATGGAAGTAGTGAAATTAATGGAAGGTAGAATGAATTGTATCAGCATCATAGCACATGAGCTATGTTAAATAAGATGAAGCAAGAATAAATCTCAAATGAGTAAAGGTGACGATACCCAATAGTAAATGAAATTACTGAATGAAAGAAGGAAATGAGCAATTGAAGAAGAGGCGGCCTAGAACAAGGAGTGTTCAAGAGAAGCTGAGAACAACTTCCAACTGCGGTCGGGTAGAAGTTGTTGAGGCAGCTCCACAATTGTGATTGTGGGTAGATTCGTCTTAAAGATAACAGTTCCAGCAAGAGGAGTGTTGGGTAGAATTGCTAGTCAGTGAAAGGTTCGAGGAAAGAACCAATAGATGCCAAAAGGCTAAACTCATAAAAGTTTGGTGAGGCATGAAGGAGACTTGTTACAAATGAAAGAAAGGGCTAGTTGCAGCTCACCAGTGAACAAGGAAATTTCACCAAAGGAAGAAATGGAATTGACTATTGACAGTCATAACAGGGGTACAGAGGAAAGTCACAGATAGAGGAAAAAGAGTGCCAAAGTAGTTGGACTCAAAAGAATGAGTAAAGAAGAAATGGACATAGAGTTGGCTGAGATGAAGGTAGAACTCAATCATTTGAAGAAGCTGGTACAGAAAGGAATTAGAGAAGATTTGGAACAAGGAATTTATGTGGGGAAAAGAGTTAAGTGGCCTGTCAAAGAATTGTTTGCTGAGAAATTAATACTCTGAAAAGTTGAGGATGAAGGAGTAGAATACATTTGTGAACCAAAGAAAGGATCTCTCCTTGGGGAAGGAGACAGTGATGATAGTGATGATAGTGACGAAGATATGATCTACACAGATCAACATGAGAGAAAGGTGCTGGTAGCATCTTCACAAGCAAGAGAATCTCATAATTTTGGGATTAATTATTTGTGTGAATGTAAAGTTGTAGGTATGTAGCCAAATGAAATTGACTTTGTGAAAGAGGCAGAGACAAGAAAAATAGAAAAGGAGATGCAGGAAGACTTTCAAGAGTTCGATTGGTGGAGAAAATTAAAAGGTATGAGTAAATGGTTGTGTCTTCTCTTAGTGAAAATTTATTGGATCATGTTAGAAGGAATATTAACATGGATAGAAAACCAATGGAAAATAGACAGAGGGTGAGAAGCTAATGCATTGTAGGGTTGTGAAGAGAAGAGAAGCGAAGCTGACATGAAGAACTCAGATGAAGAAGTTAAGTCAAGGAAATCTTTGAAAGATCAATGTCTTATTATAGAAGAGAAGGAGACATTGTTGTCCTATTTGGATAAACTGAGTGCTGGAGAAAATTGTGAAGGACAAGGGGATGTTATGCAGACTTATGATAAAATTGTCAAGCAAAGTCAAGAAGTTGCAGTCCCATAAGTTTTCTTTGATGAAAATGAAACCAGAGATGTTCAGGAAGAATTTCTCACTAACTTAGTGAACTATCTAAATAGTTCAAAGGAGCATGAAGGTCTGGTCAATGAGAGTTCAGATGAAGAGCCTTGTATTTTTGAAACTGACATGATGTGTATATTTTCAGGTTTGACAGGTGATGAACAACAATTGGACAATGTGCTCATGCATGTTGATGAAGAAGTGAAATTGTTTGAGGAAATAGTTGAAATAGAAGGATATTTTGAGCATGTATTTAATACTTTTGAGAATGATGGTATTGATAGGGAAATTGTCATGATTAAGGAAGCTGAAGACAAACAAATGGAAATTTGTGATGATAACCAAAATGAAGTATCTTCAGTAGAAAATCCAGACAGTGTGGAAAATGTGAAGGAATGTATGATGATGTTGACAAATACAGAAGTTCAGGAATTCAGTGATTTTAAAGTGGATTATTTTTATGAATCTGTAAACCATGAAGAAGCTTTAGAAAACCATAATTTTGTTTTTGTTGTAGGTGAAGATGAAACAACATTAATTAGTTGTACAAAAGGTGAAAGGATACTTCACAATGATATATTTCAGGAGATTTTAATTCTTGAATTGTTGAATGACATTTTTGTGTCAAAACAGGGAATATTCTGTAATGGATAGGAAAGTGCTCAAATGAAATTTATTGACAGTTTTATAAATTTTGCAGAGGATGAGTATAAGGACTTGATGGCAGAGTTATCTGTGGAGACTAAAATCCATAGTAACTTTAAATCTGATAATTGTGGCAGAAATTTAGTTTTATATAGGAAAGAGGAGTCATATGCAAATTATGAGATTAGGGAAGATTCAAATTACTAGAAAAGTTATTAGATGAACCTGATAATATGAAGGGGAAGATTATATTTAATGATAATGAAAGGGAAGTTGTAGAGTACAAGCAACAATTTGTAAATGACAGAGGTGAAGAAGAATTGGACAGAAATTTCATAATTTCTATGGTAAGGGAGAATGTACAACAGACAGATGTCAGTGGAGTTCAACTAAGAACAAATTGTAAAGAGGAAGTTGAGAAAGTGTGGAAGATGAAATCAGTTAAGAAGAGGGACAAAAAGGAAGAGAAATTAACAAAATAAATTTGTATCAGCAAGGAAAGTGGACAACAACAACATAAGATTTGGAATCCTGGAAGAACAGAAGTGACAGTGGCAGAAGAATTGAATCAACAACAGGATGAAAGTGAGGACTAGTTACAAAGTAAAGTTTGGGATACTGGATGATCAACAGAAGAATCACGTGACCAGGAGGTCATGAAAACTTTCAACTTTGGGAGTCTGATGCAGGAGCATTTAGACCTAGTCAGCAATGTGATGGTATTATCACATGTTGTGGCTAACAAAGGGTTGGAAGACAAGAGATTAATTAATTTTATTAATTTAAATGTATGAGAGCATTTTATTTGTTGTCAAAGTCTGAGCAGAAAAGGGTATAAGTGGCTGATTGATCCTCCTTGCATGGAGATCAGGCTAAGCAGTTAGATTATCTGGTTTGAATAGGATATGAGGGATGTGAAAGCTCAAATTAGCATTTGTTTGAGAAAAGAGTGGAATGAAGAGATTATTTAGGGAAGAATGAGAGATTTCTGGATCTGAACCAAATGGGTTCATGAATCCCCATTTTGTATAAATTATAATCTTTTGGAATGAGTGAGGGGTTAGATTCAGATGGAAAGATAGGATGGATGAGCGAGGGGAGAACTGAAAACAATCGAGTGTGACTGTTTCTTTTGTAAATAGTTATCAATATGAATACAATGTGGATTGTGTATTTCTTTGTGTAATTTAGTATTGAGTGTGTTAGAGTAGGCAGAGTGTGTTACACAGAGGTTAGATAATGTAGAGAGAATAGATCACAGCATGAGATGTTTTTTATATTATGTAAAGACTGTTATGAACAAAAGGAGTTTGTGTACAAAGCTTGTTTTGCGTGATCTTTTGTTATGTGATTGGTTTCATAGATCATAGGCCGAATCATCTGTAATTACAGTGAACAATTAAGAGCCTGGATATTTTTTAAGAAACCAAAGTATATAGTTTAGATAGTTACTAACTTGGCGGAAGCACTAAGTCTTGGCAGAACTTGTTAAATTTGTGAAGGAACCCCAAAATATATCAGGACTGTCTGTTGGCTGGCAGATCCGACGGTGATCAACAATTGCGGGGGTAAGACTGTACGTATTTCTTAATCGTGGCTGAAGCCCCGCACTCACTCCTAGCCATCGATCTCATATTCAACTCTTAAGTCATAGTCAACTATGGGAGTTAAGCCATTTTTAAACCATGTGCTAGTTGAAGTCCCACAAATCATAGATTTGATGGCCTCTTATGTCCAACGGATATCGGGTCATAAAGTGATCGATATTTAATTTCAAAACCGGACCCGAAAATTTATAGATTAAGGATTTATATTCCTTATCGGCTTCGTAAGCACAATTAAACGTCGCACATGATCCTCGTTCTATATCATTGTTGACCGTTGGATCAAGTGTGTTTTGATCAAAGGGTGGGGGATTACCGATTAGGTTGGTTGATCAGGTGAACCATCAATCGTCGAATTGAAAGGGTAAGATCAATGGCAGAGAATTAATCCGATAATATTTGTGGAAAGGTGGATCCGATAAGAATTGAACTGGGATTTATTTTATTTGGGTTCTGGCTGTATGCGTTCGGAGTGGGTCTAGCGTTCGTTGGTAGGTTCTGTGTTATTTCGTTGTTTGGTGATTGGTCGGGTTTTGTTAAAATCCACCAATGCAAAGGCTTCCGTTGTATATGTGGACCCATAACTCATAGGTCCACATGGGATTTTTAAAGGATGTCAGTTTTCTGGCATCAGAAAATCAAGGAAGAGGAAGAATACTCTAGTAGTGAATATTATGAAGAATTTGGTCAGTTTCACAATAAATTGAATAAATGTACTAGAAGGTATGAAGGTATGCTTCCTTTCAAGTATTTCAAATGTAGAAAAGTTGGACATTTTTCTACAATATGTACACACAAAAGAAGTAAAAATGATATGAAGAGCAAGGATAAAACCGAGGAATTTCGAAAAGCTATATTTCAAAAGAGATGGAGTTGTTACTCCAAAGAAGAGAGTGGTATTTTAGATGAAAGCATTGAGAAATATTTATCAGAAGCAGATGAAGAGAGCAATGAATGTGTTCATATGGATCTTGAGTACAAAGATGAATCAGATCTAGAAGACAGAGAGATTGATTACGAAGTTGAGCTCATTTTTGCATTTGATCTGTTGTACAAAGCTAGAAACGAAAATAAAGGAGCTGAAAGGGGAAATACGCAAACTAAAGGGGAATACACCCCCTTTGGTGGTTGATTCTTTGAAGATCCACTCGGATGATATTGATAAATTCAAGAAAAGTTTGTTGCAACAAATTGTGGTTCTACAAAATAATATTGTTGTGGAGAAAGAAAATGAACATTTGAAGTAGAATGTTGGAGGAGCTCCTATTGCATGCACTCATGAAGAAGACATCATCTACTTAAAGAGAGAATTGGAAGAAGCAAAAATGAGAGAAACTGTTCTCACCAATCACGTGGAAGAATGGAAAGAAAATTGTCACAACCTTAAAGCAGAAATTATTGCTTTAGGGGCCAATCTTTCAAAAACAGAAACTAAAGCATGTTTAAATAAGAAATTTATCAAAGGGATATGAAACCTTGCAATATATTCTCAACATACAAAGGTCACTGGAGGGAAAAATGGTTTGGGATACAAGTCTCCTCTACAAAATGCTAATGATCAGCCAAGTACCATTTATGCGGATGCACTGGAAGGTAAAGAAAATCAGTCAAATATTGTTGCAACTAACAAGAATGTGCAAAAGAATGAAGCTGAAAGAAAATCAACATAAACTCAACAAGTGAAACAAGATTACTCCTCCATCATGGCGACAAAAAGTTAGGTGTCCTACTCAATTTAATGGTTACTATTTTACATGTAATAATTTTTCACACAAAGCCATAAGTTGTAGATTGAAGATGTTTCCTAGAAGAAATGTTGATAGATCAAGAATTTCTCAAGGGCCAAATATTTTGCATGCTAATGGAAATAATTATTTTTCTCCACCAATGAATGGGATCAAGTGTTCCATATGCAATAACTTTGGTAAAAGAGCTAGTGACTGCAAATCTAGCCTTCTAAATTATTCCATGCATCATACTAAAGAGAAATCTAATCAGCAAAAAGTTGAGAAAAGATAGAAGAAAAAGGTTGAAAATTGTGAGCTTTCTTTGATAGCTCGTGATCAGCATGAGCAATGGTTGATTTATAGTGGTTGTTCCAAGCAGATGACCGGTGATAAGAGAAAATTATTGCAGCTAAAAGAGTATGAGAGAAGTGATGTCAATTTTGGAAATGATGCAACAATTTCCATTAGAGGAAAAAGAACAGTTAGATTGGACAAGAAGACCAAAGCTCAAAATGTGCTTTATGTTGATGGTTTGAAGCAAAATCTCCATAGTGTTAGTCAGGTGTGTGAGAATGGGCACGAGGTGATTTTCAGATGTAAAAAGAGTGTGATATCAAAAATTATAAATCAAGAATGATAGTGGTAAAGGCCATTAAAAGTGACGACATGTATATTTTTTATGACACTAGATACAATTACTGCATGAGAAAATATAAGAATCTTGGCTATGGCATAGAATATTGGGAGCAATTTTAATATCTTAGAGAACAAATGGGTGTTGTGCCTTTTCGAAGGTATTGAGGAGTTTTTCATGGAGTTTGTTGTTGTCATATGGCTTCCACCAAGAGCACTTTTAGCTGTAAAATTTGGAGAATGGGTGGTGATTGGTTGGTTGCATGCTATTCAAGGAATTATGAATTGTTTGCTTGCTTCTTCTTGCTTCATTTCAAGATGGGTTGCTTCTTCAAGATGGTGTGGCCTTATATATATTGAAGGGGAGAATTTTTAGTAGCTTAGGGGAATATTTGTTGCACCTCTTCAAGGGGAGGATCTCATTTTTTTGTATGTATCACATTGTTGTTATGTACATTGTATTTTATCTTCGCATGCAAATATTATATAATTTTTGATTAATAATTAAATGCAATATATTAATTATACATCTTAAATATTATTTATTTATTTAAATTCTATATAAAAATAAGATAAAAAAATTATAACGAAATTTTATTTATTTATTTTAATGTTTTTTTTGTTTGTTTTGTTTTTGTTTTTGTTTTTGTTTTGTTTTGTTTTTTGTTTTTTTTTGTTTGTTTTGTTATGGTTCACGGACACCCTGGTCATCGAGTGGCCGCTACGTCCATGGAAAAATCTGGGTTGATTGACCCCGTAGGGAATCTAGCCCCGCGTCCAACAACATGGCCTAACCCCAAGGGGAGAATGGACCCTGTGACCTCCCAAATGGCGAGGCACTGATTTGATCAACTGAACTAACCCTTGGGGCTTATTTATTTTAATGTTATATACAAAATAAGATAAAAAAATTATAAAGACATTTTATGAATGGTCCAAAGGTCATAAAGTTATAAAATTTCTAGAATTATAATAGGGAAATTAACACAATTAAATTCATACTATCTTTATCATATATAGGTGCAATTTAATTAAATAATATTTTGGTCCTGATATAATTTTGGGTATGTTTGTGAATTTTAGTTATTTAAAATGTATTTTTTAATACATAAATAAATTTAATGTTTTCAAAAAAAAATGGGATTAGAATTCAATTAAACTTGCACTTAGAATTTTAGAAGGTATCCATTAGAGTTGGAGCAAAATTGAGTGAAATTTATTTTCTTTAGAAAAACAAAAATATTTATGAATATAATACTTTATTTGGATATAGTAACTACTAGCATAGATTTATCTTAAGCCCAAATCTATTAAAGGTTGAAATGGATCAAATCTTCTATGGTGCAATTTTTTTATTAGAGTGCAAAACTTAAAAAATGTTTGCATGTCTAGAGATTTGATGCTTCCTAATGCTTGATTGATCATGCTTAAGATGGATTTTGTTTAAAACATTTAAAGTAGTCTCATTATTCTAATTTTGGCCTTTTTCATGTGTGTGTAGATCCATCTAAAACACACATTTAGCAAAGCATTGAGAGGAGTCAAACAATGTAAACTTTTTTTCAAGTTTCTCACTAGAAAAGAGACTTATACCTCAAGAGATTTGATCCCTCTAAGCTAGATTTGTGATTAAGAGAGGAATCAAATAGTGTAAACCTTTTGTCAAGTTTCTCACTAAAAAGAGGCTTATACCTCAAGAGATTTGATCCCTCTAACCTAGATCTTTGATTAAAATGAATCTTAGGTTATAAATCATTTTTAAATTATATTCTCCACTAATCTTCTGTATATACCAATCTTCTATTAATATAAATATAAAAAAAATTTGAAACCTTACCTCTAACTTTATATTAATTTAAAACGATTTTAACCTTTTTTTAAGAGTCAAGTCAATACACTCCTTTCTCTGTGATTGCCTTTTCGATCCCATTCGAAACGGCCGCTAGTTTTCCACGATGGAGTGGGTGGTTTGACACACAAAGAAAAGGAAAGTATGGGGAAATTGTAGAGTCACATTCCTCTCAATTCACTCATACAGTGTTACCCCTACGCCCACGGTGTGTCGTACCGTTGTAGTCTTCAACCAGCGAGAGAAAAAATTGAAATGGTAATGAGTGGTAAAATGTTAAATGGTAAAATTGAAGTTTTACTCGTTGGTTGTAAGATTTGAAAAGCCAATTGAAAAGTATAGAATGAACCGATGTTTATACTTTTGAAGTAATGACTTTTAATGCCGTTATATTTTAAAATAGAGTTTTTAAAATATTTAATTATCCAATAGAGCTTAGAAATTTAGTTTTAAATGTTATAAATAAATTATTTTTTAATATTATTTATTTTAGAAATTTTATTACATTATTTTGTAACATTATTTGTTTTAAAATTTTTAATAATAAATTTTTTATTTTTATTTAATTTTTTTATTCATCTTTGTATTGCTTAATAATAAAATTTTTATTTTTATTTAATTTTTGTATTCATCTTTATATTGTTTATTTGGTTCTTATACATATATATAAAAAGCTTTGTATTTAGAAACAAAAATATTTTATGGGTACTAAACTACAAAAAATTTGCATCCAGAGAGATTGCTCTGAATATTTAGTTAGAAATTAAAATGGATTTATGCTAACTCTCAATAATATTCATTATATTTATATAAATTTCATATTTCTATATATATAAAATATATTTATTTTATTTTAAAATCTTAATAATACTTATATATGTTATATTTTTGGTTGACATATTTTATAATTTTTATAATTTACTTTTTAATGTGATATTCACATTATATGTGTGTGTGTGCGTATTTATTAATTTGTCCGCAATGGTGGTGTTAATATGAGTAATGAGACAGCTTAAGGGGTTGTGCACACCACCCTCGAATGTGGTGTACATTTATGAGGAGGGCGACACAACCAACCCCCTGCATACATTCACATGCATTAATATGCAAGACCTTAGATGGCCTTGGCTCATTATAAACCTCTCCAAATGATGTCTTGCAGAGCAATTAGTGGTGGATTGAGAACAGGAGGCGAGACTAGGTCCTCAACCCTCTCTGTGTGCTTTCTGTTCTAGTTAGTGGTGAATGGTGCTTTTTGTTCTGGTTTGGGTCTATTGTAGTGATGAGGAATATAGGGCTCGCTGGCCCACGAGGGTTTTGATGGCAAGAGTGGAGTATCTTTAGCGATGATGTCTCTCATTTGATGCTTGGAAGCCTAGCATGTAGCGGCCTGGTGTGGGCTTCACTTTCAACCCATTGCACTGGAATTCATGTTGATTCCTTCCATTATTTGACATTTTCTTGTGACTTAAGTACTGGGGTAGGGTCTGAGGATGTAGGTCTAATTTCTTTGTGATGGGGGGTTTGGTTTAAGTCTATTTATCTAGATTGGGAAGTTTTGGCAGCCTATCTACTTCTTTTTCTTGGGGGTCTCCTTGAATTTCTAATGTTTAGGTCTGTTGCTAAATTCCATGTTAATCTTAATGATCATCGTCTAATCAATTATAAGGTTTGGTCTTGAGGGCTGCTTTGGTCTCGAATTCCTAGGTGTTTGAGAGTTTCTCGTGACCTGGGTTCACTATACTATGTGTGTTTTGGAATATGTTTAATAGTGTTGGGGAAAAGGTCCCTTTTAGAGGATTTTGTGACTATTATACAACAACTAGGTGATTCCCTCGAGTATGGGGTTTATATCACGGATTTTAGGGATCATCTAGTGGGTTGGAGCTATGCTCTATTGTGGATGTCTATTTTATTTTTTTTGCTCGAAGAGCTATTTACACTAGTAGCTCCAGGTGTGCCCTCTTGGTTTTAGACATGTCGCTTGGGAAGAAAATGCGTTGTAGGGGTGGGGGAGAGGGTAGAGAGGAGTGATGATTTTTTCTCATGACTAAGCTGCCGCATAATTTAATGTAGTTCTACCAAAAATAAGGAAAGAGATATGTAAATTGGAAACTCAAGCTAGGGTGGAAAGACAATCCCACTCTGATTCAAAAATCTTGGAGGACATTTCTACTTTGGTTCCTAACCCTAGGCACACTAGGGGAAGGAAGAAGCAATATCTAAACTCTATGGTCTTGCATTGGCAAATGAAAACCCTGTCAGGGCTTGTCCAAAAGGACAAGTAGGGGGAGTTGTATAATGTTTTTTCCAGTCTATAAGATATCAAGGGAATGCTCAAAAATCAATCTTCTACTTGGACAAAATTGATGCATGTCTTGCTCATGTTGAGGGGCATATTCTATGCAAACTTGATAACAAGGATCCACCAAACTCGCTAGGTTTAAGAACAAGGGATCCCATGCTAATTTCTTCCTCTAAAAATGATTAAGATGTATTATCTGTTAGATTTCATGCTTTTTGTCTACTCAGTTTTGGTTTAGCCTAGTCAAGTGGGATCATGCTTTTATGATGTATTTAGGTCTTAGTTTTTTATATGTCGAATTTGGTGTAGCACTTTGTTTTGTGAATTTTTACAACCATGAATATCTGGAGAAATGTTGGCCTATTAGTGTCATGGAAGGTGATTTGAGGAAGAGTAAAATCCTTGTAGTGTAATCTAGGACAACTATGTAATCCTAGTTTTTTTTATAATAGAAAGTATCAGTTTACAAGAAGAAAAAAAAATAAGAAATTCAAAAACATAATGGTTACATATAGAAATCATTATTTTAATTTATATGGTCAAATATATCTTAATTTATAGCTATTATTTATATTTTTATATATTTATTTTAATTACATTTACTAACTAAATTTATTAAGTTTTTGTATATCTATTAATTATATCTTCTAAAATATCATGATTATGATTATGAATCATCATTATTATTTTTTTAAATTGATAGTTTAATTTCCTCGGAATGCCTTCAAAACTTAGTACAATATCTAGCCATGCAGTTCCTGCTCATTATAACTTGTAGGTGGTCTCAATCTGCCTCGAGGGAAACCATATTTTTAACCACCTACTCATTAAAAGTAGTCTCGAAAGAAAAACATTCCTAGTATATCCTGATAGACCAAAACATAACTATAATACAAAATAACCTGAATCGTTCCAACTAATTAAGAGTTTGAGGAAGTAACAGGTGCTAGGTCCTTGGCACTAGAACTAGGAGGAGTAGGAGGATCATATTCACACTAAAGGTGGCCTTCCAGATGTGCTAACCTTGCATCTATTCTATCTAGAAAGAAACATTGATTTCTCAAAGCTCTTTTAATGTCCTCTAGGGGGCAAATTCAATATATCTCTCATCTTGTTTGTCTTTTAATACCCTACCAAGAAATTCCTTCATCTGGAAATGTAATACTATAGAATTGAGATATTGTTTCCTTCATCCCCTAGTGTGACCAAGGTCAGGAACCTAGTTAGGAACCTCCTCTAAAATATTTGAATCAAGAAAAGCTTGACATTTTGCATCAACCAAGGACTATAGGTTACAAATTTCATGATGAGTTTCAGGGGTAACAACAATAACAAAAAGTCCCAACAACTTCCTTTGCATGTTATTGAGCCCAATTTTGGCCCAAGGGGCCTCAACCACCACCTCCCCTATGACTGCGCATATGCTATCTTGGTGGCATGTCACATGGGTATATCACTCTCCTAGGGTTCTAACAAAGGAGTGCAGAGGCAGGGGAAGGTAAGAAATGCCAAGCTAGGTCAAGCCCACTAACAGAACACTACAAACTTCCCATAGAGCCAAGACACAAAGTAGAGAAACGAACAAGACAGGGAACAATAATCACACTACATAGTTTACAAGAATTTAAACTATTCCTTGTAACCCCCAAAAAATGGAGCCGATACCACACTCAAACACATGAAATTACACCGCAAGGTTAGTTACCCCTATACTACACAAATTATTCAACCCGAAAGGAGAACAAAGAAGAGCCAGTACCAAGGTGGCCAAGACATAATCAACAGTTTTGAGCCTACTAGAAAACAGGGTCTTCGACCACCCTCTAGTGTAAGATCCCAACAAAATAAAAATCAGACCTACGAGGCTAAACCACTCAATTCCATACCAATTAACAAGAAAATAGAGTAATAGAAACTGTACTGTAATCTCGGCAGTTGTGGACAATGGAGCTGGGAAACCCTGCATCTCTACCCATTTGCCATTTTTTTCTCCACCTCTATAGCTCCCCTAATATTCATAGCCACCTCATATATCTTGTTTTCACACAGCTAGATAATGCCTTACAACCACAAGATGACATTTTAACACTTCCACAAAATACAACTTGAGAAATTTGTTCCGCTTTCAAACCAAACACACAACAAATAGACAAATCCTCACCCTTTCCCTCGTGCAATGTCAAATCCCTATTAGTGACAAGATTAGCATTGTTGTAATGGCTTCATGCCTTTGAATATTGTTGTATTGGCTTTGTGCCTTGTAAACTCTTAAGTGAGTATACTTAAGAAAATAAAATAAAATTAATTAATTATAAAAACATAACTAAAATTAATTAAAAAAACAAGAAAAGAAAAGAAAATTAAATTAAATGAATTACAATATAATAAATTTCATTGAATAAATTTAATATTTTTATTTATTTTTAGTTTTTATTATTTATTTTTATTGAGTGGGCATTATGTTTTTTTATGATTATTTTTGGATTTAATACTTCATTTTAATAACACTATAACACTTCTTCATATTGAGTTCACATTTAAATGTTTATACAAAGAAAAAGATACGTCTAATGATATGTACATGAGAATGATGGGAGACAAACTAGTTTATCAAGAAGCTATAACAAAAGGCACTATACAATATATATTGATTTTTGTTAGCAATATTGTTTATGATTTTATATAAACATTTCATTAACTTCAAAATTTTCTTATTTACTATGTTTGGTTAATGTTGTGTTAGGCTGTCTTTTTTATTTATCATGTTAATTACATTATTGGCCCAGTCTTGAATATATGCACATATGAATCTAGAAGAAGTTTAAACATCAATTTTTTTAGCTTTTTGAAGCAATTATCACCAAATTAAATGATGTAATTGATGGTGAAATGTAATTTTTCATTATTCAAATTATAATTTTAAATGTATAGATGAAACATTGAATTCACTTGAAATATACATCAAAATTCTAATAATTTTTTTTAATTCTTTTAAATTTTTAGATGGATTTATAAAATGATAAAAAATTGATTGTTGAAACTACTTGTTTAACTCTATTTTAAGCTAATGATCAGATATATTTATTTTTAATTGAGATTTTTTTAATTTTTGTTTTTCATTTTGTAGATGCCTCAATTGATGGTGGAGTTGTAGTAATTAAGCATGGAATTCTTATGAATGTTGTTTATTACCATGTGGCATCATAACATCATAAGAAATGATTTCGTCTTAAATTCCTAAAAGTTGGGATGAATTTGTGCAATTCTAAAATTTTCTAAAGTTAGAAAAAATATTTTTCCTATCTTTCTTTAGAAAAACCTTTATTATCATCTATAATCGTCTCCTTAGGACATATTGTTGGCCTATTTGTGTTGTCATTGATGTCACCCGTTGAGGTCATGTACTCATGAGTCTATATGTTAAGTCTTGAGTATGTTGTATACTTGTTGAAGGTTGTCATGTTGATGTAACTGGATGTAATAACTATCAAAAGGTCCGTAGGAGAGGTTTCATGAGGTAACAAGGCCTCACTTGAAGTTGAGCAACACTTGTACTAGAGGTGTAGTTGATGATGTGTGTGATGTCTTGTTGAAGTTATGCAGCTGGGTTCCTGATGTCAAGATGAGTTTGGAAGGATGGTTTATAGGCCATTTCACTTCCCTGAATCTCTACGGAAAGTTTAAGGGATGGATCCTTATTTTAAGCCATGTTTTGCCCCAGTTGCATGAAATGAGGTTCATCAGAGCAACTGGAACAATCTAGTCACATGGAGGACAAGCTCATGAGAGCGACCAATTCTTCTAGTTAGTTTTGTCTAGGCCTTTGCATGCGACCAAGGGATTACGAGTATATCTCTTGGCTTCTCACACTCCTATGGAAATGGAAATTAATATTTTTTTGGTAGATTCTAGTGTCAAAATTTTCTAGAAAAAAGGTCGAAATAAGTCATGGGGCCTCTAGAAGGCGGTTAAAATTGAAATCAACAAAGGGATAGTAGAAGGATTGGTTTGATATGGCCATGATGTCAATCTCAATCATTTCTGAAGTGTGTGAAAAGGTTTTGTGTGAGCTCCATCATATGAAAAATTAATTGACTTAACCATCTCTAGATTATACAAATATGAGAAGTGTTATCACTCCTCCGGATCTCTAAGGCTGAGGAAGAGTCCAGTTGAGGTAACCACAGACCAATATTTTGACTTGGTAGCTAGCCCTACCAGGCCGGAGAGGAATCTCTCCAAAGAATCACAGCCAAGAGGGCTAGATGGATTAGGGTTTTTGGCTAGGTATAAAGTGCAGAGGTTGTTTTGATTTGATGTTGGGTTGCTTGATGAGGATTAGGTGAAAGAAGCTAGTTTAGGGAAAATAAGATATGATTGCATACATTCAAAGGGGCAGGGTAGGTACAAAACCTAACACTTTAAGGTGATTTGGTGAGATGGCTTAAGACTGGTGAGGAGATAAGAAGAGCATGAAACACATGAATTCTTCCTAAACTGAACAGATGATTACAAACTATGAAAGTTTCCACAAAACAGAGCATGGAAACTCATGAATTATGTTCATCAACTTGAAAGCTATCACAAAATAGACATGAAATGATTGTTGGAATTAACAACACATTCAAACATATGATAAAATATAATAAAAAATGTCGAATATTCATACCACAAGTAGCACAAGGAAATAACTCCAACTAATCTATTAATACTGGCCAAAATTTGATACAATAATGTCTTTGATCACTAGTACAACATCCAATTGAGTCCAACCTATAAAATGACCGAAAAAGTACATGATATAGGCCTAAAAAAAACTCCTCCCAACCATCAGGGGTCGAATCCATGAGAGGAGGAGTAGTTCCACCAAAATATGAACCGATAACTAGAGTGTAGGGTGGTCAAAATGACTCATCCCTAATTACAATGAACTGATTCATTACACCTCATAGAGTCTATTTACATAATTTATTTACCCTAGGTAATAGTAAAAAGACCATAATTACATTTACATGATCAATTACATCAGTAAAAAGTTGGTTTCCTAAGAGGAAAATCAAATATGGAGAAAAACAGTGAAAAATTAGGTAACTGGTCAAATGCACAGTGTCAGTGTCAAACGTGTAGTGCCAGTGTCAAACACGCATGGCCATCTTGATACCCACTTTTTCCAACCTTCTTGGTGTCCAAATTGAGCCTAGGATAGCTAGTTAGAAATCTTATCTTGTCTAGTTTCCAAATCTACCTTTAGTTTGCACAATGGACTTAATTTGACCCTACAAAAATGGATTCTCCCAAGTCTGGTCAAATTCACAACACCAGAAGGAAACGCGCAATGCCAGAAGCAAACACAAAACGTTGACTTCAAATTGACTGTTGAGTGCCTTCCCAAAGTCCACATTAAGACCATAATATCTTGCTGGAAATATCTCTCTCTGGGCTACACAATGGACCTATCAAGCACTAAAAATAATCAATTATAGCCCGTCAAAAATCAATTCTTCCAAGACTGGTAAAAAAAGTGTAGAATGGGAGTGAAAAAATGTCATGTGGTCTTGCATGCAACTTTTGGAGGTCTTTGTCAACTCCCAATAATTGAGATTCTGATATCACTTTGGAAATATCTTCTAGTCTAGTTATCATTTGACTCATCAAGAAAGTCATCTGGACACTCCAGCTAGGAGAAACTATGATTTCCCATGGTCGCTCCAGAAGTGCATAAAATCTCTTGTAGCACCTGTATGTTTTACATTTCTCCGAAACCATAACACCTGTGTAAAACATGAAGGAGGTTTTTGTTCCTTGGCCAATTACGGAAAAAAAACTCTCCCACGTTTTAAAAATACATCTCTGTTTGGTTGGCAACATACTTTGAAGCAAAACTGGCCCTATGTGTGGCAAACAATTTTGTCCCCTGGAATGATTTTCTTGAAAAATGATGGAGACATGATGCTTATGAGTTGGAGTGGCCTAATACTTGCTGATATTACCTCCCTTATGCCTCCTCTGCTTATATGTCCTTGATTCCATAGAAAACTGTAGCTCAATGGGAGAGGAAATTAGGGTTTAGTGTAGCCAAAACAGGGGATTTGGGAAATTTATAGGAATGAAGGGAAATAAAGGGGATAGGGGACTTCTAAATTCTTAGGAAAATTTTGGGAGGTAGGGAGGGATGTTAGGAATGAGGGGAAACTTGAATTTCAAGGATTGAGTAGGGGAAGGGGTCCAAAAGGGAAAAACTCAGGCCTAGTCTAGAAAAGTGTCAAACGTGTAGCAATAGGCTAGGGTTTGTAGAAAAATGATGATTTTGAGGGATAGGAGTGAGGGGAAGTGTTTAGGAAGGTATATTAAGGATAGGGGAAGGCATAAGAGAATTAGGATACAAGTTTTTTTGATGATTTAACCATGGAGGCCATGAAACCAGGAAAAATGCCCTCAAAACCCTAGGAGATGGAAATGAGAGGAATGGGCATGGGAAAAGGTCAAAGGAGGTAGATGGAGTGTAAGCAAGTGAGGTTTTTTTACTAGGGCCACAATTAGTCAGTAAATTTTTGAATGAGGACCTAGGTGGAAAAAATTTCTGAGCGAGACCCTAACATGAATATGAAAAGAGGAGTTTTGATCACTGATGGCAGTATGCAAATACTGACACTAACGTCGACCTTATTGGGGATGGAAACTCCTTGGAGGTGTCAGGAACACCGTAGGCCAAGTGCCTAACCATGTGGGCCAATATGGTCAAAAACTCAATAACTAATGAGCATAACTAAATGCCGCAAACTCAAATGACATAAACTGACTTGTGACAAATTGAAAATTGTCTCAAATTAAAATGAAAACTGAATTGTACCATCAACTGCAAACCCTACTAGAAATTGACACTGAATAAGATGCTCTGAATGTTGAGCTTATTCGTCACACCTTATCTTGTATAACTGATCCATAAACTATCTGATCAAGTGAAGTTGAAGATCTAGTGTAACCAATCAAGTACATGACTACTTGATTGATGCTTGTATTCAACTCCAGCGGATATAAAGAAATATTGAGTAAATGGGAACTCAAAATGAAACTTAAGTTCAAAACCTGTGTTGGTGAACAAATCAATCTCCACCTTTTTTAATGCTTGCAAAAGGCTACCCGAGGGGTCTTGGAAATAATGAAGCATTACCTCTTGTGGATCAACACAAGGAAGGAAGATGTTTTCAAATATAATGGCTGATTGTTCTTCTTCATTTGGGCTATCCTTCTTAAATGGAAATGCAACAATGTCAAATTCCATACCATCCAGACCAGAGACAAGATTTGTATGTTCTTGTAGATATTCATTTGAGGTAGCCAAATCAGCGTCAACACAAATATCTACAAGTGACTTTTCATGTATATCAGAAAATGAATCATCTAGTGATCTGAAATGATCATATGTTAAAACTGATGTAGAATTGATTATGCCATTAATGAATAGAATGTTAAATGAAGTGCAGAAAACCGTGAGAACTGCTTGAGAAGAAGACTTTACGACAGATGATAAAACATAAGTAAGATGCAAAATAGAAGTGAAAACAACAAATACATAGTGATACTAGATAACAAGATTGATTACGGAGCTCGTCCCTGATGGACTACGTCTCCGGGTCCGCTTTCATGATGGGCATCCTCTTTATTAGGATTGAAACTAGAGAGATCGATTACACAGAAATTTTACCAAAATGAATGTGAACACAGGAATTTTTGGTCAATGTCATGAGACAGCTCTCTGAACCAGATTTCCAACACCTGTCACGCTTCCCAATTCTGACTCCGGATGCTCCTGTTACAGTGAAAACAAAACAGCCTATATCCCTATAGAACCTGCACATGAAACTCAAAACCACTCTTTACACTTCAATGAGAAAACTGCCTTTTAAAATCCACCAGGTGCATTTGAACTCCCTCCATCGAGTTTAGGAAAGCATTTGATCTAATTTGGGTTCTTGGGCCTCGGTCTATCCATGTCTTGACACCTTAGGGATAACACCATGGTCATCACATTAGTTTAATATCGAATAACAACCATAAAACCCACAATTGGACCATATATTAAAACTAAAAGCATGGTAGCTTGTTGACCGGGCAGAATAGGTTGACCACCCGCATGTGATTACCGCGATCTAATCACAGGCTGCCACCTCCGCATTGATCCCCGACGGTCTTGGCTGAAAGCTCTCCGACGGTTATCAACTCTGCTCACATGCTGCAGTTTACTCCAATGCTAACCCTAACGACTTATCTGACTCTTCTCACATGACCACAGTTTGACGCTGCTACGGTTATGGTATCCAATTCTACGACGGTTAATTGCTAACCCCAACGACTAATAACTACGCTGCTCACATGGTTAACTGCAGTTATGTAACTTCCTAGCCTGGTTTCCAAGCCAGTGGTTAACATAACCCTGATGGTTATCTGACCTCCGTTCACACGACCATGTGGTCCCGCTGTGGTTTAGAGATGGTGGTTAGGGACTGTTTTAATATATTTGTAATGTTTTGACATGTATTACAAAGGCCCAAGGGTTTAGAATTAGGTTTATGTGTATTGTTTTAATACATTGGCTTTGGAATAAGTTTAGGGTTTAGGTCTAGCATAGGGTTTTGATACATGGTCTTAGCATAGCTTTTTAGGGCTAGGTTTAGGACTAGGGTATGGCCTTTAATACATGGTTTTGGAATGTAACATGGTCCATTAGGTTTTTGTAACTTAGGTTTAGGTATAGGTTAATGGGTTTAGGAATAGGTTTGGATTAGATTAAGTTTTTAAAAATAACCTCTTACATCAAATTGTCACAAAGTGAGATTCACGATAATCGTAACATGATGACGACAACCAAACCCTACAAAATGGACGACAAACCCACGCCGACAACCAAGGTACAACACCATATCAATTGAACACCATGAAAAACCATAGACATCACCTGAAAAACCTGATCCATAACCAACATTGTCGAAACTGAATGACAGCGGATTGAATTTTGTCGACGACACTGAACCTGTGTAATTGATTTGACGAGATCCTCCTGGATCATCTAGTCTTTGAAAAAATTCTATATCTTCATCAATTGAAGGCTACTGAACATGTTCATCAAACTCAAGACAACAAACCTGTTGTACATTGTTTTTGACCTCAACAGATAAATCATGACTCTCTAGAGTTTGTATACAAGCAAACTCAAAATTCTAATCTGCACATATTTCTTCTTGAATTAAAAAAATCAGAAGAGGAAAGGAATGAAGGGTCACTGGAAAGAACATATTTATATATATCTTGCTCGCTTGAATATTGGCAAGACTACTGCAAATTATTATCAAATTTGTATGATGGAGGATCATTGTCATCTTTTGAAGAATTCTTCTCAAGTTCGCTGTCATGCAGGGTAGAATCCATGATCTTCTCATGGTTGTGAAAATGGTTTTCATTCAAAGAATCTAAGAGTTCATCATCCATAAACTCTTCATCGCCATACGCACTTTCCAGCTCTTGAATAAAATTCTCAAAGTGATCACAACAATCCTCAATCAAAAGCAAAGAAGGATAGGCTTCTCTATACTTCTTAAAAAATACTGAGCAAAAATGTTTGAGAGAATAAATACAAGCAGGAGGCAAGCTTTCATACCAGAACCGTACTCTTTCTTCTAATGTGACCATGAACATCTTCATTAAACAATATTCATGAAAATTAATCCTCATCTTATGCACATGCATAGGAAATCCTATTAAATGAAGTGTACAATCATCACCTTTTTTGTCTCTAAATTTTGGCAAGTATGTTTGCCAATCTACCCGAGACATAAGATTTGGAAATCGTGGAACATGATCTCGATGCATAGGAGCATACCTTCTAGATTGAGAATTCATTTTGACTTCTGGATCCTGCTGCTAGTGGAGTCTTTGAATCAAGTTGGAGTCACCAGGCAAATGTTTTAGCCTTCATATGTGTCTGATCGCTTTCCACCAGCAACAATCAGATCTAAACTTTGACATTTTTTCCCAGGGAAGATATGATATCTTCGTCCCCGAAAACGACACTAGTATGTTATCACTCCTCCGGATCTCCAAGGCCGAGGAAGAGTCCAGTTGAGGTAACCGCAGACCAATCTTTTGAGTTGGTAGCTAGCCCTACCAGGTCAGAGAGGGCTCTCTCCAAAGAATTACAGCCAAGAGGGCTAGATGGATTAGGGTTTTAGGCTACGTATAAAGTGCAGAGGTTGTTTTGATTTGATGTTGGGTTTTTGGATGAGGATTAGGTCAAAGAAGCTAGGTCAGGGCAAATAAGATATGATTGCATACATTCAAAGGGGAAGGGTAGGTAGAAAGCCTAACAATTTAAGGTAATTTGGTGAGATGGCTTAAGAATGGTGACGAGCTAAGAAGAGCATGAAACACATGAATTCTTCCTAAACTGAAGAGATGATTACAAATTGTGAAAGTTTCCACAAAACAGAGCATGGAAACTCATGAATTCTGTTCATCAACTTGAAAACTATCACAAAATAGACATGAAATGATTGTTGAAATTAACAACAGATTCAAACAAATGAGACAATAGAAGAAACAATGTCAAATATTCATACCACAAGTATCCCAAGGAAATAACTGCAACTCATGTATTAATATTGGCTAAAATTGGATACAATAGTGTCTCTGATCACTAGTAAAACATCCAACTGAGTCCAACCTATAAAATGAATGAAAAAGTACATGATATATGCCTCAAACAAACTCCTCCCAACCATCATGGGTCGAATCCATGAGAGGAGGAGCAGTTCCACCAAAATATGAATTGATAGCTAGAGTGTAGGGTGGTCAAAGTGACTCATCCCTAATTACAATGAACTGATTCATTACACCTCATAGAGTCTATTTACCTAATGTATTTACCCTAGGTAATAGTAAAAAGACCATAATTACATTTACATGATCAATTACATCAGTAAAAAGTTGATTTCCCAAGAGGAAAATCAAATATGGAGAAAAACAGTGAAAAATTAGGCAACTAGTCAAATGTGCAGTGTCAGTGTCAAACATGCAACGCCAGTGTCAAATGCGCAACACCAGTGTCAAATGCATAGGGCCATCTTCAAACCCACTTTTTCCTACCTTCTCAGTGTCCAAATTGAGACTAGGATAGCTCGTTGGAAATATTATCCTGTCTAGTTTCTAGATCTACCTTTAGTTTGAAAAATGGACTTGATTTAACCCTCCAAAAATGGATTCTCCCAAGATTGGTCAAAAGCACAACACGAGAAGGAAACGCGCATCACCAGAAGCAAACACACAGTGCCGACTTCAAATTGACTTTTGAGTGTCTTACCTAAGTCTGAATTGAGACTATGATATCTAGTTGGAAATATCTCTCTCTTGGCTACACACTAGACCTATCAAGCACTAAAAATGATTAAGTATAGCCCCTCAAAAATCAATTCTCCTAATACTGGTCAAAACGTGTAGAATGAGGGCTCAAAAATGCAGTGTGGTCTTGCAGGATACTTTTGGAGGTCTTCATGAACTCCACTGTTGGGCATGGGATCCCCCGCAGTAGGTTTTGGGGCTCAAAGCCCAAGTTCTAGTCAAAGATGGTGTAGAACTCCGTGAAGTATGGGTGCGGAACGCGAAAGTCTAGGATGAGTCATAGGGTTGTTCGCCCTAAGAATTTTAATTTAATGTAAAGTTTTGTCAGCCTACCCATGGTCTGCGGACCATGGGATTCTATAAATAGAGCGAGGTTCTAAGTGTAAAGAAGGTAATAGAAGATAGATCAAAGATGCAAAGGCATGGTTAGAGCATAGAGTTGGATCTGAAGTGTATTGGGTCATAGTAGTAGTAGGAAGAGGCTCTGCAACTGAGTGCACAAAGGCCTAGTAGAGTCCGCGGTTGAGTGTGTGGACCCCTGTAGCTAAGTGCGCAGGGCAAAGTCGAGTCTGTAATTGGGATTGCACTTGAGAAGGACTATTAATAAAGAGAAATTCGATTTGGAATATTGTGCATCTGTTCGTGGATCTATATTTTGATGTTATGCATTATCTTTACTCTATTTATTTACATGCGCACACTTGATAAATACTTGTATTAATGTTTATATATGAAAATAATCTAATCAATATGCTAAGAGAGCCTAAGTAAGGAAGATTTGGTTAAATAACGTGGGTCGCGTGTGCGAAGACAGTATCACAGGGCGTGGGGTGCCCGTTGAAGCGTGTAGTGCAGCAAGTGCAAAGGTTGGATCGTGAGCCAACCACCTCATATCAGACATCCCCAAGGTGCGGAAACCTGGTTATAGCACCCTCCCATACTACTTCGGGTGAGACCTCAGTCTGCCCTCCACGGACTGTTGCCAAAAGGGCCAGTAGTACCGGGATTTTCTTGGCTAAATCACTTCTGAACCTGGGTCAGGGCCCACTAAGTCAACAAATGGTTCCATTGCCGGGACCGGGATTTGCATAAGGGATGTCTGATGTCGCGCCATTGGAACCCAACAAAGAAGGAAATTGAAGAGTGGTTGGAAAATAAGATTCACTAGTTCGAGACACATAAAAATAGAACTCTGCAAATATCTAAGTAAAAGTGGTTGGAGCGCTACATGTATACGAAATTCCACGATATTTTCTTTGCATCCTTTCCTTCTGAGCTATATGAGTGGATTGAAAAGTTAGTCGACAGCTAGGGCAGGTGTAGGCTCAATCAGATAATAGGGGGATTCATCACTGAGTTTGCGGTAGACACGACCGTGAGCTACAGTGAAGCAGAATGACGCTTTCTCAAAGGAGGGTGAAGTAAGTATATTAAATATTTTAATACCTGGATTAAGATGCTATTGTGTGAAAAAAGGGTCATGAAAATACATTAATGGTTGGGATGACACAGAGCAGAAAGGTCTACAAAAGTAGCAAAGAATTAGAAAACAACCCCTTAATTTCACCTTCGCGAGAGAGCGAGGAAGAGCTCGCTAAGATCTCTCTGAGAAGCGCGGTCAGTTTGATAAGGCAGCCCATTCCGCGGTTACCACCTCCACCCATGCCACCACCCGCTTCATCTCTCTCACCTCCATCTCCACCCATTCCACCTCCACCACCTCCACAGTTAAGTATGGTGAGCGCGATCAAACTACCAATATTCAGAGGGAGAGGGAATGAAGATCCGAACCAATTTTGGTTCATGGTAAGAGTAGTATGGGAAGCACAAGGTGTCACGGATGACAACATTAAGAAGGCTACATTGGTGAGCGTGCTGTAGGATCGCGCGTTAACATGGTATATCAAGCACTCTAGTGACCACCCAAACATAGGGATAGCAAAGATCCAAACCGCGCTAAACAGATAATTTAGCAGGCCAAAGTCAGAAGCACAATTAATCATCGGGTTTAAAGAAATTGTGATGCTCCCGGGTGAGACTCCCTGGGATCTAGATCAATGGCTGAAGAGTATGATCCGCGAAGCCAATATGACGTTGACAGATGGACAACATTGCGCATGGTTTGTAGCATCTCTGACACCGCACTTGAGGACGACGCTGTCACAACAGAAACTTTCAACCCAAGTTGAAGCATTGGAAATGGCGATGAGGTTGCATGAGACCCCGATACAAGACCGTAGGTTGGGAGTTCAGCAAATCCATGCACAACTACAAAATCTATGCCTGCAAATGCAAAGATTGAAGCAAGATAGGGCAGCGCAGCCAGAGGCACGCGAAGAAGTATGGTGCATAAAATGCAAAGGCCAAGGCCATGTCAAGGATCATTGTCCAGTGTTCGCAAACTACTTGGCAGGAGGAGGGCTAAAACCGTTGAGACCGGAGGCATAGGTAGGGCCAAGTGTGGCACGCACATTATGGTGCGCGATCTGCTAGATAGGAGGGAAACATGCAACGGATAATTGTCATTTGCTGCAGAACTATACACAAACACCCTAGCAATTGTTTTGTAATTTCTGCAGGTCAGTAGGCATGATGAGTGCACTTGCCGTAGCTACGAGCTAATGATGGATTGGACCCCGACCTATAGAATGCAGACAGAAACGCGAGCCCTCGACCCAACTCCAGGGATGGAGCACGCTGGATTTCAGGGGTGAGGTTGAGGACTAGGAGGAATGGGACCAGGAAGGGGCCACAGACAATTAATTTATTACAATTGCGGAGGACCAGGGAACTATGCACGTGATTGTACCAACCCAACAAGGATATCTTGTTCGTTTGTGCTCAGTTTGATCATGAAACAATATATTGTCCTACGTTGATCACATAGACGCATGAAAAAGGGGTATTCCAGCCTCCTCCAACTCAGAATATACAAATGATGAGGTTTGAGCCGCACAAAGAAGACCTGAATGTAAACATGATGCTTAGAAGTGGTGTGACCATGGGTGAGGATAAGGGGAAGCAACCAGAGGAAGATACGTGGGTTCGCAAGGCTACTGCAAAGGAACTTGAGTTTGAATTAGAATGCGCAAAGGAGACATTCATGGAAGCTAAGAAGAGCTTCATAAAGGCCTCCACTTCACGTAGTAAGGATCAATCGGAGCCAGGAATGGATCCTTGAATGCTCACTACCTTTCTGGAGAAATGCATGAAACTGTTGCACGATAACAAGGTAGTTAAAGGACTACAGGAGCTGATTACCAGGTGCGCGGGGTCAGGAGAGCCGCGCATAGTCCGGAAATTAGGGAAGCATGCATTACGCACCAGAAGGGAAATGAGGTTGACTGCGCAGATTGGTGAGTATGAAATGGATCAGGTAATCCTAGATCTGGGTTCAGCCACGAATGTGTTACCGAAGCAAACCTGGGAACGCATGGGCAGGCCCGCATTACAATGGTCCCCTATTCAATTGTGAATGGTGAACCAACAGAAGATTTTTTCCATGGAGAGGTTGCAAGTAGTGACAGTTGATATTGAAGGTGCGAGCACACAGGCAGATTTTGAGGTAATAGAGATTGTCGATGACAACAATCCCTATCCCGTGCTATTAGGAATAGACTAGGCCACCGATATGAATGAAGTCATCAACTTGAAGAAGAGAAAAATGATAGGTCGCTACGCGTAATAGTCCCATTGGACCCATCCAAAGGAGTGCGCTACACTGAACTCGTGCGTGATGATGATAGTGATGATGAGCTGGATTGTATTTACAAGATAACTGCGCGAGACCAGGATTGGGTGAATTCGAATGCAGATGGGAGGATCTTGTGGGAGCACGAAAGCTCCTACACTTCAGATTCAGATGAAGATGTAGAGCAATGGTAGAATTGATTGCATGAAGTGACAATGCTGAACTGCAACATGATGGTTAGATCACTGTGTTGCGTAACGATAGAGGAAAGAGAGCTGTCGACATATGATGGATTGAAAGCGGTGGAAAAATTCTTGAGCAAATTCGAAAGCGCAGTACTCGAACAACAGAGGTTCAATGTGTTGAAGTGGGCACTGCGCGCAACAGCCGCATGATGGTGGGGTACACATTAAGGAAATTTTGAGGATTGGCATGGATGTAGAAGGATGATGTGCCTATGATTTGGAAGCTGCCAGCTTCGAACAAGAGTCGATCAGCAGGGATGAAGCAACTTGCGCACCCACCTGTCTCGATGGGTACAAACATGTGCTATGCAGCCCACCCAAGCACACCCCAAATTAAGGATAAAAAATCGGGACAGGACACAACATCAGGAAAGGTGATTCATACCACAAGCATTCCACGTAGAAGTGTTTGAGAAGGTATGCGGAGTCCTAAACAGGGTTCACTAGGTGAGACGAACTGATTGGGACCTGCGGGTACTAGCGGTTCAATGGGCCTATAGGGCCATGTGTAAAAACCTGAGTGCGGAGATGATTCTGAGGCTGAGGAGCAAAGTCGAGACCATAATTTTGGAGAAAAGGAATCCTCACACAATAGCTCTCATAGTTGGGATAGTACGCGAGGATTCGGACGTAGGAATTATGCAGCTACGCGAGGGCGAACATATGCGGATTCAGGAAGCCATTCAACGAGGGAACCTTAAGCTTCGCGAACTCAAAGAAGATTGAGTACGACTAAGGAAGAAAAGCATCTTAATGGACACGAAGATCAAAAAACTGGAAAGTGACATTATGCAAGCATGTCTTGTCGACAAACTAAGAAAGACAAGACAAGAGATGGATAGCCATACTACTGCATTAGAAGATTGTCGCCGAGAATTTGTGACCCTGCTACCATGGCTACAACCACACCTTACCAAACAAAGTAACCAGGCGAGTGCACCACATAAGGAAGACCACGTGGCACTGACTGCCATAAGGATAATTGTGGAATGCCCACGGGCTAGGCTGGAAGGTGAATTGAAGTCTCGTCCAGGTGGTGCGACCACCTGACTAACCATAGGGAGCACAGTCTCAACGCTCCAAGCAGTTGAAAGAGAGCACGGAACTATAAATGAGTCTGTGGGGGATTTGTGCAATAAGAAGGTTGTGCGCAGGAGTAGTATGTCACAAGGGTTGCACCCGCGCATAGGGGGTTGCGCTGTCGCGTGGGTAGGTTAGGAGGTGGTCGTTGGTGTCACTGTTCATGACAAGATATCCAATTTAAGACAAAGAGGAGAGGGCGGTGGGAAATTAAGACACGAAGTCAGAATTAGATTTGGGGCGATCTAGTGCCAGAAATGCATTAATGACTCAGACATGGGGGGAACAATCAAATTGAAATTTGAAAGACGCTATAAAACTACCAAGGCTGGCCATGAGACAACACTTGTTTGTTTGAGATTTGATCTATTACAGAGAGCCCACAGTGTTGAGTGCCAAGCAGTGTTTGAGCCTCCCAAGTCGTAAACAACTACAGACAGCTCGAGCAAGATGACAACTACCAGAATAGGTGTTAGTTTTGTCGAAAATACTGCCGAGGAAGCCGCAGAGAGCCCTGCGCTGCAGATGGGGGACGCATCGGAAATTCCAAAATCAGCCCGAATGTCGAGGCCCAAAAAGGATCCACAGGAAGCGGGACTAGTCCACATGTCCTTGCAAAATACACGGTTTGGTAAAATTTCTATGGAAGGAGACATCCAGTCGGTGCACGCTGCTGCAAACCTGCTCAAGTATGTCCCTTTGTGGAAAGGGAAAGAAAAATTACCCAAGGATTTGGATGCCGTTAAGAGCTCACTCCAAACCCCACTCCTCCCAGATGGAATTCTGTTTAAAGGTTCGGTCCTGGGCCTCGTGCCCACGATGAAAATTGAAGATTGGGACCTCGCGGACAGTGAAAAGTTCCCACACTTGGAGATTAGAAACCTCATGAAACAAAGCAAGGACAAGTCAGTTACAGCATTAGAGCCGCGGAAATGGCTGCACGGTGTGGAGAAGGCCGGGCTACTCCACCTATTGTGGATTCCGCACTTTAAATGGGCACCAATCACGATCTTTATCATCAGGCAACTGCTTTTCCCGGTGCATGATGGGTACTTGTGGTTGGAGGAGCCTATTCCCATCATGGCAAAGCTTATTCATATGATTTCTCGGCTTCCCTGTACGGGAAGGGACCCTGCGGAAATAGTTGGCAAAAGTGGAGATTTGGTGCTCATAGAGGCCTTGAAGAAGAAATACAAGTTGGAAAAGAAGCAGAGAGGCTACATAATTGTTAAGCACTAGAGAAGGTATGTAATTACCACTTATTTTGTCATCTTTTCCTTAAATTCATAACTTCTTCACATTATGAAATAAGTATATGGTGAAAGATTATGATAAAGTCTAGAAGATTTGTGTGTAACGTAAAATGAATAATGATTACCCTTTTCCTATGCAGAAAAAGGAGAAAACGGAAGATCGCCATTCCAAAGGAAAAGACAAGGCAAAGTTAAATATTGACCATTTGACAGGGAACTGCATCCAAACAAGGCAATCCAAATTGGAGCGTATAAGCTAGGATAAGGAAGAGGAGATACCAAATCGACGCAAGAGAACAAGAAGATAACTAAGAAATAACAATATGGTAAATCCCTTAAGATCCTTTGATCCTGAGGGATCGCTACCTTAAAGATTCTCTCCATCGTTGATATATCCGCTCAACTGCTATAAGAAGGGGCAAAATTGATAGCCCAGGGGACGAACTATTGTTGTTTTTATGAAATTCACTATTGTAATTGAAACTTTGATCATCAGCTCTCTATAAAAGAGCGATTACTGTAACTCTGTTTTGATGCTTAATATATAAACTTTGTTGCTATTCCGTCTTTGATTTTGGAGTAATCTTAAGCAATGCGTCCGTGGAGGCTAAGGGCCCGGCCTTGGTGGATCACTCGCTCCTACACCAATATTTTCCGATTCATGTGTGGTTTGATTTCTCTTATTCGCTTTGTTCAGTAATTTGTTGTTCCTTATTATTTCACATATTGGTTCTATTATATTTCGTTTCCATTTGAACAAGTAATGTTATTCTCTGCAACAGGAATGTTATGCTATTCATTCTAAATTTATATTGCATCATTATTCCTTTAACAAACTGATATTATCATATAACATTGTTGTTCCTTACAGATTACCATTACTGTTGATTACAGAGTAATAATGCTGTGTATCTATAAATCGGTATTACTGTGTATTTATCTACAGTTCACTTCTGAATGTGATTGCTGTTCATTTGGGATTGCTATTCTATCGTAATCACAATTGCTGTTTCTTCATAACCATGATTTATACTATTGTATCGAAACTCAGATTACTGTTCCTTTCAATATCGAAGTGCTGAGTGTAATATTTGATCTGGTTTGCTGTGCATTTACATTTGATTCGGGTTGCTGTTCAATATTTCATTTCCTTTAGTTTGCTGTCCCATTTGCGTTTACTGTTTAAATTATTTCCGAAGTGAGGATTGTTGCTTAATTCCTGTAGATTACAATTACTGCTTCATAGGTTAAAGCTTTGCTTCTCAAGCTTGTTAAATGGATTAGTTGTTGTTCCTTTTTTTGTTATTCAAATTATCATTGCTTTGGTGTGTAGAATGATCTGAAACTATAGTGAACATTGGCATATGTTGTCCAGTTCCCAAGTTGATCATCTTTTCTTTGATTTCCTTTCAGTTACATCAGTTTACAAAGGGAGGAGTTATTATTACTGTACCCTTGACTGATGAAGTACTACAGTTTCTTCATTGAATGATTTAGTTACAAACATTTCCAGTTCTTGCAATAACATTTAGAAGTTTGTTTTCAGTGTTTAGTTACTTTTACAGAAGCACTATACTACTAGTATTACTCTGACAAATGACCACCTCAAACTGAGTACACTCTTTGAGATAACAAATCGTACCTGGATTGATAATTAATGTAGGGTAAATAGAGGTGAAAAAGACCCTTTTTACTGCTCGACATTTTGGCGCCATTGTCGGGGAAGAGTGTAGCCATTTGTTTCTTTTTCAAAGTAGTGTGAGTACCTACTAGGAGAGAATTGAGTTTTAAAAACGGAAGGTAAGAACTTGCGTATGGAACATGTAAGAGCCCTGCTCCCCTGCCCGCTTTCTTGTAGATTTGTTGTTGTTTTTGGGTAAAAATAAACATTTGAATTGTGTGCATGACTAAGTAGAAAAATCCTAAAAAGAATCCTAAACCACTACCCAAGCCTAATAAAGCTAAGGGGCCTGTGACCCTTGGCCGATCGACCTTTATAGATGAAATCCTTAAGAAAGCAGAATCTCAGCCTTCAGTAGGACCTAGAAAAGTTGCTTCTAGACAACCTACTAGTTCCCTTCAGGCCACAGGATCACCATCTGTAGCCTTTGCTGAGGTGCATAGCCAAACCGAGGAGCAAGATTTTTAAGAAATTGAGAATTCTAGCCCAAAATCATTACAAGAAGGGAATCTTAGCAACCTCTGTGAAGGAAGAGGAGAAACAGGGGAAACTGAAGAACCAAGATCTCCTCTTGGAGTAATTCAGCCATTAAGCAGCCCAGATAAGGGGAGTGCTGCAAAAATCATTCATAACGAAGTTGAAGAACCTCAAGAGTCGGAATCCCCCTAGATATTAGGAACTCTCATCATCCCAGACAAAGGAAGTGTTGTTAAGGCTATTCCTGTGAAGGCCATCCCTGCTCCATCTAGCCAACCTAAGAATACCCTCCTAGAAATCCCGGAAGGTTATTGGCACATATTTGACCAAATGGCCCAGAACTAGCCAAACACCCAAACCTCCACACTGTGATATCCCATTTTAGATACTGCAGCCAATGCACCTATGAAAGCAATTCCTCTCCAGCATATCCCTACATTTCATTTCCTAACATTGGAAGATCCAGATGCATTTTTGTTTGAATTCGATGTGCTGTGCAGAGGATATGACTATACCACCGACCCTCAAAAACTGAAATTATTTCCCTCTACATTAAAAGAAGCTGCTTTACAATGGTTTATGGGGTTGGGTGGAGGTGTTATAAATGATTGGGATCAGATGAAAGGTGCTTTCCTGAAGAAATATCAAGATTATTGTAGATCTAGAGAATTAAAAGATGAAATATTTCAGATGGTAGCTAGACCTAATGAAACCCTAGAAGAATATGTTGAACGTTTTCAGTATAATCTTCAAAGATCTCCCTATGCATCATTACACTTACCTGACAATGTTTTAAAAACAACATTAATTAAAGATATGAAGGAACAATGGATTGAAACATTGAATATTATGGGAAAAGGAGACATATATCAAGAAAATTTTCCTAACATCATTGATTTATGTATCAGGAGCTCATGAGGAAGTACAAGGCTGAGACCAACAAAACATGACAAGTTTACAAGGGACAACAAGACCTCTGGAGAAGGAGTAACTCGTGTAGAAATTGGAAATTTATTAGAAAATTTCAAAACTAACATATTGGGGACTTTGACAACATAGCTCGATATTATGCAAGCCAAGCAGAAACAAGCATAGGCAGAGCAGAATCTAGAAATCTTCTGTCCCAGATGCAGAAAGAAATAGAGCCACAAAGAGTGCCCATTAGATGCGGTTCAAGTTTGCGCCATTTGTACAAAAGACTACTGTACAAAAAGTTGCGCCTCACTTCCTAGTTTGAAAGCAGTATACAAAGAAGCGGAAGAAGAACCAGAACCGATGTACCTACTTAATCAGCGCTATCAATGGCAGCCATGAAAATCAGGTATGTTCCCCGATCCAACTTCTTCTTTTTAGCCTCCACAATATCATTCTTAGCAATATAATACAATGTGGAAAAATCAACCTCCCTTCTCAAATTGGCCACAAAAACCATTTCCTCCATCATCGCCATGTCCGAATCAAGCAAGGCAATCTAATTGGCCAAATTTTCCCTATGCCCCACCATATTGGAAAAACAATGTGTATCCAACACAATGGTCCCCTCCCACATTGCAGAGTTAAGCCTGACAGACAAATTGGCAAAGACTAATGAATCAACTAGTAGGAACCATTCCGCTCCCTCAACCTACACTGCCAGCATTGCAACAAAACCCGCAGTCCAACTTAAGACCGCAACTCCCATCCCAACCCAACCCGAACCCAAATAATAGACCGGTCCAATCTGTTCAAATAATTGAAACACCAGAGCTAGAAACTGATCTAAGGGAGTGTAATGACCTTCAATTAAGATCTAGGTGCATTATAGAGACTGAGGGAGATAAAAATGTTCAAGTTGAAAATCATTTACCTGTAGAACAACCATTACAAGAAGAAGATGTAGCTAGAAAGCAGACTCATTACCAAGCAACCACATCTTCTCCCCCATTCCCAAAACGATTAATTATACCACGACCTATAGAACATCCTGATTTTGACATTCTGGGAGAACTTAAGAACCTGTACATAAAAATCCTGCTCCTCCAAGCCATCCAAGACATCCCAATATATGCAAAGACCATCAAAGAGCTATGTTTAAAAAAACCAAGGAGGAGAATAACAAATAATCCAATAGTATAAGTAGTTGGCACCTTATCTGACCTATTATCGAGAAAAGAAACACCTGTCAAATATGAAGACCCATGAAATCCAATAGTAACAGTACAAATCAATGGACAAACCTTTTCAAATGCCTTAGTTGATCTAGGGGCTGCAATTAATATCCTAACAACTACCACTTGTCAAAAACTGGGCATTACATTAGTAGAACCAACTTCCACTTTATTAGAACTGGTTGACCGATTAGTGGTTAGGCCGAAAGGCACACTACATGATGTCATGGTATCCGTTGATTCCTAGGAATATCCTGCTGACTTTCTGATAGTAAACCCTAAAAACTGACTTGATGGACACCCATTAATTTTAGGCAGACCTTGGCTTGCGACCGCTGATGCTTACATTGGCTACCGACAAGATAGTACATGACCATAACTAGAGGGACTAATATCAAGAATCTAGACTTATACCCTCTAGCCCAGCCAAGTGTCACAATAATAAAAACTAAAAAACATCCTGTATCATACCTTACCAAAAATATTAGATCCCCACTAACTATAGAAGATGCCCACAATTTGAAAGATCAAACAAAGGATGATGTTATTAACAACTTTATTAATGAAACTGAATCTAGATCCCACATACAATGTCACATGATAGAGGCAACATTTCATAATGAATTGGAAGAAGATCCTCTCAAAGACACTCATGGTCAAACAATACCTACTACCTCTTTTTCAAATAGCAAAACTGTGGAGATTGAGCCATGAAAAACTTTAAACATTAATAGTAACCTGTCTCTTGAACAAGAAGAAAAGCTGATCCAACTACTGAGAAAATACAAGGAAGCATTTGCATGGGATTATCCGGACATGAAGGGAATCGATCCCTAGTTATGTATACACCACATTTACACAGAAAAGGATGCAAGACCTATTCGTCAACCCCAAATGAGACTTAACCCTCATCTAAAAGACATTGTGAAAGCTGAACTACAAAAACTTTTAGATGTAAACTTTATTTATCCTATCTCCAATAGCAAATGGGTCTCTCCACTTGTAGTGGTGCCAAAGAAGAATGGGAGTGGAGGATTTGTGTAGATTATAGAGAATTAAATAAAGAAACATGAAAGACCACTTTCCCCTGCCATTTATTGACTAGGTATTAGATAAATTAGCAGGAAAGAAATTCTTTTCTTCTTGGATGACTTCAGTGGATACAATTAGATTTAGATTGCCCCTGAAGACCAAGACAAAACTACTTTTACCTATCCTTGGGGAACGTTTGCCTACAAAGTTTTACCTTTTGGCCTATGCAATGCTCCTGCCACATTTCAAAGGGCTATTCTCAACATCGTTTTAGATTTAAAAAATGAAGGGCTCCAAGTATACATGGATGATTTCACACTATACAGAGATGATTTCAACCTAGCACTAGACACATTGGAAAAGGTGCTGCAACGATGTATCGCTACCAGGCTTTGCCTGAGCCATGAAAAAAGTTATATGATGATGACTGAAGGACTCATCCTAGGTCATTGTATCTCAACAGCTGGAATAGAGGTAGATCCGGCAAAATTCAAATAATTTTGTTAATACCTACCCCCACCACACAGACAGATGTACACAATTTTCTTGGATTTTCTGATTATTATAGAATATTTATAGAACATTTTTGTCACATTGCTGCACCTCTATACGCACTGACAGGGATTGTTGACTTTATTTGGACAGATAAATGTGACCGTGCTTTTGAGGATCTGAAAAATCTTGTGTCAACAACCCTAGTACTCAGAGGTCCAAATTGGACCTGCCATTTCAAATTTCATCAGATGCTTTTGATACAACTATTGGAGAAGTCCTTGGGTAGGAATTTGACATCACCATAAAAGACTGACCTGGAAAAGAAAATCCTGTAGCTGACTTTCTTTCACGAATGCCAAAGCTAGTGGACGCAGCAGCAGTCGAAGATCAATTTCCAGATGAACATTTGTTCGTTGTCACTATTAAAACACCCTGGTATGCTAATGTTGTGAATTATTTAGCAGTAGGAAAATTACCAAAACATTTGACCCCCAATGAACGAAAGCAGGTTGTCTAGCATAGTACCCGATTTTCTTGGATTGGGGGCTAATTTTTTCATACAGGGGCAGATATGCACGTCAGGAGATGCGTCTGTGAAGATGAAATTTTTGACATTTTGAAAGCCTGTCATGACGGACCGTGTGGTGGAAATTTCGCAGATCGACGAACTAGCCACAAAGTTCTGCAAACAGGGTATTATTGGCCCACAATATTCAAAGATGCAAAGAAATTTGTTCAAGCTTGTGACAGTTGTGAAAGAGCAGGATGCCCTGGACAGTCCGACAAAATTCCCCTGAACCCACAACTAGTCATTGAACCATTCGAACGATGGGCGCTCGATTTTGTTGGTCTGATCACTCCATCATCAAACCAGAAAACATATATTTTGGTAGCAACTGAATATGTCACCAAATGGGTTGAAGTAGAGGCATTGCCCAGAGCTACATAGGATTCCTTTATTTGGTTCATATTCCACATATTTGTGCGATATGGCCTCCTAAGAGACATAATCACGTATGAAGGACCATAGTTTTTTGGTAGTAAAATTGCTGCAACACTGAAAAACTATCATATTCAACATAAAATTACCTCTCCTTACCACCCACAAGCAAATGGCCAACTAGAGATCACGAATAAAGTAATAGAAGCAATACTGACAAAAACCATTGCGCCACACGGACGCGATTGGGCTACAAGATTGTTGGAAGCCTTGTGGGCATACAGAACAACATGGAGAAGCATTACTGGTTATTCACCATATCAGCTAGTATTTGGAAAGGAACCCATCTTTCCAATAGAATTCGAAATACAGACCTTGAGAACAACACAAGAAGTCGGTCTAGATTTAAACGAGGCCCAGATTAATAGATTACAGCAGATCAATGAGCTGGATGAAATCAGGCTCTCTGCTCTTCAACATACCGCATTGATCCAACAACAGAGAGCCAAATGACATGACGCCCTCGTCAAAAAGAAAGTCTTCTTCGAAGGAGATTGGCCGCTCCTATACAATTCCAGGTTTCAGGATTTTCCGGGGAAACTTCAGTCTCACTGGCTGGAACAATACGAAATCCAGAAGGTACATGATAATGGCACCATTACTCTAACCACCATTGATGGATCATGACATACCTTTAAGACAAACGACCACCGAGTTCGATTATACCGCAAACCACTTACTCAGGAATCCTTCTACCAGTAACTCCGCAAAGACTCCAACATGCAGATTCTGATTGAGGAAGAGAAATCTTCCTCACCTTTGGTTCATTAAGTGATTTGATTGCTTTTACATTTTGTACATAACTCTTTTGTTTTGTTTGTGTAAATTACTTCTAGTACATTTTTTCATTTCTACAACTTTTTCATTTTGCTGTTCCTTTTGGATGGAACAATGCTTTCACCATTTTGCTGTTCCTTTTTGAAGGAACAACACTCCTGCATTTTGCTGTTCCTTTCGGAAGGAACAAAATTTTCAACATTTTGTTGTTCCTTTTCGAAGGAACAACGCTTTTGCATTCTGCTGTTCCTTTCTGAAGGAACAACATTTCCGCCGTTTTGTTGTTCCTTTCCGAAGGAACAACACTTTCACATTTTGCTGTTCCTTTCTGAAGGAACAACACTTTCACGTTTTGCTGTTCCTTTCCGAAGGAACAACATTTTTGCATTTTTCATGTTCCTTTCCGAAGGAACAACACTTCCGCCTTTTCGCTTTTCCTTTCTGAAGGAACAACGCTTTTACGTTTTACTGTTCCTTTCTGAAGGAACATCACTTTTGCATTTTTGCTATTCCTTCGGAAGGGAACAACACTTTTGCTTTCTGCTGTTCCTTTCCGAAGGAACAGTGGTTTCATTTTCTGCTGTTCCTTTCCAAAGGAAAAACACTTTCATTTTTCTGTTGTTCCTTTCCAAAGGGATAGCACTTTCGTTTTTTGTTGTTCCTTTCTGAAGGAACAACACTTTCATTTTCGGCTGTTCCTTTCCGAAGGAACAACACTTTCATTTTCTATTGTTCCTTTCCGAAGGAACATCACCTTCATTTTTCTACTGTTCCTTTCTGAAGGAACAACATTTTCACGTTTTTTTTTGTGCTTGTTTTCTTTGCTGTTCCAGTTAAGGGACCGCTGCTATTCCTCTCAATGAACAATAGTTTCGAGTATATTTTTCCTTTTGCTTGCGATTTTGTGTACAGTAGCTGTTCTATCTTTTTAGAGTGCATTTTCTTCTTTGTGTGTTTTACTATTTAGATCATTTTTGAGATTCATGGTCATTTAAATCATAGCTATACATTTAAGCAATGAATACAAAAACTAGAGGATGCTGAAATCAACAAATTACATAAAAATCGTTATCTTTAGAAGAAAGTGCTTTGAATTGATAAGAGAAAAGAGGAAAGGACACAACTATTGATCACCTTGCTGTCATTATTCTACTAATACCGATATGATTGATTATTTTTATCATGATGGTTCTTTTAAATCCCCATAATTCTCTTTGAACATTATTATCGAATAAGAATAAGGGCATATTTTTCTCTATTGAGATGTTAAGACTTCTTCCACCATCCCCACTTTTAAGGAGTGTTGAACCACCCTCTGTATATAAATAGGAAAAGTGCTATATAAAAGAAAAAAAGAAGAAAAATAAAAATGTTTATATGATTGCTAACATGATTTGTGAGATGAAGGATAGGGGGTCTCATCAGGGGCCATCCTACCATGATCATAAGGAAGAAAGTGAAGTGGAATTCCCACTATGGCCACCACACCAGGGATATGATCTAAGAGGCACCTCAGAAAAAATAAAGAGTCCTTGGAATAGGAGGTCTCATCACGAGCCGACCTGCCCACCTTTCACTCCTTCCTGGTGAATGGCATTATGATTCATCTGGTTACCAAGCCAGCATAATGGCCTCCATTCTGACACTGCACAACACTTTCCTAGGCATACACAAAGGATTATGGTGCCAAGAGTGAAATAAACAACTCTTTCAAGGTTATGGACACCTGTGGGAAACAGAGCTCTGTTGATGGTATTGAAGTCCTATTTCTTATACACCAATAGCAATTATAAAACCCTTCTTCTTATATCTTTGTAAATGATTCAAATGAGACTATGTATATAACCCTTACAAACCTTTGATACATGAAAATCAATTATGACGGTAAAGGTTGATAATGAACGCATAGGACCTTTTATGCATGTCAACTGTACTATCCTCCAATTCTCTCATCATATCACGACATTTCCTTATTTATTAAGCGATTCTATTATAACGCCTCGATTTTGGCAATCCGCTCATCGTTGTAAACATGGAATTTCTGCATACGCTATTCCTTTATGACTCTGTACTATGGCAGTTCAGCACGCTGCGTCTTCATTTGACAGCCGAGGTCGGCCTATCACATTGCAGGGGGGCGAAGGTGACCAGGTGATCCCCATAATTCGCTTGCATACGTGTTAGCTTATCATTCGGAGAATTAATGACTTGGGAATAGCAAAGCTTAACCATATTTTTTTTCCCAATATGCATGGCTTGCTGTTCCGAAGCTATTTCCGTGTTTTGCTCTACAAAAATTAGTGGTAAGTTCGAAATTCGAATAACTTTCTGTTCCATCATTTTCCTTGTGTTTGCTAACGGTGAGCTAAAAATTTGAGCAACCTGCTGTTCCATTGTCGTCTTTGTGTTTTTTATAGTGTGCTAAGCATGGGGGGAAGATCAATTCACAGTGAGCCATAGGTGTTGATGGTATCTGATGCTACACGAGAGATCCTAGAAATGGCACGAGGGATGGTTTATCTTAACCATCTACAACAATCCAACGAGACAGTGGCAATTGAGTTTTGACAGAACTTGTAGGAACATCATTCCATGGTGAGAGGGAGATAGATAACAGCCACTGATGATATAATTGCAGAGGTTTCGGGACTGCCAGCCACTCGACCTGTGTGGATTCTGAAAAAGGTGAGACTGCGAGACGCCATGAAAATATTCCAGGATGAAGGACAGAACCTGACTGTAAAAGGAAAGGGAGTTTTACCGGTAACCTTGGGAGAGCCGTGGGTGGAATTGGCAAGAATTATCCAGAGCTACATCACTTGTGACGACAGGAAAGATGTGGTAAGACCACGACATCTTAAACTTCTAGCTGTGTTAAAGCAAAAGTGCGCTGTGAATTTTCCTGTGTTTTTAAATTCTTTATTACATGATGTTGCCCGAAGCATGAAGAAATCTCACCATTTAGAGTCAGTAGTAAGCCACCATGGGTTAATATGACTGATAGTCAGCCACAACCTTGCCCAACAACAGAGCAGTTGGGAAGAACTGATTTTCACGATAGATGGAGGACTGGCTTTGCCAGCCCCAAAACGAAAACATGTTGCCTGTACATCGAGTAGACCTCTGAAACGAAGGAAATCTGTTAGACTGGAAAGGATCAGGGGAATGCTGAGAAATCACCAGGAAGACAGTAGTCAGCCTGTGGAGATACACAATTCAGGAGATGAAGAACCCCCACAATTGGAAGGTGGGGAGAATGAAAAACAATTGGAGGAAAATGATGAAGGAGAACCGGAGGAAGAGACTGAGCAATCCGGTCAGGAGGAAGAGGAAGCAGAGCAACGCAGTGAAAGTCCACTGCAAAACCTGCTACAAGAAAGTGAATTGGCCCAGATTCTGGCCAATATGGGTAAATATGTCCAAGCTCATAGCCCACTTAACCCCCACACTGAAGAAGGACTGCAGGAGCACTCTGTTCATGACAAAAGTGCACTTGAAGAACTGTGTGACGAAGAGGAAGGAGATGAGGATCACTCTGCTCATGATGAGAATTGATCTGGAACAAAGAGTGATGAGAATGAAGAAGAGGAACAATCTGTAGAAGAGGAGGTTACCCAGGAAGCAATAGGGCAAGCTAGGGTTTCTACCCCTGAACAACCTGGTCAGCATAGCACTGAAGAAGCACCCCGAGAATAAAATAGGGAAATTAGCCAAGACGAAGGCACAACACTTGAGGTACAAAGTCCAGGCCCTAGTAAACGAATGACTGTTCCTTCCAAGAAAACAGAGGAAATTAAAAGATTGCGAAAGGAACAGCAGAGACTACTTAACGTGATTAAGCAACTTTGACAACAGATAAGGGTTTTGAAAATGGGAAAGAAAAAGGAACCTCTGTGCTAAAACATGCAACCGCTCAGACAAAACCCCTTAAGAAAAAGATAAAGAAGACTCAAGTCCAACCTGCTATTCAAAATCAAAAGGAACAGCATCTGGCTGTTGCCCATGTCGAAGTACAAACAGATAACATATCGTCTTGTGACAAGGAAATTCAGATAGAGGCACCATCCTCTAAGGAAACTCGGACCATAAAAATGAGATGCTATGATAAGAAGATCCAAGTAGATCTCCCACCTACAACTATTATGTTGGATAATGACTCGAGGACAGTAACTCTGCGGAAAGATTTGGCACAAGCCCAACAAACAATAGAGGAACTTACAGAGCAGACTGTCCCTCGAGAAAAATATGAGAAATTACAACAACAGCTGAGGAACGTTAACATATCCGAAAGCCAAGCATTTGAAGGATGGTGAAAGGCAGAAGAAAGAGTCAAAAGGGTAACTCATAGACTAGACATAGTCATCAAACAAATGGATACCTTATGCTCTCTGTATACTGACGTTCTAGTGTGTAGGGAACCTTCTAGGAACTATGCTTTATTTTTAATGGAAAGATATTTACAATTGAAAATTAAAGTTGTCAAAGTAGGGGTACCTATAGAGATAAACACCATTGATGACTTCATAAATTGTTGTAAGCATAACGGAGTGAAAGTTCAATGACTATTATGTGAATTCTATTTGCACAATCTTGTATTAGATGGAGAAACAGATCAGAACCCTAGCCCTTTTGTGGGTGATGTCCAACTGCAGGGATTTATTTCTTTTGGTGTTAATCAAATAAAGTGGCTTAAAGTCTACAATGTCGTTCAAAGACAGGAGAATGGATTAGACTTATGGGTGAGATGTGAACCTAGAGACCCACAACAATTATGGAATAAACATAGGAGCCTAATGAGAACTCATTGGGACCTATCCACACAGTAGTCATACGAAAGGGGTAGAATACTTCTTTACTATAAAAGACCTTGCCATAGCAGCAGCCAAATTTTGATACCAGACTTCTAATCCGAACATCCAAAACCGAGAACCATTCAATTATGAGAACTTTAAGCTAGCTGCTGACCGCTTGGGTATCTACGGTGACCTCGTTTTGAGAGAAGGCCCATCTTGGTTAGGCTGTAGGTTTAGAAGTCCAATTATTTGGCACCTTGCACGAGGATATCAAGCCTTATATGAAATGCCTAAAGGTTAGACAAAACATTTCTTCGAATTCTTAGCTAGAAATCATGGTTGTAGACCACCTCATGAGATCCCTTCTCCAGCTATTCCCTAACTGCCTTGCATGTCAATTACAATGTTTTCATGAGGGCATGAAAAACCGGGGTGTGTTGAGCACTAGAGAAGGTATGTAATTACCACTTATTTTGTCATTATTTCCTTAAATTCATAACATTTTTACTTTATGCAATAAGTATATGGTGAAATATTATGATAAAGTATAGAAGATTTGTGTGCAACGTAAAATGACTAATAATTACCCTTTTCCTATGCAGAAAAAGGAGAAAACGGAAGATCGCCATTCCAAAGGAAAAGAGAAGACAAATTTAACTGTTGTCCCTTTGACAGGGAACCCCATCCAAACGAGGCAATCCAAATTGGAGTGTATAAGCTAGGATAAGGAAGAGGAGATACCAAATCGACGCAAGAGAACAAGAAGATAACTGAGAAATAACAATATGGAAAATCCCTCAGGATCCTTTGATCCTGAGAGATCGCTACCTTAACAATTCTCTGCATCGTTGATATCTCCGCTCGGCTGCTATAAGAAGGGGCAACATTGCTAGCCCAGGGGACAAACTATTGTTGTTTTTATGAAATTCACTGTTGTAATTGAAACTTTGATCATCGACTCTCTCTAAAAGAGCGATTACTGTAACTCTGTTTTGATGCTTAATATATAAACTTTGTTGTTGTTTTGTCTTTGATTGTAGAGTAATCTTAAGAAGTGCAACCCTGGAGGCTAAGGGCCCAGCCCTGGTGGATCACTCGCTCCTGTACCAATATTTTCTGATTCGTGTGTGGTTTGATTTCTCTTATTCGCTTTGTTTAGTAATTTGTTGTTCCTTATTATTTCACATATTGGTTTTGTTATATTTCGTTTCCATTTGAACAAGTAATGTTATTCTCTGCAACAGGAATGTTATGCTATTCATTCTAAATTTATATCGCATCACTGTTCCTTTAACAAACTGATATTATCATATAACATTGTTGTTCCTTACAGATTACCATTATTGTTAATTACAGAGTAACAGTGCTGTGTATCTATAAATCGGTATTACTGTGTATTTATCTACAATTTACTTCTAAACATGATTGTTGTTCATTTGGGATTACTGTTCCACCGTGATCACAATTGTTGTTTCTTAAAAACCATGATTTATACTGTTGTATCGAAACTCAGATTACTGTTCCTTTCAATATAGAAGTGCCCTGTGTAATATTTGATTTGGTTTGCCATGCATTTACATTTGATTTAGGTTGTTGTTCAATATTTCATTTCCTTTAGTTTGCTGTCCCGTTTCCATTTACGGTTTAAATTATTTCCAAACTGAGGATTGTTTCTTAATTCCTATAGATTACAATTATTGCTTCATAGGTTAAAGCTTTGCTGCTCAAGCTTGTTAAATGGATTAGTTGCTGTTCCTTTTTCTGTTATTCGAATTATCACTGCTTTGTTGTGCAGAACGATCTAAAAATGTAGTGAACATTGGCATATGTTGTCCAGTTCCCAGGTTGATGATATTTTCTTTTATTTCCTTTCAATTACATCAATTTACAAAGGGAAGAGTTATTATTACTGTACCCTTGACTGATGAAGTACTACAGTTTCTTCATTGAATGATTTAGTTACAAACATTTCCAATTCTTGCAGTTACATTTAGAAGTTTGTTTTCAGTGTTTAGTTACTTTTGCAGAAGCACTATACTAATAGCATTACTCTGACAAATGACCGCCTCAAACTGAGTATACTATCAGAGATAAAAAATCGTACCTGGATTGATAATTAATGTAGGGTAAATAGAGGTGAAAAAGACCCTTTTTACTGCTCGACAGTAATTAGTATTATTCAAGACAAAGGGGTGCGCGTAGCCCCTAGCTGCTGGCGGGAAGGTGATGAGAAAATGTCGCGGAAACAAGGTACCAGCGACGGTTGTTGCGCTGGACAAAAAATGCGCGGAGGGGGTCCAAGACAACTGGGCCGAATTCCTCTGTGAAGAATTCCTAACCAACTGAAAAGAAGCTCAAGAGCAAGGCAAGACCTTCCACTACACGTGGTTGCTCTTGTCTATCTTATTGGCGACAGGGGACCTACCTGAGGACAGTCAGTTCCCTCCTCTTGAAAAGAACTTGCCAGAGGTAGAAAAATATGCGTCGCTTTGGGTGACGAAAGATGCCACAAGGATATGCAAGACCAAGATCTTCTGGGTGCTCATGGAGGCGAGTGTTCGAATATGGATCAACAAAAGGCCGCGCCTATCTCCCACAATGTATGACAGTCTGTAGAGCTTTGCAGACTTCGAGGCGGATCTGCACAATGTGTATATCAAGGCGTGTATGGATCCGGCGCAGAACTAGACCAAACCTCCTTTCATCACGATTGATGATGCCATCTTTGCTGTGCTCGACTCATGGCCACCCGAGTGGCGTGATCCGGATTTGGCGGCGCGCAATAAGATAATGATATAAAAACAACAGGATGCCACCAAGCTGCTGGCACAATAGAAGCACAATGAGTAGTTGAACGAGGAGGTAAGGGCTTTCCGTGAGGCAACAAAGGCCGCTGCAGAGAAGACCAAGGCTGCCAAAAACGCAACAGCAACACCAGCAACAGGGACCACCACAAAGTAGGAAAAAGGTGGCCCGGACCTGACCACGGGACAGGGGACAGAGGGCATGGTAGAAGGCGCGAACCCAACTACGACATCTAAACAACTGAAACGGTCGCGCGGTACGGAACGAACAGGCCCACGGAAGAAGACCAAGGCTTCTAAATTGGATGGTAAACCCATTACACTGACAGAGGGTGACTTATATGACATCGACGACATAGTTCGCGAGGTCACCAGGGAAGCGCTCCATGAAGCGATGACAAAGCAGCAGAATGTGTTGGGGGCCCACAGGACGCAGCTGCAGGAACTTCAGGTGTAGCCCCCACAAGAGGGAACGGTAGTCGCATATGGTGCCGTAGGTACATCGAAAATGGAGCAGTTACTGCGAGCCAAGATGGCTAACACCGTTATGTTGCCAAATGGAGCACTAACAGCGGATAGCATAGAGGACAGAGCCGCGGTGGGCTGGATTAAGGGACTGGGCCTAAACTTGGCTACCCTTCCATGGGATACATTATACCAGCTAAAGGACGACACGACAGCAGAACTCCATGCTAGGGAAGGATGCACAGTCCATAAACTCAGTGAAAAACGAATCAACATCGAGCAGCTTAGTCTACAACATGATGAAGCATTGGCGTAGACTCACAAGCTGGAGCAGATAGTAGAGGAAGCATATTTCCACGCTCCAGAGCTAGAAATTGCGACAGACCTACCAGTAGGAGTGCATATTCACAAATTGGCCAGTGGATTCTGTTATAGACATTTTTGTGCCTCGCGACATGGAGCATGAAATGTCAATAATTACAGGGATCCTCAGTCCCTAAACATGTTGTTCTTACCCCTAAAAGAACAAGGTCATCAAACAACAGCACTTCCAATCAGTTCTCCACCTGAAAACACTTCAAAACAGGCTATTTTTGGATCATGTCAGCTGCTCCACTGAGCATCTGCGCTGGAATGCAACTGCTCCTCCTTGTACTTGCGCTGGAAGTCAAATCTAATGAAGGCTACCTGCGCTGGGCGAGATTGGCCAAGTGGCACAGTCATTCTGCAAGGTGTCAACTGCCCAGGAAGCTTCCAAACTGACACTTGGTTCATGAGATTCGCCCTGTGATGAGTAAGAGGTACTTGATCACCATGTGTAAGCAAGGATCTCCAAGTGGACTCAAGAACTGAAGATTAATTGAAGAGGGAGAGGACACTAGTCAGCTCTATGCCAACCTCAAGCTGACTCATCCTCTCTTCTTCTCTCCTATATATAGAGCTCTTCTATGAGGTCTAAGGAGGCTGGAATTTTGTGTAAAGCAAGGAGGTGCTGTTGGTTTACAGTTAGAGCTATTGGGTGATTTTTTTACTAGAGGTGAAGAGGAGAGTTCTTGCTGCTGGGAGGTGCTGCTGGATTGGAGCCATCATTGGTTGTAACCTTCTCAGAACCCTGTTACTTCTATCAATAAAGTTTTGCATGTTCTCCTATATACTTGTATTGCATTGATGTATTGTATTTACATGTATATTTGATTCACTCTAATCCATGCATCAGTTATGAGTACTTGTATCTTGTAGTTTCCTCTCTTGTTTTGTGCAGGATCTGTGTGTAGCTGGACGGCAAAGAGAGCAAAGAGCTGGGAACAAGAGACAAAGAGAGAGGACAAGGATCGACTAAGCGAAAGACACCAGGTTGGTTAATCTTTTCTTCCTTCTCTCTGTACTTTCATAAAGGGAAACATCAAAGCTTTACTTTCAGTTGTTGCTAAAGACTGTCACCTTTAGAGTAGGGATAGGGTCATCCGCATCGGATACTTTTCCCCACAACAGATTCCGCGAGGCAAAGGAAAAAGAAATGAGGATACAGCTGGACCTCAACCTTCATATTGTCAAAATGCGATTAAAGGCGCAGTCATCCACAGCCCCGTAAGTTAGGGAACAGAGCGCTGACGTTATCCAAAAAGGGCTGGAGGAAATAGGACAGGCAGTGCATATCTATACGACTATGTTGGAAGAATCCTTCGTGATCCTCACTTCCTTAGAAGAGGACCCCACTATACAATGCCTGGAAATCAAGGCACGGGAGCTTCAAGTACAATATGACAGTGTGCATGGAACATCGTAGACAGTGGTCCTGACCCAACGATTAGCAAAGCTACAACAGGCGAAGGCATTGAAGGAATAGGTGGATGCTGCGCGCCAAAAAGAGGCCTTACTTAAAGCGCGTGTCTAGCCTTGGATTGATGAGGCCTTCCTCATCACTACTGACATCGAAGAAAAGCTCACACAGATGAAAGTGATGCATGATTTACGACAGGGCTTTGCACCTGACAGTGAGCATTCAACCGAAAGAGTCGAGCAGATCCAACAAACGGCAAAACAGTGCACTACGGACCTTCGCGCAGCACAAGCCTAGTTGGAAGGGCTCCGTGACAAGATCACTACACAATGACTCGAGACAAGTCATGATGATTGTGTTGGGGGCCCATTTGGAATGGGATCCCCCGTAGCAAGTTTTGGGGCTCAAAGCCCAAGTTCTGGTCAAAGATGGCGTAGAACTCTGCGAAGTACGGGGGCGGAACGCGAAGGTCTAGGATGAGAAATAGGGATGTCTGCCCTAAGAATTTTAATTTAATGTAAAGTTGTGTCAACCTACCCATGGTCTGTAGACCATGGGATTGTTTAAATAGAGCGAGGCTCCAAGTGTAAAGAAGGTAATAGAAGATAGATCGAAGATGCGAAGGCATGGTTAGAGCATAGAGTTGGATTTGAAGTGTATCGGGTCGCAGTGGCAGTAGGAAGAGGCTCTACAACTGAGCACGTAGAGGCCTAGTAGAGTCCGCAGCTTAGTTTGCGGATCCCTGCAGCTAAGTGCGTAGGGCAGAGTTGGGTCTGTAATTGGGATTTTACTTGAGAAGGATTATTAATAAAGAGAAGCTCAATTTGGAATATTATGCATCTGTTCGTGGATCTATATTTTGATGTTATGCATTATCTTTACTCTGTTTATTTACGTGAACGCACTTGATAAATACTTGTATGTGTTATGAAACCAACTCAAGAAAAGATAGATCAACGCCTTAGAATTCAGCCTCTTCGAGGGGGCAGCCTCCTTTACATTACATAAATGAACAATTCTTCGATGATTCAAATGACAAAACCTCCTTTCTATATATAGGAGTCTATGGAGTCAATATATAATCCAGCCGACCTAACAATAATAATATAAAGCCACGAAAATAACAATAGAGGGATTCTATGGGGCACAAAAATAACAATATGGGGGTAATAGGGGCACAACAATATAAATAAGGGGTATAACTACAATAGTAAGGGGGTAATCACTAGTATTATAGGGACCCAACATGCCCCTCTCCTTCAAAAAAGTGTTGTCCTCAACGCTTGAGTAGTTCTAAATACTTCTGCATAAAATTCTCATCCTCCCATGTGGAATCTTCAGCGGATAAGTTCTTCCACTTGATAAGATACTCTTAAATTGATCGATTTCGTAGCTGTCGAGTTCTTGTTTCAGTGACTGCTTCCGGTTCCAATATAATTTTTCCTTCCTCGTCAAGTTCTGGCAATATTGTTTGAATTGGGAGCTTGTCACCTATAACCTTCTTTAAACATGAAACATGGAAAACTGGGTGCAATCGAGAAGCTGCAGGAAGCTCCAATTTTTATGCCATAGTACCAATCTTTTGCAACACCTTGTACGGACCATAATACTTTGGTGATAATTTATTATCCTTCTTAGCTTGCTTTAGGGACATTTGCTTATATGGTTGTAGCCGTAGGAATACCCAATCACCTACATCAAAACTTCTTTCACTGCGATGTTGATCTGCCTGTTGTTTCATTCTATTTTGTGCCAACACGAGGTTATCCTTTAAGAGTTGGAGGACTTGTTGTTGATGTTCGATGTGATGTTCCACTGCCTGAACCTTAGAATTTTCTCTTAAATATGATGTGATGGATGGTGGTTGATACCCATAAAGTGCCATAAATGGGGTCATTTTTGTTGCTGTATGGAAGGAAGTGTTATACCACCATTCAGCCAGAGGCAACCATTTGACCCATTGTGTCTGTTTATCAGATACAAAGCAACGAAGATATCCTTCCAAACATTTGTTTACTATCTCAGTTTTCCCATCAGATTGAGGATGATAAGATGAGCTATGAGCTAACTGAGTACCAAGACAGGAAAATAATTCTGTCCAAAAATTTCCAGTGAAAATGGGATCTCTGTCACTTACAATAATCTTTGGGTTTCCATGTAGCTTTTGAACTGTTTCCATAAATGCAGTAGAAACTGTACTGGCTTTAAATGGATGTGATAATGCACAAAAGTGTGCGTACTTGGTAAGTTTGTCAACTACCACCATGATGACACTCTTTCCCTCAGACTTGGGTAAACCTGTGATAAAATCCATTGAAACCTCCTCCCAACATTGGCTTGGAATGGATAAAGGTTGTAATAGACCCGGTGTCTTAATTGTTTCAACTTTATTTTGTTGGCAAACCAAACATTCCGCCACAAACTTTTGAATATCTGATTTAAGGCCATCCCAAAAAAATTCCTTCTTAACCCTGTGGTAAGTTTTTAAAAATCCTGAGTGCCCTCCTAAGGGAGAAGTGTGCAATTCCATAAGAATCTTTTGTTTTAGTTAGGAATTCTTACAGAGGTATAAGCGATCTTTGTACCATAATGAATCATTTTGCCAGCTAAATGTATCAGAAGTACTGGAATCTTGTTGTAGCTTTCGAATAAGTGCCCACACTTCTTCGTCATTCTTCCATTCCTCCCTTACTTCGTTTATCCAATCTGGTTGGATAATAGAAATGGCACACAACAATGCTTCCACATCCTCATCCTTTCTTGAGAGTGCATCTGCCACCACATTTTGCTTCCCTTTTTTGTAGATGATTTCAAAGTCATAACCCAACATCTTTGTGACCCACTTTTGTTGCTCTTCAGAGGATAATCTTTGTTCTAAAAAGTATTTAAGGCTATCATGATCCGTTTTTACCTTGAAGTGTCTTCCCATTAGGTAGGGTCGCCATTTCTTAAGTGCATGGAGTATTGCCAACATTTCCTTTTCATAAATAGCTTTGCTTAAAAACTTTCCCTTAATTGGATGACTTTCAAAAGCAATGGGTCTTTCATCTTGCATTAGAACAGCACCAATTCCATTTCCTGAAGCATCACATTCCACAATAAAGGTTTTTGTGAAGTCCGGTGTAGCTAAGACCGGTGCTTGGCACATTGCCTCTTTAAGATGTTCAAAGGCCTTTGTTGCTTCCGGAGTCCATGAAAATGAATCTTTCTTCAATAATGTTGTTAGAGGTGCTGCTATTCTCCCATAATTCTTAACAAACTTGCGATAATACCCTGTCAACCCAAGAAATCCTCGCAGATGCTTTATGGATGTGGGGATTTTCCATTCCTTAATGGCTTTAATTTTGCTAGGGTCTACCTTAACTCCTTCATGAGATACAATATGACCCAAATATTCCACCTCCTAGACTCCAAAGAAACATTTGGATCTTTTTGCATATAATTGTTTCTCCTCCAATAGTTGTAGCACCCTGTCAACATGTTCAACATGATCCTTCCAAGACTTGCTGTAGATTAGTATATCATCGAAAAATACTAACACAAATTTTCTAAGGAATGGTTTGAAAATTGAATTCATCAAACCTTGAAATGTTGAAGGTGCATTGGTAAGGCGAAAAGGCATGACCAAAAATTCATAATGACCCTCATGAGTTCTAAATGCCGTTTTCGGAATGTCTTCAATCTTCATTATGATTTGATGATATCCCGAACGAAGATCCAACTTGGTGAAGTAAATTGATCCATGCAATTCATCAATGACAGGAATGGGGAACTTACCTTTAATAGTGAGCTTGTTGAGCTCCCTAGAATCCGGACACATGCGCCATGATCCATCCTTCTTGTGCACCAATACTACTGGAGCTGAGAAAGAACTTTGACTCGGTTGAATTATACCAGCCTCTAGCATTTCTGCAACCATACGTTCAATTTCACTTTTTTGGGCATAGGGATATCTGTACGGCCTGATGTTTGGAGGAACACTTCATGGAATCAGATGAATAGCATGACCATGATCACGCATAGGTGGGAGACCTTTGGGAGTCTCAAATACCTTGGAATGATTGTCCAGGACTTTTTGGAGATCTGGAGAAATAGATGATGCCAATCTGGAAACATCTAGCGAACATAATTGTGCAATTACACCTCTTTGCTCCTTTTTAAGAAGCTTAGTCATGCCATTAGAGCTGATTATCTTTCCTGGTTTCCCTGCAATACCCCTTAATTCAACTTCCTTTCCTTCCATAGAAAATTTGATGAAAATTTCTTGAAAATTAAAAGCTATTGTACCCAAGGATTGTAGCCATTGGACTCCTAGTACAACATCAGCACCTCCCATTGGAATGGAAAGCATTGGGCTAGTCAATACATATTCTCCCATGGATAGCTTGATATTATGGCACTTTCCAGAGCAATTTATTGTTCCTCCATTTGCAATCATCACTTGACACTCTGGTGCTGGATATAGGAAGCAATTCAATTCTTTTGCTACCCTACAATGAATAAAATTGTGGGTGCTTCTTGAATCAATCAACACTATTACCTTTTTCTTCTTGATTTGTCCTTCTATCTTGATGGTTTGAGGAGTGGTAATTCCAGCCAATGCATTACAAGATATGGTCGGATTTATTTGTTCTTCATCTAGGCTTTGTTCCTGGAGTATATCCTCTTCTTTTGACCATTCTTGCTCCTTTTCTTCTTCCTCTTCACAATCTATGTAGAATAATTTCTTCTCAGCACACTTATGACCTTTTGTGTATTTGCTATCACAACTGTAACAAAGCCCTTTTGCTCTTTTTTCTTCCAATTGTTGTGGTGTCAACCTTGTAGGTTGTGGAAGACTAGGGGCAACAACACTTCTATCTTTATAGTTGTGAGTGGTATGCTTCCTAGTTGCCATAATTTTGCTTTTCATTTTTCTTGCTAACCTGAATGCCTTCTCTAATGAATCAGGTTCCCAAAGGCGGACATCATGTTGGATATTATCCTTTAAAGACCCTATGAACACATCAATCCTATGCTCCTCTGGAATATCTTTTACCCTTATGTTCAATCTTTGGAACTCCTCAATATGCTCCATTATTGAACCCTTTTGTTTGAGACTTATCAATTGGCTAAAAAAAGTGTTGCTTTTTGTATCCTCATAATGTGCTATCAATTCTTCCATAAAAATTGCCCAAGTGATAAATTGTTTACGAGAACAAAGCCATTGATACCATACAAACTGATTTGGTTCCAAATATACAGTTTCCATACGTACCTTTTGTGTGTTTTGCACATTATTGAGATCGAAGAATTGCTCCATCTGTAATATCCATGTGGCGGGATCCTTGCCATCAAATTTCCTCATATCGATTTTTGGAATATGGTGATTCTTCAATCCAACGTTAGCGTCTATGGAATCATGATTAACATTTCTTTTGTTCTCATCATGAGTTTCCTTTAGTACCCTTTCACCCTTAGGGACCATTTCTTGTAGCAAATTATTCATATTTATCTTTAATTCGTCCATGTCTGTCTTCAAATCTATCTTCAAATCATCCATCTTAGCTTCCACGTCAATCATCTTAGCTTCTACGCCTTTCTTTAAACAATCCATCTTAGCTTCTACACCTTTCTTTAAACCATCCATCTTAGCTTCTACATCTTTCTTTAAACCATCCATCTTAGATTCTGTCCTTTTTGTGCAAGGGACAGTTGTTGCACTTGGTCTTGTAATTTTGATATATCATGTTGCATTTCTTCCTCTTCTTCATGAGTCATGCTAGAGCTTTCAGGTTCCTTACTAGGTGTTTGAATTTTCTTTCCTCGGACATCAGTTACCGATAATAATGCTCTACTATGCCCTTTGAATTCCTTCAAAATAAATTTTCAAACCAAGCTTAAGCAAAAATTTAAGAAAATCTACACACCTTTTTTCACTTTGTAGGAGCTCGATATTGCCTCTGATGTATCTCTTTACTTTCCAATCATCTAGTTCTAAATTTGTGAGCTGTAGTATCCCTTTGTGTCCTCTTTCCAATGCCACAAGTCTGACCCAAATTGGATTCTCCAAGAAAGAGTTATGTGAAATCTCCCACAGTGACTTGCTTTTAGACTAGTTCAGTAGAGCGAACTTGTACGACGTGCCACGAGTCACTGTTTCAACCTTTGGATCTAAAACATGCATAAAAGAAACTACACTCCATCCTCTTTTTGTATCTTCTGACGAAATTTCAATCCGATCCCCAGAGAGAAAGTTATGGCGATTTTCCCCAGGTCACCTGTTTTGAATGTAATTCAGGAGTCTACAAAAAGACCAACTTCCTCAGATCATATCTCCACAAATATCATGCAAAAAGCTCTGAAATTCGGACCCAAGATTCAGCGCGATTTCTTCTCAAATGGGTTTTTTTCGACTTCTGAAACGTCACAGAAAAAAAGTTATAGTGAAAATTCCACGATGACCTGTTTGGAGCAGCGAAACCCTAGAATCCAAAGCTCTGATACCAAATGTTATGAAACCAGCTCAAGAAAAGATAGAAAAGATAGATCAACGCCTTAGAATTCAGCCTCTTCGAGGGGGCAACCTCCTTTACATTACATAAATGAACAATTCTTCGATGATTCAAATGACAAAACCTCCTTTCTATATATAGGAGTCTATGGAGTCAATATATAATCCAGCCGACCTAACAATAATAATATAAAGCCACAAAAATAACAATAGAGGGATTCTATGGGGCACAGAAATAACAATATGGGGGTAATAGGGGCACAACAATATAAATAAGGGGTATAAATACAATAGTAATGGGGTAATCACTAGTATTATAGGGACCCAACAGTATGAATGTTTATATATGCAAATAATCTAATCAATAAGCAAACAGAGCCTAAGTAAGGAAGATTTGGGTAAATAACGTGGGTCGCGCGCGCGAAGACAATATCACAGGGCGCGGGGTGCCTGCTGAAGCGCATAGTGCAGCAAGTGCGAAGGTTGGATCGCGAACCAACTACCTCATATCAGACATCCCCAAGGTGCGGAAACCTGGTTCTAGCACCCTCCCATACTACGGGTGAGACCTTAGTTTGTGCTCCACGGACTGTTACTGAAAGGGCCAGTAGTACCTGGATTTGCTTGGCTAAATCACTTCTAAACCTGGGTCAAGACCCACTAAGACAACATCCACATTGAGCTCCTAATATCTCATTGGAAATATATTCCAGTCTAGTTGTCATTTGACTCATCAATCAAGTCATATGGACGCTCTAGCTAGGAGAATAATTGATTTTCCCAAGGTCACTCGAGAAGTGAAGAAAACCTCTTGTAGCACCTGTATGTTTTACATTTCTCCAAAACCATAACACATGTATAAAAAATGAAGGAGGTTTTTGTTCCTTGGCCTATTTTGGACAAAAACCATGTTGATGTTTTTAAAAATCATCTTTGTTTGGTTGGAAACATACTTTGAAGAAAAACTGACCCTATGTGTGGCAAATGATTTTGTCCCTTGGAATGAATTTTTTGAAAAATGATGGAGACATGATGCTTATGAGTTGGAGTGGCCTCATACTTGCTGATATGACCTCCCTTATGCCTCCTCTACTTAGATGTCTCTGATTCCATAGAAAACCCTAGCTCAATGGGAGAGGAAATTAGGGTTTAGTGTAGGCAAAACAGGGGATTTGGGAAATTTATAGGAATGAAGGGAAATAAAGGGGATAGGGGGCTTCTAAATTCTTAGGAAATTTTTTGGAGGTAGGGAGGGATGTTAGGAAGTAGGGGAAACTATAATTTCAAGGATTGAGTGAGGGGAAGGGGTCCAAAAGGGAAAAACATAGGCCTAGTCTAGAAAAGTGTCAAAAGCGTAGCAATAGGCTAGGGTTTGTAGAAAAATGATTATTTTGAGGGATAGGAGTGATGGGAAGTGTTTAGGAAGGTATATTAAGGATAGGGGAAGGCGTAAGAGCATCAGGATACAAGTTTTGTTGATGATTTAACCATGTAGGTCATGAAACCAAGAAAAATGCCCTCAAAACCCTAGGAGAGGGAAATGAGAGGAATGGGCATTGGAAATTGTCAAGGGAGGTAGATGGAGTGTAAGTTTGTGAGGTTTTTTTACTAAGGCCACCATCAGTGAGTAAATTTTTGAATGAGGACCTAGGTGGAAAAAATTTCTAAGCGAGACCCTAATATGAATATGAAAAGATGAGTTTTGATCACTGATGGCAGTAAGCAAATACTGACACTAACAGGAAGGAAAGAAGATCATTTGTTGGTTCAGAAGAAGGGTGTGTGAGGGAGTGTGCTTGAGTCACAAGTGCACAACCAATGATTTTTGAAGTGATTTCAGAATTGCAGTGTGCTTCAAAGAATAATAATTAGGGCAATTTTGAGGTCTAAAACGGGCCTCCTAAGGAAATTATAAATGATAGTGGAAATAACAAAATAATATTAGATTACATCATCAAATTTTAGAGGGAAAAAAGAAAAAACTACTTTTTCAACCCGTATTTTCAACTTATCTATCTATGGGTTTACTCAAATTCAAGCGAGAAGACTTGTTGGAAGCATAATTTGATTCCTCATCCAAGAAGTACCCATGTTGGATACTTTCGATGGACCTTGCTACATGAAAAATGATAAATAAATGAAAAACGTGATTGTGATAATGTTTTTTCATGTATTTCTCATTTTTCGTGTAGTAGGGTCCATTGAAAGTATGCAACATGGGTACTCATTCGCTGAGGAATTAAATTTTTCATCCAATGAGTACTCTCGCTTGAAATTTGAGTAAAACATTAGGGAGATAAGTTGAAAAAGTAGTTTTATTTTTTATTTTTATTTTTATTTTTTACTCGAAAAATGGTGAATCATCCCCCATGGTTGACATCATCATATTGAATCCTATTGGTTCTTATAAATTTTATTTTGGTTGTACATTTTTCTTAGGAGGATCATTTTAGACTTCAAAATTCCTCTAATGCTTCAACAAAATTTTGGAGTAGTGTGCAGTGATTAAAAATCAGTTTGGAGAGTGTGTGTAGAGAATTGTTCTCTCAATTGGAGTGTGGATTGTGGATACATGAGTGTATTTAGTTTTACATGTTCTATTTATGCAACAATATTCTCATTTCTGAATCATATCATTTCAAAGAAAAATTATTTGTGCTTGGAGTGGGAGCTTCAAGTTGAGTGCATGTTATTTGTCTATTGTAGGAGTGGGTGCTCCAAGTTGGTTGTGGCCAAAATTTCTCTTTCATTCAAGGGGTGGGTGCAATATTGATAGTGCGTGAAAGATGATGTAATGTAATGTAATGAATTTTTTTTGAAGCAATAGATAATAAGAAGCAGAAAACAATTCAGGGGGTTTTTTCCCTGAAGGGGGGTCTTTACACCTAAAATCTAAGTGTATATATGTGATGGTTATTTGTGTTTTTCATGTGCTTGATTATGTTATATATTTCTGAAGTTAATTTCTCAAGGACTTTTATTTGCATAGGTTATTTTTATATTTCCGTAATACTGATTCACCCCACTTCCCCCCTCCCCACAACACCCCAATATTACTTATGTCTAACAATTGGTATCAAATCTAGATCCTTTGTTTTAGCTTGCCACTAAAAGGATAATTCAAGAAGGGACAATGGTTGGCCATGATGTGAAAGTTCCATTTTTTTTATGGTGAAAGCTACAACTTCTGGAAGATGAGAATGGAGGGGCATGTTAGGTCCTATACTACTAGTTTAGCCCCTTATTATTATTAGTGCAACCCCCTTATTGTATTTTTGGGCCCATGTTGTCTCCATTTTGTTGTTACTGTGCCCCATAGAAGCCCACTTTTGTTATTGTTATGCCCCTACAATATTATTGTTATGTAGGCTCTAATTATATTGGGACCACTTAGACTACTATATATAGAAAGGAGGTATTGTCATTTGTATCATCCAAGAATTGTTCATTTTTGTAATGTAAAGGAGGTTTCCCCCTTGAAGAGGCTGATTTTGAAGGCGTTGATTTATCTTTTCTTCCATTTGTGAGCTGGTTGCATGACATTTGGTATCAGAGCTTTGGATTCTAGGGTTTTGCTACTCCAAACAGGTCATCTTAGCATTTTCGGTATACCTTTTTCTCTACAAAGTTTCAGAAGCTAAAACAAACCCATTTGAGCCAAATCGTTATGAACCTCGAGTCCAAATTTCAGATCTTGTCTCGCTATAGTTTCGAAGATATGATCTGAGGAAGTTAGGTTTTTTGCAAGCTCCAAAATTCTATCTCAAACATGCCATCGTGGAATTGTTGCTATAATTGTTTCCCTGCGAAGGTTCAGACTTAGAAATTAAAACCCATTTGAGACGAAATTATGGTGAATCTTGGGCCCAAATGTCAGATCTTGTGTCACTATATTGTCAGAGATATGGTCTAAGGCATTTAGGGTTTTTGCAGGCTCCCGAATTAGATCCCAAACATGTGACCTGGGGAAAATCGTCATAACTTTCTCTCTGAGCATCAGATTGAAATTGTGTGAACGGTTACAGAAAGAGTATGGCCTATAGTTTTTTGTATATTGGTTTCAAGTCCTAAGGTCAAAACAATGAGACGTGGAAAGTCGTACAAGTTCGCTCTACTGAACCGGTCTATAATCAGGTCATTGTAGGAGATTTGGCATAACTATTTATTGAAGTATCCAATATTGATCAGGTAAGTGGGGTTAGAAAGAGGAATTAGAGGGATACCACAAGTAGAAATTTCAGAACTTGAAGATATGAAATTACAGAGTTACAGTCGTTTAAATATCGAGCTCCTAAATGAAAGAAAAATAATGTCTCGAATCAAGAAAATAGAAACATCTAGTAAAAAAATTGGATGGATGCTTTAAAGACTGCGATCGAAGCTAGGATAAATAGTTTTATATGTGCTATGGAAGCTAATGTCGATGGTATGGAAGGATATTTGAAGAAAGGCATGGAATATTTGAAGAAAGACATGGAAGGTTTGAAGGAAGGTGGGACAAAGTTGCTACAAGAAATGCCTCCTAATGACGAAAAGGTAGTAAAGGAAACTCATGATGAGAAAAAAATAGATGTTAATCATGATTTCATAGAATCTAACATTGGATTGATGACCCACCATATTCCAAAGATCGATATGAAGAATTTTGATGACAAGGATCTCATAACATGGATACTACAGATGAAGAAATATTCTGATCTACATCATGTGCAACTGTTACAAAAGGTACGTATTGCATATTTATATTTAGAACATAATCAATTTTTATGGTATAAAGGGCTTTGTTCTCATAAAACACTTATCACCTGGTCAATTTTCATGGAGGAAATGATAGCACATTATGAGGATACAAAGAGCAACACCTTCTTGAGCCAATTGACAAATCTCAAACAAAAGGGTTCAATCGCAGAGCACATTGAGGACTTCCAAAAATTGAATATAAGGGTAAGTGATATTCTAGAGAAGCATAGGATTGATGTCTTCATGGGGAATTTAAAGTATAACATTCAACATGATGTTTTTCTTTGGGAACTTGATTCATTGGAGAAGGGATTCATGTTGGCACGAAAAATTGAAAGAAAAATTATGGCAACAATGAATCATACCACTCACAATTATAAAGATGGAAGTGTTGTTGCTCCTAGCTCTCCACAACCTACAAGGTTGACACCACAATAATGGGAAGAAAAAGGAGAAAATGGCCTTTGTTACAGTTGTGATAGAAAATACACTAAAGGTCATAAGTGTGCTGAGAAGAAATTATTTTACATTGATTATGAAGAAGAGGAAGAAAAGGATCAAGAAACATCAAAAGAAGAGGATATACAACGGGAACCAACCCCAGGGGAAGAAGAATGAATCGACCATATATTGTAATGCATTGGCAAGAATTACCACTCCTCAAACTCTCAATATAGAAGGACATATCAAGAAGAAAAAGGATATCTTCACTTTCGTGCAAAATCAAATGAAACAACGAGCAGATCAACATCACAGTGAAAGAAGTTTTGATATAGGTGACTGGGTATTTTTACGACTACAACCATATAAACAAATGTCCCTCAAGCAAGCTAAGAAGGATAATAAATTACCACCAAAGTACTATGGTCCTTACAAAGTGTTGCAAAAGATTGGTACTATGGCATACAAATTCGAGCTTCTTGCATCTTCCCGAGTGCCCCCAGTTTTCCATGTTTCATGCTTAAAGAAGGTTATAGGTGACAAGATCCCAATTCAAACAATATTTTTGGAACTTGATGAGGAAGGAAAAATCATATTGGAACCTAAAGAAGTCATGGAAATAAGAACCCTACAACTACGAAATTGATCAATTTCAGAGTATCGCATCAAGTGGAAGAACTTACCTGCTGAAGATTCCACATGGGAGGACGAGAATTTTATACAGAAGCATCCAGAACTACTCAAGCATTGAGGAAAACACTTTTTAAAGGAGAGGGGCATGTTAGGTCCCTATACTACTAGTGTAGCCCCTTATTGTTATTAGTGCAACCCCCTTATTGTTTTGTTGGGCCCATATAGTCCCCATGTTGTTATTATTGTGCCCCATGAAGCCCACTATTGTTATTGTTATGCCCCTACAATATTATTGTTATGTAGGCTCTAATTATATTGGGACCACTTAGACTCTTATATATAGAGAGGAGGTATTATCAATTGTATCATCCAAGAATTATTAATTTGTGTAATGTAAAGGAGGTTTCCCCCTCGAAGAGGCTAATTTTGAATTCGTTGAGCTATCTTTTCTTCTATTTTGTGAGGTAGTGTAGGGACCTAACGAAAGGTAGAAAATCTGCAATGCAAGATAGATTCCCATATTTTGTTGTGGTTGTGTTAAAAGAAACCCATAAAACCCCATTGAGTAGTTAACCAAGGCTAGATTACCATATTTTGTTGTGGTTGTGTTAAAAGCAACCCATAAAACCCCATTGAGTAGTTAACCAAGGCTCTAAAAAATATGCAAATATCAGAGAGAGAGCTTAATAAGATACAAATTGACATGGAAAACACTACATACCTACTGGAAAATAAGGAGAAACAACTCAAGTCCACCCAAGCAAGTGTGGATCAAATTAACAACAAGTATCATGTGTCAAAAGATGAGATCAAAGCACTAAAAAATAGGTTGAAGGGAAGCATGTCCCTTGTCGAATCTAGGCAAATAATATGAGAGGATATCATATCATAAATAAATAAGCTATGGGAAGACATAAAACTAGTTGTAGAAAAAAAAGATTTAGTAAAATCCATTGAATTCTCTGTCCTATCAGCCAAAGAGTAGGATTCTAAGAATTCCAACACTACTAAGAAATTTATCAAGCTCCTTAATGAGAAATCAATTGATCAATTGAGGGAAATAGACATCATTGACATGACATGTGTGATCATGGAAGTTTCCAAAATGATCTAGAAGAAGGAAGCTAGGTATAGGGTGAAGCGTGTGTGAGAGAGCTACGAAGTTGGTTGCAACATTCAACTCTAATTTTGAGCAGAGAACTAGAGTAGGCTGACCTAGATGTTGGTATTTCCAAGGGCATCTCCTACCATGGGAGTAGTGCAAGAAATTATTAGTTGAAGCCAAGAGTAAGGTAGTCTCACCACATGGAAAGATTGCCAGACTCAAGGGAAGGTCCGTAGTGAATTATCTTCAAAGAGACTTTCAATTGTTATGGATTGTAAAGACCATGTTTGTGGCTAGGCCAAATTACACCGAGCTCATGAATTTAAGGATGGCTTACAATACTCCTATTCACACTCCCACACCAAATCTAGTTCTATGGAAAATATGTGATCAATTGATTAACCCATCACGAGTTCATATAGAGGAGGACCTATCTAGTTTGAGAGATCAAAAGAGCCAAAAATGAAGATTTTTCTAATTTGGGGAATCATGACATACCATTTCCATTTTGAAATTTTGTAAATATTTTTATTTTCAACAAGGAATCAAATTTGTTATGTAATAATTTGGAAACTAGGCCATTTTCATGCTTGCAAAGTTGATTAGTTTAGATAGATATATAAATTCACAATATTTTTGTAACTTTTTTTTATGGGACTGTCCCTATAAAAGGGAAGAAGAAATCATTTATAGGTGTTCAATTTTCTATTCTATAGGCTATAATTTTCTGCAAGTTTTTCAAGTTTTAGAGCTTATGAGATGTATCTTGTTCCTGAATATTAATGAATATGTTTTGGAGATTCTAAGCACTGAAATGTGGAGTATGCATTCTTGTATTTGTTTATCATTTTCATATGTGTTTCTTTCCTCGTAGAAATCTTTTAATTATAGTTGTTGTAACTCGGTATTCAATGTTAGATTTATCTATGTCATGTTATGAAAAATAATACCTGTAAAATGTGAGATTGAAGGCCTTAAAATGCTTACCATGGTTTCTAATTTAATTCCCTTTGTCTATTCATAATTTGGTAGGAATTTAGTGCACACGATTTTATCACTATCCCTCAGCACCATATTTCTTTCTTTTATTTCTTCCTTCACCTATACTGCAATGTTTAAAGAACTTCACTATTTGGGTGTAGGCCACCACAGATGTGAATTAATTCTTTGGAATTAAATACTATCAATGCGTGAAATGTGATTTACCTCTAAGTAAAATAATTGAACCATACTTAAATCATTTTACATTTAACTCCTGAGCAACATTGATTTACCTTGAATAGACACTAAGATGTCCTTAGGACTGACCCTTCTCATCAACCCAGGGGATGTCTCTGGGAGCCAAAACAAAATGTATGACCTAGAATTGAGTTGATTAAGTTGCAGAAGCCCCTCTTCTTCTTACCATATATTTCTGCAGGAGAAAAATTTCCTTTCTATATTTTTAGTTGTTAAGGAGCAGTGGCCATAAACAATGACTGACCCATAAATTTACTAAAAACATTTCGATAAGCTATTTTTGTGGAACAACATTTGTTGTGTGAATTATACTTGTGTGAATGTGTTTTTTTGGGTGAGAAGAAGTTTAATTTTACACCTTATGTAGGGGATATTCAAGTTGAGGGCCTTTTCTTCATTTATGCAAAACCAAGTTAGTTGAAAGGTAGTCTAGGAAACTGTAACAACATATATATATATATATATATATATATATATATATATATATATATATATATATATATATATATATATATATATATATATATATATATATATATATATATATATATAAACCACCTCACTATATGTTCGCAATGAACTAGGTTTTTGTTGATGTAATTAAGGAACAAAATGCTAGAACATTGTTCCAAAAGTATTGAGTTGACGAGAAAGGATGCACTTGAAGGGAGTAGGATAATATGGGAAGTGTGTGAGAAAATGATGAGAAACAACGACCCATATTGTTTTCAAAATTTTGTGCATGAAGTTTGCATGATCTGTAAGTTCTTAGACTGTATTAGAAAATGTGGTTCTAGTTGGTTGGGACTTAGATTTAACTTTCCATTGATTTAACTATTGTATCCAAGATGGGTTGAATCTGAATGGGATTGGACACATGTTTTCATTTTTTTCCAAATGAAGAGAAATTGGCCTATGGTCCGATTCACCTTAGGCTTTAACAAATGAAAAGAATTCTAACCCTTTTAATAGTCAACTATTATGGATCATAAATCTATCTAATCTAGCAACTCTATGATCATCTATTGTTTGTTGATCGGTCCATGTGTATTTCCTAGCTTTGGTAACTATATAAAAAAAATCCCATTTGCATATTACATCCTCCAATCACTCTTTGAATGGATCCCTTACTATACTTCCCCCTTTGCTTTTAGATAAATTTAGAGTTGCATTGAAATCACCCCCAATCACGACATTTTGATGTAATCCCTTGTCTTTAATTACTTCCAAAGAGTCCCAAATCCATTTTCTCACTATACAAGACAGGGGCGTATACATTTATCATTGATATTATTTCTCCTGTCTCCTTAGTTTTTAGATCGGCCATAATCCAATGCCACATCTTAAGAATTTCAATGCATGAGAAATCTTTCTCCAACTAGAAAGTACATAGATGCCCTGATGCTCCTCTTTAACTTTAGTTAGTTCAAAAACTTCCTTCCCACTTTGTTTCCATCATTTTTAGAGCCTCTTTTTCTTCCAATTTTGTTTCTTGAACAAATAATATCCATAGATTCGTAAAATATTTTCTTAAACATGAAAATCTCAAATAAAAATTTAAAACAACCATTCCCAACTGCATACAAAGCTATATTACCTTTCATCATTGACCTCCATTACTTATCTATCATGATTTCCATAGATATAGGAGATGACTGCATACCTATGAATTTTGCTATTAATTCTCTCTTGGAATATGCCAGGGAAGTCATTTGAGCTCCAATGTGCAGGGCTGTATCTTGGATCTCATCATTCCGCTTAACAAATATTGAATGCAGTGTTGTAGTCTTTGCTCTCTTCGACAAAAAAGCTATCAAATCCTGAAATGTGGAAGCGTCTTCCTCAGGTTAGGGATATGAGCATGGGGGAGGAGGGGGAGGGGGATGGAGTCCCTTAGAAATGACTATTAGGAAGCTAGGGTTTATGTAGATGGGGGGTTGTTAGAGAAGAGCTTGTGAGGAAAGCTAGTATGTGTTTCTTAACATGCATTAAAAAAATCAATTGGAGCTTTCGATATTCTTACAGTCAATACTTATTCAAAATTTTCCTCATTTTTAGGTTCTATTTTCACTTATCACCTTAGTATGAGGGTTTCTCTGAAATTATTGTGTAGCTTTTCGAGCCTAGAGCTCCTTGGGGTTTTTGAATATATTACCTGTACTCAGGCTACGAATTGTAGGAATTTACAGGGTAAGTTCCTCAGAAAGAACACCAAAAGGACACCGCTCACAACCAGATCACAGATCAATACACCAGTATTTTTGACGTGGTTAAAACCCTCAGAGAGGGAAACAGTTCACGGCCTGAGCCAACGCGGCCACTTCAGGCAATTTATTAATCAAAGAATGAAAATTTACATAAGCTTCTCTCATGCACGGATTACCCTACAAATGACCCTCCATGCGCTTTAAATAGAATTCATGGACCAATCGGGTGTCAAGCCACGGATCAAGTGTCGGTAATACCGAGGAGAGAATGAACCCTCGGATCACTACATATCGTGACCGTCGGATTGTAAGTTACAAAATGTACAACGGTAAAGAAACACACTTTACCTAACTCTACACTAGACCAAGTTGAACTTAACTATATCCTATGTGTCGGAATATCCTAACATCCCCCCTTAAGAACAACTTGGGATAGGATTGAAGGATTTACAAATATGACACAATAGGAGAAGGAAGGAGGCACTAGAGCCTATCCCCACTTAGTGACAACTTCCTGAACTCCAACCATAAATCGAAGTTTAGTGAACTTCGCCTCTGTGAGAGCCTTTGTGAAGATGTCTGCAACTTGATCATCTGTTGAACAATATTGCACTTCAAGAACATGGTCGTGAATGAGCTTTCTGATGAAGTGCATGTGCAGTTCAATGTGTTTGCTGCACTGATGTTGGACTGGATCTTTGCATATCTGAATGGAACTTTGATTATCACACCAAAGTGTAGTCATATGCTGCTGCTCGAAGCCAAACTCTGACAGGATCTGACGAAGCCACAAGGCTTCCTTACTAGCTTCTACGGCACCACGATACTCTGCTTCTGCTGATGAAAGAGAAATGGCACCCTGTTTCTTGCAAGCCCATGTAATAGGTCCTGAACCAAGAGTGAACACATAACCGGAAGTAGACTTCCGATCATCAGGGTCACCAGCCCAATCGGAATCAGTGAAACCAACCAATAGAGGAGATGCTTTGGCACTGTAATGAATGCCAAACTGAACTGTACCTCGAACATAACGAAGTATTCTTTTAGCTGCTTTCCAATGACTTTCACGGGGGTTTTGCATGAACCGAGCAACAAGGCCAACAACAAAGGAAAGGTCAGGACGAGTATGGGTTAGATACAAAAGTTTTCCTACAAGTTGACGGTATAAGGTAGCATCAACTTCAGGAGAAGTACAAGTGACTGAGAGTTTGACTCCAGACTGAAAGGGAGAAGGGGCTGGCTTACAGTCTTCCATGTGAAAATGACGTAGAATATCACAAGCATACTTGGACTGGGAAAGGGAAATACCCTCCTTGGATTGCAAGACTTGAAGACCGAGAAAATAGTGTAAGTGTCCTAAGTATGTCATTTCAAATTTCCTTTTGAGGCTAGACTTCACATGGTTTATAAGGTTGGGATCACTACCAGTAAGGATAAGATCATCAACATAAAGAACAAGGATGATAAGAGAATTGCCCACTTTCTTGGTGTAGACAATATTGTCAGAATGACACCTAGAAAAGCCAGATTCTAAAAGAAAGCTATCCATTTTGGCATACCAAGCCCGAGGAGCTTGCTTGAGACCATAAAGGGATTTCTTAAGTCGACAAACAAGGCTGGAGTCTATTTGTATGAAGCCAATGGGTTGTTCCATATAGATTTCTTCATGCAAGTCCCCATGCAAGAAGGCAGATTTAACATCCATCTGATGGACTTCCCATTTGAAAGAGGCAGCAAGGGAAAGAACAAGGCGGATAGAGTTCATTTTGGCAACAGGGGAGAAGGTTTCAGTGTAGTCAATGCCTTCAACCTGTGAAAAGCCCTTAGCAACAAGACGAGCTTTATGTTTATCAACTTTCCCATCTGGTCCATACTTGGTTCTGTAAACCCATTTGCATCTGACAAGTTTTCGTCCCTTTGGTAAAGGAACAAGATCCCATGTATCATTTGCCAATAATGAATGATATTCTTCATTCATAGCTGCTTCCCAATCTGGATGGCCTGAAGCTTCTGCAAAGGTGTCAGGATCATAATTTACTGGAGCTTGAGCCAGTAAAGAAGAGGCTCTCTCGAACTGAGAACGTGTGCGTCGCTGATCTGTAGGATCACCGGCAAGATCACCTGCTGCATCTCGAGTAGCACGAACCCATTTTGGAAGCTCAGGAGCTGAAGGAGGATCCTGAGATGGTGGGGGAGGATTGTCATCCTCACTTTCATCATCTGAAGAAGAAATGTTTTCAAAGGTAGAAGAGATAGGGAGAGGTGGCACATCCGCCGGACTAGGCTCGCAGGCCGATATATTTTCATCAAATTTTACATCTCTTCTAATGATAACATTTTTGGACTTAAATGGAATAAGTCTATAGCCTTTGACATCTTCAGAATATCCAAAAAAGTACATTTTTCACTCTTAGGTTCTAAAGCTTTATGCTTTTCATTTGAATATGGGCCCACGCTTCACTTCCAAAAACACGAAAGTGACTTACATCTGGTTTGATTGAGCTCCATGCTTCTTCTGGAGTGATATTCTTTAAAGCCTTAGTAGGAGTGCGATTTATTATGTAATTTGCACAGTTAATTGCTTCTGCCCAAAAACTAAGACCAAGTCCTTTAGATTGTAGCATACAATTAGCCATTTCCTTTAAGGTGCGATTCTTCCTTTCAGCTACACCATTTTGTTGTGGAGTATATGGAACAGTATGTTGCATTTGAATTCCATTCTCAGTGCAATAGTTGATGAATGTGTTTTTAACATATTCTCCGCCATTATCAGATCTTAACTTAAGAATTTGATGTCCAGATTGTTTTTCAACAAAGGCCTTGAAGGCCAAAAAAGTGTTAAATACTTCACTCTTGAGTTTTAAGAAGTATACCCAAGTGCGTTTGGAGAAATCATTAATGAAAGTTAAGAAATACTTGCAACCAGAGAATGACACAACTGGAAGTGGACCACATAAATCACTATGCACAAGCTGTAAAGGGGCTGAGGCGTGCCAAGAGGCACGTTTTTCAAAACTGTCCCGATGATGTTTTCCGAGTACACATCCGGAACAAACACCATCTCTGCAAGATACCATAGGAAGACCTGTCACCATATTTTCTTTACATAGATGCTGAAGGGAGCGATAGTTTAAGTGACCAAATCGCTCATGCCAAAGTTTGCTCACTTCATCGTTATGAGAAACAAATACTGAGGGAAGATTTGATGACCCAAAGTTGTGAAACTTATACAACCTTGTAGAATCATCATCAATGCCAGTAGCCAAAATCTGTTTAGGATCTTTTAAGTCCTTTATTACAACATCATGAGGTGAAAATTCAACGATTTTACCTTCACCTGAATGAGTTATCTGATATACAGATAGAAGGTTGCAGGATAAGGTTGGAACACATAATACATCATTAAACTGACCATTGTCTAGATGAACAGTTCCAGTCCCTACAACATTAAGAGATCTATCATCACCAACATATATATTTTTGGTGTTACAATCATTTAAAGAAGAAAACATGGCTTTTTTTTTGGCCATGTGATAAGAAGCTCCAGAATCAATGAGCCACTCAGGAGAATGAGAAGAAGAAGATACATTTAATGCATAGCCAGACTGAGATGCTTGACAACCACATGCAGAAAGTGCCATTCCTGAAGATGAAGTTGAAGTTGAAGATTTCCCCAAATGGATGTTATGCTTCTTCATTGCTACTTCCAAGGCTTCCATCTTCTTAAAGCATTTTGATTCTAAGTGCCCATATCGATTACAAAAATTACAATGCCTATCAGTCTTCTTCCCTTTGTTTTTATTTGTCTTATCATTTTGTTGAAATGATTTTTCATTTTGGGGCTGAAATTGCTTAGGACCCTTATTTGGTTTAGGACCATTCTTTTTAGGATATGACTTTTTAGGATTCTTTGAATTTGGTTGCTGCTGGGCGGCTAACGCTTTCTTGGAAGAGTTTCCAAGATTAAGAAGACCAAGTTGTAAGAGTTTTTCTTGTTCTCTTATTAAAGAATCACAAAAAGAGTCAAAGGAAGGGGGCTTGTAGTCTTTTCCTTGAGAAATGAAGGCTTCTCTTGTAGAATGGAAGGTGGAAACAAATACAGAGTAAGCTGGTCCCAACTTAGTAAGGATGGAATAAATAAGGTTACTATCTTCTTTCTTAACCTTAACACCTTCCAAAAGATATCTAAGGGTCTTGAACTTAGACAAGAAATCTTCAATGCAAGAAAAATTATTAGGGTCCAATGTAAGCAACTCATTTTCAAGTTGATGGGCTCTAATTTCATTTTTAATCCCAAAAACTTTATTGATTTGTTCCATTGCTTCATGAGGAGTTTCAAGTTCTGCAATATGGAATCTAAGATCTAGAGAAATAGACATCCCTATCAAACCACGTGCTTGATATTGTCTATTTTCCCATTTAGCAGCCTTGTCTTCATATTTCGATTTCTTTTCTTGGCCTGTGGCTATTTGGTAGAGACCTTTACTTCTAAGTAAATCCTCCATGTAGGACAACCATTGGAAGTAGTTGGTGCTGTCAAGGGTAACTTGGTATTGACTTTCCATTTCAACAGAAACTGAAGCTGAAGATGCTGAAAGTAAGTGTTCCAATGTATAGATCTCGAAAAATTAGGCTGGTTAAATAAAAAACGGCTCTAAAAAAGGCTTCCGGATGAAGAAGTTATGGATTTTTGAAAAAAAGTTGTTGAAGTTGCCGACGAAGTGCGGGAATGTACGGAAATGAAAAAGTCTGCCCCCAAAAAATGGAGACTTGAACCCAAGACCTCTACTCTCTTAAAATAGCTTTGAACCAATTGATCTATACAAAAAATTTGAGAGAGAGAGAGAGAGAGAGAGAGAGAGAGAGAGAGAGAATAGCTTTGAACCAATTGATCTATACAAAAAATTTGAGAGACAGAGAGAGAGAGAATAGCTTTGAACCAATTGATCTATACAAAAAATTTGAGAGAGAGAGAGAGAGAGAGAGAGAGAGTGGGGGGCTTTGGGTTGCATGCTTGCTTTGAGAAAGCTCTTTTTCCCTACAAAATAAAAAACACAAAACCCAACACAGACATGCAAAGAAAACGAATCTTGCGGCTCGAAGTTAGCTTTACCCAAAAAACTAAATATTTTCAAAAATTGAACCTTGCGGCTCAAAGTTAGCTTTAGCCGAAAAACCAAATATTTTTCTCAATGTTTCTGATTTTCTGAGATCACACTAAGGTGCAGGGAAAGAGCATACGCATGAGAAAAATCCTTCCTTTCTGTTTCTGATTTGCCCAGATCGCACAGAGTCGCAGGGCAAAGAGCATACGCAGAAATGAAAGGTATAGATCCGGTTAAAAAAAAGCTAAATAAACCGAAACCGAAATAAGCAGAGAGAAAATAACAGTAAACTGCAAATAAACACTGTATACCTCCAGATCTTAAAAATGACGCTGCTAGGGCTACCATAAACCTTTTCGCGTGAAACGAAAGAGGTTCCTCACTGGAACAGATGCTCTGAACACAATAGAGCAGTCCTCTTGGCCCGAAAGCAGTCAGAAACAACAGATATAGGAAACGACAGTCGGATGCAGTTATACCGGCTTCAGATTTGGATCACCAACGGATGCGGCCCTCAAATAGCTCTGATACCATGTAGGAATTTACAGGGTAAGTTCCTCAGAAATAACACCAAAAGGACACTGCTCACAACCAGATCACAGATCAATACACCAGTATTTTTGACGTGGTTAAAACCCTCAAAGAGGGAAACAGTCCACGGCCTGAGCCAATGCGGCCACTTCAGGTAATTTATTAATCAAAGAATGAAAATTTACATAAGCTTCTCTCATGCACGGATTACCCTACAAATGACCCTCCATGCGTTTTAAATAGAATTCATGGACCAATCGGGTGTCAAGCCATGGATCAAGTGTCGGTAATACCGAGGAGAGAATGAACCGTCGGATCACTACATATCGTGACCGTCGGATTGTAAGTTACAAAATGTACAACGGTAAAGAAACACACTTTACCTAACTCTATACCTAACTCTACACTAGACCAAGTTGAACTTAACTATATCCTATGTGTCGGAATATCCTAACACGAATAACATGTAGCCCCTCAGTTATAGTTAGTTATTTTGGAGGCAAACTTATCTTATGGTTATAAGAAGTGTATTCCCTCACATAAAGTGTTTGTATTGAACTTTCCATTATCAATTTAGACTATAATTTCAAACATTTTCTATGGTTGTATTCAAGGAATTATTATTTTCTTTTCAATTAAGTTATAATGCAAAAATAATGTTTTCTGCACCGGAATATAATGATTGTTATTTTTTTTAATCCTAGACCCTAGAAAACACGATTTTTCCAATACCTTCTCTTTATTGTATATTCATGAACTATTTTAGAGTTATGGAATGTAGTTTACAGTAAAAAAAGGTATGAACTAGCTAAGACCTTTACTATTTTTGTTCTATTGTCATAGATATGTATCACATGTATAACTTCGGTTACTCATCAAACTTTGTTTCTTAAAATGTTTCTTGGGTACCCAATGTATACATACTATGTTGGCCGATGGGTTGGGGGGGTGCTGATGTTCACTGTATACATACTTGTTTGATTTAAGGTCACACTAGATGTAACCTACATGATTTACTTTGGTAATTATTTCTCTCTTGTAATTATTTTATTTGGTTTGGCATATGGATATAAATATGGTTTAGTTTATCACAGTAATTAATTTTCCTCTATTTTCATAATATATGTCAAATGTATTTCATATGGTTAGTTTATGACTTTTTCTATTACTTAAACTCTAGATAGACTCCCTGTTACCATTCTTTACTTTTTCTTTCCCTTTTTCTCTTTCTTTTAAAATTTTTACCAATACTTTAGAGGGTAGGCGAGACGTGGTCTCTTGTCACGACCTTCCATTTTCCTTTCTGTAGTGCTTAGATATAATTGATTACAAAAATAAGGTTTGTTCCCAATTTAGACTTTTATCTACTGGTGGGAACTAACCTCTTTCTATAATGTATATTATTAATAATATCATATATAAAAACTTTAGTTGTAGCATTTAAATATCTTTCATCATATGTCCTTTCAAACAGATTCTTTAGTAGGAACTTTACCATGGCTATATCAAAGACTTTACACAGATTCCCATTCTATTAATTTTAAAAATAGTTTCATAAATCCTTTACACCAAGTCACTACTTGTAAATAAACATTTCATATACTATTGTCATTTACAGTAACAATTTTGTTTTGAGAGAAACATTAACAACATAAAATACGTATTTGTTAGGGTTTATAATGTCAATGAATTCACAAAGTAGAAAGACCACTCCTCCCAACTAATGAGAATGGTAATCACCACCAACTCTACCCTTGAGCCATTTTTGCACTCCTAGAATAGTTGCTTGATAGTGACCAAAAAATGTTTGTCCAAACACATCTCAGACTGTAACAAGTTCAACCTAGGAACTCACAAACTTAACATGCATGAATTAGGGATTCCAGTGGCCAAAAAACTCAAGAACACCCTATCTAGAAACATCCTTCCATCCCTTAACAATGTCTTTTTCAAGGTATTGGTTTCTTTCTCTCACTTCTTAGTTACCTCAAGTTTTCTCTCATACCTCCTTGGCTTATTTTCCCAACCAAGTTGATTTATCTCTAGGGAAGGGATTAATTATCCTCTAACTGTCTGATAACTGAAAAAAATTCATTTAGTGTCTTTTATCAATGAATTCCATAGATTTTCATAACCACTTTTATATAAAATTAAAATAAACTGTAAACATTACATTTTTCCACTAGAACTCTATATAACCCATCAATTACCAAGTAACTACAGTAAAATTAAATAAAAAATGTCTATGAGAACTAAGGGGTATTACATCTTCCCCCTCTCGAGTGAAACATTTTCCCCAATGTTTATGCTTTCCCTTGGAACAGGTTGGGATATGCCTCCTACATGAAATTTGTTTCTTCCCATGTGGTCTCCTCCAAGCTAAAGTGGATCCAATGCACTTTAACTTGGGTGATAGCTAGCCTTCGTAACATTATTTCACTTTAATCGAGAATATGTAGAGGCTCTACCATGAACTCTCTATTCGGTTTGACCTATTCCACAATCATAAAGGCTATCATTAATATTATATCGTTCATTACACACACATACACAAATATATATATATATATATATATATATCGAACATTTAATATCAATTTTACCTACACACCTTTCGGGTTAATGATATGTTTAGGATCATATACATACTTCTTTAACAAAGAAACATTGAACACATTATGTACTCGTATGTGACTAGGTAGTGCCAGTTGGTATGCTACAGGTCCAATTCTCGTTAATAATTGGAAAGGACCACAAGGCTATTTTTGCATAGCCTCCACATCTGAAAATGCTATTTTTGGGTTTAACCCTCACATACACATGATCTCCCACCTAGAATTATCTATGAGTTCTCTTTCTATCTTCATAAGCCTTCTACCTATCTAGAGTAACCTCCAAATCTTGCCAAACTTTTCTTACAATTTCATTACGGGAATTTTGAGGTATAAAATGGGCCTCCTAAGGAAATTATAAAACAATAGTGGAAATAATAAAATAATATTAGATTACATCATCAAATTTTAGCAAGAAAAAATAAAAGGTATTTTTTCAACATATCTTTATATGGGTTTACTCAAATTTCGAGCGGAAATGCTTGTTGGATGTAGGATTTGATTCCTCATCCAAGGAGTAACCATGGTGCATACTTTTGTTGGATCATGCTACATGAAAAATGAGAAATACATGAAAAACGTGATTGCAATCACACTTTTTCATGTATTTCATGTAGCGGGGTCCATCAAATGTATGCAACATGGGTACTCCTTGGATTAGGAAATAAAATTTTCATCCAATCAGTACTCCCACTTGAAATTTGAGTAAAAAATTAGGGAGATAAGTTGAAAATACAAGTTGAAAAAGAAGTTTTATTATTTTATTATTTTTTAATCTTTTTACATTTTTACTCCAAAAATGGTGAATCATCCCCCATGGTTGACATCATCATATTGATTCATATTGGTTCTTATAAAGTTTATTTTGGTTGTAAATTTTTATTAGGAGGCTCATTTTAGACCTCAAAATTCCCCTAATGGTTTTGTTTCCAATAACATTTCAGGTCCTAATATTAACTTATCTTCAGGACTGCTAACTCCAATTGGTAGGCACCTTGCATTTACTTCTATATAACACTTCAAAGGGACTCATTTTCAATGAGTCATGGTGATTGCTGTTATACAAAAATTATTCTAGGTGGAGATAGCCTTCCCACTTGGTTGGTTGTTTCATCACATACACCCTTAACATATCTTCAAGTACCTGGTTTGCTCATTCATTTTACCCATCTTTCTATGGATACAATACTGAATTGGACTTGGGTACCTAATTCAGTAAAGGAGCCTTCCAAAATGTAGAAGTGAATTTCACATATCTATCAGAAATCACTACTTTAGGTATACCATGTAATAAAAAAATTCCTTCATAAATACATCAACAATTTGAATAATTTTATATACAGATTGTACAGGAATAAAATGTGTTTATATACTTAGTTTATCCACTACAACCATAATAGAATCATTTTGTCTCTTTGATATTGGTAAACCTATAATTAAATCTAGTGTATTAGTTTCACATTTAAACTCAGGAATGGGTGACGGGTGGAGTAGACCAGCTGGGTGTTGATGTTCAACTTTAACTTGCTAACATTATAGATACTTGGATATATTTTTTGCAGTTTCTATTGTCATAATAGGCCAAAAATAATTCTTCTTAATTGCATAAACTAATTTTTGATATCCAAGATGGGAAACATAAGAGCTTTTATGCAATTCATCCAAAATTAATTGCTTAACAGTTTGCTGATTAGGAACATATATTATTTTCCTATAGGTCAATAAATAGTCTTCATTAATGCCAAACTCCAATTAATTTCTGGAGTTGAACTCCTCTTTAGTTTGTTTCCATAGGAATTCATATTATGGATCTATCATGGAGGCCTCTTTAATATGATTTTAAAAAATTAAATTCCATTTGACTATAGGAAATTTTATACACATAATGCATCTTCCTACTTAATGCATTGGCCACCCAATTTTCCTTCGCTTTTAGATGTTTGATGTCAAAATTGAATTTTATTAGAAAAGAATTCCACCTGGCTTGATATGTGTTAAGGTTGGGTTGTTTAAAGAAACTAGTCAAACTACTATGGTAAGTCATTAAAATAAATTCTAACCCAACAAGTAATGCCTCCATACCTTCAAGGAGTAAAGAACATGTAACATCCCCGTGTAACCTCACATGAAAATGCATGGAGTAGAAATTTTTTCCACAAATTACCCATGGGTGACTATCCAAATTACTATTCCAGATTCATCATTAATCATTAGATAAATTCTAAATCATTTCATTAAGTAACCTTTAGTAAAGGAATGGCAAGTCACACAATCACTAACTTCAATTGTTGTAGCATATTATCATAAAATTCATGAGGTAACTATGTTAATTAACCACATAATTCATAATGTAATCATCATTTTATGCAAGGAATCATCATCAAATTGGCACAATAAGAAATCACATAATTGAACACTGATATACCCTGGAAACCCCGTAGGGTGGAAACCAAAAAAAAAAAAAAAAATTATTAGTAAACACTCGTGAGGATGCTCAACCCTCACTCAATGGTTCTTAGGGAGTCCATCCCTTCACCATTGTCATAAAATATTACAAATAATATCATCTCAAAAAAAGCATAAATCATTATAATCTATTACAATCATCATGCCATAATTTACTCACAAACCCTTGAGAATTATATCTTTGGGACCTAGTTCTTGCCATCAAAGGATTATCCTGCAACTGACATTCCTTCAATATGCATAAACCATTAACTTATTTCATACCACAACAGTAAAGATAATCCATATATATATCTCACAACCATTTCCTACAATTGCTACTATCAATAACCTTTGATATCATGACTCTTTAATATCATTTAAAAAATCAAATTCTATTTTGCTATAGGAAATTTCATACACATAATGAAACTTCCTACTTAATGCATTGGCCACCTAATTTTCCTTCCCTTTTATATGTTTGATGTCAAAATCAAATTCGCTTAGAAAATCATCCCCCCTGTTTGATGCGCATTAAGGTTGGGCTGTTTAAAGAAACTTGTCAAACTGCTATGGTTAGTTGTTAAAATGAACTTTTTACCAAACAAGTAATGCCTCCATACCTTCGAGTAAACAACATGTAACATCCCTTGGTAACCTCACATGAAAATGCATGTACTAGTTTTTAACACAATTTACCCACGGGTAAGTATCCAAATTACTATTCCAAATTCATCATTAATCATTAGATAGATTCTTCATATTTTCATAAAGGAATGGTAAGTTACATAATCACTAATCTCCATTGTTGTAGCATATTATCATAAAATTTCTAAGGTAGCCTTGTATTATTTCCAAGCTTCCTTTAACTAGGTTAATTAACCACATACTTCATAACGTAATATTCATGTCATGCAAGGAATCATCATCAAACTGGCACAATAAATAATCACATCATTGAAAAATGGTATACCCTAGAAACCCCATAGGGTGAAAACCAACAAACATTTAATTTGTTGGGAAAAATTATGAGAGGGGGTGCTGAATCAGTATTTTAAACTTCAAATTTTCTTTTCTTATTCAAATTTCCATACACCATTGTTATTTAGTGAACCCACACATGTACGTGACTGTGATGAATGTAAGATGTGTGTATCTAATTAACTAACTTTTCATATAATTCAACATCTGTTAATATTTAAACAATGCATCATTACTTCGTTATACATGTATTAAGCAGAAACTATGAGTAGTAAAGAACAAATATATCATCAACACACAAGAAACATATCAACACACATGACCATGATTTTAGGTGGAAACACAATGTGGGATAAAACCACCTCTGTTGTCGTCTTTTTCTTCTTCTTTTATTATAAAGAAAAACTTCTTACAATATTGAACTAGTGTAGACTCATACTAGTATGCAGGAACTCACCTGCAGAAGGCTACAACCTTCTCACGTTCTCCTACACCCACTAGAAGGGAGATTCAACCCCCTGAACATGTTTACCACCACCCATACGAAGGGAGCCCCTACCTCCTTGAACAGATTTACCAACTACCATTGGAAGGAAGCTTCGAATCCTCACTAAAGGCTCCAACGCTCAACACCTTTGTGGACCATGTTTCATAATATTTCATACTAGATCCAGTTGACTCAGAACATCAAAAACTGTATTCCAGTTTTCATCATATTTTCATAATGGACCCACTACCATAATTTAAGCCCAATACCAAATAAAAATATTGAAACCAAACACTGTATCAAATCATTTAATCACTGAACCCACTGAACCACCAAATCAATCACTGAGTCTAAATCAACCAATGCAACTAGATCAAACTATATATCAATGCACAACCACTCATTAATATATCAAGCCAAAAATTGTTACCCATCACTGAAACCAATTGTTTTCACTGCAAACCATGATTAAAAATATGTCAGAAGATATACACTACTCTTATGAACTATACCTGCGTATATACACACTTTCCCTTAATAGGACCTGCATACAAATCTCAACACACTGATAACTGAATTTGAATAAGTTTCACACTAAAAAAATCATTGAAACAAATACTTAACCCATCACAAATGTTTGAAGCAAATACAGATCATCATTCAATAACATCACCACTAGTCAACATTTCATTCCACAATCAGTTCAGCTAAACCAATACTGTCAAACACAAATTATCATGAGAGAGACATCATCGAAAGACAAGAAAAAGCACAACAGAGCTGATCAAACATCATTAACAATTCATACTACAAAAACCTAGCATATGTACATGAATCTTATAAATCATATCTTCGTATGTACACATTTTTCATACTTGACAGTTGCGTATAGATTTTGTAGAATGTATATGCAATTTATCTGAAGAATATCTGCTTATGTACACAACCTTTATGAATCAAATTTGCATACATATATGTAATTAATGAGTCATATATTCGCTGCACAACACAACATTTGTCAAACCCAAATCTCGGCATACAATGTTACAAACATGCATCATAACATCTTCATCATAGATATATCAAACCATAAACAAATTATTCAATATGTAGTCATTTCAGATCTATTAGATCCGATCTATTAGATCCGATCTATCTCCAGGTTCCCTGGTGCACACCTATTTTAGATCAAGTCATTCATAAATAATCCATCACATGCACACTTGACACTTTGATATCCATCTCCTTATATAGCTTAGACCTTAACCAATACCTTAGGCCAATCCCTTTGTAGTGTCCATGGTATTCTTTGAAGGGATCAAATATTCGTTGTCACACTCATTACTATGGTCCAATACAATGGTGCAGAAACCGCACGCGACGTTTCTTCACCATACCCACATATGTACGCGAGCTTTCTTCACAGAACCCGCATATACTTTCCAATGCTTCACCTTTATCATTCTTTTGTCTTTGGATGGATATTCCTTTATCTATCTCACCTGTAGCATCTGCATAACCATCATGTTGACATCTTTATCAAGTAGGTTGTCATCAAGGGAAACAAATTAGTCATAATGCCAACAATCTCCCCCTTTGGACTGGATGGAAACCCCTTTGGTGTTTGGTTACCACCACCTGTAGATACCTATAAACACATCTATAAACATACCAAGCTTCACTCCAAGCATTATTTCTCAAACACCAAGCTACTCTCCCAAGTCACCAAGCATTCTTCTCCAAACACCAAGCTACTCTCCCCCTATGACATCAAGGGAAACAAGCCAACCAATGCCAAATGAAGGCTTCTCTACCCCTGTATAGATAGGATCATTTTAGAGATGATCTGTTGAATATGAATGCTATCTATTTACCATGCTCCCCCTGAGCACATGTTGAATATTCTAAAAGATATACAAAGAAGTACATGAATATATGACTTAACCAAATATGACCTCGTCTATCATCAATGACTCCTGTTTGCATCAATCACCCAAGACGGTGGGGATACACAATACATTAAGTGCCCAAAATATGGGATTACATACAAAATTGACTTGAATCCAATAGTCCAAAAATGGCTGAATAGTACTAGTATTACATCATAGGTCTTTACATGACTTTACATCAAGAGACATATATAACATTTATAACCAAAACCAAAGACCTCAATAGTGTGGTAGAAATACCACAATAGTCATCAACAACCATCATACACTATATAGGATCTACACCATAAGCATCCGACAACAACAATATGAGCATCATCAAGAATCTATGTAGTTCCAATATCATCAACCTGTAATTAAATATGAAATGATTTCAATCATTACCAAGTAGTTTTAGTAGTAGTATATCAATATCCATCCTCTTGTCTTTATGTAACATGCCTTTTCTTCATATATGAAGAGTTATAATTCATAGGCAAAATATCATTCTCTTCAACCACAATGTCATCATATGCATCTATCAAAGAAAAGGAGAACTTTCAACATCAATCAAGTGTATCACATCATGGGAAATTTCACCAATATGAAACTCAAGTAATCATCCATAAGATCCCTATATGTACTTCATTGATATCCCATGGCATAGAGATAGCAATATGTATGAAATCATCATCATCAAACAATCATAGCATGGGATTGTATAATCGAGCTCTGTTAGTAATCCATCTCCTTAATCTCATATTATCAAGATCAACATGCTCTTTCCACACTGAAGAGGAGCTACAATCCTTAAGAAACATATCATATGTAATATTAACATATACATGCATCATCACTATGTGCGCAAACAAAGAGAATTTTGTGTCCTCACTAATATGATCAACATCTTCATTAAGAAATATACACTTCACCATAAGCAACCTATGCATCAAACATGACATAATTGCAACATCGTAGCATGATCAAATCACTAAGTGTTACTTTAAGCAACTAAAACTTCAAGAACATGTGTCTCTTTAGTAGCATCACCAATGATATATACTTATCATGAACTTTAGTAAGCAACAAGGAATTCTCTAGAAATCATAATGCTAATAATGCACTATTATAAGCATAGAAAATGGCCCCCCTTAACCTATGCCAATTTTTCACTGTCAGGTATCATCACATCCAACCTCATTAATCAATAAAAGAACCAAAGGAACAATGTCATATTACAACAACTCATAACCCATCATAAGGCAATATCACGTCCTAGTATCATTTGAGAAATAACTAACCATATCCAATCAATGTCAGTGTTGGGCGGATAAATCGTTCTTGCGGACAAGACCGATATCCCTAGTATCTAATGATATCTAGCGACAAGCAAACCAAACAAATTCTATCTTTCTCTAAATATTGTGATTTATAAATAAAAGCCAATAGATGTTTAAGACCCTACCTCAAGTCTAGTGCTAGTTTGTGGAAGCCACGCTCCATTTTTCCAAATAAGCTCCCTTTTAAAGAACCTGCAAACACAAACAGGCACACATCAAATAACACCTGCATAGCCAATATAATAAACCATATTTATCATGATGATCAAGGAATTCATGAAATAAACCATAGAAGACAATTTATTGAGAAAAATGAATCTGATTGTATTAACTTTAAACAAAGAAGAACTTTACAACCTTGGTGCCTTGATGTTGTACAAGCTCCTCACAGGGTCCAGCAAGAATCTCCTCCACTTTGACAAGTTTCACTCTCTTCCCAAAGAGATCAAAAGGTATGTAATCTCTCCTCTCAATCTCAATTAGGAAGTCTAAATTCCAACAACATTTACCCTAAAAAATATTCAGCTTTCAACCTCTCTAGCAACCAGCCCAATGCTTCATTTTATAGTGCAGAGGAAGGAAGTTACTAGGTCCACCTTCAAAGGGATAGAGTCCTCCTTCAAAGGGATAAGCTCATCTCATCAAGGGGTTAGCTCCTTTAGTTATGGGATGCATGAACCACCTAGGAGCGAACTTGCCACCTCAAGATTCCTTCTAGAAGTGTCCAGAATTAATCCAAAGTGAGTTTTTAATAATAAACTTGCGGCTTTTTGACTTTTACAGGGGTCTGCACCCATTCCTTTAGAGACAGAGCAGGCAGGTCCGCAGGGAACATGACCAAGGGGTGTGGGACCGCAGGTAATGCTAAGAGAAAGTGCGGAACCAGAGTTTTAGAGATTTTCAAAGGCCTTTTCTCATTTTTAAGGCTTTGACATGAAGATCTGAGGTTTAAGACTTGCATAAGAGGACATTATGAGTGGTGATAGACTCACACTGCTTACAGAAAGTCATGGTGACAATATTTTGTGTAACAGATTGCCCCCTAAAGTGTGAAGTCTGTAATAGATAATATTTGTCATCTAAGAAGAGTGAAGTACTTTATCATTTCGAGGATCATCTTGTGGAGAACTCGGTTGGAACCTATAAAAACATTCAATACAATATATATATATATATATATATATATATATATATATATATATATATATATATATATATATATATATATATATATATATATATATAGATATGAGATCATATCATCGCTGAGGTAGGCATTCCCATACTCAGATCAAAATTGGCTAGAAAACTAACTAAACTGCTCTGATATAAGAATGATCTTGCAATACATCACAAGTATAGACATATGTAGACACAGTATGGGTGCAACCATCTGTTTATGAATAGTCCATTGTATAATGAATACAAAATTCCTTGCAACCTGGATGGTGGAAACTAGATCCAGGGTCTTGATTTCTACTTCTCGAAATAGTATGATTCTATCCATGTCAATGAATGTGTCGAAGTTGAACATGGTAGAAACCACTTGATTATCATTCAATGATGTAAACTGTTAACAAGTGTGAGAGAAACCACCAGTAATGTCAATGTCTCTCAAAGTACTCAGTACAATTCATGAAATGTGAATAGATGTGTTGATGTCGAACATGTCATAGAATCCTTTGATCAAAGGTCAATGATGCAACCTATCGTCGAAGGCGAGAAACCTGCCATTGAGGCATGCAGATCTCAAGGTACTGATGATTTCTAGATCATCTTTCTAGATAATAAGCTGAAGTTGATAGAAAGCGATCCGTCGTAGGCAAGCCCACAACACGAAATCATAGATCAATTTGAAGAAATATAGTTTGCAAGGACTGACTTAGGGATGGTCAAGATGGATGAAAGATATTATGCAGATGAATGGTTTATTTGCACTGACCTCTTGAACACATAATGACACTGCAGATGGTTTGGTGACAATTGACCCAAAGCTAATACCCAGAAACCGGCTGAGGACTTTCAAAATGGTTTGATTAACTGTTAGGCAAAGGATTTCCCAACCCAGGTGAAAAAAAAGTGTCGTGTTCAAGAGTGGTTAAATGTTTTTCTGAGACACAAAGTATAACAAACATGTTCATTTTTCTCTCTTTTCCCCCACCATTTCTGGCAAGTACCTCTTTATTTTTGACAAGCTTGAGGATAACATTTGCTTGATTATAAGCTCATCCTTCAGATGAGTCCAACTTAGTTCAAATTCGAACCTTAAGAAGGAGTGGTCCGTTCCTGTTTGTAATTGAACAGGTATTTTACTGTTAAATTTTAATGAGTCCAGTATAGGAGAAACTCGGCGTTTTTCAATTTTAGGGAGTTAGAAGAAAAACTTAAGAAAACTCCATGGTTGTCGTTTTTCGTAAATTTGTGTCTCCCAAGCCCGAAAAAGTATAAAATAATACTTGAGAGAACCACTTGACCATTACGATCAAGAAGTACTTTTCATAATTAGTGTCTCTGATCTGAAAAAGTAAAAAAGCGATCAACGACACGTCATTTTAAAACTAATATCGAATTTGAAACGACAAAAATCTGGCAATCTTTTCATGTTTATATGGTCAAAAAAGAGTTGTAAGTGGACTGTATTTTTAATTCTGTTTTAACGAGCTTAAAAATAAAAACTCGGAAATCTTTTCATATTTTAGGAGTCAGAAAAGAGCTTAAAGATGACTCTAATGTTTTTGTCGAAAATGATCGATTTTGCTTGAAAAATTTGATATTCTGCACAAAAACTCAAACATTACTCATACCTGTTTAAAATAAATAAAAATGCTTCAAAAGTTACCTCTTTAAAGTGAAAAATAAACAAATTAAAAATTCATTTATTCAAAAAAGCTTATAAAAATGGCTTTTGTAAATTCATTTTTACCGTTTGACTTTAGAGTGAGAAAGAGAGCTTTTGGGTAAGAAACTTCTCGTGAAGATTGCGGAAAATCCATCCGTTGGAATCGAGCACCGTCACCTCCAGGTAATCCACATCACTTTACTCTTGCATTTCAACCCTTTTAATTTTGTTTTTAGGTTTATATTTTGATTTTTAGGAAGAATTTTGTTTAAAAGTCTGCGCGCGGGGGTCCGCAGGCGCAGCAAGCGAAACCTGTGGACCTCGACTTTTTCCTACGCAGGAAAAAGCCAGGGGCCCACACCTACTGTTCGGGTAGAGTGCAGACCTACGCACTGTCTCTAACTAGAGAGTGCGGTCCCCGCGGCATAGGTTTTAAAATTCCAAATTCTTCAAATTTCGCCTAAAAACTTTGATTTAAAATGTTCTAATCTGCCTTTTCTTCCAATGTAGGGTATACATCATGATTAGTTGGCAGGAACAGGAGCAAGAAGATGTGGATCTCGCCGCAATCAATCATCAACATTCAATCGATGCATTAAAGGCATGCGGGTTATTTAGATTCTGGGCCATACTTGGCATGAGGGCCCAAGTAGACTTTCTGCAGTGGTTGGTGGACAGATGGAATATACAGGACCAGTGTTTCATTATTGGTGACCACCAGCTCAAAATGGAGCCAGAGGACATTTAGTTTTTGACTGGTTTTCCCAAGAGAGGTGAACAATTGACTCTTTTCGGGACTAGGCCAGGTGGCCAATCTATTGATAGCCTCCGGCTAGAGTTTTGTAACGACCAAACCAAGGACAAAGGGATTGATATCAAAACCATCTCCCATCCTGAACTCAAAGTGATTGCATTTACTGTCACCAGACTCTGCAGAAGCGTAGCACTACATATGGCCACTGGATCCCAAATGCGGATGGCAGTAGATTGTTTTCGAGGCACCGTCTTCAACTGGTGCGAAGCTGTGTTGGCTAATGTAAAAGGCCAACTAACTAGAGCAAAGAACAGACAACTGAAAAACTTTGGATATGGTTTCTTAGTTGTGAGCTTTGGTCTAGAGAGGGTCCCAATGTTGGTCCCACAACATCTTTCCGTTGAAGCTGGACTTCCTCGAGAGCCCAAGCTGATGCGATGGGTTGTAGTTATGGCCCGTCATCCTGAGGAGGGTTCAGAGGTTGTTTGATTTCCTCCTGAGTATTTTTATTGGTTGGAGAACCAATTTTTTGTGATTCAGGATTTTCCTTATGCTGGGATGGATTATCGTGGTGACCCAGACATGGCTCTTCCACCAGGAGAGCAATGGGATGACTCAGGTAAAATCATTTCCAACAGTTTCTAGTTTAATTTTTTTGTTTGTTTTTAAATCACCCCAAAACTGATAGCAAAAAGTTTCAAATGCAGATGTAGGTCAACGGAGACCAGCCACTCTCCAGCCTTATGAGAGGAAACAACTAACTGCGGCAGCACCAGCCCCACGGGACGAATCTATAGAGACCTTGGCTGAATTGGAAAACCATCTAGAGCGTTTGACAACAGACATTCCAGAGACTAGCATAGATGACATTCCTCTTAGGCTACACCGCTATGTGATTGGGGTCCTAGGACCTTTCAAGAGGTTCCTTTGTAGGGTGGCCCGTACAATGGTTTCTTATCGTGATCATCACCAGTGATAGGATGATCGCTTGTTGTAGACTCATATGACATTTTTTCTTTTTGTACTATCATTTTTGCCGATCATAAGGTGTTTTTCAACCTATGATCGAAGACGATGTATATTTGACACACTTCTATGCTATGCTATATCACTATTACTGGCTATCTTGTAAAACATGTTATGAAATGTTTTTTAATTTGTTGTTTGATTATTGCAAATGTCTACTTAACATTCTAGAAGCAATTGCATCTGCTAATGTATTTAAATATCTTGGAATATGATGATATTCAATATAATCAAATTCACGTTCCAAGAGACGAACTATAAAAAATAATCTCAATAACACTGGATTTCTAATGGCATAAACTCTATTAAGCTGCAATACAATGAGTTCAGAATCTAACCTCACAATCAAACTCCAAATCCCAAATGAGATGGATTCAGATAATAACTCAATCACTACACTATACTCTGCAATGTTGTTCATTGTTTGATCGAGGCTTACCCCATGCATAGATACCAACTCATTAGAGGGTGAATAGATAACCCAAGCTGTGAAGAAATGTTTCGTGTATTATGACAAGCACCACCAGCGAAACTAATGTATGTTTGTAGAGACATCGACATCTGCAATATCAAGAGTAAAATCAAGATAAGCAGGAATAATGACAAAAACAATTTCTAAACTAAGCACACTTTTCTAATCTAAAACACACCAGCTAGAAAGAAAACTAATCTAACTAAAATCGTCACACCCAGATTTAAGCATAATATCTCTTCAGGTAAAGACCATTTCTGGGTTTACCTAAAGAGACACCGTCAAAATCTACCAATTCATAGGCCCCTTTTGCCAGATTTCTCTTAACAACATAAGGACCATGCCACATGGGTACAAATTTTTCAGCGCCTAACTTATCATTTGCTTGATTGTACAGTAAGACTAGGTCTCCTTCCGAAAAATTACGAGGTGTAACATTTCGATCGTACTGAGCTTTAATACGTTTGGCATGAGTTTCGATTGCTAGTGCAGCATCATGTCGATTCTCATCTAGCTGAGCCAAGTACAACAAACGTTTCTATTCTTCGAAAGTGGCTGGAAGTAATTCTATGGCCATTTGAAATGATGGGATTTCACATTCAATGGGTAACACAGCTTCCAAACCATAAACTAGTTGGAAAGGAGTGAAACCAGTTGATGTTTTTACTGAGGTTCGATACGCCCAAAGCGCTGAAAATAACATGTTATGCCAATTCGACCTATGAATTCCAATGATTCGTCAGATCATAATGACTAGAACTTTGTTGATGGCTTCAACCAGACCATTAGCCTGTGGGTAATATGGAGTAGAACTATCATGACGCAGGCCAAGTTGGTCTGTTAGTTCAGTCATCATAATATTTTGAAAATGACACCCATGGTCAGTGATAATCGCTTGTGGAACACCGAACCTTACAATTATATGATTGAAAACGAAAATCGCATCAGTTTTGCCGTCTGCTGAAAATGTAGGCATCGCCTCAGCCCACTTGGTAAAATAATCTACCACAAGGATGATATATGCATGCCCCCCGGCCGAGTGAGGGTTACATATAATAAAATAGATACCCCATTTCGCAAAAGGACCGACGGAAATTATAGGGTGGAGAGGAGCAGGTGGAGCGCGCATCTTTCGATAAAAAATTTGGCAGTTGTGGCATTTTCAGACCGCGTTAATACAATCTTTAAACAAAGACGGCCAGAAATAGCCAGTGCGCAATATCTTTTGGGCTGTGGCAAACCCAAACATATGACCGCCACACGCTCCAGAGTGACAGTCATTTAGAACCCTTTCAGCTTCCTCATGAGTTAAACAACGTCAGAAAACAGAGTCCGCCCCACGACGATAAAGTGTATCTCCAATAATTTTGTATTGTTGGGATTGGAATCGTATTTTCCGATGCTGAGATCTTGAAATTTCAGGCCGAAAGGATTGGGTTTGGAGATAAACTATGATATCTCCATACCATGGATCAAGAGTGCTGATAAGAAACAAGGATTCGTCTGCAATGGGCTCTTCCGCCACAGTTTCAGTATCAATGCGCGGGAAGTCACACATCGACTCTGCAAAAACTAAAGATTTCTTTGACTTAGATTTTTCAAACTCCAACTCAAATTCCTGCAGGATAACAATCCATTTGGAATACTTGCCCCCTATCAATTGTTTGGTCAAAATATAGATCATAGGGTTATAGTCAGAAATTACAGTAGTTTTGTGTAGTAAAATGTAATGACGAAAACGTTGGATAGCTTGAACAGCTGCCAAGGCCAATTTCTCCACATGCGAATATTTTAGCTCAGTCGGATTCGAAGTTCGACTAAGGGAGTAAATCACATGTTCACTACTGGATTCATCTTCCTGAACTAACACCATTCCGATGGTGGAATGAGAGGCGGCGAGATATAAGAAGTAGTCCTGGTTGTAGTTGGGAGGATGCAATAACGGTGCATGGGTCAACGCGCGTTTTAGTGCATCAAAAGATTTGTCAGCTATCTCATCCCAAAAGAATGGAGTATTCTATTTCAACAACCTGGTAAAACCCTTTGTTATCTCAGCATAGTTAGGAATGAATCAACGTAAAAAGTTTGCTTTCCCTTGCAAACTTTGAAGTTGGCGAAGAGTCGAAGGAGGAGGCAATTTGACAATAGATTCAACCTTCGAGGGATAGACACGAATTCCGGCTTTCGAAACAACAAATCCCAGTAAACGACCCATTTTTATACAGAAAACACACTTGTGTGGATTCAACCTTATTCGATAATGCCTACATCTCATAAAGATTGCTCGTAAATGAATGAGATGATCAGCTCTACGTAATGAATGAGCGGGTAAATCATCAAGATAGGGTTGCACAATGTGCTTGATGTCATGAAACGCGTAAGATATAGCTCGTTGAAAAGTTGCTCCGGCATTCTTCAGCCCAAAAGGTAATTTGCAGTAAGCAAACGTCCCCCATGGACAAATGAAAGCCGTTTTTGGTTGATCAACAGGTAGAATGTTGATTTGATTGTAACCGGAAAAACCATCCATAAAGGAGAATATTTCACTTCCAGCACAATCATCAATGATTTGATCGATATAGGGAGTTGGGTAATTGTCTTTTGGACAAGATCGATTAATATCCCTATAATCGATACATATTCTTATCGTTCCTTGCTGTTTATTAACAGGAACAATATTTGATACCCAATTCGTTATGGGGATTGGATAAATGAAACCTACTTTAAGTAATTTCTCAACTTCTGCTTTAATAGTAGCAACTTTTCGCGGGTGGATCTGACGCAAACATTGTCGGACGGATTTAGCATCCGGGTAAGTTTTGATTTCATGAACAACAATTGCTGGATCAATTCTTGGCATTTCTTCATATGACCAGGCAAACACATCTTGGAATTCTTGAAATAGGGCCTTATATGTTTGAAATTCATCTTCCGTACAGGAGGAACCTATATGAATGTTTTCAACAATTCCAGGTTTTACTGAAATGTCAATAGGAACCATTCGAGAAATATTTCCCAAATTTAACTGAGAATCAATATTTTGCAATGGATTCTGAGGTTATTTGACATAATCAGTCGTAAAAATAGATGAAAAATCATTTTCAAAATGATCAATCTCAGGTAAGAACTAAGATCTATGATGAAGATCTTCCCATGGTAAATCATCAACAGACAAAATTTCTCGAATCTGCTCATCTGTATGAACAAGTTCGGAAAAAGTTGTTGAATCTGAGTTTGATGTTGAAAGTGATTCTTCATGGACCACATTCATTAGGTCAATTTCGGTTGAAGAAGGGTCGGAAAATGACTGTACAGCCTGATACACAATTTCATAGGGACTCAAAGGCATAGCATCACCAAATGAATCCATCTCAAATTCAGAAGGTACAATCCAAGGATCATCATAAACAATAGTGTCTGATGAAATCATATGAATGGTTGCAGTAGAAGGCAATACGTTAGGAGGAGGAAAGGAAAAAGTTCCTAGTAAACAAGAATCTTTAACTAATCCTATTCCAACATCCTTATAAGGGATAGTTGTTTCGCTGACATGCTGGATACCTTTAGAAGAGGCTGGGTCGGATGAAAAGTAAGTTAGCTGGTCTATAGTTACGATCTTTCCGTTATAAGGAAACTTTATAAGCCGAAAGACCGATGAAATAACAACAGTCATAGCGTAAGCCCAACTACAACCCAAGAGAAGGTTGTAATCTAGAGGGGCATCAACCACTTCCACATCTAGATTAACAGTTTTACCTTCAACCCCTATAGGTAAATCCTATAGAATGCCAAAAGGATGGAACCCACTGCCATCAAAATCCTTTAGAATCGTCGGGGATTGATTGAGCGTAGGAGAACCAAGTGATCTTCAACACTGGATCGACATAATACACGTTGAAGCTCCCTCATCAATTACAGTCCTATAGCAAGGTCTGTTTTTGACTAAAACTGGAATCTGGAAAGCCATTTAATGAGGTAAGCGAGGTGTACTATTTTCTAAATCAAAAATTATAAAGTTCGAGTCCTGAATATCAATAGCTCCTATAGCCAACAATAGCAATTTACGTTGTGCTGGACATGATTGCAGCACCTCCAAAGCCGACATTGCTGAAGGTGAAGTGGCTAAATCTTCAACAATGTTATAGTTCTGAGCATCTCTCGCATGTGGATTGAAAGTTGACTTTCGAAGTATACCCTTGGCGGGCGGTTTGATTACTGAGTATGGGTTAGGTTTCTCGATCTGTAGCAGATTGGAACCGGGAGTTGAAGTTGATGGGTTCGAATTAGAAGATTCTGCTTCCTTACCACCAACAGGACTTTTACTTCCATAATCTTGCGATCGTGTCGCAATCCTAACATGGGACATCATCATTTTGGGTTCTTCTGAGACATTTGAGGAAGAACCTATCATCTTACTATCTTGACTAGGAAAAGGATCCTTCAAGACAACAGGCGTTTGAGAACCTTTGACGATTTTCGCATCCTCAGCATGATGAGGGTAGTCTCTTGTAAAATGCTCTTCGTCACAAATGAGACAAGGATAACGAGGTTTACGTTTCCCATCAGTAGATTCTGTTTTATCTGGTTTCTCTTTCGAATTTTTATCTGATTTATTTTTCTTCTTCCCCTTCTTTTTACCACCAGTTTTTGATTTGGCCGTAGATGACTCTACGACATGAATATCGGCAGAAATTTCCGCGGAAGAGTCTCCTGTCGGGGAATCTGGTAAAGTTATGATAGGAGAAGAATTCTTGGAAGATTTCTTCTTACTTTTGGTGTTAACTGAACCAATCATACCATTAGCGGCATGAGACCCTGAAGGAGTTGCATTTATTTGATTTTGTTTAGGAAGGTTGGGGATTTTCTCATGTAACGTACCCGACTGCGTATAAACGAGGTCAAGGTATTGAGCTTGAGCAATTACTTGCTCTTCAGTAACAACTCCTGCCTTAGCTACATCCTTAGTGATTTTAGGTAATAATGATTTAACAAACCATTCTGCTAAGATTTGATCCGGAATAAAAACTTTCACTAAACACCGTCGACGTCTCCATTCATGAATGTGATCTGAAATATAAGTGGACATTGACTGTTTTAATGAAGTTAATAATTCTGTGCCATTGTCATATCTGATAGGCAACTGAAAATGAGTTAAGAATGAAGTAGCTAGCTGACTAAAATTATAAAAAGTGGCTCGCGGTAACTCAATGTACCACTTGGCCGCAAGACCAATTAGAGTGCATTGAAAAAGATGTAAACGAATTGAATCATTTGAAATGGAGTTAGATGCACACCAGAGGTGATAAGTCATCACATGGTTTGACGGATCCTCTCCTGATTTACCTTCAAACTTTGGAATATCATTGGGCAACTTATTCGGCATTGGCGGCCAAAACGGAAGATAATTAATTGGATCGTTCATAAGGCGCGAAAAATCAGGCAAGTCCAAAGTTGCAATGAACGGTAACTGACGATTAGAGTCTCGAAAACCCTGGGTCATTAGACTAGCCCCAGGAGGAGGATATCCATGATAACTTGGAATTGGAATGGCATTTGGGATATTATATCCTCCCGGAAAACCAGGATTAACCAGACCGTACTGGGGTTGTTGAGGTTGCTGATAAGTATATCTAGGGTATGGTTGATACTGATAGACTGGGTTCTGCACAGCAGGACCGAATTGGTACTATCCCTGGAATGGTTGATAAGTAAATTGAGGTTTGCTTGTGACAACCGTACTTGGACCAAGTTGTCCTACAGGCATTTGAACCGAAGTCTGAATTGTAGGTCCAGACTGAGGTAAAGATGCTTGAGGAATTGATATAGGAACAGTAGAAACCGGAGCTATCGATACTCCAGAAGTAGGTGGGGTAGATGGAACAGATGTTGTAGCAATTGCAGCAGTCGTTTGAGGTGGAGTTCGAGGCGAACTAGGCCCAGGCTGAGAAACTACACCAGGTGCAGAAGTTTGAATAGTAGGCTGGACAGGTTGCTGGGTTGAACCAGAAACCAAGGGTTGTCCAGATTGAGATGACAACTGCACATTTGGTTGCAAGATCTATTGAGATTGAGATGGATCCCACACTACGTTCATTCCGGGGTATGGACCCATAGAAGGTTAAGTGTATTGAGGACCATAACAGGGTTGAGGGTAGGGTTGATAATTTAAAGGTACATTTCCTGCTCCTTGGACAAATGATTGACCTGAAGGTGGTTGGAAACCTTGGGTTGGGTACTGACCTTGAGGTTGATAACCTTGAGGCACCTACTGAAACTGGGGTTGACCTTGAGGCATATATTGATACTGGGGTTGACCTTGAGGTACGTACTGAGTCTGGAGTTGACCTTGAGGAATGTACTGTCCCGAAGGTATGTACTAACCTTGAGGTTGCCCCCCAGGCGGTAACTGGGTACCTTAAGGTTGCCCCCCAGGTGATACTTGAGGACCTTGAGGTTGCCCCCCAGGTGGTAATTGACTACCTTGAGGTTGTGGCTTTGGAATGGTACCTGACATCATAAGAATATCTTCTACACTCAACGGTTTAGTTCTGTTATTACCAGTTAATAACCCTTGTTCAACAGGTTGAGGAGATGCTCCCGAAAAAGTACCAGTAAGTGACTGATACCCAGAGGGAACAAAAGGACTGCCATATAAAAATGTTTCTGGAGATTGAGAAAACATGGATGACTGTCTCGACATATTCAAAGGAGGATAATAACCTCTAGGTGTTGGATGAAAAGGAATGCGAGGTGGTGAAAAATTGACTCCTGGTTTTTCTAGAAAATTGGTCAATGAAAGATACCAAGCGTCCCTCCTAGGTGGACTGTAAAAGATCGATTCATGCTCCCTAAGTTCTATAGTTGGTTGATTTTCAGGGATATATATACCTTCTTCCGCAGTAAAAAGTTCTTTAATAGTAATAAGTCTAGAAGGAAGATTTTGGGTAATGATTCTTCCTACCCTGGGTGAACCAGGACCACTAGAAGTTGGAGAAGCAAATCCTGATGATGGAGTAGCAGCAGGTTTAGTTTCAGGTTCATAAATTTCAGGTTCCTCGGCTAATTCACTAGTAGAAGAAAAGCTACCAGTATCTTCGGAAAATGAAATTGGTTCAATAATATACTCTGGTGCTTGAACTTGATAATCAGGATGCACAACTAAAGAAGATTCTCCTTCTTCTGGTGACCCAACTATACTGTCACTAGGAGTTACAAGGGCTTGTAGCCCTTCAAGCTAGCTTGGTGAAAACGTAGGAGGTTGGCCTTGAAGTCTACGGGACTGCCTCGGTAATTCAACCACGATTAAATATTTTAATTACTTCACATGCAAACAAAGAAAAATCTCAATGAAAACTACCTATAGTCTCTAAAGAACCAAACAATTTGAATCACATGCCTAAAGAATCTAGGAGGTCAAACCACACACAAACAGTAACTTTCCGTACCGAAAACACTAGTTGGTGATGAAATCCAACGTCGCAGAATTCAATACAGAAATGGCGGTTGGAACAGTTACCCCGACAACTTGCTTAATGAAACAGACTGGCACAAGTTTCTCCACTAAACCGTCTCGAGTGAAGAGAAACCCCCAAAGAGTCCAAGTGAGTCTAGTCGACGTCTGCTCCAGGTACAGTGGGATCTTCCCTCCACCGTCACCTTAGGAAAGAATCCTATAGATTATGGTCACTATGGTTACCAACAGAAACAAATATACCTGGGGGAACAGTCTGTGATCCGATACACACGCAAGGGCAGAGTAGCAAAGCTCAATCCCCTTGAAGGCCCCTTGACATAATCCAAGGTTTACCGACAAGTGACCCCAGGCTCCTCGACAATGGTTAATCCGAGGTTTACCGTTTTTAATACATGTATATCTGCTATTGTTCCCACTGAGGAAGGATTGATTACCCCACTGGTTCGGATATGACCTCGTGCTTGACTCCTTTAAGAGGAGCTTCCCAGAGCATAGATGTAACAATTGGAATTTATCTCCTACCGCAAGATACAACTACTTGTTTGTTTTTACTATCTTGGAGAGTTAATTACTCCCTACTCGAAGATACTAGCCTAAGCTATGTTGGTGATAAAGAGCCCTAGAAATAAAAAGATTGATAGATAGATTTTACTTTAAGCGTTATTTTTATGGTTGTTTCTTAAGTCAAAATGTGTGGAGATGAAACTTTATGGTGTGAAGACTCGACTCCAAAACACTAAAAATGCACCTAAGATGATAAATAATCCTTTTTCTTCAATGAATTTCTAGCTAAAGAAAGGGTTGAGAATGCAATTGCTTGAAAAACAAATCTTTCCTTAACAAACAAATGAAAAGAAAAACTTTTTTTTTTTGTTTTTTCAATAAACTCAAAAACGAGACTACTAATTATGCTCATGAAAAATATCCCTTTCTTTTTTCCACTCAAAAACTACAAAAACAAACCTTTTCAAAAGAGATTTTTTTTAATTTCTAGAACACACTCAAAACTATTAAAAATTTAATCTTGAGATCTATAAATTCTAAAAATCTAATGAAGGAAAAGCTTACAAAATTTCTTTTCAAGGATGTTTTACTTAGTTATCAGCAAACTAAGGACTAATTCGTTCAGAATAACAAATTAATCAAAAAATAACCATCTTATGTTTTCTTTTTTAAAAATGAAATCCAAAACTTTCAAACCAAGTTCTTTCGAAGCTTTGCAAAGAGAAAAATGAGATGTATTCCTCACCAAAGGCAGATTTTACAAATCGGTCAGACTCATAAAGAAGACCAGCAAAAACTAGGGTGATCTGAGGTTTCTAAGGCTTCTAAGCTCTGAGTTACTACAAAGACCAAACGAAAATCAAGCCAGGCACACAAAACTTCTAGAAATTCACCTAAAACCTAAATGCCAATGGAATTCACCTACAAAAAGTTTCTGACAAGACATGTGCAGATTTGGGCAGAGGCTAAAACACATAAACAAATCCTAAGCTTAACTGAATGAAAAGATTTTAAGTTTTTCAAAATTTTGACAGGGTCCGCAGGCTCCCAGTATAACTAGGTGCGGTACTGCTCTGTGTAGTAAAGCAACAGTGCGGGGATGTCCGCACTGTGTTACAACCAGAACGTGCGGTCCTCTCTCAAAAGCGTGAAAAACAAAAAACAATTCAAAATCTAAAGAACCTACCCAATCCCACACACATCAAGCAAAAACCAGAAACAAAGAAAAAGTTTCTCGAGTTAAAGTAAAAGCAAAGGAAAAAAACCAAAATTCAAGTCCCCAATGGAGTCGCCATTTTGTCAAGTGGATAAATCGTTCTTGCGGACAATATCGATCTCCCTAGTATCTAATGATATCTAGCGACAAGCAAACCAAACAAATTCTATCTTTCTCTAAATATTGCTATTTATAAATAAAAGCCAATAGATGTTTAAGACCCTACCTCAAGTCCAGTGCTAGTTTGTGTAAGGCATGCTCCGTTCATCCAAATGAGCTCCCTTTTAAAGAACCTGCAAACACAAACAGGCACACATAAAACAACACCTGCATAGCCAATATAATAAACCATATTTATCATGATGATCAAGGAATTCATGAAATAAACCATAGAAGACAATTTATTGCGAAAAATGAATCTAATTGTATTAACTTTAAAGAAAGAAGAACTTTACAACCTTGGTGCCTTGATGTTGTACAAGCTCCTCCCAGGGTCCAGCAAGAATCTCCTCTACTTTGACAAGTTTCACTCTCTTCCCAAAGAGAGCAAAAGGTATGTAATCTCTCTTCTCAAGCTCAAATAGGAAGTCTAAATTCCAACAACATTTACCCTAAAAAATATTTAGCTTTCAACCTCTCTAGCAACCAACCCAATGCCTCATTTTGTAGTGCAGAGGAAGGAAGTTACTAGGTCCACCTTCAAAGGGATAGAGTCCTCCTTCAAAGGGATAAGCTCTTCTCATCAAGGGGTTAGCTCCTTTAGTTATGGGATGCATGAATAACTTAGGAGCGAACTTTCCACCTCAAGATTCCTTCTAGAAGCATCAAAAATTAATCCAAAGTGATTTTTTATTAATAAACTTGCGGCTTTTTGACTTTTACAGGGGTCTGCACCGATTCCTTTAGAGACAAAGTGGGCAGGTCCACAGGGAACATGACCAAGGGGTGCGGGACCGCAGGTAATGCTAAGAGAAAGTGTGGAACCAGAGTTTTAGAGATTTTCTAAGGCTTTCTCTCATTTTTAAGGCTTTGACATGAAGAGCTAAGGTTTAAGACTTGCATAGGAGGACAATATGAGTGGTGATAGACTCACACTGATTACAGAAAGTCATGGTGACAATATTTTGTGTAACAGTCAGAACAAGAAATCCAAATAATGGTTTTCTAAAGCATATCAGAACCTCTCCCTGATTTTTTCCCACAGTTTCTTCATCATAAAGATTCATACACTACTATCTATATCAAAACTCGTGTATATCCATGATTTTCATTCATGCTATCCACATACAGAAAGTAAAATGATGAACTTTCATAGCCACAACTCCACCTGAGTCTGTACTATATTTTTATGGTCACTATGTGAGGTGCACTGTCAATAGTATAAGCAACATGAATATCAAATCAACATGGGAATCATCATCGAAATATTCATATGTTTATCTCCCCCTCATATCATATATCACTGATCCTGAGGATCTAATAATCATCACCTTCTCTTCATGAGGTCATGTACCTCACATTACTTCTACAGTCATTGTTAGGAGTAATAATGGAATGCAATGGGCACCATCTTGTTTTACTCTAAATCTGAAGAAGAGAAGCTATCCTCCTCATTCATGTTAGAATTCATTTATTTAAATACATATAATTTGTTTGGATTTATATATCTACTTTCTATGATCGTTCCAGTTTCTTCATCTATAACCTTGCATTTGGTTGATTTAAATATAATTACATTTCCTTTATCCACCATTTTACTAAGAATATTATGTTTTATACCTTGAACTAATAAAGTATTAGTTGATCTTTTATGTTTATTAATTTTAGCTCTACCTTTTCCTAGAACATTTGCTAGAGCACTATTTCCAAGAATAACCTTACCATCTTGGTTTTTCCTGAGAGACTCTGTCTTACTCTTATCTCTAGTCATGTGATGAGAGCATCTGTTGTCTATGTACCATTCATCTTCATATTCAAATGAGCAGAGAGAAATACCACACCTTATTTGTTCTTCTTCTTTATGCTTATTATGAGAAATGTTGGTGGATCCATCATTTTCGGGTCTATCAATATTCTTACCTGATTTATTGCCATGTTGTCTATGGAGATTCATTGATTTGTTCCTACATTGTTTTTCTACATGCCCAAATGTGTTACAAGCATAACATCTTATATGACCAGAAAAGGGAGCATAGGAATCATAATATTTTTGTTTCATATTCCTTTGATTGCAATCAATATCTTTGTGACCAAATACGTTGCAAGTAAAAAAATATCCCTTGAAGAAACCTGAGTACGTGGGAGCTGATGTACTTCTTGTGAGATGAGTCCTTGCTTGAAACAATCTGCTTTTCCAATTTCCTGCAACATGTCCATAATTATGACATATAAAGAATTCAACATTATTGATAAGAGGAGAGAATCAATTAACACTTATATAGTTAGGATAACATGATTTTCTTTGAATATTCACTTTCCTTGGTTGTTGATCAGGTTGACTTCTTATCTCTTTATTGAGCACTTAAGGTTTTGCATTGTTACCCTTTAGATTCCTTGCACTAACTTATGAACTAGATTCTCCTTTAATAGTTTCATGAAAACCAAGACCATATTTAATAGAAGAATCCCTTTGACTACTAAGAATGTTAACCAAAATATTAGTACTATCTTGAAATCTCAAGTGTTTATCCTTTTCTTCTAATTTACCTAAGTTTACAATGTTTACCTCAACCTCTTTTTCACCTCTAGTCCTTTCCAATTGTGTTCTCAACTTAATGATTTCATTCTTAAGATCGTTTTCTTTTTTTTCATAAACTTGAAGAATCTCCTTGTATCGTTTATTTGATTTCTCAAGATTGAATCTGAGATAGATGATTTCTGCTTCAAGTCCTTCATAGTAACTGGTTCTTTCTATAAGATCCTCGCTTTTTGTATCCTCTTAATTCACTTTATTTCTTAATGATGCTACCCCATCCTGTAGTATTTGACGTTGATCTTCCTTTTCCTTATAATGTTTCCTCATTCCTTCTTCAATTTTGATTCCTTCTTCCAACTGATTCTTTAATCTGATGATTTCTTCTTTGTAGGTACAATCCCTTTCATCAAATAGTTTTAGTAAATTTTGTTGATCTTTATTCCCATCCATTAGCCTTTTAATTTCTGCCTCTAGGGCCATTATTTTTTATTTTTTATTTTTCTCTTTAGAATGCTTAATTTCTCTTTCTCCCATGAGAGAAATTTCAATTAATTCATTATCATCTTCACTATCATGACTACATAAACAAGAAAATGGATCACAAGTAGAACACAATCTTGTACTTGATATTTCTTTGTTATTGTCTTCTTCATTCTTGATCACCAAAAAGAGGGGTGTTCCTGTAGATGAATTTTTGTTGACATCATAATTGTCACATCATATGACATGTCACTTTCACAATTTTCTTGGAATAACTTCTTCCTTTGAGCTGCCTTCTTCTCCTTTCCCATTGTCCCTGATCCACGCTTAAGTGGTTAAGCTTCTGTTGGAGTGACCTCCTCTAATACCAATTGTTGGGAAAAAATACTAAGAGAGGGGGGGGGGGGGGGGAGGTGAATCAATATTTTAAACTTACTTCAAATTTTATTTTCTTATTCAGATTTCCATACGCGACTGCTATTCAGTGAACTTCCATATATATGCGACTGTGATGAATGTAAATTGCGTATATCCAGTTAATTAAATTTACATATAATCCAAAATCTGTTAATCTTTAAACAATGCGTAATAACTTCATTATACATATATTAAGAAGAAAATATGAGCAGTAAAGAACAGATAAATCATCAACACACATGAACACCAGGATTTTAGGTGGAGACCCTGGAGAAAGCTACCATTGTTTTCATCGTTGTCTTCTTATTTTATTATAAAGAAAAAATTCTTACAATCATGTACTAGTGTAGACGCATACCAGTATGCAGGCACCCACCCACAGAAGGATACAAGCTTCTCTCATTGTCCAACACCCACTATAAGGGAGCTCTAACCCCCTGATCTCATTTAACGACACCCATTGGAAGGGAGCTCCTACCCCCCTGAACAGATTTATCAGCTACCATTGGAAGGAAGCTTCGACTCCCTCACTGTAGACTCCAAACATTTGCACCTTTGTGGACCACGTTTCATAATATTTCATATTGGATCCACTTGAATTAAAACATCAAAACTTGTAGGCCACTTTTCATCATATTTTTAGAATAGACCCAATACCATCATTTAAGCCCAATACCAAATAACAATATTGAAACTAAACACTGTATCAAATCACTTAATCACTGAACCAACTGAATCACCAAATAAATCACTGAGTCTCAATCAACCAATGCAACTAGATCAAATTAAACCAGGAAAGATCATATCAATGCACAACCACTCACTAATATGTCAAGCCAAACAATGTTACCCATCAATGAAATCAAATGTTTCAACTACAAACCTTGATTAAACATATGCCAAAAGATATATTCTACTATTATGAACTATACTTGCGTATATATGCACTTTCCCTTAATAGGACCTACTTACAGATCTCAGAACACTAATAATTGAGTCTGAGTCACCACTGAAAAAATCATTGAAACAAATAGTGAACCCATCAAAAATATCTAAAACAAATACAAATCATCATTCAATATCATCACCACTAGTCAACATTTCATTCCACATTCAGCTCAACTCAATGAGTACTATCAAACAAAGATTATCATGAGAGATACATCATCAACAGATAACAGAAAACACAATAAAGCTGATCATACATAATTAATAACTCATACTGTAAAACCCTAGCATATGTATGCAACTCTTATAAATCATATCCACGTATGTACATGCTTTTCATACTTGACACTTGCATATAGATTATGAACTATTGTAGAATGTATATGTTATATACCTAGGGGGGATAATATGGGATACCAAGGGAGGTACCCAAGGTAATAATGTAATAATGGGATGGGCCATAGTAATAAATAAGGTGGTTAACCCATATCATGTAAGGGACCACAAGTAGTTAGTATTAATGTAATGGGCCCATGGTATTAGTTGATGGTATGAGGGAACCATGGTAATGACCCATGGTATTGTATATATGAGGCCTATATAGAGGTTAGAGACTCCAAGTGAAGGAAAAGTGAAGGATTATTGTATGAACATGCACATGGCTTGTGGAGTGTTCTCCTTCCTTAAGGAGTGAATGTATGGTGTTGCCCTACCTTAAGGGTTTGATCAATAAAGTGAATCATTTCTATCTATTTCTATCTTCTTGTTTCTTGGGTTTATTTCTATTATATTATATTTTCAGATCAGATCTATAACAAGTGGTATCAGAGCTACAACAAGTGGTATCAGAGCACTTTCTTGTGCAAAAAAGTGTTGAATTTTTTCTTAATTTTTGCAGGATTTCGGGGGCGGCGAGTTTGCAGATCAGATCTATATGTTTTGGTGAAAAATATGAAAAATATAATTGCAGATCTATATTCTTTGTGAAAAAATAGCCGATTTCAAAAAAAAAAATCGGTTGAATCGGAGTCCGGATGAAGGAGATATCGCTGATCTAAAAATCAGTGGGGTTGCAGATAATTTTTTAGGGCAGCGAGTTTTCGGCGCAGATCTGGAAGTCCTGGTGCACAATCTGGAAACTCTAATTGTAGATCTGGAATCTTTGTGAAAAAATACCTAATTTCAAAAAAACAATCAGTCGAATCGGAGTCCGGATGAGGGAGATATCGCTGATTTAAAATCAGCTCTTTTTTGCAGAAATTTTGGTTACAGCGGGAGAGTAGCAGCGCAGATCTGAAATTCTAGTGCCTGGATCAAAATTTCTATCACATGGGTAGATGCAGAATGATTGTTCCATTTCTAAAAATAGGTCATAATAGGGATTCTGAGCAATATTTACTAAACTGTGACAATTTCAAATTTTCGCCAAGTAAGCGAATTTTTTCTCAAACCCTCTTCATGGCGATTCTATATTTTACAGGAAAAGATGATGGTTCTACTATTGAAGAATTCATACAAAGATACAAGTCCACACATGGGACATATTGGAAGATTCCAATGGTGCTTAATAGGAGAGATGAGGCTCAAAAGTGGAATTCATCACTTGACTTAATGCAGTTGATCAAACTTTCAGATGCAGAATTTGAAAAAATCTTTTTGGACAAATGGTCTCAGGCTAGAAAAAAGGAGACTGAGACACATAAGGGGTTAATTGCTACGGGTGTCTCCTTACTGCAGGTTCATGGATTGATTCAAAAGGAGAAAATCATTGTGTCTATAAATCCGAGTTGCAAGCAAAATCTCATAAATATCAACTTGGCAAAAAAATTGCAAGTTCCAGCAAAACAAATTGAAAATACACAGGTTGATGATGAGGTTGTTCAAATTTATAAGGATTTGAAGCTTTCTATGGATAAGTATGTGTTTCATGGTGATTTTTATGCTTCAGATATTGATAACATGGATGTTGTTTTCGGATACCCTCGGATGGAATCAGTGGGTACTATAAATATTAATGTGCAAAAGAAATTCCTGAAGCTCTGGTATAAAAAGAAGAAAATTACATTACAGGATATTTCCATCAATAAACAGGTAGAGGCTGAAGCAGAAGATGTTCCAGGGACTGATATATTAGATGATGAGCCTTTAATGATCGACAATCAAACACAAACAGAGGCTGAAGCAGAAAAGGTTACAGGTGCTGATACATCAGAGGAGGGCTCAGTGGTTGAAGTCATATTGGAAAAGAAGACACGACAACAGGCACCACAGCAGGGTGAATTAAAGAAAAAGACACCATGGGTTAAAACTTCAACATATCATCACCCACATCACCCCGCAAGAAAACAACCAACAAGATGGCAATCAACTAGCCACAAGGACAACAACCCCCATATGATGGATAGCAAGGAGCCTAGATCCACCTACTACACATCAACACAGAAGAGCTGCCACGGTCAACTTCCATCTCAAGCGAGCGAGGCACCAGCGAGATCGAGGGTTCACCTTTCTCTTGGATGGTTAGATGCACGTGCATGGTACCAGTGGACTACTCTTTTGAGTAGATCTTATTATTTGTGTTCTTCCCATGTTTCGGGGATGAAACATGCTTAGGGGGGTGGAATGTTATATACCTAGGGGGGATAATATGGTGTACCAAGGGAGGTACCCAAGGTAATGATGTAATAATGGGATGGGCAATAGTAATAAATAAGGTGGTTAACCCATATCATGTAAGGGACCATAAGTAGTTAGTAATAATGTAATGGGCCCATGGTATTAGTTGATGGTATGAGGGAACCATGGTAATGGCCCATGGTATTGTATGTATGAGGCCTATATAGAGGCTAGAGACTCCAAGTGAAGGAAAAGTGAAGGATTATTGTATGAACAGACACATGGCTTGCGGAGTGTTCTCCTTCCTTAAGGAGTGAATGTATGGTGTTGCCCTACCTTAAGGGTTTGATCAACAAAGTGAATCATTTCTATCTATTTCTATCTTCTTGTTTCTTGGGTTTATTTCTATTATATTATATTTTCAGATTAGATCTATAACAGTATACATGACTACTCTGAAGAAGATCCATGTATGTACAGGACCTTTTTGAATCAAATTTGCGTACATATCTATAATTATTGAGTCATATTTTGGGTGCACAACACAACATCTGTCAAATCCAAATCTCGGCATACACCATTACAAGCACACATCATAACATCATCGTCATAGATCTATCAAACCATAAATAGATTATTCAATATGTACTCATTTCATATGTATTAAATCTGATCCATATTCATGCTTTCTGGTGCACAACTATTTTAGATCAAGTCATTCATAAATAATCCATCACATGCACATTTGATACTTTTATCTCCATCTCCTCATATATATTTGACCTTAGCCAATACATTAGTCAAATCCCTTAGTACTTTCGATGGTATTCTTTGACAGAATCAAATATCCATTGTCACGCTCATTACTTTGGGCCAATGCCATGGTAAACACCCATGATATTGAAAATACCATGGTGCAAAAATGTACGTGACTTTTTCTCACCATACCCACATATTTACGTGGCCTTTCTTCATAAGATTTGTGTATACTTTTCAATACTTCACTTTTATCATTCTTCTATCTCTGAACAGATATTCCTTTGTCTATCTAAACTATAACATCTGCATAACCATCATGTTGACATATTTATCAACTAGGTTTCCATCAAGGATAACCTACGCTCGTGAGGGAGTCCATCCCCTCACTAAATGGTTATAAGGGAGCCCAACCCTTGACCATTGTCATAAGACATTACAAATAATATCATCTCAAAAACAACATAACTTGCTATAAGCTATTACTATCATCATGACATCATTTACCAACAAACCCTTGAGTATTGCGTCTTTAGGGCCTAGCTCTTGCCCTTAGTGGATTATCCTGCAACTGATATTCCTTCAATCTACATAAACCACTAACTTATTGCTTTCCATAACAGTAAACATAATCCATCTTTGTATGTCACAACCTTTTCCTGCAACTTCTACTGTCAGCAACCGTTGATATCATTATTAAATCAAGTATTAATCAAACCTATTCATAAATTTGTACTAGCATTGCTTCACCATCTATTCATTCACATTCATGAATTTCAAACAAAATACTGCGACGTGATTCCTTTAACAACACTGCATATGCATTAGTTACAAGCATATAACCATCAATGCTTGTTTATAAAAAATACCACATTAATTAATATTTCTCCTCGCATAGACACACATTCTTGCAAGAAAAATCACTATAATTATCTAGACATTCCTTCAAAGAAAACTAGCACATCACTTATGATCTTCTGCATGTGAGTTACATGAACTTTATCAAAATAACTAGCCCTTCAGCTATTACTTTGGGTGCATTCAAATACGTAAATAAGTTAACATAATGAATGTTTTTCCTATGCATGCAAATCCATATACTTTCCAAAAGGATCTTTTCCAATGTAGTCTAACACAACATATTGTCATTTCCTAGATGCGAATGTATATTCTTTCCAAACGAACACTAACACAGATCTTGCATACATATACATCTTGTTCCAAACGAAACTAATATAATAGTTATGGTAGCATAAAAGTAATCACATATATTTTTTCTAAAGAAATATATCTCACTTAGTTCTTCTATCCTCACTTAGTTCTTCAATCCATGCAAAGAACATATCTCTATAACATAATGACTATTCTTTGTGCACGCAAGAGTTTATCATAATATCCCTTTTTGAATTTACGCAACACATATTCCCTTCTCTAGAATTCTATCATCATTAGCTATTATTTTCATGTAACACATACGTACTTCTTTTTCGAAAGGAATTTAATTTATCCTCATTTCTCTATATTTCTACATGCAAGTTTATCATGCTTCCCTTTCAAGAAATTACCACAGCTAACCATCTTTTATGCATATAAAAACAAGGCAGCAATAACAAGGTTAACTTAAGATTTCATGCACCTAAATAAAAAAATTCACACAATTCATTTAGCTAGGCAATATTTTCAAGAGATTATTATTTTCAAGAAAATTAACATAATAACTTTATTTATCTACATGCAAAAAACATATTTTCTATATCATAATAACTACCCTTTTTGCATGCAACATGTGTGCGTTTTTTTTAAACACAATCACCCTTACTTAAATGCACATAATATTTTCAAGAAACAAGCATGCATTCTCGTTCTTGTATGAACAATATTCATATGCATCTTTTTAGAAAACAGTCCTTATTTTCATTAATTCATGCAAAAAATTAGTATGCAATCTTTTTGCACTCAAATCCTTGTAGTCTTTAAATAGACAACAAGGGCAATATATGCATTCCAATTCATGAAAGCCCTTCCAATAAAATTAATATAATAAAATTTTCTCTTTCCTTTTTCACCACCCATTAAAATATTTCACGAATTACTCTCTTTAATATACATTCATTTCCAAGAAAATAACTTGGATTTCTTATCATTTCATACATGAGATCTATACGAAATCCCTTTTAAAAAAAGAGGATGCATCCTATATTTTGTTACATATGATGCATATGAAATATTGTGTATATTTTTAAAAAAGAAAGGTTTATCTTCTTTTAAATATAAAAGGATTCGTTTTTAAATTCTACTTTCTGGAATAATGATAAGAGTACATATCTCTTGAGCATAATATCTATGAAATCAATGGATTGCATGCCAGCATGTTAAAGGTTGAATGACTTCAATGAAATGCATTCACCATCGTCCTCATTCTAGAGCATCCATACCCAATGGATACACCGATCATGGAAAATTTCTCAAACCTAGAAATGGATATATTTACACAATCAACTGTGTCAGTCATAATCTATTATATTGGAATGCATGAACAAGATCCAATTAAAAATGTCATTCCAAATTACTAGCTTGAAAATATATTTTTCTTGTGCAGTCTATAAATTTATGATCCTAGACCTGTTTGGGACTCAGAGAAATATTGATAAATAGGTGATTGGACTGTAATTTAATGCTATGAGTGTCTACATTTTTTCCATTGTTAAATAGGTTATTTGACTGTACATTAACATTACGAGAGTATATCTTTTTCCATCTGTCAGAAGCTTACGGAAAAGATAACGACATGGTCACATGACGTGATTCATAATGTTGCAGAGAATACTGGCCATCTAATTATTGTTGGATAGGTTGGAATTATAGGGTGTATTTCTCATATCCCATTGACCAAGAAAAATAATAAAATGATAAGGACATCCCATGGAGGTTTTTAACTGTTCGAAGACCTAATTATTTCTTGATTTCATTAAATAAACTAATAATAATTTCATTTCGTAATTGTTATGATTTTTATGGGAGTACAGTAGGGATATTACATAATTCCCCCCCTTAAAGGGAACACCATCCTTGGTGTTCATCTTTCACTAGAACTTTAGATTCTACACAAGATATAACAATCTAACCTTAATTCCTTCCTTCCAGCAAATATTGCCTCCTACATACACAAACTCTCCATATGATTGGAAGAGATTACCAACTAGAGGAGTATTGACTCAATGACAAGGTTATGGATCTCCTAATTCAAACTAAGCCCATCCCAATGGAGGAAAGACTTGATTTGAGTGCTTTGTTCAAGGGTGACACAATTGACTCTTGCTGCCATAAATTATGGAAGTAAAGTCTCGTTCACGCTCTTTTTGGAAATATATAATTATTTTGTATTTTTCATATTTAAAAACCCTGAAAAAAGAATAAAAGAATGCCTATGGTACAGTGGAAAGAACGAATGTATAAATACATATGTGCTAGTTCCTAGGAGTGGAACATTCTTATGCTCAATGCAAGGTGACGAAACTGGTCAATGACACTTAAAGGATTTTTCTTTACATGGGCATAAGGTGTCAAGTTGCAGAGGCTAAATGATTGTAAGGTTGATTTTACAGAAAGACATAGTCAAAAAGTGGCTTATACACGAGTTCAAGTGAAGCCAACTTAAGACAAAAAGGTAGAAATAATCAATATCCAATGCAACAATACAACTCAACATGTGGGAGCCTATAGGGTATAAAGCCTGAAAGATAGCGAAGAAGAAGGAAAAGGAAGCTTCATTGCAAAAGTCATGGTGGGACTAAAGAGGACTCCCGAGCCTACTCAATATTTGTAGAATGGGAAACATATGCTAGCGAGGATCTAAATAGGAATCCCATGTAAAGGATGGCTCTACCATCATGTCATGATTTTATAAGCCGGCGAGTGTAAATGGTTTAAAAATCATAACACAATGGGGTCGACGTTATGGCAATATATCACAATATGGAGGCTAGAATGCATAATGCAATGAAAAAAGTGATCTTCCCCAACCTATATGCCAATGACGAAAATGGTACCTACCATGATGGGTCAGCAATCATGGAATCGAAGTGGTAGAAATGTCTCAAAGTCTCCAATTCATCTTGAAAAAAAACCCTATGCAAGCACTCAAAGCCAAAAGGTCAAAAATTTTATAAAATAAAAAAAAAAACATAAACTTTACAAGTGGACACTAGAATTCCAACATAGTTTTGAATAACTAAAACATTTATTGACTACATCCCTAGTATTAAGAACTACATACCTGGAAAAATAAATTGTTGTTTGGAGAGATGCATGCCAAGAATTAATAGGAGGAGTGCTAATGGAGGATGGTAGGGTAATAGCTTATGAATCCTAGAAAATTAAAATATCATGAGTAGAGATATTTTGCTTATGTATTAGAGTTTACTGTTGTAGTGTAATATCCCTACGTACTCCCATAAAACTCATAATAGTTACGAAATAAAACTATTTAGTTTATTTAATGAAATCAAGAAAATGTTAGGTCTTTGAACAATTACAAACCACCATGGGATTGCCTTATCTTTTGAGTATTTTTCTTGGTCAATGGGATATGATAAATAAACCCTATAATTCCAACCCATCCAAGAACAATTAGATGGGAAATAATCTCTGCAACACTATGCATCACATCATGGGACCATGACGCTATTTTTTTCATAAGCTTCTCAGAGATGGAAAAAAGGTAGACTCTCCTAGTGTTAAATTATAGTCCAATCACGTATTTATCAAAGGAAACAATCTAGACTCTCGTAGTGTTAAATTACAGTCCAGTCACCTATTTATCAATATTTCTCGGAGTCCCAAACAAGTTTAGGATCATAAATTTATAGACTGCACAAGGAAACTATATTGTCGAGCTAGTAGTTTGGCATGGAAGTTGAAGCTAGATCCGGTTCATGCCTTCCAATATAATAGCTTACGACTGGCATAGTTGATTGTGTAAAGGTATCCATTTCTTGGTTTGAGAAATTTTCCATGATAAGTGTATTCATTGGGTATGAAATCTCTAGAATGAGGACAATGGTGATTGCATTTCATTGAAGTTGTTCAACCTTTAACATGCTAGCCTACAGGTAACCAATTTCATAAATACTACACTCAAGTGATAAGTAATCTTATCATTATTCCTAAAATTAGAATTTGCATACAAATCTTTTTATATTTAAAAGAAGATAAACCTTTCTTTTCTTTTAAAAATATATATAATATTGCATATGCATCTTATGTAAGAAAATATAGGATGCATGCTCTTTGTTTAAAAGGGATTGTTGTAGCATCATTTATCACCCTTGTATACTTGATGCTTTGAGTCATGGCTTTGGGCAACGATTTCCATTCACAATTGTCCTTTTACTAAGAAACATTAATTTAAATTCCATACGTGACTCTTCCCTTCAGAAAGTGTGTACACACACGGTTCCATCTATGCCCCTCGTGTATATAATTTGAAATATTAAAAAAATATAAAACTCCCAGTATGGTTGCCAATTCTGTTACAGGGTAAAACACCCTAGGATTTGGGTTGAAAAACCTAACAGATTGAAGGGCATACACCAACAAGAAGAAAGAAAACAAGCAATCCTAATGCTTAAACTACTAAAGTGGGATGCAGAGAGAGTACCCGTAGGTCCTACGTTTAAAGATGCTCCCGCAAGGTCCAAACCCTCTACTTCCTCCAATGCTTCAAAACCTGCAATTCATTCCAGAAAAGCATATACACTAGTAGTAGTTCGTGGTGAGCACTAGTATTGCAACAATATGTTGCAACTCCTGGGCTGCCTACTTTACTCTTATCAACCCGGTAGTTCGTAACAAACTTGGAAGCATCGGTGCTGTATGCACAAGTACTAGTTCTCACTGTAGCTTGTCGCTTGGTTAGTCGGCACGAGATCACTAGGAGCTCAACCCAACTTCTATGAGTTTCAAAAGAAGCTCTATATGTGATGAAAGGAAAATAATATTACTCTACAGATGCTATTCTAACTGTAGAAAGGAGAAAGATTGAAATGTAAAGCCAACCTAGTAAACCCTAATTAACCAACTAATTCTACTTTTGTAAAAAGCACTGTGAAAACCATGAAATGAATGCCATTACCTATTCAAGATAGTAAACAAAATATAGCCATGCTATTTCTGGAAGTAAATAAGAAAAAAACATATTTTTGGATTTTTATGTGAATTTGACATGCATGTAATTTATTGTGTGTGAGTGTGGCAACGAATACATGGCGTTGAAGGGTGGTTTTGGGACTTGAGAGGATGTAGGATGGTGTGGATGGGTCCTAGGAGGTCTCAGGTGGCCTTCTGGAGGCTTTTCCCACACTCGGCCTTCAAAATAAAGCCTACAGGAAAATCTACAGGAGGATACAGGGAATCTATAGGAGGAAAACCGAGAAACTACAGGAGGTCTACAGGAGGAGGCCGAGAGCAGTTTTCACTATTTTGAGGGTGTGAGGGTGGGTGGAAAAGGTGGACGAATGTTGGAATGAGGTGTTAGGGCACCTAAGGTCTACCATGAATCACCAAGAGAGAGAAAGATGATTGGGTTTGCTCAAGGAGAGAGGAAGAAGTTCTATGGAAAAATGCAGGAAACTAGGGCAGAATTGAGGTGAGATTTGGGAGACCTATAGGGCATCGATCAGATGGAGGGTGTGATTTCTAATAAACTGGCCTACTACTGGAAGAGATCTGCTGCATAGAAACCAACTGTCAACCAAGGAAATCAAGCAACAAGTGAAATGAGTTCATTTAGGAAAAACAAAGTTTTGCATAGAAATGGTCTAAACTATGATCTATGAAAGGAAATGCTAAGAAATACTATAGGAAAGGAAAGCATGAAAGAATACTATTGAAAATTAGGAAGTGAGCATGATGAAGAATGATCTAAAGCAAAGGAAAGCTGGACTATTAACCTACTAAAATGCTTCAAACACTAGAAGTCCTATGAATGCGGAAAATCTGTGTTTTTGGGGCAGAAAGAGGGTCTTTGCCTCAAATCATGGTCCCAAAGGGAGGAAGAGATGCCAAGGCACTGTTTATAGCCTTTTTAATATTTTTTTTATCACTGTTTAACCTGCCACAGAAAGCACAAATGGAAGCAAACTACTAAATCATCAAAAGCAACCTATTCTTACCTATAAAAGAAATACATCTACAACAAACTAATATACAAATTGAAACAAGGCATACAAATACAAGTAAAGAGGAGCTTGGATGCTTGGATTGGGACTTAACCCAAGAGCTTCAGCCCTCTAAGGCAACTCAATGCTAGCTCAAAAATAATTCCATCTTTATTATCAAAACAATAGCAAGATTACATGAAACTGTCACAAAATAATAAGCTTTGAAGTTTGAGCAGAGTTTACATAAGAAAAAATCCGACCTTAGTGAGGCCCTAGGCCTTTATAAGTATACAAATGAGGCTGCCAACAACTTCTTTCAAATCAGGGAGGCTTGGCTCCCAAAACTCAAGATAATCATCAGTCATCCTCCACTTGCTCGACTGCCTTCTAGTGCATGATTCGGCTGCTTGTACTCCGAGCTGAATGGAGGGGAATTCAAAGTGAGGAGTAATAAATGAGGGGGATTCCCTACTATAATTTCTCTCCTCTGTCCACTTCGAGTTATTGCTGCCATCTTTCCACTTGATCCTTGACTTTGACCTCGAAATCCATCAATAATCTGCATTAAATACATGTTAGACCACATGGCACAATAACTAACTCAACTCACTCTATAGGCATAAATATAATTAGAAAATCATAGAATAAGCTAAGAGAATGGTTGATTTGACTTGGTTAGGAGGTAAGATGAGCCCATATAATTACCCATTTATGAGGCTCATCATCACCCCCTACTGAAGGTGTTGCTCATCTTCTGAGAAACCTAGTGAATCTCCTCTCTTTTATGGCCCTAGTGGCCTCCCTAGCATCCCAGGCTTCTGATGTGGTCTACTCTTCTTTGCCATAGAATCCTGCCTTCTTGTCTATATCCTTCCACTGCTCCTCCTCTTCTTCTTCTCTTCTACCTTCCAGCATGCCTAACAACAATGGGGGACTCAGTCTGACGCCAATCTAGTTGACCTTCAGCCTCTACATGGAGCGCTTGTACATTGGCACTCTTTTCAATGCCCCCTTCAGCCTCATGAGGGAATGATATTCCCTGATCTGCAAACTGTGTGGTAAGGTGTTCCATCTCCTCATGCATGCATGCACACAGTGATCCCCAAGTAGCCTTTGCATGTCCTCAAAGTGTGCAATGGCTTGTGCCTAACTGGTGACGCATTTAGGGGAAATATAAGTGTCATTAGAAAGTAGGTTGTGTGTGCTAATGAGTGCCATGGGATCTAATGGTTCAGCTCTTATCATTAATGGCTCATTCTACTCCTTTATCATCAATCTTTTTATTTCTGCTGCCCTCAATTCTTCATGGTTCATCTGTGAGGCCATGGCCATTAATTGTAGGTCCCCTAGCTTGGAATTGGGGTCCCACACATTCATTTCTGTGAGGGCCATGTTATGTAGCTAGAATTATTCCATCTTTACTTTATCCTCTGAGGTGCTTTGGTCACACAAATCCATAAAATTCCTGTAATCTTGGAAAGTCATTGTGCCTCTTTGTGCCAAAGTCTTTATCTGGAATTGAAGCCATTGGTCCTTTAGATAGAGGCCATAGGATTTGGCTGGTGTTCTGCATTGCAATGCCTCCATGGATAAGCTGGCCATGCATGCTAGCTGAGTCTATTTCTCTTGCAGCTGCCTCCTTAGCAATTCATTTTCAGTTTCAAGGTGGCTTCTTGTAATTGCTTCCCTGTCTCTGAGAGCACTCAACTCTCTGCCCATTTCCCTGAGTTTGTTTTCCATATGGCCAACATCCTCAACTCCCTTGGATTTGGCTATTTGAATCCACGTATGTGTTCTCACTCTTTCTTTCTCCAATTCGAAGAATAGTGGAATTGCAAATTTTTGTGGGATTATCCTTCCTCCCTCGAGTAGATTATAATAGGAGGCAAGACTAGACTGGGGATCAGGTTCTTTTAGCTCTATTACTTCCTCCTTTACCTGTGGCTATCCTTCTATCATTTTCTCAAGTGTTTGGGTCTCCTGTAGGACTGTTTTTGGGTTCTGTAGTACTACATTTTCCTTCCATGTGGAAGATCTAGGAGTCCCCCTTTCATATGTGATAGGTGTCTTAGAAGGAGACTCTTTCTCATTTGCAGAGGGTGAATCTTCAATGGTAATTGGCACTTTTGAAGAGGGTTGAGGTTTGCCTATTTTAATTCTTGTGCTCTTCCTAGCCCTGAAATACATGGAGGCCTATCTTTTCCTCTTTTTCTTTGGCTTGATTGGTGTACTGAGGGCAGTAAGGGTAGCTACTGCCTCCCTTTCCAAAGTCTCAGGGGACTCTTCTCCTTATTCTTCCTTCTCTACCTCTTTTTCTCCTTCTTCTGTCTCTTTCTCTATCTCTTTTTGCTCTGTTTCTTCAGCTCTCTCCTCCTCTATTTCAGTTCCCTCCTCCTTCCTTTCTTGTTCTACTAAGTCACCAGTGGCTTCACCTTCTCCCCCTTGTTGTTCTTCCTCCTCACTACCAGTAGGATTGACATCATAGGTTAAGGCCTTTATGTCATCCTCAGCTGTCATGTTTTGGAAAACTTCCCATGCTATAGGGAGTGTAAAGGTATGGAGGGCTTTCTCTACTAGGATTTTGATTAAGCCACGGTGAGCTAGCTGCTCTAAATTTCCTGCTTGAACCTTAGTGCTGGATTCAATGAGGGACTGCAGGAGGAAGTAGGGGATACTGAGCTTCTGAGGTGCTGGAGTGTCCATGCCATACCTTAATTCTTGGAGGATTATAAAGAGATAACTGTCTAGTCAATTTAACGTCTTAAATTTCTCTACATAAATTATAATTCGATGTATCATAAACTGATGAAGTGTGGTGCACCATATGTGCTTAGTTAACCTTTTTCTTACTTCGTTGTTTTATAGATTTTATTTTGTTTTGGGGTTTTGTTTTTGTTGGTTTCCTAAAGTGTCTAATGCAAATGGAAGTCCTATTCTAAGGTCTTAAGAATACTTTTAAAGGTCAAGTATGGGTAGAGATTTCAAGACAAGGTTTATGTCCTTAATGATAACTTCCAAAACTTAGCACTTCAAAAGATCTCAAAACATGCTATTGATCAAATCAGTACTTGAACAAAAGTGTAAATATGCAGCTACTTAAATCAAACAAAAGATGAAATACTGATCATGAAATCACTGTCTTTGCTGCTTGTCTAAATACGGAAATAAAATTTAAGCTATTGCACTCAAACAAATCAAAAATTGCAAACTGATAAAAGTAAAATCAAATCACATCATTCATAGTTCGATTCCTCGCCAGTTAGTCTAGCTATGGTTTTCGAAGATAATCGTCAATGACATGAGCAATCTGATATTTAATTGCAGAAAAGTAAAACTAAAATCAAATCACAACATTCATAATCTGATTCCTCGCCAGTTAGTCTAGCTATGGCTTTCGGAGATAATTGTCAATGACATGAGCAATCTGATATCTAATTGCAGAAAAGTAAAACTAAAATCAAATCACAACATTCATAATCCGATTCGTTGCTAGTTAGTCTAGCTATGGCTTTCGGAGATAATCATCAATGACATGAGAAATATGATATCTAATTGTAGAAAAGTAAAACTAAAATCAAATCACAACATTCATAATGCGATTCCTCGCCAGTTACTCTAGCTATGGCTTTCGGAGATAATCGTCACTGATATGAGCAAGTTGATATCTAATTGCAGAAAAGTAAAACTAAAATCAAATCACATCATTCATAGTTCGATTCCTCAAGTCTAAGCTATGGTTTTCGGAGATAATCGTCAAGGATATGAGGAATTTGATATCTAAACTAACTGACAAAGCAAATGAATAAAACTGAAACCAAATCATGACTGAAATTGAAAAGCTAAAAAAAACAAAGTCAGTAGAGAGGAAAATCTCATGTCACTATTTGATGCAAAAAAATGTAAAGAAAAACTAATTTACAATCAACTGGTTGAACACACTTACATGAATTAAAATTGCATGAATGGAAAATCTAATCTATCAAACTTGAAAGCAATCAAATGACACAATGAAATCAAAGAAAAATTAAAAAATGAAATCTACTCTACCTTAGATTCTAATATGCTCGATGACATCTACTTCACATCTCCTTCCATGTTGAGAACATCGAAGCTTTATTCAAATTCTTCAAAATTACAAAGTACAACAAAGCTCTCCAAAGCTTTCCAAAGCCATCTCACAAGCTAACAAGCTTAAGAACTAACAAGCTAAGACTCACAAGCTAAGCTCTAAACTCTAAGCTAACAAATGAAGGAGAAAGATCTCATATTTATAGAAAAAGATTAGAAGCCATCTCATTAATGAGAGTCCATGAATCTCTCCCTCTACCTCTAGAGTCCTAATCAAAATAGGAACTGATAAGACACATGTCTTCTTAGAGTTACAATAGAATTAGGAGATGTGACACATATCCTCATGATCTCATGATTCTCTCCACTCAAATTCGAATTTGGCCTTAGAGTGCCACATAAGGGTCTTCTAGAAGTCTCCTTTTGACCTACACATGTCAACAATCTCAACCCACTTGTTAGGTATAAGAATAAGCACATTGTTTTCTAATTTTTAACCACAAATTCACTTAAAAGGCTTAGAATTAATAAATATTGGAAAAACATAAATGTGGCCCAATGATAATGAAAGTGGGATGAATGTGGTGATATAGCAGTAGAGGTTGGAGGTGAAATAGAGGTGATATAATGGACATAATAGTGAAAGTGTAATGGAAATTAATGACATTTTCAAGACTCAACATACCCCCCAACTGAAGCTATTGCATGTCCTCATGCAATATATATTACATTAACTCTTTTGATCCTTGAGCTTTGGCTTAACTTTGTATGATATCATTTGATAACTTCATATTTTTGCATAGTGTTTTACTTGAATTGCAAAATGGTTGGTTCTTGTGTTACAACCAATTTTTTTGTTGTTGCATTCTATTTTGATCTTTGAACTTTGCATAATGATATTTTGATTATTTTTTCAAAGTATATCTTTATTAGATTGCATGATGGTTGGTTCTTGTGTGACAACCATGATTTTGTTTGTATCCAATTTATCCTTTAAGCACTTTTTTGAAAAGCCATTGTATGCTCATAATAACAATGTAATAGTTAATATATGTTGGAAGTATGTGGACTCCTGAGTATGATATGGACATGGAAAGATATGAAGATGAATGTATTTCCCCCCCAACTGATGGTATTGGCAATTTTATGAAATGAGGAAGAGAAATGTTTATCCAACAATTATCATTCTAGCTCTTTATGGAATTCTATGGTCAAAAGTTAGAAAATGACGTACCTTAACTTACCCTTTGGAATGGATGAGTTGTATGTGTGGTGGCTGCAAAATTCTGATCATATTCTTCTTCAAGTGGCTGAACAAGAGGAGTCATGGATAAAGAGATAAGATGACTTTTTATTGCTTCTACTAAAACTTGTTGAATCTGCTCCAAAATGCTGAAAATAATAGTCTTCATGTCTTCAAAACTCATTGGCACAATTCCTACTATGTGAAAATATGTTCTGATGTCGAACATAGTAGGAAATTGTTGACTTAGTGGCCATTAATGGATGCGACTAGTCAACACGAGAACTCTCACCATTGATGACAATGACAGTCAATATGCCCAAACACATCTTTCTAGGTACGAATGATTTTGCCGATGTCGAGTCACCTAAAATATCTGACGAACAAGGGACATTAATGTATTCCCATTGTTTGTCAGCATGAGAACTTGCCATTAAGGCATGCAAGCCTCAAGGTGTTTTTACAAAGAACTTAGACTCAAAGGACTATGGACTCAATAATTTGCATTGAAGCAAGGCTTATTTGCGGAATGAAAATGACAAAAAATGGAAGATGAAAATGGAAGATGGAAATGGAGAGCAGAAATGGCAATGGGAAATAAGCATGTGAATGAGCCTCTTGCTTTTATTTATGGTTTATGAATGGACAAAAAGAGATGGAAAGTGTATGTGAATGTAAATGGAAAATATGGAGTGACATGAGGTGAATGGTTTATTATGAAGTATGGATGTGATGGAGAAAATAGCATCTGAAAGTTTTTTCAAGTGTTTGGATCTAATTTTGCATCAACATATTTCCTCTTTGTTGCTAATCATCCTCTTATGAAACAAATTGGTCTCTTAGAGAGACACCATTCTCTTATAGTCATTTGTCCTTCCTCCTGGAACCTACAAAAAAACTAATACTTCTTCTACAATGGAATGTAAGATTATCAAAAGAGAGAGATGGCCAATCTCTCTAGTTATGATATTTACACACAAAACTAAGAATTTGTATTAATGAAACAAGTTCTCAAAGGAAAAATCAAAAGAATTTATACCTGATTTGGAATTAGTGCCTCAAGTTTTTCTTTTCTCAGTAAATGCTAAATCTATTAATGTAAGGTAACAATAAAATTACAAGGAGGACTGAGCCTCGATAGAGAGAACCTGCATGCTTTCAAAACTAACAGAACTATCCCATATTTGGGGAGACCAGCTACAGGAAACATACATCCAAGTTGGGGTAAGATCTTCCAACTTCCAGACCATAAGTACATAAACAAAACTAGAGTAACAAACTCCTGACTGCATTGACACCACCATATAATCGATGGACCCAAAAACAGACAAAAAGAGTGCTAAAAAGGCAAATGGGATTCATCATATGAGGTTATCTTGGTCCATCTGCACTTCCTCCACCAGACATTCGTTGCCATACCATATATCATCACCGTGATTCGCCTCACCCTCCCTGCTGCCACCTGGGGGCTTCAGAGCCTGAAGAGAGCTGCTTGAGCTTCCGTCGTCTTCCAGCGATGCCGACGCGCCATGGATGCTACCACCTGGCTGCATATCCAGAGGATCACTACTCGAACTTCCATCAATTCCTTTATCTGCTTCCTGCAATCCACCTTGCTTGCTTGTCTGACCAGTATTGCCCTATTGTTGCTCTACACTAGGGCCACCTATGATTTTGAGACCTTCCTGAGAAGATTCCGCCATGTCACTTGCAGAGACAGGGATAGAAGACTCCTCTTCCATGAAGATTATGGAAATATTAACAGAAATGATTGGCCAATTTAAACTGCTCTGAAACCTGAAATGGAAGTTTTGAAATGCATGATACGGGAGTGGTCTGCGAGAGGGACTGGACGGGTGTTTATGGCTTGAGGGGTAGGCTAAGAAGTCTGAGATCGCCTGCGACATCCTCCTCCACGGCTCCCACCACGACGACTCAACAATCTCTGTCGGACCTTGACCATTTTGCAAAACCAAAGAATACTGGACCAGGTATGAACACTGGGACAAAACAAACAACAGTGAATAGAGCATGCATGCCGAGAGCAGGGCCAGCCGGATGGGGAAGAGCAATGGAAGTCATGCACCTGAATATGCTTGAGCTTATCCCACTGAAAAAAGGTGTTTCCTCGGCGAGGATGCTTCAAAAGAGAAGGGCCACAACAAAAAGTCGAACAACAAACCGTAAATGGAGGGGCTACGAACTGCCTGTTAAGAACCATCTGGACTATATAACTGTCAAGGAGGAGCATTAAATCAACCTGCATGATGATTTGAATACACATAAGGTGAACCTGCTTGGGCTTTGCGCTAACCTGGAGATGAGCGCTTTGCTTCAGGGTGCAGGACACTATGTCGACGTTCATAAATGAACACATTAACTATGGAATGAATCACCCACATCTGGGTTATTAGTGCCTCAAGTTGATGTTGCTTATTTTCAGCAATTTATTTCATTATTTGCCATTTCAAACTCTAATGATGGATTTCTCATTGTGTAGATCCTGTTGATATCTTTCCAATGATACTTGAATCATCAAAATCTGATTTTGTATGAGAAAGTTAGGTTGATTTGAACAATGAGGTTTTTCAGCTGCGGAATTGGAGAATAGCTTCGGAATTGGACTTTAGCTGTGGAATGTCATGTTAGCTGCGGAATCAGGCTGCATTCCACAGCTAAAAGACAACCAACCATTAGTTTTACACATATTTGGATACGTGTGTCGTGCATAGCTTTTTATCTCTTCCACACTTTCTTGTGGAGTTTCTGCAACCTTAAAAGTAAGTGATTCATCTTTAAAACAGAGATTTTCAGTTGAAACAAAACCAACCAAAATGATATTGATCCCTTCTCTAACTGAAAATGCCAGTGTTACTACACAATAAGCCCCGGGCTTCCCATACAAACAACAGATAAAGTTCGATAAATAATCAAGGATACTAAGGTCATGCTTGATAATAACATTTCACCTTCTCCTTATAAATGCCAGGTTTGACATTAATGGTAACAGGGTGCATATTATTCGCTGGAACTGCATTGACAGCAGCCTGGACCATAGTGAAATCTCCTTGACCTTCGTTCTTAGATACTGTGATCACACGGGGATTGCCAGAGTTCGCAAGAATCCCCTTCAGTTTCTGAGATGAACTGATCTTCAATTCCGTGTAATTCCCTGCCCAATTACTGCTACGTCCCACATGGCGTTCAGATATGGTGCTGATACAGTGGGCAGGTTCAGTAAAAAACACTTTCAGTGCTGCAAGACATAATGTGATAACAAGTAATCCTCTGCAGCTCGCCATGGATACATTCGCAAGCAAAAGGGACATTCAGGGATGAAGGGATTCTCAGAACTTTGGCAACACGGAGACCCTAGCAAGCACGACACTCCTTTCTGGTAGTTCCAGGCAACCAATGTAATTAGTGGCAATTTTGGGTTTAACTCACACGAAATATACATGAACAGAATGTGAGTGAGTTTTCGAATGGCCTCTGCATCGAATGCCAAGAAGCTCCATGCCACGTCGATTGGTTGGTTGCGTATCCAATCAAGATTGTTGTTAACAGGTGTTATGTCTATTATCATAGAGCCGTATCCAATTAGAACTGCTATTAACAGGTGTTATGTCTATTAGCAAAGAGCCGTATCCAATTAGAACTGCTATTAATCGGGAAGTGGTAGAGCAAGTGTTAGATGGGTGGCAAAAGATGTATAATCAGAAAACGGTTAATCATCAGCATGCCATTGATTTCAAATCGAAAGCAGCTGAATTAAATCAATTGTCAGTTAATTAATTAAAATCCTGTTTTTTCTCACGGTCTGCAAAAATGGGCTTCAAAGAACCTCAAAATTCTCTCATACCACCACGAATTTCTTAAAACGGTTTCTGGGTTATCTAACTGACCCTAGTGTCGAAACAACCCATGTTTTATTTTTTTTCAAATTTGCCTCGGTTTGGCAAAATCGTGCATTCAAAGTTTGACATTTTTCTTTGTTTTACGTTTTTTCTGAGCTATTGCATTCGGCTTGTAAAATCGATTTCAGGAAAAATTTGTTTTCAGATGCAATCAACAGCAAATGAATTAGTCAGTTTCAGGGAGGGGACGCCATAAAAATGTTTCCTATCATATTAAGCAAGTGTTGAGATCTATTCTAGCTGGAGCAGCTCGAAGTTTGTTTCAAACGCTTGCCAAAAAAACAGATGGGAATCTTATAATGGATTCAAATTTGATGCAAATCCGTGTGAGGTTGCAACAGAGTTCAAGTTTTGATCTTCATAGTAAAAAAGACCATCCTGTTTTTTATTGGTCTTTGAAATAAGATCATTTGGCAGGCCAAGACCAAAGTCATAGTCATTTCCGTGCCTCCATATGAAGTACCAATACAATACTGAGAGCATCATTATAACAAGCAGTGCAGTAGAGAAACCCAACCCAATTTTAGCACTAACAGATAAACCACATTTTTTACAAAAGTATGGAGAATCTAGTAGAGATGGCACTCCATAAAGGCCGTGACTTTCTCATAAATGTTAGCAGGCATCTCCATATAGGTATGTTCTCAGTTGGGATGTTCTGGCTGTATGAAGGATTTTCACTAACATTGGCCTGCTACTACTGATTACAAGAGTCAGGCAAACAACTAGAGGAGGCTTTTGCAGATTTTATTATTATTATTATTTTTTAAATGATTTTGCAGGTTCGTTTGAAGGCCAAAACTTGAACCGGGATGCAGATTTCTATTGAGGCCACAGTGAAAGCTAGGATTGAGGATAGCCATAGATTGTTTTCCCTTTTTTTCTCTGAAATTGTGAAATTTATAAGAAGAATTAGTTATTTTCAATTTCAGGCAGCAAAGTCTTCGAAGAAAACATGCTAAAAACAGGAATTTGACTGAGGTCTTAGGCTGGCTTTTTATTGATCTGAGCTGGGTGAGTAGGATAGGATCCATGTCGGGACAATTCTGGAGATGCCCATGTGGTCGATTTCTTCATTGGACGCCTGTAACTTGCTAAACCTTGAAATCAGCTGCGGAATTCTCAACTCGCTGCGGAATCAGGCTACATTCCGCAGCTAAGTTGCAAAACCTTATTAAAACAGGATACAATGTTTTGAGGACAACTACAAACCATAACCAGTCAATCTTGGATAGTTGAACCTATCAAAGCAGTTGGGTTTCATTTTTTTTTTGAATCAATTGAAATGATGAAGTTTATTTTGTCTCCTTTTTTTTTCTTTTTATTTATTTATTTATTTTTTTACTTTTAACATAACAATTCTTTTTCTGATCCTCCAGATCACACAGTGTAGGAAGAGAGCATACTCAAGAATTATATTTTTTTTTTTACATAACAATCCTTTTTCTGATCTTCCAGATCACACAAAGTGCAGGAGGAGAGCATACTCAAGAATTATTATTATTATTTTTTTTAGATGTAAGAAATAAGGTTTCCTAGTTACACTTCCCTGGCAACGACGCCAAAATTTCTAGTCAATTTAACGTCTTAAATTGCTCTACATAAATTATCAATCCGGGTATCGTAAACTGATGAAGTGTGGTGCACCATATGTGCTTAGTTAACTTATTTCTTACTTCGTTGTTTTATAGATTTTATTTTGTTTTGGGGTTTTGTTTTTGTTGGTTTCCTAAAGTGTCTAATGCAAATGGAAGTCCTATTCTAAGGTCTTAATAATACTTGTAAAGGTCAAGTATGGGTAGAGATTTCAAGACAAGGTTTATGTCCTTAATGGTAACATCCAAAACTTAGCACTTCAAAAGATCTCAAAACATGCTATTGATCAAATCAGTACTTGAAAAAAAGTGTAAATATGCAGCTACTTAAATCAAACAAAAGATGAATACTGATCATGAAATCACTGTCTCTGCTGCTTATTTAAATACAGAAATAAAAGTTAAGTTATTGCACTCAAACAAATAAAAAACTGTTAACTGATAAAACTAAAATCAAATCACATCATTCATAGTTCGATTCCTCGCCAGTGAGTCTAGCTATGTTTTTCGTAGATAATCGTCAATGAAATGAGAAATCTGATATCTAATTGCAGAAAAGTAAAAATAAAATCAAATCACAACATTCATAATCCAATTCCTCGCCAGTTAGTCTACCTATGGCTTTCGGAGATAATCGTCAATGACATGAGCAATCTGATATCTAATTGTAGAAAAGTAAAACTAAAATCAAATCACAATATTCATTATCCGATTCCTCGCCAGTTAGTCTAGCTATGGTTGTTATAGACATTTTTGTGCCTTACAGCATTGAGCATGAAATGTCCATAATCTAAGGGATCCAAAGTCCCTAAACATGTTGTTACTACCCCTAGAGGAACAAGGCTAACAAACCACATCAATTCACAGAAGTTCTCCACCAGAAACTGCTCAAAAACAAGTCAATTCAGGATCAATTCAGTGGCTCCACTAGCTGTCTGCGCTGAATGTCAAAGCCAACACTGGCTACCTACGCTGAATGTCAAATCCAACACTGGCTACTTACGTTGAGCGAGAGTTGACATGTGGCAAGTTCATTACAAGAGGTTTCAAGACCCAGGAAGCTTCCAGAATCTTCCTCAATGACACTTGCCTCAGTGAATACGACTGGTGATGAGTAAGACGTTCCTAATCTCCTAGTGGAAACAAGAACCTCCAAGTGGAATCAAGAACTGATAGAGGGAGAGGACACTAGTCAGATCTCAAGCTGACTCATCCTCTCTCCAAACATCTATATATGGATCTCTCCTCCATGAGATATGGAGGCTGGAATTTTGTTATTGCAAAGAATTGCTGTTGGTTTGAGATTGGAATCATTGGGTGCTTAATGCTTTGAATGGGGTGAAGATAGGAATTCCATTTGCCAGGAAGGAGATGCTCGACTGGAGCCCTCTGGGTTGTATCTCTTCCTGAACCTTGTTATTCATCAATAAATCTATCTTGGTTTCTCCTATATACTGATGTATTTTTGATGTATGATTGCATTAGTATGTTTATTTTATTTCTAATCCTAAACTAGTTATGAATATGAATCCATGTCTTGTGTAGTGTTCTCTTCTTGTGATCTTGCAGAAACCTCTTGAAGCTGGGCGAGCGAGAAGGCAAGTAGCTGGGAACTCTCCAAGAGAAGAGAAACTAGATCGAGGGACAAACGGAAGACACCGGTTAGTCCATCCATCTCTCTTCATTCTTAATTCATAAAGGAAGAATACTAGAATAGCTATCTCTGTTTGTTGCTAAGGCACTGTCACACCTTAGGTGGATAGGATCGTCCTGCATAGGCATTTTTCCCCACAACAAATTGGTGACTCCACTGGGGAAATCTGTTTAGTCATTTTATTTGTGTTTCCATCATTGTTTGTTTCATAGACTCAACAGCGACAATCGAACTGCATCTGCTATTCTCAGATGCAAAGTAGACAGTTGCTGCTTTGATCCAGTCACTGGATTTGTCTATGATCTGAACAATGGACTCACAAATGATTTGATGATCCTTTGTGATAGATCTTAGTACTCCCTCAAAGCATCCCTTTGATTGTACCTTGCTTGTTGCTTTTATTTGGCCTGAAACTGTTGATTAATCAACAATCTGTGACCCAGAACCCAGTGAGAAACTCTCGTTTCTCCTTCAACGCGACCCCTGTGAAGGGATTTTGCATTTCAACGCAGGTCCCGTGAAGGCCACCTGTGCTGAATGTCAAAACCCCTATGTTGAGGTTGCGCTGATCCAGTTTGGCCTTGTGCAGCTGGGGTTCTCTGCTCTGTTTTGCCTTGTTTTGATCTCTGATTTTTGCAACCTGTAACCAACTTAGGTACCAGTCTGATAACTCCTTTTCTCTGCTTAAATTCCACCTCCTTTTGTACAAAAAGACTGTGAGTGTTTTTATGTGTTTGTGGCGTCATTTACAGTTTTCCTTTGCATGAGTGAAATAATCATCCTGTAGCCCTTGATTCAGATCTGTTGATTATGATCTTAGGAGAGAGTTCATTGGCTGTTTGCAGTTGATTATACATTCAGTTTTGCATTTTGTTTGAGTTTGTCTCTTTTAAGTGTCAAAACAAGTATTCATTTCGGAAATCGTTAAGTGTTGTAATCTCTTCTACCCTCTCTGATTTCAAAAAAGTAAACTTGTTTGTATTTGTCATTTAAAAGCGAATTCAAAGTTGTACAAAAAGCTTTCTTTGTAGGCATCAATACTAAGAAAGCGGAAAACAAACACCTGCATTGTGCATTTGCATTTTGATAGTTTGCATGATTGATTTAGGAAATGTGCATTAGAGTGTGTTTATTTCTCTTTAAGAAAAGATGGTGTCTTTCTTTTCCCTTAGTAGCTAGGATTTTCATAAGTTGAAAAGATATAAAGCTTGCTTATAATCTTTAGACTGCATTTAGGAATTGTATCATACATCTCGTGGTGAACCTCAAAAGGCAAACTTCTAAAAAGATCAACCTAAAATAAATTGAATGAACTTAACAACGCTTCGCAACATAACACACAACATAGAGGTCTAGGCTAGAGACGTGTTCCGGCGTCGTAAAACCTGGTGACTGTCGATCTCGTTGATGGTGGGTGATTCCTCCTGAGGGACGATAGCGCCAGTACGGATTGTGCTCCCACGTACCGTCGTGTATATATTGGGAGACTCCTATAGGCATAAAACCTTTATCCTTAGGAAGCCGTGTCGGCCGCCCTACTGATCGCAATGCACTGAACAAAGCATTCAGGAAGATCAACCGCCCGTACCCTAAAAAGTATTCTGCGGTTTTGCGAAAAGTTTGGCACACCCTCTGCCTAGAACTCCAGAGCAGTTCCTTTTGGCCTTTTTCAGACTCTATAACGGAAAAATTCCATCCGAGCATTTGTCACTTCGGGCTCGTTAAAACATCGAAGGAGACTAGTGTCATCTTTAGCTTTTTCTCGACTCTTTAAAATTGAAAAAGCAAGTTGTGTCTAAAGCGTCGTTAAAATTTATTTTAAATGGAACAATCACCCCTTATTCCTACGTTGATCTTTAGGTTGAAAACATGGAGCACACCAACCAAGGAATTCCCCTTGGTGGAAATCCTAGTCCCTTCTCCTCTTGGGGAGATATTGGTGCGCCCCATATGGCCACATTGTCGCTTCCAGGACTGACAATTGGCCTGCCGGTCTGGCTCTTTTCAACCAATGTCGTTCAGAACACCACTATTCCTGAATAGTCGAGTCAACAGTTAGACCAGACCAGAGTTACCCACCAGCCTTCTACTTCATATAATTCTTCCTCTCTTCCTTCCTCTTCGCTTGACGGAACTGGTAAAACAAAAAACCAAGTTCCTAAAGAGAAGAAGGAAAAGAAGAAGAAAGAGAAGAAGAAGAAGGAGCCAAAAGCGACTAGGGGCAAACAAGTGTCGTCTGACAAAAATCCACACACAGCATTGACTAGGCCTAAATCGACATGTGTCATATGCAAGGGAGACCACCTCCACAGAGATTGTCCCTGCATCCCTCGGATACTAAGGGACTGGTCTCCCCGTTTGCACAATTCGGTAGCGTCAACCTCTGATAGCCATGTTGACTGCTCATCGTCAACTAGTGAAAGTGAAGCCACAACACAGAGAGGGAAAGCTAGATTTCCCTGCAAACTGTGTGAAGGCGACCATGCCATCCACCGTTGTCCCTTATTAGACAAGGCTAAAAGAGTTTTGGAAGATCGCCCGGTTTTACCAGTGCAACTTCCTCCTGGATATCAAAAACTCCTACCAAGTCCTTCACTAGTTGTGAACTTGGCTGGCCCACCCAGGTGGTTAGCCGAAGCACCTATCATTGAAGATGAGCCATCTGGATCCATACCTGACGAAAGTCAAAAGGTTGAGGTGGCAGTTGACCCGGTCTTGCCTTCAGAGGCTCTATCTTCGAATGATAGCATCACAGAGGAGAATAAAGACGACACCGTCCAAATTCTCTTCATCAACACAGACTCCGACGAACAAGGGGGCAATTTTTCCATTCCTTTATCGTAGGAAGGAAATTTGTCAGAGTCATACCCGGCCGTCTATTCGGTCCCACCACCAAGCAACCTAGTTGTCTCGTTCGACTGGAACCAACTAGGCAGACCCCGTTTTCCAGCAAGCATACCATTCAGAATTATCATTCAAATATACAGAATGGTAATGGCTGGCACTATCATTGATGAGGGGGCATCTGTGAGTATCCTTTCCTCTATTTGTTGGAAAGCGCTTGGTTCGCCAGCACTTTTGCCTGAAATGAGAAATCTATCAGGCTTTGATAAAGGAACTAGTCGACCTTTAGGGATCCTCCCCAATGTGCCCATAACATTGAAAGGGAAGACCATTCAAATGAACGTGATGGTTGTTCAAGGACCCTTGGATTATAACCTACTCCTTGGACGAGACTATATATAATGCATGGGAGCTATCGTCTCCTCACTCTTTAGAGTAATGTGTTTTCTGCATGAAGGAAGAGTGGTCAAGCTCGTGGACCAACTTTCATTTCCCGGATCACGCATCGCAAATAGTCATATACCATCCCTAAATGGTCTCTTCACACAAGAAATGTCTCAACCCACGGTCCGTCCTCCTGATGAGCGCGAGTAATCTGGGAGGATATGACTGGAACTCAGGGGGCATGCATCTTGGTCTGCTTCGGCAGGAAAATTTTGGGTATAGGGTAGGTTTCCGCGGGAGAATATGACTAGTCTGTACCCCGCCTATGCTGGAAGAGGGTTATTCTAGAATAATATTCTTTTGTCAAAGTTATGTGAGTTGATGAACTAAGTCTCTCGCCTTTGTCTATTTCGGTAGATATCGCCGAAGAAATGTTTTGTTTGAAAGATTAACGAGACAATCTTTGGGGTAACCTGAAAGAGGTAGGCCTCTCTCGGTAAAACAATTGTTCTGCCAGACTAAAGTAGGGGTAACCTTGAAACTGTACTTTATACCTGGGGGCATGCAAACCTTTTGGAGTGCAAGCAAGGGGCCGCTATTTATTTTTTAAAATTTTTAGGACCTCTAACCCTTTAAACTCGTAGGATTAGTCGTTTCCAAACTTGCATAACGAAAGGATGCGGGGCATAGCTTTGTAAGATGAAGCTCCATAAAAAATAGAATCTTAATGAGACATTCTTATCATATGACTGGGTAATCGAGCAGTTTTAGCACACAGTTCATGCTCGCTAAAAAATAAACGCAAGATCCGAGCAGTTTTAACGCGGACTTCATGCTCGTTAAAAAATAAACATAAGCAATGAGCAAGTGTTTCCACCAACATTTAAGCTCATTTTAAAATAAAAAATGAACTATCCCGGTAAATAACCACTGTGAATGTAATATTATCAGCCATTAAAGCCTTGGTCGTGTTTGACCGTCACCTCCACTTTTCCATTGGCCGATCGTTCACCTCCATATGATTGTTTACCCATTTTGAGGAACAGCTGCGAAGAGTGATTTCACCTAGCCATCCTTGTGACACTGCCGTGATTGGAAAATGCCAACCTGTACCTGGAATCAGCTGCTAACCCTGTTTATCACTCGTTCCTCAAAATACGAGTCTTATTTAAGCTCTTTTCAACTGACTCGTTTAAGCTCTTTTCAACTGACTCGTAAAATATGAAAAGATTGCCGAGTCCTTGGCCTTCCAGCTCGTTAAAGGGACAGGAAGTGCTATCCCTCCTCTAGATTTTAATCTTTTTGGACCTGAGGGATTATTGCACAAAAAGATCGAGCGCTTGTTTTATTCGGCTCGTTAAAACTATCGAAAACTCATCCCTTCTGTATTGTTTTATACTTTTTCGGACCTAAGGGATTAGATGACGAAAACGGACTTTTGGAGTTAACTTTATGTACCTTTTCAGACTCTCTAAAAATGAAAAGGACCGAGTTATCTTTGTCGTTAGACTCGTTAAAATCATTAAATAGTGACAAACTTATCTTTAGACGAGAACGAGTTTCACTATCGCTAGGCTCGTTAAAACATAGCGATGGGCTTGCCCGAAGGGAAGTTTATAGAACAAGCATATGTTATCCTCCTCAAGCTTGACAAAAATAAAGAGGTACTGGTCAGCAATGATTGGGGAAAAATTGGGAGAAACTCAAGAAAACTTTGATGGTAGCAAGTCGCTCTTGAACATGGCACTTTTCCTCCGTACCACAATTGGGTTGGGTTGTTTCATTCACCGGTCACATCCATGGTCTCGCCATACCATCCATATTTGGGGTAATGCTACCAATCCATCGCATCAGTGTCGCCATATGTTTAAGGGAAGTCGTTCAGAAAGGTCAACCGTGTCCCATCCACTGCCATACATTATCCTTCATCCTTTCATGACCGCCACCCTGAATCATATGTCACAGATCGTTTTCACCTCCATCAAAATCATTAGCTCCGTTCTGTGTCACTGATGTGGGATTCATTAAGGCCCTACTTTGACGGATCGCTTCTTGTCGACATCAGCTCATTATCCAAGAAGTTGATCTAGGAACAACCCCTTCAGTACTTTGAAGCTTGCATGCCTTAATGGCAAGTTTCTCACTTCCGGCGATAGGTATACATCAATGGCCTTCGACCGAAAGATTTTGCGTGGTGTTCGACGCCAAGTCCTTTATTCACACCACGTGAATTGTACTGCAGTACCTTGAGGGTCATTATCATTATCGATGATTCCTCTCGCGCTTGTTAACGGTTACCTCATTGACCGGTAATCAAGCGATGTCTTTCCATGTTCGACTTCAGAACATTTCTCACATGGATCGACTTGTACTTAGAGTGAAGATCGAACGAGTTTGAAGACCCCAGATCTAGTTTCTTCCATCCGGGCTGCGATATATATTTAGGAAAAAATAAAGACATTGACATGTAAATCATTGCAGCAGATAATTGTCCTACCCAAAGGATGATAATTTCATCAAAATTATCAGTCTACCATCAGAAGATTGTCTGTTCTATGTACAGGAAAATGAATTTATAAAGCTGAGCATGGGAATGCCCGCCTCAGCTAGATCATGAAAGCAGTATGAAAAATAATGTATTGTATTGTATCTTATTACAGGTCTCCTCCCAGCATTGGATGAACTTCGGATCCCCCTGATAAAGCATTTCACCCGATAAACGGCCTCATACTTTAGGGGGCAACTGTTATAGACATTTTTGTGCCTTACAGCATTGAGCATGAAATGTCCATAATCTAAGGGATCCAAAGTCCCTAAACATGTTTTTCCTACCCCTAGAGGAACAAGGCTAACAATCCACAGCAATTCACAGAAGTTCTCCACCAGAAACTGCTCAAAAACAAGTCAATTCAGGATCAATTCAGTGGCTCCACTAGCTGTCTGCGCTGAATGTCAAAGCCAACACTGGCTACCTGTGCTGAGCGAGAGTTGACATGTGGCAAGTTCATTCCAAGAGGTTTCAAGACCCAGGAAGCTTCTAGAATCTTCCTCAATGACACTTGCCTCAGTGAATTCGACTGGTGATGAGTAAGAGGTTCCTAATCTCCAAGTGGAAGAAAGAACCTCCAAGTGGAATCAAGAACTGACAGAGGGAGAGGACACTAGTCAGATCTCAAGCTGACTCATCCTCTCTCCAAACATCTATATATGGATCTCTCCTCCATGAGATCTGGAGGCTGGAATTTTGTTATTGCAAAGAATTGCTGTTGGTTTGAGATTGGAATCATTGGGTGCTTAATGCTTTGAAGGGGATGAAGAAAGGAATTCCATTTGCCGGGAAGGAGATGCTGGATTGGAGCCCTCTGGGTTGTATCTCTTCCTGAACCTTGTTATTCATCAATAAAGCTATCTTGGTTTCTCCTATATATTGATGTATTTTTGATGTATGATTGCATTAGTATGTTTAGTTTATTTCTAATCCTGAACTAGAAATGAATATGAATCCATGTCTTGTGTAGTGTTCTCTGCTTGTGATCTTGTAGAAACCTCTTGATACTGGGCGAGCGAGAAGGCAAGTAGCTGGGAACTCTCCAAGAGAAGAGAAACCAGATCGAGGGACAAACGGAAGACACCAGTTAGTCCATCCATCTCTCTTCATTCTTAATTCATAAAGGAAGAATACTAGAATAGCTGTCTCTGTTTGTTGCTAAGGCACTGTCACACCTTAGGTGGATAGGATCGTCCTGCATAGGCATTTTTCCCCACAACAATGGCTTTCTGAGAGAATCGTCAATGACATGAGCAATCTGATATATAATTGTAGAAAAGTAAAACTAAAATCAAATCACAACGTTCATAATTCGATTCCAAGCCAGTTACTCTAGCTATGGATTTTGGAGATAATCGTCAATGATATGAGCAAGTTGATATCTAATTGCAGAAAAGTAAAACTAAAATCAAATAACATCATTCATAGTTTGATTCCTCGCCAGTTAGTCGAAGCTATGGCTTTTGGAGATAATCGTCAATGATATGAGGAATTTGATATCTAAACTAACTGACAAAGCAAATGAATAAAACTGAAATCAAAGCATGACTGAAATTTAAAAGCTAAAAAAAAAGTCAGTAGAGAGGCAAATCTCATGTCACTATTTGATGCAAAAACATGTAAAGAAAGACTAATCTACAATCAACCAGTTGAACACACTTACATGAATTAAGATTGCATGAATGGAAAATCTAATCTATCAAACTTGAAAGCAATCAAATGACACAATGAAATCAAAACAAAATTACAAAATGAAATCTAATCTACCTTACATTCTAATATGCTCGATGACATCTACTTCACATCTCCTTCCATGTTGAGAACATCAAAGCTTTATTCAAATTCTTCAAAATTACAAAGTACAACAAAGCTCTCCAAAACTTTCCAAAGCCATCTCACAAGCTAACAAGCTTAAGAACTAACAAGCTAAGACTCACAAGCTAAGCTCTAAACTCTAAGCTAACAAATGAAGGAGAAAGATCTCATATTTATAGAAAAAGATGAGAAGCCATCTCATTAATGAGAGTCCATGAATCTCTCCCTCTACCTCTAGAGTCCTAATCAAAATAGGAACTGATAAGACACATGTCTTCTTAGAGTTACAATATAGTTAGGAGATGTGACACATATTCTCATGATTCTCTCCACTCAAATTCGAATTTGGCCTTAGAGTGCCACATAAGGGTCTTCTAGAAGTCTCCTTTTTACCTACACATGTCAACAATCTCAACCTACTTGTTAGGTATAAGCATATGCACATTATTTTCTAATTTTTAACCACAAATTCACTTAAAAGACTTAGGATTAATAAAGATTGGAAAAATATAAATGTGGCCCAATGATAATGAAAGTGGGATGAATGTGGTGACATAGTAGTGAAATGGAGGTGATATAATGGACATAATAGTGAAAGTGTAATGGAAATGAATGAAATTTTCAAGATTCAACAATAACCATAGACAATGCTGTACCTCCCCTCACAAGAAATGTATTTGATTATTTGGTAGCTAACCTCATCGCAAAGATATGGTATGCTAGCCCTTCTAATGCCATTTTTATCCTCTACAGGGGTTTAATTGTTTTGGAAAAAGTTTTTCTTAGCAGTCTAGCCAATTGGTTTCTCATCTTTGCTCTAAGGCAGCCCAAGAGGAAGGGTAGTGACCCTACTGATAAATTCAGGGGTTATCTCCATGGAAAGACCTTTAAAGGTGACAATGGCATGAGTTCTTGTGTTAGGGACCAGAGAGAGAGCAAATCTTGGGAAATTTCCTCATCAAACCCTTGAAATTTCTCAAAGAAATTCATCTAGTTTTCCCTTCTGAAGATATCCACCACTTGAGGATGTGCATGGAGCCTAGTGGAGTTGGTGGGCTCCTTTCTCATGAACCCTCATGTCATATTGTTTATACTCTTTTGGAAATACCAAATATGGAGATGGAGGCAGAGAATTTTGAGAAAAACAGAGAAACATAGGAGACTGTGTTTTTTTTAAATAAGCAGAAAAATTTTCTATGTATTTTCTCGTCTTCTAAAGACTTATTTCCTCTTAAAATTGAGACCACTTCTTTCATACATTGATATTCAACAACGGGCATGCATGAACCCTACCTCTTCAGACCAAAAATCGTGCAAAAAAATCGTGTTTTCTCCCTTCAAAACCACTCACTGCCCCTCCTGTAGAAGCCTGGTGTCCCTCCTGTAGAAAACCTATAGGTGCTCTCGTAGAAAACGCCAAGAGTAGGAATATGGGAGAGATCGATGGAGGGGGCACAAGGAGACTGTTGTAGCTAAGTTACGAGGAGAGAATGAAGGAGCTCTTGTAGCTGCTTCTCCCCTCGAAACTTTAGCTTCTTCCAGTGCTTGGAGATCGAGGATGATGCCATAGGTGTAGATAAAGATGGAGAGGTGGTAGGTAGGCTTCAAGTGAGGTGGATGGTGTTGCTTCTTCTCTTATTTTTTGTTTTTTTTCCTTTACTAAACAACTGTTTTTCTGTGTTTTTCTTGGAGAGGAAGAAAAATGATGCTTGGGGTGTGATGCAAGTTTGGAAATGATGGCAAGGAGGTTTGAAGACTGTAGGAGGGTTTATAGGTTCTTCATGAAGCTTCCTTATTCCTCAAACTGGTTTTTGTAGCCACTTCTAGCTCTCTGTAATTCTTACAGGAGTCTCCTGTAGAAAACATAGAGCCTCCTGTAGAAAACACAATTTTTGAAAAAGAAGCACAGTAGGGTGAAATAAATGCCAAAAATAATGGAGGAAGGTGTGGAGAAGATGAGATGGGTGCTGGTATGAATGTCAGGGTCCCCTTGTCACCTTCTTCTGCTCCCTGTAGTCCTCCTGCAAACCTACAATGCAACAAAAAAATCATTTTCTTTCTCCTTTCTCTCTCTCTCTTTTTTTTTTAAAACAACTAGGGCACTTCAAAAAGGTTTTCACCCTAATTTCCTGCCCTGGGCACCTCCAAGGGAGGTTTTCACTCAGGAATCTTATTTTTCTCCCCTTTTTTTCGTCATCACTGGGCCGCCTCGGAAGAGGTTTTCAACCCAATGATGGGATTCAAGCGCCTCATGGAAGTTTTCACTTGAGTCATTATTATTTTTTTTGATTTATTTTCTTCAGTGAGTGGATGAAGTGGAAGCTAAGACATGCTCCACTACCATCACTATTTTATTCAAATCTTTAATAAACTCTCGCTTGGAGAGAGGTTTCTTGTAAACTTTCAACTGATGTCCATTGAAAAGCATGGGGATGGCTTCATCATCAATGGTTCTGATCAGAACTGAACCATTGTCATCGCATTTCTCCACAATGTAAGGTCTCAACCATCTTGTTCTTAGCTTTCCCTTGAAATATTTGTATCTTGAATCATAGATTAGTGCTCAATCTCCCTCTTGGAATTTCTTCTCCTTGATATTTTTGTCATGCCATATCTTTCTCTGAAGCTGAACTACCTCTGTATGGAGAAGGGCTTGCAATCTACATTCATCCAATCCATTGAGCTAAAGTAATCTCTCCTTCTGTGCATGGCTGAGGTCTAGGTCCAGCTGAGCTGCCATTCTTAGTGTATTGAACTCAAATTATATTGACAGCAAAGACTTCTTCCCATAGACCAGTTCATAGGGTGTGAACCCTGTGGTGGTATTCCATGTGGTGTTGTAGGCCCAAGTGGCCTCAACTAATCTATTTGCCCAATATTTTCTACTGCTTCTCACTACCTTGGTCTAGATCCCTTCCAATGCTCTGTTAGTGACCTCCACTTGCCCATTGGCTTGTGGATGGTAAGGGGTGGAAGTCCCGTGCTGAATTTTATGATGTGTGAGAAGGTCTTCAATCAAATTGGAAGTGAATTGACTGCCTTGATATGTGACCAACTCTCTTGGATACCCGAACTTGTAGAATATGTTTTCTCTAAAAAACTTAGCTACTTTTTCCTCTGTCGCTGCTTTGATTGCTTTTGTCTCTGCCCACTTTGTCAAGTAGTCAATGCATACAATAATGTAGTGTTTCTACTTTGAAGGAGGGCTGATAAGCCCCAAAAAGTCCATGCCCCACTTCTTAAATGGCTCAAAGGTCACTTGAGGTTGCATGAGCATATCATCCTTTGGAGTAGGTTTCCCCATCCTCTGACACCGATCACACTGGCTTGTATATCGCCTCACATCCTGATGAAGAGTGGGCCAATAGTAACCTTCTTGAAATATCTTGAAGGCAGTTCTTTTTGCTGCAAAATGACCTCCACAAGGCCCATCATGACAGGTCAGGAGGATGTCAAAGAATTCCTCCTCCCCGACACATCTTCTTAAGATCTGATCTGGGCCAAGTTTGAAGAGATTTTCCCCAATCTAGGTGAAAGGGGTGCTTTTCCTTACTATCTTGCTCTTCTCTTTTGAGGACATGTGTGGTGGGAACTGTGATGAAACCAAGTAGTTTGCTATATCAGAAAACCATGGAGAGAGTATTGATATAGCAAATATATGTTCATCTGGCATTTGGTCATCCACCATTCCTTCTTCGCTTGTAGGAAAATTTACTCTAAACAAAAATTCAACACAACATTTTCTTTACCATGCTTATCAACAATGGTCAAGTCAAACTGCTCTACTAAAAGCAAACATCGAATAATGCGAGAATTTACATCTGGTTTGTTTATTAAATATCTAATTGCAGCATGGTTAGTGTGCACAAAGGTTTGATAGCCTGTGACATAATGTCTGAATTTGTTTAAGGAATGCACGACAACTAGGAGTTCCTTCTCAGTCACTATATAGTTTAACTTCGCCTTTGACAAGTTTTTTCTTATAAAGTATACGACATAAGGTAAATTTTCATCAATTTGTCCCAAGGTTTCTTCTATTGCTTTTTTCGAGGCATCTGTGTGATTGTGGAAAGGTAGGGCTCGGTTTGGGCCTCTGAGAATTGAGGTAGTCACTAACTTTCTCTTCAAGGTATCTAGGGTTTCTTGACAATTTTTTGACCATATGAACTCAACATCTTTGCCTAAGAGGCCAAAAAAAGGAGAGGCTAGCTTTGCTGAAATCTTTAATGAATCTCCTGTAATATCCAGCTAAGCCTAGGAAGCTTCTGACATCTCTCACCTTTTGAGGAGGTGGGACCCTTTGGATGATGGCAATTTTGTTGGGGTCCACCTGCAGTCCTTGCTCAGATATTGCATGAGCTAACACGGTCCCTTTAGTCATCAAAAATTCACATTTTTCAGGACTGAGGGATAGGTTCGTCTCAATACACTTGTCTAGAACTTTTCCTAGGTTGGATAAAGCTTCCTGAAAGTCAGAACCATAAAGAGTAAAATCATCCATGTATATTTCTACTGCATCATGAACTAATTAACGAAATATACTCAATAATTCTCTTTGGAAAGTGGCTGGAGCATTGCACAAGCCAAAACGAAGGACCTTGTATGCAAAATTACCCCAAGAACAAGTGAAAGTGGTCTTATCTTTGTCTTCCAGGCTGATTTGAATCTGATTGTACCCACTAAACCCATCTAGGAAGGAGAAATTTTTTTTCCCTGCCAAACCTTCTAACACTTGATCTATGAAAGGTAAAGGAAAATGGTCATTTTTAGTGGCTTTGTTCAATTCCCGATAGTCGACATAGATTCTCCACTTACTATTTTTCTTTGGCACTAGCACCAAAGGAGAGACCCATTCACTTTCAGAGATGGGATAGATGAATCCTACATCAAGCAATTTCTGCAGTTCTTCCTTAACGATATCTTTAAGTGCTGGATTCATCCTCCTTTGAGGCTGCCTGATTGGTTTGCAATCTTCCTTGATGTATATATGATGAGTACATACTGAATGGTGCACTCCCTTCATCTCCTTATAACTCTAGGCAAAGGTATCTAGATGTTTTCTTAGTAGGTTACATAGTTCCTTCTCCTGGGAAGTGGATAAGGATGGATTGATTTTCAATGTTCTTTCTGGGCCGAAATCTATATTTTTGACATAGAGAGAAGTGGAGTTAGCCGCACAGGGACCAGTTGAGGGTTTTTTTTTGGGTTTCTCTTACTATGTCCTCTAATGGTGATACACTGGGAGGTGGATTCTGAATCAAATTTTCAATCATACCATCCTCATCTTGTTGTTTCCCCCCCATGGCGATTTCTAGTGCACAAAGTGGTGCAGAATAAACTTCATCCTCGTCTTCCTCCTCCAACTAGAGAGGTAGATCATGTTCTAGCAAGGGTTGGGTAGGAGGATATACAATTAACTGCTTGGACATGTGCCTATTCTTTATGGTCATGTTCCCAGCTCAACAGCTGACGTAGGCATCGACTGTAGGCAACCAGGGTCTTCCTAGAATGATAGGATACCCAGTGAGCTTTGCCTTTGGCTGGAGAACTAAGAAATCAACATGGTACTCCCAAGAATCAATGGAGACCATCACATCTTCCACAATCCCCTTAGGGGTCACTGTGGAGCCGTCTACTAGTTGTAGCACAGTCCTGGTCTTCTTCAAGGAGCCCTGGAGGTTAAGTTTGAGCATTGTGTCCTTTTTCATCACATTAATGGTAGCTCCTAGATCAATCAAGGTATGTGGGATCATGGTGCCATTGATGTGGGAATCAACTACTGGACTTCCAGGGTCCAGATATTTTGGACATATTACCTGCCCCAACATCAGGTCGGATAGTTGTCCTATGACATTGATGGTTGGGGAATCTCTCTTGCGCCTTCCTGGATGCCTAAAGCAATTCTCTTTGATAAACCTATTGTAGATAGGCAAATCTTTTATGGCTTGGAGAAGTGGTATTTTTACACATAAATGTTTCAATTCTCCCAGGAGTTCAGTTTCTTCTCGGGTAGGCTGGATTGTCACGGACAATCTCTCAGGAAAGGGTGGATTTGCTTTAGGTGCAATTTCCTCTTTATCTTCCTCAACCTCCCTAGGTGGAGGCTGGCTATCTGGGATAACTTTCCCAAATCGCAAGTTAATTTCTTGAATCTCCACAGTATAAGTTGGGCATGATGGTTCCCCATTATACACTTGTTGAGCCTATCTGTTGTTCAGGTTTGGATTTGGCTGGGCAGGCATTTGGGTTGCTTTGGTGGAGCAGAAGGTAATGGTTGTGGTTGGGCAGGTGGTGGAGGCAAAAGAGCGGGAAGAGAGTTGTATTGGAACCTCCACCCCTGATGAGATGCTTTCCACTGAGGTTGTGATTGAGCATAGGATTAAAATGAATGGGTGGCTGGTTGGGCATGATATTGAGATGTGAAGGACCAAGGACGAGGCATGGACCAGGAAGGATGAGTAGGAGGGCCCCAAGAAGGTATGGAGGTGACTTGGTTGGGGTTGTAGTATGCCTAAGATGTCCCTTGCATCCCATGTTGGTATGGTCTAGGTCCATACGACCTTCTTTGGTTTATGTAATAGAGCTGTTCAGTGACTCCCTCAGCCCCTTGATATACAACTTTAAGTCTGGGTAAGGAAGGGCATTTATTTGTAGAATGATTTTCTTCACAGACTGAACAAACCTCTATAGAGTTCAATGGGCATTCATTCCTAGGATGCCTCCTCGTGCATCTAGGGCAAAAAATGGCCAAAGCACTCTCTGCTTCCTCTTGTTTTCTTTTGATAGGTAAGGTATCCATTTGCATGGCAAGAGTCTGCAACATCTCGCTCTTGAAGTCTTCCAACATATTTCCAATTTCTCCTTTAATGGATGAGTTGGAGGAAGAGGTACCGGCTATGGGTTGACTCCCCCTACCTTTCCTTTTGGCTACTCTAGAATGGTTTCTAAAAACAGTCTTTATGTCCTCATAGGATAGTTGGTAGATCTCTCCCCCGGCCAGTAGATGGAGGGTGTCTAAAAGATCTTCCTGAATTCCCCTAAGCATGACCAACTTCAGTGACTTAGGGTCAAGTGTTCACCCGACCCTTTTGTAACTGAGCTAGAACCTCTCTTCATAGTCTTCGAGGGACTCATCACTTCCTATGGTCATTTGGAAAATTTCTTCTTTAGTATCTTTTGACCTGCAATAGTCTCGATACTTGTTGTTAAAGGCATGCTGCATCTGAGCCCAAGTTGTGATGCTATTGTCAGGTAATCCCATGAACCAGCGTAGTGCTACATCCTTGAGAGTAGAAGGGAAAAGTTTCAACTTTTGCTCATCTTCTGCATAGTCATAAGTTCGACAGATGACAAAAAACTCGAACAAGAAGGTGTTAGGATATTCTGTAGCTAGACCATGGAAATGAGGTAGGGAGGAAGGGCTTATATTCTTCATTTTGGTGTCCCCATTGGTCTCTTGAATGGGAAAAGTACCCTCTATTCTTTCTCCATTCCCCCTAGCATTTCTATTTTCAGCCATTGGCTCCAAAGGAATGTTTTCTTCTTCTTCTTCCCCTATAGGTTCTTTAAATATGTCTTGTTGTTCACCTAAGGGTTCTTCTTGATCACAGCTACCGAAGAAGAGAGAAGGTTGGCTGTGTGAAGCAGTGGGGGTATTGGGAAATTTTTTTCTTGAGTTATCTCTATTCCTAATAGGCATGAAAGGAAATTTGTTTTGGTTGGTTTTTGTTTATTTTTCTCCAAACTGAAAGTACCGCAGAAAATGAAATTGTGATTGAACAAAATGAATTGTAACTAGCTGAAATGAACTTGCTAAATGGAAATTTGTAGAATTGAAAAGGAAAGTAAGGAAATGCAGCACTGAAGGAAAAGGAATGACTAGCCTACTTTTTCTGAAATAAACTATTAGCAGAAGATTGCAATAGGCAAATAGAAGAAAGCAGTAATCATAGAATACTCTGACGCTTCCCCGACAACGACGCAAAAAAGTGGTGAGCACTAGTATTGCAGCAATAATGCTGCAACTCCTAGGCTTCCTACTTTACTCTTATCAACCTGGTAGTTCGTAACAAACTTGGAAGCGTCGGTACTGTATGCACAAGTACTAGTTCTCACTGCAGGTTGTCACTTGGTCCACTAGCGCGAGATCAGTAGGAGCTCAAGCCAACTTCTATGGGTTTCAGAAGAATCTCTATATGTGATGAAAGGAAAGTAATATTACTCTACAAATTCTATTCTAACTGCAAAAAGGAGAAAGATTGAAATGTAAAGCCAACCTAGTAAACCCTAATTAACCAACTAATTCTACTTTTGCAGAAAGCACTATGAAAACCATGAAAGGAATGGCATTACCTATTCAAGAAAGTAAACAACATATAGCCATGCTATTTTTGGAAGTAAATAAGCAAAAAACATATTTTTGGATTTTTATGTGAATTTGACATGCATGTAATTTATTGTGTGTGAGTATAGCAGCGAATAGGTGGTGTTGAAGGGTGGTTTTGGGACTTGAGAGGATGTAGGATGGTGTGGATGGGTCCTAGGAGGTCTCAAGTGGCCTTTTGGAGGCTTTTCCCACACTCGGCCTTCAAAAGAAAGCCTACAGGAAAATCTACAGGAGGACACAAGGAATCTATAGGAAGAAAACGGGGAAACTACAGGAGGCCTACAAGAGCAGGTTGAGAGAATTTTTCACTATTTTGAGGGTGTGAGAGTGGGTGGAAAAGGTGGATGAAGGTTGGAATGATGTGTTAGGGCACCTAAGGTCTACCATGAATCACTAGGGGAGAGAAAGATGATTGGGTTTGCTCAACGAGAGAGGAAGAATTTCTATGGAAAAATGCAGGAAACTAGGGCAGAATTGAGGTGAGATTTGGGAGACCTATAGGGAATGGATCAGATGGAGGGTGTGATTGTTGATAAGCTGGCCTACTATTGGAAGAGATATGTTGCATAGAAACTGACAGTCAACCAAGGAAATCAAGCAACAAGTGAAATGAGTGCATTTGGGAAAAACAGAGTTTTGCATAGAAATGTTCTAAACTATGATCTATGAAAGGAAATGATGAGAAATACTGTAGGAAAGGAAAGCTTGAAAGAAGACTATTGAAAATAAAGAATTGAGCATGATGAAGAATGATCTAAAGCAAAGGAAAGTTGGACTATTAACCTACTAAAAAGCTGTAAACACTAGAAGTCCTATGAATGAGGAAAATCTGTGTTTTTGGGGCAACAATAGGGTCTTTGCCTCAAATAATGGTCCCAAAGGGAGGAAGAGAAGCCAAGGCACTATTTCTAGCCTTTTGAATCTTTTTTTATCACTGTTTAACTTGCTATAGAAATCACAAATGGAAGCAAACTGCTAAATCATCAAAAGCAACCTATTCTTAACCATAAAAGAGATACATCTACAACAAAATAATCTACAAACTGAAACAAGGAATACAAATACAAGTAAAGAGGAGCTTGGCTACTTGGATTGGGCCCTAAACCAAGAGCTTCAACCCTCTGAGACAACTCAGTCCTAGCTCAAAAAGGATTCCATCTTTATTATCAAAACAATAGCAAGTTTACATGAAACTGTCACAAAATAATAAGCTTCTAAGTTTGACCAGAGTTTACATAAGATAAAATCCAACAAAAATCTGACCCTAGTGAGGTCCTAGGCCTCTCTACTTATACAAATGAAGCTACCAGCAACTTCATTCAAATCAGGGAGGCTTGGCTCCCAAAACTCGAGATAATCATCAGTCATCCTCCACTTGCTCGACTACCTTCTAGTGCATGATTCGACTGCTTATACTCCGAGCTGAATGGAGGGGAATTCGAAGTGAGGAGTAATAAATGAGGGGGATTCCCTCCTATAAGTACTCTCCTCTATCCACTTCGAGTTATTTCCGCCATCTGTCCATTGGATCCTTGACTTTGACCCCGAAATCCATCAATAATCTGCATTAAATACATGTTAGACCACATGGCACAATAACTAACTCAAATCACTCTATAAGCATAAATATAATCAGAAAATCATACAATAACCTAAGAGAATGGTTGATTTGATTAGGTTAGGAGGTAAAATGATCCCATATAATTACTCATTTATGAGGCTCATTAGTTCGAAGCATGTTCAATATATCAATGTTAGATCATATACACATATGGATATAAAACATGAAATCATACATAATTAGATCATAACATGAATTAAAGCATAAAGATCATAACTATGAGGAACATAACAGAGCTTCTTTATTAATGTTTGTGAAGAAATATGGAAGAATACAACCTTATTCGACCACGGATCCAAGAAAAACCTTCCTCAGGATCCATCCAACCCAAACCTCAACAATCCTCTTTAAAATTCATACAAATAGATGCCATATAAAGGAGATGGACATCTCAATGAGGAAACAAGTGTTTCCTATACCTAGGAGTATAGGAGGCATAAGGATAAATCAAATTTGATTAGGGACCAATTGGATATAATATCAATATCATATATTTCTTCCCCATTTAGGCCTTCCCAAGAGGTGTATTTATACCGCCTCAAAATAGTTGTTTCAGTTGGGATACAGTGAGGCCACGAGCTTCTGTAGGTGGGCTTCTGGTGTAACCCGTAAACCTCGCCCATAAAATAGGAATTTCATATTTTTTTAATAATTCAAATTATATACACGGGTTGGGTATAGATGGACCCATGTGTGTATGTGCTTTTTGAAGGGCAGAGTCGTGTATGAAATTGAAAATATTTTTTTTTAGTAAAAGGACCAAGTCTGGAGGGAAAGGACTGCCCAAGGCCATGACTCAGAGCATCAAGGATACAAGTGTGATAAATGATGCTATATATATATATATATATATATAAATTTGTATGCAAGGTTTCTCTTCTTTTAAATATACAAAGATTTGTATGCAAACTCTACTTTCAGGAATAATGATAAGATTACTTATCACTTCAACATAGTATTTATAAAATGGGTGACTTATAGGCCAACATGTTAAAGGTTGAACAAATTTAATGAAATGCAGTCACCATTTTCCTTGTTCTAGAGAGTGCATACCCAATGGATACATTAATTGTGGAAAATTTCTCAAACCAATAAATGGATACATTTACACAATCAACGGTGACATCCATAATCTATTATATTGGAAGGCATGAAGCAGATCTGGCTTTAACTTCCATGCCAAACTGTTAGCTCGACAATATTGTTTCCTTGTGCAGTCTATTAATTTATGATCCTAAACTTGTTTAGGACTCCAAGATTATATAGATAAATAAGTGATTAGACAGTAATTTAACACTACAAGAGTCTAGATTGTTTCCATCGATAATAGGTGATTGGACTATAATTTAACTCTAGGAGAGTCTAGATTTTTTCCATCTCTAAGAAGTTGATGAAAAAGATAGTGACATGGCCACATGATGTGATTCATAGTGTTGCAGAGATTACTGGCCATCTAATTGTTGTTGGACTGTTGGAATTATAGGCTGTATTTATCATATCCCATTCACCAAGAAAAATAATAAAAAGATAAGGCAATCCCATGGTGGTTTGTAATTATTCAAAAACCTGACATTTTCTTGATTTCATTAAATAAACTAATAATAGTTTTATATCGTAACTGTTATGAGTTTTATGGGAGTACAATAGGGATATTACACTACAACAGTCAAGTCTAATACATAAGAAAAATATCTCTACTCATGGTATTTTAATTTTCCGGGATTCATAAGCTATTACCCTACCCTCCTCCATTAGAACCCCTCGTATCCCTTCTTGGCATGCATTTGTCCAAAGCACAAATTCTTTTTCCAAGTATGTAATTCTTAATACTAGGAATGTAGTCAATAAATGTTTCATTTATTCAAAATTATGTTGGAATTGTATTGTCCACTTGACGGATTTTCCTTTCTTCTACATGGAAGTTATAGGATGGGAAATTTTGGATAACCCCTTTATAAAGTGATATTAGTAACCATCTAGACCCATAAAATATCGAGTGTCTGCAACATTTTTAGGAACATGCCATTCCATAATAGTTTTAATTTTCTTAGGGTCCACAACTATTCCTTCTAATGAGATTATGTGTTCAAATATTGTATTTAATATTTATAAAAATCACACTTACTATAATTAGCATATATTTGATGCTCTCGCAGGGTCTATAATATTATCTGCAAATGTTTCTTATGTTCTTCCAAGTTTCTTGAATAAATGAGAATGTCGTCAATAAATATTAAGAAAAACTTATCAAGTTAAGGATGTAAAATACCATTCATAAGACTCATAAATGTAGTTGGGTCATTAGTAAGCCCAGATGGTAATATTACAAACTAATAATTCACATAACAAGTCCTAAATATTTTTTCTACATATATATTCCTCCTTTATTTGTATTTGGTGATATCGTTATCGAAAATCAATCTTCGAAAACATTGTGGAACACTTGACTTAATTAAGCAAATCATCAATCCTAGGAAAGGAAATTTTGTCCTTAATAGTTAATTTGTTTACTTTTTGATAGTCAATACAAAGTCTCAGAGTTCCATCCTTCTTTTTAACGAACAGAACAGGGGCTCCCAAAAGTGATACACTTGGGAAAATATATTTATTGTCAAGAAACTCAGGCAATTTCATATTTAACTTTGTTAGTTTGGGTATTCTCAAGTGGTAGGGGGTGTTTGACACTAGGGTATCTTATGATACCAACTCAATAGTGAAATCAATATCCAACCTAGGAGGTAACTTTGATATTTCCTCTGGAAACACATCATTAAAGTCTTGAACAACTGATAAATTTTCCAAAGTGGTTGCCTTGTATTTCAAATTGGTATATCCTACTTGAACAACATAGGTTTGAAAATATTTCCTAATGAATTTTCCTAACAATGAGGCTGTTATTGGTGACAATTTAAGAGGTCTCCTTACTCCTTGAATTTTCTACCTAACACCATCTTCATTAAAGAATGTAATAGTTATGTCTTTACAATTTTTTTTATAGTACACCAGGGACCAATGTCCTTCCAACTAGTCCATACTAATTGGGATATCATAGGACCTTGAAGGTAGCATATTCAGATTTATCTTGATTTGTTGACTTTCTATTTCAACATGGAAAGTTTCTACTTTAGTAGTCACTCTCCTTTTTTTCCCAGTAGTCAGTTGTACCAACTATGGGTTTTTAAACTTGTTGGCTTGTAAAAAACATAATTCTACTATCTTGGAACTGATTTAACTTAAAATTTCTCTAGGATCTATTAAAATGGATACAACTTGATTAAATATCTTACCTTCAAATTATATCATCGTGGGTTGATACAAGGCCTAGTGATCCTCCAGAGGAGCATTAATCTTTGATATACTCCTCGCCACATCTCCCACTGTAGATGCTTCGTGTATGTTGGTTGCTTTCTCTATGCTCACATGATGAGGAAATTATTTTATAGTAATTAGATTCCCCACAATCCAAACATTGTAATGGGGATCTCCGAGTCTAACTAAATTCTGGTTTCTTAGATATTTCTACTAGTTTAGATTCATTATATAGTTGGGGCTTATGTTGATTTTTCCCAAACAACTTATTCTGCTAATTTTTATGTGAATTTTCATTAATAGTAGCTTTTATAGTTTTGTTACACTGAAAATTATTTTGTCCTTTCTTGTTGGACTAGATTTTACTACCTTCCCCTTTTTACTTCATCTATTGATAGCATATTCAAGCTTTTTGAATAGCTTCATCCATAGTTTTAGGATTATCAAACTATAATTGCTCCTTCATAAATATAGGAAGACTACTCACAAAACATTGCACCTTAGCTTTCTCTTCAAATATGTAAGGAACATAACTTAAAAAATATGTGAATTTAGTTACAAATTCATCCATGGAAAGTTGCTCTAGTTTAAGATCATGAAACTCCTTTTCTTTCTCATCATAAAATCCTTCTGCAAATATTTATCTTTGAAATTTTTTTGGAAGTTTTCCCATGTCACTTCCTGCTCATCAATTCCATGCAAAATCTAAACCTCCTCCCACCATAAAGTGGCATTCCCTTGAAGCTAATAAACTGTCATTTTGGATTTTAGATTGTTATCATATTCATAAATTTGGAAGTATTTATTCATATTTATTAACCAAACTGCAATTGTTTCCTCCGACTCTCCATCAAACATTGAAAGTTTAATTTTTTTGAATTCTCTCTACAATTCAATATTTTGCCTTTTAGCCCCTTTATAGCTAGAAAAATTACCATATTCTTCCTCATTTTCATATCTACCTCCTTCATATTCCTAGGTATGAATTTTGTCTCACATGTTATCATCTCTTCATCTATATGCTTCAACTATGTTTCCATTCTTAGGACTACGAAAAAAATTTCTATGATTTTGTCTATCTGTGAGACTCTTCATTATCTGATCTTGTTCTTGCATCAACCTCTCATTGCCATCTCTCATAATGGCCATTTCAGTCCTTAGTTTTTGAACTATCTCAAGTAGCATGGCAATGGGTTTTTGCGACTCCTCTTCTAACTTAACCAACATTTCAGGATTTCCTTCCGAGAATGGTACTTGACTAGATCCTATGGATGGTCTTACTAGTGGTGTAATTCCTACTCCACCTCCTATCCTCATCATGATTTCTCTATGAATAGTAATAAATTCTTATTATTTTAGTTTCCCAAATAGGCCATAGTGTAGAAACCATGGCTCTGATACCACTTGTAACATCTCTCCACAAAAAAAACAAAAAAAAAACAAAAAAAAAAAATCTTAAACTAAGTTACCAAGACAATTGTCCTTGTTATCCTATAAAATGATCTTGTTAGTTATTTCAGAGGAGCTAAAGTTATAACTTTGGATTGTTTTTCTTTTTATATAATTATTGTAAATCTTATTTTCATTGCAAATATTATGGCTCTACATACCATAGTCTCATGATATACGCCTTGGGTTCAGATTTATATATTAAAAGTCATATTATTTAGGTCTTATATTGTTATAGTAGCGCATTGGAATGTGTTTTTGTTACTTGAGAAATCCATCATGTGGTGGTCAACATTGATACTGATGTTTCCATATTCTTTTCTTAGCACAACGTCTACAATATTGGTTAGAAATCTGCATAAGGTATTCATAATCTTTTAATTTATTTGATTTTATTTCAATTGCTTATGTTTTCTTGCACTCTGTCTTATAATGGTTGTGCATTTGTTTTGGATAGATGCATGTTAGGGTCTTTACTTGGTCTGTCAATTGTTTTGAAGGGCATGTTTCCTTAGAGCTTTTGATATTTTTATAGTGAATACTTATTCATATTTTTCCTCTTTTCTAGGTTCCACTTGCACTTATTTCCTTAGTATGAAGGTTTATATGAAATTACTATGTAGTTTTTCGAGCCTGGAGCTCCTAGGATTCTGGAAGATATTACATGAACTCAGGCTACGATTAACTTGCAGCCCCTTTTCTTCATTGTTACAGTTAGTTATTTTGGAGAAAAACTTATCTTATGGTTATAAGAATCGTATTCCCTCATGTAGAGGGTTTGTACTAAATTTTCCATTATTAGTTTAGACTAGAGTTTCAAATATTTTTCTATGGCCATGTTCAAGGAATTAATATCTTGTTTTCAGTTAAGTTATAATGCATAAATAATGTTTTCTGCATTGGTATATCTTGAATATTATTTTTTTATAACCCTAGACCCTAGACAACACAGTTGTTCTAATACCTTCTCTTTAATGTATAATCATGAATTATTTTAGAGTTTTCGAACTTAGTTTACAGAAAATAGAGATATGAATTGGTCAAGACCTTTAATATTTTCATTCTATGGTTATATATTTTCATAACATGTTTAACTTCAGTTTCTCATCGATTTTTGTTTCTTCAAATGTTTCTTGGGTACACACACACACACACACTATATATATATATATATATATATATATATATATATATATATAGATATATAGATATAGATATAGATATATTATGTTGGTTGATTGGGGGGGTTGATGTTCATTGTATACATACTTGTTTGATTTAAGGTAACACCAAGTGTAACCTATAGGATTTAATCTGGTACTTCTTTCTATGTTGTAATTATTTTATTCAATTTGACATATGAATATAAATATGGCTCAATTTATCACAGTAATTACTTTTCCTCTATTTGCATAATATGTGTCGAACGTCTTTCACATTAGAGGAAATTTTAGCCTCAAAGTGCCCAAGAGATTTTCATGCGATTTCCATGTCATAATATGCAAACCAATCAAAATCCTTTAAATTTAAAAAGAGGTACATGTAAATATTTTGGAGGGAAACAGAGAAAAAATACTTTTCTTAATTGTATTTTTGGCTTATCTCCTTATAGGTTTACTCAAATTTCACGTGTAGACACTCGTTGAATGTGGAATTAATTTCCACATCCAATGAGTACCCATTATGCATACTTTTGAGAAGACCCAAATTAATAAAAAATGAAGATACATTAAAAATATACTTTTTGCCCCACCATTCCTTCATCGAAAGGTCTCTTTGCATCTTCAAGGGGAATTTTTATAGGGTCTTTTTCATAATCAAAAGAAAATATGAATATTAATTGGACTTCACTGGCTTGGATCATCCTTCAAACAATGTGAGATTTCAGTATTGATTGGATTTCACCACAAAATCTCTCTTAAGTAATGATATTGCTATTGGATTTTGTTTTTACCTTTATCGATGATATCAATTTCTTATGGGTCGTGTCTTTTGGATTTAAAAAAAAAAAATCATATTATAGATGGTAAGCTTTAGGATTCTCAGTGTGTCAGGGTTCTTAATAGCGTTGAATCCATTTCCACCATTAAAAAACAAATACTACACTCCCACAATCAGATTTCATGAAGAATTTCTCACCATATTCCAACAAGGAATTTTCCATCCTAGAGAAAATGCATGTTTACATTTTTATGTTAAGAGGTACGAAATGTTATTCCATTACAGAGTTCACATGGAAAGCAAGTGCCATGTAACCCATGCCCTTGTTGCTTGATCCACCAAACCACAAAAATTAGTTACCAAACATTTTGAAATAAAATTTAATTAATATTTTAATTTTCTTTGATTATAAATATTATAATTTTTTAAGTGAAGCATAAAAAATATTTCATCCAAAAAAATATTTTAATTTAATTATATATAAAGTTTAAATATACATGGGTGAATATATATATATATATATATATATATATATATATATATATATATATATATATCTATATATATATATATATATATATATATATATATATATATATATATATATATATATATATATATAGATATAGAAAATATCCCTCAGTGAAAAGTAAATATTTAATTTACTTTACTACAGTAACTTGGTAAACCATGGGCTATGTGGAAAACCTAGTGGGAAATTTAAATGTTAAAGTATTTTAATTTTATTTAAAATTTAGTTGTGGCAAGCCATGGAATTTATGAGGAAAATACCCTAGATGAAAATTTCCATTTACAAGAACAATTATACAATTACTCCCATCCATAGAGATAAATCATATGCGATGGGAACATCGGCCAAGGGGGGTAGGAGAGGAAAATACTTGAGGCATATAAACAAGGGAGATTGGGGAGTATCTTAATCCTTGAACAAGATGTTGTTGAGGAAGGGAAGGATGCTTCCAGTTAGGGTATTCTTGAGTTGGTGGGTGGCTAGTAGAATACCTAACACATACTTGTGATGCTATGAGATTCAAGGCAGGATTGTCATGTCTTGATGCCTAAGAATAGACATTGTTGGGTCACTGTCAACTACTTTTCTGGAAGTGAAATGGCTCGAGGGGAGAAATGGACATGCTTTCCATTCTCATTGGTTAGGAGGAGTGCTCTTCTCCTCAGTGAAATTTCCTAGCAGCATAAACCAAATGAAATAAGTGTTTCTTATTTTCCAGAACATGTAATGTTTCTGTAATGACATTAGCTTATGTTATGTAAAGTGAACTATAGTCTTTCTTATTGAAAGGAAATGGTAATTACATTTTGTAGAATGATTTTCATAAGTGTAAATTAAAAAGGAAATGGTCAATCATTCCTGTAGGTACAAAAATACTAGTAAATTCATGTGAACCTGTGGTGTGAATTATAGTATTGAATGTTGAAAAGAAGCAAACAGTTACATAAAATATAAGTAATTTTATCTATTGTTGGTCATGTGTTTTCTCTAAAGTAAATGGTTTTTGTCTGTATCATACGGTGTATGTATATTATCTCTATGGGAAGTATAATATGTAGATGGATAGTAAATTTTGGAACCCAAGTTAGCAAAAGGCCAAGTTGGTTGCCCAACAGCCTAGTCTAGTAGCCCTTGGGTTTAGAGGAAAAGTAGCTAGAAAAATTACGTTTCAGGAGATATAGACTTAATCCAATACAAAAGAAACTTTATAGTTACTTTAAAACTATATCTATATATATATATATATATATATATATATATATATATATATATATTCACCAAAGTATTAGTACAAAACTAAAATAAAAGTTCTAAGAGCAAGATCTTTTATAACTACAATGGATTTTAACTGATAAAGAGTTTTCTATAAACTTAGATCAGAAGGTAAATATGGCCTTATAGCTAGTTGAGGGAAACCATGAGAAAAAAAAAAGATTTCTTTTTATTGAGTATTGAAATTATAATTATAGGAGTTTATGAACAAGAAGTAAGGAAGGATTTTCCCCATCAAAAAACCTAATAAATTTATAATAAATATTCAAATAAACTTAATAGACGATCATTTAGGTACCATAACCATTATATGTAGATATATCAAAATGGAATATTTTGTTCGTAACGATTGTGAATGCATTTGGTTAACCTATGGAGTAAAGTCTTCAACAAAACAACGTTTAATCATGGAATAATACCCTCGAAGTAATAACATCAATAATTATTTACTTGTGGTAACTAATATTAGACGAGAGTGCAACAGGTCATTTTCATTGACCATTAAAATAAAAAATTCTTTAGAAACCCTCTAAGTACAATATTTCAACAAAGATCGCGGTGAACACCTATAGACAATACAAGTATAGAGGAAATTAAAAGAGAACCTAGAGAATGGTGTTCATAAAGTTATACTAGTAACCTTGCGTGATGTTGCAAAATCCTTACCTGCAAGGGGACAAAGAGGATGTTGAAATTTCCAATACCATTCATGTGGTTAAGGGAACTCAAAAAGAAAAGAGGGAAAATAGGTTGTTTTCTACCTAATGAAATCTTCTTATAAGAAGAAATTCTTCCTGTACTCTACACAAGATTCAAAATATTAGAAGAAATGCAAAAAGTGATTAACTGAAGATAAAAAGGAACCAAACTCTAGGAGAAGAGATGAGTTTACCTAGACAATGTAACCATGGAAAAGGAATCTTTAATCAGGTCATGATCCAAGCTGGTGATGGCCAAAAAGGGGTTTTGAACCCATCCAAATCGTGCCTAGAAAAGCGACCAGGAATGGACTTGAAGACGAAACCGAGTTTGGATATTGTTACATATCTTATACATTAAGTCAACTCTAATGAATTAATACTCATTATATAGTTGCAATATAAATAAACCAACAAACTACAAGAAAAAAATAGAAGAATTTCTTAGCCCTCTAACATTTACCTTTGCAGAAAAACCCTCGGACCTGGGTTCATAGGGCACCCAAAATTGGAAACCTTTGTGAAGCCTCCAAAGTTGTACATGGAAAAGGTACTAATGACCTTGGTTTAGCACATAGAATGTTACAGAGAGAAAATTATCAAGCTGAATACAAACTTCTGAGCGCATCTATTCATTAAAAAGGGAAAGTGAAATAGAAAATCTCCTAATACCTTCCAAGAAAATCACTGGATGGTCGAAGAGTGATTCATATGCATATTGGGTTTGTCTCCTTCTGAAGTTGTAGAGCTAGTTTCGGTGGCAAGTAAGGATGGAATGAGAGAATCATGGTGCTGAGGAGGGAGGGTGGTCACCTTGTTACCACCTCCTCTAATCATGACTATTGAATGAAAGGAAGTTGATACACCAAGGTTGTATGAGAAAATCCTTAATTAACAATACATATAACCACTTGAATAAATATCATCTCCTTGATCTTGTTAAATATGCATATGGCAACCAATAAATATGCAACAAGGATTCAATCATATTGAAGCACTTATATATAGGGAGGAATATATATGTACATCTACATATACATATACATATATATATAGACACACACACACATTTATATGTGTGTGTGTGTGTGTGTATATGCATTTGAAAAATCATCACCTTTCCAAATAATTGAAGGCAGTGAATATTAAATATAAATAAGTTTTTTATTTTTTTTATTTTATTGAGGTATCTTATAAGTGGTATCAGAGCTGAATCGTTTATTACTATGGCTTGTTTAAGGGAAAATTAAGTGAAGAATCCTTCTAGGAGTACATTGAAGTAATTTCATTACATGATTATCAAGATACTAATCGAATTATTACAGAGGTCACCTTTTTATAATGAGAAAATACTCCATAATACTATGGAAAAGAGTCTTAGTTGAGTCAAACAACTACATCATTACTGTAGGTTTTAGCCATGTACATAAATTACCTGCAAACGAATTCTTAAAACAAAAAATATACAATGGTGAGAACATAAAATAAATATACACAAATATTTTCCCCTGGATCCCAAAACCGGGACTACTAGATTGATTTTTCATAATTTTCATTTCAATGTTACAATACATATATATACATGCTGAAGCATTCATAAACCCCAATCCATTAACCTTTGGATTAGAACATAACAGTAGTTCTCTTGACCGAGTCTACAAAAGATAATGGGAATAAAACCATCATACCCAAAACCATGTGCAAAACCCATGCACAAGACCATGGGTAGGTCCGCCCACCATATTTGGGTCTGCCCCACATCCTTGGGTTTGCCAAACTATTATTGGGTCCATATAAAAAGAATTCTTGGGGTGCTACCCTGGACAAGGTAGGGGGGATACCCCCCCCCCCATGACTCGCATAATATGCACACCCCAAGCAATGAAAGCACACCTAGAGGAGGAAAAGAGACACCACAAAGAAGAAGAAAGGATGAAAGAAATGACTAACCAAGAATGTCATTCCCAATTCAATGTTATGAAACCAGCTCACAAAAAGATAGAAAAGATAGATCAACGCCTTAGAATTCAACCTCTTCGAGGGGGAAACCTCCTTTACATTACATAAATCAACAATTCTTGGATGATAAAAATGAAAAGACCTCCTTTCTATATATAGGAGTCTAAGGCATCATAATATAATCAGAGCCGAAATAACAATAATAATGTAAGGGCACAATAATAACAATAGTGGGCTTCTATGGGGCACAATAGTAACAATGTGGGCACTACATGGGTACATCAATATAATAAGGGGGTTGTACTAATAACAATAAGGGGTTACACTAGTAGTACAGGGGCCTAACGTGCCCCTCTCCTTCAAAAACTGTTGTCCTCAACGCTTGAGTAGTTCTTGATGCTTCTGTATAAAATTCTTGTCCTCCCATGTGGAATCTTCGGCGGGTAAGTTCTTCCACTTGATGAGATACTCTGAAATTGATCGATTTCGTAGCTGTCGGGTTCTTGTTTCTGTGACTGCTCCAGGTTCCAATATGATTTTTCCTTCCTCTTCAATTTCTGGTAATATTGTTTGAATTGGGATCTTTTGTAACTTTTGAATAAGTGGCCATACTTCTTCGTCCTTCTTCCATTCATCCCTTGCTTCGTTTATCCAATCTGGTTGGATAATAGAAATAGCACAAAACAATGCTTCCACATCATCATCCTTTCTTGAGAGTGCATCTGCAACAAAGTTTTGCTTCCATTTGCTATAGATGATGTCAAAGTCATAACCCAACATATTTGTGACACATTTTTTCTGTTCTTCTAAAGATAATAGTTGTTTTAAAAAATATTTAAGACTATCATGATCCATTTTTACCTTGAAGTGTCTTCCCATTCGGTAAGGTCACCATTTCTTAAGTGCATGTAGTATTGCCAACATTTCCTTCTCATAAATAGCTTGCTTGAGATGTAGCAGTAAAAATACCCAATCACCTACATCAAAACATTTTTCACTACAATGTTGATCTACCTGTTGTTTCATTCGATTTTGCACCAAAGTGGCGTTATCCTTTAAAAGTTGGAGAACTTGTTGTTGATGCTCGATGTGATCTTTCACTGCTTGAACCTTTTTCTTCTTGATATGTCCTTCTATCTTTAGAGTTTGAGGAGTGGTAATTTCTTCCAATCCTTTACAAGATATGGTTGGATTCATTTCTTGATGCTCGATGTGATCTTTCACTTCTTGAACATTTTTCTTCTTGATATGTGTTGTTGGGAAAAGTATCCAATACGGAATGACCCTATCCCACTCTAAGGGTGATAGTACCTCAGCAACAATCATAGCAAAGCTATTCAGGATTACTTCTTTATGAAATGTAAGAGAGAGGAGGAAGAGATCCACTAACCGATGTCTTCCGCTAATGATTGATCCAATCTTCTCTCTTTGCTGCTTGCTCCCAGCTCCTTGCTCTTTTACTGGCCCAGCTACACCAAGATCCTGCAAAATCACAAGAAAAGGAAACTACAAGAAGCATACATTCATAATTGATTCAAGGATTAGAATAAATCAAATATACAAGCATAACAATACACCATTGAGACACATGCATATAGAAGAACCTCAAATGCTTTATTAATGGAAGAAGTAAAGTTCAGGAAGTGATACAACCATAAAAGGCCCAATCCAGCATCACCTCCCGGCAGAAAGAAATCTCCTCTTCACCTCCTTCAAGAAAATCACCCAATAGTTTTATACTCAAACCAACAGCACTTTCTTACAGTCACAAGATTCCAGCCTCCTTAGACCTCATGAGAGAGCTCTATATATAGGAGTTTTGGAGAAAGGATGAGTCAGCTTGAGGCTCGCATGAAGCTGACTAGTGTCCTCTCCCACTTCAGCTATTCTTTAGTTCTTGAGTCCACTTGGAGGTTCTTGCTTCCACTTGGAGATCTAGACCCTCTTACTCATCACTAGGCAAATTCCCTGATCCAAGTGTCATTTTGGAAGCTTCCTGGGCATTTGACACCTTGAGGAATGAATGTGCCACTTGGCCAAACTCGCCGAGCGCAGGTAGCCTTCTTTGCAGTTGACATTCAGCGCAGGTACAGAGTGGAGCAGTTGACATTCAGCGCAGATGCTCAGTGGAGCAGTTGACATGATCCAGAAATAACTTGTTTTTGAGTGTTTTCAGGTGGAGAACTGATTTTCAGTGCTGTGGTTTGCTGACCTTGTTCCTCTAGGGGTAGGAACAACATGTTTAGGGACTTTGGATCCCTTAGATTATTGACATTTCATGCTTCATGCTGTAAGGCATAAAAATGTCTATAAGAGTTGCCCCCTAAAGTATGAGGTCGTTTATCGGGTGAAATGCTTTATCAGGAGGATCCGAAGTTCATTCAATCACTGAGAGGTGACCTGTAATAAGAGACAATACGATACATTATTTTTCATTCTGCTTTCATGATCTAGCTGAGGCGGGCATTCCCATGCTCAGCTTTATAAATTCATTTTAGTACATAGAACAGACGATCCTCTGATGGTAGACTGATAATTCTCTGCTGAAATTATCATCCTTTGAGTAGGATGATCATCTATTGCAATGATGTACATGTCAAATGTCTTTATGTTTCCTAAATATATATCGCAGCCCGGATGGATGAAACTAGATCCGGGGTCTTCAAACTCGTTCGATCTTCACTCTAAGTACAAGTCAATCCATGTGAGAATTGTGCTGAAGTCGAACATGGAAAGACATCGCTTGATTACCGATCAATGATGTAAACTGTTAACAGGCGCGAGAGGAATCACCGATAATGATAATGACCCTCAAGGTACTGCAATACAATTCATGTGGTGTGAATAAAGGACTTGGCGTCGAACACCATGCAAAATCTTCTGGTCGAAAGTCATTGATGTATACCTGTCTCCGGAAGTGAGAAACTTGCCATTGAGGCATGCAAGCTTCAAAGTACTGAGGGGGGTGTTCCTAGATCAACTTCTTGGATAATGAGCTGAAGTCGACAAGAAGCGATCCGTCAAAGGAGGGCCTTAATGAATCCCACATTAGTGACACGGAACGAAGCTAATGATTTTAGTGGAGGTGAAAACAATCTGTGAAATATGATTCAGGGTGGCGATCATGGGTGGATGAAGGATAATGTATGGCAGTGGATGGGACACGGTTGACTCTTTCTGAACAACATCTCTTGAACATATAACGACATTGATGCGATGGATCGGTAGCATTACCCCAAATGTGGATGGTTTGGCGAGGACCATGGTGATGAGACCGGTGAATGAAACAACCCAACCCGATGTGATACGGAGGAAAAGTGTCATGTTCAAGAGCGACTTGCTACCATTAAAGCTTTGAGGTTCTCCCAATTTTTCCCTAGTCATTTCTGACCAGTACCTATTTATTTTTGTCAAGCTTGAGGAGGATAACATATGCTTGTTCTATAACCTGCCCTTCGGGCAAGCCCATCGCTATGTTTTAACGAGGCTAGCGATAGGGAAACTCATTCTCGTCTAAAGACAAGTTTGTCGCTATTTAATCATTTTAACGAGTCTAACGACAAGGAAAACTCGGTCCTTTTCATTTTTAGAGAGTCTGAAAAGGTACTGAAAGTTAACTCCAAAATTCCTTTTTCGTCATCTAATCCCTTAAGTCCGAAAAAGTATAAAACAATACAGAAGGGATGAGTTTTCGATAATTTTAACGAGCCGAATAAAACAAGCGCTTGACCTTTTTGTGCAATAATCCCTCAGGTCCAAAAAGATTAAAATCTAGAGGATGGATAGCTCTTCCGGTCAGTTTAACAAGCTGGAAGGCCAAAACTCGACAAACTTTTCATATTTTACGAGTCAGTTGAAAAGAGCTCAAAGAAGACTCGTCTTTTGAGGAACGAGTGATAAACAGGGACAGCAGCAGATTCCAGGTACAGGTTGGAATTTTCCAATCACGGCAGTGTCACAAGGATGGCTAGGTGAAATCACTCTTCGCAGCTGTTCCTTGAAATGGGTAAACAATCATATGGAGGTGAACGATTGGCCAAATGGAATGGAGGTGGTAGGTGCAAACACGACCAAGGCTTTTTATGGCTAATAAATTTACGATCACAATGGTTATTTGCCGAAATAGGTTCATTTTTTAATGAGCTTAAACTCTGGAGGAAACTCTTGCTCACGCTTTTCTATTTTTTAACGAGCATAAATTCCACGGTAAAACTGCTCGATCTTATGTTTAATTTTTAACGAGCATGAACTATGTGCTAAAACTGCTCGGATCTCGCTTTTCTATTTTTTAACGAGCATAAATTCCGCGGTAAAACTCCTCGAATATATGGTCAAATTTTGATTTTTTACCATTACTAGCTTTTCTCTTTTCAAGTATAGTATTTCATTTTCAATTGCTGCAACAAACTTTGTTAGAAATGAATAATATTTGCATGAAAATGAGATTATAACCCTAATATTTCACTTTGAACTACGTAATAAGCTATTTAAAAGGGTTTTTACCTCTCATTTACCATTTCATTTGCATTTGGTTTGTTGGAGCTCTTGAGGTGCCTCTTCCCCCTTGATTTTCATCAGCTGATTCTGGGAGATTTTGCGGACGATTTTCGGTGCCGTCTGGACCAAGTAGGAGCTAAACCCTAGCTCTTTCTTTTCATGGTTTCATTTTCCAGTTTTAAGCCTGTTTTTCAGTTTTTCTGAGCCCTAGGGTTTTGCAAAATCGCCCTAGCTTCAGCGCAGGTTCTCCATTCGAAACCTGCGCTGAAGGTCAAGCTGCCTTAAGGTAGACTGACCCTCAGCGCAGGTGGGAGACTCTCTGCTTGTGCTGGGCTTAGAAAACTGGGTTTTCAGGTCATTTTTTGATGAATTTTCGCCAGTTTTTCATCGAAATCAGGAACTTACTCCTTCTCTTGTTTTCTTTGCAGGGAACTTTGAACAAAATGTCCCTCACATGGCGAGAATGAGAACATGAAGAGGAGGACATGATTGCCCTCCATGACCCGGTCATGGTGAATGCGCTGCAGAACTGTGGCCTGCTGAAGTTTTTCCGTATCTCTAGCATGAGGGCACATATTACTTTGCTGTAGTATATGCTTGATGCTTGGGATCCTGTTAACCAAGTATTCCAGATTAGGGGAAAGTCAATCCCCTTGACCATAGAGGACATGTACTTCTTGACTGGGTTGTCAAGACGAGGTGCCCCCATTTCCTTGTCAGGTATGGCCCGGGGGACTGATTCCACCAGAGATTATGTCCGCTAGTATTGTAGGGAAGGTTCTCAGCCGAGTAGAGACGGCAAGATTATTATCCGTGAGATTACTGACAGGTCTCTCAGGTCCATTCTGTTTACCATTGGTAGGATGGCCGGTAGCGCAGCTCTACATGTTGCCAACAAATCTTATATGCAGCACGCCTTGGAGTGTCTCCAACCGAAAGTATTCAACTGGTGTGAGGCAGTACTTGTTCAGATGAAAAGTCAATTGACCAAGGTAAAGGACGGGAAGCTGAAGAAATTTGGATTTGGTTCTATTCTCACTGCCTTTGCCTTGGAGAAAATCCCATTGATGCAGCCCCAGTACATCATACTCGACTTGCCTTCTCCGACCGAGCCACGCATGCAGAGGTGGGTTGATCACATGTCGAGGCATGCTGGTCAACCTCATATTACTTTTACTGAGGCCTTCTTCAGGTGGTTCGAGCGCCAAGAGATGGTCTTCTCCGAGTATCCATATGTGGGTATGGATTTCCGAGGTGACCCGGATTTGGTGTTACCGGATGGCGAACAATGGGGCGCTATTGGTAAATTCTTTGACCATATTACTGTTTACTGTTCTTATTCATAATGTTGTTGTGCTTTATTCTATCAATACTTTTAATCATACTCTTGGGTGCATGCAAATGTTGGTCTTGTTCATCCAGCAGTTCGTCCGAGACCGCCAGTTGCTGCCGCGGCAGCAGAGCCTACTAGGAGAGCTATCCTCCATGACCTCGACGATACTGAGACCCTTACAGCTGTGCAGGAGCAGGTTGAGAGCCTTACTCTCGGCATTCCCGATGTGAGGATTGATGAGTTACCTTTACAGCTGCAGCGACACACCACTGGCGTGCCTAGATGATGGACTCGTCTCTTGCGCATGATTGCACAGGCCGTGACGTGCTATCATGAGCACCACTAGGCTAGGGTGCCCCCAGAATCTTTTTGAGTTTTAGGTCATATGACCAATTTTGTCTTGGTTACACAACATTATGTATGAACTATAAACAACTTATATGTATTTTTATTTTCGAGTTTTATTTTGTTTGAGTTATATGATCCATATGTACAATCTTTGATGATATGTCCTTTTTATAAATGTTGCAAATGTCTATCTAACACATAGTTTGCTAATGAGTCGGTTAATGTGTTTAAGTTTCTTGAAATATGTTGATATTGAATTGAATCAAATCGTCTTTCCAAGATCTTAACCCTTAGGAACATGCGATAAATAGCTGGATTGCGAACATAATATATACCATTGAGTTGTAGTATTACGAGCTGTGAGTCTAGCCTGACAATTAGTCGGCGTATGCCACGTGTGATGGCATCAGAGAGTAGTTCTATCAACGCGCTATACTCAGCGATGTTATTCGTTGATTGCCCAATGCACACACCTCTGAAACTTACTAACTCGCCGCTTGGATAAAAAATGGCCCAGGCTGCGGAAGATAGGTTCCGCGAACTACGACTTGCTCCGTCGGCATATCCAACACATGTCTCCAGAAGGTTTGATATCTGCAACAAATGAAAAAGGTGGATCACTCGACCAGAACAAATACTTTAGCGAAAACAAAATACAACAAAAGCATGCAGGTTACTATTTAAGCATAGTAACGCTTGAGGTACAGCCCGTTGCGGGGCTGTGCCAGTGGAATTCCATCGTAATCCATTAACTCGTAGGCTCCTTTTGCTAACACCCTTTTAACAACATAGGGGCCCATCCATAAGGACTTGAATTTCCCTGCTCCCAATTTATCGGATTCTTGGTCATAAAGCAAGACCAAATCACCTTCTGAGAAGACACGGGGTTTGACATTTTTGTCGAACTGAGCCTTGACTCGTTTCTTATGGGCCTCGTTAGCCAAAGCGGCATCACGACGGGTTTCATCCAATTGGATTAATTCCAAGAAACGAGCCTCTTCTTCTGAAGTTCCGGGGAGAAGATCGATTGCGAGTTTGAGCGACGAAATTTCGCACTGGATTGGCAAGACTGCTTCCAGGCCATACACCAATTGAAAAGGTGTGAACCCGGTTGCGTTCTTTACCGACGTTCGGTAAGACCACAAGGCTGAGTACAGGATTAGGTGCCACCTTCTTTTATGAACCCCGATCATCCTTTGCAACATACGCTTCAGGACCTTGTTGATTGCTTCAACTTGTCCGTTGGCTTGCGGATAGTATGGGGTAGAGCTGTCGTGAGATAGCCCTAGCTTGGCAGCTAATTCGACCATCATGTGATTGCGAAAATGCAACCCATGATCTGTAACTATAGCCTGCGGTACGCCGAACCTGGCGACTACATGATTGAAAAAGAAAAGGGCAGTTGTTTCACCAGTGTTATCCAATGTAGGCATCGCCTCGGCCCATTTGGTAAAATAGTCAACAGCGACTATAATATACCCATGCCCCCCGGTCGAGGTGGGGTTAAATTGCATGAAATCGATGCCCCACTTGGCGAAGGGCCCAACAGCAACTATCGGCTGTAAAGGTGCGGGTGGTCGTCTGGTTTTGCTATCAAAAATTTGACACGCATGGAAACTTCTGACTGCGGTTAAGCAATCTTTGAACATGGTTGGCCAGAAGTATCCTGCTCGTAAGATTTTTTGTGTTGTTGCATATCCAGATTGATGCCCCCCACACGCGCCTGAATGACACTCATTCAGGGCTTTTTCGGCCTCCTCATGGGTAAGGCACCTCCTCAGAACTGCATCGACACCGCGACGGTAAAGTGAATCACCGACGATCGTGTAGTCTTTAGCTTGGTATCGTATACGTTTTTGTTCAGAGCGAGAGGTGTTAGACCTGAACTTTTGGGTTTGGAGATAAACTATGATATCTCCATACCACTCATCGCTTGCAGATATGAGAAACAAACTTTCGTCCATGATTGACTCTTCCGATGTTTCATCGTTGGACGACGATGGGAAATCACATAATAATTCTGCGAAAACTAGAGCTTTCTTTGATTTGGATTTTACAAATTCCAGATCAAACTCTTGAAGGATCACTATCCATTTTGAATATTTGCCCCCCAGCAACTGTCGCGACAGTATATAAGTCATGGGGTTGCAATCTGACAAGATGGTAGTTTTCCAAAAGAGGACATAATGTCGAAACCTTTGAATCGCTTGAACAGCTGCAAGCGCTAGTTTTTCAACATAAGAATATTTACTTTCTGTATCATTTAAGTTTTTAGTTAAATAATATATAGGATGTTCAATTCCATCGACCTCTTGAACTAAAACCATCGCAATGGTCGTATCCGCTGCAGCCAGATACAGGTTAAAATCTCTTTGATAGTCCGGGGCGTACATTAATGATGCTTTTACTAGACAATCTTTCAGAGCATCAAAGGAAGCTTGCGCCACCTGGTCCTAGACAAAAGGTACATCCTTTTTCAAAAGACGAGTATAACCTTTAGCAAGTTCTGTGTAATTTGGAATGAACCTCCTCAAAAAGTTTGCTTTCCCTTGGAGTTTCTGAATCTGAAGCAAATTTGAAGGTGGAGGCAAATTAATGATTGCCTGAACCTTGCAGGGGTCGAGACGAATCCCATCCTTAGAGACTACAAGCCAAGTAAATGACCAGAACCGACGCAAAACACACATTTGTGTGGATTGAGCCTTATCTTGTAGTGTCGGCAACGTAGAAATATCGCTCTTAAATGCTGCGGGTGATCAATCCGCTTTCACGAATGAGCCGTAAGATCATCGAGATAAGGTTGAACAATGTTCTTGATGTCATGGAAGGCATAATTCATTGCCCTCTGAAACATCTCCCCTGCGTTCTTTAAACCAAAGGGTAATTTTTGATAAGCGAATGTGCCCCACGGACAAATAAATGTAGTCTTTGACTGGTCCTGTGGGCGGATATTTATTTGATTATATCCGGAAAATCCATCCATAAATGAAAAGATTTCACATCCGGCGCATTCATCAATTATCTGGTCGATGAAGGGTGTAGGGTAGTTGTCCTTCGGAAAAGCTTGGTTTACATCCCTATAATCGACACACACTCTAATCGTCCCTTGTTTCTTCATAACAGGGACAATATTCGATACCCAATCGGTTAGAGGAACCGGGTAGATGAATCCAGCATGGAGAAGTTTTTCAACTTCTGCCTTAATGGTCGCGGCTTTCTTGGGGTGCACCTGCCGAAGTCGTTGTCTTACTGGTTTGACATCAGGATACATTTTAATTTCATGTTCAACGATACTCGAGTCAATGCCTGGCATTTCATCATATGACCAAGCAAAGACATCTCTAAATTCGTGAAAAAGAGCGTTATATATTTCCAGTTCTGAAGGGGAACAACCTTTGCCGACATAAATATTCTCTACAACATCTGTCTTGGTCGAGATATTTATGGCTATAGTCTCTTCAATATTGGATAGGTTTCGCTCGGAATCCACCGTATTTACAATATTTGTTAGGAATTCGAATACTAAAGGGTGATAAAGGTCACTTTGAGTATCTTCTTCATATTCCGGAAGAAGGGAACGATGGTGGTGATCATTCCATGGTGCCCCCTCAATCATCATTGATTGTAAGATTCCTTCGTCGGTCCCATGTACTTTCGACCAAGGCTCTAATGGGGTTCCATATTCTCTAGACCTATCTACCCAAACGCTTGACGAGCGTTGATTTGGGCTCGCCTCCCATGCTTGAAACATTGATTGCTACAATATTTCCAAAGGGCTTGGGGGCAAAACCATTGCACGATCCATGTTGACCTTCGTGGAAGATATCATGTTGCAGGTTGCTACAAACGGTACATTTCCTATATAAATAGGAGGTGGTAGCGCGAAAGTTCCCATAAATGTGGGGTCTTTCAATAATCCTACTCCGATATCTTGAATTGAATGGTTGCTCTCATGGAGCATGGGAATGCTTCCTGTAACTTGCGAACCATTAGGGAGGAAGTTCTGTTGGTCGACGACCGTAATCCCTCCTTCAAATGGGAATGCGATCTTCCTAAAATAAGTTGACACGACAACTGCCATGGCATAAATCCATGGTCTACCCAGTAGGATGTTATAGTCAAGATTTCCATCAATGACCTCAACATCAATTTCTACTGTTTTTCCTCCCAGTTCAACTTTCAAGTTATTAAGGATACCGTAAGGGGTATAAGTCCTTCCGTCGAAAGCTTTTAATGTCGTCGATGATCGAGACAAGGTTGGAGATCCTAAAGTTTTCCATCAGCTCATCGACATAATACATGTCGATGCCCCCTCATCAATAATCGTTCTGTGAACAGTTTTGTTGAGGGCTTTCACTTGAATAAGGAAAGATAATTGAGTTGGTAACTGAGGATCATATCCTTTGTGATCAAAGGATACAAGATTTGAATCCTTAGGATCAACCCCACCAATAGCTGATAACAATGCCTGCCTTTGGGTTGGACAATTTTGTAATACCTCAAGAGTCGACATAGCGGATGGCGATTGTGCCAAATCTTCCACTATGTTATAATGTTGCGCCGCTCTAGCGCGAGGATTATATGTCGACTTGTGTACTACACCCTTTGGCGGTTTTATTGTTAATTCAGGGATGATGGGTGGTACAACTTCTGTCGAAGTTGTCGTCGAACTACTTGATTGATCTTTACCTTTTTCGTTCGACAGCTGAGGATTCCCATAATCTTTGTTCCTTGTCGAAATCAAAGCATCATTCTGCTGTTTTGAAACTAACAACATAAGTACTTGTGATGGGGAAGCATTTCCACTATCAACCAGATTTTGACCTGGGTTGGGAAATGGATCAGTTAACACAGCTGATGTTTGGGAACTTTTAAAGAACCTATTTAACTCAGCTTTGAATGGGCAATTCTTTGTGCCATGATCCTTATCATCACATATTAGACATGGATAATTTTGTTTCCCTTTCCCAGGAGGGTTTGAAGAATTTTTTCCAGGGGATGACTCTCCCTGTTTCTTCTTCCTCCCTTTGTTTTGTTTCTTCTTGCTTCCTGGTTGATTGGTTTCTTTGCCTTTATCTTCTGATACAGCATTTACTTCCGAAGCAAGAATTTCTCCTTTTGCATTTTGATCCGAATTCTTACGGGCTTTCTTTGACGAAGCCTTTATCAATTTCGCGTTTGCCGTACCAATCACACCGCCACCGGCATGAGAGTCACTATTGGATTTAGGATGGGAGGAATTGAAAATTCCGGTCTAGGGGCGTCAGGTATTTTGTCGTAGAGCGTGCCGAACTGAGTATAAACTAAGTCCAAATATTGTGCACGAGAAATAACTTGCTCCTCTGTTACGACTCCCCCCTTGGCCACATCTTCCGTAATAGCCGGAAGTAACGACTTTATGAACCATTCAGCTAATAGTTGATCGGGAACATATGTTTTCACCATCCTACGATGACGACGCCACTCATGTATATGATCAGATATATGGGTGGCGGTTGTCTGCTTGAAGTTGGTTAATATTTCTGTTCCCGTTTCATACCTTATCGGTGATTGAAAATGGGTCAAGAAATTCGTGGCTAGGGAACTAAAATTGTCGAAAGAGGCTCTTGGCAATTCAATATACCATTTAGCCGCTGGACCTGTCAATGTCCTCTGAAAAAGGTGAAGCCTTATCAAATCGTCGTTTAGGGTGTTCGACGAACACCACAAATGAAAAGTCATCACGTGATTCGATGGGTCTTCACCTGGATTTCCATTGAATTTAGGAATGTCAGAAGGAAGTTTATGAGGAATCGCTGGCCACCAAGGGGCATAAGCAATCGGATCGTTGGTTAACCGGTGTAAATCAGGTAACTCTAAAGTTTCCACGAATGGTAACTGTTGATTCAGGTTAGGCGAAGCGTAACCAGGGTACGATGGAATCGCTTGAGCAGTGGGCCTTTGCATACCAGCATAATGTAATTGATGTTGGTATGACTGATACGGTTGGTGGACTTGGCCACTGTAAAGTGGTTGATTTTGACCGTTTTGGATATACGGTTGTCCACTATTCGCAAAGATCTGCTGCTCAGAACCTTGGTACACTTGCTGGAATTGCGGTTGTTGGTATTGCACAAGCCACGGTTGTGAAGCCATGTTCTGTTGTGCTATGCTAACCGTTGGACCAAGGTGTGGGGTAATTGTACCCGTTTGTACTTGTGTCGCCCCACCAGTTGGTGATTGTGGTTGTGACCCATGATCAAGTGGCTGTTGCATTACAACTTGAGAAATCTGAGGTTGACATGCAACAGGTATCGCTTGAACTTGTGACACTGTTACAATAGCCGGCGTGGTTGGGATGTTCGTCACAGGTACACACTGTTGCATAGAATATACAACCCTTGGTTGTTGAGGTAGCATAGGTACCCAACTACTTGATGCAATTCCAGTATAACCTGAATACTGTTGAGAACTGCCGTATGGATATCCTCCCGAAGGAGGTAATGAAAGGGCATACTGCCCCCCATACGGTAGCAATCCGGAACTCAGAGGGATTGTTAGTCCTTGAGGACTAGATGGCCCAAATTGACCTCCATGAGGATCAATCTGTCGAGTCTCAACATAAGAGTTGCCGGGTATTACTCCGGATGAACAAACTGGAACAGACCACACTGTCGAAATAGTCCCTTGGTGGACTCCTTCTAGCGGTTGAGAGCTAGTTGGGACAGTTGGTATGCCGGCAAACATCGTCGGAGTGACGGCAGGGGCTTCTGCTGTCGCTGTGTAGGGTGACACAGTCCTAGATGATGACGGTTGTTCAGACATTTTAAGTCTATCCAATAGATTGCCTAGCGATTCTATAGGAACTTCCACTTGTGGTGGATTAACTTCTGATGAAGGAAATAGAGTGACCCCGACTCCAAAATGGGTTGGAGTACTTGCTTGCGGATCCTCTGCAATTTCCTCTATCGCAATCAAACCCGGTGGAAGGGGAAGACCGTCAGGTCCGTAAAATATTTCTGGTGCCGAAGAAGTGGTTGTTTCAACAGCGACAGTTGTTTGAGGAACAAAACTCTCTGGACCGGTTACAGATGGAACTGGTTCAGTTATACAAGTATTTGCCCCCAAACTGTTGGCATTATGGTTCAGGTGTTGTCCTTGATGGCAACCCATTCAGGTGGTAGATCACTGTTCTTCATGTCAACAGCAAAGATTAATGATCAGCTCTTAATTTATTGAAAAATTTAAGAAGGACGCAGGTACACCTTTCAGAAAGTGCGTACCCGTAGGTAATCCATGCATAGACCGCGTCCAGGGACGCAGTCCAGCCGTTCATAAGGTGCGTCCACCCAGTGCACACTTTTTAAGGCAGAGAAAAGCACACGTGGGGGTTTCTTGTGATTTACTCCTGGTATCTAGCCGACGGAATTGTGTTTTAAAGGTGTCGGCTCGTGGTATTGTTCCTTGATTTGAGGAGGAGCTTGCCTATATAAAGCAAAGGAGATCATTTGGTTTGAGTATGTCTTTGGTTGAATATCTTATTGGGTGAGATCTAGTCTAAATCTAAAGAAGGCGAATCTACTGAAGGATGAAGATCTCTTTGGCGCATGATCAGATCTGTAGATCTGTGTGTTTGGGTTTCTCTTAAAGTCTTGAAATCATTCATACCTGAAGGCACGCAGGTACAGTGAAGGGAAAGTGCACCGGGACGCAGCGCAGCAGAGAGAGACCTGCGTGGGGACGCAGGGCAGACATCGCTCAGGTGCGTCCGGGACGCAGGATAGACCAGGTTCAGGTGCGTCCCTGAGGTAAAAAGACGTGGCGCGATAGTATCTCTGGGTGCGTCCTTTGAGCAACTAGATGCGGCGCGATAGTGTTTTTGGGTGCGTCCCTGCAGCAAAAGGACACAGAGCAGTTGAAGGAACAGTGCGTGGGCACGCAGTGCAGCAGAAGGATCTTTGCGGGTGGTCGCAGGAAAGCAGAAGGTGAACTGCGTCTATACGCAGGCCACAGAAGGGAAAACTGCGTCTCTGTTCTGTTGATTGTATTTCTCTGTTGATAAGGTGTTCTGGGTTAATTCTGTTATTGCTGATCTGATAACTGTAGTAGACAGTATCTGTTATGTACTTGATGATCATTTGATGCTTTATGAAAAGAAGTAGAGAGTTGTAGCTCTCTGCAGGTTGCAGCCTGCGTACTGGTAAAGGACTGCACGAATACAAAATCATTGTAAAAGGAGTTTCTAATTTGAAAGAAGATAGAGACATATTGTAGCAGGTGGTTTTCACCCACATTGGGTTTCCACCTTACATCTTGTGTTCTTTGGTGTGACTATCTGTTTTCTTTGTTCATGCTCATTATTTTATGGTACTGATATGCAAGAATAATTCAAAGATCAAATAAAGAAGATTTGTTAAATTGCTAGATAATACTGATTCACCCCCCCCCCCCTCTCAGTATTATTTCCAACAACTGGTATCAGAGCAGGTCCTTCAGAGAAGCTTGATCACTTGAAGGTAGATCATTCATCATGAGCAACTACAAGAGAGAAGCATCAATCAGGCCACCGGTTTTTGATGGGACAAACTTCAACTATTGGAAGGTAAGAGTTACTGCATATCTTCAATCTCTTGGTACAGAAGTTTGGGACATTGTAGAAACAGGCTACGCTTTTCCTTCAGCTACTCCTACAGATCCAGCTGAGAAGAAGAAATATGAAACAAATGCAAAAGTAGTAAGTACTCTATTAGGAAGTATATCCCAAACGGAATTCATGAAGGTAATGCACTTCAAATCAGCAAAAGAGATATGGGACAAAATGGTCACGAGCTATGAAGGAGATGAACAGGTAACGCGAGCTAAACTTCAAACTCCCAGGATTCAGTATGAGACTCTTAAGATGTATAATGATGAAAGTGTGGCTAATTACTTTCTTCGGGTAGATGAGATTGTTAATTGTATGAAAAATTTGGGTGAAGAAATAAAAGAGGCTATAGTAGTTGAAAAGATTCTAAGATCATTATCCCCCAAGTTTGAATCTAAAGTATCTGCAATAGAAGAAAAGGAAAATCTCTGAATTCTCACTATGTCTCAGCTACATGGAATTCTAACTGCTTATGAAATGAGAAAGGGAGGTCCATCAGACAGAAGGGAAGATGCTTTCAAGGCATCAGGCAAAGAAGATTACTATGAAGCAAGCCATGTTCCAGAAGAAGAGGAAGAAGAATCAAATTTTGTCAGAAATCTTCAAAGGGGTTCTGGAAGGTTCAGAGGTAAGCTACCTTTCAAATGCTTTGCTTGTGGAAGAGTAGGTCATTATGCTGCAAAATGTCCCTATAAGGATAAAGGTAAGGAACCTGCTAGATGGAACAAGAAACAAAGTACAAATAAGAAAAGCTACTACACCCATGAAGACAGTGATGGTTTATCAAACAGTGATGAAGATGAACAAGGTAATAAATATAAGTTGTTAATGGCATTTGAAGATGATGATTATGAGGATGTTGTAGATGTGAATAACCTCTATGATAAAATTACTAGACTCAAGAGATGTATAGAAGAAAAGAATGTGATCATTGATACTCTACAATTTCAAATTGATGAAAAGGGAAAACATCTTGAAAAACTAGAAGGTGAAATTGTTGGTCTCAGAAAAGAAATTGAGAAAACAAAAGCTATTAATCTTAAGTTTGTCAAAGGATCTGAAACTTTGGATGAGATTATCAATGTGCAGCGGTCTCCTCTAAACAAGACAGGTTTGGGTTATAATGGAGAAACCTCTCAAGCATCCACCTCAAAAAGTTATCTTGATGCGGCAAGAAGAAATGAGCAGAAGAACAATGAAGATAATCAGGTGAAGCAGGGACGAAATACAAACAGAAACTATCAAGGGCAATCCATCTTAAGGGTGAACAAAAGCTACAACCAGCCACAGGTAAAATCTTCTCAGTTTGGTTCAAGAATAGATGAAAATAGAAATTACAATCAGTTGGCAGGTATATTCAATAACCGCAGAAGCTTCTTCAATGGACAATGCTTTTCTTGCCATAATTTTGGTCACAAAGCAGCTCAATGTGTTGCATATAAAACAATCATGACTAGGGAAGCTCAAAAACAAAGAAGCATGACAGGGATTACAAAAAGGACCTATAACAACTTTTCGGCTCTTGAAAATGAAGTTGAATGTTCCATTTGCAATAACATTGGTCATGAAGACTCTGAATGCAGGAGCAGGTTTCAGGAGAGAAAGGAACAAGAGCGGAAAAAAGGAACAAGCCTCAAGCACCAAAACATGGAGAATAAAGGAACCTCAAAAAGAAAGATGTGGGATAGCATTCTATGCAGAGGGACAGGAAAATCTATGGTATATTGACAGTGGATGTTCGAAGCATATGACAGGTGATAAAGAAAAACTTGAGTCTTATTCTACTTTAGAAAAGGGAAAGAAAGTCTCTTTTGGAAATGATACTCCTGCAACTATAAAAGGAAAAGGTATTGCTCCTTTAAAAGAAAATGTCAAGGCTGGAAATGTTTTGTATGTTGATGGATTGAAGCATAATCTACTAAGTGTCATCCAGATGTGTGATCAAAGAACCGAGGTTATATTCAGATCAAATGGATGTCTTGTTCGTGATCTTGATACAGGTAAAACAGTGCTCAAAGGCAAAAGAACTCCAAATAATCTGTACATATTTGAAGAAGGACAACAACAATGCTATCTAAGCAAGGATGAAGAGCACTGGTTATGGCATCGAAGGTTGGGACATCTAAGCTTCTCACAAATAAGGAAAGCATGCAAATATCAGGCAGTTCGCGATCTTCCAGATATCAAAATTCCTGACAACACCATATGCAAATCATGTCAGTTTGGAAAACAAACCAGAACTAACTTTCCAGAGAAAGAGGGATCAGCTAGCATGCCTCTTGAGCTAGTACATACAGATACATGCGGTCCTTTCAGAAAAAGGACACCTCGAGGAGAAGAATACTTGATATTATTCATTGACGATTTCTCCAGGTTTGTTTGGTTAGGACTTATGAAGTACAAAGATGAAGCATTCGAAAAATTCAAATCCTTCAAAGCTTTGGTTGAAAATGAATCAGGTCACAAAATTAAGTGCCTCAGATCCGACAGAGGTGGGGAATTTACTTCAAATGAATTTTTCGATTTCTGTGAAGAACATGGGATAAGAAGAGAATTCTCTATAGCAAGAACTCCCCAGCAAAATGGAGTTGTGGAAAGAATGAACAGAACAATCCAACAAATGGCTCGTGCTATGCTTGATGAATCAGGAACTCCCGCAACTTTCTGGGGTGAAGCTGCACATGTTGCGGTTATTATTCTCAACAAAACAAATGTCCGGGTAAACAGCACTCAAACTCCTCATGAGCTCTGGAGTGGTAAAAATCCTTCGGTAAAGCACTTCAAAATCTTTGGGAGCAAATGCTATATCAAGAATACTGATGAGCAGCTTGGCAAACTTGAACCTAGAGCAGATGAAGGCATTCTTCTTGGTTACTCTCCACATAGCAAAGCATACAAGTGCTACAATAAAAGACTTGGCAGAATTGTTGACAGCATTGATGTGGTGGTTGATGAGAAGGGATACATTCCTAGGCAAGTACATCGGGAAGATATCGAAGAAGATGAAGGCTACCCTCAAAGACATAATGATGAAGAAGAAGAACCTCAAGAAGAACCTCAAGAAGAACCAGAGGAGCAAACAAGAATAGAAGAAAAGACTCCATCCAGATATGTTCAGAAAAACCATCCAAAATCTCAGATTATGGGACAGAAAGAAGCAGGTGTACAAACTAGAAGAACAGTTGCAAAAGCCTCAAGCTATTTGGCATTACTCTCCTCGACTGAACCACAAAATGTGAAGGAAGCATGCAAAGATGAATGTTGGGTGAAAGCAATGGATGAAGAACTTGAGCAGATCGAAAAGAACAACACTTGGGAGCTGGTTCCTAGACCAAAAGATAAGAATGTTATCGAGACAAAATGGGTCTTCAAAAACAAATTGAATGAAAATGGAGAAGTAATTAGAAACAAAGCCAGACTTGTTTGTAAATGGTACGCACAGCAAGAATGAATAGACTTTGAAGAAACTTTTGCTCCTGTTGCAAGACTTGAGGCCATCCGAATGTTCCTTGCTCTCTCAAGTTTTCAAAACTTCAAAGTATTTCAAATGGACGTGAAATCAGCCTTTCTGAATGGAGACTTGGAAGAAGAAGTGTACATTGAACAGCCAGATGGGTTTATTCTTGGAAATGATCCAAGACTCGTATGCAGATTGAAAAAGGCCCTCTATGGTCTCAAACAAGCTCCAAGGGCTTGGTACTACCGCTTGGACAAATATCTTCATCAACAAGGGTTCTCAAAAGGTTCAATAGATAGCAATCTTTATATAAAAGTTGAAAATGAAAAATTGCTAATTCTTGTTGTGTATGTAGATGACATTATTTTTGGCAGCAATGAAGAAGCTATGAGTCAAAGCTTTGCCTCGGTCATGCAGAAAGAATTTGAAATGTCCTTACTAGGAGAACTGACATATTTCCTTGGTTTGCAAATCCAACAAAAGGAAGAAGGAATCTTTTTATCTCAAACCAAGTATCTCAAACAGATTTTGAAGAAATATGGCATGGAAGATGCAAAACCAGTATGTACACCCATGGTCACAGGATGTAGCCTCAGTGCAAATGATGAATCTGCAGCAGTACATCAACCAACCTACAGATCTATGATTGGAAGTTTACTTTATTTGACAGGTACCCGACCAGATATCATGCATGCAGTTGGAATAGTTGGAAGATTTCAAGCAAATCCGAAAGAGACTCATCTTCAGGCAGTGAAGAGAATTTTCAAATATCTTCAAGGGACTCAAAATTATGGCTTATGGTATCCTAGAGATACAGATCTTACACTTCATGCTTATACAGATGCAGATTGGGCCGAAAGCGTGGATGACAAGAAAAGCACAAGTGGTGGTGCATTCTTTATGGGTTCCAAACTGGTATCTTGGTTCAGCAAGAAACAGAGTTCAATTGCCTTGTCTACAGCTGAAGCGGAATATGTTGCTGCTGCATCTTGTTGCACCCAACTCCTTTGGATGATGCAGACATTGCAGGATTTTCAAATCACTTGTACACCACCAATCCCTATCTTGTGTGACAACACAAGTGCAATCAGAATCTCAAAGAATCCTGTTATGCATTCAAAAACCAAGCACATACCAATCAAGTACCATTTTCTCCGGGAACAAGTACTTGAACAGAAGGTCAAATTGGAGTATGTTCCTTCTAAGGAACAAGTTGCTGATATTTTCACCAAACCATTGCCCAGGGACACTTTTGAATACCTCAGGCAAAAGCTGGGGGTTGTTGATGCATCATCTTATTGTTGAACCTCTTCTTATTGGTGATACAGGCTCAGGGGGAGCACATAATGCATTGTTGGCATTATGGAGGATGGTCAGAAGGAGATTTTGGAAATTGCTGCAATATGTCTCTATCTCTTTCATGGTAGATTATGGTTCGTCGCTGCAGATCTGGTTCATATTCAGGAGGAGCATGATCTTAGGGGGAGAATACCCTTTGCCCTTGATGTCAAAGGGGGAGAATGAAGCTGAAGATTATGAGGTTGCCATCAAGTCCAAAGGGGGAGATTGTTGGCATTATGGTTCAGGTGTTGTCCTTGATGGCAACCCATTCAGGTGGTAGATCACTGTTCTTCATGTCAGCAGCAAAGATTAATGATCAGCTCTTAATTTATTGAAAAATTTAAGAAGGATGCAGGTACACCTTTCAGAAAGTGCGTACCCACAGGTAATCCATGCATAGACCGCGTCCAGGGACGCAGTCCAGCCGTTCAGAAGGTGCGTCCACCCAGTGCACACTTTTTAAGGCAGAGAAAAGCACACGTGGGGGTTTCTTGTGATTTACTCCTGGTATCTAGCCGACGGTATTGTGTTTTAAAGGTGTCGGCTCGTGGTATTGTTCCTTGATTTGAGGAGGAGCTTGCCTATATAAAGCAAAGGAGATCATTTGGTTTGAGTATGTCTTTGGTTGAATATCTTATTGGGTGAGATCTAGTCTAAATCTAAAGAAGGCGAATCTACTGAAGGACTAAGATCTCTTTGGCGCATGATCAGATCTGTAGATCTGTGTGTTTGGGTTTCTCTTAAAGTCTTGAAATCATTCACACCTGAAGGCACGCAGGTACAGTGAAGGGAAAGTGCGTCGGGACGCAGCGCAGCAGAGAGAGACCTGCGTGGGGATGCAGGGCAGACGTCGCTCAGGTGCGTCCGAGACGCAGTTCAGTAACGGGAGATCTGCGTGGGGACGCAGGACAGACCAGGTTTAGGTGCGTCCCTGAGGTAAAAAGACGCGGCGCGATAGTATCTCTGGGTGCGTCCTTTGAGCAACTGGATGCGGCGCGATAGTGTTTTTGGGTGCGTCCCTGCAGCAAAAGGACGCAGAGCAGTTGAAGGAACAGTGCGTGGACACGCAGTGCAGCAGAAGGATCTCTGCGGGTGGTTGCAGGAAAGCAGAAGGTGAACTGCGTCTATACGCAGGCCACAGAAGGGAAAACTACGTCTCTGTTCTGTTGATTGTATTTCTTTGTTCATAAGGTGTTCTGGGTTAATTCTGTTATTGCTGATCTGATAACTGTAGTAGACAGTATCTGTTATGTACTTGATGATCATTTGATGCTTTATGAAAAGAAGTAGAGAGTTGTAGCTCTCTGCAGGTTGCAGCCTGCGTACTGGTAAAGGACTGCACTAGTACAAAATCATTGTAAAAGGAGTTTCTAATTTAAAAGAAGATAGAGACATATTGCAGCAGGTGGTTTTCACCCACATTGGGTTTCCACCTTACATCTTGTGTTCTTTGGTGTGACTATCTGTTTTCTTTGTTCATGCTCATTATTTTATGGTACTGATATGCAAGAATAATTCAAAGATCAAATAAAGAAGATTTGTTAAATTGCTAGATAATACTGATTCACCCCCCCCTCTCAGTATTATTTCCAACACAGAATAGGATCAGTATTACTGTCCTTTCGTGGCTATTGAACTTCTTCTATAGAGGCAGGGTTTCCAGAAATGTTTGGAGTAACCGGAACCTCAGATGTAGTTGGAACACTTGTTCTAACTTTTAAAGGAGATTTTGAACCGGCTAAACGAGTTCGCTTTGTCCGTACTGTTTTTGATTCCGAAGACAAAGACGGTTGACTCGTAAGCCTCTGCGAACGGCGAGGTTTCAATTGACTTTCTTCCACGATTGCAGATTACTCGATCAACCAAAATATTAAAAGGGAAAATTTGTGTTTCCGAATTGAATGAATTTTATTAGACGCTTTTAGACACAACTTGCTTTTTCACTTTTTAAGAGTCGAGAAAAAGCTAAAGATGACTCTAGTCTCCTTCGATGTATTAATGAGCCCGAAGTGACAAATGCTCGGTTGGACTTTTTCAGTTATAGAGTTTGAAAAAGGCCAAAAGAAACTGCTCTGGAGATCTAGGCAGAGGGTGTGCCAAACCTTTCGCAAAACCACAGAATATGTTTTACGGTACGAGTGGTCGATCTTCGTGAATGCTGTGTTCACTGCATTGCGATTAGTAGGGCAGCTGACACGGTTTCCTATGGATAAAGGCTTTGATCCTATAGGGGTCTCCCAATATATACGCGACGGTACGTGGGAGAACAAGTCCGTATTAGTGCCACCGACTCTCAGGAGGAATCACCCACCTTCGTTGAGATCGACAGTCACTACGTTTAACGACACCGGAACACGTCTCTAGCTTAGACCTCTATGTGTTTGTGTTATGTTTCAAAGCGTTGTTATGTTCATTCAATATATTTTAAGTTGATCTTTTTAAAGTTTGCCTTTCAAGGTTCACCACGAGATGTTTGATACAAATTCCTAAATGCAGTCTAAGATGAGAAGCAAGCTTTTTCAATCTTTTCAACTTATGAAAATCTTAACTACTGAGGGAAAAGAAAGACATCATCTTTTCACACAGATCAAAGAGCATACACTAATGCAATTTTCCCTAAATCAACATGCAAACTTATCAAATGCAAAATGAAGAATGCAGGTATTTCTTTTCTCTTTCTTAATGTTGGCGTGATACAAAAAGAAAGCTGTTGTATAACTTTGAATTCAATTTCAAGTGAAAGCAAACAAGCTTGTCCAAAATCAAAAGACACCTTAAGATTTACTTGTTTCGACACTAGAAATATATAAATTCAAACCATATGACGAAATCAAAAGCTCAATCAGCTATGAACAGTAAAAAAACTAACTCCTAAGATCGAAACGACACTTTATCACAGGTCTAGATCTAAGAGGCCACATCAAGACTAGTTCACTTTCGTTATGGGAAACTGCAAATGATATAAGAAATACACAAAGAACAAATAGAGTTTCTTTATACAACCGAGGTGGAATAGTGGCAAGGAAAGTTGGTTTCAGATAGGTACATTGACTGGTAACTGGCAGCAAAAACAAGAGTGAAAACAGGGCAATAAACAGGAGGGAACCCCAGTAGTACTAGGCAAAACTGGTTCAGCGCAGGTAGTACACCGGTAGTTTGACCTTCAGCGCAAGTAGCCCCTTCGGGAACTGCGCTGAAATGCAGACTTCCTTCACAGTGCCTGCACTGAAGATTCAAACTTTCGTTTTTCTCAGTTTCCGGGTCACAGATTACTCAAAATTTCACAGTTTTTGGCCAAATCAGAAGCTATCAGTCAAGTACACACTAAGGGATGAAAAGGAGGATGAAAAGCTATCACTAAGAGCTATTTAGAGTCCTTGTGAATCAGCTATTCAAATCATAAACATGCCCAGAAACTGAGCTAGAGTAGCTTCCCTCTACTTTGCATTTGAAAGCTCCAAATGCAGTTCGATTCGGTACTCCCTGTGTTTATGAAATGAATAGCAAAAACACAAACAACCAACAAGATACGATCCCCAGCGGATTCGCCAATTTGTTGTTGGGAAAAGTATCCAATACGAAATGACCCTATCCCACTCTAAGGGTGATAGTACCTCAGCAACAATCAAAGCAAAGCTATTCAGGATTACTTCTTTATGAAATGTAAGAGAGAGGAGGAAGAGATCCACTAACCGATGTCTTCCGCTAATGATTGATCCAATCTTCTCTCTTTGCTGCTTGCTCCCAGCTCCTTGCTCTTTTACTGGCCCAGCTACACCAAGATCCTGCAAAATCACAAGAAAAGGAAACTACAAGAAGCATACATTCATAATTGATTCAAGGATTAGAATAAATCAAATATACAAGCATAACAATACACCATTGAGACACATGCATATAATAGAACCTCAAATGCTTTATTAATGGAAGAAGTAAAGTTCAGGAAGTGATACAACCATAAAAGGCCCAATCCAGCATCACCTCCCGGCAGAAAGAAATCTCCTCTTCACCTCCTTCAAGCAAATCACCCAATAGTTCTATACTCAAACCAACAGCACTTCCTTACAGTCACAAGATTCCAACCTCCTTAGACCTCATGAGAGAGCTCTATATATAGGAGTTTTGGAGAAAGGATGAGTCAGCTTGAGGCTGGTGTGAAGCTGACTAGTGTCCTCTCCCACTTCAGTTATTCTTCAGTTCTTGAGTCCACTTGGAGGTTCTTGCTTCCACTTGGAGATCTAGACCCTCTTACTCATCACTAGGCAAATTCCCTGATCCAAGTGTCATTTTGGAAGCTTCCTGGGCATTTGACACCTTGAGGAATGACTGTGCCACTTGGCCAAACTCGCCCAGCGCAGGTAGCCTTCTTTGCAGTTGACATTCAGCGCAGGTACAGAGTGGAGCAGTTGACATTCAGCGCAGATGCTCAGTGGATCAGTTGACATGATCCAGAAATAGCTTGTTTTTGAGTGTTTTCAGGTGGAGAACTGATTTTCAGTGCTGTGGTTTGCTGACCTTGTTCCTCTAGGGGTAGGAACAACATGTTTAGGGACTTTGGATCCCTTAGATTATTGACATTTCATGCTTCATGCTGTAAGGCACAAAAATGTCTATAACAATATGTCCTTCTATCTTGATAGTTTGAGGAGTGGTAATTCCGACCAATGAATTACAAGATATGGTTGGATTCATTTCTTCTTTCTCGATGTGATCTTTCACTTCTTCCACCTTTTTCTTCTTGATATGTCATTCTATCTTGAGAGTTTGAGGAGTGGTAATTCTTGCCAATGCTTTACAAGATATGGTTTGATTCATTTCTTCTTTCTCTGGGGTTGGGTCCTGGCGTATATCCTCTTCTTTTGATGTTTCTTGATCCTTTTCTTCCTCCTCTTCATACTCTATGTAAAATAATTTCTTCTCAACACACTTATGACCTTTAGTGCATTTGCTATCACAATTATAACAAATCCCTTTTTCTCTTTTTTCTTCCAATTGTTGTGGTGTAACCCTTGTAGGTTGTGGAAGGCTAGGAGAAACAACACTTCCATTTTTATAGTTGTGAGGGGTAGACTTCCTTGTTGCCATAATTTTATTTTCCACTATGTAACAAAGCCCTTTTACTCTTTCAATCGTTGTGGTGTTGCTCTAAAGAAGGTGTTTCTCTTTGTATCCTCATAATGTTCTATCATTTCCTCCGTGAAAATTGACCACGTAACAAGTTGTTTATGAGAACAAAGCCCTTTATACCATAAAAATTGATCTGGTTCTAAATATGAAGATACAATACATACCTTTTGTAACAGTGGTACACCATGTAGATCAAAATATTTCTCCATCTGAAGTATCAAATTTACTAGATCCTTGCCATCAAACTTCCTCATATCGCCTTTTCTTGATTTTAGGAGCTTGATATTGAAATGACTATAACTCTATAATTGCGGCTCTTCTAGTTCTAAAATTGCAACCTGTAGTAGCCCTCTGTGTCCTCTTTCCAATGCCACTAGTCTGACTGAATTTAGATTCTCCAAGAAAGCGTTATGCACAATCTCCCAAGATGACCTGATTATATACCTTTTCAGAAGAGAGAAATTGTAGAAGTGCCACGTGTCACTGTTTCGACCTTAGGATTTGAAAAATATACACAGGAAACTAAAGTCCATCCTCTTTACGTAACTTCTTACGAAATTTCAATCCAATGCTTAGAGAGAAAGTTATGAAGATTTTCCTTAGGTCACATGTTTGGAATGTAATTTAGGAGTTTGCAAAAAGACCAACTTCCTCAGATCATATCTTCACCAATATAGCGCGAAAAGCTCTGAAATTTCGACCCGAGGTTCAGTGCGATTTCATCTCAAATGGGTTTTTTTTTTTTTTTGCCTCTGAAACGTCGCAGAAAAAAAGTTATAGCAAAAATTTCACGATGACCAATTTGGAGCAGCGAAACCATAGAATCCAAAGCTCTGATACCGAATGTTATGAAACCAACTCAGAAAAAGATAGAAAAGATAGATCAGCGCCTTAGAATTCAACCTCTTCGAGGGGGAAACCTCCTTTACATTACATAAATGAACAATTCTTGGATGATACAAATGAAAAGACCTCCTTTCTATATATAGGAGTCTAAGGGGTCATAATATAATTAGAGCCGACATAACAATAATAATGTAAGGGCACAATAATAAAAATAATGGGCTTCTATGGGGCACAATAGTAACAATATGGGCACTACATGGGTACATCAATATAATAAGGGGGTTGTACTAATAACAATAAGGGGTTACACTAGTAGTACAGGGGCCTAACATGGGGTTACACTAGTAGTACAGGGGCCTAACATGGGGTTACACTACTAGTATAGGGGCCTAACATTCAACCACTAGTAAGGAATAACAACTATGACTTGATGACCAAATAAATGAATACTAGAGCCTTTGAAATTTAAAGAAGCTAATGAACGTGTAAAATGGAAAAATGAAATGAAGGAAGAATATGATTCTATTATTAAAAAAATGATACATGAGAATTGACAGAATTACCTAAAGATAAAATTCGCATAGGATCAAAATGATTGTTCAAAACTAAATTTAGTGTTGATGGAAATATTGATAAATATAAAGCTAGATTTGTAGCAAAGGGTTATTCACAAAAATAAGGGATATATTATGAGGAAAATTTTGCACATGTAACTAAATGAATGCCATTAGAATGATGATTGCATTGGAAATTAAACATAATTGGAAGCTAAATTATTTATATGTCAAATAAGCATTTTTGAATGGAGAATTGAAAGAAGAAGTGTATCTTGTTCAACTAGAAGGATTTGTAAAACAGGGAGAAGAGCATCTTTTTTGCAAGTTAAAGAAAGCATTATGTGGACTCAAATAAGAACCTAGGTATTGGTATGAGAAGATTGATAAATTATTCTCTCATCTGGGTTTTATTCAAAGTAAAGGATATCCACATCTATATATCAAGAGGAATGAAAAAGGACATATTGTTTTGATTTTTTTATACATTGATGATATTATCATAACTGGAAGTGATAATAAGGTAGTTGAAAAGATAAAAATAAGTTTGTCACAACAATTTGAAATGGAGGGTCTTGGAGAGATGCATTAATGTTTAGGCATTGCAGTTCGGAGAAAGAATGGTAGAACCTTTGTCACACAAAGAAAATACACATATGAATAAATAAAGAGATTCAATATGAATAGATGTAAAGCAGTATCTACACCACTTGAACGTAATGTTAAAATCATCAATGATGATAAAGAAAAATAAGTGGATGGCACATTCTATAGACAATTGGTGGGAAGTTTGAACTACTTAACTACAACTGGACTAGATATTTCATATTCAGTCATCATACTTAGTCAATTCATGGCAAAGTCACATGAAAGTCATTGGAAAACAACAAAAAGAGTCCTTCAATATTTGAAGGATACTAAAAACTTTGGTATTGAATATACAAATGATCTTAGTGTTGAGTTGACAGGTTATTCAGATTCTGATTGGGTAAGAGATCTAGATGACGGGAAGTCCACCTTTTCTTATGCATTTAGTATTGGATCTGTTATTGTGTCATGCAGCAGCAAGAAATAACCGATTGTTTCTTTGTCTTCCCCTGAAGCTGACTATAAGGACCTATGAAACAATTTGGCTAAGAAGAATTGTTGAAGACATAGGAGAAAAATAACAAGGATTGATAGTTATTAAGTGTGGCAATCAAAGCATTGTCAAATTGGAAAACAACAATCTATCATGCAATATCAAAGCACATTCAGACACAACATCATTTTGTATGAGAAAACATACAGTCAAAGGAGATTAATTTGATATATTGTAATACAAATTATAATGTGGCAGACATCTTTACTAAGCCTTTATGAAAATATTAGTTCTTGTTATGTAGAGACAAGTTGGGTATGATAAATAATTGATTTCTCCCATTAAGGGGGAGACTTAGAGTTATGGATCAATAAAATGTTCTGGATTGTGTAGAACTCATGAGAATGTCCTACATTGTGTAGAACTGGAGTCTTGAATGTTCTAGAGTATGTTGAATTCATTGTGTTCAGTATGAGTCATTTGCAGTTAAGTAGATGGGTGAGTTATAGTTGAGTAGGTGTTATTTTCCTTTATAAAGAGACTCAATCATGTATTGTGCAATCAATTTTGGGCATTTCACTAGATTAATAAAATATTTTGTGTTTTATCATAGTTCAGTTTTGGTTGTTTATTTAAGTGAAAGAGATAATTTTACATAATAAATATAACATAAATAATATTATTACCTCAAGAAATTTTGGTATGATGTTGAGTTAAAAAGGGAAAGGAAATTAATATATTTTATGGAGGTGATCAACTCAAATTTAAAAAATAAAAAATATGTCTTTGTCTTGACTCCTATAAAGAAGAAAATAAACATTATTATAAATAAGAAGATAATAATTTCTCAATTAAAAACAAATTACAATGAGGTAGTGAAACTAGGCATTGGCCAATTTCCAAAACCCCTTCAAATGAAAGAGTTTGTCCCTTTTGGGAAAATAAAAAGCACTCCCTCCCATACTTTGATTAAATCTAAATTTTAAAATATTTGTGACACTACCAACCTTATTAACCTTTTAATTTAGAAATATTATGGTGATCTTGGAGAACTTCTCTTAATGTTTTTATAATATAGAAATAAACTTTTAAAAAATTTAAGAAATATCTTATCTTTTGGATAGATCATGTTTACTTTTAGTTAATGTTCATATATATGTGTGTGTGCACACATTGATCATGATGAACATCTACTAAGACCAATATGATACATATACATACATATATATATATATATATATATATATATATATATATATATATATATATATATATATATATATATATATATATAGATATATCTTAAGAAAGTAAGAGATTAATTACCCCGTAAGGCATTCCCTTCTGGAAACAACTCCCCTAGTTGCTATTGTGTCAAATTGTGGACCATAGATCCTATATGTTAGATGATTAGAATATTTTGTGTCGTTAGATTTATAGACAATTAAAGATCCCCGCATCGAGAATTGAGCCATTGTTTTCATACCATTTCTATTTTCCTCTTTGCACAAGGGCACCCACACTAGTCACTGATCCATGATCTTCATCCCATTTCCATTTTCCTCTTCGCGCAAGGCCATCGAGTTTTGGAGCACAAACCTAAGCAGGCCTACTAGAGAAAAAGTCAGGGCTACGCAATGGTAAGGTGAAAACCGAAACAGGTCAGTCAAAGTCTCACACACTGGTCAATTACTTTGTTTTCCCGCCTTCAGAGGTTGGCTTGCTTGTTGGAAGTAGAAGTCATAGGTTTGAGCCCAACTGATTTCTTATGCGTCAATTCCTGATGGATTGATTCTTCTGATTAGTTTGGGTTGTTTGATATAGTTGCTTGTTAGCTATGGTCAAAGTTTGATCTGGTTTCTGGGTCGAGATGCATCAGTTTTGTGATGGGTCTAGATTGAATTTGATGGTTTTGATACGGTCCCAGGCTTGGTGGAGATAATCCTAGATTTGATCGAGGCTTGGTGGAGATGGTCTCAGGTTTGCAACGACGGATCGCTTATGCTTATGGTTGGCTATGCTCCTAGGTTTGATCCAGCGGGAATGGGTTGAGATGGAAATGGTTAGCCTCGGTGGCTGGTTCAATATGGAAATGGGTCGATCCCTGATAGATTGCTTCTGAAAATGGTTAGCTCAAAACAGGCCAATCAGAGGTCATGCTCACTATTAAGTTACTTTGTTTTCAGTCTGGTTGTCTTCTTCATTACTACTGTGCTACATAGGGTTTTTTCCCAAACAAACAAAAAACTTAGAAATTACCTGACAGAATTATCCCCAACCCCATCCTCGCCAATTTCTCTCTCCATAGCCTGTAAACCATAAATTTTATTGTCCTCCTCTTCCTTTGTGTAATCTGTTCCTGAGAAAATAAGTGCCCAGTAGTCAGAGCAACTAGTTGCGAAGAATAGACAGCTGCAGCGCAAGCACGCAGAAACTTCATGAAGACATCCCTACGGTGCAGAAACCTGGTTCCATCACCCTCCCATACTACCTCGGTGAGACCTCAGTCCGCGCATCATGGACTGTTGCTGAAAGGGTCGGTAGTTTCGGGATTTTTTGGCTACTTAGGGCCTGACCCAACTTCAGAAGTGATTTTAGCCGAACAAATCTCGAAACTACTGCCCCTTTTGGCAACAATCCATGATGCACGGACTGAGGTCTCACCCGAGGTAGTATGGGAGGGTGTTGGAACCAGGTTTCCACACCCTAGGGATGCCTTGATGAAGTTTCTGCATGCTTGCACTGCAGTTGTCTATTCTTCGCGAACCATGCAACTGCCTTCGTGCAGCTCTTAACCGCAGTGCGACCCGTGTTAATTACCCAAGTATTCCTTAATTAGGTTCTGTTCAATAATTACTTAGAATATTTTCATACATAGGCATTCATACCAATATTTATCGAGTGTGCGCATATAAATAAACAAATACAATTAACACATAACATCAACATATAGATCCACAAAATAGATGCACAATATGCTAAATCAAACTTATCTTTATTAATACTTCTCTTCAAGTTCAACTCAATACAGACTCGACTCTACCCCGCGCAATCAGCTGCAGGGGGTCCACGCACTTAGCTGTGGACTCTACTAGGCCTCTGCGCACTCAGCTGTAGAGCCTCTCCCTACTTATACGACCCAAGACACTTCAGATCCACTTCTATCCTCTAACCATGCCTTCGCATCTCTCTATTATTTGCTTTCCAACTCAAGTTGTCTTTACACTTAGAGATTCTCTATATTTATACAACCCCATGGTCTATGGACCATGGGTAGGCTGACACAACTTTGCATTAAATTACATTATTTTAGGGCGGACAACCCTATGACTCATCCTAGACTTTCGCGCTCTGCGCCCATACTTCGCGGAGTATTTACATTGCATTTGACAAAAACTCAGGCTTTAAGCCCCAAAACATGTTGTGTGGGGATCCGCTGCCCAAAAGGCCCCCAACACAATTAACATGACTCGTCCTGAGTCACTCGGCTACTGCGGAGTCCATCCAGTAGATCTCGCGTAGCTTGGGTGTCCGTAACACACTGTTCAGTGGTCTGCTATACTTGTTGCACACATATCTCTGAACCTTCTTGAGTAGGGTCACATTTCTGTCCAACCGCATAAAATTCCTGCATCTATGCCAGCTTCCCTTCAATGGTAGCTGTGATTTCAAAAGCTTCATCGATCCATGGTTGGATGCATTCTTTAAGCAGGGCTTCTTTCTGGCGCGCGGTGTCTAATTGGTCCTTCAGTGCCCTTGCCTGTTGTAGCCTGGAGAGTCGTTGAGTAAGGAAAAATGTTTTCACGGTGCCCTAGTCACTGTCATACTCCTGGTGCAACTTGCGTGCCTTGGTCTCTAGGTGCTGTAGATTCGGGTCTCCCTGCAGTTGTGTAAGCACAGTGAGTGCTTGCTCCAACATCCTGGTGCAATCCTGTGTTGCCTGGCCAATTTGTTCCAACACCATCTAGATAGCACATGAGAGTGCTGCTCTCTAAATTCTAGGGGCGTGGAGGGCTATGCCTTCAATCGAAACTCGGTAATCTGTAGGTTTAGTTCCAACTAAACCTTTTCCATTTCTTCCCGGGCCTCGTAGACTCCGGTCGCCAATCTATGGACCCACTTTGCTAGTGGTAGCTCTGTCGACATGGCCAAATCTAGAATGCTCATGCATGCATCCTCTAAGGCCTGCTCTAGTCCACGAGCCTGCACAACCAACTCATCCCGCTGGATGCTGATCTGTTCCATGTTTATTTTCTGCTCATGTAGGACCTAGATCGCTCGGCCTTCCTGGGTGTGGAGCTCCGTGATGACCCCATCCTACAGCTAGTATATAATTTCACACAACAGGGTGGCCAAGTTCAAGACGATGGCTTGCATGCTGCTCATTGCAACCCAATCACCCTCGCTCGCTGCTGCTAGCGTGCCTTCGGGCAACACGAAGGTGTTGGCCATATGGGCATGCAACGTTTGTTCGGCCTCGACGGTTCCTACTGCGACATACTGGGCCATTGTACTTGTTAGGGGGGTTTGTAGCTGTAAGCCTTGTAGCTCCGTGTTGAGCATCCCCAACACAATGCTCTACTCCATCCTCAGTTCCTAGAGCGCATCCTTTGCGACCTCGCGAATCATTTCGGTGATGTCAAATAGATCACCTTCTATGAGCGTGATTGGGTTGACGGACATCTTTGTGGATTTTACCTTCTGCCTGGAAGCTATTTTCTCAGAGCCGCGCGATCGCTTGAGTTGGCTTAATGTGGAACCAGGGTCCATGTGTTCTTCTACCCTGTCCTCTTCCCTGGTCTGTTATCCTGTGGACATCTCCTGGTCCTTCTCGGGCTCTCTGGTTGGTGTTGTTGTGGCTTCTGCCATCTGCGCCACTGCTGCTGCATCAGCCGCCTTCTGCTGTGCGGCTACTTCCGCTCTGGCTTGTTCCTGGCCCCTCTTTTTGGCCAACTGCGTGATGCGCAGCTTGGTTTCCTTCTTCCTTTGCTGGGCTACGGTCTTCTCCATTTCTACAAAGTCTGGGGCTCACCACTCCGGAGGCCATGACTCCATGATGGTGAAGATTGAATCATCCATTGCGATGAATGAAAGCTTCACCCATTTCTACACTGGATCCTTGCGCACCTGGATATACATGTTATGCATATCCACCTTGAACTCTGTCATGCTCTGCAAGCTGTTATTAACCGTAGGAGACAAGCGCGGCCTTCGGTGGATCCACGTTCAGATGCTCACCTCAACAAACACCCGGAACACCTTTATCTTGTGAATCCTCTTCACGTCTTTTGTAGCCCAGAGCGAGGTGTACCTCGTGGCTTCGTGTAGATCATCCTCAATAGTGCGAAATTGGTTGTTCGCTGGCAGCTTCCCGACAACCAATTGTATGGATAAGAGCAAACATGCATAGTGGAAGGTCTTACTCTGCTCCTAGGCCTCCCTATAGTTCGTTAAAAACTTGTCGCAAAGGAACTGCGCCCAGTTGAACTAGACCCCCTCTGCGCACTGTTCTTCCAATGCAATAAAAAACGTTGGTACTTTATCGGCGCAACATTTCCTCACTAGTTTTCCGGCCAACAGCGGGGTGGCTATGCGCACCCCTTTGTCTTTAATACTTGCTATTTCATACCCTCTCTTTTTCTTTTCTAGCTTATACTTGGCCTTCATGACATCTGCGAGGGCCAAGTCACTGCTTTTTCCTGCTATGGCCGTAAGGTCATGTCCTTTGAATGGCAGTCGAGAAATTCAGCGAATTAGGTCAACCGTGATGGGAATAGGCTCCTCCAGCCAGAGATGCCCGTCATGCACTTGGCACAACAACTGCCTGATGATGCAAGTGGTGATGGGTGCACGGTGGTAGTGGGGTATCCATCGCAGATGGAGTAACCCAACCTTCTCCACACCGCACAACCATTTTTGCTTCATTAACCTTTCTGCGGCCAAGTCTAGGAACTTCTCACTGTCCAAGAGGTCCCAATCATCGAACTTCATGGTAGGTACTTGTCCCAACTAAAACCTTCAAACCTTATATCATCGGGGAGGAGCGGGGTCTGGAGCGCGCTCATCGTGGCCTCTAGGTCCTTCGGTATCTTGGCGTTCCCTTTCCACGGGGGAATGTACGAAGGTAACTTTGTCATCACAGGCATTGGTGAGACATTCTTTGCTTCATTTTCTTGCGCCTCAATTTGAATGATTAGAGATTGCAAGTCTTCCTCCTCCTCATCTGGTTCAATGGTGACAACTTTTCCCTTCTTTGTCATCGACAATCTATCAAACCGTGGGTTTCTTGGGGATACATGGACTGGCCCCATAGTCTGCTTATCTTTCAGCAGCCGCAGCATTTGTGGTGATTTCAGGACCTCTGGCACAACTGTTGCCTCCCCAGGCTCCTCATGGGTCATATGGGGCTCCGTGGTATCTTCAGCAAATCACACTCTCATTCTAGTAGCCATCGTGTTTACATGGGATATGTTTGGTTCTGTACTCAAAGGTGGCAAGAGTGCTCGGCACTTAGTGCTCTGTACTTGCTCAATTCTCAAATAACCAATTGTTGCCTTATGGCTAGCCCTGGGGGTTTTATAGCAGCTTTTGAATTTGAATTCATGCCCCCCCTTCCCCCCCCCTTCTGAGTCATTAATGCCTTCTTGGTGGTAGATCGTCCCAAATCTAGCTCTTAATTCATGTCTTAATTTCCCGCTGCCCACTCCTTTTTGCCTTAAATTGGACCTCTTATCATGAACAATGACACCAACGGTCATGTCCCAGCCTACAGATTGATATAGCACGCAACCTCCTTATCTCGTAGCTCCCATACAAACTTTTTTATAGTCCCTGCTCTCTTTCAACTACTTGGAGCGTTGAGACTGTGCTTCCTACGGATAGTCAGGTGGTCGCACCACCTGTGTAGGACCTCCATTCACCTTCTAGCTTGGTCCACGCATACTCTTTAATTATCCTCGCCATAGTCAACACCTTGCGTGCTTCCTTACGCGATGTGCACCCCTTGTTACTCTGTCTGGTAAGGTGCAGTCGCAGCCATGGTAGCAGAACCATAAATTCTCAGCGGCCATCTTGTACTGCAGTAGTATCGTTGTCTGTCTCTTGTCTTTTTTTTCTTAGTTTGTCGACATGACATGCGTGCGTGATGTCATTTCATAGCTTTTTTATCTCCACATCTATTAACCTGCTTTTCATCCTCAGTTGTACCTGACCTTCTTCAAGTTCGCAAAGCTTAAAGATCCATCGTCAAACGTCTTCTTGATTTCGCATATGTTCACCCTCATGTATTTGCAAAATTCCTTCATTTGGGCCCTTGCGTACTGTCCCAACTATGAGGGCTATTGCGTGAGGGTTCCTTTTCTCCAATTTATGGTCCCAACTTTGCTCCTCAACTCCAGAATTACCTCTGCACTTACGTTTTTGCACATGGACCTATAGGCCCATCGAACCACTGGTATGCGCAGGTCCCACTCAGTCTGTCTCACCTGGTGAATCCTGTTTAGGACTCTGCATACCCTATTGAATGCTTCCAAGTGGAATGTTTGTGGTGTGTGTCGCCCTTCCTGCTACTGCGTCCTTCTCTGATTTTCAATCCTTAGTTTGGAGTGTGCTCGTGTGGACTACACAACACACGTTTGTACCCATCAACATAGGTGGGCGCACAAGTTGTTTCATTCTGGCTGCCCACTTCTCATTCAAAACCAGGGGCTTCCAAATCATAGGTGCATCATCCTTCTACATCCGCACCAATCCTCAAAATTTGTTTGATGTGTACCCCACCATCGTGCGGGTGTTGTGCACAGGGCCAATTTAAACGCATTGAACCACTGCTATTTCGGTACTGTGCTTTCAAATTGGCTCAGGAATTCATCTACCGCTAGCAATCCACAATATGTCGGCAGCCCTTGGGCCTCTGTTGTCATGCAACGCAGTGACCTAATTATCATGTTGCAATTCAGCATCGTCACTTCGTGCAACCGATTCTGCCAGGCTCTACTTCTTCATTTGAATCTGAAGTGCAGGAACTTTCACGCTCCCACGAGATTCTCCCATCTGCAGTCAGAGTCACGCAATCCTGGTCTCGCGCAGTTATCTCGTAAATGAAACGCAGCTCATCGTCGCTTTCATCATCGTGCACTGGTTCAGTGTAGCGTGCTCCTTCGGTTGGGTCTAACGGGACAACTACACGTAGTGACTTTTTCTCGAAGATCATCTTTCACTTCTTCAGGTTGATGACTATTCATATTAGTGGCACGGTCAATTCCTAACAACGTGGGATAGGGATTGATGTCATCGACAATCTCTATCACTTCAAAATCCGTTTGTGTGCTCGTGCCTTCAATATCAACTGTTACTCCTTGCAACCTTCCCATGGGCAAAATCTTATGTTGGTTCGCCATTCATAATTGAATAGGGGACCACTGTAACGTGGGCCTGCCCATGCGTTCCTGTGTTTGCTTCGGTAATACATTCACGTCCGACCCCAGATCTAGGATTACCTGATCCATTTCGTACTCACCAATATATGTCGTCAATCTCATTTCTCTTCCAGTATGCAATGGATGCTTCCCTGTTTTCCAGATAACGCGTGGTTCCCCTGACCCCGCGCACCTGGTGATCAGTTCCTGTAGTCCTTTAACCACCTTGTTTTCGCACAGTAGTTTCATGCACGTCTCCAGAAAGGTAGTAAGCATAGAAGGGTCCATTCCTGGCTCTAGTTGATCCTTACTACCTAAAGTGGAGGCCTCCGTGAGGCTTTTCTTAGCTTCCTTGAACCTCTCCTTTGCGCGTTCTAAGCCAAACTTACATTCCTTGGTGGGAGCCTTGCAAACCCATGTATCTTCCTCTGACTACTTCCCCTTATCCTCCCTCGTGGTCGCACAGCTTCTGAGCATTAATTTCACATTTGGGTATTGTTCGTGCGGTTTAGACCTCATCATTTGTATATTCTGAGTTGGAGGAGGCTGGAATACCCCTTTTTCGTGCATCTGTGTGATCAACGTCGGGTAGTCTATTATTTCATGATCAAAATGAGCACAAACAAACAGGATATCCTCATCAGGTTGGTAAAATCGCGCACATAGTGCCTTGGTCCTCTGTAATTGTAACAAATTAACTATCCACGACCCCTTCCTGGTCCCATTCCTCCTCGTTCTCATCCTCGCCCCTAAAATCCAGTGCGTGTCATCCCCGCGGTTGGGTCAAGGGCCCGTGTTTCTATCTGCATCCTATAGGCTTGGGTCTGTTCCATCATTAACTCGTAGTTGCTACAAGTATGCTTGTTGTGGCCTATCGACCTGCAAAAGCTACAAAGCAACTGCTGGGGAGTCTATGTATACTTCTGCAACAAGTGATAATTATCCGTTGTGTGTTTTCCTTCTTTCTAATAGATCACGCAACATAATGCGACTGTCGCACTCGGCCCTACTTATGTCTCTGGTCTCAATGGCATTGGTCCCCCTCCTGCCAAGTAGTTCATGAATACTAGACAGTGATCCTTCTCATGGCCCTAGCCTTTGCATTTTATGCACCATACTTCTTCACGTGCCTCCGGCCGTGGTGTCCTATCCTGCTTCAAACTTTGAATTTCCAGGCATAGGTTTTGTAGTTTCACGTGTAATTGTTGAACTCCCAACCCAGGGTCTTGTATCGAGGTCTCATGCAACCTCATCGCCATTTCCAATGCTTCAGCCTGGGTGGAAAGTTTCTGTTGTGACAGCGCCATCCTTAGGTGCGGTGTTAGAGATGCCACAAACCATACGCGATGCTGTCCATCTATCAGCATCATATTGGCTTCATGGATCATACTCTTCAGCCGTTGATCCAAATCCCAGGGAGTCTCTCCCGAGAGCATCGCGATCTATTTAAACCCGATGATTGACTATGTCTCTAATTTTGGTCGGCTAAACTCTCTATTCAACGCATTATGGATCTCTGCTATCCCTACGTTTGGGTGGTTGTTAGAATGCTTGATATACCATGTCAATGCATGATCCTGTAGCATGCTCACTAATGTAGCCTTCTTAATGTTATCATTTGTGACCCCTTGCGCTTCCCATACTGCTCTAACCATGAACCAGAATTGAACCAGATCTTCGTTCCCTACTCCCCTGAATATTGGTAGCTTGATTGTACTCGCCATACTGAAGTGGGGTGGTGGTGGAGGTGGAGTGGGTGGAGAGGGAGGTGAGGGAGGTGAAGAGGGTGGTGGCATAGGTGGAGGTTCTAACTGCGGAATGCGTTGCCTTATCAAACTTACCGCGCTCCTCGGAGAGACCCAAGCGAGCTCTTCCTCGCTCTCTTGCAAAGGTGAAATTAAGGGACTGTTCTCTAAGTCTCTGCTACCTTTGTAGATCTATCCAGTCTGTGTCGTCCAAAACATTAATGTATTTGCATAACCCACTTTTCACATAACAACATCTTAATCCAAGTATTCAGAGATTTAATATACTTACCTCATGGTTCCCTAAGAAAATGTTGTTCTGCTTCACTGTAGCTCACGATCGTGTCTACCACAAACTCAGTGATAAATCCCCTTATTATCCAGTCGAGCCAATGGTCCATGGATCATGTAATCTTATCTTCTGATGCTTCTATTCTGAACACTAATTACGGAGTCCACACTCTCGGTTGGTCAAGCCTACACCCTCCCGGGCTGTCGGCTAACCTCGCGATCCACTCATACAGTTCAGAATGAAAGGATGCGAAGAAAATTTCATGGATTTCCATATACACGTAGCGATCCAGCCACCTTTTCTCAGCTATCATGGAGTTCTGTTTTCCTATGTCATGAACTCGTGAATCTTCTGGTCCAACCACTTTTCAATTTCCTTCTTTGTTGGGTTCCAGTGGTACGACATCAGACATCCCTTAGGTAGATCCCAGTCCCAGCAACGGAACCATTGGTTGGCTACTTGGGGCCTAACCTAGGTTCAGAAGTGATTTTAGCTAAACAAATCCCGAAACTACCGGCCATTTTGGAAACAGTCCGTGATGCGCAGATTGAGGTCTCGCCCGAGGTAGTATGGGAGGGTGCTGGAACCAACTTTCCACACCCTAGGGATGTCTTGATGAAGTTTCTACGCATTCGCACTTCAGCTGTCTATTCTTCGTGGCCCGTGCTATTGCCTTCGTGCAACTCTTAACCGTAGAGCGACCCGTGTTAATTAGCTAAGTATTCCTTATTCATACCAATATTTATCGAGTGCGTGCATATAAATAAACAGATACAATTAACACATAACATCAACATATAGATCCATGAAATAGATACACAATATGTTTAATCAAACTTGTTTTTATTAATACTTCTCTTCAAGTTCAACTCAATAATGACTCAACTCCGCCCTGTGCACTCAGCTACAGGGGTCCACACACTCAGCTGCGGACTCTACTAGGCCTCTGCGCACTCAGTTGTAGAGCCTCTCCCTACTTCCAAGACCCAAGACACTTCAAATCCACTTCTATCCTCTAACCACGCCTTCACATCTCTCTATTACTTGCTTTCCAACTCAAGTTGTCTTTACACTTAGAGCCTCGCTCTATTTATACAATCCCATGGTCCGCGGAACATGGGTAGGCCAACACAGCGTTACATTAAATTACATTATTTTAGGGTGGACAACCCTATGACTCATCCTAGACTTTCATGCTTCGCGCCTGTACTTTGCGGAGTCTTTACATTACATTTGTCCAAAAATCGGGCTTTAAGCCCCAAAACATGCTATGGGGGGGATCCACTGCCCAACACCCGGGCTGATTTCTTATGCATCAATCCCTGGTGGATTGATTCTTTTAATTAGTTTGGGTTGTTTGATCTAGTTTCTTGTTAGCTCTGGTCAAAGTTTGATCTAGTTTATGGGTTGAGATGCATCAGGTTTGTGATGGGTCTAGATTGAATTTGACGGTTTTGATACAGTCCCAGGCTTGGTGGAGATAGTCTTAGGTTTGATCCAGGCTTGGTGGATATGGTCTTAGGTTTGATATGGCAGATTGCTTATGCTTATGGTTATCTATGCTCCCAGTTTTTATCCAGCAGAACTGGGTTGAGATGGAAATGGTTAACCTTAGTGGCTGGTTCAATATGGAAATGGGTCGATCCCCGACAGATTGCTTCTGAAAATGGTTAGCTCGAAACAGGCCAATCAGAGGTCACGCTCACTATTAAGTTACTTTTTTTTCAGTCTAGTTGTCTTCTTCACTACCACTGTGCTACATAGGGTTTTTCCCCAAACAAAACAAAAAACTCAGAAATTACCTGATTGAATGTGTCCCCAACCCCATCCTCGTCAATTTCTCTCTCTGTAGCCTACAAACCAGAAATTTTATTGTCATCCTCTTCCTTTGTGTAATCCATTCCTGAGAAAATAAGTGCCCAGTAGTCAGAGAAACTATTTGTCAAAGACAATCATAGTCTCTTGAACCAGTCACCATCAGAATTTTTTTGGAAATAAGTCAATTTTGCGATGTTATACAACAACTTCAAATTGAGCAGAGGGTAGGACATGTATTTGAAGGATGGAATGAATGCACAATACATTTTGCTCCTATTTACAAATACCACAAAAATTCAGACTGATATGCTGGAGAACATTTTAAATAAGAAAAAGGCACTGCACTCCAGCATGGTAAGTATGAGGTAATGAAATTCTGGAGTTTCCATCTATCACTGTTGATCTGATTGAAATCAGTTTTCCATAAGTTGTCAAATTTTACAAAATTATTGAGGTTGGTCACATCAGATGGATAGTGAGTTTAAGCTAGTAAAAGATACGAGCTTAAAGTCAGCACTTGCAATCTATCACTTAGAAGGTAGATTTCCTACCTCTGTAGTATCTACATTGCAGTTCACAGTGCCCACTAAAAACATGAGTTTGAATTCTCCTGGCCTCTTAGAGGATTATAGTTTTATTGTGATATTGTTTTATAAAATTGTTTATATATGTTGTACTTGACTCCAGCTTTACCTCTTTTAAAACATATTTGAAGATATATTTCCTCCAAAAACATGTAGCTACTCATCTTAGCATCTCAGTTTGTATTCTAAATAAATTTTTAACATTTTTTTTTCATCATGATGTGTCATGTAGATGTGATTGTATACTTTGGTATGGTAAAGGATTAAAGCAGATTTATTATGGTCGAGGAGAATCAAAACTCTCTAATCATCGATCTGTTTATTCTGTTTTCATGGTGGAGGTGGACATGCTCAACATAAGCAACCTAAATAAATATTTCACCAGTTCAGGTGCAAAATTCCATGTAGAAGAGCTTCTTCCACGAACCCAAAATTTTCTTCAAACTCCAAAAATTTATGTAAGAATTTTATCCACTATGTCTTAATATACCATTATTACTGCAAAAAATTAAGCTAAAATCGATGTTTTCTTCCTTTCAAAGGATAAATTAGTCATTAGAGCATGGTTAATGAAAATGTTCCAGCTAATTATACTAATCATCTATCCTCCATGACTCCATATTGATGTGTTTGGTTCCATTTCTTATTAAACAGGCATCATATGCTGGAAACATTTCCTGAACAAACAAGAAGAATCATGAATTCTCATGGTTCTAAATGTGTACCTTTTCAACACCTAGACATAAGATATGAATTCCATAAAGAAAACAATGATAAATTGTGAACTTGAATACATTTGTTCGAAACAAATATAATGCCTACCATGGTAAACACTTTCATGGTATGATTTATAATCAACCTCAGGAAGGCTCCAAAATGTTCATTAACTTCTAAACTTTTACCGAAAGCTCTTTATGGTTTGATTACTTTTTCTTCTGGAGTTGGCTTGATAAGAGTCTACAAAAAGTTTTGGCATCCACTAGTATTGTTGGGGAGAAATTGCCATTGTTACTCTAAAAATTATTCCATTGTTCCTTGCATGCTACAAACATAATGATCAAGTAAAAGTCAACCACCTTTGCTCATTTTATTAGACTCCATGCTAAAGGTTTTAATTTGTTGATGGAATATATGTTTCTACACATTCTCCTACATAATTTCCTCCTTAACATTGGGTATTCCTATAATATTGTCTTTATTTACAATATCTCAAATTTCTTTTGATATAGATACCTATTCTTATCCCCTTGATCATTTGGCTCATGAAATGCAGGTTTCTATGTTCTCTATTGGTTTGATTCGGATGACCTTAGGCTAAGTGTGTATAGTAATACAATTATATTTGAATAAGGATGAAGCATGGTACAGATAAAAGGTGGAAATAAATGAGTTCTAGGTGTATGGCTATCATTTTAGTTCTATCTACCTGGCACAACATTACACTGAGTAGGTTGATTATTGATTATGATGAGAACAACATTTATCTTGAAGTGTCTTGTAGCATTTTGGTAAATTCAAGAATTTTGTGCTGGAAAAATAGAAAAGCAATAGAGTTATTGCCCATATGGATAATGATACTTCTTCAGGTGTATGCAAGTATTCCTATTCTTTGCAACCATTTCATTTGTTAATCGAAGCAACCTAGAAATGTTTCAATTCATTGTTAAGTCTAGAGGTATAGTAAATATAAAAAATTACTACAAAAAAAATAACTACAACACAATTCAGCACAAGCTTTATTTTTTTTTTAACTATGTTCATCTGAAACAGGCTTCAGAAAGTCTTTAATTAATGTCTTTCGTAGTGGAATTTTCCATAGCTTGTAATGTCAGAGGTGGTTTTTTTGAGTGAGTGGTATGTTTTTGTAATAATTTTGGGTGAAGAAAGGTTTTAGTATTGATTATGCATTTAAAAAACCCCCTTTCACCAGAAAGAAAGAAATTCATTTAAAGTTCTATTTGATTATACTATAAATTTCCTTTTTGTTGTCAAAAACTACATGTGTTTTAATATTCTTGGATGTCTATGTTATTATAGAGATTTTGATGAGGGCCTTTCTCAAACAATGGAAATAATATTATATGAAACTGATGTGGCAGATCTTCAATCTACACCTGATGTCAACAACTTCTTGGTGATAAAGGTCTGAACTCTAGATTCTCTTTGCCATCATGTTTTTCATATTCTTCTCCTAGATTATATCCTTGTGTGTGTACCATGACTGCCTCAATACCAAGCTCTCCTGACAAATTTTTTTGTTCTTTTTCTTCTGTGGGGATGTGGGGTACAGGATGAAGAAACTATAGCAAATGGAAATACTAACTTTCCTGTGCCAGAAGGCATGATTTATGCTGAATCTGAAACGTGATTGAAACATGTAAATTGCAGTCCTTTTTAGTGTTCAACGCTGGGTTGACTATATTATGAGTAAATGGATAAATAATAAATAAATTTCTTTACTTCTTATCCTCATATGAGATTTTGTAACTGCTCATTAGCTTTAAGCAGTCAGAGCAAATTTTTAGTTGTAACAGATTGCCCATCATTTTCTTGGTAAACTATTTTAAGTATATTAGAGCCCACTATGCAAATGATATTATTGTTTACAAATTTTATTGTTGCTTCAGGATGAAAATGTAGTTCCAAAATCTAGCGCTTCCTTGTGCTGTGATGGACACTCAAGATCTAAAATCATTAATGGCCCCTTTTCAGCAAGAACAACCAATTGTCAGTCCTCCATCTGATAGCCAATCCCAACCACATGACAAGGTTCCTAAACATTCTCATGCAGTTCCACATATAGAGTCTTCTCATTCTATTACTGTTGGTGCTTCAGAAGCAAGTGTTGATGGTTCACCATGTAGGGAATAAGGAGAAATCCTTGAATGTGAGTTGGATCCCTAAATAGTTAATACATCTTGCTAAGAGGGAACTCTTGACTGACCTCTATCCTTTGCCCTATACCCTCTTCCCTCCAACTCACTTAATGCTAAGGTACCCACGATACCAAATTCACTCTCACAACATGCCTCATCCAACACGGTATGAGATGGGTAGTGAGTCATAGCCAAAAATTTGGTTGAAATCAGTTCTCCATAATTTTTCGGATTTTACAAAATTATTGAGGTTGGTCCCATCAGATAGAAAGTGAGTTTAAGCTAGTAAAAGACATGATATTGAAGTTAGCACTTGCAATCTATCGCTTAGAAATCATATTTCTATTAGGCCCCTATAATACTAGTGATTGCCCCATTACTATTGTCATTCTATCCCTTATTGTTATTATTGTGACCCTATTGTCCCCATATTTTTATTACTATGCCCCATAGAAACCCACTATTGTAATTTTTGTGCCCTTATGTTATTACTGTTATGTTTGCTTGATTACATTGTGACCCCCTAGACTCCTATATATAGAAGGGAGGTGTAGTCATTTGTATCATCTAAGAATTGTTCATTTATGTAATATAAAGGAGGTTTCCCCCTCGAACAAGTTTATTTCTAAGGCATTTTTCTATTTTTCTATCGTTTTGTGAGATGGTTTCATATCATTTGGTATCAGAGCTTTGGATTCTAGGGTCTCACTTTTCCAAACAGGTCATCGTGGAATTGTCGCTATAACATTTTTTTTGTGACGTTTCAGAAGCTAAAAAAAACCCATTTGGGTGGAAATGATTCTGAACTTCGGGTCCAAATTTCAGAGCTTTTATCACTATATTTGCGGGGATATGATCTAAGGAAGTTGGCATTTTTACAGACTCCCGAATTACAGTCCGAACAGGTGACCTAGGGAGAATCGTCATAATTTTGTTTTGAGCATCAGATTGAAATTTCGTAAGTAGTTTCAGAAAGAGGATGGCCTATAGTTTTCTATGTATTTTTTTTCAATTACTAAGGTCGAAACAGTGAAACGTGACACATTGTACAAGTTTTCTCTACTGAACTAGTCTATAATCAGGTAACCGTGGGAGATTTGGCATAACTATTCTTTGGAGAATCCAATATTGATTAGAATTGCGGGGTTAGAAAGAGGACACAAAGCGCTACCACAGGGCATGATTTCAGATATTAGAGATCTGTAGTTACAGTGTACAACAAATTCAATATTGAGCTCTTACAAAGTGAAAAAAAAGGTGTGTAGTTTTTTTTGAATTTTGCATAAGATTGTTTTGAACAATTAGTTTGAAGGAATTCAAAGGGAATAGTGAAGAATTATTAGAATTAATTAATGCCTTGAAGAAAGAAAATGGAAACACCTAGTAAGCAACCTGAAAGCTCTAGCATGGCTCATGAAGAAGAGGAAGAAATGCAACATGATATATCAAAATTACAAGACCAAGTACAACAAATTTCACTCCCACTAAATGTAAATGAAGCTAAGATGAATGGCATGGAAGCTAATATGAATGGAATGCAAGCTAAAATGGATGGTGTGGAAACTAAGATGCATGATTTAAAGAAAGGCGTATAAGCTAAGCTGAATGGCATGGACAATAAAATGGAAGAATTGAAGATAAATTTGAATAAGTTGCTACAAGAAATGGTCACTAATGGTGAAAGGGTAGTAAAGGAAACTCATGATGAGAACAAAAGAAATGTTAATCATGATTTCATAGACCCTAATGTTGGATTGAAGACCCACCATGTTCCAAAAATCAATATGAGGAAGTTTGATGGAAACGATCCCGGAACATGGATACTACAGATGGAGCAATTTTTTGATCTCCATAATGTGAAAAAAGCACAAAAGGTACGTATTGCAACTTTATATTTGGAACCAAATCAGTTTGTATGGTATTTATGGCTTTTCTCTCGTAAACAAATTGTCACTTGGGCAATTTTTACGGAATAAATGATAGCACATTATGAGGATACAAAAAGCAACACCTTTTTTAGACAATTGATAAATCTCAAACAAAAGGGTTCAATGATGGAGCACATTGAGGACTTCCAAAAATTGAACATAAGGGTAAAAGATATTCTAGAGGATCATAGGATTGATGTGTTCATAGGGAATTTAAAGGATAATATCCAGCATGAGGTTTGCCTTTGGGAACTTGACTCATTGGAGAAGGCATTTAGGTTAGCAAGAAAAATGGAAAGAAAAATTATGGCAACGAGGAAGCCTACCACTCACAATTATAAAGATGGAAGTGTTGTTGTCCCTAGCCTTCCACAGCCTACAAGGTTGACACCACAACAATTGGAAGAAAAAAGAGCAAAAGGGCTTTGTTATAGTTGTGATAGTAAATACACTAAAGTTCATAAGTGTGCTGAGAAGAAATTATTCTACACAGATTGTGAAGAGGAGGAAGAAAAGGAACAAGAAATGTCAAAAGAAGAGGATATACTCCAGGAAAAAACCCTAGACAAAGAAGAAATGAATCCGACCATATATTGTAATGCATTGGCTAGAATTACCACTCCTAAAACTATCAAGATAGAAGGACATATCAAGAAGAAAAAGGTAATAGTGTTGATTGATTCAGGAAGTAAATTCATCCAATAATTCATCAATGAAAAGAATGGGAAATTTATCTTTAATAGTGAGCTTTTTAAGCTCCCTATAATCCAGACACATGTGCCATGATCCATCCTTCTTATGAACCAATACTACTGGAGTAGAGAAAGAACTTTGACTAGGTTGAATTTATGCAACCATATGTTCAATTTCACTCTTTTGGGGATAAGGATATCTATAAGGCCCGATGTTTGGAGGAACACTTCCTGGAATCAAATGAATAGCATGATCATGATCACGAATAGGTGGGAGGGATTTGGGAGTCTCAAATACCTTGGAATGATTGTCCAAGGCTTTTTGGATATATGGAGAAATAGATGATTTCGATGTGGGAACCTCAACTGAACATAATTGTGAAATTACGCCTTGTTGTTCTTTATTTAGAAGATATTTCATTCCGTTAGAGCTGTTTATCTTTCCTGGTTTCCCTGCGATACCCCTTAATTCAACTTCCTTTCCTTCTGAACAAAATTTCATGAAAATTTCTTGAAAATTAAAAGCTATTGTACCCAAGTATTGTAGCCATTGGACTCCAGTACAACATCAGCACCACCCATTGGAATGGAAAACATTGGGCTATTAAATACATATTCTCCCATGGATAGCTTGATATTATGGCACTTTCTAGAGAAATTTATGGTTCCTCCACTTGCAACCATCACTTGACACTCTGGTGCTAGATGTAGGAAACAATTCAATTCCTTGGCTACCTTACAATGTATAAAATTATGGGTACTTCCCGAATAAATCAACACTAATGCGTTTTTATTCTTGATATGTCCTTCTATCTTGATAGTTTGAGGAGTGGTAATTCCAGCCAATGCATTACAAGATATTGTCAGATTCATTTCTTCTTTCTCTAGGTGTATATCCTCTTCTCTTGACGCTTCTTATTCCTTTTCTTCCTCCTCTTCACAATATATGTAAAATAATTTCTTCCCGGCACACTTATGACCTTTAGTGTATTTTCTAGCACAACTGTAACAAAGCCCTTTTGCTCTTTTTTCTTCCAATTATTGTGATGCCTACCTTATAGGTTATGGAAGGCTATGGGAAACAACACTTCCATCTTTATAGTTGTGAGTGGTAGGCTTCCTCGTTGCCATAATTTTTCTTTCCATTTTTCTTGGCAACCTGAATGCCTTCTCCAATGAATCAGGTTCCCAAAGGTGAACCTCATGTTGGATGTTATCCTTTAAATTCCCTATGAACATATCAATCCTATGCTCCCCTGGAATATCTTTTACCCTAATATTCAATTTTTGGAAGTCCTCAATGTGCTATTGTGTGTGGATCATGATTGTTCAGATGTCTTTTGTTTCAGTCGGATGTATACCCCAGGAAGTTTGTACACCCGTCCACGCGGGGGGGACTTGTCCCCCCCACGGGGGTTTGGGGGGGCCGATCCCCCCCGGATGGGGGGTCCGGGGGCAGTGCCCCCGAAGCCAAAAATAGATGTAAAATTTCCTTGCAAAAGTATAGTAATTTCCAATCAATTTGGGCCGTTCATTAGGCGGATGATCTGACGGTAGAACTTATGTTTAGTTTAGGGTTTTTTTCCCTAGAAGGCAACCCCCTCTCTTTGTATGAGGGAATTGTATTTAAGGCTGTGATATAGATGTGTATTCTCTGAGCGAGAAACAGAGAGGTGAGACTATGAGAGAAAATAGAGGATATTACAGTGGATTTTCTGTAGGTTGTGTCTCTTCATTTTGCTAGATAACAGAAAGGAAGTACTGGCTGTTCGGGGTGGACGTAGCCCAAAATAGGTGAACCATGTATATCTGTGTCTCTCTTGTTTTATGCGTTTTCTATGTTTATATTTCTGTAATATTTTATGTGTTCCATTGCTCCGTAATATATAATTTTCTAACAACTAGTATCAGAGCCGACGTCTTATTTGGCTGATAAACTCGCACGAAAGAAGGGTTCCTCATATGAGTGGGAGAAATGGTGGAAGATGGTAAGTTTAGGGTTGAGAAATTTAACGGCCAAAACTTCTCACTATGGAAGATGTAGATGGAAGATTATCTGTATAAAAAAGATCTGTACCTACCATTGAGAGGAAAAAAAAGAAGCCGATGGCTATGACAGATAATGGAACCTTCTCGATAGAAAGGCACTCGGAACAATACGGTTGTGCCTTGCTGCGTGAGTTGCCTTCAACATTTTGAAGGAAACAACGACAGAGGGTTTGATTCAGGAATTTTCAATACTATATGAAAAACCATCAGCCTAAAACAAGGTATTTCTTATGAAACAGTTATTTAATATGAAGATGTCGAAAGGTGGATCTATTGCAGATCATTTAAATGATTTTAATACAGTTACAAGTCAGTTAAGTTCTGTAGGGGTAAACTTTGAAGATGAAGTTAGAGCTCTGTTATTCCTATGCTCATTGCCAAAAAGTTGGAATGGTTTAGTAATGGCCATTAGTAACTCTGTCTCTTGATCTATTACTTTAAAGTTTGATGATGTTGTCGATGCTATCCTTAGCGAGGAATTGCGACAGAAAAGCTCTGGTGAGACATCGGGTAATGCTTTGAGTGCAGAGTCTAGGGGAAGAAAAATGGAAAATGGAAAGAGCTCAGGATATCGCAGTAAATCAAGGAAAGGTGGATCCAAGTCTAGATCGGGGATAGTGTGCTAGAAATGTGGAAAGAAAGGACACCTAAAGAAAGACTGTAGATCTCGGAAGGGAAAATAAGGAGATGCACACAAGAAAACAATCATGAAGAAAATATGATAGGTGAGGTGTTACAAGATGCTTTGATTCTTTCTTTTGAAAATATTACTGATTCCTTGGTGGTAGATTCAGGGGCCTCATTCCATGCCACACCTGATAAGAAATACTTTCATGACTATGTTCAAGGATATTTTGGACAAGTTTGTTTGGGTGATAATAAACCCTGTAAACTTGTTGGAATGGGTAAGGCTCTTGTAAAACAACAGAATGGAAACCAATGGCTACTAAAGGGGGTAAGGCATGTTCCAGATCTAAAGAAAAATTTGATTTCAACAGGGCAGTTAGGCAGTGAAGGTTGTGTGACAACTTTCACAGATAATGCTTGGAACGTCAACAAAGGAGCCCTGCTAATAGCAAAAGGCGAAAATGTTGGTACATTGTATTTATGCAATGCTATTTCTAACTCTGTTAATGCTTTAACTTCCAAAGGAGCAGATGCAGCATTATGGCATTATAATCTCTGACACATGAGTGAAAAGGGGATGAAGATTCGTCACTCAAGGAATTTGTTTCCAGGTTTGAAGAATGTTGATTTGGACTTCTGTGAAAATTGCGTTTATGGAAAACATAAGAGAGTCAGATTTCTCAAAGTTGGGAAAGAAGATAAGAGCGAAGAATTAGAGCTTGTGCATATAGATGTATGGGGAGCTGCTCAGGTATAATCTCTTGGTGGCTCTCGTTATTATGCTACCTTTATTGATGATGCAACTAGAAAAACTTGGATTTATTGTATTAAGAATAAATTTGATGTATTTGATACTTTCAAGAAATGGAAAGCTTTGGTTGAGATTGAGACAGGAAAGAAATTGAAGTGTCTTAGATCAAAAAATGGAGGTGAATATTGCAGCAAATAGTTTGATAGGTACTGTTCAGAGCATGGAAATCACAGAGAGAAGATAGTTCCAAGAACACCACAAGAAAATGGTGTGTCAGAAAGGATGAATAAAACAATCATGGAGCGTGCAAGGTGCATGAGATTGCATGCAGGATTGCCTTCACAGTTTTGGGCAGATGCTGTAGATACTACTGTTTATCTAATAAATAGAGGGCCTTCAAGTTCCTTGGATGGTGGTGTTCCAGAGGAAGCATGGACAGGTAAAAAGGTAAACTAGTCTTTTTTAAAGCCTTTTGGTTGTGAGGCCTTTGTCCATATTGATAAATAAGACAGAACAAAGCTTGAGGAAAAGTCAATGAAATGCACCTTTATTGGATATGGTGTTAATGATTTTGGTTATCGCTTATATGATTACGAAAATCACAAAATCATTAGGAGCAAAGATGTAATATTCAATGAAAAGGTCTTGTATAAGAATCAGTTGCAGGGAAATTGGGTCGGAGCGATGGCAGGTGTTTGTGATAGGGTTTCAGCAGGTCCATATGCTACCGCCGCCGCCACCACAGCTTTGGTTGATGCAGGAACGGACTGGAGACTGGCTGCAGGATCCACAACGCTGGATGATATCCTCAAGACGTGGCCCGGATCCCTTAACGGAAAGGAGCAACAGGTTTCGAACCATAACAAACAGGTACTTGAGGCTTTCCCCCCCTTCTCGGCACGTTTCGTTTTCCTCAGGGTGACTCTGGACTCCCCTCTTCATTGTCCGGGGTTTTATGCTTCAAACCTATCGATCCACACACAGCCACAGGTTGATACGCCCTCCTTCGCGGGTGATTTACCCTGGATAGTTTTCCCTGTCTGCGGCAATGGGAAACAAAGTCGATTGCCTAATCCTCTGCCCTTTCTTGGATTTCTGGGGCGGCATGGTACAGATCCGCTCTCCCCTGTCCACAAAGATAGCAGATCTGGCCCGAATCTAACAGATCTGGCCAAAAAACAAAAGATGAGCCTTCGCATGAGTACAGATCTTCTGCCTCCCATCGATCCAACGAGGGGCGGCATCAAACGTCCGAACGACCTAACAACGCTTGGAGGGACAGAGCCCCAAATAGCAGTAGTTTCAGGGGGTAAAAAATCTAAGCCAGCCCTCCAGGACCCAGAACAGGATCGAACTCAAATTTTCATCAGAATCCTGTCAGGAAAAACTATTTGCAAGCAAATCTGGACAGGAACATTGATAAAAAATATAAAGGATGAAATACAAGCAGATATAGGCATCCCATCAATTCTTCTAAGCTTGATACATGCAGGCAAAATCCTGCAGGATAATTTAACAGTACAACACTATGGCATTGGTCGAGACTCAACTATCATTGTAAGCACAAGGTTGAGAGGAGGAAGCTCTGGCCCAGGCCCTAAAGGCATAGGTTCTTTTAAAGATGCTGTCAAAGGGAAGGGGGAAGTCAAAAACAAGCCATCACCTACTCCAAATCTTCCTGGTCCCTACATTGTGGAGCAAAGACCACAGATTCCTGTTCTGCAAGTCGACTTGCCTGAGGTAAAAAAATTTCATTCTGATCTTTCTTCAATGGCTGTCATATGCAGATTCAACGGGTTTTGGCCTAAAACAGATGCTTTAAGACAATGGATCTTCTCCACATGGACCCCAAATTGTGACATCCATTTGTGCTCCAAGGGCTTTTTTATTGTAAAATTCGACTCGGTTAAGGAAAAAGATTTTGCCCTCCATGAGGGGCCATGGTTCTGGGGCAATGCTGGTCTCTTCATGACCCCCTGGTTCCCGGGTTTTGACCCCTCCACTATGGTGGTTTCCAAAATGCCGGTTTGGGTTAGGCTTCATAACCTACCATTACACTTCTGGTTTCTTAATGTTTTTGCAGCGATAGGGAATGCCATAGGTTCTTTCATCAAGCAAGATGTGGAAAGAATAGAAAGATGCATCCATACCTTTGCCAGAATCTGTGTGGAGGTTGACCTTAGTCAAGGGCTTCCTGACAATATAATTCTGATCCACAACAACTCTCAGTGGAAACAGCCTCTTGATTATGAAAACACGGCCTTCAGATGTCGTGGCTGTCAACAAACAGGACATCTACATAATAACTGTCCGCAAAACAAAAGAGAAAACAGAAGGAATAAGAAACAAGTTCACAAACCAAGAGGCTGGCAATGCATAGTGAATCCAGAAGAAGAAATAGAGGATGAGGGGGAGCCTGACTCCCCACCTGAACAACATGATGATCCTATTGGGGAGAATGCCGCGGATGACACACCCACGGCAAACAATCAGGAACTTTTGTCCTCAGATTCCTGAAAATTTACTACATCAACAAACAAGAACACAAAGATTCACCAAAATCAGGCAGAGATGACAAGTGCGGATCCAAGCATGGGAGGCATCAAACGGCATCACCACTCAGATACTTCAGACTCAGACAAAGAAACAGGCCCACAGAATGCAGAAACTCAGTTAGTCATTGCTTCGATCGAGCCCACTCAAGGAGAATGGCGCAAGGTTGAAAAGAAAAAGGGGCGAAAAACTTGAAGCGTGAGTTTTACTTACCGCCGGAATTCAGTTTTTTGCCCTTTCCCCTCCCTCCTCTCTTTCTATTTTTCTTATTCTTTGTGCACGTTAGTCCTCTAATGTTGCGTGGGGTGCGAAAGCACTCGAGCCCATGTGGCAGCTTACGGAATGCTTCTATGCTTCTGGAAATGCTCAGCATATGCAATGTAACTTTTTATTTTATTAATAAAAAGTTCGCTTTTTCTTCAGAAAAAATAAGAATCAGTTGCAGGAAAAGAAGCAAGAAAAAGAAAACAAGGAATATGTAGTTCTTGACGAAATCAATGAAAAAGTAAAGGTGCCTAAAAATAATAATAGTCAACAACCACAACAACAACAACCACCACAATAGAAACAGGCACCCCAAACACCTGAAAGTGGTGTTAGAAGATCTACCAGGATAAGTAGACCCCCTGAACGATACTCTCCTTCATTATATTATTTATTGTTAATTGATTCTGGTGAACCTGAATGCTATGAAGAAGCAATGCAGGTTGAAAGCAGGAAGAAGTGGGAGGTAGCCATGGAAGAAGAGATGGACTCCTTAATGCATAACCAGACTTCGGACTTAGTCAAGTTTCCTGTAGGAAAAACTACATTGAAGAATAAATGGGTTTACAGGCTGAAGGAAGAAGATGGAGGAAAACAGAGGTACAAATCTAGACTTGTGGTGAAGGGGTTTGCACAGAAGAAAGGTATTGATTTTGATGAAATATTTTCTCTTGTTGTTAAAATGACTTCAATCAAAATTATTTTAAGTCTAGTAGCAGCTGAAGATTTGCATCTTGAACAGTTAGATGTAAAGACAACCTTTCTCCATGGGGATTTGGAGGAAGAGATATATATGCAGCAGCCACAAGGATATGAGGTGAAAGGGAAGGAGAAACTAGTGTGCAGGTTGAAGAAGAGCTTGTATGGCTTAAAACAGGCTCCAAGGCAGTGGTATCTAAAATTTGACAAGTTTATGTCTGAACAAGGTTATACTAGATGTCACTCTGATCATTGTGTTTATCTGAAAAAGAAAAATGATGGCAGCTATATTATATTTTTATTATATGTAGATGACATGCTTGTTGCAGGGTCTAACATGTAGGAAATAAATGTGCTCAAAAGAAAATTGGCAAATTCATTTGCAATGAAGGATTTGGGAGCTGCAAAACAAATCCTTGGTATGAGAATCACTAGAGACAGGAAAAATCACAAATTAACATTGTCTCAGAATAAGTACATACAAAAGTTATTGAAAAGATTTAATATGCACAATGCAAAACCAGTTAGTACACCTTTTGCTAGCCATTTCAAACTTAGTAAGGAAATGTGCCCAAAGACCCAGGAAGACATGGATTATATGTCTAAAGTTCCATATGCATCAGCAGTTAGAAGCTTAATGTATGCAATGGTCTACACAAGGCATGATATTGCACATGCAGTGAGAGTTGTAAGCAGGTACATGAAAAATCCAGGAAAGGAACATTGGATGGCAATGAAATGGATTCTCAGATATTTGAAAGGTACCACAAATCAAGCATTATGCTTTGGTGGTTCAAACATTTCTCTACAGGGATATGCTGATGCAGATATGGCAGGTGACATAGATAATAGGAGGAGCACTACAAGATATGTATTTACTGTTGGTGGAACAGTTTTCAGTTGGGTTTCAAAAATCCAAAGTTTTGTTGCCCTTTCAACAATAGAAGCAGAGTATTTGCTGCTACAAAGGCTAGTAAAGAAATGATTTGGTTACAAAGGTTTATGGGTGAATTGGGTAAGGAGCATGATATGGGCACATTATACAGTGATAGCCAAAGTGCCATTCATCTTGCAAAGAACTCAGAATTTCATTCCATGACTAAACACATATAGCTCAAGTACCATTTCATATGATCAGTGTTGGAAGATGGAGAGTTGAAGCTGGAAAAGATACACACTAGCCAGAATCCTGTAGGCATGCTAACAAAAGTTGTAACCAAGGAGAAACTGAAAACATGCTCAATTTCAATTGGTATTCAAGGATGATGATGAATATGAGAAATAGCCAGGTCCAAAGAGGAGTCATTGTCCAACAAATGAAGCAGCGGTGGAGTTGCTACAATCATTCTCCAAGTGGGAGATTGTTGTGTGTGGAGGATGATTGTTCAGAGGTCTTTTGTTTTAGTCGGATGTATACCCTAGGAAGTTTGTACACCCCTCCACGTGGAGGGGACTTGTCCCCCCCGCAAGGGTCCAGGGGCCAGTGGTCCCCCGCCGGGGGTTCGGGGGTAGTGCCCCCGAAGCCAAAAATAGATGTAAAATTGTCTTGTAAAAGTATAGTAATTTCTAGTCAATTTGGGTCGTTCATTAGGCGGATGATCTGACGGTAGAACTTATGTTTAGTTTAGGGTTTTTTGCCCTAGAAGGCAACCCCCTCTCTTCGTATGAGGGCATTGTATTTGAGGCTGTGATATAGATGTGTATTCTCTGAGCAAGAAACAGAGAGATGAGACTATGAGAGAAAACAAAGGATATTACAGTGGATTTGCTGTAGGTTGTGTCTCTTCATTTTGCTAGATAATCGAAAGGAAGGACTGGCTGTTCGGGCTGGACGTAGCCCAAATTGGGTGAACCACGTATATCTGTGTCTCTCTTGTTTTATGCATTTTCTGTGTTTATATTTCTGTAATATTTTATGTGTTCCATTGCTCCGCAATATATAATTTTCTAACATGTGCTTCATCATTGAACACTTTTGTTTGAGATTTATCAATTGGCTAAAAAAGGTGTTGCTTTTTGTATCCTCATAATGTGCTATCATTTATTCCATAAAATTTCCCAAGTGAAAATATGTTTACGAGAGCAAAGTCATCGATACCATACAAACTAATTTGGTTCCAAATATAAAGTTGCAATACGTACCTTTTGTGTGTTTTGCACATTATGGAGATCGAAATATTGCTCCATCTATAGTATCCATGTTACAGGATCCTTGCCATCAAACTTCCTAATATCGATCATTGGAGCATGGTGGGTTTCCAATCCAACGTTAGAGTATATGAAATCATGATTAACATTTCTGTTGTTCTCATCATGAGTTTCCTTTACTACCCTTTCACCATTAGTAAACATTTCTTGTAGCAATTTTGTGAACTTTGTCTTCAATTCTTCCATTTTTCCTTCCATCTTAGTTTCCACATCATTCATCTTAGCTTTCACGCCATCCATCTTAGCTTCCATGCTTTTCTTTAAACCATCCAGCTTAGCTTCCACATCATTCGTCTTAGCTTCCATGCCTTTCTTTAAACCATCCATATTATCTTCCACTCCATCCATCTTAACTTCCATGCCTTTCTTTTATCCATTCATCATAGCTTCTGTTACTTTTTGTGAGGGTGAATTTTGTTGCACTTGGTCTTGTAATTTTGATATATCATGTTGCATTTCTTCCTCTTCTTCATGAGTCATGCTAAAGCTTTCAGGTTGCTTACTAGGTGTTTCCATTTTCTTTCTTGGAGACATCAATAATGATAATTATTCTTCACTGTGCCCTTTGAATTCCTTCAAACTATTTTTTGAAACCAAACTTATGCAAAAAAAAAAAAAACTACACACCTTTTTTTCACTTTGTAGGCGCTCGATATTGAAGCTGATGTATCTCTAACATTTCGAATCTTCAAGGTTTGAAGTTGTGAACTGTGGTAGCCCTCTGAGTCTTCCTTCCAATTCCACTAGTCTGATCGAAGTTGGATTCTCCAAGAACGAGTTATGCCCAATTTCCCAAGATGACCTTATTATACACGTTTTTAGTAGAGAAAATTTGTACAAAGTTCCATGTGTCAATTTTTAAACCTTCGGTCTTGAAAATGATGCACAAAAAACTGCAACCTTTTCTATTTTTTCAACGTCTTACGAAATTTCAATCTGATACTCAAAGATAAATTTATGACGATTTTCCCAAGGTCACTTGTTTGAGATATAATTCAGGATCTTGCAAAAACCCTAACTTCCTTGGATCATATATCCGAAAATATAGTGAGAAAAGATCTGAAATTCGGACCCAAGGTTTAGAGAAATTTCAGCTCAAATGTGTTTTTTGTTTAGCTTCTGAAACATCGCAGAAAAAAAGTTATATCGAAAATTCCACGATGACTTGTTTGGAGTAGCGAAACCCTAGAATCCAAAGCTCTGATACCAAATGTTATGCAACCAGCTCACAAAATAGAAGAAAAGATAGATCAATGCCTTCAAAATTAGCCTCTTCGAGGGGGAAACCTTCTTTACATTACACAAATGAACAATTCTTGGATGATACAAATGACTAAAACCTCCTTTCTATATATAGGATTCTAAGGGGTCACAATATAATCAAATCTGACATAACAATAATAATATAAGGGAACAACAATAACAATAGTGGGCTTCTATGGGGCACACTAATAACAATATGGGTACAATAGGGGCACAATCATAACAATAAGGGATACAATTATAATAGTAATGGGGGAATCACTAGTATTATAAGGGCCTAACATTGAGGACAACACTTTTTGAAGGAGTGGGGCACATTAGGTCCCTATACTACTAGTGTAACCCCTTATTATTATTAGTGAAACCCCCTTATTATATTGTTGTGACCATGTAGTCCCCATATTGTTATTATTGTGCCCCATAGAGGTCCACTATTTTTATTGTTGTGCCCTTACATTATTATTGTTATGTCGACTCTAATTATATTATGACCCTATAGACTCCTATATATAGAAAGGAGGTCTTGTCATTTGTATCATCCAAGAATTATTCATTTGTCTAATGTAAAATAGGTTTCCCCCCTGAAGAGGCTGATTTTGAAGTCGTTGATCTATATTTTCTTCTATTTTGTGAGTTGTTTACATAACACTATCCTAGGGTTTATATACCTTGGGTTTATGATATCAATTCCTTGGATTTAATATTTAACTCCCTTGGGTTTATAATCCATTTGGTTTATTATTCCCTTGTATTTATAATATCAATTTATTGGTTTTATTAATATAAGAGTTCATATTCCTAGGGTATAATATTATTCATAGGGTTTATAATATTAATCCTATGGTTTAATATAAATACCTTGGGTTTATAATCATGGTCCATCATATTCCAATGTCACATTGTGACAAATATTTTCTAAAAATGAGAATCAACCATTGTCAACCATGGTCAACCATATCCCAATGTCAAATTGTGACAAATATTGTCTCAATATGAAAATCAATCATTGTCAACCATGTTCACCCATGGTCCAACATCACATTATGACAAAGGTTGTTTCAATATGAAAATAAACCATGGTCAACCATGGTCCAACGTTACATTGTGACAAAGATTGTCTCAATATGAAAAATAATCCATGGTCAACCATTGTCAACAATCTTCAACCATGGTCAAGCATGGTCAACCATGATCCAATGTCACATTGTGATAAATATTGTCTCAATATGAAAATCAACCATGGTTAACCATGGTCATCGATGGTCCAATGTCACATTGTGACAAAGATTGTATCAATATGAAAATCAACCATGGTCAGCCATGTTTATTTTAGGGTTTATAGTATTTATCTTAGGGTTTATAATATTAATCCCTTGGGTTTAATATTATTCCCTTGGGTTTTTAGTATTAATCTCTTGGGCTTATTATTTCCTTGGGTTTATAACATCAATCCCTTAGGTTTATTAATCCAAGGGTTCATATTCCTAGGGTGCAATATTATTCCCTTGGTTTAATTTAAATCCATTGGGTTTCTAATCATGGTCAACCATGATCGAATGTCACATTGTGACAAAGATTTTATCAATATGAAAATAAACCATGGTCTCGCATTGTGACAAAGATTGGCTTGATATGAAAAATCAATCATGCTCAAGCATGGTCAACCATGGTCCAAAATCACATTGTGACACAGACTTTCTCAATATGAAAATGAACCCTGGTCAAGCATGGTCCACCATGTTTATTTTAGTGTTTATAATATTTATCTTAGGGTATATATACCTTGGGTTTATAATATTAATCCCTTGGGTTTAATATTATTCCCTTGTGTTTATAATACCTCAGGGTTTTATAATTAATCTCTTGGGTTTATAATATCAATCCTTTGGGTTTATTAATATAAGGGTTCATATTCCTAGGGTATAATATTATTCATACGGTCTAAAATATTAATCATTAGGTTTAATATAGATCCGTTGGGTTTATAAACCATGATTATAAACCTTTGGGATTTTAATATTAATCCTAGGGTATAATATTATTCATAGGGCATATAATATTAAAAATATGGTTTTAATATAAATCCCATGGTCAACCATGGTCCAATGCCACATTGTGACAAACATTGTCTCAAAATAGAAATCAACCATGGTACAACGTTGTCTTTTACCAAAGTTTGTGTCAATATGAAAATCTATCATGGTCAAACATTGCGTTGTGACAAAAATTGTGTCAATATGAAAATCAACCATAGTCAGCCATGTTTATTTTAGGGTTTACAATATTTATTTAATCCCTTAGGTTTATAATATTACCTTCAGGTTTAATATTATTCCCTTGGATCTATAATCCCTTCGGGTTACTGTATTAATTGCTTATATTCATTATTCCCTTGGGTTTATAATATCAATCCCTTGGGTTTATGGTCAACCATGGTCCAACATAGCATTGTTGGAAAATATTGTATGAATATGAAACTGAATCATGCTCAACCATGGCCACATTGTGACATATATTATCTCATGGTCCAACATTACATTGTGAGAAAGATTGTCCCATGGTGCAACATTACATTGTGACAACCATGGATAATAGTGGTCAATGATGGTCCAACATCACATTGTTACAAAGACAATGTCATTATGAAAATCAAACTTGGTAAAACATGGTCAACCATGTTTATTTTAAGGTTTATAAGTTTAATTCCTTGGGTTTAATATTATTCCCTTGGGTTTATAATCTCTTCGGCTTATTACTCCTTTAGGATTATACTATCGATCCATTGGGTTTATAATCATTATAAAACATGGTAAGCCATGGTCCAACGTCACATTTTGACAAGGATTGTATCAATATGAAAATTAACCATGGACAACAATTGTGAACCATCGTCAACCATGGTCCAACGTCACATTGTGACAAATATTGTTTCAATATGAAAATCAACCATGGGAAACCACATGAAATCATGGTTTATCATGGTCAATTATGGTCAATCATTGTCAACCATGGTCCAATGTCACATTCTGAGAAAGATTGTCTCAATATGAAAACGATCATGTTTAACCACACATAAATAAAAATAAATATTAATAATCCCTTAAGTTTATTAATTGGGATTGTCTCAATATGAAAATCAATCATGGTCAACCATGGTTCAACATCACCTTATGACAAATATTTTGTCAACATAAAAATCAACCATGGTCAACCATGTTTATTTTATGGTGTATAATATTTATCTTAGGGTTTATCTACCTTGAGTTTATAATATCAATCCCTTGGGTTTAATAATATTCCTTTGGGTTTATAATCCCTTAGGGGTTTTATATTAATCCCTTGGGTTTATAATATCAAGCCCTTGGGTTTATGGTTAACCATGGTCCAACATCGCATTGTGAGAAATATTGTATCAATATGAAAATCAATCATGGTCAACCATGGTAAATAACCATGGTCACATTATGACAAAGCTTATCTCATGGTCCAAAGTCACATTGTGACAACCATTGTATAATATTATTCATAGGACTTATAATAAAAATTCTATGGTTTAATATAAATCACTTGGGTTTATAATCATTGTCGACCATGGTCAACCATATTCCAATGTTACATTGTGACAAAGAATGTCTCAATATGAAAATCAATCATTGTCAACCATGGTCAATCATATTCCAATGTCACATTGAGACAAAGATTGACTCAATATGAAAATCAACCATTTTCAACCATGGTCACCCATGGTCCAACATCACATTATGAAAAAAATGTCTCAAAATGAAAATAAATCTTAGTCAACCACAACCAACCATGGTCCAATGTCACATTTTGACAAATATTGTCTTAACATGGAAATCAATCATTGTCAACCATCGTCAACCATGGTCAATCATGGTCAACATTGATCCAATGTCACATTGTGACAAAGGTTGTCTCAATATGAAAATCAATCATGGTCAATAACCATGGTCACATTGTGACAAAGATTTTCTCATGGTCCAACGTCACATTTTGACAACCATGGTAAACCATAGTCAATGATCATCCAACGTTGCATTTTTACAACGATCGCATCAATATGAAAATCAACCATGGTAAACCATGTTTATTTTTGGGTTTATAATATTTATCTGGGTGTTTATATACCTTGGATTTTTAGCATTAATCCCTTGGGTTTATTATTCCCTTGGGTTCATAATCTTCATCCTTTAGGTTTATTAATCTAAGGGTTCATATTCCTAAGGTATAATATTATTCATAGGGTGTATACTATTAATTTTGCTTAATATAAATCCCTTAGGTTTATAATCATGGTCAACCATGGTCCAATGTCACATTGTGACAAAGATTGTCTCAATATGAAAATAAACCATGGAAAACCATTTTCAACCATTGTCAACAATGGTCAATCATGATCCAATCTCATGTTGTGAAAAATATTGTTTCAATATGAAAATAAACCATCGTCAACCATGGGAAACCATGGTTAATTATGGTCAATTATGGTCAACCATGATCCAACGTCGCATCCTAAGAAATATTGTCTTAATATGAAAATCAATCATGGTCAACCCCAAATTATTAAAAATAAATATTAATAATCCCTTAGGTTTATTAAATTGGATTGTCTCAATATGAAAATCAATCATGGTCAACCATGGTCTAGCATCACTTTGTGACAAAGATTATGTCAACATGAAAATTAACCATGGTCAAATTTGGTCAACCATGCTTATTTTATGGTTTATATTATTTATCTTAGGGTTTATAAGCCTTGGTTTTATAATATTAATCCCCTGGGTTTAATTTTATTCCCTTGGTTCTATAATCCCTTGGGTTTATTATTCCCTTGGGGTTTTAGTATTAATCCCTTTGGTTTATAATTTCAATCGATTGGGTTTATGGTCAACCATGGTCCAACATCGCATTGTGAGAAATATTGTCTCAATATCAAAATCAATCATGGTCAATAACGATGGTCACATTGTGAAAACCATGGTATAGTACTATTCATAGGGTTTATAATATTAATCCTATGGTATAATATAAATCTATTGGGTTTATAATCATGTTTAACCATATTCCATTGTTACATTGTGACAAACATTGCCTCAATATGAAAATCAACCATGGTCACCCATGGTCCAACGTCACATTATGAAAAAGATTTTCTCAATATGAAAATCAACCATGGTCAATCATTGTCCAACATCATATTGTGATAAAGGTTGTCTCAATATGAAAATCAATCTTGGTCAACCATTGTAAACCATCATCAGCCATTGTCATTCTTTTTCAACCATGGTCCAATGTCTCATTGTGACAAATATTGTCTCTATATGAAACTAATCATGGTCAACCATGGTCAATATGTTGGGTGTGGAGCCTAATTATCTTTTGTATTCAAAGGTATCACTGCATTGGACCCCAGTTTGTAATGGGGCGGCAAAGTTTTCTGTAAAATATATGATACATGGGGGCTCCAGGGGGGCGGCTACGACCTTTGGGACCCCCCCTCCCCCCGGCAGGGGATTGGTGGTAGCACTCTCGAAGCTAAAAATAGATGTAAAATTGCCTTGTAAAATGTTCTAATTTCTAGTAAATCTGGGTTGTTCATTAGGTGAAGATATGACGGTATAAGTTATGTTTAATTTAGGGTTTTTTCCCTAGAAGGAAACCCCTCGCTATATATAAGGGAATTGTATTGCGTCTATGTTATATTCTGAGTGAGGAAGAGAGAGGAGATTGAGAGTAAAGAGGGAATTACAGCGGATCTGTTGTAGGTTGTATCTCTTCAATTTGCTAGATAATATAAAAGGAAGGACTGGCTATTTCTCCATGGACATAGCCCAAACTGGGTGAACCACGTATATCTGTGTCTCTCTTGTTTTATGTGTTTTTTTTGTTTATATTTCTGCAATATTTTGTGTGTTCCATCACTCTGTAATATATAATTTTCTAACACAATTACCATGGTCATATTGTGACAAAGATTATCTCATGGTCCAACATCGCATTATGAAAACCATGGTTGTTGGGATAGGGTCCCTGGGCTCAAATTTTGAGTAAAATTTAATATCTTTTTTTATAAAGTGTAAAGTCTCTGCGCAATGTCAAAGCAGAGCGCAAAGATAGTATGAGTCAAAGGGATTTTAGTCCCTTAGGTGGGTAGGTGATAAGAGGTTTTTGAGACCCGCCCATGGTCCGTGGACCATGGTATTGTAAGAAAAATTCTATATATAGATAAGTCATAGCGAGTCTAGAAAAGTAACTTTTTGGTAAGAATCATTGTATTGGGTAAGAAGCTAAAGAAAGAAAGGTTAGTTTCCTATACTTAGGCAAAATGGGAAGACTCCTGCAGCTGAGTGCGTAGGGAAAAGAAGTCTGTAATTGAAAGATTATACTCAATAAAGACAGTTTTGGGACAATTTGGATGTATTTGTGTATTATTTCTTACTTATGCAAGTTTATGTATCTTCGCTTTGTGTTATGATTTACATGAATTAACACTTATTTATTGCACGTAAATAGTATATTTGTAATATTTATGCATATTAGGAAAAATCAAGGACCTTCGCGAAGATATGCACGTTGTTTAAGTGCATTTACAGTAATTGTATATTTGAAAGGGTTAAGGTGCGCGAAGGTAGATCTATGCCATAAGGATCACATGAACCTATCAAACAAGCATCTGGATGCAGAAACCTGGTTTTGTCATCCCCTAAAACTGCTTCGGGTGAGACTACAGCCTGCGTTATGTAGGTTGTTGCTGAAAGGGCCAGACGTTAGGGTTTCATTAGTTGACGCAGATAATGTTTAATCTAGGTCAGGCCCCATCAAGCCAACAAATCGTTCTCTTGCAGGGACTGTGATATGTCTGAGGGATGTGTGATGTCAAATAAGTGGTTCCCTACTAAGAAAGAAATCGAAAAGTGGCTCAATCGAAGGTTGAATGCATTTATAACTCAAGAGAACAAAAACCCGCAGTTATCTAAGGAACAATGGTTGAATAAATACCTGTACACAGACAAGACTAAAGCCTTCTTTTGTTTCTTTCCATGCAAAATGCATGAGTGGTTATCTAGATTAGCAAATAGTCAGAGTATGTGGAAGCTTGACGACCCTATTATGTGGACCCCAGAGCTGGTAAAGTACCTGGAAGCTTCAGAAAATAACATCGTGCAGGCCGTTGATCACTGGATTGACCGTATCTTAGGAGGATTCATCACTGAGCTCGTGATCAATACAACCATCAACTATAGTGAAGCAGAGCACAGATTCTTTAAGGGACCAAGAGGTAAGTACTTAAAATCTTTGAAAACCTGGATTAAGATGTTGTTGTGTGAGAAATGGGTTATGCCATTACATTGATGTTTGATACCACACAAAGCAAAAAACCCTTCAAAAGGAATGAAGAATCAGGCTCTGAATACAGTCCGTTGTTAGGATCTTCTGATAGTGACGACGAAGGAACTATTCTGAGAACACCACGAAGCGCACTATAGATAGTAAGCTAGGGTATCCAGGGAATACCCCATCCATCCACTCTGTCACCACCTCCACCTCTACCACATACACCTACACCTCCACCTCTACCTCCACATCAACCATTCAACATGGCGAACACAATGAATATGTTGATCTTTAAAGGGGTAGGAAGTGAAGACCCCGAAGAATTTTGGTTCATCGTGGATGTTGTGTGGAAGGCACATCAGGTTACTGATGATAATATGAAGAAAGCACAGCTGGTCAATTCGCTATAGGATAGGGTGTTGATGTGTTATATCAAGTTCTGTACAGATCAACTGGGCGCGACAATGGCAGAGACTCAATAGGCACTGAACAATGAGTTTAAGAATCCTAAGTCTTAGGCGCAGTCTGTAACAGAGTTTTAGGAAATACAAGAGCAGGTAAATGAGTCCATGTGGGACTTCGATCATAGGCTAACATGCCTGATCCGATAGGATAATATGAATATCACAGATGATCAACACAAAGAATGGTACATTGCTTTGTTATTGCCTCATCTAAGATTTCCCTTATCACAACAGAAGATAGGAACGCCAGCAGAGGTTGTGGAGATCGCGATGAGGTTGGAAGCATCACCAGTACAAGACAAAAATGTTGGAGTACAACAGATTCAGTCACAGCTAGCAATCCTGCACATGGAGTTGCAGAGCTTGAAAACAGGAAAGTAAGCTTAGTCGGAGGTGCACGCAGAAGTCTGGTGCATAAAATGTAAAGATAAGGGGCACGATAAGGATAATTATCCTATTTATCATAATTACAGAATTGGAGGAGGTCATGTTCCTTTGAAACCTAAGAACATTGCAGGACTGAGCACAGTAGTACCCTTATGGTGTGTTATCTGCCAGATAGATGGGAAGCATGCAACTGACCATTTTCACCTCTTGCAAAAGTTGGTACAGACTCTGCAACAATTATTTTGTACCTTCTATAAATCAGTTGGGCATGATGAGAGAAACTGCCAAATATATGAATTAATGATGGAGCAAACCCCTACGTATCAAATGCAGGCAGAAAATCGGCCTTAGGATCAGGGCGTAGGTGCAATGCACGAAGGATTCCAAGGTCCTGGAAGAGGAAGAGGTGGAGGTGCTAGTCAAGGTTGTGGATAAATCATTTTTTGTAATTGTGGTGAAGCAGGTCATTTTGCGCGCAACTATTAGAACCCAACACATCCATCTTGTCAATACTACAGATAGTTTGACCATGTGATAGAGGATTGCTAGGTGTTGATAGCCAAAATGTAGGAGAAAACGACACAACAGCCCACACAAAAAATATAGATGATGAGAGAAGAGTCTCGTAAAGAGGACCATAACATCAATATCATGACGTGAAGTGCTATTGCAATGGGAGAAGATAAAGGAAAGCAACCAGAAATCGAAGGCTCGGTGCGTAAGGCTGCCGAAAAAGAGGTTGGATTTGATCTCAAAAAAGCTAAGAAAACTTTTATGGAGGCCAAGAAGAATTTTACTGAGGCTTCTACATCAGCAAGTTAGGAGAAACTGGTTGGAAACAATGAAGTGCGAGACGTGGATCCCTCACTATTGGCTACTTTTATGAAAACCTGTATGGAACTGTTGAGGGATCAAAAGGAAGTGGAAAGGCTCCAAAAGCTAATTGACAATTGTACAGGTAAAATCAAAACTCCTCCTGAAAAATGCACTGTGAGGAAATTGGGTAAACATAAGAAGCAGAAATGGCGCGAAATGAGGTTGACAGCGTAGATTGGAGAGTATGAGATGGACCAAGTCATCCTAGATCTAGGATCTGATGTGAACGTGCTGTCAAATAAAATGTGGGAAAGGATGGGAATACCTGTGCTACAATGGTCTCCTATATAGCTACACATGTCCAATCAACAGAAAATCATTCCTATGGGGCATCAGTACAAGGTAACAGTAGACATTGAGGGAGAAAGCGCTCATGCTAACTTTGAAGTAATTGAAGTAGTGGATGACAACAATCCTTACCCTACATTGTTGGGAATTGATTGGGCCTTCGACATGGATTCCATAATTAACTTGAAGAAGTGAAGGATGACATTTGAAAGGAAGGCGCTTCAAGTTATTGCACCATTGGATCCTACTAAGGGAGTGCACTACACTGAACCAGTCCACGACTATGAAGAGGATGACAATTTGGATCAAATATACAAGATTATTGCGCATGATGAATATTGGATCAATCCCACTGCAGATGGGTGAATTACATGGGATAAAGATATCTCCTATACCTTGGATTCAGATGAAGAACTCAAGAATTGGAAAAATAGGTTGCTTGAGGTTTCAACATTGCACTGCAATATGATGACAAAATCACTTTAGTGTGTATCCACGGAGGTAAGAAATCTTCCTCATTATGATGGATTAGATGATGTTAGTTTGTTTCTAGATAAGTTTGAAAGGGAGGTGCCAGAAGAACATCGGTTCTAGGCTCTTGATCTAGCGATGCACCTCCTCATTCGTGGGGTACATATAAGGATAGCTTCACTGACTGGAAAGAATACACGAGAATGATGAAGCTAAGGTTCACGTACTTGAATACCCAACTGATAGAGAAATACTCAGGTAAGGATGATCCATGCGAGCATTTGTCGCGATGGAAAAAAGCTTGGCGAGACGAGCCTTAATCGTAATGGGTACATATATTTTGTCACACCCTAGATACTATTCCAATGAACTGGTACTCGGAAACAAAGCTATGCCATGGGACAGATGAGTGGGATATTGTGAGGGAAATTTTATTTTTAACTTTCTGTTTTGAGGATGGATTTGTGTGCATTGATGAAGCGCTCTAGGAAATCAAGGCCCCGATATTCAGGTTGCCTGAGGAGCCAATAGAATGGGTTCAACCTGACTCGAATAAAAAACTACGCCATGCATTGGAATTCTATAATGTGGCTGCAGAAGAAGAAGATGATCCACGAAATATCAACATTCTAGAGACTGAGGGATAGCGCAAGGTTGAAGGGCCCAAAGCAGCAAACCGTGATATAATAGAACCTTTGAATACAAGGAAAGTGAACATTGGATCTGACATGCAGCCTAAGTTTATGAAGATAGGTGATTATTGGGATGAAGATACAGTGGATAAAGTTGTAGAACTTCTATGTGAATATCAGAACTTGTTTCCTACCAAGTTCTCAGATATGAAGGGAATAGTAGGGGATTTGGGTGTAATGAAAATCACCTTAAAGCCCAATGTGAAGCCTATGAAACAGCGACCCTACTGTCTAAATCCCAAGTATAAGGAGAAGGTGTGCAAAGAGCTGGAAAAAATGCTAGAGGCTGGAATCATTGAGCCAGTGGTAGAGTCTTACTGGGTAAGCCCTATGGTTGCTTAAGAAAAGAAGCAACAAGATGAAATCGGGATATGCGTAGATCTAAGAAAACTAAATGATGCGTGTGCTCATCATCCATTTCCAATCCCATTTACAAATGAAGTTTTGGAGAATGTTGGAGGTCAAGAAGCCTATTCATTCACTGATGGGTTCTTGGGGTACCATCATATTAATATTGCGAAGGAGCATCGCAGCAAGACTAGCTTCGCGATGGAGTGGGCATGCTTCTAGTGCACAGTGATGCCATTCAGGCTTAAGAATTCACCCTTGATCTTCTCAAGGGTTGTAGTTGCAACTTTTAAAGAGTTCATACATAAATTCTTAGAAGTATGTTTTGATGACTGGACTATGTTTAGGTTGGTAAAGTTCCATGTTCCAAGTCTGTGCCTTATGTTGGATACTTGTCGCAGATACCAGAGTGTCATGAATTTAAATAAATGTATCTTTTGTGTGCCTTATGGGATCCTACTGGGTCACGTGGTATGCAAGCAAGGATTAATGATATACCCTATGAAGATAGTTTTTATTGTCAACATAGAGGCTCCCAAGAATGTAAAGCAACTACGTGCAACCGTCGGCCACATTGGATACTATGGGAAGTTTATCAAAGCTTATGCACAAACAATTGCGCAAATGGAGAAGTTACTAAAGAAGGATGAAAATTTTTGTTGGGATGAGGAGTTTCAACATAGTCTGGATGTGTTAAAGGAATAGATGGCGACTGCGCCCATTTTGGTGTTCCCAGACTGGAAGAGAGAATTTCATGTTTATCTGGATGCCTCTTGTATTGCGTTAGGTGCACTATTGACCCAATCAGGTGAAGGAGAAATTGATCATTCTATATCCTTCACGAGTAGGAAATTATCAAAGGATGAGAAGAACTACTCAACTATAGAGCGTGAAGGGTTGGTGATGGTGTATGTGCTACAAAAAATTCGACATTACCTATTGGGTTTTCACTTCAAGATGTATACAAATCACTCCGCTCTCAAGTACCTGGTCAACATGCCTATGTTGGGGGGATAGATCTGTAGGTGGTTATTTCTCTTCCAGGAATATGATTTTGAGGTGATTATGAAGCCCGATCACTTAAACATAGGACCATATCATCTATCCAGAACTGGGACGGGCGAAGAACCCACTAGTTTTGAAGAATGATTTCCGGATGTGCAACTCTTTGATGAACATGTCACAGATGATCACTTTGAAGACATAATCCAATTTTTAATCACTGGGACAACTTCAGAAGGATATTCTACACAGTGGAAAAAGGAATTGATGGTCTGAGCAGCTGATTTTTCTGTAATAGCTAGACACTTGTATAAGATGGGCATTGATGAAATAATGCGCCGATATGTTTCAGTGTTTGAATGGTCTAGCATTCTTGCTGAAGCATATGGAATAGTGGTTGGAGGACACTATGCAGGCAGAGCAACCGCCTAGAAGATTCTGCGTGTAGGATTGTGTTGGCCAACGGTGCATAAGGATTCTAAGGTGTATTGCACGGCATGCGACACTTGTCAAAGAATGGGGAAGCCTTCGCGAAGGGATGAACTGCCGTTAAACCCACAAATTTCATTATAGGTATTTGATAAATGGGCAATTCAATTTGTAGGTCTGATACAATCACCAGGGAAAAATATGTGCATGCATTACATTATTACTGCGACAAAGTATTTGACCAGATGGGCAGAAGCACAACTGGTCAAAGACTATAGCACTGCTAAAGCCGCAAAGTTCCTTTTCAAATTTGTTTTGACTCGATTTGGATGTCCTAAGATATTGATAAGCGATAAGGGTATGCATTTCTTAAATGAAGCAATTATCATGATGCTTCAATAATTCAAGTTTTATCATTAGAACGGTGGTGCCCTATCATCCTCGAGCTAATGGTATGGTTGAAGCATTCAACAAGATCTTGGAGAATGCACTGACAAAGGTCTGCAACGTGAAAAGGAATGATTGGGATGTACGAATACCAGCAGCCTTATCAGCATATAGGACAACGTGTAAAATGTTGACAGGACATACTCCGTTTAGAGTGGTCTATGGGATGCAGGTTTTGATGCCCATTATGTATATTGTGTCGAGCCCGTGAATTGCAGCATTGATTGATATGGCTAATCGCGAGCCTATGGATGAATGCTTCGCATAGTTTATGGAATTAGAAAAAGACTAGTTTTTAGCAGGATTTCACCAACATGTGCAAAAGGAGAGGGAGAAGGCATGGCATGATCGACACATCAAGAAATGCACCTTTTAGGTGAACAATTTGGTTTTGTTATATGACAGAAAATTGACGAAATTTCCTAGAAAGTTTCAAATGCATTGGATAGGTCCCTATGTAGTCAAGAAAATTACATATGGTGGCACAGTTCGACTTGTGAAGCTGAGTGGGGAATTGTTTCCGAGAAAAGTCAATGGTAATCGATTGAATTTGTAAAAAGGTTATCCATCCCCTACATAATGACTATATGATGGCTTGATAGTCTTAGTACTCAAGGGAGCTACAAGGAAGTAAGGGATTGTAAACTACACTCCCTGGGAAGTGGAAAAATGAAGTAAGGGGGTTACGCGATGGAAGTAAGAAGTGCGCCGGTGGGAGTTGTGCCAGGAAGGTTGCACCATGCAGGTTGAATTTGCATAGCAAGGTCGAAAACTAACTATTGGGTGCACTGTAGGTGATTAGATGGTGAAATTTCCGTTAGAAGGAGTGGGTAGGTTGCATTTATGGCACAATTCTTTGGAAGTTTGCCACCAAAGATGCATTTATGATAGAAATTTGAAGGGAACTGTCGGATTTGAATTCAAATTCGCCTATAAATCTTGGAAGCTAGACAATGTTAGAACACTTTGATTTCAGATAATTTTCTTTATCCCTTGCTGCCAAAGAGATTACTGTATGTTTGAGAAGATTTGGGAAGACATTTTAGCCCAACCAGAACTTTCCAGCTTACCTAAGTGGTGCTGAGAGATCATATTTGAGAGAATGACGACCACTAACCCCGCAAAAGGTGAAAGTTTTGAATTTGCAGCGCCTAAAGTCGTATAGGAAATGGAAGAAACACCCTCTATAACTACAGTGCTAAGGTCACCTAGTCCTAATTTGTCTACTGTCGAGAAGAAACAAAAGAAACCTCAGCAAGTTTCGGTGCGCTAATCACCGAGGAAAAACCCCCATGAGATTCAACAAAAGGGGAAATTGGATAAGTCAAAACAATCGCATGAGTCCCTGGATCCTGATGAAGAAGAGCTTCAAGGCAGAATTGAGGAGATGGAAGTTGAAGAGGGTGAGCCTACAACTCAGCTCCCAAATTATATCCCACCAGGACAAGGAAAAGCGAAGGTACCAAAGGACCTAGATACTGCAAAGTTCATGGTTTCTACACCACTGTTGCTGGAGAAGGTGGTATTTGAAGGCACTCTCTTAGGGAAAATTCCTATGCTCAAAATGGAGGATTGGGATATGGCAGATCATGAGAAATTATCCCAGTTGGTGCTGAATAAGTATTTGGAAACGATCTACAACGAGGGGACCGAAGTAATGCGACTGGAGCCAATGAAATGGGTCACGGGGGTTGAACAGGAAGGATTGCTAAATATTTTGTACGTGTAGCATTTTAGTAGAACAAACATCAACACAGTTTGTGTTTGACAATTTCTTACCCCAGTGCATGATTGGTGACTCTGGTTGGGAGAACCCATCCCTATTATCGATATGTTGATCCATCAAATCACTATGTTGCCCCATCAGGGGGTGGATCCAACAGAGGCATTTGGAGGAAAAATCAAAGAAAAATAAGTCACAGACCAAATGAAGAGCGAGTTCGGCCTAGTGAAGAAGTCATCTGGATATTACACTCGCTCTATTATAGGCAAGGCGGTGTAGTTTGCCACGCAGATCTTGGCCTACAAGATCATGAGGAAGTGTCGCATGGACGAGGTTCCGACGTTAGAAATTTCACTAGATGTGCAACATGCTAAGAAGGTACAGTACAACTAGGTGCAGTACCTCTGCAAGGAGTTTCTGGAAAACTGTCGGGAGACCCAAGACAATGGAAAGGAATTTCACAATGCTTGGCTGCTACTATTGATTGCGTTGGTCGTGTGGAGGCTAGCACAAGATTGTCAATTCCCTCCACAGGAAGCTGACTTACTAGAAGCCGCCAAGTTCGCTTCGATCTTTGGCGACGAAGGACCCTGCAAGAGTCATGGAAACCAAGATGTTTTGGGTGCTGGTCGATATGGATCTTCGCATGGTGATCAACTAGAGGCCAAGGCTATCACCAACTCTATTTGAGCAATTAGAGGCTTATGAAGAGTTCAAGGCGACTTTTAACAATGTGTCTATCCGCGTGAGAAAGGATCCAAAGAAAACATGGTAAAAGTTGTCGTACCTGGTGAGTGAGGCTGATGCACAAGAGATTATGGGGAAATGGCCAGGAGAGTGGTTGCAACCATCAAAGCTTGGCGTGGGTACAAGTAAGGTAGGGGAAAGTTCCTCCACGCATGCCACAACAACACAGAAGGAGAAGGAGGCTGAGCAAGCCACAACTAGAGAGAAAGCTGAGCAACAGAAGAAGGAAGTTGCTGCCAAAGAAATTGTTCCTAAGGCAATTGTTGAGAAAGACCATTATTGATGTTGAGGAGTCCACTTCAAAACACATTAATGAAAAATGGGATTATGATATTGAAGAAGGTGGGGCTAAGGAGCAGCGCACTCCCTTTAAACTAAGGAAGTGGACCAAGGAGACGACTTCCAGACCTCGAAAGAAGAAGAAACATGACAAGCACTCACATGTTTATCCAATGGTCCTCATGAAGGAGGAATTGGATGAAATCGAAGACAAGGTGCACAACACCATGACGGAACTGTGGAAATAGTTTGAACAACAGTACCTGCAGGTGCCGAGGAATGTGCAGAAGGATTTGTGCGACCTGTAGATTCAGATGGGATGGCTGCAAGAGAGTGTTGCCTAGGCGAGTGGGATTCAAGAAATCTTGCAACAAGAGAGCGCGACTGTGTTTGACATTGATCCAACTCTGGACCTTAGAGTCATTCCGCTACCAGAGGGGTCCCTGCAAGCTCATTCAGAGGAAGGAAACACTTAGTTGGCATAGCTCAAGGACATGGGTGTCAATCTCGTGGCACTTCCTATTCAGACCCTCCATGAATTACATCAAGGAGTATCCGACAAGCTAAGGGTCAGGGAGTAGCGTACACCGCTAGTAATCAACGAAGTGAAGGCCAACAATGAGTAAATCTTCGCAGAAAAGGTGTTGGCATTGAAAGAGAGATTTAGAAATGGCCACGCAATACTAAATGTTGGAGGTGTCCATTACATAGGCATGTAATATGGTGCTAGAACTAAACATTCTCGACGACGCAGAATCAACAACAAAGATTAAAAAATTGGTTGCAGTAGTCAGGGAATCAAAGGAGGAAATCGACCAAGTTTGATTTGAGTTATAGATGCATATCTCAGAGTTGCAGTTGAAGTTGTAGCCGAACACTCCGCCAGAAGTTTGGGAACAACGCAGAGCATCGATTAAAGAAGAAATGGCCACTCAGGACACAACACTCAAGGACTACACAGATCTATTTGAATAGGCCATGGAACTTTAGACATATCTGCAGGAGGATCCCACTCTGTAGAAGATTGGTATAGACATCAGGGAGAAGCAGTAGCATTTTGACAAAATCAAGTCGACTGCGTGCACTTCAGCTCCAGTCCAGTGCTTCACTTGGCTACAGGAAGGACAACAGTTGCAGACATCGATTGAAGAACTACAACGAAAATACGCCATCTTGAGGGCCTGGAAAAAACCATGGATAGATAAAGGGTGTAGGATCACTTTGTTAGCTCATGAAAAATTGAAGACCATCCAATAGACACAACGGACGATGGGCCTCGCGGTGGAAGGCCCTACTATAGAAAAGTTGATCGAAAAAGTACAACAGGTAGTGGTGTAGGGTACTGCTGGTTTGTAAGTACTGAAGGTGGAGTTCCACGAACTCCAAGAGAAGATTGTTGTGCCAATCGAGTGACTCAAGAGTGAGTCACCCAATTTTTGTTAGGGGCCTTTTGAGATAGGGTCCCCGGGGTCAAATTTTGAGTAAAAGTTAATATATTTTTGTATAAAGTGTAAAGTCTCCAAGTAATGTGGAAATGGAGCAAAAAGATAGTATGATTCAAAGGGGATTTAGTCCCTTAGGTGGGTAGGTGATAGGACATTTTTGAGACCAGCCCATGGTCTGCAAACCATGATATTTTAAGCAAAATGCTATATATAGATGATTCATAGAGAGTCTAAAAAAGTAACTTTTTGGTAAGAATCATTGTATTGGGAAAGAAGCTAAGGCAGGAAAGGATTGTTTCCTATACTTAGGTGAAAGGTGAATGCTCCTACCGCTGAGTGTGTGGAGACCTTGGTAAGTTCGCAGGTTGAGTGCGCAGGCCCCTGCAGCTGAGTGTGTAAGGAAAAAAAGTCTGTAATTGAACGATTATACTAAATAAAGACAATTTTGGGCCAATTTGGATGTATCTGTGTATTATTTCTTACTTCTGCAAGTTTATGTATATTTTCTCTATGTTATGATTTGCATGAATTAATGCTTATTTGTTGCGCAAAAATAGTAGATTTGTATATTTATGCATGTTAAGGATAATTAAGGACCTTCACAAAGATCTGCACATTGTTTAAGCATATTTACAATAATTGTATGTTTGAAAGGGTTAAGGTGTGCAGAGGTAGATCTAATCCATAAGGACTCCACGAACCTATCACACAAGACTCTGGATGCATAAAACTAGTTCTTTCATCCCCCAATGCTACTTCGGGTGGGATTGCAGCCTGCGCTATGCAGGTTATTGCCGAAAGGGCCAGTGGTTAGAGTTTTGTTGGTTGGTGCAGATAACGTTGAACTTGGGTCAAGCCCTATCAAGCCAACAATGGTCAACCATGGTCAATTATCATATAACACACATTGTTACAATGATTGTGTGAATATGAAAATCAACCATGGTAAACCATGGTCAACCATGTTTGTTTTAGGGTTTATAATATATTTATTTTAGGGATTATATACCTTGGGTTTAATATTACTTCCTTGGGTTTATAGTCCCTTGGGTTTTTAACATTGATCCCTTAGGTTTATTATTCCCTTTGGTGTTTAATATCGATCCCTTGGGTTTAATTATTAGTATGAATAATCCCTTACATTTATTAATTTGTAGAGAAATTATAATATTATTATAAGTTTATAATATAACATATATTAAGTTAATGCATGTGTTGTATATTAACTACATTTAATAATGCAATTGTGTTAGAAATAAGAAAAACACCAACTTCTTAAACAAAAAAATATTTCCCCTAAAGTTACCTAATCTAACCAAGTTGTTCCATATTTGTCATAAACAAACCATAACGCGAAGTCAATTGAATATTTATGATTAGTTAAAAAGTATAATTTTCCATCAATTCTATGTTTCGGATGGCTTTTCAAATCTTACCAGCCACGAATCATGCCACTAATAACGACTTCAATTATATTTCAATTTTCTCTCCTTGGATGACCACTGTCATGTCCCTACACCTGCGGTAGTCTTCCAACCTCTTATAGTGAGGTGCGCCACCACCGAACACTTTCTTTTCAGCAATACTTATGTTCGTGGACTATGCCTACTTTCACTTTAACATTAATTAGCTTGTGTTTTGCAACCAAGTAAACATACATTTATCCTTTATACCAATGAAGCCCATACTCATTCATTATCCATAACAATTATAAAGACAACAACAATTGCAACAGTATAAAGGGGAGGGGCAATTCCCCGTAATGTGAGTTTGCCCGAATCAATATATTATATAATCATCATTTTTACAATGTACCGGCTAAGTCCTTGGGAAACCCCAAATTTACACTTAGACAAATTTTCACAACTTCGGCAAACTCGGTTTCCCAGCTCGTCGGCACCTCCGCACGGTCGCCGCACGACTCTCCAACCCGTCGTTCACCTCGTCGCACCTCTTCGCCGGTTTGCTCTTCGTTTGGTCGCAAACGCCCAAACCGTGTATCCCTGCCCACACGTAGTCCCGCTTGCCAACTCTTGACAAACGCCCAAATCGTGTGCACAACACGTAGTACCGCCTGCCCAACTCAACGACCTCTGTTTCCAACCTCCGTTTCACCTTCGTGCACACTTGCACAGTGGGCAGGCGCTCACCCGAGTCGCCAAGGCACCCACGCCAAGTCGTCGCACAAACGCCTCTGCACAATGCACCCGGGCATGCCTTGCCCAACACATCCACCTCTCACCAAGTGCGACTCACCAAGAGGAGCGCAAGAGGTATGCGCTCATCCTCCACTTAAAACTGCGCACTAGAAGCTCTCCTCCAAGAGCGAAGATAGAGTGATCTGCGATGATGCCTTTGAACGCTCTACGCTCAAGAATATATACATGTTTTAGTGTGTGGGTGGGCTGCCTAGCTGACTGCCCACACACCCCTCTTGCACGCCATACTCAAGTTAGCCTTGGGCTCTCCCATAGGTCGGCCAACCCCTCGCACATCCCTTCAAACCATGGTATAAACCATCGCCACTTTTTCCACAAGTGTCGTAATCGTTCATTGTTTCGTCGCATGGAGCTCGCAGAAACGTCACATTTCCTCCGCACGCCCGGTTCGTCGCACCCGCCTGTCGCACTATCGCACGCCCGTGCATGGTCACCCGACGCCCAACCGCACTGCAGCTCCGAGGACCTTACATCCTCCTCCACCTGAAATCATTGTCATCCTCGACAACATACCATCCTGGTAGCCATCCACCAAGATCTTCCATGATGTCAACTCCTCCACATACTGTAACTATCACTGCATCATATGTAGAACCACTGTCTCCACCATGTCTCACCTTGGCAACCATCTGTCACCAAGATCACCATACCAAGGTATACACCTCATCGGTATGTCATTCATCAGAGATCATCTCGATCCATTATCATCGATCACCCCATCAAAATCTCCACATGCTGCTCTCCCATGGAAGGCTGGTCCCTCCATCCAAGCTACATGCCCACTGCAACATCCCGTGTCGACCTCATCATGTGTCATCATGTGAACTGCTGCCATGATACTCCAACACAATGCTAACACATCTTTGCACACTGTCGACCCCCATGTCTGAACTAGTCGGATGGCCAGTCCAACTGTCACGCTCAATCATGAGAATGCACATCCTCATGCCACCATCAGTTGTTTCTCAAGACATCCTGCCACATCCTCAACTCGATCAAGAATCCATCTCCATATAAGTGTAAGCCATTCTCAGGTCCATGAAGTAGTCCTCATCTCATCTGCAACATGTTTTCCAAAGTAGTTGAATCTCGGCTCAACCCATGCCTAAGTATTGCCACCAAGGCATCATCATCGTTGTAACTCCATCACTCCAAAGTGTCTCATATCGATCATCCACATCAAGTCACTCTTCCAAGCCATGACCATACATGTACTTTGAAAGTATGCATCCCATACTGCATCAAAGTCTCTGACCTCAGCTCCTCAATGGATCATATCCTCTAAGTCCACCATATATGAAGTCCCTAAAAGTCACAACCTCATGTCATCATGAGCTCCATAATCAGCTCATAAATCCAACCAAGTCCATGGCCTTGTTGTACAAGAGTGCACAACCTCTCCACCAACTCATAAGTAATAAGTCTCCATATCACATCAGCAAATCCATCCGCACAACATCCCTTCCTTGGCACTCCTCATTGGATGCCCATAAGTGACACCTCTACAAGTGCTCTTGCACAATGTCCCAGTATAAGACTGCCATGCTCCATGTCTCCAACCTGATGTCCATGACTAAGTTGCCCATGTAGTCCAACCAAGTAGACCCATCATAACAATCGGTCATCTCATCCAAGTCTGCTATCTTCGGTTTAGGGAACTCGGTCACCCAACCATATCATCATCATCATGAGTCCCTTCCATCATAGCTCCTCCACCAAAGTGTCCACCAAGACTATCTCTTGGTCTCGGCGATGAGAAGTCCACCCAAGCATCATCATCATACCTCAAGTGTGTGCCCTCCTCAACTGTCCATGAGTCACGCCAGACACTTAGCCAAAGTGGCTAAAGCATGACCCAATCCTCCACAACAATCATCATGTTCCACCCTTGTCAAGGGCCTTTGTACCTTCTACCATAAGGTCACAAACAACCCCAACAAGTCCTGCAACAATAAAAAATCCTTGTCCTTCATCATCATCATGAGGCTCTTCCTCATTTATCCATGTCTGCAAACTTCACGATCCTGGTCCAACTTGATCAATCTCAAGTTCATCCTCCATCGTTGTCATGTCTGCAACATCTTCAAACATCACGGCTTCCTCTTCCTTGTTTGCACAATCTGCAACTTCATCTTGCTCCATTGTCCATCCAAGTTGAAGAAGCTCATTTTCAACATTCTTTTCCAAGACTTCAAGTTCCTTTCGAATTCGAGGATTCTCTTCTTTCAACCGCTTCAACCCGTATAAGGTAAGCAAGAGATTCCTTTCACCTTCTCCCAAACTTGCCATGTCTTGTCGTTCAGCTTGGTCCAAGCACGAAGCTTCACCCCTGCTAAACCTTTCACCAGCTTCACCAAGTTCCCTGCAATCATGAACCGGCCCTTGTTCCACTTGTATGTGAAACGACTTCCTTCACCTACAAGTACCTGCTTCCACTGCCATCAACTGTCAAGTTTCCAAGTGTACCCACACCTGCACTTCGTCACGAGCAACCCTGCTCCAACACTAGCTCCAACCGAGCTCTAATACCAACTGTCACGCCCCTACACCTGCGGTAGTCTTCCAACCGCTTATAGCGAGGTGCGGCACCACCGAACATTTTCTTTTCAGCAATACTTATGTTCGTGGACTACGCCTACTTTCACTTTAACATTACTTAGCTTGTGTTTCACAACCAAGTAAACATACATTTATCCTTTATACCAATGAAGCCCATACTCATTCATTATCCATAGAAATTATAAATACAACAACAATTGCAACAGTATAAAGGGGAGGGGCAACTCCCCGTAATGTGAATCTGCCCGAATCAATATATTATATAATCATCATTTTTACAATGTACAGGCTAAGTCCTTGGGAAACCCCAAATTTACACTTAGCCAAATTTTCACAACTTTGGAAAACTCGGTTGCCCAGCTCGTCGGCACCTCCGCACGGTCGCTGCACGACTCTCCAACCCGTCGTTCACCTCGTCGCACGTCTTCGCCAGTTTGCTCTTCGTTTGGTCGCAAACGCCCAAACCGTGTATCCCTGCCCACACACAGTCCCGCTTGCCAACTCTTGACAAACGCCCAAATCATGTGCACAACACGTAGTACGGCCTGTCCAACTCCACGACCTCCGGTTCCAACCTCCGTTTCACCTTCGTGCGCACTTTCACGGTGGGCGGGCACTCACCCGAGTCGCCAAGACACCCACGCCAAGTCGCCGCACAAACGCCTCCGCACAATGCACCCGGGCACGCCTTGCCCAACGCATCCACCTCTCACCAAGAGCGCTCTCACCAAGTGCGACTCACCAAGAGGAGTGCATGAGGTATGCGCTCATCCTCCTCTTAAAACTACGCACTAGAAGCTCTCCTCCAAGAGCGAAGATAAAGTGATCTGCGATGATGCCTTTGAACGCTCTACGCTCAAGCATATATACATGTTTTAGTGTGTGGGTGGGCTACCCAGCCGACTGCCCACACACCCCTCTTGCACGCCATACTCAAGTCGGCCTTGGGCTCTCCCATAGGTCGGCCAACCCCTCGCACAGCCCTTCAAACCATGGTATAAACCATCGCCACTTTTTCCACAAGTGTCGTAATCGTTCATTGTTTCATTGCATGGAGCTCGCAGAAATGTCGCATTTCCTCCGCACGCCCGGTTCGTCGCACCTGCCCATTGTGCGCCCGTGCACGGTCACCTGGCGCCCAACCACACCGCAGCTCCGAGGACCTTACAACCACCATGGTACCACCCATCGTGGGCATAGGGGTAACGCCATATCCATGAATTGATAGCTACAACTTCTTGATATTTTATGGAAAATTAGCTACCCCATTTTATCACTGATTAACATTTTATTTTTTTCCTCCAGTGGAAGACTACCGTGGTACCACCTGTCATGGCCATAGGGATAACATTGTATGAGTGTTTAATTGATGTGAATTTTGGACACCCATGAGAAAAGGGATCTTGGTGCTCTCTTATCGTTCAAAACACAGTTACCAAGTTTAAATTTGAATTCGATTTGATATGGAAAAGATTTGACCATATAAATTTCAAAACAATAAAAATTTGACAGTACACATATTATAAGAGTAACATATTTTTATTTTTTTTCCCAAATTTTTAAAAAATTGAAATGATTTTTTCCAATAGAACAAGAAGATACCTCATTTACTTATTTCCAATATTAATCTTTTGTGTAGATTTATAATGATAATATAAAATGCATCAAATTTATTAGTAATAAGAATTGGGAAAACATATAAGCAAAATCTAGTAATAAGGATAACAAAAACTCAAACCTAACTGTAATCTAAAAAATTAGATATTAGCTACTATAAGTATGTTTAAGTGATCTGCACATATCAAGGGATTTATATCTTAATCACTATCTCTTTGGAATGAAAATTTATTTAACATAAATGTGTAAATTTATATCTTCATTATTATCTTTTTGGGATCTATTTCTTAACAATAAGTGTGTAAATTAATCTCTGTGGTGGATAATAAAAAAAAAAACAAAAAAAAAATTAATTGAATTCCAAACAAACTACACTTAATCTATGTGGTGGATAAGAAAAACAATCCACTTTAATTGAATTCCAAACAAATTATCATCATTTTACAGTGAACCTATTTTAATTGAATTCGAAATAAATTATCATCATTTTGTAGTGAACCTAATGATTGTAATCCATTAGAACCATGAAAATGTGAAAATACTATTTTAAAGTTTTTTATTTTTTAAATATAAAATTTAACCTTCTTATTAAATTGTGACTTTCTTTGTAATTGCATTTTCTGTAACATAATTTTTTGATCCGATAGATGTTTATACTACTATGGTTGCATACATTGTTTCATAACGTCACGCCCTCGCTAAGCCTCAAGAATCATAAACAGTTTAAAAGGGACGTGCCCCTACTAAGCCTCGTTGCGTAGAATCACAATAGGTGGTTCAAAGTTCAAATGGAACTAGATAACCACACTCACTCTCAACTTGAACTGATTTCAAAAACAAAAAATGTCATATCGTATTAAAATTAACAAATTGAAACGTGAACTGAAATATACTAACAATTTTTTGATTTTTTTTAGCCAATACGACCGAACTTGGTAACTATGGTTAAAAACGCCACCACATACTAGCCAAATGACTTACTCTCTAGCTAGATGGTGGAAATCTCTGATAATACCTTCTCGTGGTATGGTATTCGTTGTAGACCATATACCTGAAGAGTTGTTTCCATTGACCTCTCTAATTCAAAATTATATTCAAATACTAAAATATTTTCCTGTGTGAATGAGACGAACATGTTGATGGGTAGCCTTTCATCGCCTCTTGGAAATCTATCACTATTGCACACTCTCAATTTTTCTTGTAATGGTTTAACCTGAGCAATTCCACCTGAGTTTGGCCAAATTAAAGCATTACGACTACTCGACCTCAGCTACAATGATATGAACAACTGTTGGAAATTAATGCTTACATTCCATATTTGAGAAATTGGTTTGTGATGGTTGAGAAATTCTCTCAACCACTCTCTCTAAATTAGGAATAAGTTGGATCTCAAAAACTCTATTTAATAGAGTGATCTGAATGTAATCCGTGTGTGAGTGTCTTTGCACATACACCATTTGTGCATAATATATGTTTGAGTTTTTGTGATTGTGTGATTTTAGCTGTTTCTATCATGGTATCAGAGCACAAGATCAGAGGCCTGTGTATTGTGAGTCCAAATCCATTTTTTTTTGTTTGTCCATCATAATTGACATTGTTTTTTATTTCTGTTTTTTAATGCCCAGTGCTGAACGCAAACGCGAGACAAGTATGCTGGACCTGCCAGAGAGCTGTATATCTGCCATTTTCTCCTTTACTATGCCGCGCGACATTAGCAGACTGTCAGTTGTCTCCAAGCTCTTCAAATCTGTGTCCTATTCGGACGATCTCTGGAACAAATTCCTTATGCCTGGCTTTATCCAAATTGCTTATTATTACTATTTTTCAAACGGTTCGATGCCCAAAACTTCTTTAAACAGTACAAGTGATATAGCATCTGTGAATCTTTTTAGAGAAAATGGAACGAAAGGGGTGTCACCAATATGGTCGGATCTGAAGATAATGGTTGCAGAAGCGAAGAAAGTGATGGGAATTCGGAGCTTTCAGATATTTGTAGCTCAAGGGGTCATGGGATCATTTCCATGGTCGGCTCTATCGTTTGTACCCATGTGGCTGGAGCTCATTGGCTTCTCTCATGAAGAGACTGCATTTCTGATGACTCTGTTTACCGTGGGGTGTTCCCTGGGTGGATTGTTTGGAGGGCGAATGAGGGACGTTATTGCCAGACGCCTTCCAAATGCTGGAAGGATTATTCTTTCGCAAATAAGTGCAGGTCTGGCTATTCCTTTGAGTGCAGTTCTGCTGCTAGTTATGCCTCGTGATCCTTCTACTGGGTTGGCACATGGCCTAATGTTTTTCATCATGGGAATCTTCATATCATGGAACGGAGCTGCCACCAACAATCCCATATTTGCAGAAATTGTACCTGAAAAGGAAAGAACAACTATCTATGCCTTGGACCGATCATTTGAAACAATCCTCTCATCCTTTGCTCCGCCAGTGGTTGGCATTCTGGCCCAACATGTACACGACTCCAGATTCGAGGTACTTGCGGAATTAACAGTGGTTTCGTGGTTGGAGGTCCGTGGTCAAATCGACTGCAGGCTTTTGTCTTCGGATACCAACTACAGAGTGGTGTTTGTCCTTAAATTCAGAGAACGTCAGTTTGGGTGGACAATGCCAGTTACTTTTTCAGTTACAACGCCGGATAGAGAACAGATGGAAAATACATTTGTGATTATATTAGTTTAATTTCCATTATTATAAAATGTTTTGAAGAAATCAAGAAGTAGTAGTAAGGCTCAATATGGATGGTTGTCCAGATAGTATGGCAGTTGCGGATCTAGGGAAGGATCCCTCAATAGTGGTAGACGTGGTGGTTTCCTAATGAGGTTATTCGACAGATTGGGATGTTGTCCAGTAATTGACTTCGAGAGGTCCTGTATTCGGGAGTTGAGGAAGGGAACTCGGGAATCCAACTTGCCAACTACACCTTTCCGAGGGTTATGAGGCAACTTGATGGAGCATCTACTGATAAGCTTGATTATTTTGTTATTTTCATGTAATGTAATCATTAAGGGGGGGTGTTGGAAATTAATGCTTACATTCCATATTTGAGAAATTGGTTTGTGATGGTTGAGAAATTCTCTCAACCACTCTCTCTTAATTAGGAATAAGTTGGATCTCAAAAACTCTATTTATTAGAGTGATCTGAATGTAATCAGTGTGTGAGTGTCTTTTCACATACACCATTTGTGCATAATATATGTTTGAGTTTTTGTGATTGTGTGATTTTAGCTGTTTCTATCAACAACTATATTCCAGTGTAGTTGGGCTTGTTTCAGAAGCTAAAGTACCTGGTTCTAGGAAAAATACCACTTCAATTAGGTAATTTGACACAGCTTACACATCTAGGTATTTTTAGCTTTAGTATTTCTAGTTCTATTCCTTCAAAAATATTCAAACTTCCCCTCTCTTATCTATCTCTTCATGCTACTCTCACATGGAGGAGCTTATCGTGATTGCATATTTTTTAAGCTAGTTGATGTGGCCAACGGGCCCCATCCGTCTCTGTTACGAATTTTGTTAATACTGTCAATATTCCGACACTTCACAACTCCCTTGATTTTCGACACCTATAACACCTGACTCCCATAAGCTAATACAGGTGGTGGATAATACATGAACTTAAATTCATTCAATGTTACCTCTGCACCAAAGGATTTCAAAATTCAAATGCTTTCCCTGTTGAGATTTCAAATTGAAAAATTAAGCGCTAAATTTCTACAGTTTGCTGAATAGATAATAGATGCCTCTCTACTTTGTTTTGAGCCTCTCCCGATGTGGCATGGGCGCCATCCCCCACTATAACAACATCCAAGTTAACTCCATAATGCACATAAGCAAGAGGCTCCTCATGGCGAGATCTCTTCTCCATCTGAAGGTTGCGGCTGCGGGTGCTCTTTCTCGAGTAGGGGGACGTGGATATGATTTGAGATCAAATGTAGGCATTCAAGCTATGTAAGCTCCCTTCACAACGCCACTAAAATCCCCTCCAATAACATATTATGATCTCAACACTTTTAAAATCAAAGTTTATATTGGGAATAAAATACTAATTTACTTGATTCTGTTCAACACTTTTAAAATCAATGTTTATATTGGGAATAAAATACTAATTTACTTGATTTTGTTCAACGCTTTTAAAATCAACGTTTATATTTGGAATAAATTACTAATTTACTTGATTCTGTTATCTTTTACTTGATGTTACTTTGCAGGCGAGGATACACAGAGTACCATTGAAGGAAGAAAGTACAGGATTAATTCGAGCATAACCAAAACAAGTTGATACGGTTATTAAAAGAGGTTTTGGAGGTCGGATCCTGTAATGGATTACCATATCACAGAATATCACTTTGGTGAAGCCGATGTAGCTAAACAGAGAAAATATTCTCAGGTTCGATTCAACTAATTCCAACAGAGTACCAAATTAAGGCTACTCGATTTAATTTCAAATATAAAGCTTTCATGATGTCATGATGTGCAGGTCGAACAAACATTTTTGGAAGGAAAAGATGTACTCTGGATGCATTTACATATTATTTGTATCATTTTATTAATATCAATCAAGCAAGTGCTATTGAATTTCTGAGTTTGAAGTTTTTGTTTGAGATAAACTACTTTGTTTATGAGTATATTACACTTAATCCATAAAATTAGCCTTAATTTTGAGAAAAATAAGTTCATGTTGGTTTCCAAATAAGTTTTCAATGAGACTCGCAGACTACTATAATCCTAAAAACAAGAGCTAGTCCCAAATACAATCAGGATATTGATGAATTTTGGAGCCCAATAGGAATGTGTAAATTATTCACAATCCATTGAAAATTTATTAAATCACTCTCAAGATGAGACGGACACTATAGGATGAGATGGACACTATAGGATTCCATTCACGTCATATTCTTATGTTGGTTATAGGAATTTATCTATTTAGTTGGCAACATTTTTTTGAAATTGTTGCTCCAAATAGTGTGTTAATTCTTTTCGTCAAGAGAGAATATTTTAAAATACTAGATATTATAGTTATTTCTATTAAAATTGACCTAAGAACCTAGCCTCCTTGATTCCAGAACTTCAAAGAAATATTTTTGACAAATTAAATGCGCAATAAAAAATTATTCATTTACTACCAAAAATTACTTAACTTTGAAATCTAAAGATCAAAGTAATATTTTTGACACATTAAATATGCAATGAAAAAAATATTCATTTACTTTGATGGCAAGAACTACCACTAATAAATGAATAAAATGCAATCCACCTTTGATTAATGAATGAATAAAACAAATGAATCCCAAATCCAAAAGTTCTCTTTTTCTTGAAATTTGTAAGACCTTTGGGCTTATAAATACAAGGGATTTTCTTTTTACTACGAAATGGACAAAACCTAGATGAGTATTTCCTATATTAAATAATTTATTTATTGTTTATCTGTCAAATATATTATTTTGAAATTATCTTTTGAGATTAAACTTTTTTTTAAAGATCCTATTACATTATATGTAGTCATAAGACAATGCTTAGTTAAATTTGTTTATCCTCCTAATATGTTTAGTTATAAGATTTACATTATATCGAGTTATAATAACATAAGATTTACATTATAAGAATATATTAGACAAGGCTTTTCAATAAATAAGATAAATGAGAAAATAGTTTAACTATTAAAGGAGAGTAAAATATTTATGGTTTATTAATTGAAATATGCCAAGTCATTCTATAATACTCAATTTATTTTTTTTAGTTTGACTTTAGAAAAAAAAAAAAAATTGTTAATACATTGTTATATGGCAAGGTTCTATGTGGTGGTAGGAATGTAAAGATCTTGTTTGGTAATTACAAACTCTTCAACCTGATTGGTATTTAAAATAGTGAAGTATTTAAATCATGTGTGTCACATTGTGAATTATAATTTTTTTAATTGATGAGTTTAAAATTTGTAAAAATCTTTATAGTAATTCAAATTAGTACAAAACTTAGATAGTAACAAATTCTTGTTGAAAACATACTATTAGAGGTAAAATAATTGAGAAAGAATGAAAAAAAACATACAAATTTAAATAATTTAATAAATGTCTTACAAAATAAAGATAACTTATCAATTAAGTATTTAATAGGATATAAGAATTTTTTTTAGTTTTTCCCTACTATTCTATATTTCTCTATGTGTGGGGCCCTAGTCATGGAGATGGATTCCATGGATTATATTATACTAATGACCCATATGATAGGATGTAGATTTTGTCTACTTTGGATTTCCATGTTGGTTCCTCACTGAGGGTCTCTTTGGGACACACATTCTTTCCCATATCAAATCATTTGTGTCTCAAAGGAATTGACGAAGCATCTGTCTGTATCACTAGTGGTGTGGTGATAATGGAGATTCTAGTTGTGTACACAAAGATTTCATTTGCTTCATGTGCAAATGTGCTGCAAACATTTTCCTTTCTTCATTAGAAAATTTCATAATTATAGTTCTGCAAGTTGGCTAAATTTACTTCAAATGGATACTTTTTGGAAGTAGTAACTCAACAATCGACCTACTGATTGCAATGTGAAACATTTGAATACACTTATTTGTTGGAACTTGGAAAAGAATGAGAAAATAGGTAATTAGATGCCATAATTAGTTATCCAAACTTGAGGCCATTTGATATTCGAGATTGATAACTGGAGAGTACAGAAAGATTAGTGAAAAATTCCAATGAAAGACTCATCGTCTGAAATACCCCATGTAAAATTGTTGTCAGAGAAGATCATGAGTAGAAAATGCAGAGACCATAGAATCTTCAACATACTATTTCAAGACTTTTTCTTACAGTGATAAAAAGACACAGAACATATACTATAATGAAATGTCCATTATGGAGCCTCTTTCTTATGTCATGGCTATACTTTCTTCCATTTCCCTGCATCGATTCGAACTAAACAAAGTGTTTTTGAAACAATATCCAAGAAAAATGAGAGGTGGTATACTACAACTTTTAGATTTTGAATTTAAATTTGAAACTCAAACAAACTACCCCATCACATTTAATATTTAAACTACCTTGGCAACTCACCATATCACTTACTCAACCATTTGAAAATTGTAGCAATGATCCTAACGAATATTACTTCACAATAAGGGGTTGACAAAAAATGGATGACCGAAATATGGGAGGAAGAGGAGGCTGGAAAAGTGCCAAGAATATCAATACCATACATACATACATCTGGATAACATAGTATTAAGGGCTCTTCATCTTGGTGGATAGTTCTCACCATTCTCCCATTTCTGATCGTTAAATAATGGATACATTGAAAAGATAGATTTTGGAATCAATTCAACAAAAACCATGACCTTAATAACTCTAGCCATTAGGAACTGTAACCCATAGTAACTATAACCAATGATAACTACTACCACAATGAATCTAGATGGCAAGAACTTTGATCAATGACCAAATAAAATGATTATAGGTCATTGGTCATAATAGTTCCCTGATCAAGAAATTCCCTATAACTATGACCAATAAACATTGATTATAGTTCTTGTGAGTCAAGGTTCGTAACTAACAAAGGAATTATTCCCTAGAAATATGACTGAAAAACAAAGATAATAGTTTAATTTCATAGTCAAAGCTCCCACATCATAATTCTTATGGTCATGATTCTTATAAAATAAAGTCATAGTTCCTAATTGACAAGGGAACTATGAACGAAAAAGGAATGATTTCTGAGTTCATAGTTCATGAGGGTCAAAATTCTCGAGGTCAGAGTTACTATGTGTCATAGTTCCTAAGGATTAAAGATCTCAAGTTCATAGTTCTTGTATGTCATAGTTACTATGGTCATAGTTCTTGTCGGTTGTATTTTCTATTCGTTAGATATCCCAATGATAAGAAAGCTCATAAAATTTCTTCAATGAGAGTCGATGAAGTGCTTGTTAGAATATGAGAGGGAGGGGAATATAAATAGAGGGAGAGAGGGATAGAATAGAAAATGTGTAAATGGAAATAGAGACATAGAAAGTGTTGACAATAAATTAGTCATAATGGTACAAACAACAATTACATCTATATGATTCCATTCCATCAAATTCCACAATACGAGGGTTTTCAAATTCTATAAAAGCAGTGTTTTCAAATTTCACAAAAGTAAGATGTTCAAATTTCACTTAAATATACATCGAAAAACATCGCCAACTTGTGATGCATGGTCATATGGTGTGTTTACTCACATTTTCTAATTATGCACTCAAATTTGAACTTACTATGTTGGAGTTTCCACATTCCACATTGGTAGGGTTTTCAAATTCCACAAAGCTAAGGTTTTCATAGTGCATAAAACTAAGGTTTTAAAATTACATAATTATATTTCCTAATAATGCACACACACTTTTTGCAATGCTAGGCAGGTAGCCTCGCTGGGGTACTAGTTGGTAGCTTGGGCCTTATGGAGCATAGACAACTAGGAACACGTGTGAAATCCTAAGAACAAGCACACATTATTGTGGGCATGTGTTCCTTATGATAGCCCCATTTCCACTTCTGGAGTAATCATTCTTGTTTAAGTTCCCTTAGTTGATTCTCGCTAGTTTTGTGAATTGTGTGTAGTCCTTCTCAAACTCTTATTATAGAATTTCTCACAACATTCCTTCATACACTTCATGCTAAGTGTTTTCTCATTAGTTTACATAGTTTCTTTCTTTTATCACATATGTGATTCCACAACCACTTTCCACATGCTTATTTACAATACAAACAATAGAGTGCTAGGTTCTTTCATCATGACTATTCCCTAATTACAAAAGCCTCCATCATGTTCTGGTTGATTTCTTACACATGTATGAGAAACTTCCACATATTTAACTTTATATATCTATATATTACTCTTTTATGTTTATCTCATCATTCTAGATTGGTCATGGTTATGAGCACTGCAATAGGTTATCATCATTCATTTCTTAAAAACCCCATTTCTTTATACTTACTTTTCTATCTTCTCACAGGTTTTTATTCTTTGAGGTGTAATTTTGTTCCAATTTTGACTTCATTCATATGTAATTTAGGGAATTGCGATACTATTTATCATTTATGATTTCTCTTGTTTCATATTGAATTATTATAGTGTTCTTCATCTACCTTAATGCTTTCAGAGTGGAAGAATTAAATGAATCAACTTGTATGGTGTTTTTTATCAATGTGTCCTAATTTGAAAAAATTATGTATGAATTCTTCGAGAGCCATTTTGAGGCATTAAATGATTTTGTTTGTGGTAAAAAAATTATCGTTTATGCGATACCATGTGGTAGTTGAAGTTTTTATGAAACATTTATGCCTCTCACAAGTTGATCTACCATACTGACCACCATGGTACAAGTCAATGCCATGTTAATCCTCGTTACTCATGAAAATGTGGCTAGCCATGTGTGGAATTTAAAAAAGACTCTAGAATGTCCAAAATCATAACTCTAGTTGAGGGTTGAGGGAGTCAAACCTTTCATATAGTTAGCTATTGGGTTATATTAAATACTAAGCCACTAGGAGGAGTAGGGGTTACATTTCGTTTTATTATATTATCTTCCATATTTGAGCAAAGAAATTTGGAGTGGGATGTTAGAGAGAATAAAAAAGGGCTTAAGATTTTGTAGCAACTTTATAAGCCATAGGTCTTAGGTAACTCTATAGAGAGTACCTCTTTCTTTGATTCTACACATTTTTCCATAATAGAGAACAGATCAAAGCAACCTCGCCTTCTAGCTAGGTTTCTCCCATAAGGGTTTCCCAAGGGAAAAATTGTGCTTATTTTGGTTAATGTATGTATTTTTCTTCACTCTATATTTCTTGAATTTCAGCTAATTTATATTTAAGCATACAAACAATAATCTGAGATCTAAAAAGAATCAATATTCACCATAAAAAAAATCAATATTTATCAGATCTATTATGATGAATTCTTCCAATGGAATATACACGATAATTTACTGATCATCTCCACATCTTTCTTGAACGACCAGTGTCTTCTTTACTACCACATGTTATGTCGATCAGTTTAACATATTCTGTGATTGTATGTTACTTCATCTTTAATGTCCATTTCTTAATGTCCATGGTTAGGTTCTATCTTCTTATCTTCAAAATGCAACATCCTAAAAGCAAGAAAATCCAATAGCCATTAATTAGGAGTTAGGATCAACAACCATCCAGAATTCATTTTATATTTGAACCCGTCATTCATATCAACTAGAATTGCATTTTCAATATTTTCCATGATCATGAAAAGTAAGAAATCTTTCAGTAAAAATCACATCATCAGAGTTTTGTCGGTGAGTTTCGAACCATCTAGTGTGGTTCATCACCAGGACAAGATGAAGAACCAGATCTTGGCATCGAGTTAAATAGATGAAGATAAAAAATTTAGCCGTTATAATATAACAATTAGATTTGACTAAATAAATAATATTTTAATATAAGGAAATAATTGTTATAATATGGTTGTTAATATTGGCTATCATTGCCAAGTAGTTACTCTCATTAATCGTATCAGAAGATTCTATTACGAGGACAAGTATAAAAGACAAATAATACATAAAATAATTACTAAAATTTATTTTCCCACACATCACAACTATTTATTGGTCGTATCTATATTCCATTGCCCTTGTAGCACTAAATAAGGTTACAAATTCCTTTATCCTCCCTTAATTAACTATATAAACCTCATTGTGTCTAAAATGTAATAATAAACCTTTATGTTCACATAAAGTTACTCATATTCATGAAGTTAGATAATTTCAATTTAATTTTGTTTTTTGAATAGTTATACACATTTATCAACATTAACCAAATTATCCTCATCGTAACTTAGTCTACAATAGTAAAATTAATATTTATACAAAAATATAAATCACAATAAATATTAATGTAAAATGTTTCTCAAAAATTTCATATGAAAACATTAACTTCTTAAATATTAACTTGTTGCATGTCTTACTTTTTTGAACTTGTTATAGAATATTTGAATTCATTTTAATCATTCTCCAAATTGTGGAATATGCAATTCTCTAACTTTAAAATGTTGTTAAAACCATTACACTAAATTATATCTTAACAAATATCATATAAAGACATTACCAATTAAATAAAAATAGAAATAAAATAAATCTCATTTAAAAATATTATTAGTTAAATGAAAATAAAAGTAAAACACAAGCATTACCAATTATAATTTACCAAATGTATCATGAAAACATATAAATAATAATCATTGGAAAATATTAAAAGAACATTACCAAGTGAAAATGTATCACAAGACATCAATAAAAAGGTATTCATTCACTTTATAAATAATCTATTTTCCTCTTTTAATTTTGTTTCAATATTTTATTTAATCACTAGGTATCTTATATATAAGAAGAACTTATACAATATGGATGCAAATGGGTTTCCTAAAATTGCTTCTAACTTTAGTCAAAACCTCCACCTTCGACTGAAGTGAGGGTGGCATAAGGATGCCTAGTCTTGGCTAGACCATTGGGGAATAAATATGAGATCATCTTCCAGAATTCAGATAATATCAAATATAATATTGCTTCCAAATTTAAAGAGAAATTGTGGGAAAATAAAGATTGGAAGGAAAAAAGGAAAGTGGAATATTATAAGGAGGTGATCAACCCCCATTTGGAATACCAAAATTATCTTTATGTCTTGACTAGTGTTAAGACGAAAATGAACATTTCCAATATTAGAACTAATTATCATGAGCTTCTAGTGAAATTAGGCATTGGTGAATTCTCAAAACACCATGGGATGAAAGAGTTTGTCACTTGTGAAGGAATTGGTGAATTCTCAAAACACCTTGGGATGAAAGATTTTGTCACCAATAATAGGAGGGTTGAAGATAAAAAAACATTTTCTCTTAGATTGTCCATACTATACTCACATGAAAGAGTTTTCCACCAAGCCTAAGAGGGTTGAATCTTGTACTCACTTTAAAACACTTTCTCTTAGATTGTCCATCTTATAGTGAAAATCACTTTCTCTTAGATTTTTTATCTTATAGTCACATTAAAACATTTCCTCTTAGATTGTCCACCTTATACTCACATTCAATCTCATTCAAGCTTATAGGAATTACTAGTCACACATTTCAACATATTCAATTTTTTCCACACAATCTAACATGTCTTCAAATAATAGAACTCATATAGAGGGGGAATTAAACCCGCTAGCTACCACTAGAGTTATTGTTGTTTAACAACCTTCTTAACATTTTAACTCATAGTGATTTGAGAACCCTTCTCTCACTTCTTTTTGAGCATACAAATAAAACGTTAAAGAATCTTATTTAATCTATTACCTTCTTAAGGTCTAATAGACTATATAAGCCTTAGTGGGCATTAATCATCATAGTCATCATCATTATACATCCAAATTATCATTTCACTCCTCTTAATATTATTATAATAATACCATAAATTTTTATTTTTTATTTTTATATATAATAATTCAAAAACTCTATAATTAACCTTTTATTTTTTAAAATTTCATATTACTATTAATTTATCTGTAGATTATTAATTTAATAATAATTATCATTAATTTATAATAAATTTAGCTAATTTTTAAACCCTAATTTCGAGAAATTAAAAACATATAATTTAATTATGAACTAGAAATAATTACATAATATTTATAATTTATTTAAACAAATTTTCATTTTTTTTTTTTGGAAGTCCAAAATAACCTTTATTAAATAAAATTTATTGAATTATACATTTTTTTAAATATATTAACTTTTACTGGATAGTAAAATTTTTGGTAAAGATAATTATTAATAATAATTAATTATATATTATTAAAAGATTATAATTAAACAATTTAAAATTCAAATATTAAAATAGATACTCATTTCTGCAAAACTTAAAAATTGTGACAACTATTGTTATTATAGTCATGAATTTTACTACATCTTAATCACATATTGGACGTCAATATTTCATACTCACCAACTTATAACTTATTTAATCCTATATATATATATATATATATATATATATATATATATATATATATATATATAGTTATTTTTCTAAGTGGACAGTATCATATGCATTGAGATTCCCCATTTCATAGAAATTAGACCATGTTTTTACATTGTAATAGGGTTTCCATTTTGTTAACACTCACGAAATAACTTACTCCAACCTAACTTGCTCCATCCTAGATTTGTGTGTCTACACAAGACCCACAGATAGTCCAAATTCCATGTCTTGAACTTTGCATTAAATGGAGTTATCTGTTGTAAAAGTTTTCTGACAATAAATAATTCTCGTAATAACACTAACGTTCATCTATTCAAAGAGTGACATAAACGGTGGGCCCGAGCAGTAATGTATGCAGGTTCAGAGAACCTACAATCGAGATAAGGGTTGCCCTTTAATAAATATACAACCAATTATAATAAAGTTATAATAGAATCAACTATTAAAAAATGGCGAAGAAATATATGGTTCCATTTCGCTTTAACACACTCTAGTGGGATGGATTCTCACCTCTAGACAATTTTATGTATGTTAAAGGGAACATAGAACAATTCATTTAAGTCAGTTGCATCTCTATGTTTTACAAATATATATTTGAATTCTTCAGTCTCCTAGAATCTACAGTTATCCCGATCTGGGATGACATCCCTGACTACCTCGATCATTGGTTTGTTATGAATAAATCCCTCAGGACCCTTCCATCTTTTATCTTGTGGGTCATCTGGAGAGCACGTAATGTACTATTCTTTGATTCCTCCTAGCCTTCTGTCTACAGAACCAACTCTTCGATCATGGCCTACTTTAAAGAATTTTCTCCTAAGCCCTTCCCTTCTCCTCGCCCCTCTTGCTCCTCCTTTGATCTTTGGTCTTCATTTCCAGTTGGATTCTTTGATGGATCCAGTTCCTTTGGGTCATGTGGCTATAGAATGATCATTCATCTAGAACCTGGTCACCCCTTCAGATTCCTTTGGTTTGGTGGAAAGGGTTCGAATGCTGGGGCTGAGGCTCTAGCCTTATTGGGAACTCTCTATTGTGCTTCATGGATTGGATTGACAAGCATTGCCATCTTTGGGGACTCTAAAGCTATTATCGAATGGGCCAAAAAGTAATGTAAACTTCAGAATCTGAATCTTCTCTCCTAGTAATAGCAGATCAAAATTCTATCTCAATCATTCCTTCAGATTTCCTTCTCTCACATCTATCATGAGCACAACAAGGAAGCTAAAATTTTGTCCAAAAGTGGATGTTCTACCTCGCTGGGCTCGATCCACTTCCAGGAATTTTTCTCAAAATATCATCTTTGCTTAGGATAGATCACTTACTAACTCTTCTCCTGATCCATTTTTTAGTTGGGTCTCCTGCTTTTTGGCCCTTAGCATTTTTTATTGTTGTGGCTTTCTCTTGGTGTTGCTTTCTGCTACATGTTTACTGCAGGATTATATTTCCTTTTTGTTCATACATTGGATGTGGAGTTGGTTATTTCATTACATCAATAGCTTTGCTATTATGGATAATCTTCATGTCTTTGTTTCTACTTTATGCTATTGTTCTTACTTTTAGGAGGATGCATATATGTTGCTTAGGTTGCACCCGAGGAATTTCACAAAAGAGTATTTATTATTCAATGGGAAGGATGACTCTTGCAATTTGTTATTCATCTTTTAGATGCATAATTAGTTAGTTACAATATAGAGAAATGCACAAGCTTTAAAGGACCTAGTCTATTAGGTGATGCCTTGAATTCCTAAACATATGGTGACAAATGGCAACCCAATGGTCAAATCAAATTTAAGGTTCCTTAGATTTTATGTGGATAAACTTTTGAAAATATAGGAACTCATTCAAAATTTAAGGATAAAATCTTAGTAGAAGGTAGATCCCTAATAATAAACACTTTTTAATTGAAAAAACTAAAAAATGACTATCTTTTCTTAATTATTTCAAAAAATCTCATCAAATTTAAGTAATCTTCTTAAATTTGAAGAAGGTTTATGTAGTATACCTAAGGTATATTATAAGAAATATTATATAATGTACTAAATAAATATCATATAATAATTTTTCTATAACTAATCAATATTATATATTAATGATTATATTATATAATAATTGTCATATGACTACTGTTACATAATACTTATTTATTAAATTAGGATCATAAATCTAATAACATATCTTAAGTATATTACATTTTTTGAAATAATAAAAAGTTAATTAATGGTTATGGACATTTTTTTTTTCAAGTCAAATATTCAAATCTAAAAGGGGTTTTACCATATTCACATTTATTTTATAGTAGAGCCAAAATGATTGAAATATTTTATTTATAATCTATTTTTTATTTTTTATTAATATTTTGTCAATTAATAATTTTATATAAAGAATGGAAAGAAGTGCACACCTCCCTTTTAGTATTTTTATTAGGAATTCTTGTTAAGAAATATATATATATATATATATATATATATATATATATATATATATATATATATATATATATAATTTTCAATATATATTATTTTCAATATATATATATATATATATATATATATATATATATATATATATATATTTCTTTCATATATATAATTGTAGGGATATTTAAATAGTTTTTCTAAATCTTGAATTGTAATATTTTTAACGAATATAAAAGTATACATCTTCCACATTTAAAACTTGAAATATATTTATTTTCTAAACTTTTAATTATTTTATTTTTTAAAATTGATATAAAATTTTGTTATTTCACGTTAACATGTAAATATATTATTTATAGTTGAGTGTGACAGTGAAATATTTTTATATCATCTAAGTTGTAATGTAATTTAAAGTAATCAAATAGGTATATTCATTTTTGTTTTTAATTTTAGTTGATATTATTTTTTATTTAGAAAATATTTCATTTATATTTATATTTTATTTTTTTCACTTTTAATTACTTTTATTATTTTTTAAGTTGATAGAAAATTATGTTATTTTACATGAACATTGGAATATTTTATTTATGGTTGAGAGACAATGAAATATTCTTACCACATATTCTGAGTTATTCTGAGTTGTAATATTAACACAAACTGAACAAGCACAGGGAGAGTGAGATTATTTGTATTTTACTAGTACAACCACATTACAAATATTAATGTGATTGGTATAGCCTAAGGCTTCATAAATATAACCAAAAAAACTATTGCAACACTAAGAATGTTTTACTAATGCACATTTCCCTGATTAAACCATGTATAAAAGGGTTATGGGCCAACTTTAACTTAAGAAAAAAAAGAATTATAAATGAATGTTATAGATAATAATGGGGAACTTACATGGACGAACTTATTAGAATTGGAAAAATCTCAAATCCCTAGGAAATTGGTGGGTGGGGAGCCATGTGGCACAAATATAATTTTTTAAATTTATTACAAGTAATGGACCATTTTGCTAACTAAAATTTGTTTATATATAAATGAATGTAATAAATAATAATGAGAAATTTATCATGAATAAACTTTTTAGAATTGAAATAATCTCAAATTGATAAGCATTAATTCTAAGCATATGTTGAGCACACTTCCTTGAGAATCAATTTAGGCCCTCAATTAAGAGAAAACAATCAAAAGATCCTTATCCAACTTAAATTGAAATAAGAAACCTTTAACAATAATACTTTTAATTAAAACTAACCAAAACCAAATAAATATATTTATTTTTATTTTTAATTATTATTAACATTATTTTTTATTTATTAAATATTTTACTTTTATTTAAAAAATAATAATTACACATTTTCCTAAATATAAAATATTGTTTAACATTAACTTATTAAAAAATAATATTACCTCTTTTTAAATTGATAATTTTTAATAAATTTTAAAAATATAAAACAATTTAAATAAAATTTCTAAAAACTTATAATATTAATAACAATTAAATCTTATTAACCATTAAATCTTATTAATCATTACATTGGTAAATAATACTAATATTTATAATTTTATTTTTAAATACCAATTTTTCATAAATTAATATTCAATATTAATGGTTATTTTAATTTTAATTGAAATTGTAATAATTAAAAACAAATTAATGGACTTGCACGCAGTGGGGGTGAATCAGCCAACAACTTGCAAAAGTTTTCCGAGTTAAATAAAAACGGAGACGGAAAAGTGGGTCGAAACAACCACGTAAATATCTTAAGTGAATCTGCAATCGAGATAAGGGAGACGGTTCCCATGCACCACCGGAAGATCACCACCGGAGACCGGAACTCTCGGTCGATAGTGCTGCTGCCTCCGGTAGATATCCATCGCGGCTTGTCGAAAATCACAGAAGGAATCGTGCCTGCATTACTAGTTTGCAAAATGAATGATTGAATTGGACCTAACTGAAAATTAAACTGGACGCGCGGGGTAAATTTGAAATTCAAATGAGCGCGGGACTCAACAAAATTGAAATTCAAATTGTCTCGGCAAAAGAGAAATATTGAAACATTTCAAATTGTGTCAGCCAAAGAGAAATATTGAATTAATGTTGCTGTGTCGAATTGTTCTCGTACAACGGGGAAGATCTTGCATGTCATGCGATACTATGAATATGTCGAACCGTATGTGATGCGATGGCATGGAAAGGAGGAGACGGGAGGCGGACCCGGAGACGGAAACTCGCCGGAGGGTGGATCAAATCAACCCATTACTTAATAGCTATAGCTTGATGCTTTATACAATTTTTTTATCTAAATGAAAAAGGAGTTGTTTTTAGTGTGATTTTTTGGATTTTCAGTTGAAATTTAGCGGAAAAGCAGAAAAATTTAAGTTGAAATCTCGATTTGTGTTATTTAAACTAGTTTTTTGATTGTATATATGGATTCAACACCATTAAAAATTTTGAGGACATTTGGAAATTTAAGTTGAAATCTTGCTTTGTGTCATTTAAACTGGTTTTTTTATTGTAATAGGGATTCAACACCCTTAAAGATTTCTAGGACACCTTGATTGTGTAGAGCAGGGGTTAACCATCAAACTTGTGATTTCAATAAATTCTTGCCAAAATTTAGAAAAATTAAACTGAAAAATCCACCCAAAAAACTTCAAAAAAATCACACTAAAAAACTCTAATAAAAGATACATCAACTATACGGGAACCCTAAACGGTTAGACATTTATTTAAAGAAACTATGGTATACTCGAATCTCGATAGATTAATAACATCGTTCATTTACCTCCATGAAAATAAGATGCAGCACTAAACTATAAGCTCCGTTGAAACAGATGTGCAGAGGTAGAGTCTGGTACATAGAGCTAAGGATCTAAACACAAAGTAACCACAACGGAACATGGCTGAAGAACACAAAGTAACCACAAAAGGAACGTGGTTGAAGAAAAAATCAGCCCACCGGACCTGAACCCTTGCTCAACTTTTTACCGTGTCCAATATGGTTACACGAGGGCTCAATATGTTGCACGAAATAAATAAATAATTGAAAGCCAATATATTTTTAAAGATTTTCTGATATGATTTGTCCAGGTACTTGTATACAAAATAATACAGAGCGGCAAAATAAAACTGACAGCGGATCAACTAGGATTCTCACACACAGGAATTCATTTTTTTGATCTGTAATTAATGCGAAGTGCCTCATACCTCAAACCCTCAATGGGGGCAGCTATTGAAACCCTGATAATGGCGTAATGGTGAGCTTCCTCTAAAGAAGCACAAAAAAAACCTCGCACAAGTCACAAAATTAACAGAAATAAATTAAATGGAAACACCATAAAATTAACAAACATAAAACCTAAAATGACAAATACCTGAAACTTCACAAGAGTAATAAGCATGCTCGAATAAACTAATTAGGCATAATCCCGAACTTTCAAATATGTAATCCCGCAATACCAAACATTAAAATGACAAATGCCTGAACCTTCACAATAGTAATAAGCATGCTCGAATAAACTAATTAGGCATAATCCCGAACTTTCAAATATGTAATCCCGCAATACCAAACATTCTAATTGAATGCAGGGAAGGAATTTTAAATAAAAACTCACCAATGAAATAAAAAAGGATTGAGTTATTCCTAGCAAACATAAAATATTAACGCTTAAAACTGGGGCATGACCATGACTGCAGACACTTCATAACCCCAAGCCACGTTTCATTAAACGAGGGAAGACATGTGAAGAAGGCAAGCTTTTAGTGCATAATTTTCATTAGCAGGACAACTCACGCACGGTTGAGGAGGGCAAAGGTTTCATGCAGAGTATTGATAACTCTCAGCCACTTCAGTGCAGGACAACGATGGGAAAACCAGTTTCATAAAACATAAGTTAAAGTCAGAAACGGAAGGTTGCTGTTCCGAGCCTACAAGAATTATTTTCCAGTTTTTGCTTCTTTTCTGTCTAGTCTTTTGCTCTTTGCCGGATGGGACATTTCATGGTCATTACTGAACGCAAGCTCCAACTTCCGCACTTTGTTTTCTTTTTGTATCTGCCTCTTTGTTTCTGTCACGATCCCTTCGTGAATATATAAATATACCAAAGTACAAACCAAAAAATTTCATTCATCGATTAACTACTTTAATCCCCTTCCCATTCAAGGAAAACATGTACTCACGGCATAGTTAATATGTTTATGCGTTTTGTTATATAACCAAACCTTATGTTATTTACCCAAATCCTTGATAAATGCATATTACTCTATATGCATCACACTTTAAGGTTTAACGTTATGGTCTATGGGTATTAATATTGAATCCGGTCGAATCACCAATGGATTGTTTATTAGCCCGTCTCCGGAGCCAGGTGGTGGACGGAGGCTTAACCCACCTCACCAACCTTAACGCCAGGTGGCATGGAACCACGTGAACCCATGTGATCCTCGGTTGACCTGCTGTGGTTTTCGCGCCAGACTCTCCCGCTCGAACGGACGATGGAGATTCACTTACCACAACGGAGGGTTCGGATTTGCTCAAGGGTTTGGTGGCCTATTCTTAAACCACCGGGTCTTTCGGTTTGGCTCATTTGCACAAGTCTGGTGAGGCCGACACTCACCCAGCTCGGCGGTCCTCCTCTGCAACAATTACCAGGTCTCAACTTGCTATTCCAGGTATCGTTTCACCCTTGCCGACATACTTGCTAGTCTATTTTCGCAGTTATCTGTGTAGGTGAATACGATATGTTTAACTCTCCGAAACCCTTTGTTTTGTTTTGACCTTCCAGGGATATTTACAGTGTGACTGTTATTATGCAGGTGGGTTTGTTTCCACGGTCCTCTACCGCCTGTAGGAAGACTACGCTGGCTCCAAATGGCACAGGTATGCTTTTCCCTGGACTAGATGATTTTCCCGTTGTTAAACAAGGGTTTATACATGAGGATTGAATTCATACCAGTCTCTTGACCAGAGGGTGTCTCATGGCTCTCTGTTTATGTCTCAGGTTCTGTATTCGTCCAAACCCTAGGTTCGAATTGCAGTCGGCTACTCCATGCCTGAACCTGCATTTTGTTTACCTTGCTAGGGTTTAGCTAGAAAATGCTCTCGGCTTATAAGCCGCTTGTTACTCGTACATTTAGCTAAGATTTATGGTCCTCGGACCTGGTTTAATTTTGAATCGAAGCTTGTATATATGTATCAGATTGTCCTCTGAACTTTTTAAAGGTTTACTTAGAGATTCATTATTTTGCCGTTTGGTATACGGATATTTCGTTTATCTGATGGTTCTATAATCCACCAATATGTATTGCTTACTGTACTCGTCAGGGTTATCTTATGACTATATGTTTGTCATTTCCATTATACTTCAATGAATATGCTGTTCACAGTCTATGCTCTATCGACTTGTTTTCGAAGGCGGCCATTGCCTTATATACTATCGATTGTCTTTGGAATATTATGCCCTTCAGTTGTTAATATTTAAGTTATTGCTATTCCTCTGTTTAAAATACGTTGTTACCCCAGAGGGTTTGCTAAACAATCGGATGCATAAATCTGTTAAAGGTATATTACATAGATGTATAACCTTAAATCATTATAGGGTTTTTCTGCGCACTTATATGCAAATGATTTGGTAGCAGTTCAATACGCGTACCCTGCTTGATTCATTACAGTTCTTTATAAGAAAATCTTTGTATTGAATTATATACGTGTAACTCCAGGGTACACGGTCGTTACCACGACCGTGTTTGCCTGATCGATACGTTACCCGGTTCCCGGCTATTCTGTGTAAAGTTTGTAGTTGAATCCGGAATATAACGGGATAACCCCCGGTAATAGTTTTTCCTTCAGGCTTTTAACTTGTAAGGATATATGCATCGTCGTGACTATTGTTCTTTCAGATTTAAAGTTTTGTAATGTATACATGAAACCCTCGACACAGGGTCTAATATCTTTTTGTATTCACAGCACTATTGTCTATGTTCACCGTGCTGGAAATTATTTATGATTCTCTACTGTTCTGATAGTATGTTTTATTACTGTTTAACTGGGCTACATTCCGTAGCTGTAAGGTACTGTTTACTCATTTTATCTATATGCATCTTGTACCCTTCGGCTGTCTTCAGGCCACCTAGGGTTTTGATATTGCTACATATGAATTTAAATAACCAGAACTGTATACAGTAGACGATTATATAGTTCACAGTCTTAACAACTAGTTTACAGATGTCTATTGAGCTGTATGTGCCATTCTGTTAAAGACAACTACAGTTCCTTTTTGCATTTAGCTAATGATAGGAAAAACACAGACTCAACTGTTCTCTGTATAACATTTTCAGTATCCTGTTTAACATTGTCTAATTCTGTAAAAGATTCATACCTGGTCAATCTGCTACAGGCGTTCTTACTTCAGAGATTCACCTGCAATAAATCTTGCTCTTATCCTCCCAACCTTGAGATCCACGTCACGATGGATTCTCCCCCCGAGCCGTCTTGCAGGCCTGCAGCCCTCTACAAGACACATGCACCTCTGTGCTAGGGTTATCTGGTCTCTACCAGACTTAACCCTGTTTTTTTTTTCTCTTTTCCTTTCTTGGAATCTTTTCTCCCCCTGCCTGTCCCAACAGCCCAGGGGTTTTCCCTCCCAGGACTTTTCCTGTGTGAGAGGTAGTTTCCTTCAGTTTCATAACTGATTCTTTTCTTTTAATAGAAAATCCTCCATCAAGAGGTTGCCAACATTTCAAGATATATATTTAATCCAATATATTAACTTTCATAATTAAATAGTGTCATTCAGTAACAATAAGTAATCACTCATAACAATTTCTTACCACAGTAATTATTCTATATTTACAAGTTACCCGGGGTCATCACATCTCCCCCCCCTGGGATTGGACATCGTCCCGATGTCTATTCCCATTAAATAAATCTGGGTAAACTTTTCTAATGAGTTCCTCGTCTTCCCATGTAGCCTCCTCAGGCCCATAGTGCTGCCACAGCACTTTAACTTGGGTAATAACCCGTTTCCGCAGCCGCACTTCTCTCCGGTCGAGAATGCTCTGTGGTTCGACCAGAACCTCGCCTTCCGGTTCGACCTGCAGACAACCAATACCTTCAGTCAGTTTCCATTGAGTATATCTGCATAATCAAAACAACCGGATTAATTCTTACCCGAACATCTTGCCACCTGATGACATGTTTAGGGTCATATACATATTTCTTTAGAACAGAAACATGAAACACATTGTGAATCTTAATATGACTTGGCAAGGCGAGTTGGTAGGCCACCGGCCCCACTCTAGCCAAGATCTGAAATGGTCCAAAGTACCGAGGAGCCAGCTTGGCGCATCCGCTCCATTGCAGTGTGCTTTTTCTGGCTTGAATCCTCACAAACACATGGTCCCCAACCTGATATTCTGTAAATCTTCTTTTCCTGTCCGCAAAACTTTTCTGTCTGTCTTGTGCAGCCTTTAAATTGGCACGCACCCTTTTCACCATGTCTTCCATTTCTTTAAGCATTTCCGGACCCAAACTCAGCTTGTCCTCAGGTCCACCCCAACTTGAGGGTGTGCGGCACTTTCGCCCATACAGGACCTCAAAGGGACTTAGCTGTGTTGACGTGTGATATCCATTATTATAAGCGAATTCGACCAGATGCAAATACTCTTCCCATTGGTTTGGTTTCAGCATCACATACGCCCTCAACATATCTTCCAACACCTGGTTTACTCGCTCAGTTTGACCATCGGTCTGCGGGTGATAGGCCGTGCTAAAGTTCAGCTGAGTACCCAACTCAGCGAACAACGTCCTCCAAAAGGTGGATGTGAACTTTACATCACGATCTGATATAATTACCTTCGGCAATCCATGCAATCAGAATACATTTTGCATAAAGAGGTGAGCAATTTGCACCGCCTTATAAGTGGACTGCACAGGTATGAAGTGTGCCGCTTTACTCAGCTTATCGACCACTACCATGATAGAATCATTGCTTTTCTTTGTTCGTGGCAAACCAGTTATGAAATCCATGGAAATGGTTTCCCATTTCCACTCCGGAATGGGCAAAGGCTGTAACAGCCCCGCTGGATGCTGATGTTCTGCCTTAATCTGCTGGCATTCCAAACACCGCGCCAAATACTCAACTACCTGCTTCTTCATTCCTGGCCAGTAATACTCCTTTCTAAGTGCTGTGACCATCTTTTGGTATCCTGGGTGGCCAGTGTAGTGGCTGATATGAAACTCGTCCAAAATCAGTCTCTTAAGGTCATTTGAGTCAGGTACATACAATTTTTTATTAAAATACAGCATTCCAGCACCGTCTAGTGTATACCCTTTATGTAATCTTCCATTAACGGATTGATGTACCTGCTGTTTTAATTGTTGGTATTCAGCATCGCGACTTGCTGCTGTTTTTATCTGCTCAACCAGCGAGTTCCGCCACTTGCTGACTGAAAGTTCACATAAACACTGAACCTTTCGACTTAATGCATCAGCCACTCGATTTTCCTTGCCTTTTAAATGCTTTATTTCGAAATCAAATCCACTTAGGAAATCTGCCCAACGACCTTGTCTTGCATTCAGGGTAGGTTGGCTGAAGTAATTTGTCAAGCTGTGGTGATCTGTTAACAACAGAAATTTCCTCCCTAGGAGGTAATGTCGCCACATCTTCAGCGCATGAATAACAGTTGTTAACTCTAGATCGTAAGCAGAGTATCTCTGCTCATGCTCTTTTAGTTTTCTTGATTCATACGCTATTACTTTTCCTTCCTGCATTAATACTCCTCCCACACCCTCCTTGCTTGCATCGGTGCACACCACGTAATCCTTATTAGGATCAGCTATACTCAGGATGGGTGTAGTGGTGAGTAAGTGCTTCAATCGATCAAAGCTCTGCTGAAATTCCGGTGTCCATTTAAATATCTTCCCCTTTTTCTGTAATGAGGTGATAGGGTAGGCTATCCTTGAGAAACCCTCCACAAATCTCCTGTAATAGCCGGCTAATCCCATAAAGGATCTGATATCAGCTACATCCTTGGGTATGGGCCATTCCATAATAGTCTTTATCTTCTCCGGGTCTACCGCAATTCCTTCCTTAGTAATCACATGGCCCAAATATTGGATTTCCTCTTTGAAGAAATCACATTTACTAAATTTAGCGTATAGCTGATGTTCTCGAAGAGTTTGCAATACCAACCTAAGGTGCTCTTCGTGTTCCTCTTGGGAACGAGAATATATCAGAATATCATCGATAAATATCAGCACAAACTTGTCCAAAAACCTGTGAAACACGTTGTTCATCAAACACATAAAGGTGGCAGGTGCATTGGTCAAACCAAAAGGCAACACTACAAATTCGTAGTGTCCGTAGCGTGTTCTGAAGGCGGTTTTGGCAATGTCCTCTTCTTTAATCCTGATCTGGTGATAACCAGATCGCAAATCGATCTTGGAAAATACTTTTGCCCCTTTCACTTGATCAAAGAGTTCATCTATTCGAGGCAAGGGATATTTGTTTTTGATCGTGAGCTTATTTAGCTGACGATAATCTATGCACATGCGGAGAGTTCCATCTTTCTTTTTAACAAATAATACTGGAGCTCCCCATGGTGATACGCTGGGACGGATATAATTCTTATCCAACAGCTCTTGCAGCTGCATTTTTAATTCTGTTAACTCAGGAACGCTCATTCGGTATGGTGCCCGTGACACCGGTGCTGCTCCTGGTGTTAGCTCTATAGTAAAATCTATGTCCCTTTTAGGGGGCAATCCTGGTACCTCCTCAGGAAAAACATCCGCAAATTCTTGCACTACCGGGATATTGTCCAGTGCAGATATTTTATCTTTCTGGTTTGCATAACCAACTTGAATGGCGTAAATCTGACACTTCTTTCTGAGACATTTAGCTAACTGGGAAGCAGTGATAGGCCGGATCTGTACAGGGTGTTTAATCCCCTGCAACTCTTGCTGCTGCCCCAAGTCATCCTTGTAATAGATGGTTTTGGTCTTGCAGTTTACCAACGACCAATGTTTTTCCAACCAATCCATGCCAATCAGGATGTCGTAGGACCCCAATGGAAGTACATTCAGGTCTGCTGTAATTGGCTGCCCTGCTATGCTGAAAGGACAGTTACTAATTTTGGCTAAGACTCGTCTCTTAGCTCCTGTGGCTAGCTGTACCAGCCATGGGTTCCTGAACTTTTCAGAGGATAATTTACACTGTTCTACTATTTTCGGGCTAACATAACTTAAAGTAGCTCCAGGGTCAATAAGAACAGCTATAGAAAGATTTGAGATTTTACCTTCAAACTCCACCATGGTCAGCTGGTATTCCGCTTGTCGGTCATCCAAGGCTGCGTTGATTCTTGGCATGCTGCGCGCCACATCTCCAACAGTTGATGGTTCTTGGATCTGAGATATTTGGTCCACTCCTTTACGCTGAGGGCAGTTCTTAACATAGTGCGGTCCTCCACAACCCCAACATTGGACTGGAGGTCTGGTTATCCCTTCAAGGTCTGACCTGGCAGGTGGTTCACTGATTCTGCTTTCACTTGGTTTAGTCCGAAAGGTATTCTTTGTTACATTTCTGCTAAACTGTCCCTTACCAGCACCCTTGCTGCCATTACCACGACTCCCTTTATTATTACCAGTAATTCTGCTGCCCTTTCTTTCACTCCATTTTTTATTTGAAGTGTCTCCTTTCTGTTTATTTTGCTGATAACAGATTCTTGCCTTACGAATCGCCTCATCCATTGTTCTGGGATTATCAAACTCAATGCGTTCCCTTATATAAGCAGGTAGACTACTCACAAATCTCTGCACCTTGGCCTTTTCCTCCTTGATATAGGGTACGTAGCGAAGCAGGGAAGTGAAGCGATTAATAAATTCGTCCATAGACTGCTGTCCTAGCCTTAAGTCATGGAACTCCCGTGCCTTCTCATCATAGAATCGTTCTGTTAGATATCTCTCTTTGAAGTACTTCTGAAATTTTTCCCACATTATGTTTTGCTCACTTACTCCTTTCACAATCTTGGTTTCTTCCCACCACAGGGTTGCCTTGCCTTGTAGCTGGAAGATGGCCAGCCGTGCTTTCAAATTTTGATCATACTCATACAACTGAAAATACTTATTCATGTTAATTAACCATGCTTCTGCTGCTTCCTCTTGTTCCCCATCGAAATGTGGAGGTTTGATTTTTCGGAATTCCCCCTGTAATTCCATTTTCTGTCGTTTTGATGTTTGTTGTTCCAGCACGTTGTCGGAATGGTCCTCCTTTTCCTCTGAATTTTCAGGTGCAGTTGGGTAATTTCGTTCCTCAGTTGCCCTTTGCTGTTCTGCACTGGGATTGGCTAATGGTGGATTTTGTCTATCTGACAGACTCTTCAATATTCTTTCCTGCTCCACTGTCAATCGCGCGTTGTCTGCTCGCAGACGCGCCATCTCGTTTTTCAGTTCTTGTACAGTTTCTAGTATCGCCAGATTGGTACTGCGTGTCTCTGCACCAAGCTGTACCCACAGCTCTGGGTTTTCCCGAGGAATGCTGTCAGCTCCCTGCATTTCCTCCATCTCTATTGATGACTGTTAACAGATTGTTGTTTCTGTATTTATCTCCTAATTAATACACAAGAAAATCAATTAGCTGAATTATTTCTTCCTCATATATGTATTATATGATAATCTTCCATGCAGCTGGATCTTACTGCTCCAGAGGCCACAGTTTTGAAACCTCTGCTCTGATACCACATTGTCACGATCCCTTCGTGAATATATATATATACCAAAGTAAAAACCAAAAAATTTCATTCATGGATTAACTACTTTAATCCCCTTCCCATTCAACTAGGAAAACAGGTACTCACGGCATAGTTAATATGTTTATGCGTTTTGTTATATAACCAAACCTTATGTTATTTACCCAAATCCTTGATCAATACATATTACTCTATATGCATCACACTTTAAGGTTTAACGTTATGGTCTATGGGTATTAATATTGAATCCGGTCGAATCACCAATGGATTGTTTATTAGCCCGTCTCCGGAGCCAGGTGGTGGACGGAGGCTTAACCCACCTCACCAACCTTAACGCCAGGTGGCATGGAACCACGTGAACCCATGTGATCCTCGGTTGACCTGCTGTGGTTTTCGCGTCAGAGTCTCCCGCTCGAACGGACGATGGAGATTCACTTACCACAACGGAGGGTTCGGATTTTCTCAAGGGTTTGGTGGCCTATTATTAAACCACCGGGTCTTTCGGTTTGGCTCATTTGCACAAGTTTGGTGAGGCCGACACTCACCCAGCTCGGCGGTCCTCCTCTGCAACAATTACCAGGTCTCAACTTGCTATTCCAGGTATCGTTTCACCCTTGCCGACATACTTGCTAGTATATTTTCGCAGTTATCTGTGTAGGTGAATACAATATGTTTAACTCTCTGAAACCCTTTATTTTGTTTTGACCTTCCAGGGATCTTTACAGTGTGACTGTTATTATGCAGGTGGGTTTGTTTCCACGGTCCCCTACCGCCTGTAGGAAGACTACGCTGGCTCCAAATGGCACAGGTATGCTTTTCCCTGGACTAGATGATTTTCCCGTTGTTAAACAAGGGTTTATACATGAGGATTGAATTCATACCAGTCTCTTGACCAGAGGGTGTCTCATGGCTCTCTGTTTATGTCTCAGGTTCTGTATTCGTCCAAACCCTAGGTTCGAATTGCAGTCGGCTACTCCATGCCTGAACCTGCATTTTGTTTACCTTGCTAGGGTTTAGCTAGAAAATGCTCTCGGCTTATAAGCCGCTTGTTACTCGTACATTTAGCTAAGATTTATGGTCCTCGGACCTGGTTTAATTTTGAATTGAAGCCTGCATATATGTATCAGATTTTCCTCTGAACTTTTTAAAGGTTTACTTAGAGATTCATTATTTTGTCGTTTGGTATACGGATATTTCGTTTATCTGATGGTTCTATAATCCACCAATATGTATTGCTTGTTGTACTCGTCAGGGTTATCTTATGACTATATGTTTGTCATTTCCATTATACTTCAATGAATATGCTGTTCACAGTCTATGCTCTATCGACTTGTTTTTGAAGGCGGCCATTGCCTTATATACTATCGATTGTCTTTGGAATATTATGCCCTTCAGTTGTTAATATTTAAGTTATTGCTATTCCTCTGTTTAAAATACGTTGTTACCCCAGAGGGTTTGCTAAACAATCGGATGCATAAATCTGTTAAAGGTATATTACATAGATGTATAACCTTGAATCATTATAGGGTTTTTCTGTGCACTTATATGCAAATGATTTGGTAGCAGTTCAATACGCGTACCCTGCTTGATTCATTACAGTTCTTTATAAGAAATCTTTGTATTGAATTATATACGTGTAGCTCCAGGGTACACGGCCGTTACCACGACTGTGTTTGCCTGGTCGATACGTTACCCGGTTCCCGGCTATTCTGTGTAAAGTTTATAGTTGTATCCGGAATATAACGGGATAACCCCCGGTAATAGTTTTTCCTTCAGGCTTTTAACTTGTAAGGATATATGCATCGTCGTGACTATTGTTCTTTCAGATTTAAAGTTTTGTAATGTATACATGAAACCCTCGACACAGGGTCTAATATCTTTTGTATTCACAACACTATTGTCTATGTTCACCGTGCTGGAAATTATTTATGATTCTCTACTGTTCTGATAGTATGTTTTATTACTGTTTAACTGGGCTACATTCTGTAGCTGTAAGGTACTGTTTACTCATTTTATCTATATGCATCCTATACCCTTCGGCTGTCTTCAGGCCACCTAGGGTTTTGATATTGCTACATATGAATTTAAATAACCAGAACTGTATACAGTAGACGATTATATAGTTCACAGTCTTAACAACTAGTTTACAGATGTCTATTGAGCTGTATGTGCCATTCTGTTAAAGACAACTACAGTTCCTTTTTGCATTTAGCTAATGATAGGAAAAACACAGACTCAACTGTTCTCTGTATAACATTTTCAGTATCCTGTTTAACATTGTCTAATTCTGTAAAAGATTCATACCTGGTCAATCTGCTACAGGCGTTCTTACTTCAGAGATTCACCTGCAATAAATCTTGCTCTTATCCTCCCAACCTTGAGATCCGCGTCACAATGGATTCTCCCCCCGAGTCGTCTTGCAGGCCTGCAGCCCTCTACAAGACACATGCACCTCTGTGCTAGGGTTATCTGGTCTCTACCAGACTTAACCCTGTTTTTTTTTTCTCTTTTCCTTTCTTGGAATCTTTTCTCCCCCTGCCTGTCCCAACAGCCCAGGGGTTTTCCCTCCCAGAACTTTTCCTGTGTGAGAGGTAGTTTCCTTCAGTTTCATAACTGATTCTTTTCTTTTAATAGAAAATCCTCCATCAAGAGGTGGCCAGCATTTCAAGATATATATTTAATCCAATATATTAACTTTCATAATTAAATAGTGTCATTCAGTAACAATAAGTAATCACTCATAACAATTTCTTACCACAGTAATTATTCTATATTTACAAGTTACCCGGGGTCATCACAGTTTCTTTTATAGGTTTGTCTACAAGTTCATTTTTGGTTCTTAGAATACACAGATGTGCATTTTGTCTTTTCACTGTTAGGACTATTTTGGATGATAGGGAGGTCTAGAGATCCAGTCATTTATTACTAGTTGACAAGTCTGTGCACCCAACTTCTTCTCTGTTATGATGGTTATGACTGATATGGAGGTAGTTTTTTTTTAATGAAGATGGCCTTTAATAGGCCTGTCTTCAAGTTCGTATTTGGATCTTGGAATGAACAGATGTGCATCCTGTCTTTTCACTGATAACATCCTGTCTTTTCACTGATAACACTGCTTTGGTTAATATGAACGTCCAACATAGAGATCTATTTAGCCTATATATTTCGCACTCTCAATTTAATTTTTATTGAATATTAATTAAAAAAATTGTCATGTGAACATATGTCATATGACACATGATTTATAGTATTTTGAACAATTGATATTAATAATCTATAGTATTGGGTCATGATATTAAAACCAAATCTCTTTACATAATAAAAAGTGAATCTCTATGATTAAGAATTTAGTTACATATTTGTATATATTATGTTTTTTATAATTATTAATAATAATAATATTCAATAAAATTATAATTTAGTTAAATTATAAGATTTTTTAATTAATATTGATAGTATAACATACATAATAAAATTTTTTTTTTGAATTTTGTTTTTATAACTCATTTAATTTATAAGGTGATGTAAATTAACTAAATTGAAATCTTAATTACACTGATAGGTGTTCATCCCTCTATCAGAATCAGCAACTTAATCATTTTCTTAATTAAATTTTTTCATTGAATGGCTTGAATTAAAAAATGTCAATATATTTTCATAGTTGTCACTAAATCAATGAATGAAATTAGCAACAGTAACTTTTTTGTATATCTAGATCACATTTTTAAAGCTTACTTAAATTAAATTTTTACCGAATGATCATTGAAAAAATTATTACTGTGCCTCTTATTTATTTACAAGTATTACTCTAAACATTCACAAATGTTTGTGTCTTCTTGGATTGTGTATATGCTTTGTTTTCGTTTCTTTGGTTCATGTCTGAGAACTGTGAGTAGACGTCCACAGTTTCGCTTTTCTGACTTCTTGGATTGTGTATATGCTTTGCGTTTTTGTGTGTGTTTGACACCGTTCTTTGGCAGGCCGAGAAGAGGTAATGGTCGCGGAGTCCCATCCGTTAGGGTTTGTGCGCGGTGGAGGGATAGACTTGAATCGCATTCTCCCGATCAATGAGTCCGACTATCTCAGTATTCTTCAGTTCTCCAGGCCGATGCCTTGCGAACGGTTGACACTGGTTCCGTGGTGGTGAAGCGAGAGTAAGGAAGAATTTTTGAGTTGGAGGCAGAGAGGGATCGAACGTGCAACGTGAGTTCGAGGACCAACGACGAGGAGAAGTGAGGTTCGATGAAGAAAAAGCTTCGGCTTTCCAAGGAGCAGTCTGCACTCCTGGAGGAAAGTTTTTGGAGCACAACACTCTGAATCCGGTAATGCATTGTTTAATCTTTAATCGCAATGATCTTTTATCATTTCATTTCTTTTTGAACTCTTAGCGATTCATGGATTTAAGATTACACGCTGATCTAGTTTTTTAAATCAGGATATTAGCAGAAACAAAAGAATGGCCTGGTCAAGGATTTGAATTTGCAACGTCGGTGGACGGAGGTCTGGAATCCGCTCCTTTGGTATCCCGGAACAAAGAAGAAAATGTTCAGGCGTTGCACGATCTGATATTTGCAGTATAAATTTTCCAATTCTTGATTTCGTTAAGAGTCGATATTCGTTGCAAGCATGTCTCTCGTTCCTCGCTTCTTTGGCAGGAGATCCAGTGTTTTCGATCCCTTCTCTCTCGATTTATGGGATCCTTTTGAAGGAGGGGCTTCTGCGTTTTCCAGGGATATTGGGCATCCTGCAAGGGATGAGGCAACAGCCATAGCCAACACTCAGATTGACTGGAAGGAAACTTCCGACGCTCACATCTTCAAAGCCGATCTTCCCGGTATTAATTTAATCACGTCTTTTAAAGAGTTCATGTTTCTTTTGTTTCTGAGGGCGGAATTTTCATTTACTTTTCTTTCTTGACAGGTTTGAAGAAAGAGGAGGTAAAGATTGAGGTGGAAGACGGCCGAGTTCTGCATATAAGTGGCGAGCGCAAGAAAGAAGTGGCACCGCATTGAGCGCTCTCACGGGAAATTTCTTCGGCGTTTCCGTCTGCCGGAAAATGCCAAGGTGGAGGAGGTGAAGGCGACAATAGAAAATGGAGTGCTCACTGTTACGGTCCCCAAACAGCCTCACCCTAAACCTCAGGTTAAAGCCATAGAAATCTCTGGTTAACCGAAAGGAAATTTAGTGGGGATTTGGCGTCTTGGGTCTTCCAACTTTACGCCTGCTACAGTCATCATGTCGTCTTCGGTTTTGATAAGGGTTTGATTTTTTTCAAATAATAGGGGCTTCCATGCGTTTGTGAGGGTCTTGATTCGGTGTGGGTAAGGGTTTGGTTTTTTCAATTAGATGTGTTTGTGAGGGTTTGGATTTAAGAAAATAGGTATTTTCAATTAGATGCGTTTGTGAGGGTCTGGATTTAAGAAAACATGTATTTCCAATTAGATGCGTTTGTGAGGGTCTGGATTTAAGAAAACATAGCGAGTCGATGTAAATTCCCGGTTCATTGAAAACTGTTTGAGCAAGTTTTGTTGCCTATAAATGTGCCTTCATTTTCATAAAGTTGAAAGAAATATTATAAATTGACATTTTTATCCTGAATGCCGGACACAGCTTCTTGTTCTTGTGGATGTCCGAGTCTTAAAATTCCTTCATTTAAAAATTGATTCAACCTGAGAATACGCTGATTGATTCAAATAACAACGGGCTGAATATAATATAAGATGTTGATTTAAAGTAATGATGATTTAGATTTTATTTTATTAATAACAACGGGCTGAATATAATATAAAATATTGATTTAAAGTAATAATGATTTAAATTTTATTTTATTTTTATTAAAACATTAAAAATAATAAATGATAATAAAGTATGAAATGAATTAAATGGATCACTAAACCAGGGGTTTGATTTAATTAAAATCATGTTTTGGTTTGAATTGAGTTTTATTTTTTTCCTTGTATGAAAATATATTATATACTTTCACTGTGTACTGATTTGATTTATTTAATTAAAATCAAAATATTTTGATTCGAATGAGGTTTTTATATATATATATATATATAATAAAAATATAATAAATCAATTATGTATTTTAGTTACGATTTAGTTTTGAAAATTATATAAAAAATTGCTTAAGATACTATTTAAATTTGAAAATTATATAAAAAAATTGCTTAAAATATTATTTAAATTTAAGACATTCCTATTGAATGTTTAAGAGATCTCATGCAAGCTTAGGAATTTAGTAAAAATTTTTGGAAACTTAATGACATTCATACTTATTATATAAAATTTACTTTTGGAAACTTAATGACATTTGTACTTATTATATAAAATTTTATGAATCTTATTGAATGTTTAAGAAATTTAAAATTTTGTGAATCTTATTGAATGTTTGAGGATTTTGGTAAAAAAATTTGGAGACTTAATGACATTGATACTTATTATATAAAATTTTATGAAAAGTTTTGAGGCATTAGTACCAACATTGAATGGATGTAGTAAAAATTGAATTCCAAAGCTGGGTTTGTTTTTTAGTTGATTATGTTGGTTAATCTTCCAATTAGTAGTAGTTAGTGATGGTGTGAGGTTGTTGTTATTTTATTCATTTGTCTTCTTATTCTATCTTTTGCTATTCCATTTTTTTGTTTTTATTTCAAAAGCAATTGTGATTGGTAACTTTATTGTTGTTGCTATGATGTTTTGATTAAGCACAATTCAATTATGCTTGGTCCTAATCTTGTATGGTCAAGTAGAAAGAAAACAAATATTGTATGGTCAAATACAAAGAAAACAAACCAAGGATGGTTCAAATCTATCTACATGACAATTAAATGAAGGACCTGGAAACTTGGTCTTTAACGCTTAGTACATGTATGACCAGAACATCTCAGACCATCGCAATCGTAATCGCAGTCAACCCTTTATGCACACTTAATAATATTGAATTTATATATAAATCCTTTGTATCTGCGCTTTTGAAAATATAACATAAAATGTGCTTTTCTCACTTTTAATACTAAAAGCACGTCTGTCGAGGCATACCCCTCATCGCAATCGGAAATCAACATTTCCCCATATATATACATTATATCGTTGATATGACGGATCCGCCATAGTCATGAAACGTAATACATAAGCTTTCAGGTCTGGCTTACCCATATCGCAATCGGCAATCATTTCTATTATAATCTCTTTATAATTGAAATATATAAAATGCATAATCATAAAAAGACTTTTCGACATGCGGGACCTATCGGGACTCACAACCATAATGAATATACCTTTCAGGTCCGGCCCGCGATCGCAAATCGTAATCGCTGATCATTGAATGCACCAACATACGTATTCAACGTTTTACGGAGCCGCTAGGCTGTTAAAACATAACGTAAATATGTTTCGGGTCCGGCTTACCCATATCGCAATCGGCAATCATTGAATGCACCAACATATGTATTTAGTGCCTTACGGACCCGCCGGGCTTTTAAACATAACGTAAATATGTTTCGGGTCCGCCACCATTAATCGCAATCGGCAATCTTTATATATGTACATACATATAACTGCGGACCCGCTGAGACTTTACAACAAAATATAAATGTGTTTTGAGTCCGCACTACTCATCGCAATTGGGAATCAATGATTCTTGTGGTAATAACCTGCCCGCTACACTTTTGTGATTGCAATTTATTTTCATTAGTAATATATATATATATATATATATAAAAGGGGACCACTCCATATAACTTCTTATATTATGAGTTGATTCAATCCTTGCCTATATGAGGGCTGATTCTTTTACAGCTCTTTCATTTTCCATTTCAATGTATAATAAACAAAACACTTCATTTCCCTTAGACTCTGTGGATGTAAAAAAAATAAGAGAGTTTCATTAAGGATGAACCCCTGCAATGATTTTTAGACCTCCGCTAGTGATATAACTGATAAATAAACTTAAAACACAATATAAGCTACAACAATTCCTTTGGGTTTCTCATATTAATCCCTTGGGTTTATTATTCCCTTAGGTTTATAATATTGATCATGGTAAACCATTGTCAATCATAGCCAACCATGCTTGAATGTCACATTGTGACAAGGATTGTCTCACCATGAAAATAAATAATAATCCCTTGGGTTTATTGTTCCTTTGGGTTTATTATATCAATGCCTTGGGTTTATTATTCCCTTGGGTTTATATTATTAGTCCCTTTTGTTTAATAGTATTCCCTTTGGTTCATAATCCCTTGGGGTTTTAGTATTAATCCCTTGGGTTTATAATATCAATCGCTTGGGTTTATTATTCCTGAGTCAAACATGGTTTATTATGATGTCGACCATGGTCCAACATGGAATTGTGATAAGGATTGTCTCAATATGAACATCAATGATGGTCGATCATGTTTATTTCAATGTTTATAATATTTGTCTTAGGGTTTATATATGTTGGGTTTATAATATTAGTCCCTTGGGTTTAATATTATTCCCTTGGGTTCATAATCCCTTGGGGTTTTAGTATTAATCCCTTGGGTTTACTATTCCCTTAGGTTTATAATATCAATCATGGTCAACCATTGTCAATCATAGCCAACCATGGTCAACCATGTTTGAATGTTGCATTGTGACAAGGATTGTCTCACGATCAAAATAAACCATGTTTATTTTTGTGTTTGTAGTATTTATATTTGGGTTTATCAATATTGGGTTTATAATATTACTCCCTTGGGCTTAATATTATTCTCTTGGGTTCATAATCCCTTGGGGTTTTAGTATTAATTCCTTGGGTTTAACATTATTCCCTTGGGTTCATAGCCCCTAGAGGTTTTAGTATTAATCCCTTGGGATTTTAGTATTAATGGAAATAAGTTGGGTTTATTATTCCCTTATGTTTATAATATGAAAATCAATGATCATCGGTCATGTTTATTTTAAAGTTTATAATATTTGTCTTGGGGTTTATATACGTTGGGTTTAAATATTAGTCCATTGGATTTAATATTATTCCCTTGGGGTCTTAGTATTAATCTTTTCGTTTTATTATTCCTTTGGGTTTCTCATATTAATCCCTTGGGTTTATTATTCCCTTAGGTTTATAATATCCATCATGGTAAACCATTGTCAATCATAGCCAACCATGGTCAACCATGCTTGAATGTCACATTGTGACAAGGATTGTCTCACCATGAAAATAAATAATAATCCCTTGGGTTTATTATTCCTTTGGGTTTATTATATCAATCCCTTGGGTTTTTATTCCCTTGGTTTTATATTATTAGTCCTTTTTGTTTAATAGTATTCCCTTTGGTTCATAATCCCTTGGGGTTTAGTATTAATCCCTTGGGTTTATTATTCCTGAGTCAAACATGGTTTATTATGATGTCGACCATGGTTCGACATGGAATTGTGATAAGGATTGTCTCAATATGAAAATCAATGATGGTACATCATGTTTATTTCAATGTTTATAATATTTTTCTTAGGGTTTGTAGTATTTATATTTGGGTTTACCAATGTTGGGTTTATAATATTAGTCCCATGCTTGAATGTCACATTTTGACAAAGATTGTCTCACCATGAAAATAAAACATGTTTATTTTAGTTTTTGTAATATTTATATTTGAGTTTATGAATATTGGGTTTATAATATTAGTCCCTTGGGCTTAATATTGTTTCCTTGGGTTCATATTCCCTTGGGGTTTTAGTATTACTCCCTTCGGTTTATTATTCATTTGCGTTTATAATATCAAAATTTGGGTTATTTTATTCCCTTAGGTTTATAATATAAATCGTAGCCAAACACGGTGAACCATCTTTGAATGTCGCATTGTGACAAGGATTATCTCACCATCAAAATAAACTATGTTTATTTTAGTGTTTGTAGTATTGATATTTGCCTTTACTCGATGTGAAGTTTATAATATTAGTCCCATGGGTTTAATATTATTCCCTTGGCTTCATAATCCCTTGGGTTTTAGTATTTATCCCTTGGGTTTATTATTCATTTGGGTTTATAATATCAATCCCTTGGGTTTATTATTCCCTTTGGTTGATAATATAAATCATGGTAAACCATTGTCAATCATAGCCAAACATTGTCAACCATGGTTGAATGTCGCATTGTGACAAGAATTGTCTCAGCGTCAAAATAAACCATGTTTATTTTAGTATTTGTAGTATTTATATTTGGGTTTACCAATGTTCATTTTATAATATTAGTCCCTTGGTTGAATGTCACATTTTGACAAATATTGACTCACCATGAAAATAAACCATGTTTATTTTAGTGTTTGTAGTGTTTATATTTGGGTTTAACAATGTTGGGTTTATAATATTAGTCCCATGGGTTTAATATTATTCCCTTAGGTTTATAATATCGATCATGGTCAACCATTGTCAATCATAGGCAACCATGGCCAGCCATGGTTGAATGTCACATTGTGACAAGGATTCTCTCACCATGAAAATAAACCATGTCTATTTTTGTCTTTCTAATATTTATATTAGGGTTTACCAATGTTGGGTTTATAATATTAGTCCCTTGGGTTTAACATTATTTTCTTCAGTTCATAGTCCCTTCGGGTTTTAGTATTAATCCTTTGGGTTTATTATTAACTTGGGTTTATAATATCAATCATGGTCATCTTTATGTTTCTCTTGTGTTTTTAATATTAATTCCTTGTGCTTCTTCATCCCTTAGGTTTTTAATATTTATCCGTTGGGTTCACTAATTCCTTAGGTTTATAATATTAAAGAGTTGGATTTATTAGTTCATTGGGTTTATAATATTAGTCCTTTTTGTTTAATATTATTCCCATTGATTCATAATCCCTTGGGATTTTAGTATTAAACCCTTAGGTAATAATAAACAAAAGGGACTAATATTATAAACCCAATGTATACAAACCCTAAGATAACTATTAAAAATACTAAAGCTTAATCATAATAATAATAATAATAATAATAATATTGGGTTTATAATATTAGTCCCATGCTTCAATGTCACATTTTGACAAAGATTGTCTCACCATGAAAATAAAACATGTTTATTTTAGTGTTTGTAATATTTATATTTGGGTTTACGAATATTGGGTTTATAATATTAGTCCCTTGGGCTTAATATTGTTCCCTTGGGTTCATATTCCCTTGTGGTTTTAGTATTACTCCCTTCGGTTTATTATTCATTTGGGTTTATAATATCAAAAATTGGGTTTTTTTATTCCCTATGTTTATAATATAAATCGTAGCTAAACATGGTGAACCATGTTTGAATGTCGCACTATGACAAGGATTGTCTCACCATCAATATAAACTATTTTTATTTTAGTGTTTGTAGTATTGATATTTTCCTTACTCGATGTGAAATTTATAATATTAGTCCCATGGGTTTAATATTATTCCCTTGGCTTCATAATCCCTTGGGTAGTAGTATTTATCCCTTGGATTTATTATTCATTTGGGTTTATAATATCAATCCCTTAGGTATTAGTATTTATCCCTTGGGTTTATTATTCGTTTGGGTTTATAATATCAATCTCTTGGGTTTATTATTCCCTCTGGTTGATAATATAAATCATGGTAAACCATTGTGAATCATAGCCAAACATTTTCAACCATGGTTGAATGTCGCATTGTGACAAGAATTGGCTCACCGTCAAAATAAACCATGTTTATATTAGTATTTGTAGTATTTATATTTGGATTTACCAATGTTGGTTTTATTATATTAGTCCCTTGGTTGAATGTCGCATTTTGACAAAGATTGACTCACCATGAAAATAAACCATGTTTATTTTAGTGTTTGTAGCGTTTATATTTGGGTTTAACAATGTTGGGTTTATAATATTAGTCCCATAGGTTTAATATTATTCCCTTGGGTTTTTCGTATTAATCCATTGTAAATCATTGTCAATCATAGCCAAACATGGTCAACAATGGTTGAATGTCGCATTGTGAAAGGATAATTTTAGGGGCGAATGTTCGCCCTTTGGTGAAATTAAGGGGTTTTAAATTTTTAGTGGGCGAATATTTTGTATCATAGTACATTTTTACAAATCACCTCAAATAGCCCACCTTATTTTAAGGGAGAGGGTAAAAAAGGTAAATTTAGCCCTTGAAATTAGGACTTACCACCTTCCATTCGCCCATTTTCAAGAATAGGTTTTATTTAAGTGAATCCATTCGGCTATTTTCAAGAATAGGTTTTATTTAAGTGAATCCTATGGGCCAAATACCATATTTATAAAAGAGGTATGGTAAATTAATAAAAATATAAATAAATGAGAGGTATGGTAAATAAATAAAACATTTTTTATATTTACTCCGTAAGTCACCTTATATACATGTAAGGGTGTAAACAAATAAAAATATAAGTAAAGTGGAGGTATGGTAAATAAATAAAATGTTTTTTTATGCTTACTCAAAAGGTATGGTAAATAAATAAAAATATAAATAAACTAGACGCATCGTAAATAAATAAAACCTCCTTTTAGATTTAGTCCATAACCCTCGTTCTATTTATGAAGGCTCAAGAAAGAGGTTTTATTTAAGTGAATCCTATGGGCCAAATACCATATTTGTAAAAGAGGTATGGTAAATTAATAAAAAATATAAATAAACGAGAGGTATGGTAAACAAATAAAACATTTTTTTTATATTTACTCCATAAGTCACCTTATATTTACGAACACTCAAAAAATGGGTTATATTTAGGTGAAACCTATGGCCAAAATACTATGGGACAAATACCATACTAGATTGTTATTAATACCATGCAAAAAACCATTATTAACCCTAATATTAGAATTAATAAAAATAAAAATGGCACATGGTATTGACCCATGGTACCATATTTGTAAAAGAGGTATGGTAAATTAATAAAAATATAAATAAACGAAAGGTATGGTAAACAAATAAAACATTTTTTTTATATTTACTCCATAAGTCACCTTATATTTACGAACACTCAAAAAATGGGTTATATTTAGGTGAAACCTATGGCCAAAATACTATGGGACAAATACCATACTAGATTGTTATTAATACCATGCAAAAAACCATTATTAACCCTAATATTAGAATTAATAAAAATAAAAATGGCACATGGTATTGACCCATGGTATTCACCAAAATGGCACATGGTATTGACCCATGGTATTCACCTGGAATGCAGCCTATTTAAATGGGGGAATTAAACCAGCATGTAGCCTATGCTAAGATTCACTAGGACTTTACAATGTTTTATTATTTAGTGAAAGACTTGCCAAGATATTACAAGATTTTATAATTGAGTAAAATATTCGCCATGCCTGGTGAGAGATTCGCCAAAAAATTATATATACATATTATATTATTGATAAAATCGCCTTCCATTTTTCCTATATACCATGAAGATTCGCCCATTTATTATATTTATAAATTTAGGGGGGGTTCTTAAAATTTTCCTTGATTGTCTCGCCATCAAAATAAACCATGTTTATTTTAGTGTTTGTAGTATTTATATTTGGGTTTACCAATGTTGGGTTTATAATATTAATCCCATGCTTGAATGTCACATTTTGACAAATATTGTCTCACCATGAAAATAAAACATGTTTATTTTAGAGTTTGTAATATTTATATTTGGGTTTACCAATATTGGGTTTATAATATTAGTCCCTTGGGCTTAATATTGTTCCCTTGGGTTCATATTCCCTTGGGGTTTTAGTATTACTCCCTTCGGTTTATTATTCATTTGGGTTTATAAAATCAAAATTCAGGTTTTTTTATTCCCTTAGTTTTATAATATAAATCATAGCCAAACATGGTGAACCATGTTTGAATTTCACATTGTGACAAGGATTGTCTCACCATCAAAATAAACTGTGTTTATTTTAGCGTTTGTAGTATTGATATTTTCCTTTACTCGATGTGAAGTTTATAATATTAGTCCCATGGGTTTAATATTATTCCCTTGGGTATTAATATTTATCCCTTGGGTTTATTATTCATTTGGGTTTATAATATCAATCCCTTGGGTTTATTATTCCCTTTGGTTGATAATATAAATCATGGTAAACCATTGTCCATCATAGCCAAACATCATCAACCATGGTTGAATGTCGCATTATGACAAGAATTGTCTCACCGTCAAAATAAACCATGTTTATTTTAGTATTTGTATTATTTATATTTGGGTTTACCAATGTTGGTTTTATTATATTAGTCCCTTGGTTGAATGTCGCATTTTGACAAAGATTGACTCACCATGAAAATAAACCATGTTTATTTTAGTGTTTGTAGTGTTTATATTTGGCTTTAACAATGTTGGGTTTATAATATTAGTCCCATGGGTTCAATATTATTCCCTTGGGTTCATAATCCCTTGCGGTTTTCGTATTAATCCATTGTATACCATTGTCAATCATAGCCAAACGTGGTCAACCATGGTTGAATGTCGCATTGTGACAACAATTGTGTCTCACCATCAAAATAAACCATGTTTATTTTAGTGTTTGTAGTATTTATATTTGGGTTTACCAATGTTGGGTTTATAATATTAGTCCCATGCTTGAATGTCACATTTTGACAAATATTGTCTCACCATGAAATTAAAACATGTTTATTTTAGTGTTTGTAATTTTTGTATTTGGGTTTATAATATTAGTCTCTTGGGCTTAATATTGTTCCCTTGGGTTCATATTCCCTTGGGGTTTTAGTATTACTCCCTTCGGTTTATTATTCATTTGGGTTTATAATATCAAAATTTGGGTTTTTTATTCCCTTAGGTTTATAATATAAATTGTAGCCAAACATGGTGAACCATGTTTGAATGTCGCATTGTGACAAGGATTGTCTCACCATCAAAATAAACTATGTTTATTTTAGTGTTTGTAGTATTGATATTTGCCTTTACTCGATGTGAAGTTTATAATATTAGTCCCATGGGTTTAATATTATTCCCTTGGCTTCATAATCCCTTGGGTTTTAGTATTTATCCCTTGGGTTTATTATTCATTTGGGTTTATAATATCAATCCCTTGGGTTTATTATTCCCTTTGGTTGATAATATAAATCATGGGAAACCATTGTCAATCATAGCCAAACATTGTCAACCATGGTTGAATGTCGCATTGTGACAAGAACTGTCTCAGTGTCAAAATAAACCATGTTTATTTTAGTATTAGTAGTATTTATATTTGGATTTAACAATGTTGGTTTTATAATATTAGTCCCTTGGTTGAATGTCGCATTTTGACAAAGATTGACTCACCATGAAAATAAACCATGTTTATTTTAATGTTTGTAGTGTTTATATTTGAGTTTAACATTGTTGGGTTTATAATATTAGTCCCATGGGTTTAATATTATTCCCTTGAGTTCATAATCCCTTGTGGTTTTCAAATTAATACCTTAGTTTTATTATTCCTTGGCGTTTATAATATCAATGCCTTGGGTTTAGTATTCCCTTAGGTTTATAATATCGATCATGGTCAACCATTGTCAATCATAGGCAACCATGGCCAACCATGGTTGAATGTCACATTGTGACAAGGATTCTCTCACCATGAAAATAAACCATGTTTATTTTTGTCTTTCTAATATTTATATTAGGGTTTACCAATGTTGGGTTTATAATATTAGTCCCTTGGGTTTAACATTATTTTCTTTAGTTCATAATCCCTTTGGGTTTTAGTATTAATCCTTTGGGTTTATTATTAACTTGGGTTTATAATATCAATCATGGTCATCTTTATGTTTCTCTTGTGTTTGTAATATTAATTCCTTGTGCTTCTTCATCCCTTAGGTTTTTAATATTTATCCGTTGGGTTCACTAATTCCTTAGGTTTATAATATTAAAGAGTTGGATTTATTAGTTCATTGGGTTTATAATATTAGTCATTTTTGTTTAATATTATTCCCATTGGTTCATAATTCCTTGGGCTTTTATAAGTATTAAACCCTTAGGTAATAATAAACAAAAGGAACTAATATTATAAACCCAATGTATACAAACCCTAAGATAACTATTAAAAATACTAAAGCCTAATAATAATAATAATAATATTATTATTATTATTATTATTATTATTATTATGATATTAATATAATAATCATAAATATATAAATATATAGTTGTTATTATTTGTATAGTTATTAATCATAATAAGTAATTGGTCTTTATTGTTATTGTTATAATAATATATTATAATAATATTGATTATATTATTATTATAATAATAGTTATATTTGTATATTATTATAACAATATAATATTATTATAATATTATAATCCCATATTATTATTATTATATTTTATTATTATAATAATAATGCAATATAATTGTTATTATTTTTATTATTTTTTATAATTTTATATTATTAGATTATTTCAATAATATAATGATAATGTAATATTATTATGCGCTATTCTTATTATTAATAAATATATATTAGAAGTTTATATAATTATTATAATATTAATATAATATTTATACAGTGATATATATAAATAATTCTGGTTGTTAATATTTATATAGTTATTAGTAATTTTATATAGTTATTAATAACCCTCAATACCCATAATACTCATAATAATTATTAAGGTGGTTGATATAAGCCTATTGGCGTATATCAAGCACATTGGAATATATGGTTGTATATATGCTTCATATACCCTGTCAGTATATATCAACTTTATTGGTAAATACAAATTTATAAATCAAATATTGTAATAACTTTTGTATGTAACAATTTTCACTAAGATTTATAGCTAAGATCAAGCCTCTCAATCTACTTCTAAGGATTTCCATTAACAGAGCTTCCCAAATGATATGGTTGCAACTCATTTTCATTTAACAAGCTGATGCGGTGGCTTTATACCGGAGTCTCTACTGTTTTCAAACTAGCATTATCAGCGAACTCATATTCATTTAACAAGCTGATATGGTGGCTTTATACTATAGTCTCAAATGTTTTCAAACTAGCTTTATCGTTGATAAATGTTTCTTTTGTTGGGATTCTTACATTTCCAACTGTTTTTCTATAAATTTGCTGCTTTGATTCTTCGTTATTAGTACTATAGTGGGGATTTCCATCATCGCATTACCACCTCCGATTCAACTATCTGCACAGACTCTATCCCACCTTGTCTCAGAAATCAGAAAGTTATTTATACTTCAGTCCGATCATGGAATTTGAGAAGGGCGGACGGTCTTTTTGGATTTGATCATGAAACTGTTTTTGTTGTTTTCATTTTGTTCTTGTTTTCATTTTGATTCAGTAATAATTATTTGAAAATAAATTTGCAAGCTTGTTTATAATTTTTATATATTTTTATCATCGATTAGTTTTAAATAAAATGTAATATAAATCGTGAATTATGTGATGTCAAATGATATTAATAGTAATATAAAGGGAGGTAGGGATGGTTAATTTATGATGTTTTACTTGTAATTGTGATTTAGAGTAACTTATTATTTAATTTAATGGATGGATTGCAAAATTAATAAAGTGGAGGGAAAAATTTCTGAAGAAATGTTTTGCAAGACTAGACTCTAATTTGAACAACTCGTTCCACTTTGATAATGTTTCACCATGCCACATGTAGTAATAGCAACACTTGAACCAAGTTTCCACAACTACTCCCTCTTTTGAACTTGAATTCATAGTTTCTTGAATCAAAATAATATTCAGATAAATATTATTGATAACTCTCTAAAGGGATAGAATTTTATTGGCACTCCCTACAATTCTTACCTTGCTCGACATGCACTTCATCTAGGAACAACACATCATGGTGGCCTTACTCTGAGGGCCCTATAACTTGTAGCTTGCTTGTCTTTTTGGATATTCTCTTCTGCTTTCTACTTGGAAATAGCTTATAGTGAGATTTCCTACATACAAAAGGAGCCTTAGCATGGTACCTTTCAAACCCTCCCAATGACGGCTCCAGTTTGGTGTTAGTTTGGTGTTAGAAACTAGGTCTTAAAACTTCCTTTTATCATGATTAACACATTCAGAATGTAAAATAGGAATAAGGGGAGACTCCACCTTTGAAATATTACCATCCCCTAACTCTAAATCACCTAGTAATTCATTTTTTCTATGGATTATGAACTCTTCTCCCTCCTAAAAAATATGAGAAACCCTCATAGGGGAGAGGGGAAAAGAAATGAAGGAGAAGGGGATTCTCTATTATGCTTTTCCTGCAATATATTATTTTCAACTAGATATATAGAAAGAAAAACTTGAACTTTTGGAATAAGAGTGAGAGACATCTTTCTTACTAGATAATGTAGAACCGGCACTGCTAAAATATGATCCTTTGATACACTCTTCTCCCTAAAGGCTTTTTTCTTCCTCATATCCTCACTCCACATCATGCAACTTGTTGACAATCAAGAATCCAATGGTTTTTCCCGAGTGAGAATCATTTTCTTTTAAACCCAAAACTTATTTACTCTACTCACATCGAATATCTTACCACATGAAATAAAGAAATTACCAATATCGTGCCAACTCAATAACCAAATCTTACCGTCTATTAGTTAGTTGTTTGTATTCAAGAGTTATTTCTCTCTTGAGTTTCAATTTCTTCAATCTCTTCTTCCTTGAAATGTACCTCCACATGGACTTTTGCAAATCTTCTATCCTTGTTTGGATCCCAATCCTACTCCAACTCTAAAAGTATCCCCATTATTCCCTAGAGCTTTTATGGTATTTTCTTTTCGATATAGTAATGGCAGACCTCGTAAAATATATTTGACCTTTTGTTTTTAAATGTGGTTCCTAATGGAATCAAAATCAAATGCCCATTTTTGACAGACAAACCCTGATGGTTCTCACCACCAATTAGAATACAAAATCCTATCCAAATTATTTTTTGAATGGAAATTAAATCACAACCATCCTTGAGCTAAAATGATAAAAAAAGGGGAATATCCTAACTATTTCTCCTATTTTTTGTCCACCCATCCATTTATACCCCCCACATCATTTTTCCATTAAATCACCCCACCATGACCTTCTCCAACGTCTTTGGAAATTCACAGGTATCCAGGTTTGAACCAACCACCACCCCAACCTTTGATTGGTTATCTTTTACCCCCTTGATATCCCTATCAACAAAAGAGTCAATTGAATCCCTATTTCCTTCAAAGGCTTGAAAAAGAGTGGGGCATCTAAATTAACATGTGGTGACGCCACAATAGGAGGATGGACAATGTGTGGAACTTGCTTCGAAATAATAAATGAACCTTCACCACCTTAACTCCATGGACATAAGTTTTCCACCTTAAATCCACGTAATGGTGCAAATATAATCCCCACTAATCTCTTGATGAAGAAATCAAACAACGACCCATCTGAATTGAAGTGATGGAGAAAGGACCCTGGTGTGAAATCTAATTGTGGGAGAAATATGTTCACATTTTCACAATGGATGGGATCAAAGTCCATCAATTCCTCCTCTACCACCACACCTATAGAAAAATATGCCATCCTCTCTCCTAGCATCAAACTTTATTCGATTTGAAATTTAGATCAAAATTAAAAGACTTGAGAAGCACTCTGGATGAAATCCATATATATGAAATCCATATATATATATATATATATATATATATATAAACTTAATTAATATATAAAATACATAATATACTACACATTTCATGTATTAATTAAATTAATATAATATATAGAACCAATCCATATAGCCACACATTATGAACACCCATATATTAATTAAGCTAATATAGAGTATGTCGTATGTAATAGAACCCACATATTGGTCAAGTTAATATATTATGACATAATAGATTATATTAATTTGAGTCATATGTGAATTGGGTCCATATGCTACCTAACATGGTAAAATATATACTATATATATGAATATATTATCATGTATTAATATATTATATTAAATTGATATATATTTATATATAGTGTATGAGAATAATGTGATAATCTATTTATTATAATTTTAAATTTTAAATTAGTATTTTAATTATGTATATTCAAAATAACATTGTATTAAATTCAAAGTTAATTTATATGTACTTTTCTTATTATGGGTACATTACTTGAAATAGTGTTAATGTTAGTTTTTTATCCATGGTATAAGTATTTTTAATTTAAACAATATCAATTCAACTAGTGTGGATGATGTCATTGTTTAAAATGTGACTAGTTCTTATAAAGTTGATTTTGATAGTATTTTTTTAAGGTTTGTTTTGGACATCAAATTCTTATAATGAACACTGAGAGGAAATAGAAAGCACATCTGTTGGAACAAGAAAAATACCATGAGGTGTACATTAGGTAATACATCCCTTATTTGTCATTATCGCAAAAGGAAATGCCATAACATTGCTAGTTATTGGTACTTAGAGTTATGTTCGTTAGATGGGAAGAAAACGAGGTGGCATCTTGCTCGAAGAAGCAACCCATAAGTCACAAGACAAATTGTTTCCAAAGGAGGAATGGAAAGAGAAATCCCCTAAACCAACAAAAAACCTATAGAAAATGGAAGAAAGATGATGTCAAAATGTCTATACAAGGGTGCTATTAAGTTTTTCCACCACTACCAATTTTATGGACATTAGGAAGTAAATTATTGGAATCTAGATCTAAGAAATCTACCCAAGAAAATAGATTGCTAAAAAATGAGTGGAGTCTGAAGATTAAAATAAAAGAATTCATTACATCAAAAACCTAAGTAGAAAAGGTCTCCTAACGGGTTGTAGTAGAACAAAAGTTTAGTGTTATAAACAATGTGGATGGTAGATAAATGTTAATATTAAAGACTACCACAAAGAATTGTTTTAGTTGATCTTCAAAAAAAAGATTCCTTTCTTGGAGATGTATTGGAGGTTGGTTCACAAAGGTTAATAACCTTGGGGTTTCCTTAGAACTCCATCAGCTCCACCAAAGGAAACTAGGTGTTGTATAATTCATGAAGAATGTATTGTACATAGAAGATATCATTTGATTGACACTATTCTATAGATGAATTATTTTGTAAGTACATGTAGCAGTAGAGAATTATTTCATGTTAGATTTAATTGATTTATATAAATAGGGGGAACCACCTACATCCTCTTCTAGGTGTACTGGATGATGACATTTGTATTTTGTGATTTCACTAAAAAAATAAGAGGCCTTCAACTTGACTTTCAATGGTTGATTAGACAGGCCATATCCAATTCTAAGAAAGTAAGAGACATGGATACTGAAGATAAAAATGAACCTTGAGTAATAAATTTGGATCCAAATCTTTATCAATGTTGAGATTTAGTTCTTAGGTTTCTATACTACATGAAAAACTAAGCTAGGAACCAGAGTTAGATTCACAGTGGGAACAAAAACTAGCAACCAAATATAGAGTCATAGTTGTAGCTAAGAGCTATAGTTAGTATCATGTTCGATAGAAGCATATAAAAGGCACATTGATTTATATTAGTCTCCTATATTGTTGACACCTAATCCTTGTGATTGGGTGAATTATTGTAAATAGATAAATAGGAAATATGAACAGTCATCGGGAGACGAACTGAACAGTCTCTCCCTCATGTATATAATGAGGACCTACCTGATGGAATAATACAGTCAAATTATTTCTGCCTTATGGAGTTACTGCCTGGCCTGACATGGTATCAGAGCCAGCTCCTTTTTTAGCTCTTATGCTCCTTGTAACTCCTCTGTCTGCCATATTCCTTTACCTGCGCCCTCTGTCTGCCATATTCCATTATCTGCGCTCTGTCTGCCATATTCCTTTACCTGCGCTCTCTGTCTGCCAGAAGGCGACTGTCCATAAATGTTGGTTGTTCTGACATGGTAACAGAAGCACTGTCCTGCCACGGTTATTCTCGCCACAATTATTCTCGCTACGGTTTTCCTGTAGGAAAAAAAAAACTCAATCTTGCAAAATCCCAAGAATATCATCCTCTCGATACAAGTGGTACTCTTTTTCTGCAAGTTTTACTTCTGTGCCACCATATTCAGGAAGAAGAACATGGTCACCCTCCTTGACACTAATAGGAATAGTGTTTCCACCCTTGCTACGAAAACCAGGCCCAACTGATATGACCTTTCCTGAGTTCAACTTGCCAGTGCTCTTCGGAAGAAAAATGCCGCCAGCGGTCTTGCTTGGAGCAACAACGTTCTCTATCAAAACCCGGTTAAGCAAGGGGATAAGCTTCTTTGCCATTGGTTTGATACTGTAAGGGAAGAAACCCTTATAGCCAAAGGCCTTTTATATAGAGACCCTGCAATTGCAAAATCCTTCTGCCTCCACTTTCACACAGGCAGCGCACAACATTCGACGTCTGTGGAGACTTGCGTTCGAATGCCATTGTTGTTCATTGACTTTTGTGTGGCTAAACGAGACAAGGCGCATCCAAAGAGGCCGAGCTCCCGACGGAAGAAGCCCTGCTGCTGCACGATCTTAAGAGACCATGCACCGCTGCTCCTCTCCCGTGGGAAATCATCACCTCTGCTACAACGGTTCGAATGCTTCCAACAACATCGCGGGCATCAGAGTGGCACAACTACGTGGACGAATCTGCCTACAAATTTAATTTAAGCACACCTGCGTGCTTCATTGTATGGTAACGTGTGCTTCACGTACATCATATGTTTTGGTTCCATTATATATGAACTTTAATGGGCATATATTACATTACCATTGGAGCATTTAAAACGTTGAAGGCATATGTAATATGTAATATTTGTATGTAATGTTGGATGCATTTATATCAAACATTGGAGCATTTAATACGTTGGATGCATTTATATCAAACATTGGAGGCATTTGGAGAAAATAAGTTTGGAGAAAATATGTTGCATAAAGATGTAGCATGAGGTATTGACGTACATATTGGTATATGAGGAAGAGATTTGAAATCTTTTGAGAATGCCCTTTTCAGTACAATTTTACTGTATATTGGCAGAAGTATTTTTCTATCAGCAAAAGTATTTTTTTTGCAAAATGCATTCAATTATATCCATGGTGTGAATAGTTCTCACTGGCAAGGAGAACTATCCCGAATGGTCCCGGATGATAAAACACACCCTCATTTTCAATGAGTTGTGGAAAGGAGTGTGTGTCAGAGGAGACAATGAACCAGTACAACCTACCTCAGACAAAGAGCTTGTCATTTGGGAAAACAAGAACAAAAAATATTATGCATTAATCGCTGCATCTGTAAATGAAGAGGTAAGTCACCATATTTTGTCATATTCAACTTCCTTTGAAGCCTTACAAAAGCTGAAAGAACTTTATGACGCACATTCTGCACTTGAATTTGTTCAACTCATGATTAAAATCTTCACTCTTGAACTGCAAAATAATGATCCTCTTGCTCTTGCATCTGAAGTAAAGTCTATAATGCATGCTATCAAATCCACTAAGGTTGAATTGGATATTCCTCTTATTGCTTTTCTCAAGGCACTTTATCCTACTTACTCCAAATATCTTGAGTCATTGCAAGCAAATGTAAATCTCAAAGATATAACCTTTGACTCTCTTGTGAAAAAGTTTACTGAAAGAGAGAAAGCTTTTGGAAAGAAGACAGCCCCTGAATCTTCTAAAGAGGTTGTGTGCCTTGCTCATAAAGAAAAGCATCCTACTCAAGATTCTACAAGAGGAAGAGGTGGTCAAAGAGGAAGAGGAAGATATTTCAGAGACAGGGGGTGCAGACATTCTCAAGGAGAAAAGGTAGATTTGCACTGCATACGCTGCAAAAGAAATGGATCACATGATTCCTCTACATGCAAGTTACCATGGGAAAAAATTGAGCAGAAAAGAAACCAATAGAAAGGTAAAACTGATGATATAGACAAAGGTAAAGCACCTGAATCCACTCACTATGTTGTGGCACAATGTAACATTGGAGTAAATGAAGATTTATTTAATGCTTCACTTGCTTCTTGGAAAAATGATTGGTTGCTTGATTCAGGAGTAACCTGCCACATGACTCATAGAAAATATTTTTTTGAAGATTTCACCGAAAACGTTGATGGAGCAGTATACTTTGTAGATCAATCAAAAATCAAGCCATCAGGGCTTGGCACAATCAGGATTAAACTGCCTAGTCTTCTAGACATTCTTCTGCATCATGTTCTATATCTCCCATAGCTCAAAAGAAACTTGTTGTCCTTGGTCCACATCCGCCAGCAAGGTCACTCCATTCATATGTTTGATGGCAAGCTTGAGGTAAGAAAAGCATCTGACCACTCACTTTTCATGAGGGGAATAGAAGAAGAAAGGCTTATCAAGCTCCAAGGAACCTCTACTCATGCACAACATTTCTCATACAAATCTCATCATGAAGAAGGTACACTTCCATCAAGTTTATTATGGCATGCTATATTTGGACATTTGAACTATGACAGTCTCTGCTTGTTGAAGAAAAATGGTGTTGCTGGTTTGCCTACAATTCCTAGGAAACTTAAACAATGTGATGCTTTCATTCTAGGAAAGCATAGCAAACAGTCTTTTCATGATTCACATTCAAGAGCACATAGAAAACTTGAACTCATTCATTCAGATTTATGTGGTCCAATGCCTGTTCCTTCTACAAATGGAAATAAATATATCATGACATTTTATTGATGACTACACCAGAATGTGTTGGGTTTATTTATTGAAGAACAAATCTGATGTTTTTCAAACATTCAAGAATTTTCATAAATGGATTGAAAATTATGCACAATCTCATTTTGGGTCTATTCGCACTGATAATGGAAAAGAATACACATCAAGTGAATTTGAAAACTATATTCGCCAACATGGGATCAAACATCAAACAACTGTGCCTTATAATCCCCAACAGAATGGTGTAGCTGAAAGAATGAATAGGACAAGCTTAAATATGGTACGATCCATGCTCTTTTTCAAGAATGTAAAGATAATGTTTTGGGTTGATATTGTTCTATGTGCTGCATATATAAAGAATAGATGTCCATCTAATGCTATTAGAAACAAGACTCCTTATGAAATGTGGTATGGACATGTTCCTTCAGTAAAGCATCTCAAGGTCTTTGGTTCCACCTGGTATGCCTTGATACCAAAGGTACATAGAAACAAACTTGGTGCTAGAAGTAGTAAGTGTATCTTTTGGGGATATTCAAACACCTCCAGAGCATACGGTCTCTATGATGAAGTAAATAAGAAGTTTGTTGTATCTAGTGATGTAATTTTCCTTGAATCATCCAAAACTGACAATGTTGTTGAGCGGAAAATTGATCGCTTGGATAGATTCGCAAAAGCAAAATCATTTCAAGAATTTGATAATCAGATTCCACATCTTGAAGGGGGGATTCCTATATTAAATCAACATGTGGAATCTTCTTCTGAAGAACGCTCTCCCCCCCATGAAACTCCAACAACGGATGATGCTTTAAGTGATGTAATTGATAGAAATGGGAGACTCAATCTTGATTCAGCCCCAACTCAATCAACGGAGCAGCCTGGACCATCTGAGAAAGGTCCCCCAAAGTGGTTGACAAAGACACTTGAAAGTGTTCATCCTGATGAAGTTGGAAAGACAAGAACCAGAAATTCAAACTGGAAAAATGGAGGTGACGTAGATGACTCTAATTCACCTATTGATATGGATGTTTCTTATGATTGTGAATTGAATTTGTCTACAGATTTTGAACCAACTTCCTTCAAAGAAGCTGCTTCTCATGATGAATGGAAAGAAGCGATGCAAAAGGAGTATGATGCCCTCATAAATAACGACACTTGGAAGCTAGCTAATCCTCCATTTGGAACCAAACCAATTGGCTGCAAGTGGGTCTACAAGAACATGTATAAAGTTGATGGCTCACTTGACAAGCACAAAGATAGGCTTGTGGAAAAAGGTTTTGCATAGAAGGAAGGGGTTAATTATGAGGAGACTTTTGCCCCCACAAGCAAAATGGGCTACCATCCGAACACTCTTGGCACTAGCAGCTCAGAATGGTTGGAAAGTCAATCAAATGGATGTAAAAATTGCTTTCTTGAATGGAGATCTAAAAGAGAATGTTTTTATGTCCCAGCCTAAAGGATTTGTTGTGAAATGACATGAACATAAAGTATGCAAACTTGTGAAGTCCTTGTATGGCCTCAAACAAGCACCGTGAGCCTGGTATGGAAAACTAACTGAGCATCTTCTAAAACTCAATTTCAAACATTTTGATCTTGATGATGCAACTTTATTTGTCAAGAAAGTTGGCAAAACAGTTGTATATCTTGTGGTATATGTAGATGATATTTTGATGACAGGAACAATGAAAGCTACATTGCATCCATAAAGAAGGAATTGTGGAAAAGTTTTGAAATGATTGATTTGGGCTATGTTCATTACTATCTTGGCATTGAAGTAACCCAACATCCAAAGTCCATATTTCTTTCTCAAAAGAAATACATTGGAGATCTGTTGAAAAGATTTGGCATGACAGAGTGAAATCCTCTTGCCACTCCAATGGAACAAAACTTAAAGCTCACATCTATTGAAGGAAAAGAATTTGAGGATGCAACAAAGTATAGACAGCTTGTAGGAAGTCTCAACTACCTAACTACTACCAGACCAGACATTTCGTTTACTGTTGGAATCCTCTCCAGGTTTACGCAAAAGCCTTGTGACGGACATTGGTCTACTGCAAAAAGAGTTCTAAGGTACTTGAAGGGAACTCAAGACTTTGGAATCAAGTATACACAGGTGGACGACTTCAGTTTGATTGGATACTCTGATTCAGACTTCGATGGAGACAAAGAAACTGGGGTATCAACTTCAGGATAAGCTATGAGTCTTGGATCAGGAGCTGTCTCCTGGAGATCACGCAAACAATCAGTTCTTGCAAATTCCAAAACAGAAGCAGGATACGTGGCAGCAGTTGAAGCAACAAAAAAATTTGTGTGGCTCAGGAAAATTTTTGAAGATTTGCAGGTAAAACAAGTACAATCAACTCCACTCATGATTGACAATACCTCTACAATAAAGTTTGCCAAGAACCTAAAGTTCCATGATCGAACGAAGCACATCATTACTAAATATCATCTGATTCGCCATCATGTTGAGGCCAAAACAATCCATCTTCGTCATTGTTCCACAAATGAGCAAATTGCAGACATCTTCACCAAAGTGATTGGAAGGGAAAATCTTGAACGATTCAGAATGATGCTTGGACTCACCAACATCCCTTCAGATTAAGGGGGGGGATGTTGACACCTAATCCTTGTGATTGGGTGAATTATTGTAAATAGATAAATAGGAAATATGAACAGTCATCGGGAGACGAACTGAACAATCTCTCCCTCATGTATATAATGAGGACCTACCTGATGGAATAATACAGTCAAACTATTTCTGCCTTATGGAGTTACTGCCTGGTCTGACATATATGATGTTTTAGAATAAAGAACCCTTTTTTGGGGACCTATAATACCAAATGGATTCAAACATAACTGACCATTGTATGACTTAGTACCTGTACCAAAAATTCAAAAATGAATGGAAGATAGATAAAAACATAACAAACAATGTGAGAAATTATGGAAAATAGAAAAATTAAAAGAGAGGAAAATAAAAAAATAAAATGTGGAAGAAAAATGAAAATAGAAGAGAACAATTAGAAATGGGAATGAAATTTCAATCCCCTCAATTTCCCATTACTCTTCAAAATCTCTTATATATTCTTGTAACTCGAATATGAAAGGGATTTTTATTAGTGAAGTGGATAGGATACAATGGAGAGCCTCAAAGTAAAAATTGTAATCACCATAGAACCATGAGTTTCATTTTTCAAAGTGAAAACTAAGTAACCATTCAATTCTTAGGGTTTTTCCCTAAACATTTCCTTAAAATTCAAATCCAAAACCCTACTAACCAGTAAACATTGAGGCATTAATCCGTCTAGAAAATGAATTTCATAACCAATAAGGAGTTGAAGGGAATAAGGGAGGTGTATGCATATCATGTATGATACATAACTCTTGGGTGAGTTCCTTTATTTTTCATAGATATATATAGGTTGTACAAGATTCACATGCCTCTAAAGGTCACCATTATTTCTTTAAGATGAAATAAATAATTGTTGGGTGTTTCATAGATGTTTGGGTCATATGTTGAGTGTTGGGGAACTCTAGCGAAAAAATTATTTAATCTTATACGATTTCATTTTTTCCTCTTACAGTCTATATCATATGGGTTGATCATGGTTCATATATTTTGGCATGTTATGGAATTATCTCATCTTAGGTGAATTTTGAAATCATATAATATATATGTGTGAGTGTATTTTTTAATTAATTTCCATCTAACATGAGTCAACTCAATCATGTTTAAGTTGGATTGGAGTTCAATTTTAGGAAACTTGGAAGGATGGTTTTCATGAGACATGTTAATACCTGATGAAGGCATTATGAACTCCATATTAGTTATCAACGAGAAATTCATCTATAATACTCTATCTTGTAATAGGAATATGTACGCATAAATGATATCTTTCTTGTGTCAAAAATATGAGTTGAAGCCTAAGTATATAATTGTACCATGGAAATGACTCACCCCAAAACAAATGATCAACATTATATATATGTAAGTAATTTTTTATGTCTAGGTTTCAGTTTATGCACATGGAACTTGGAAATGGGATGTCCCAATGGGGAATGAAGACTCATTGAACTCAATCTTTTTGGTCTTGTTATCCAAAGTTGCATAGTGCAGAAAAAATTCGAGTACAAGACAGTAATAGAGTGCAACATTTATCACATCAATCTTAGCCTTGAAAAAAATTATAGGAGTTACAAGAGATTGTAGGGCCTTAATGAGTAATGATGCGTAATTATCTAATCACAAATGCACTTTGAAGCCATATCATGTGTGTGTGTGTGTGTTATAATTAATTTCCATCTCACAAGCATTCACTTAATGATACTTAAGTTGAATTTTATTTAAATTAAAATTATAGGAAACTTGGTAGGATAGATTTGTGTGAAATATGCCAATGCCCTATGCATGCATTATGAAATATATGTTAATTATTAATGAAAACTTAATTCATTATTATCCACTTGATATGAATAATATAAATGAACCCTTGAAATGAATCATACCAAACAAATGAAACATTATACATGTGTATGTAGTTGGTTATGTTGAGGCTTGATTTTATGCAAATGGAACCTCAAGGTGTGATCTCCTCATTAAAAGTGAGGACTCATTAAGTACCTTTTTTATCCAATCTTTGTGTGGTAGAAAAGTATGACTACAAGCTCTCAATTGAGTGTAACATTATCACTTTCACCTCAACCTTTGAAATACTTAGGGAAATTGCAAGAGAATGTAGGACATTAATAGAGGATTGATATGGTGGTTGATTTTAAAATAACATAGTAGGGTTAATATAAGAATTTATTGCATATAATGTGGAAGTGTGTAACTTAATTAACATCTTAACGCAAAGCAAGGAAAGCATGAAAGGGTCATGCATTCAAGTAGGGAATAATAGTAAATAACCATGTTCTTAATTTGTGATACATACTAAAGAATGCAAAAGATCTAGGGCTAAAACCAAATGTATAAATATAGTTCATAGGGACAAAGTAATTGCAAAGTCTAACTAATAATCTTGGTATTCAATTTTATAGAGTTCAAATGGCTTACAAGCCATTAAGAAGATATAAATATTTACTTAGATATATTTAAAGTTTAAGTTCACAAAATATACATCTTAGTGAAACAAATAGATTATAAAACCCTTACTTACAAATCATGATACAAAAACAACACTTACAAATGAGCATTGATACTCCGTAGATATAAAAGAAGCTCAATCACCAGGAAAAGAGGGAGAAGATGTTTAATGAAAAATAAAAAGAAGAAGAAGAGAATAAATCTATTGATTATATCTCTTTCTTTTAATCTAGAGTTTATGGTTTAGTCACTTATCAATTTCTTAAAAAAAAAACTAAAAATAAAGAACAATGTTTTTAATGTGGAATGCTACATTTTGACGTTGTTTATCAAATGTCAAAAATCTAGTTGTTTCTAATTTTAGCCAACAAATATTGTAATTTGATTTTCTTTTCAAACTTTAAAATATCTTTGATTCCCTATGATTTTATCTATCAAACTTTAAAAAATATATCCAAATTATCTTTGAACTTTTTAATGGATTTATCAAGCTATTTGGCTATTTTAACTTCATATTCGTTAGTTTAATTAATTAAATTTGGATTAACTAATATATTTCTAAAATAATTAAACTCATAATTAATTTATTTTTGTTCATTTTTACATATCATTACTATTTAAATTAACATAATTTTTTTTAGTGACCTATCATGAAGAGAATGAACTACATAGAAGAAGAAACGAATGGGATAAGAAAGGAAGGTGGCATACTTCGTGAAAAGATGGTCGAATTTGAGAATAAAATTGAAGCACTTGAGAACGATACCAAGAAGAGAGCTCTTGATCATAAAGAAGGTGTGCATAATCATGTTTCCACTTATAGCTTTGAAGAGGAATGGTCGGTTGGGAAAGTTGAAGTTGCTAACTATGTTGAAGAAGAAGTTGTGACATACTAAGAGGAAGTTGGCTCTATGGTCAAGCGTGAAGAAAGTGTTGTGAACGTGCAGCCCAAAAGAGGAATAATTTAGTGAGACGAAGTTTGCTGATCAGATTTGGGCATATCACAACCATTTAAGGAATAAGGAGGCACTCCCTTGGATAGACTTGGTAAAGATGAAGTAAGTATTGTAGTAACTTGTGTTTTGATGAAATATTTCGAAGATGGTCCTTATGCAATACAACCCCCGATTTACTTACACTTAGCCAATTCTTCAATTAATCTTTCAAGTTCACTTAGCCAACATTTCATTCACTTCTTCATGTGTACAATGAACAATAATGATAGTAACAATGAACCAATATAGAGCTATAATATAAATGACAGTAAACCAAGACCATGCACATGGGAGGGGGAAACTCCCCAATATAAGCTTCTCCCCTTTTAACTAAACTTCAAAACTTCAATTTACAATATTGTACAACAATTCGTGACAGGCCAAACCTAAATCTTTCTACCACAATATCAATCAGAATACAACTCGTGCCTAGCCCTAAGAGTGTAGTACTTCATAACAATACCAAGATCCTTAGCCGAACGCCCAACCCAAAACCCAATTTCGTCTAGCCCTGCTCGCATAAGGGCGAGCTCATAGACCTACAACTCGGCCTCTTCTTGTTGTTTGCTCGTTCGTTGTCTCATACTTGTGGTTCTTCGTGTCTTTATGCGAACTTCCTTCGTTTTATGATGCCTTAATTCATGCAGTTACCCTTCTATATATATACATCCTTACCTATTCTTTTTGTTTAGGCTGACGTCACTTCATAATGTTGAGCAAACCTGACTTCTTGTACGAGTCCACCCTTTGTTCGATGCCTGCTGGGTGCCTTTCCATCATGCGGGTGCGTGCCCTAGGAATGGGTGTCTATTTAGTTGTGCCCCACATGCTAATTTCATGATGCTTGCTCTTCATTTCATCTCGTTCGTCGACCATTACCTTGTTGTGAAAGTTAAGGCATGCTCACAAAAGCACCCATGGGCATGCACAACACTAATCTAACCAACATAGATGCATCTTAACTCTGGATTTATCAAGCACCGAGAGGGATCTCTCATGAGGTGCAAAACTTGAGGAAAGGTTTGCACCTCGAGAGATTTGATCCCTCTCGGTGCTTGATAGATCTAGAATTAAGATGGATCTATGATGGTTTCAGTGGTGTGTGGCGAAAGAAAATCTAAGGAACAGATGATTGATTTTATCAATAATATGTAAAATCGTCTAATATTAATATAATCATTTTAAATATGCTAAATATGTCTCAGATTAATTTGGTCATTTTAATTTTAAATTTTCTTAGTTACCTTAGTTTGTTGAGATGATAAATATTGTGAATAACTTTAATGACGAAAAATTATGAAATAAAATTTTTGAATGTACAGTGATAATGAAATAATGTTGAATGATAGAAAATGTGAATAATAAGAATATAGTAAATTACAAATAGTCCATTGTGATTAATCTCAAACTATTTTCTTTACTATTTTTATTGTCACCCTTATTACTTTTGTGTGCTAATAATATTTTTTTTGTATGGTATTAATAATAATTTGTCCCATAAACATCACCTAAATAAAACCTATTTTTTGAGTGCTAGAGGTTTTATTTATTTTCCATGCCTCTAGTTTATTTATTTATCATATCTATTTTATTTACCATGGTATTTGGCCCATAGGCTTGTTAAATAATTAGATGTTGATTTCTAATCCTCTTTGATATATTTGTTGAAATTTGGTACCGGAGGACAGGTGGTTCCCTTAGGCTTTGATCTTTGGTCTAGGGAAAAGTGTCCAAAAGAATTTAATTTTTCTCCTAAAGTGACTTTTAATTTTATAAAGTTAAATCTAATTTAAAAGTGACTTTAAGTGATAAAGTTACTAAGTCTAATTTTAAAGTAAATGAAAAATTGGAAAGGAAAAGTGACTTTGGAAATAAATGACTAAGTGGGTCTTTATTAAAGTGGGGTGAATTAAAAAATAGAAAGTGAGATTTAAATGCGCATTTAATCTCAACCATTGATCTAAATCTATTTCAGCCATTGGATTTAGAGATCACCCAAAAGTCACTTGGATCACCCAAAAGTCACTTGGAGTTATATTAAAGGAGGAAAAGGTCATTCATTCTTTCATGAGCAGATTGGGAGAAGGAGAGCAAGAGAGCAAGAGAAATTTCTGAGCAGGGAGGAGAAGGAGACAGCAGCTTGGCACACATTCCAAGGCAGCAATTGAGCAGATTTGTACAGCTGATTCAGCACATAGTGAAAGGCAGATTTTTGCACAAAAATCGAGGAGCAGTTTGCTTATTTTTCTACACACAAAACGGAGGTCATACAGCATTTATTGCTGTCCTATTTGCTGTAATTTCTAGATTGCTGTGAGGCACGGGAAAGGAGATAAGTTGTAAATTTGCTTGCTGATTTTTTGCTGAATAATTCTCACTGTAAAAAGGAAATTTTTAGAAATAAAGAAGAGCTCTCAAACTGGTTTTCCCCAAGAGTTGTAGGGGGTTTTTCCAGGGTCAAGTTGACCAAAAATATCAGTGTTTTAATGTGTTTTAATGGCTGTTTTTGATTGCTGATTTTTAATTCTGCAATTTCCAGCATTCTGAAAAATTTCCAGAATTTGTGTTTTCAGCAATATTTATTTTTTCAGTCTATTAAATGTATGGTTATGGGAATGGGCATTTAACTACATGGGAGAAATAAAGAGAAACTGAAAATCACGGTGGGAAAATAGAAATTTCTACATGGTATCAGAGCTTGAGTGCTGAAGGGCAATTTGGGACAGCAAAAGGAAAAATTACAGTTGCTGATTTTTCACTCAGAAAATTCCAGCAAGCTGATTTTTTCATAAACAGCAGTTTTATCCTTACTACAGCAGTGCTATTTTTCAGTTTTAGGACAGCAGGATGTCATTGGGATTGAGGGTGGAGGATAGGTTGGATGGGCATATAAATTACAGCGTTTGGAAGGAGAGAATGCAGAGTATCTTTGAGGAGGCAGAAGTCTGGGATATCATGGTGCATACCGCACAGAACCCTGTTGTTGTGCCCACTGATGTTACTCAGTTGGCTGAGTATAAAAAGAAGAACAATAAGGGTAAGAGGCTGATTCTAGACGGAATCGAAGACCATTGCATTCCCCATGTCAGAGGAAAGAGCAATGCCCATGAGATGTGAACAACATTGTCCAATCTCTACCAGAGTACTAATGAGAACCGGAAGATGGTCCTGAAGGAGAAGCTGAAGAACATTAAGATGGGTAATGATAGTGCAGCTGGATATCCCACAAAGATTACTAATGTGAGAGATGAGTTGGAAGCGATTGGAGAGGCCATTCCACTCACTGAGTTGGTGCGGATTGCAGTGAATGGCCTCCCCCGTTCATGGTTGAACTTTGCTGATGGGGTTTGTGCACGTGAGACCCTTCCCACATGGGAGAAGTTTTGGGATGATTGTATTCAGACAGAGATCAGGAAAGGACAGCTTGGGGCAGCCAAGCCAGTTGAGCAGGATGAGGACGTAGCACTGGTGGCAGGAGGCAAGAAAGGCAAAGGGAAGAAGCAGGCTTCCACAAGCGGTGGTGGAGGCAAAGGCAAGGTAAAGGTAAACAGGGGAACACACAGAAGGACTATTCCAAGGTGAAGTGTTGGAATTGTCAAAAGATGGGACACTATGCAGTTGTGTGTCCGGAGAAGAAGAAGAAGAAGGGGAAGAACCAGGACGTGGCAGCTTCAGCAGAGATTGAGGACTTTGCTGGTCGTTTTGACCGAGAGTTTGCGTTCACTACGTGTGAGTCCTCTAGTGCAGGATCACCTGCCACACAGGTTCAGAGGGAACATGCTTTTCCCTCGATTAGCGGAGCTTCTACAGGTATCTGGTATGTGGACAGTGGGGCTTCACGTCACATGACAGGAGTCCGTGAGTACTTCTCAGAGCTTTCAGAGAGTGGCACTGATATCGAGGTAGTACTCGGTGATGACAGAGTTGTTAGAGCAGTCGGGGTGGGGACAGTGACATTTCAGAGGGAGTCCAAATCTCCCTTGAAGGTGTCAGAGGTTCTTTATGTGCCAGGGATGAGGAAGAACCTCATATCCGTCTCAGCTTTGGAGGACAGAGGATATGAGGTACTGTTCAGGGGAGGACAGGTGTTGATGTATCCCAGGGGCACTCTAGCTGATTCAGCTAGAGTGATAGGTGTACGCCATGCAAAGGTGTACAAGTTTGCATTCCAACCCCTTTTGGCATTGAGCAGTAGTACCGACAGCAGAGCTAGCAGTTCTGAGCTGTGTGAGATTTGGCACCGCAGGATGGGACATATGTATCATGGAGCCTTGAGGACATTGCAGGAGATCACTACAGGTGTGCCAGATTTCAGTACTGATCACTTTGATACTTGCAGAGGTTGTGCGATGGGAAAGTATGCCAAATCCCCTTTTCCTAGCAGTGACAGCAGAGCGACGGGGATACTTGATTTGATTCATTCCGATGTGAGCGGTCGGATGTCTCATGTTTCCTTGAATGGATATGAGTACTATGTTTTATTCATTGATGATCACTCCAGGAGGACCTGGATTTATTTTTTGAAGACCAAGAGTGAGGTCTTCAAGCGGTTTCAGGAGTTCAGAGCTCTTGTGGAGACTCAGACAGGTCGAAAGATCAAGTCCCTGAGGTCGGACAATGGAGGAGAGTACACCCTTGGAGAGTTTGTTGATTATTATGCGGAGGCAGACATTAGGAGGGAGTTCACTGTTCCTTACAACCCCCAGCAGAATGGGGTTGCGGAGAGGAAGAACAGATCCATCATAGGGGCTGCCAAAGCCATGATACATGATCAGGGGTTGCCATTGTTCTTGTGGGCAGAGGCCTGCAACACAACTGTTTACTTGCAGAATAGGAGTCTGCATCGTGCCTTGGGGCACATGACTCCGAAGGAGGCTTTCTCTGGGAAGAAGCCTGATCTTGGTCATATTCATATCTTTGGATGCATTGCATACTCCTATATACCCAAGGAGAAGAGGACCAAACTAGAGCCCACCGCAGAGAAGGGTATCTTTGTGGGCTACAGTGAGACCTCAAAGGTCTTTCGGATTTACATTCCTGCACAGAGGAGAGTTGTTGTCAGACGGGATGTGAAGTTCGAGGAGGACAGGGCCTTTAGGAGGTCACAGGAGTTAGAGTATCTGGATCAGCCAGACCCTCAACAGCAGTTGATTCAGTCGCAGGGATCCAGTGGGCAGGGATCAGGAGGATCCGGAGGTACATCTATGAGGATGTCAGATCCGTCAGTGAGCAGTGGCTCGCCGAGCCAGAGGGGTGGTGCTCCGAGCAGCATGCAGAGCAGTTCACTAGGGAGTTCACTGATGGACAGTTCACACGGTACCTCAGCTTCTACAGGTTCAGGTGCAGGCAGGAGGACAGCAGACAGACAGTCAGGAGTTCAGGCTACTGATGGTGATGATGAGGAGGAGTTTCATTCTCCTATGGGAGAAGCATGCTCAGAGAAGAGGAAGCCCAAGTGGCTTCAGGACACCTTGAGAGATGCCACATATGTTGCTGAGCCGAAGAGGCCGGTCAGAGAGAGTAGACCACCTGAGAGGTTTTGTAGTTATATGGTGATGGTTACCAGAATCCTTGACTCTGAGCCTTCTAGCTATGAGGAGGCAGCTAGCCAGCAAGTCTGGAGAGAGGCCATGCAAGAGGAGTATTCTTCTATCATGAAGAATGATGTTTGGGAGGTGGTGCTGAGGCCTGAGGGCAAATCCGTGGTTACTTCCAGATGGCTTTACAAGGTAAAGCATGCTGCAGATGGCAGCATTGAGAAATTCAAAGCGAGGTTTGTGGCTAGAGGGTTCTCCGAGGTAGAGGGAGTTGATTATGAGGAGACCTTCACTCCCGTGGCTCGATATACTTCGATCTGCTCCATTATATCGATAGCAGCAGAGATGGGTTGGAAGATCCACCAGATGGATGTGAAGACCGCATTTCTCAATGGCTTCATACAGAAGGAGGTGTACATTGAGCAGCCACAGGGCTTTGAGGTGCATGGGAAGGAGTCCCATGTGAGCAGATTGAAGAAGGCCCTTTATGGCTTGAAGCAAGCTCCCAGAGCTTGGTACTCTAGGATGGATGCATACTTGCAGGGGATGGGTTTCACAAAGAGTGAGGCAGATCCAAACCTTTACTTTATTGTGATTGGTGAGGAGTCTCTCATTCTGGTGCTGTATGTGGATGACTTGATCATTACAGGTGCAGAGAGACTCATAGAGCACTGCAAGAGAGATCTTGCGGCGGAGTTTGAGATGAAGGACATCGGCTTGATGCATTACTTTTTGGGTTTGGAGGTGTGGCAGGAGGAGGGGCATTTCTTCCTGGGGCAGGGGAAGTATATTGTGGACATCCTTAGCAGATTCCACATGGAGGATTGTAGACCCATGTCGACACCGATGATCACCAACTGGGAGAAGCTTCATGCTTTGGATTCCGAGTTGGTGTATCCCACATTGTACATGCAGCTGATTGGTTCCTTGATGTATTTGGTCAACACTAGACCTAATATCTGTTTTGCAGTCAACACGATGAGTCAGTTTATGTGTGAGCATAGGAAGGTTCACTGGGTGGCTGCAAAACACATTTTGCGGTACTTGTAGGGGACAGTGGATTATGGTCTGGACTACAGGCAGGGAGATGGAGTGAGATTGGCAGGGTACACTGATTCTGATTGGGTAGGTTGTGCTTCTGATAGGAAGAGCACTTCAGGGTGTTGTTTTGGGTTGGGCTCAGCAGTAGTGTCATGGTTCAGCTGGAAGCAGCAGTCAGTAGCACTGAGTTCAGCGGAAGCAGAGTATATGGCAACCAGTCTAGCTAGTTGTGAGGTTACCTGGCTTCGCAAGATGTTGTTTGGCTTATTTGATCAGCTGTTGAGACCTTCAGTGATTTACTGTGATAATCAGAGTTGCATTAAACTCACGGAGAATCCAGTATTTCATGACAAAAGCATATCGGGATCAGATATCATTTCATCAGAGACTATGTTCAGAAGGGAGCTGTGAAGCTTGAGTATATTTCCACTTATGAGCAGGTTGCAGATATCCTTACCAAAGCCTTACCACGGGGCAAGCATGTCTACTTCAGAGACAAGATGGGTGTGGTGAGGAACACCTTCCTCGGTAAGAGGGAGTGTTGAAATTTGGTACTGGAGGACAGGTGGTTCCCTTAGGCTTTGATCTTTGGCCTAGGGAAAAGTGTCCAAAAGAATTTAATTTTTCTCCTAAAGTGACTTTATAATTTTATAAAGTTAAATCTAATTTAAAAGTGACTTTAAGTGATAAAATTACTAAGTCTAATTTTAAAGTAAATGAAAAATTAGAAAGGAAAAGTGACTTTGGAAATAAATGACTAAGTGGGTCGTTATTAAAGTGGGGTGAATTAAAAAATAGAAAGTGAGATTTAAATGCGCATTTAATCTCAACCATTGATCTAAATCTATTTTAGCCATTGGATTTAGAGATCACCCAAAAGTCACTTGGATCACCCAAAAGTCACTTGGAGTTATATTAAAGGAGGAAAAGGAGGAAAAGGTCATTCATTCTTTCTTGAGCAGATTGGGAGAAGGAGAGCAAGAGAGCAAGAGAGATTTCTGAGCAGGGAGGAGAAGGAGACATAAGCTTGGCACACATTCCAAGGCAGAAGTTGAGCAGATTTGTACAGCTGATTCAGCACATAGTGAAAGGAAGATTTTTGCACAAAAATCGAGGAGAAGTTTGCTAATTTTTCTGCACACAAAACGGAGGTCGTACAACATTTATTGCTGTCCTGTTTGCTGTAATTTCCAAATTGCTGTGAGGCATGGGAAAGGAGATAAGTTGTAAATTTGCTTGCTGATTTTTTGTTGAATAATTCTCACTGTAAAAAGGCAATTTTCAGAAATAAAGAAGAGCTCTCAAACTGGTTTTACCCAAGAGTTGTAGGGGGTTTTTCCAGGGTCAAGTTGACCAAAAATATCAGTGTTTTAATGTGTTTTAATGGCTGTTTTTTATTGCTGATTTTTAATTCTGCAATTTCCAGCATTCTGAAAAATTTCCAGAATTTGTGTTTTCAGCAATATTTATTTTTTCAGTCTGTTAAATGTATGGTTATGGGAATGGGCATTTAACTACATGGGAGAAATAAGGAGAAACTGAAAACCGGGGTGGGAAAACAGAAATTTCTACAATATTTTTATTATTTATCATACCTCTTTATACCTCTTTATACCTCTTTTATATTTATTTATTTACCACACCTAAAATGATATTTGGTCCATGGCATTAATAATTATTTGTCCTATGGTATTTGGCCTATATTTTATGAGTTTTGGTAAATATAAAGAGGTTTATGAAATAAATAGGAGCTTTTATTTATTGCCATACCTCTAGTTTATTTATATTTTTATTTATTTATCATACCTCTAGTTTATTTATATTTTTATTTATTTACCATACATCTTTTTTGAGTGTTCGTAAACCTCTTTATATTTTAAATTTATATTGTGTTTATACATACTAATAATTAGATTGATTTTTAAATAGGGCCAACATTAGATTAAAAATGTTAAATGTTAAACATTACATTTACATTTACATGTTTATGTTTTTATGTGAGATGTACCCCATACTGGGTTGTTTACATTTACATTTACCTTTACATGTTTATTTTTTTATGTGAGATCTACCCCCATATTAAAAATGTTAAATGTTAAACATTACATTTACATTTACATTTACATGTTTTTATGTGAGATGTACCCGAGTGATGTGAGATTGTCACACGGAATCGGTCAAGGGTGCGGACACAACTGACCTTCCTAGAAGTCTAAGACATTCTAATGACAAACAAAACAAACTGGAGCTATCCTTCTCTAAACATACATTGTGATATGAGAAATCAAGTGTTTTGTTCTTACCTTTGTCCAAACGTTGTTGTAGAAGTCCAAGCTTTGTTGATCTGGATGAGCTCCTCCTTTTCTCCAAAACCTGTAATCACCAACAGTCAAACAATTAAATAGCACCTGATTATAACATAAAACAAAGCATATTCAACACATAGACCAAGGAGTACATGAAATAACCCATAAACAACAAGTTATTGAGAAGAATGGACCAATTTGCATTAAAGGTAATCAAAAGGAACCATTACAACCTGAGCCTTGGTGTTGTGCAAGCTCCTTCCAGGGTCCACAAGAGTCCTCCTCTACTTTGACAAAGCTCACCCACTTCCAAATAGAACAAGTAAAGATGACAATCTCTCCTCACAAGCTTCTAAATGGGAGTCCTAATTCCTGCAGCATTTACCCTTAGAAATCTATAGCTTTCAACCTCCCTCCTTCTGGCCCAATGCTTGTTTTTATAGTGCTCAAGAGGAAGTTAATCAGGTCCACCATCAATGGGATAGTCCCCTCTTTGGATGGGATCACTCCCTTATTGATGGGATAAGTTCCTCTTTGGTAGGAGTGCATGAACCATCTAGAGGCGCTCAATACACATCAAACAACCTTCTAGAATGCTCTAGAAATGACCACAAGTAAGTTTTTGAAGATAAAACTTGCGCATTTTAACCTTTTCAGAGGGACGCACCTGCCCCTTTAGATACAGAGCGTCCTTGGACGCAGACCTTATGAACAATAGGTGCGTACCCCCGGGCAAGGTTTGAGAGAACCTGCATACCCAGAGATAAACATATTTATAAAGACTTTCTCTCTTTCTTGGAGTTTGACATGAATAGCAGAGGCATAAGACTTGCTCAAGAGGGTAGTATGACTGTTGATAGAGCCATACCAACTGTAAATGGCCATGGTGACATTTTTTAGTGTAACAGATTGACCCCTAAAGTGCGAAGCCTGGAATAGATTAGGGTTTTGTATTATCTAGGAAGGGTGAAGCGCTTTATCATTTCGAGGATTATCTCGTGGAGAACCTGGTCAGAACCTGCAATTTTCAACACAAAATGCATGTATAAGATTATATCATCACTGAGGTAGGCATTCCCATACTCAGATTAAAATTTTAACTAACAGACTAACTACTCTGATACAGAAATGATTTTGCAGTACATCATAATCATAGACTTTTGTAGACATAGTATGCGCGCAGCCATCTGTTTATGGTTAGTCTACTTAGATAATGAATACAAAATTCCTCGCAGCCTGGATGGTAAAGATTTGATCCAGGGTCTTCATTCCTACTTCTCGAATTGGTACGATTCTAGCCATGCGAATAGATGAGTTGATGTCGAACATGGTAGAAACCACTTGATTACCAGTCGATGATGCGAACTGTTAACAAGCGTGAGAGAGACCACCAGTAATGTCAATGGTTCTCAAAGTACCCAGTACAATCCATGAGATGTGAATGAATGAGTTGATGTCGAACATTTCACGGAATCCTTCGATCGAAAGTCAATGATGTAAACTGACGTCAAAGGCGAGAAACCTGCCATTGATGCATGCAAACTTCAAGGTACTGACGATTTCTAAGTCATCTCTCTAGATAATGTGCTGATGTCGATAGAAAGTGACCCGTTGCAGGCAAGCCCACAACACGAAATCATTGTTCAAGTTGAAGAAATGTTGCTGTAAGGACTGACTCAGGGATGGTCAAATGGATGACAAGTATTTTGCAGATGAAAGTTTTTCTTGCAGACCTCTTGGACACATAACGACACGACAGATGGTTTGGTGCTAAATAACTCAAAGTTAATCCCCGGAACCCGGTTGAAGACTTTCAAAAGTGGTTTGATCGACTGTGAGGTAAAAGATTTCCCAACCCAGGTGAATGAAAAGTGTCGTGTCCAAGAGTGGTAATAAAGTTTCTTCTGAGACAAAAGGTAACAAATAGGCTCATTCTTCTCTTTTTCCCCCACCATTTCTGGCAAGTACCTCTTTATTTTTAACAAGCTTGAGGAGGATAACATATGCTTGATTATAAGCTCATCCTTCGGATGAGTCCAACCCAGTTTTGATTCGACCCTAGGAAGGAGTGGTTCGTTCCTGTTTGTAATTGAACAGGTCCTTTACTGTGAAATGTTTAACGAGCCCAGTATAGGAGAAACTCGGCGTTTTTCAATTTTAGAGAGTCTGAAAAACTTAAGGAAACTCCAAGTTGAACTTTTTCGTAGATTTGTGTCCCTCAAGCCCGAAAAAGTATAAAATAATACCTGGGGGAACCGCTTGATCTTGCGACCAAGGAGTACTTTCATAATTAGTGTCACTGACCTGAAAAGTAAAAAGCGATCAAGGACACGTCGTTTTATTTCCGTATCGAGTTTGAAACGACAAAAACACGGCAATCTTTTCCTGATTTTACGGTCAGAAAAGAGCTATAAGGGGACCGTCTTTTAATTCCGTTTTAACGAGTGTAAAAGAAACGCTCGGCAATCTTTTCATGTTTTAGGAGTCAGAAAAGGGCTTAAAAGATGACTCTGATATTTTGTTTGTGAAAAAATGACAATTTTCCCTCTAAGTCCCTTTGTCCTGCACAAAAGCGACACATTACTCATACCTGTTTAAGATAGGCAAAAATTCATCGAAAAACATCTTTCCATGGTGAAAAATGAACAAATTCATCCAAAAAACCTATAAAAAGACTTTTTACCATGTCATTTTTACCGTTTGACTGTTGAGGTTGAAAAAGGAGCTTTTGACAAGAAACTTCCCGTGGTCGCTGCGGAAAATCCGACCGTTAGAATCGAACGCCGTCTCTTCCAGGTATTTCACAACATCCTCCTTGTCAATTTCATCCGTTTAGAATTTTATTTTAGGTTTCATTTTTTATTTTTGGGGGGTTTTGGGTTTTGGAAACCGCTCTGCGGGGGACGCAGGTTTCCTAAAGGCTGGCTTGCGTCCCCCGACTTTTTCCTACACAGGGAAAAGGTCGGGGGACGCAGGTTACCTTCAGGCCACCTGCGTCCCGGCGCACTGTGCGCCAAACGCGGGGTGCGTCCTCCGCAAAACGCGGATTTTGAAACCCCAAGCTCCCAAATTAACCATTGAAATTACCCAAAATTTATTTTAATGCCTGTTTGTTCATGTGTAGGGCACTTATCATGCTGGATTGGAGAGAAAGAGAGCATGAGGAGGTTGATGAAGCTGCAATCAATCATCAACCTTCCCTCGATGCCCTAAGAGGATGTGGATTATACAAATACTGGGCCATACCTGGCATGAGAGCTCAGGTAAGATTCTTGGAGTGGCTGGTCGAGAGATGGAATGTTCAAGAGCAATGCTTTTATATTGGCGGGCAACAACTCGAGATAGAGCCCGCTGATATTTACTTTCTCACTGGCTTGCCGAATAGAGGCGAGCAACTCAATCTGGCTGGGACTAGGCCGGGTGGCCAATCCCTTGATAGTCTCCGAGCAGATTGGTGCCTACCTGATCGACACCATAAGAAAGGCATAGAGATCAAATATGTCTCTCGGCGTGAACTCATGGTCTTAGCTTTCACTGTGACCAGGATTTGTGGCTCAGCCACTTTACATATTGCTACTGGGTCTCAATTTCGGATGGCAATTGACTGTCTCCAAGGCACCATCTTCAACTGGTGTGATGCGTTGTCGGCTAACTTGAAAGCCCAACTGACCAGGGCAAAGACCAGGAGACTAAAGACCTTTGGATATGGGCCTATAGTCGTGAGCTTTGCCCTAGAGAGGATTCCAATGCTGATCCCTCAGCATCTCACTGTTGATATTTCGGGTCCTCAGGAGCCAAAGCTGGTACGATGGGTTGCGGTGATGGCCCGGCATCCGGACGAGGGTGCGGCAGTTGTTCGATTCACTGACAGTTATTTTCACTGGTTAGAGGACCAGGTGTTTGCGATTCAGGACTTTCCGTATGCCGGAATAGATTTTCGAGGTGATCCGGACATGGTTCTTCCACAGGGAGAACAATGGGATGACAGAGGTACTTTATTTTTCACGAGTTTTCAAATTATGTATTTTTTTGTTTTTTATATATATCGTCTCAAAACTGACAGTAAAATTTTCAAAATGCAGATGTTGGTCCACAGCGTCCAGCCAACCTCCGGCCTTTCGAGAGGAGACATCCAGTTGCACCGGTACCGGCCCCACAGGACGCGGCTGCAGAGGTACTAGCTGAGTTGGAGCATGATCTACAGCGTCTGACGGCGGATATACCTGAGACTACTATGGATGATATTCCTATCAGACTTCAGCGCTACGTAGTCGCGGTCCCTGGACCGTTGAGGAGATTTTTGCGCAAGGTAGCCCGTGCAGTGGTGTCGTATAGGGAGCACCACCAGTGATTGGCTAGTCACTTTGTAGACACATGTGACATTTTGACTTTTTGTACTTATCATTTTTGCCGATCATAAGGTGTTTTTCAACCTATGATCGAAGACGATGTATATTTTTTGACACACTCCTATCTATATATATATCACTATTACCGGCTCATCTTGTTTAACATGTATGATGAAATGTTTTTAAATTTACTTGCATGATTATCGTAAATGTCTGTCCAACACTCGAGAAGCAATTGCATCTGCTAATGTATTTAAGGACCTTGGAATATGCTGATATTCAATGTAATCAAATTCACGTTCCAAGAGACGCACTCTCAAAAACAACCTTAATAACACAGGATTTCTAATGGCATAAACTCTATTAAGCTGTAATACAACAAGTTCAGAATCTAACCTCACTATCAAACGTCGAATTCCAAATGAAATAGATTCGGATAATAATTCAACCACTGCACTGTATTCTGCAATGTTATTCGTTGTTTGACCGAGGCTTACCCCATGCATAGAAACTAACTCGTCAGAGGGTGAATAGATAACCCAAGCTGCGGAAGAGATATTCCGTGTACTACGACAAGCACCATCAGCAAATCCAATGTATGTTTGGAGGGGCGTCGACATCTACAATATCAAGAGCAAAACCAAGATAAGCCAGAATAACGACGAAAAACACACTCACTAAGCTAAGCACACTGACTAACTAACAATCATACTAGCTAGAAAGAAAACCTAACCTAACTAAAAATTCTCCATACCCACCATTTAAGCATAATACCTCTTTAGGTAAAGTCCATTTCTGGGTTTACCCAAAGAGTCCCCATCAAAATCTACTAGCTCATAAGCCCCTTTTGCTAGCTTTCGCTTTACAATATAGGGTCCATGCCACATAGGAACGAATTTTCCAGCACCTAGCTTATCGTTAGCTTGATCATATAAGAGCACTAGGTCTCCCTCCGAAAAACTTCGAGGGGTCACATTTCTATCATACTGAGCTTTCATTCGCTTCGCGTGAGTCTCGATTGCCAATGCAGCGTCACGTCGAGTCTCATCTAATTTAGCTAAGTACAATAAACGTTTCTCCTCTTCGGAAGTAGCTGGAAGTAATTCGACAGCCATTTGAAGTGATGGGATTTCACATTCAATGGGTAACACTGCTTCTAAGCCATAAACTAGCTGGAAAGGAGTGAACCCTGTTGAGGTTTTCACTGAGGTTCGGTATGCCCATAGCGCCGAAAATAACATGTTGTGCCAATTCGACCGATGAATACCAATGGTTCGTCGGATCATGATAACCAGAACTTTGTTGATAGACTCAACCAAACCGTTGGCTTGCGGATAATAAGGAGTAGAGCTGTCATGGCGCAAACCAAGCTGGCTTGTAAGTTCAGTCATCATGGTGTTTCGAAAATGGCTCCCATGGTCAGTAATAATTGCTTGTGGGACACCAAACCTAGTTATTATATGATTGAATATGAAAACTGCAGCTGTTTTGCCGCTTGCGTCGAATGTAGGCATCGCCTCGGCCCATTTAGTGAAATAATCAACCGCGAGGATGATATACGCATGCCCCCCGGCCGAGTGAGGGTTACAAGTAATAAAGTCGATACCCCATTTGGCGAATGGACCAACGGCAATTATAGGGTGGAGAGGAGCAGGTGGTGCGCGCATCTTTCGATCAAACACTTGGCAGTTGTGGCACTTCCGGACTGCAATGATACAATCTTTAAACATAGATGGCCAGAAGTAACCAGCGCGCAACACCTTCTGAGCTGTGGCATACCCAGACATATGACCGCCACATGCTCCAGAGTGACAATCATTCAAAACTCTCTCAGCCTCTTCGTGAGTTAGACAACGTCGAAAAACTAAGTCTGCCCCCCGGCGATAAAGTGTATCTCCAATAATTTTGTATTGCTGGGATTGAAACCTAATTTTTCGACGTTCCGCTTTTGAAGCTTCAGGCCGAAAGGTTTGGGTTTGGAGATAGATGATTATATCCCCGAACCACGGATCTAAAGTACTGATAAGAAACAAAGATTCGTCCGCAATGGACTCTTCTGCCACAGTCTCTGTGTCAGTACGCGGGAAATCACACATCAATTCCGCAAAAACTAAGGATTTCTTAGACTTGGACTTCTCGAACTCCAAGTCGAACTCTTGCAGGATAACGATCCATTTAGAGTACTTGCCCCCTAGCAATTGTTTTGTCAAAATGTAAATCATAGGGTTGCAATCCGAAATAACTGTAGTTTTACGGAGAAGAATGTAGTGACGAAAACGCTGGACAGCTTGAACGGCTGCCAGGGCCAATTTCTCCACATGCGAATATTTTAGCTCAGTGGGATTTAAGGTCCGACTGAGATAATATATCACATGTTCCGCTCCGAATTCATCTTCTTGAACTAACACCATTCCAATGGTGGAATGTGAAGCTGCGAGGTATAAGAAGTAGTCCTGGTTGTAGTTGGGAGGATGCAACAACGGTGCATGGGTCAACGCGTGTTTAAGTGCATCAAAAGATTGTTGGGCAATCTCGTCCCAAAAGAATTGAGCGTTCTGTTTCAACAACCGTGTAAAACCTTTAGTGACCTCGGCGTAGTTTGGGATGAATCGACGTAAAAAGTTCGCTTTCCCTTGCAAACTTTGGAGTTGGCGCAAACTCGAAGGAGGAGGCAATTTGATGATAGCCTCGACTTTCGAGGGATCGACGCGAATGCCGGCTTTTGAAACAACAAATCCCAGCAATCGACCTGTTTCTATACAGAAAACACACTTGTGGGGATTCAACCGAATTCGATAATGCCTACACCTCATAAAGATTGCTCGTAGGTGGTCAAGGTGATCAGCTCGTGTAAAGAATGAGCAGGCAAATCATCGAGATACGGTTGCACAATGTGCTTGATGTCGTGAAATGCATAAGACATCGCCCGTTGAAAAGTGGCCCCGGCATTCTTAAGCCCAAAAGGTAATTTGCAATAAGCAAATGTCCCCCATGGACAAATGAATGCCGTTTTTGGTTGGTCGGCAGGTAGAATATTGATTTGATTATAGCCCGAAAAACCATCCATGAAGGAAAACATTTCACTTCCGGCACAATCATCAATAATTTGATCGATATAAGGCGTAGGATAGTTGTCTTTTGGACAAGCTCGATTGATATCCCTATAGTCGATACAGATTCTTATTGTTCCTTGTTTCTTATTGACCGGAACAATATTCGATACCCAATCCGTTAACGGGATCGGATAAATGAAACCTGCTTTCAACAGCTTTTCGACTTCTGCTTTAATCGCAGCCGCTTTTCGAGGGTGAATCTGACGCAACCGTTGCCGGATGGGTTTAGCATCCGGGTAGGTTTTGATTTCATGAACAACAATGGCAGGATCGATTCCCGGCATTTCCTCGTAAGACCAGGCAAACACATCGCGGAATTCTTGGAATAGGGCCTTGTAAGTTTGGATTTCTTCTTCTGTACATGCGGCACCTATATGAATGTTCTCCTCAATTCCGGGCTTCACTGAAATATCAATGGGAATAGTACGAGAAATATTCCCTAAATTCAACTCTGAATCAGAATGTTTCGTTGGATCCTGAGCGTCTTTGACATATTCAGCGGTAAAGATAGATGAAAAATCATTTTCAAATGCATCATCCTTAGGTAAAAACGAAGATCTGTGATGGAGATCTTCCCATGGTAGATCGTCTACACTTAGGATTTCGCGAAGTTGTTCGTCAGATGACACGACTTCGGGAAACGCTATCCGTTCTAAGGTTGAGGTGAAAAGTGATTCTTCACTGACCACATTCATTTGGTCGACCTCGGTTGAATGAAAGTCGGTAAAAGACATGAGAGCTTCATAAGCAATTTCATATGGACTCAAAGGCATAGCATTACCGAATGAGTCTATCTCAGAGTCAGATGGGACATACCAAGGATCATCATAAATAATGTTTTCTGATGTAATCATATGAATTGTTGCAAACGAAGGTTCTACGCTGAGTGGAGGGAGAGGAAAAGTTCCCAGTAAACCGGAATCCTTAACTAAACCTACACCAACGTCCCTATAAGGGATTGTCGTCTTACCGACATGCTGGATACTCTCTGAAGAGGCTGGGTCGGATGAAAAGTATGTCAGCTGATCAATAGTCACGATCTTACCGTTATGTGGAAACTTAATTACTCTGAAGACCGATGAAACGACCGCTGTCATAGCATATGACCAACTTCGACCCAAAAGAAGGTTGTAGTCTAGAGGGGCATCAACCACTTCCACATCCAGACTAACGGTTTTACCTTCTACCCCTATAGGCAATTCCTGTAGAATACCAAACGGACGGAACCCACGGCCATCAAAGGCCTTAAGGATGGTGGGGGATTGGTTCAACGAAGGAGAACCAAGGGATCTCCAACATTGAATTGACATAATACACGTAGAAGCTCCCTCATCAATCACAGTTCGATGAATAGGCCTGTTTTTGACTATCACTGGAATTTGGAAAGCCATTTGATGGGGGAGTCGTGGTGTACTATTTTCTAGATCGAAGATCATTAGATTCGGATCCTGAACATCAACAGCTCCTATAGCCGACAAAAGCAATTTTCGTTGTGCTGGGCATGATTGCAGCACTTCTAACGCCGACATTGCTGAGGGTGAAACAGCTAAGTCCTCAACAATGTTGTAATTCTGGGCCGCTCTCGCATGTGGATTGAAAGCAGACCTTCGAAGTACACCCTTGGCGGGCGGTTTAATTACTAAGTCTGGGTTAGGTTTCTCGATCTGTAGTGGATCGGAACCAGGAGCTGAGGTTGATGGGTTAGAGTGAGAAGATTCTGCTTCCTTACCATCAACAGGATTCTTACTACCATAATCTTGCGATCGAGTCGCAATCCTCACATGAGACATCATCAAAATGGGTTCTTCACTGGCATTCGAGGAAGAACCTATCATCTTATTCTCCTGCTCCGGAAATGGATTTTTTAACACAGCAGGAGTGGGAGAACCTTTGACTATTTTCACTACCTCGGCCCGATGAGGGCAATCTCTCGTAAAATGATCCTCTTCACAAATAAGACAAGGATATCGAGGTTTGCGCTTTTCGTCATTGGTTTCCGACTTTTCAGTTTTCTCCTTCGGAGCCTTGTCTGCTTTAGCCTTCTTCTTTCCTTTCTTCTTTCCACCGTTTTTTGATTTGGCCGTAGATGACTCTACAGCGTGAATATCGGCGGTAAGTTCAGGAGAAGACTCTCCTGTCGGGGAATCGGGCAAAGTGATAATAGGAGTAGTTGAAGCCTTGGAAGACTTCTTCTTGCTCTTTGTATTCACGATACCAATCATACCATCAGCGGCATGAGATCCCGAAGGAGCAGCAGCGATTTGATTCGACTTTGGAAGATCCGGAATCTTCTCGTGTAATGTACCCGACTGCGTGTAAACTAAGTCAAGGTATTGTGCCTGAGCAATGACTTGCTCCTCAGTAACTACTCCGGCCTTAGCTACATCTTCAGTAATCCTTGGTAATAATGATTTAACAAACCATTCAGCTAAGATTTGGTCCGGGATAAAAACTTTCACTAGCCTTCTTCGACGTCTCCACTCATGAATGTGATCTGAAATATACGTGGAGGTTGATTGTTTTAGTGAAGTTAATAACTCCGTACCGTTATCGTATCTGACCGGTAACTGAAAGTGAGTTAAGAACGAGGTAGCTAACTGGCTAAAATTGTAAAAAGAGGCCCGTGGTAACTCAATGTACCACTTGGCCGCGAGACCAATGAGTGTACGCTGGAAAAGACGTAAGCGGATCGAATCATCCGAGATGGAATTTGAAGCACACCAGAGGTGGTAAGTCATCACGTGATTGGACGGATCCTCTCCAGACTTACCTTCGAACTTGGGTATATCGCTGGGCAACTTATTTGGCATTGGCGGCCAGAACGAAAGATATTGAATTGGATCGTTCGTTAGGCGCGTCAAGTCTGGTAAATCCAAAGTTGCGATAAACGGTAACTGCCGGTTAGGATCTCTAAAACTCTGGGTCACAATACCGGCCCCAGGAGGAGGATATCCAGGATAACTAGGAACAGGAGTCGCATTTGGGATATTATATCCTCCTGGAAAACCAGGATTAACCGGACCGTACTGGGGTTGCTGAGGTTGTTGATAAGTGTACCCAGGATACGGTTGATACTGGTAAACCGGTTGTTGGACAGCTTGCCCAGGTTGATACTGTCCCTGGTACGGAGGTTGAACAAATTGAGGTTGAGTAGTAACAACCGTACTTATACCAGGTTGGCCTACAGGCATCTGGACTGTGGTTTGAATCGTAGATCCAGACAACGGTACAGATGTCTGAGGAGTGGTTACAGAGACAGTAGAAACCGGAGCCGTCGATACTCCAGAAGTAAGTATGGTAGATGTGGCGGTAGTTGCAGCAGCCGTTTGAGATGGAGTACTAGGTGCAATTGGCGGCTGAGTAACTACCGAAGTTACAGAGGTCTGAACACTTGACTGGACAGGTTGCGGTTGCTGGGGTGGACCAGAAACTACAGGTTGTCCCGCTTGAGGTACCGACTGTATACTTGGCTGCAACATCTGTTGACCCTGTGACGGATCCCACACTAACATTCCAGGGTATTGACCCATAACAGGTTGAGGGTACTGAGATCCATAGCCGGATTGAGGATAGGATTGATAACTGTAAGGTGCAGTCCCCATACCTTGACCATATGATTGACCTTGAGGTGGTTGATAACCTTGACCTGAGTATTGACCTTGAGGTTGATAACCTTGAGGTAAATACGGGTACTGGGGTTGACCTTGACCTTGAGGTTGGTATCCTTGAGGTTGATACCCTTGGGGTTGATACCCTTGGGGTTGCCATCCTTGAGGTTGCCATCCTTGAGGTTGATATTGATACTGAGGTTGACCTTGGGGTACATATTGAGGCTGGGGTTGACCTTGAGGTATGTATTGCCCCATAGGAGCGTACTGACTTTGAGGTTGCCCCCCAGACACGAATGAAGTACCTTGAGGTTGCCCCCCAGGCATTAATGGAGGCTGCCCCCCAGGCGGTAATTGGCCACCTTGAGGTTGGGTAACGGGAACTGAACCTGACATCATGTAAATGTCTCCTACACCCAATGGTACATTACCACTGTTTCCAACTAATAACCCATGATCAACGGGTTGAGGAGACGCTCCCGCAAAGGTACCAGAAAGAGATTGATACCCAGTAGGAACAGAAGGACCGCCATGTAAAAAAGATTCAGGACTTTGTGTAAACACAGATGACTGACCAGACATATTTACAGGAGTATGAATACCTCCAGGTGGAAAAGGAGTACGAGGTGTGGAAAAACCTAGCCCAAAGTTGTCTAAATAATTGGTTAACGAAAGGTACCAAGTAGTACTTCTAGGAGGACTGTAAAAGATAGATTCACGCTCCCTTAGATCAAGGGTAATTTGATCTTCAGGATCAGAGACGCCTATTTCTTCCTCTGGAACAAGTTCTTCAATAGCAATCAAACCAACAGGAAGATTTTCGGTGATAATTCTTTCTATTCTTGGTGAATCAGGAACACTAGGAGTCGGAGTAACAGGTTCGGATATTTCTGGTTCTTCGCCTGTATCACTAGCAGACGAAAAACTACCAACAAGCTCAGAAACTGTAACAGCTTCGGGATTATAACCTGTCTCTAAACTTTGGTAATCTGGATGGACTACCAAGGAAGATTCTCCTTCTTCAGGTGAACCTACTCTACTGCCACTAGGAGGAGTTACAAGGACCTTTAAACCTTCTAAATGACTGGACTCGTCTTGAGGAGGTTCACCCCTAAGTTTACGGGATCTTCTCAACAATTCGGCCACAGAAACAACTTCAGGAGACTGGCCCCGAATTCTACGGGACTGTCTCGGTAATTCCGCCAAGCTAAAAACTTTTAACTACTACACACGAAAACAAAATAAAATTTCAAATCAAACCACCTAAAGTCTCTAAAGAACCAAACAAATTTGAATCACACGCCTAAAGAATCTAGGGCGTCAAACCAAACACAAACAGTATTCTTCCAGACCAAAAGCGCTAGTTGGTGATGAAGCCCAACCTCGCTGGATTCAGTACAGAAATGGCGGGTGGAACAGTTACGCCGACAACCTGCTTAATGAATAGACTGGACCAAGTTCCTCCACTTTAACCGTCTCGAGTGAAGTGAACCCCCCAGAAAATCCAAGTGAGTATAGCCGACGTCTGCTCCAGGTACAGTGGGACCTTCCCTCCACCGTCACCTTGGGTAGAATCCTAAAGATTATGGTCACTAAGGTTACCAACGGCCACAAGTACACCTGGGGGAACAGTCTAAACTCCGACAACACGCAAGGGCAGAGTAGCAAGCTCAATCCCCTTACCGGCTCCTTGACAGTAATCCAAGGTTTACCGATAAGTGACCCCTGGCTCCTCGACAATGGTTAATCCGAGGTTTACCGTTTGTAATACGTACTGTCTGGCGTCGTTCCCAACGAGGGGGGAATGATCCCCTCACTGGTTCGGACACGAGCTCGTGCTTCTCCTTTAAGAGGAGCTTTCCCAGAGTGTAAATGTAACAATTGGATTTGATTCTATCACAAGATCAACTACTTGTTTGGTTTTACTGTCTTGGAGAGTTAATTACTCACCTACTCCAAGACACTAGCCTGATCTAAATTGATGCTTCAGAGCCCTAGTAAATAAAAGTTACTATTTCAATTTTACTTTAAGCGTTACTTTTACGGTTGTTCTTTAAAGTCACAAGGTAATGGAAGTAAAACCAATGGTGTGTAGACTCGACTCCAACCACTACAAAGATGCACCTAAGATGATTTATGCTACTTTGCTTTTTCAATGAAATTCTTAACTAAGAGAGTTGAGAGAATGCAATTTTTAGAGAAAACAACTTCCTTAGAAAAGACAATCAAAGAAACAATTCTCTTTTCTTTTCAAGCACACAAACATAACCACTCTTTACTTGCACGAAAAACTCTTTTTCTTTCAAAACTTTCAAAGCTACTTGAAACAAAACTTTTCAAAGGAGATGTTTTTGTATTTTCTCTTTTTAATAAAGCATGTAAACCTATCTTAACAAAAAACAATCTCAAAAGCTACAAAAACTATGAAAACTTGACTCACAAGCAAATCAAAAGAGAGATTACTCTAAGCAAACCTAACAAGGCAAAAGCTCACAAAGATGATTCTAGGTTGTTTTACTTGATCGAAATCAAATCAAGGACCAGCTAATGCAGAATCAAAAGACTAGTCAAAACAAAACTCAAATCTTTTTGTTCTTTTCGTAAAATGGAATTCAAGACTTAAACAACAAGCACTTCGAAATTGGCCCAAAAGACAACTTGATGGTAAGTTGCTCTTACAGGTAGACTTTATGACAGGTCTGACTTCTTAGAATGTTGACAAAACCAGAGAGATCTAAGGCTTGACAACTCCTACCGCTAAAGTCACTACAAGACCTACTCAAAAATCAAACCCTAGGGCTTTCACTTCGATGAAATCCACTAAAACACTCAATGCTATTGAAACCAGTTCAGGTGAAGATTCTGGGCAAGGGACTAATGAATCTGGGCAGAAAAAACTAAGAAAAAACAAAATCTAAGAGCAAAAAAGGCAAAAAGTGGAATTTTCTCAAATTTTGGCAGGGGACGCAGGCAACCCGTTAGCACAGGTGTGGGCCCGCTCTGTGCACACAGCAAAAGTGCGTCCAGGGACGCACTGTGCAGCACTCAGAGGGTGCATCCTACTGAAAAACTCAAGAAAACCCAAAATAAAACTAATCTTAAGCTAACCCACCCAGAGACAAGGTCACAGAGCCAAAACCAGAAAAATAAACCAATTTTCTCAAAGCAAAGTTCACACAAAAGAAAAGACTCTTCTCATCAATGGAATCTATCCCCAGTATGGTCGCCAATTTGTCACACGGAATCAGTCAAGGGTGCGGACACAACTGACCTTCCTAGAAGTCTAAGACATTCTAATGACAAACAAAACAAACTGGAGCTATCCTTCTCTAAACATACATTGCGATATGAGAAATCAAGTGTTTCGTTCTTACCTTTGTCCAAACGCTGTTGTAGAAGTCCAAGCTTTGTTGATCTGGATGAGCTCCTCCTTTTCTCCAAAACCTGTAATCACCAACAGTCAAACAATTAAATAGCACCTGATTATAACATAAAACAAAGCATATTCAACACATAGACCAAGGAGTACATTAAATAACCCATAAACAACAAGTTATTGAGAAGAATGGACCAATTTGCATTAAAGGTAATCAAAAGGAACCATTACAACCTGAGCCTTGGTGTTGTGCAAGCTCCTTCCAGGGTCTACAAGAGTCCTCCTCTACTTTGACAAAGCTCACCCACTTCCAAATAGAACAAGTAAAGATGACAATCTCTCCTCACAAGCTTCTAAATGGGAGTCCTAATTCCTGCAGCATTTACCCTTAGAAATCTATAGCTTTCAACCTCCCTCCTTCTGGCCCAATGCCTGTTTTTATAGTGCTCAAGAGGAAGTTAATCAGGTCCACCATCAATGGGATAGTCCCCTCTTTGGATGGGATCACTCCCTTATTGATGGGATAAGTTACTCTTTGGTAGGAGTGCATGAACCATCTGGAGGCGCTCAATACACATCAAACAACCTTCTAGAATGCTCTAGAAATGACCACAAGTAAGTTTTTGAAGATAAAACTTGCGCATTTTAACCTTTTCAGAGGGACGCACCTGCCCCTTTAGATACAGAGCATCCTTGGACGCAGACCTTATGAACAATAGGTGCGTACCCGCAGGCAAGGTTTGAGAGAACCTGCGTACCCAGAGATAAACATATTTATAAAGACTTTCTCTCTTTCTTGGAGTTTGACATGAATAGCAGAGGCATAAGACTTGCTCAAGAGGGTAGTATGACTGGTGATAGAGCCATACCAACTGTAAATAGCCATGGTGACATTTTTTAGTGTAACAGAGATGTACCCCATACTGGGTTGTTTACATTTGCACTTACCTTTACATGTTTACTCTTTTATGTGAGATCTACCCCCATACTGGGTTGTAGAGTGCCTCTCAGTGAAATAATAGATGTCCTTCGACTAGTGCTACTTTTTAGTCTGTCAATGAGTCATTGCCTTCATTTAGAAAAATGAAATTTGAGCTTGTTCATTTCTCTTATAATTACTATTTGGACTCTCTCCAAAGTTATGCACAATGATCTTAATATTGAAAAATTATTTATGGAGATCATCAAATTTTCTTAATAACTTGTGCATCAAATCCTAGTATGGGCTCCTTTGCTCCTTCACTATTTGAGTAAAAGTGTATATTAAGGCACTATAATGCTTTTAGCTTGAGTAATTTGTGTTCTATCGTAGTTAAGATCAAGATCTGGCCTTAAAAATCTATTTCTACATGTTTTTTTTATATTTTTTTAGCATTCTTTGTTGATGACTATTTCTATTTTTTTCATCTTATTTTGGTACTAGTTGAGAATATGTTATAGAAGTCTTATCTTCATCATGTTATAAAAGTCTTATCTTCATCTTATTTTGGTACTAATTGAGAATATGTTATAGAAATCTCATGCTACCCTCACAACATCTTTATATACCCAAGTCATCGCTCAATGGGTCTTTATTTTAGTACTAGTTTGAGAATATGTTATAAAAATATTATGCTACCCACACAACATCTTTATATACCCAAGTCATTGGTCAATGGGTCTCTACATGTTAAAGATGCTTTCTAACATTGCATTTCCTTTAGCAAAACTACTCATACTTTTTTCAAGGAAGCTTGCTATTTGTTTCTAAGGAAACTCGCTATTTATTTCCATGCCATAAGGTTGGAGGCTTGGACATAATAGGAGAAGTTGGTGGCCACATAAGCAATGAGGAAATTATCAACTAGGAGTATTCTAATTCAAATCACCAATGTATGTTCTGGATCAATAAGGGAGCCTCCACTAAGGTTAAGAACAATTTCGAAAACATCAGAAAAATTCTAATTATAAAGGTATGTTCTGGATCAATAAGGGAGCCTCCACTAAGGTTAAGAACAATTTCGAAAACATCAGAACAATTCTAATTATAAAAGTATGCTAGGAAGAGAGCATTCAATAGCTTGAGAATGTATAGAAATGAGGATGAAATTAATAGAGATAAAAGTAATCACAAACTAAATAATGGTAAACCCCATGAACTAAGAATCATGAGATTTAGAGGTGATTTAAGAGAGTTTGGATTATAAAAATAACCACAAATTAAATAGTGGTAAATCTTAAGAATTAAGAATGGTAAGAATTAGCTCACTTAATATAATTCAATTGCATTTTTTGTTATGAAAAAAGTAGTCTAGGAAGAGAGCATTCAATAGCTCGAGAATGTATAGAAATGAGGATGAAATTAATAGAGATAAAAGTAATCACGAACTAAATAATGGTAAACCCCATGCATTAAGAATCGTGAGATTTAGAGGTGATTTAAGAGAGTTTGGATTATAAAAATAACCACAAATTAAATATTGGTAAATCTTAAGGATTAAGAATGGTAAGAATTAGAAAACGTTATGCTATGAGTCGTCCTATGCTGATTGAGAAACAACGAAACAGTGAAACAACAAAATAGCTAGGGTTTCAGGTTTCTGAGCTCCATGGAGGCGCACAAAGGGGGGAGCTTCACGCCCTCCTACAGGCGGGCAATGGCCAGTAGTGGTAAGAAACCTTTAGAATCTGTCAGAGGGTCTGCTGAAGAAAGGAAAAAGAACCTGGAAGAGGATCAGGAGTTTACCAAACCAAGGGAGGTCAGTAGCATGAAAGACAATGAGGAAGAAGACAAAAAACAGGGAGTAGAAAACAAGGCACAGAAGGGGCCCTACAAACCCAATACTGTATTCACTCCCAGAGTAGTTTTAAATGATCCTGCTCTGCGGGCACATAGGGATCACATGCGGACATATGCTATCATTTGTAAATTCATGGGATTATGGCCCACTAAAAAGGCATTACAAACGTGGATCAAATACCGTTGGAAACCGAAAGGAAGTATATACCTACACCTTGGGTCAAAGGGTTTCTTCATTGTGGTCTTTACAAATATTGAAGACAAAGACAGGGTGTTTGAAGGAGGACCCTATTTCTATGTTGTAGCAGGCCTCTACATGCGGCCGTGGATGATGAATTTTGTCCCGGAGAGAGAAACTTTTACTTCAGTCCTGGTCTGGGTAAGACTCTACTCCTTACCTCTTAATTACTGGCAAACAAAATTGTTATCGGCCATAGGTAATAAACTAGGGCGTTTTGCTATTCCTCTGAAGCTACCAGAAGGGGAAAATATACTTCCTTTGCAAGAATATGTGTAGAGATGGACCTATCGAGAGCCCTACCATACGAGGTTATCTTGGAAGTTTTTAATGAAGAATGGGTGCAAAGAGTAGATTATGAACATATTCCTTTCAGATGTCGCAGATTCCATGAGCATGGACACCTATTTAGAGATTTACCTCTCAGCAAGACAAAGAATAGAGGCAAAACAACCACAATGAAAGACATTGAAATATTTCACAAAGTGGGTCATATAGGGAAAGGGGGCAAAAGGGGGCCAAAGAAATAGCAAACAGAAGGGAAACAGGCCAGTCTGAACAAGTTCCAAGTACTCAAAGAAGAGGAAGAAATACCAAAAGAAGATCAGAAAAGGGAAGGACGCCTAGGGGAGGAGGAGAAAGAAGAAGACAGGGAAATAACACAAGATGTTACTAAACAGAAGGAAACAATGATGAGCGATGGGGAACTTGAGATGGATCAAGAAATGACTTAGAGTGAGATGGAAACGGAGGATAATGAACTGCAGGAGATTCTGGAAAGAGAAAACCTAGATCTGGAAGGATTCTTGAAACAGGGCACCATTGGAGGGGTAGAATCAGTACCTCAAGAAGAGTTCAACCGAGTACAACAGTTGTTTCTATGGAAAACTCAGGCCAAAGAACAGGAAAGGCAAAACACCAATGAAAGACAGGGCAGTGAAGGAGTGAAAACTATGAAAACCACACCAAGATTAGCTCCTAGAAACCCATGAAAGAAACGAGGTAGGAAAAAGAAGAATGAGCTACTAATGGAATGTGGAAAGCTAATGATAGATTCAGGTAAGATGAAAGATCTATCCAGTTACTCTTTCACAAATATTTAATAATGAAGTTCACAACTTGGAATATCATAGGTTTAGGTAGTAAAAGAAAACAAAGAATACTTAGCAATAGAATGAAACAAGAAGCTTTGGATATGATCTTTATATAGGAAAATAAATGTTCCATTCAAAAAATCAAAGAAATTCATAGTAAATGGCTCAATAGATTTGAGTTTCTAGAAGTTAAAGCAGATAACACAACAGGAGGCATACTCACTATTTGGAATCCCCAAAATATTGGCATAATAGATGTTGAGGCAACTAGGAATTATTTATCAGTGATTATTCAGCCTGTAGGAGACAGTGAGACTTATTTGGTCACGAATGTTTATGGCCCACAAAGAATGGATGACAAACTCATATTTCTAGATTCTCTTGTAGAACTAAGAGACAGGCATGCAGGAGTCCATGGATCATGGGTGGGGACTTCAACATGATAAAATCACTGATGGAAAAAAAAAGGGAACTAGAACTTTAAGCAAAGATTCTACAGCTTTTCAAACTTTCATAGATAATATGAAGCTAGTTGATACTGAAATGAATAATGGCCTCTTTACTTGGAACAACAAGAGAGGTGGGGAGTCTCAGATAGCTTAAAAGTTAGACATATTCATTATTTCAGAGGACCTTATGCTCATAGACAAGGAAATTATAGTGAGAATTCTCCCCTTTGGAGGCTCGGATCATTGGCCTATTCAAATGGAGGTATAGGGCATTGGAACCCCAAAGAATAGACCTTTCAGATTTGAGAATATATGGCTTACCCACCTCGATTTTATCAGCAACATAACAAGATGGTGTAAAGAAGATCTGAATATCTAGGGAACAAAAATGTTTCTGCTCCACAAAAGACTAAAATACATCAATCTCATACTCAAAGACTGGAACAAGAATGAATTTGGAAACATTTTTGCAGCGAAAAAAGAGGTTGAAGATAAAATGCAGACACTCAATCAAACTCTTATAATAGAGGGTTTTGATAGGGGCAGAGATGAACAAGTCACCAAACTTCATCAAGACTGGGAGAACTTATGTAAACAAGCGGAAATATATTGGAGACAAAAGTCTAGAGTGCAATGGATAAAAGAAGGGGAACGAAACACCAGGTTTTTCCACAAATCTACCATGGAAAACAAATCCCACAATAGGATCTCTTCAATAAAGGATGAGGAAGGTCATCTTTGTAATTCCCATGAAGAGATTGAAACAGTGTTAGTAGATTACTTTCAAGGTATAGTGAAGGAAACCAATGCAGACAGAGATCATTTTATCAGAGACTTAACTAGGCATATACCTAGACTAGTTTCAAGAGATGATAATTCCAATCTCAACAAGCCAGTGACTGAAGAGGACGTAAGTGAGGCAGTTAAGGAGATGCAAAATAGAAAAGCGCCAGGCCCTGATGGTTTTAATGTGGATTTCTTTAAAGCCTGTTGGAGCATTTTTCAACAAGATATTGTGAAAGTGGTGGAGGATTCTAGATTGGATAAAACCATTCTGAAGGTGCTCAACACTTCTTTCATCTCCTTGATCCCCAAACAGGATAATGCTATGACTCTAGACAAATTCAGACCCATAGCTTTGTGCAATGTGGTGTATAAAATAATATCCAAAGTGGTTTCCAATAGACTAAAACCCCTTCTTCCTACTCTAGTTTTTGTGGAGCAGTCAGGTTATGTGGAGGGTAGACAAATTCTCAACAACATCATTCAAGCGCATGAAGTGGTACATTCATTGTTAAGCAATAGGAAGGCGGAAATGATCATGCAATTGGACCTTGCTAAAGCGTATGATAAATTGAATTGGACCTACATTAAGAAGGTCCTTCTAGCCTTTGGTTTCGATCATAACTGGGTGAGATGGGTCATGGCACTGGTAACTTCCTCTAGCTTTTCAATTATGGTCAATGGTTCTCCTTCCAGGACCTTTACTCCTTCAATAGGTATCAGACAGGGAGATCCACTCTCTCTGTTTCTCTTTACCCTCATGATGGAAGGACTTGGGCTATCCATCAAGAATGCTAAAGAAGGGGGTAACATGAAGGGTATCCAACTTTCAAAAACTGGAAAATCTTTGTTCCATCAACAATTTGTTGATGACACTATGCTGTAGGGAGTCCGCATGGTAAAAGAAGCTCTTTCTTATAAACAAATCCTGCGAGACTTTGCCATGGCCACAGGTATGGAGGTAAATCTATCCAAATCTAAGATTTTTTCTTTAATACTAATGTCGCTATTCAGAGAAATATCTCCAGAATTATAGGTTTTCAAAGGAAGGTCCTTCCTTCCAAGTACCTGGGAGTCCCTCTAACTAATAAACCCTTGCACAAAAGCATCTAGGAGTCGGTAATTAATAAGGTGCAGGACAAAATCAAAAAATGTACAGTCAAATCTTTAAACTTGGCAAGTCGTTTGGTGCTTATAAAAGTAGTTTTGCAATCAATCCCCATCTTTTTGCTTTCAGCTCTTCCAACACCAAAGGGAGTTTTGCATGAATTCAGAACCATTCAAAGAGACTTTCTTTGGGGTAAGGGGGAGGAGAGAAAGAAATGGGCCTTAGTAGCCTGGGATAAGATTTGCAAACCGAAAACCCATGGAGGTCTTGGATTGGATGATCCAGATGTACTCAGCAAGGCTTTAGGAGCAAAATTATGGTGGCGTTGGGTGAAAGAACCAAAGGCTCAGTGGGCTAGTTTTTGGAAGGAGAAATATGCTAGCCCTTGGCAAGATAATGATCTCATAAGGATGACAGATAGCATAAAAGGATCCCACATTTGGAATAAGGCATGGGAGAACAGAGACTTAGTTCAGAGAAATAGTTTCTGGGAGATAAGAGAAGGAGACATGGCTTTGTTTTGGGAAGATAAATGGCAGCAAGAGCCTACACTATTAAGAGAGGACTTTCTAGACCTTAAGAGAGAAATTGACACCAAAGGGCTTTCAAGGGTCAGAGATTTTTGGGAACAAACCAGTACAAAAGACAAATGGAGAACCTAGAAGAATTTAGAATTTGGGAATATGATCCCTTGAAAGCAAAAATTGATGCACTACTGACTATTTTGGAACAAAGAAAGATTCTTTTTTCCAAAGAGCATGACCAACTCAAATGGGGCAACAAAAAGGAAGGCACCTTCAATATTAAGGAGGCCAAAAAGATACTGCTTGAGCGGGATTCCAATGCACCGGACAAAGTGTGGCAGAATCTGTGGAGGAAGCAAGATTGGATGAAAATCAAACTCTTTATGTGGTTGGTGCATCATAAAAAAATCCTGACTTGGGACAATATTAGAAAGAGGGGTGTGCTGGGACCTTCTAGATGCCAACTCTGTGAAGCTCAAGAGGAGACAATGGAGCACCTTCTCAATGATTGCATCATTACCTCTAGGTTGTGGGACACCTTTGCCACAATTTTTCAACAGACAGACAGGGACAGAGAAAGCATTAGCAATACCCTAAATAATTGGAGACGAAACTTCTCTGAGTATGAGTTTCTTCGCCTGGCTTGGGTTTTAATTCTAGCCTTCATAATTTGGAATGTTTGGAAAGAAAGGAACAATGGAATTTTCAAAAAAGTTCACAGAACCACCTATCTCATTTTTGAGAGGATCTTAAGACAACTCAAAGAGACGGTGGGCACTATTGTGCAAATCTCCCCAAAAAACCCTCCTTCGGAAACAGAGATGCAGATTCTGCGTCTGATGGGGATGCAGGGGCTCTTTCCACAGGGGATGGTCAAGAAGGTTATGAATCCTACTAATAAGCCAGATTATTGGCATCCTTCCCCTCCCCTCGGGGTTTTCAGAAATTCAACATTGATGGGGCCTCAAAGGGCAACCCAGGTCTTGCTGGTTTTGGAGGAGTGCTTCAAGATGAGAATGGATGTATTCTCTTTATCTTCCATTGCCATATGGGAAGAGATACAAATAATATGGCTGAATTAATGGCTCTTGAATAGAGTTTAGATTTCCTGAAGGAGAATAATCTCCAGAACACTATTATTGAAGCCGATTCTGAGTTGATCATTAACTCAGTTAAAAGAATATGTTGTGGATCAGAGCCGGAAAAAGTCTCAAGTCATTGGAGGCTAATCCAGGTCTTTCAAATGATACAAATTCACCTCCAAGATCTACACACAGTGAGTTTCACTCATGTCAGAAGGACAGCCAATAAATTGGCAGACATTATGGCCAATCAAGGAGTAGTATGCACTAAAAACAGGGTCAAGTTGATATGGCGAGAGATGTCTCAGAACAGATTAAAGGAGCAGTGTTGTGGTCAGGTGGAAGAGGACAATAAGATTTTCTGAAACAGGGCCATGGAAATAGAACCTGATTGATTTTTTTTGCAGTATTAAGACACTTGTAAGAATGCTTTTGGAGTGCAGGTATCTGAATGGCAACAGCATACCAGAAAGGTCAAGGAGATGGTCTAAAAAGGGGATCTTCTTCTTCCTTCGGTTGGGCACCGCAATCCAGTCTTCCGCGGCAACCGCAAAACCACATTTTATTTCAGCGATGACTTTACCACCCTTGAAGTGGTTTCAGATGTATCACACCACTTTTAGGTTGGAAGTGATTTCTTTCATTTTGGTGTGATTCCACTCGCCACGCAACACGTGGTGGAGAGTGGGGAGAAAATACCGCCCCTCATCACGTAGTAAACTTCGGTGGGTTAAGGCAGCACGATATGTTTTGCAACCGTTGGATCAATCGAGATCTACCTACGGCAAGGATTTATCGTGCCAGTTGGTAGGTCCGTTTTGGGGGTTAATGCTCGAGCTATTTGAGCGTTTCATCTGCAATCGCGCGCTTGCGACGGATTTCGGGAGGAAAATCTAAATGATGGTTATGTAAAAAATGGACCCGATGTATTTATCAATTAAGATCTATTGACTCCATCGGGTCTGTTTCTCTTGGTAAATGGTGTGCTTGTTAGCCACCCGTTTTGTTTCTTAGCCGCTGAATCTTTCGATCCAGATCTAATGGCTGGTTGGGGGCTTAAGCCTTTTGTATACTATTTCTTTTTTATTAATTGAATAGAAGGATCTGCTCTTGCCTTAGAAAAAAAAAGAATGGTAAGAATTAGCTCACTTAATATAATTCAATTGCATTTTTTGTTATGAAATAATAGGTAAAACATAAGATTCAAAGTTCAAATTTCACTTTAAAAATTAGAAATGATTTCTAATAAATTAAATTAGAAAAAATATAAAAAGATAAACCCAACCATTTAAATAAAGTGAAAAGTTTTAGCCAACGTACAAACTTATTGTCTATCCATTTCAATATTGATTCTCCCTCTTTCCAATGAAAAAGAAACTAATACAACCATAGATAGAATAGAATGCGTGGAAGGAAAGATTGGGATACTAACAAGCCAACATGAAACATGAAGTTAGTTTTAAACTACAAACTTTTATTATCCTAACTTACAACTTTCTTTGAACTTTCATTCCGTGATATCAGCCTAATCAAATAACATAAACTATTACAAACTTTTATTATAAAAAATTACAACTTTCTTTAAAATTTCATTCTGTGATATCAACCTAATCAAATAACATAAACTATTACAAAATTTTACTATCCAAACTTACAACTTTCTTTAAAATTTCATTCCATGATATCAGCGTAATCAAATAACATAATCTGGTCCAAACAATGAAGATCTCCATGCTCTGTCAATAATCCCATCAACAAATTCTTGAATATTTTTGTCAGAAGAACCACCTTTAACCATCGCCTCCTTTGATAATTTCTTCCACTGCAAAGCATTCTTCCTCAGCTCAGCACCTAGTTGGCTTTCCATAACAATCTTTATACATTTTTCCACTTCCTCCTTCCCTACAAGTCCGTTTGCTGATCATTTACATAATCTCATCCCCACCTTCCACTTCTCCACAATATATGCATAATTAGTTGCCTAATCGCTCCACTGAGGAACAACCAACATAGGAACCCCGAGGCTAAGGCTTTCCAGTGTAGAATTCCATCCACAGTGTCATAAAAGTGCCCACAGATGAATGAGAGAGCACTTGTAGCTGTTGACACCATGGAACGACTAGCCCTTGGTCAGGAAACCCGTTGGCAAGTTCTCTTCACTACTAATTTCCCCATGAATAACCCATAAGAAAGAATATCCACTCGTCTTTAGCCCTAGATCTGTCTCATGGGTTTTTTCTTTTGAAAGAACAGTGAGACTTCCGAAGGAAACGTACACGATGCTTGCGGGTGCCTTGGTAGTAAGCCAATCCATGTAGTTTGTGGTTTTCCACAAGTGGGGTCTGTGTTGACACCTAATCATCAAGATTGGGTGAATAAATAAAATCAATGTAAATAAATAATAAGAGACATGAACAGTCATCGGGAGATGAAGTGAACAGTCTCCTTCATGTATATAATGAAGATCAACCTGAGGGAATAATACATACGAATCAATTTTTCTTGAGGAGTTACTACCTAGTTTGACATGGTATCAGAGCCAGCTCCCAAAATAGTTGTAACTCCCTTCTGCCTACTGCTCTCTATCCACTTTCTACCGCTTTCTATCCACTGTCTACTGTGCTCTCTGCCCCCTCCATGATCGTTGCCACTGTCTAACGCACTGTTAGAAGAAGGAATAGCATAACGTTTGAATTATTTCTCTGCATTGAATGAACCATTCCACCCATTATTTCAAGTGTTGGATGCTCGTTTGATTACAAGGAGGCCGGGTGTCTGGAAACGATTTTTATTTTAAATCGTTTGTGCATGAAAATTTATAATGAAATGGTGATTTTACCAGGCAATCTGGGTACGATTTTTATTTTAAATCATTATACATGAAAAGCTACCCTGACATTTTACATATGCTGAATTTTTTTAACGCTAGCCTGAAGTTTTTTAACATTGTGCTAAAGTTTTTTAATGCTGGCCTAAAGATTTTTAACGTTGTGTTGAAGTTTTTAACACTGGCCTGAAGTTTTTGGTATTATATGTATGAATCTGCTATGTGGGTAGCTCTTATGTACTTGCCAGATAGTTTGTATTGTATGTACATCAAACAGGTTTGGGACTCTTTCGCTACCCTGGCATGGAATCTTATAGTCGCAACTCCACGGGTATTGTTGATGTTCATCTTTTCCAGATACATCGTATCGAGATATATATATTTAAAAAAAAAAACTAAATGGATATGTGTGCAGTGCATGGATGCTACTAGTGAGATTCAGAAGAAGCATGAAATAAAATATAGGAGAAGATAAAAAATACTTGCTCTTGCATCTGTATGCATTGAAGTTGTTTTTTGGCATGTAAAATGTGTCGAATGCCATGTAAAGCTTCTGATATTTACCCTGCTGATATTTACGTTGTTGATATTTAAGGCTTCTAATATTTACGCTGCCAATATCATTACATTGTATGTACGCTGGAAGCGTTGCCTTTTTGTATGCGTTGAAGTTTTTTTTTACAGTATGCATTCAATCATATCCATCGTGGGAATAGTTCTCACTCGCAAAGAGAACTATCCTGAGTGGTCCTGGATGATAAAACACACGCTCATTTTCAATGAGTTGTGGAAAGAAGTGTGTGTTGGAGAGGGAGACAAAGAGCTAGAACAACCTACCTCAGACAAAGAGCTCGTCATTAGGGAAAGCAAGAACAACAAAGCTTATGCATTAATCACAGCATCTGTAAATGAAGAGGTGAGTCGCCATATTTCACCATTTTGAACTGCGTTTGAAGCCTTACAAAAGTTGAAAGAACTCTATGACTCACATTCTGCACTTGAAGTTGTTCAACTCATGATTAAACTCTTCACTCTTGAACTGCAAAATAATGATCCTCTTACTCTTGCATCTGAAGTAAAGTCTATAATGCATGATATCAAATCCACTAAGGTTGAATTGCATATTCCTCTTATCGCTTTTCTCAAGGCACTTTATCCTACTTACTCCAATTATCTTGAGTCATTGCAAGCAAATGGAAATCTCAAAGATATCACCTTTGACTCTCTTGTGAAAAAGTGTGCTGAAAGGGAGAAAGCTTTTGGAAAGAAGACAACCCTTGAATCTTCTAAAGAGGCCGTGTACCTTTCTCATAAAGAAAAGCATCCTGCTCAAGGTTCTTCAAGAGGAAGAGGTGGTCGAAGAGGAATAGGAAGATATTTCAGAGGCAGGGGGGCAGACACTCTTAAGGAGAAAAGGCAGATTTGCACTACATGTGCTACAAAAGAAATGGATCACATGATGCCTCTAAATGTAAGTTACCACAGGACAAAATTGAGCAACAAAGAAACCAACAGAAACGTAAAACTGATGACACAGACAAAGGTAAAGCACCTGATTTCGCTCACTATGTTGTGGCACAATATAATATTGGAGTAAATGTAGATTTATTTAATGCTTCACTTGCTTCTTGGAAAAATGATTCGTTGCTTGATTCAGGAGCAACCTGCCACATGACTCATAGAAAAGATTTTTTTGAAGAATTTACTGACAATGTTGATGGAGCAGTATACTTTACACACCAATCAAAAATCAAGCCATCAGGGCTTGGCACAATCAGGCTTAAACTGCCTGGTCTTCCAGAATTTCTTCTGCATCATGTTCTATGTCTCCCATAGCTCAAGAGAAACTTGTTGTCCTTGGTCCACATCTGCCAGCAAGGTCACTCCATTCATATGTTTTATGACAAGCTTGAGGTAAGAAAAGCATCTGACCACTCACTTGTCATGAGGGGAATAGAAGAAGAAAGACTTCTCAAGCTGCAAGGAACCTCTACTCATGCACAACATTTCTCGTACAATTCTCATTATGAAGAAGGTACACTTCCATCAAGTTTATTATGGCATGCTAGATTTGGGAATTTGAACTATGGAAATCTCCACTTGCTGAAGAAAAATGGCGTTGTTGGTCTACCTACAATTCCTAGGAAATTTAAGCAATGTGATGCTTGTATTCTAGGAAAGCATAGCAAACAATGTTTTTATGATTCACATTCAAGAGCACATAGAAAAATTGAACTCATTCATTTAGATTTATGTGGTCCAATGCTTGTTCCTTCTGCAAATGGAAATAAATATATGATGACATTTATTGATGACTACACCAGAATGTATTGGGTTTATTTATTGAAGAACAAATCTGATGATTTTCAAACATTCAAGAATTTTCAAAAATGGATTGAAAATGATGCACAATCTCATATTGGGTCTATTCTCACTGATAATGGAAAGGAGTACACTTCAAATGAATTTGAAACCTATCTTCGCCAACATGGGATCAAACATCAAACAACTGTACCTTATAATCCCCAACAGAATGGTGTAGCTGAAAGAATGAATAGGACAATTTTAAATATGGTACAATCCATGCTCTTCTTCAAAAATGTAAAGATAATGTTTTGGGCTGATGCTGTTCTATGTGTTGCATATATAAAGAATAGATGTCCATATAATGCTATTAGAAACAAGATTCCTTATGAAATGTGGTATGGACATGTTCCTTCGGTAAAGCATCTCAGGGTCTTTGGTTCCACCTGTTATGCCTTGATACCAAAGGTACATAGAAACAAACTTGGTGCAAGAAGTCGCAAGTGTATCTTCCTGGGGTATTCAAACACCTCCAAAGCATACCGTCTCTATGATGAAGTAAATAAAAAGTTTGTTGTATCTAGAGATGTAATTTTTCTTGAATAATCCAAAATAGACAATGTTGTTGAGCGGCAACTTGATCTCTTGGATAGATTCACAAAAGCAAAATCATTTCAAGAATTTGATAATCCAATTTCACATCTTGAAGGGGGGATTCTTATACTAGATAAACATGTGGAATCTTCTTCTGAAGAACACTCTCCCTCGCATGAAACTTGAACAATAGATGATGCTTTAAGTGATGTTATTGATATAATTGGGAGACTCAATCTTGATTCAGTCCCAACTTAATCAACGAAGCAGTCTGGACCATCTGAGAAAGGTCCCCCAAAGTGGCTGACAAAGACACTTGAAATTGTTCATCCTGATGAGGTTGGAAAGACAAGAACTAGAAATTCAAACCGGCAAAATGGAGGTGATGTAGATGACTCTAATTCACCTGTTGATATGGATGTTTCTTATGATTGTGAATTGAACTTGTCTACAGATTTTGAACCAACTTCCTTCAAAGAAGCTGCTTCTCATGATGAATGGAAAGAAGTGAAGCAAAAGGAGTATGATTCCCTCATAAAGAACGACACTTGGAAGCTGGTTTATCTTCCATTACGAACCAAACCAATTGGCTGCAAGTGGGTCTACAAGAACAAGTATAGAGCTGATGGCTCACTTAACAAGCACAAAGCTAGGCTTGTGGAAAAAGGTTTTGCACAGAAGGAAGGGGTTGATTATGAGGAGACTTTTGCCCCCACAGAAAAATGGGCTACCATCCAGACACTCTTTGCCTTAGCAGCTCAAAACTATTGGAAAGTCCATCAAATGGATGTAAAAACTGCTTTCTTGAATGGAGATCTAAAAGAGAATGTTTTGTTGTCCCAGCCTAAATGATTTGTTGTGAAAGGACATGAACATAAAGCATGCAAACTTGTGAAGTCCTTGTATGGCCTCAAACAAGCACCACGAGCCTGGTATGAAAAACTAACTTAGCATCTTCTGAAACTCAATTTCAAAAATTATGATCTTGATGATGCAACTTTATTTGTCAAGAAAGTTGGCAAAAAATTTGTATATCTTGTGGTATATGTAGATGATCTTTTGATGACAGGGAACAACGAAATTTACATTGCATCCATAAAGAAGGAATTGGGGAAAAGTTTTGAAATGATTGATTTGGGCTATGTTCATTACTATCTTGGTATTGAAGTAACCCAACATCCGAAGTGCATATTTCTTTCTCAAAAGAAATACATTGGAGATCTGTTGAACAAGTTTGGCATGACAGAATGCAATCCTCTTACAACCCCAATGGAACAAAACTTAAAGCTCACATCTATTGAAGGAAAAGAATTTGAGGATGCAACAAAGTATAGAAAACTTGTAGGAAGTATCAACTACCTAACTACTACCAGACGAGACATTTCGTTTGCTGTTGGAATCCTCTCCAGGTTTATGCAAAAGCCTTGTGAGGGACATTGGTCTACTGCAAAAAGAGTTCTAAGGTACTTGAAGGGAACTGAAGACTTTGGAATCAGGTATACACAGGTAGACGGCTTCAGCTTGATTAGGTACTCTGATTCAAACTTCGATGGAGACAAAGAAACTGGGGTATCTACTTCAGGATATACTATGAGTCTTGGATCAGGAGCTGTCTCCTAGAGATCACGCAAACAATCAGTTCCAACGTCTTCCGCAACAGAAGTAGAATGTGGTAGCAACTGAAGCAACAAAAGAAATTGTGTGGCTCAGGAAAATTCTTGAAGATTTGCAGGTAAAACAAGTGCAATCAACTCCACTTACGATTGACAATACCTCTGCAATAAAGTTGGCCAAAAACCCAAAGTTCCCTGATCGAACTAAGCACATCAATACCAAATATCATCTAATTCGACATCATGTTGAGGCCAAAACAATCCATCTCCGTCATTGTTCCACCAATGAGCAAATTGCTGACATCTTCACCAAAGCACTTGGAAGAGAAAAGGTTGAACAATTCAGAATGATGCTTGGACTCACCAACATCCCTAGAGATTAAGGGGGGAATGTTGACACCTAATCATCACGATTGGGTGAATAAATAAAATCAAAGTATATAAATAATAAGAAACACGAACAGTCATTGGGAGATGAAGTGAACACTCTCCATCATGTATATAATGAAGATCAACCTGAAGGAATAATACATAGAAATCAATTTTGCTTGAGGAGTTACTGCCTAGTCTGACAGTCTGTATCTCCAAGATTCTGTCCGTCCAAGAATGCCAAGGGTATGAGAGGACCGACAGTCCAAATGGGAGCTATCGATTTCATTGAATTTATTTCATCCGATTCAAGTTCGAAAAATGAATTTCCAAGAAACCACGTTGCCTCTGGAAGAGGATTAAACTAATTCATTATAAATAGGGACTCATAGGTATTTAAAGGATGCAGAGAGGTTGGCAAGTCCAATATCTTCACCAACGGCAGTCCTGTGATTTCTATAGCGGCCACCGTTTTACCTGAAAACAAGAACAATTATTACATTGACATAGGAAGTAGAACTTATTGAAAAATTATTACATTGACATAGAAAAAGTAGAACTTATTTTCAATAAAGGCTTATTCTACAAGCTATCTGTAAAATCCATCTATAAATATTTCTATCCCTCTTAAAATTAAGTTAGAGAAATAAAGCTTATAGACATACCCAATACAGGTTTGGTAAATAAAAACATACCCAATCCTCCTCTTGTAATAGATGGAGTAAACAGCACACGACTGTGTCCAGAAAAATACTACAGGGATATTAAACTTCTTTGCAACATCCGGAACCCAGTCAAGAAAGGAATCATAAACAATGCAAGATATTTTGTTGCCTTGAGCGCTCAGCCTCTCTATGAGATTTGGTAATGTGAGTCCTCCAATCTTTCGTAACATGTCGTGGAGCATGTCTAAGTCCTTGGACCGGTCGAAATCCACATGAAGTCCATCTGAGATTGTTTCAAACTTAACTTCCATAGAGGAGTTTGACAGCTCGGGCACTGCATCTTGAACCTGTAACATGCACTCACGGTTTTCTTCGGTCATCACAAACGTGACCATGATTTATTTAGAGGCGAGCCTCTTGGCAAATAGCATTCTTGGATTGATATGGCCCTGTAGCGGATAAGGAATCACGATAACATGAGGCTTGCTATACTGTAGTTCTTCCAAGGATGACATTTTACTACACTCAGGAAAAGAAATAGTTGCGGACAAATCTCTTTACAAATATTTATTTGTATTTCTCAGAACTCTCGGCCTTGTCAACTAGTTTTCGCTTTTGGTAAGAAAATTGTCAAAGCTTTTTTAATTAGCAGAAATCGTGCCTTCAACAACTTTTAGTGTTGTAAGTACTTGTGATATGATATGGTGCAGATGAAACTGTAAGAACAGAAAATTGTCAAATCCTTTTTCATTAACAGAAATCGTGCCTTCAACAACTCTTAGTGTTGTAACTACTTGCGATATGATATGGTGCGGATGAAACTATAAGAACAACAAACATGTTTTCTTATTGAAAATATATTGCAAAAGCGGTCACGTAATTGCATGAAGCAGGTCGCGATGAGAGAAGGCAGCGAACTGTGATCTCCTTCACTTGTTGGATGGAGGCTTCCTTCTTGAAAAGCAATTACTCCAATCTTAGTAAAGGAATAGCGTGTTGGTCTCGCGCACCTAGAGACGACAGAAGGTGTCCTAATTGTCACGAAATCCACTTCATAACCAAACGGTCCCAGTTACTCCCCTTTCCCACCCATTCCAGAAACAATCAAATATAGAATAGAAGATAAAATAAAGTTGTATTGGTACTGGAATTCAGTTTAGATTTATTCAGTTTTTGACGACTCATATATTTATTTTAACAATTATTCAAGGGTAGGGAAATAATATTTTTTATTATTTTAATTTATTTATTAATAATTGTTAAGTATTTTTCTTTGAATAATTGCGATGAGTTAATTTGCATTTGAAGATAGAGACTATTAATAGCTATCCCAGTGCTTGTTTGATAATTGATTTATGATAGGTTTTTATACTGTATTAAAAAGGAAATTAAGAATATAATTTTCATTTATGTAATAATTTTCATAAATTATTCTTCAACCTTTTTGTTGCACCTAACAATCTATTTCAAATATTTCCATTAATAGAGCTCCAAAAATGATTTAGTTGCCACTCATCTTCATTTAACTTCAAGGATTTCCATTAACAAAGCTTTGCGAATGATCTCGTTGCAACTCTTCAAGGTCAATTTATGATTTGTAACTGTAATTTAGAGAACCTTATCATTCAAGTTAATCAACGAAATGCACAACCAATAAAGTGGAAGGAAAAGATTATGAAGAAATAACCTCCATGACTAGACTCAAAGTTGTGAGCAACCCACTTACCTGATAACCCTTCACCATGAAACATGTAGAAATATCCACCATTGAGCCAAGCTTCCACAACTACTCTCGCCTTTTAACTTGAATTCAATGTTTCTTGAATCAAAATAATATCTTGACAAATATCTTGAGAAGTCTCTTGAGTGATAGAAATTTATCGGCACCCCCTACACTTCTAGTGTTAAAGGACATGCACTTCATTGGGGAATAACACATCATGCTGGCCTTACTCTAAGGGATCTATAAATTGTAGCTTGTTTCCCTCTTTTCATATTATCTACTACTTTCTATTGGGAAGTAGCCTATAATGAGATTTCTTGCCTACAGAAGGAGCTTAAGAATCATAGTGTTAGAAATTAGGTCTTAAAATTTCCTTTTAGCATGATTAACACTTTGACAACATGAGGTGTTAGGGTCATATGTCTATGAATCTTGGTCATGTTAGTATTGCTATGTATATAAGGTCAAATTTGTAAATATTAGTCATGATGACCTTACTATTATTGTTTAAAGAGGTCTAGGTTTAGATTAAGTGTCATGTAAAGGTATCTATTTTGCTAAGAGTCCAATGTCTAAAGTCATGTGTTTTCTTTACTAAAGGGTAATCATAGGAAGTCTTTGATCACCTTGGAAAGAGTACAAAAATCATGTTATACAAATCCATATTTATTATGAGTTAGTCACAATCCTTAGACATTATAAGTGGGTCACCTAAGTCTAGAGGCTATGTCTACATCAATGCAATCATGAGATGATTTAGGCACATATTTGGAGGCTCTTTGGAGTCAGTTTGAATGTCATTTCAAGGATAACTCATGATCTTAGTGGGAAATAATGGTCAGAAGGGAAATCCTTCCCTTTTCCCAAAGAGTTGCATTTTCAGGTGTTGTGAATATATGATTTCCTTTTCCTATCACGATTAGTGCTCCCATTTCCACTCCACAGAATTCTGCATGTCTATTTAAACTTTCATCTTCATTCCACAATGCTCTGCTCTTCACCATTTTCATCAGAGCCTTTGGTTTGCTAATTTGATTCACTGTGAAAGGGAGGGAGGGGTGTTGCAAATTCACACAGTGCACCATTCTCACATGCCGGTGGTTAAACCTTCTTCGCAAATGCAAATATAGGTCAATCTGTGTTCCTCGGTTTTGAATGAAGTTCCAAATTGCATGTAGAAGCTAGGAAAAACCATAAAAATCTTGCAAGAATGATAAATTCACTATTGTTGCTCTTCATAATTCGCTACATTTTTTCCTTTGCACTGTGTTTTATCCTAATTCATTGTGATTCCACACAGTGTGTTATATTCCTCATTTGTCAATGTCAATTCACATTTTCTCTGTGTAAGCCTCTACATGCAATAGGTTCCTTGAGTTTAAAACTAAATCAAAGTTTCTTCCCTTAAGTTCTTATGCTTGAAAGTGTTTAAAAAATCTAATACCTTCACCACTGCATTTCTGGCTTTTGTGTTGCGACTATCCCTTTAAATTCTTTGCCAATAGTTGTGAACTTGCAAGTTCTATAGGGTTTTCCTAAGGAACTCTGCATTGTTTAAGTTTTTTGTGTAATTTCTTGTTGTCTCTTAAGTCATTATCATAGGTTTTAAATATCATTACACCTTTATTATTATACAAAACCAAACTCTCATAGCCCTAAATTATTTACTATTGCAAAAGAAAAATCATGTCAACTCCAAAAGACAAGAAGCATAAGGGAGGTGCCATTTTACGATTTGAGCCATAGGAATTTCATAACCTGCAGATCCAACCATCATAATGGATTTTAAACAAGTAGGGTGTTTGAGGTTTTGTGAAAAGATTCAGGGGTATCATCTACAATTGACAAAGGCATTTTTTAGGAGTTTTGATGATTTGCAAGAAAAGGTGGGAACTCTAACTTTTCTAGTTACAACGCAATAAATAGCTGAGGCCAATGAGATACCTTTAAATGGATAATAATGGTTTAAGGGTATGGATTTTGATTTGGTCGATTTCATAGACTTTATTAAACCAAAGCACCGGAAAGGATATGGTTATGATGTTCCAAGAATCTATTTACAAGACCACCAAGGTAAATTGTTGGAAGTGATTCCAAGGTACTTCACATGTGAAGGGAGGTTCAGTAAAGTGTATCACTATCAAATTAGGCTCTTAATGCATTTTACTAGCAAGAAACCTTTGAACATTCCTAATTATTTATTTAGAAGTCTATGTAAGATGGTTAACAGATTTCAAACAAAAGGAAATCATATTGAAGCCTGTTTGTTTCATTTTTCACTAACTAAATTGTTGGTGATAAAGGATATTTAGAATAAGGAGAATTCATGGTAGGACTTTTTAGTTTCCTTAGGGTGGATAGCACAATCTTCAAATAGCGAGAGGACCCAGAAAGACACCTCATCAATTGTGATCAAGGAAGTTTCACCGGCAGCAAAAAGCTCAATAAAAAAGCCTTTGACGAAAATCAAATCAATTGATAAGAGAAGTGCTAAGAAGCTTCATTTCTCACGTGAAGTAGAAAAAGTGCTAAGGGTACCCAGAACATGAGCTGCAACAAAGATATTTCCTATAGATCCTCCATCTACACGTATTCAAGTTGTGGAATCAGAAAGTACACAGAAGGAAATGGAAATTGATGAAAGGGACCAAAGCATTAAAGACATACAAGATCAATTGGACAAGGCTCACTTAACAATAGCCTATATGCAACAAGAGAATAAAGAGATTACGCATAAAGTATCACAAGAATTTGTTCATCCCAGTGAAAGACAACCATCAAAGGAAATATTGGCACATGTTGCTAAAGGGAAAGATAAACTCATCAATGATGTTGAAGAGTTAAAGGAGGAAGTTAAGCAGTTAAGGAGACCTAGAATTAGGTTTGGTGCCAAGGTGAAAATGCAAGTAAAGTAAACTGTTAATTCTGAACAGAGGATTGTGTTTTATGAGCAAAAAGAATTTGAGAAATTATTGGAACAACTTGAAGGAGTTCAACAACAAGTAGATCAACTTCTAGAGAAGGATCACAGGGATAAGTTGTATTTGTTTAGGCAGTTATAAGTTGTTGAACCTATCCTTGGAAAATCTAAATACAAGTTGAAGTGGACCTTGCCTCTACATAGGCAAGTGAAAAGTTTGTATGTACAAAATTTGGTGTTAAAAACAAGACTCAGATTGGTGAAGAAGAAGCTCACTGAGGTCAAGGAATCTGGAAGGAAGAGGAAGAGGGGAAAGTTGGATATACTAGCAGAGGCTAGTACAAAGGTAAATATTTAGCAGGAGGGTACCACTTAGCTCTAAAGTTTTGTCTTTTTTCTAAAGAAAATAGAAACAAGTTAGTTCATTAGGGGAATTTTGAGGTCTAAAATGGGCCTCCTAAGAAAAATGTACAACCAAAATAAACTTTATAAGAACCAATAGGATTCAAGATGATGATTTCAACCATGGGGGATGATTTACCATTTTTGGAGTAAAAAAATAAAAATATTAAAAAATAATAAAATAATAAAACTATTTTTTCAACTCGTATTTTCATTTTATCTCCCTAAGGTTTTACTCAAATTTTGAGTGGGTGTACTCGTTGAATGCAAAATTTAATTCATTATCCAAATAGTACCCATGTTGCATACTTTCAATGCACCCTGCTACACGAAAAATGAGAAATACATGAAAAAACGTGATTGCAACACATTTTTTATGTATTTCTTATTTTTTGTGTAGAAAGGTCTATCGAAAGTATGCAACATGGGTACTCATTGGATGAGGAATAAAATCATCCATCCAACAAGTGTTTCTTCTCGAGATTTGAGTAAACCCATCGTGAGATAAGTTGAAAATACAAGTTAAAAAATAGTTTTTTCTTTTTTCCCTCTAAAATTTGATGATGTAATCTAATGTTATTTTATTATTTTCACTATTATTTTATAATTTCCTTAGGAGGCCCATTTTATACCTCAAAACTCTCCTAATGTTTGATGAAGCTTGCAAAAAAAGCAGCAAGGGGCATGTTGCACTTTCTATATAAAGTTTGGTACCGATGAGATAGTGAAGTTTCGAATTTTTGATTGTCAGGAGGGGAAGTTATATGAAGGTTACAACATTAAAATTGATGCTTACAACACTTTATATGAGGATAAAGTCACCATATGTTCATATTTTTGAAGGCACTGCGAAAGGAGAGAGTCTTGTTCCGAAAGTGGGGGATAGTCCAAAAGGAGGTCTGCAAGCACTTTGAATCTTATCTAAGAGGTTCAGTACCATCACAAAGGTATTTGAAGTATACGAATTTTCTCCATTTTGATAGAGTAAGACTTCAACCATACAAAACATTGAGGGAAACCTTAATTTGTTGTGAAACTGGCTAATGTGATGCAAGTCTTGACAGTCAGCACCATTTCATTTGAAAATTCGAATTTTTGGCTTCTAGAAGTAGTTTGGATCATGTGGATAGGTGGAATATTATCTTAGGAGGTGTAGTTAATGTTTATTTGCAAATATTCGAAGGTGGTGATGTGTTAGGCTTAGATTGGTTGTAAGGAAAACCACTCCTAATTTTCAGTATATGCACTAAAACTTTGATGTATCTAGTTAGAATTTTGTTTTGGTCAATAATTTTTACCAGCTAGAGTGGGAGATCGAACCTTGTGATGTATATAGAGATGAAAAACATGGTAATGGTTTCTCTTGGTCAGATTAGAGAAGAAACACACTTTTTGTGCACCGTATTTTTTTTTAAAACTTTGCTAGTGAATGAATGAAACTTACAAGGTGATTTGTAAGGATTCATGTGTCAGAATCTTGGTGGTTTTATGCTCCTTTGATCTTTTAAGTTGTCTCATGTGTTTACATATATTAAATGTAAGTCTTCTTACTTGAAAAAAACCAAATGTTTATTTCAAAATTCATCTTAATGGTGCTCTAATTTAGTTTTTTCCAAGTGATAAATGTTTTCATCTTAAAAGTAACATTTTATAATTCATATATGATTTTGATGCTCTATGTGTTTAATTTCTCCCTTTCTACAGCCACCCTCTACAAAAATTTAACTTAAATTCCAACACCAAGGTTTCCTACCGTGCCCCTGTGGAGATACCATTCTGTTGAGCCTTGCAATAGGTATGTATTTACTCTTAATTACTATATTTTTCCTCTTTCCTTATCCATTTTGTTCCATGATATAATAACATATTCATAGGATTTTGATTAGGAATGAATGAAACTTCTCTTGATACGATTTGACAGTCCAAACTAACTCTCATTGCTTTTTATGTAGAAAAACAATAGATGGAATAGCTGTTGTTCCAAAGTCGAAACAGCAAAATCTAATCAAGGGAAATGAGGAATGTCGTGTGTAATCAAACCAAGGAACGAATCAAGAAGATCAGCGCAAGATGAAAGAATTGTCTGAAGATAGCATTTAGTTGTGAATCCCTCAAGATCTCCTGATCCCGAGGGATCACATTTATCTTTTTCCTTTTGACTATAAAGGGGAAACTGAAGAGGGATCTCTCGCCTTTTACTTCAATTGTAATTTTAATTTATAGAAGCATGATTCTAAAGAACGAGATCGTATTGTAATGACAAGTGACTTTGATGATTAATATATAATTTGCGTTGTTATTCATTTGGATATTCTGAGGTAGCTAAGCAGTATTCGTTGGTGGCTAGGGCCCGGTCTCTCGTGGATCTTTCTATTGTTCCTTGTTTCATACTTTTTTGTTTCTTGCAAGTTTATTCGGCTTTATAGCTTTGCAGTTGAATTACTTTCGTTAATTCAGATTTCTGGTATTCGTTTCATTAATGCGCAATTCTAATTGGTTTTATTTATTCATGTCATGGATTAAATTAGTCATCGGTTAAAGAATCGTTTCTGGCTAATTAAAGGATAAAGTGTTAATAATTAGATCAAAACCTTTCCTTCTATCCAGTAGTTTAAGTTTAGCTGAAAGAGCCTAGTTAATGCTATGGTGCTCTCGGTTGATTATCATTCGAATTGGTTGATTAAGATTGAATTATGGTTTTGTTTGAGATTAATTCATGATGCTTAGATGAATTACTTCCCTTAAAGTTACAATCTTGAGATTTATGATTACATCCATTTACTCTTGTATTGAATTTAATAACTTATTTTAAAGCATTAGTCTCTAGATTTATAACTTGCACATATTGTGTACACTCTTGGAATAAAAGGACTTACCTAGGTTGATAATTAATGTGAGGCAATTAGGAGTTTTAAAAGACACCTTTTAGCACCCAACATTTTGGCGTCGTTGCCGGGGAGAGTGTTGCCATTTTATAAAGAGTGATGTATGTTTGATGTTTGTCTGCTGAGAGAGAATTGGGTATTAAAAACGGAAGGTAAGAACCTGTGTAACGAACGAGTAAAATGCTCGCTCCTCTGCCCACTTTCCAGCAGAATTGCATAGGAATTTAAAGTAGAAATGAACGTTTGTATTTTTGTATGAATGACTAAGAAGAAAAGACCAGAAAAAGATATAATTCCTCCTCCCAAACCTGAAAAATCTAAGGGATCGGTGACCCTTGGATGATCAACCTTTATTGACAAAATCATAAGAAAATCTAAGTCTCAGTCATCAGTAGGACCCCGAACTATTGCTACCAGACATCCTACTGTCTCCCTTCAGGCCACAGGATCACCATTTGTAGCTAACGCTGAGATTCACAGTAAGACTGAAGGGTCTGAATAGAGTTTTCAAGATATTGAAAATTCACAACCACGCCCTTCACAAGAAGGGAATTCTTGCAACCTCCGTGAAGGAGAAGGAGAAACAGGTAATCTTGAAATTAAATCATCAAAACCTAGATCTCCTGAAGTAGTGATTGAACAGAGGACACCCAATGTTCCAGATCGAGGTAGCATTGTTATAATCATTCCGGCCTCTTCTAGACATCCTAGGAAAGACTTTCCAGCTCCAGAGATCCCTGAAGGATACTGGCATATTTTTAACAAATGGCCAATAATCAGCGACAACCCCAAACCTCTACGTTATAATACCCTATTGTGGACACAGCTGTCAATGCCCCCATGAACGTTATCCCATTACAGAATATTCCAACATTTCATGGGCTAACTTCATAAGATCCTGATGCATTCCTTTTCGAATTCGATTTCCTATGTAGGGGTTATGATTACACCACCGACCCCCAGAAGCTGAAACTGTTCCCCTCTAATCTGAAGGGAGTAGCCTTGCATTGGTTTATGGGACTTGGTTGAGGTACCATCAATGACTGGGAACAAATGAAAACATCCTTCCTTAAAGGATACCAAGATTATTGTTGAACTAGAGAACTAAAAGATGAAATATTTCAAATGGTAGCTAAGCCTAACGAGACTCTGGAAGAATATGTGGAGCGTTTCCAATATAATCTGCAAAGATCTCCTTATGCAAATTTGCCTGATAATGTTCTAAAAACCATGATGATTAAAGGTATGAAAGACCAATGGGTAGAAACACTGAATATAATGGGTAAGGGCCACATTTATCAAGAATATTATGACAATATTATAGACTTGTGCATCAGGGGCTCCAAGGGCAGTACAAGGCTGAAACTAGCCAGACCCGATGTGATCATCAGAGATAGCAAAGCCTTAGGAGGAAGCATTACAAGAGTCAAAATTGACAATCTGTTGGAATATTTTAAGACTGATATCCTAGGGACCTTGACGACACAATTGGATATCATGCAAGCTAAATGAAAGCAGACCAAAGTAGAATAGAACCTGACTATTTTCTGTCCTCGTTGCAGAAAGAAACACGGTCATAAAGAATGTCCACTAGATATGATACAAACATGTGCCATATGCACTAAGGGGCATGCCACAGAAAGTTTCCCATCACTCCTAGGATTAAAAGCAGTCTTCAAGGAAGCGGAAGAAGAAGTGGAACCAATATATCTGATGAACCAGCATCGTCAATGGCAAGCACGTCAGATAGGTATGCCTACCGATGCATCTTCGTTTTTTCCTCCCTCGCAATATAAGTCTCAACAATATTAAGGGGCAACATGGCAGAACCAACCACCCTTTTCTAATTGGCCACCTCAAGCATTTTCTATGCCACCATGGCCCAACCAATCAAATCCAAACAATAATTGGAAAAATCCCTCTTACCCTCCACCATTCTGGCAGAACAACCCCTATTCATCTCAATGGTCCCCTTCCACCTCACAAAATTAGAACTAGAAATCAAATTGGCAAAAATCCATGAACCAGCCTATGGGGACAATTCCTTTTTCTGAACCAAATTTACCAGCACCTTACACATTGCAATAGAATCCTCAATCTAATATATGACCACAACTCCCATCTCAACCCAACCCAAATCCTAACAACATACCAATCCAATCAGTACAAATCATTGAGGGTCTGAACCTTGAAGCTAAGTTGAGAGAGGGTAACGAACTCAAGTTAAGATCTGGACGTGTAATCGCTCTAGACAAGGATAAAAATATGCAACCTAAAGAACCGCATCCAAATAAGTCTTTGACTGTAGATGATCGACAAACAAAATAAGGGGAAGATACAGTCAGGGAGAAAAATCCCGAACAAATCATAACAACTCCTCCCCCATTCCCATAAATATTGATGATACCACACCCAATTGAATATTCTAACTTTGATCTTTTGGGTGAACTCAAGAATATCTATATAAAAATACTCCTCCTCCAGGCTATTCAAAACATTCCAATATATGCCAAAACTATTAAAGAATTTTGTATAAAGAAGTCTGTGAGGAAAACAACAATAACCCCAACTGTCCATGTTGTTGGGACTTTGTCTGATTTATTACTAGGCAAAGAGACACCTGTAAAATATGAAGACCCGGGAAACCCCATTGTCACATTACAGATAAATGGTCGCTCTTTTCCCAATGCTTTAGTTGATTTAGGGGCAGCCATTAACATTCTCACAACAATAACTTGCGAAATGCTTCGCATCACAGCCTTGGAACCAACAACTACCTTGCTGGAAATTGTCGACCGCTCAGTCATTAAGCTAGAAGGAAAATTACTGGATGTGATGGTTTATGTAGACACCTGGGAATATCTAGCAGATTTTTTGATTATTAACCCTAGGAACCGGCTAGATGGACATCCCTTAATATTAGGAAGGCCTTGGCTAGCAACTACTGATGCTTATATCAGTTGCCGAACAGGCAGTATGACCATAACCAGAGGGAATGATGTGAAGAATCTAGCTTTATACCCTCCTTCTCAACCAAGCCTAACCATTGTAAAAACTAGGAAGCAACCTGTAACATATTTAACAGAAAATATTCGGTCACCATTGACTGTGGCAGATGCCCTTGAATTCAAAAACCAAACAAAAGATGATGTCATTAATACTTTTATCAATCACCCTGCTATGGTGTCTAGTTTGAGATGTCACATGATTAAAGCAGTCCTTGACAATGAAATTGAAGAAGATTCCCTAAGAGATATCGATGACCAACCGATACCAACAACCATTGTCTATAATAGCAAACCTATCGAAATCGAGCCAGGGAAGATCCTGAACATTAACAGTAATCTGAGTGATGACCAGCAATAGAAACTTATTCAAGTCCTTAGGAAATATAAAGGGGCTTTCGCTTGGGATTACCCAGACATGAAAGGGATTGACCCTCAGCTATGCATGCACCACATCTACACTGAAAAATATGCAAGACCCATTCGACAACCTCAGCGTATATTAAATCCTCACCTAAAGGATATTGTTAAAGAAGAACTTCAAAAACTATTAGATGTGAATTTTATCTATCCTATATCTGACAGTAAATGGGTTTCTCCATTAGTTGTGGTCCCCAAAAAGAATGGGAAATGGTGGATATGCGTTGACTACAGAGAACTCAACAAGGCAACGCAAAAACACCATTTTCCCCTTCCATTTATCAATCAGGTCCTAGATACACTAGCAAGGAAGAAATTCTTTTCTTTCCTTGATGGCTTCAGTGGCTACAACCAAATTCAGATTGCCCTTAAAGACCAGGATAAAACTACTTTTACCTGCCCGTGGGGAACGTTTTCTTACAAGGTATTACCTTTTGGATTGTGCAACACACCTACTACATTCCAAAGAGCCATACTTAGTATTTTTGCAGACTTGATAAATGAAGGATTGGAAGTGTACATGGACGATTTCACACCCTATGGAGATGACTTCGAGCAGGCATTACAAACATTGGAGAAAGTCCTGGAGCAGTGTATTACTACTAGGCTATGCTTAAGCCACGAGAAGTGCCATATGATGATGACAGAGGGCTTGATCCTGGGTCATTACATTTCAGCAGCTGGAATTCAGGTAGATCTAACAAAAATACAGGTAATCCTCTTATTAGCTACTCCCTACACTCAAACAAAGGTACGTAGTTTTCTGGGATTTGCTGGATATTATCGTAGATTTATAAAGAAATTTTCACAGATTGTTGCACCATTATATGCCTTAATAGGAAATATTGATTTTATATGGACTGACAAATGTGACATCGCCTTTACAGTGTTGAAATGGCTACTATCAAAAACATCAGTATTACGAGGCCCAAATTGGGATATACCATTCCATATTTCATCAGACACATCAGATATAGCCATTGGAGTAGTTCTTGGCCAAGAAGAATACAAGAAACCCTACACTATATATTACATTAGCAAAAACTTAACTCCTTCTGAGTTGAATTACACAGTTACAGAGAAATATTTTCTTGCTGTTATTTATGCTATTAACAAATTCAGACACTATATAACTGGATACCCTGTAGTTTTGTATACTGATCACTCTGCTATCAAATACTTAGCTAATAAACCCATTATGAATGGAAGAGTGACACATTGGTTACTACTTTTGCAGGAATTTGACATAACTATAAAGGATCGACCAGGGAGGGAAAACCTTGTGGCAGACTTCCTCTCCCGAGTGCCAAGAACAGATGATGCAATGGCAGTAGAAGACCAGTTCCCAGATGAACACCTGTTTGTTGTGGCCGTAAAAACACCATGGTATGCAGATGTGGCAAATTACTTAGCAGTGGGAAAACTGCCCAAACATCTGACACCCAGAGAAAGGAAATTAATAGTGCAGCGCAGCACTTGGTTCTCCTGGATTGGAGGATACCTTTTTCACACAGGGGTCGATATGCACATCCACAGGTGTATCAGGGAAGATGAAATTTATGATATCTTAAAAGCCTGCCACGATGGACCTTGCGGTGGACATTTTGCAGACCACAGAACTGGACATAAAATTTTACAAATGGGCTACTACTGGCCCACGATTTTTAAGGATGCTAAGAAATTTGTCCAAGCATGCGATAGTTGCCAAAGGATGGGCTGCCCTAGCCAATCTGATGAGATGCCCTTGCATCCACAGCTGGTGATAGAACCCTTTGAGCGATGGGCATTAGATTTCGTCGGGCCGATCAACCCATCATCCAATTAGAAATCATATATATTGGTTGCAACAGAATACGTGACTAAATGGGTGGAGGCAGTAGCGTTACCAAGAGCAACAGAGGAAACAGTGATTAATTTTCTTTTTGAAATTTTTGTTCGGTATGGCTTACCCAGAGAAGTAATTATTGATGGGGGGCCACAATTTGTAGGCCACAAGATCACTGCTACACTAAAGAATCATCACATTATGCACAAAATTACTTCTCCATATCACCCGCAAGTGAATGGGCAAATGGAGAGTACCAACAAAGTAATTGAAGCTATTCTAACGAAGACAATCTCATCACACAGACGAGACTAGGCTACTCAACTGCCAAAGGCCTTGTGGGCATATCGAATGAATTGGAGGAACACAACTGGATACTCTCCATATCAGCTGGTATTTGGTAAGGAACCCATTTTCCCCATAGAATTTGAGATACAAACACTAAGGATAGCCCAGGAAGTGGGACTGGATTTAACTGAAGCCCAGATTAACAGACTACAACAAATAAATGAATTAGATGAAATTTGGCTATTGGCTCTACAACATACTGCACTCATTCAACAAAAAAGAGCCAAATGGCATGATTCCCTGATTAAGAAAAAGACATTTCATGAGGGCGACTGGGCACTTCTTTACGATTCCAGGTTTCAAGACTTCCCTGGTAAACTACAGACTAGGTGGTTAGGCCCCTATGAAATAAAGGAAGTGCATGAAAATGACACTCTTACATTGGCCACCATTGATGGGTTTGGTTTTTCCTTTAAAGCAAATGGGCATTGGGTGCGCCTCTACCAAAAACCACTTACAAGAGAATCTTTTTACCAGCAGATACACGAGGACTCCACCATGCAAGTTCTAGCTGCAGAAGGCAATCCTTCGGCAGCTTCATTTTTGTAAAAAGTTATTTCTTTTTGTAAAAAATATAAATATGATTGCTGATTTGATTTTCTGCGTTTTTTTCTCTATTTGTTTGTTGTTTCAACTTTGGAACAACACTTTTCTACGTTTTTGTTGTTCCAACTTTGGAACAACACTTTTTCGTTCTTGCTGTTCCAACTTTGGAACAACATTTTTTCGTTTTTACTGTTCCAACTTCAGAACAACACATTTTTTGTTTTTGTTGTTCCAACTTCGGAACAACACTTTTGCGTTTTTTGCTGTTCCAACTTTCGAACAACACTTTTCTGCGTTTTTGTTGTTCCAACTTTGGAACATCATTTTTTTGGGTTTTTGTTGTTTCAACTTTGGAACATCACTTTTTTCGTTTTTGTTGTTCAAACTTTGGAACAACACTTTTTGTGTTTTTGCTATTCCAACTTTGGAACAACACTTTTCTGCGTTTTTTTTGTTCCAACTTTGGAACAACACTTTTTCATTTTTGTTGTTCCAACTTTGGAACAACATTTTTTTCGCTTTTGTTGTTCCAACTTTGGAAAAACATTTTTTTCATTTTTGTTGTTCCAACTTTGGAACAACACTTTTGTGTTTTTGCTGTTCCAACTTTGGAACAACATTTTTCTGCGTTTTTGTTGTTCCAAATTTGGAACAACAGTTTTTCATTTTTGTTGTTCCAACTTTGGAACAACACTTTTTGTATTTTTGCTGTTCCAAAGTTGGAACAACACTTTTCTGTGTTTTTGATGTTCCAACTTTGGAACAAAACTTTTCTACGTTTTTGCTGTTCCAACTTTGGAACAACACTTTTCTGCGTTTTTTTTGTTCCAACTTTGGAACAACACTTTTCGGCGTTTTTGCTGTTCCAAATTTGGAACAACACTTTTCTCTGTTTGTCTGTTGTTCCAACTTTGGAACAACACTTTTTGCGAGTTGTTGTTCAAATTTTTTAACAACTGTTGTTCCAACTATTAGAACAACACTTTTTATTGTTTGCTATTCAAACTTTTGAACAACACCTTTTTCTCTTAGCGTGTTTTGCTGTTCCCACTTTTGAACAGCTATTGTTCCATCTTTGGAACAACATTTTTTCTTCTTGTGAAGTTGTGTGTTTTCTGAACAACACCCTTTTCCTTGCATTATTTCGATGTTGAACAGCACTTGCAGGATTATTCCTAGCTCATCTCAGCCCCATTTTTCTGATTCCCTTTCATGGCATGAAGTACAATACTTTTATGATGACAAGAATTATGGATTCTATTGAAGCAGGTGAATACCCTTAACGTTATGATCTTTAACAAGACAACTTCTTGATGATAGATTTAAAAAAAAAACTAAAGGAACACAATTATTTATATATTACTTTACTGTGTTTATTTTTGTTGTATATGATACTAATTGATCATCTTTACCATGCTAGTTCCACTCCTTCTGGTTATAATCCTTTCTGTCTATTATAAATGAGATTATGGTACAATTTTTTCTATTGACATGTTCAACTTCTTCCACCATCCCTGCTCTTAAGGAGCACTGAGCCTCCCTCTATTTATCATAAAAATGTGTAATAACAACAAAAATTTTCCTTTAGATAGAGGATAGGGGGTCTCATTAAGATCCAACCTATCATGCTCATAAGGATGTAGCAATGTGGCATTCCCACTATGGCCACCACACCAGGGTTATGATCCATTGGATGGGTAAAATATCCTTGGAATAGGAGGTCTCATCACGAGCCGGCCTAATCACTTTTGCTACTTCCCAGTGAATGGCGGTGTGGTCACCTGTTTACCATGCCAGCACACTGATCTCTTCTGTAGAAACAACAACGGAATTCCCCAACTATAGATTGAGAATCTTGGCTCATATGGGTTAAAAAGCAACTATGTCAAGGCTATGGATTGCTGCTAGCAACAGAAGCTCTGCTTATGGTATTGAAGTTCTATTTTCAACATCAATAATTATTATAATACCCTCTTCTTACTTTTCTTTTTATCAGAGAGATTATTTCCCTAATTTCTCCCTGCTTTGAACCTTTATGCATGAGTTAATGTTTTTAATCAATCTGTTATCACTCAGGTTGTCCTTCTGGTCGGCTCAAAAGGATACGGCCGAGGTAACCACAGACCAATCTTTGGAATGCAGGTTCTAGCCCACCTGCAATCAGAGAGGGCTCTCTCTTTCTGATTTAGCTTTGTTGATAAGGTTTTTAGGCTAGTTATTGAGTTCAAGGGGTTTTGTTTTGATTTTTGGTGGGAAGGATGATGCTTTCAAGTAAAGAGGCAGGGATAGCATGAAAGTTTTAGAACCATTGGGCGTGGAGTCAAGGAGTAGGAATGCTGGTGTGTTTTCTTGGTCATAAGAAGGAATATGGAGCAAGCTAGTTGCCTATGAAACAATCATTCAAGGTAAAAGAGATGGATTAAAGGCTAAGGAATGAGGGGCAATTAAGAATCTCTCATTCAGGTTAGCAGAAAGAAGATAAATGAGCCCTATCTGGGAGCAATTAAGAATTCCTAGATAACAGTCATTCATATGTGAAATAGGTCAAACATGAGCTATAACAGAATTCATATTTATGCCTAATTCAAGAGGAAAACATTAAGAAACCATAGAAACTGAGCATAGAGTGCAGCTAAGCAAATTCTAAACCAATCCTTTGTTTTGTGGCTTGAGCATATGTGAAATCGAAATAACAGAGGTAAGGAACACTTATTGATTCATATTACAGCACAAGAATTCCGCATTCAATTCTTCAAACCATTAGACACAGAGCAGACAGTTATTCCTCCAAAGCTTTTCAGCAATCTTTGATTAAGTAAAACATCTCAGATATCCAGTGCGAGTCTCTAATGAAGATTATCAACCAACCAACCCTTTAAACAATACAGAGGGTCAGTATAAATAGGGAAAATTATCCAAAAATTAATCTATTACAGCCGACCTAAACGGGTCTGAAAGAAAATGATTACTTTTAACCTAATCTTATCCAGAAATAAACGCATGAAAATATCTTTGAGCCGCGCTGAGGGCAGTCGTATCAAACTGAGTTAATGTCTGTCCAGGGTGGCTTGCTACAGTCTTTCTGTAATAACTGTGATTTGTCTTTTATCTCCACCTCTAACTTGATTCTACTGCTGTTCGGTGCCATTAATGTGCACTAATCCCGACCAGATAAGTTTTTAAATGGCCTTAACTGTTTTGCTGACTTTGATGGAGGTTTTTAATTTTCACCTGCTTTGATGTTGCTGAACTGATACTCTTTGGTGCTTCATCTTTCCTCTGATACTCTTTGGCACTGAACCTGGCCTCCTTAATGTCTTCTGAGTGGTTTAGACTGTCCCATCAACCTTTCATGGCAGCTGCTCGGGCCTCTGTTGCTTTAAAAACTGTGTTTGCCCCTTTCTGTGTTTGCCCCTTTCTGAATGCTTCGCGAAGAAATTTTGGTCATTTTGCGCCTTTTGGGCCTGCTGGAGGCTGAGTCACGAAGGGGCTTTCCATTTCGGCCTATTTCCCGTAGCCATGCACGATTAGCAGTAGGCACTAATCGCACATGAAAAACTGCCTCAGATTCTGATTCCGGGCTTCCTAGGCTGCGATTTGCGCCTTTCGCACTTTTTGACGGTGACGTCAGCAGGCAGGTCCTAGTAAGGAAGTGACATGGCAGAGTGACGTCATCAGGGTTACATCAGCAGTACGGCTAGGTGACGTGGCAGTACGGCGCAGGAGGTGATGTGGCAGTGACATGGCAGGGACACGGCGGCAGGGAGGCCGACACGGGATGGTGACGTCAGCATGACATGGCGCTCACGCAGGAGGGGGGAAGGCGGTATCTGGTTTTGGGCGCACCGCCTTTGAGAATAAGTGGTTTCGGCAGAGGGGGCTCCGCCACAGCTAGGAGGGCGACGCGTGGCGGGAGTACGGCGGGAAAAACGTCGATCTCCCGGACGCTAACCTTCGGCACGTCGGGGCATGAAAACACCCGCCCACCGTAGATCTGTGGTGCGGGCGATCGGACGGCTGGCGGAACAAATGAGGCGGCGGAGGGATAATGGATGGGGCCCACGGCGAATATTCGAATTTTTATACAGCGCTGGGGGGGCTTTAAAAGTTTAGGAAATGTGGGTTTTATGGATTTATGAGCGAGCGGGTTAAATATTTACATTTGAGACTTTGGAATAAAGGCGAAACATGGGTTTTGTAGGGCTAGGGTTAGGGGAAAAGGTTGTTAGTCTGGCCGGATATCAGACTAACTCCAGTTAGGACACGGATGGGCTAAAAACAGCCCCAGATGGACTATTATTTCCTGGACTTAGGAAAATATGGCTATAATGCTGGGAAGGGGGTATTATTATTTTTTTGGGATTTTTTTATATAATTTTACATATTAGGGGATAGGGAAATGATTTAGGGAGCTAAATAATAGAGTTAGGAGTTAATGTGAAAATGACAAGAAACCGCTAAGGTGAGAGACCTTAGGCTATTTGAAGGGAAATAGGACTCACAGAGTGAAACAATAGTGCTCCTAAGCAAAGAGGACCTTTACTTAGGCAAATATAATGGGAGATGATGAACTCAAGAGTTATCAAGCAGATCTTGACCTCTTCAGGGAAGTTAGTAAGTGATTTTGGGAAAGAGGAAGAAGGGGAGGTTAGAGATGTCCAGTTTGAGCTCCTCCAAATGGAAAACTGCCTCCAACTTGTGATCTGAATAAATATGACTCTTGACAACATGAAATGGATCACAAGCCATGATTCTGCAACCACACACCCAGCCTACCTTCCTAACATTTTTTCTTCTTTTTGGGTGGGTGCACTTAGACTTGCAGACCCAGCTTTACAATTTTTCTTTGGACTACCCTCCTATCTAAATCAAACCTTATTCCTGCCAAGGGCCTAGATTAAGCAGTTGGGCTCCCTTGATTCTCTACCTATCTACAAATCTGCCAAGATTAAGCTGTTTGGACAGATATTCATTCTCTATTTCTAAAGCAAGAAATTGAAACCTAGGGAGGCCAAGATTAAGCTGTTTGGCCTTCCCTTTTACAGAACATTCTTCAAAAATGGTTAAGTCATCAAAATTGGAATACAGCAGTGGAATTTAGACTGGCACACTTTCATGGCCTCTTCTTTGACCTCTTTAGGAAATATGGAGCATTGCAGCATGCAAAGTATGACATATTTGGCATGTAAAACTGTCAATCATGAAAGATGAACACCTGTTGCAATAGGAGGCTAACACAATCATATCATTTTCAGTTGGAATATCATCAGCAAAGCATCTTTTTCTTGCATATTGCTGTCCTTTTTCCTTACCGCATAACCTATCATCAACCAAAGCATCTTGTCTCTTATCAATAACCATCATTACACACCTCGCCTTCATTATATCCATACCTTTTATAGTCCTTTCATTAATATATGTATGCTATCTCATTTACTGCCATATCTTTCACCCTTGTATGTTGTCGTCAGAACAGCATTTCCCCGTCCATTCGGTCGTAGGCGACCTCTCATCTTGAAGGAGGGAGGGGACCTCCATTACACTCGTGCATGTGTTGTAGTTTTTTTATTTGACTTCATAGGTTGATATGTTATCCCATGATCACACTTCATCTGGAAAAATAATAGTCCTCGAATTAATTAATTCTCATGGAAATATCGTTTAACATTGAGAAACTTAACTGTTACAACTACTTGGTGTTATATCTCTCTGTTGCTATTTGTTGTTGTGTTTTCTAAACTCCACTAATCCTTTGCAATAGTAGGAAGAACTCAAGCATTATGGGTGGAAAGACAGTGCGCCGAGAACCTTTAGTTCTGTAAGTCTCCGACAGAGCCAGGGAAATTCTAGTTTGCGCAGGGTGGATATCATATTTCACAAGATTTCAGCCCCCTAGTGAGGAAATCGCTATTGAGTTTCTATAGCATCTAGAGAATGGGCAATCCCTGGATAGAAGTAGAAGAATCACAGTATCAGATGCTGTAATAGTTGAAGTATCTAGGCTGTCAGTGGAAGGAACTATATGGCCAAAAAAAACATGTAATGTTGCAAGACACGGTGGAGATTTTCAGAGATGCAAGCGAGGAATTAACCAAGAAAGGAAAGGGCATCCAACCATCTTCTCTAGAAAAACCATGGCGTGAGTTGGAAAGTGTTTTCCAGAGGCACATTACTTGTGATGGACGACGAGACGTGGTAAGACCACAACAACTCAAACTATTAGCTGTATTAAAACAAAATCTCACTGTTAATCTGCCATCTTTCTTGAATTCATTGTTGCATGATACCGTTGTAGAATAAGACGGCCTATGCACCCTAAAACTATAGTTAGCCACCATGGTTTGATTAGATTAATTGTTAGTCATAACCTTGTTCAGCAGAACTTAACTTTGGATGGTCTCATAGAACCCCTAGAGATTAGTCAAAACCCTGTAATCCAAAATTCTGCAATCTTGGAGATGAGCCAGCAGAGCCCTGTTCCGAAGAGGAAAAGGACTGCCCACTCAAAAATTGAACCCCATAAGCGTAGGCGGTCTGCAAGGTTAAAACTAGCCCAGAGGATGTCTGTAAATCCTCAGGATAGCACCGAACAACCTGCGGAGCCATCTAGAGTAGTTAGTGTACAGGACTCTAAGTCAAAACCAAAGGAACAATGCAATTCTGAGCCAGAACCAAAAGAAAAGGATAATTCAGAGCCCGAGTCGGAGGAAGAAACTGAACAAGGGGAAGGATGTCATTCAGAACAAGAACCCGGGGAAGAGGCCAATTCAGAACAAGAACCCGAGGAAGAGGATAGACTAGACTCAGAGCAAGAACGAGCACATCATTTTGATGATGAACTGGAAATTGAAGTAGGGCCCCCTCAAACACCAACCATGAGCCCCCAAAATGATCTTTTGCAGGATTTTGAGACAAGGATGGCCCAGGTCCTAGAAAATCTGAATGCATACATGCAGCCTGGAGGATCACTTGATCCTAACCTAATGGAAGCCCAATCCCCAGAGGATTCTGGGCATACAGAAATTCTTCCTTCTCTAGACGCTATAGACCAGGACACAGGGGCTTCACTCAATGAACCTCTAACGTATCACATGCGTTCATGGCATATTAAAGAATACCCTTAATTTGACTACATATTGGAAAATACCTCTAAAAATCACATTATTTAACCCCTACCAATGTGGACCCAATGTACCTTCCCAATTTAGAAACCCCTACTTTCAGTAGATATTGTAGGTATCCATTTTTTAACTAACATTTTTTATACCCCTTTATGTTTTTTCATTAACTTTGGCCTCCATTTTTTATACCTACCAATATGAAAACCCTCTACCCCCTATATATCCCCCAACATATTATGTCATTTTTTCCTCAATAAATATCCCCCAATATGAACCCACATGGTATGGTATTTCTCCCCTAGTGAAGTACCCGTGGATCAGGAAGAGGAAGTAGACATGGAAGTTATTCATGAATCTGACAACCAGTCTGGTGACACAGTTCTATTGGAGCCCAACCATGATAAACAACAGGAATCTTTAGATATAGAACCTATTGACAAGCCTGTTAGTGTAAAAGATTATCGTCGGAAGAGGCAAGTAGTTAGAGCAAAACTAAAGAAGCTAAGAAAAGAATACCAAAAGCTTCAAAAGATAGTTAAAAGGCTACAGCGGAAGTTAAAAGAAATTGCAAATGGAAAAGCCCAGAGAACTACTCCTGAGGTAGTCACTGTGGCTACGCAAATGGAAATATGTAAAGGTAGGGCAATAGAAACCCAAACCAAGCTCACTCCTACTCAAACAATAGCCACCCAAGCAAATTTGCATGCAAACTTAGTGGATGTAGCCATTCAAACGGAGGGTTGGTCCTCCCACAATAAGAGAGCGCAGACCGAAGAAATATCCTCTACAGGCACTCAGACAAAGGAGCAAGCCAAGGATATCCTATCAAGCAAAGACCCTATTCTTCTAAAGCTACAGGAAGAGCTGATGTAAGACCAACTTTCTTTAGAATGATGTGAATAGGAGACAGTTCCCCTGCAAAAATATCAGGAGTTGCAGAAGCATTTTAGGGAATTAACCATAACTGAGAATGGGACTTTTGATAGATTTAGACAGGAAGAAGAAAAGATGAAGAAGGTGAAGACCAAGCTGGACAGAGTCAGGAATCAAATAGACACCATTTTCTTGCTATATTTGGATGTCTTGACATGTAGGTCTCCTGCCACAAATTATGCCATTTTCTTATTAGAACAGTACTTATTGTTAAATATTAAATCCGTAAGAGATGGCAAGCCAATCGAATTAAAGACAACTGAAGATTTTATAAGTTGTTGTAAGGAACATGGGGGAAAGTCCAATGGCTTCTTTACGAATTTTATCTGCATAATTCCGTATTAGAAGAAAAATTGGATAAGAATCCTAGCCCTTTTGTTGGGGTTATTCAATTCTAAGCTTTTATCTCTTTTACAGTTAATCAACTTAAGTGGTTTAAGGCTTATAATTCATTCCAAAGACAAGAAAATGGGTTAGATATCTGGGTAAGGAGTGATCCTACTCACCCTTTGTAATTGTTTGCTAAATATAAAAGGCTCATGACACAGGAGGGCGTGATTCAAATTTTAGGGCCCATACATAAGGAAATTGTACAGAAAGGAACAACATATTTCCTCTCCATTTACGAAAGATCCCTGATTGCATCCAAAATGAGATGGACGATCTCAAATAACAATGTTAAGGAAAGAGAACCATTTAATTATGGGAATTTCAAAGCTGCTACGAGCCGGTTGATCACATACAGCAATCTTATCTTGAGGGAAGGGCCTTACTAGTTGTGATGTTGATTTAGGAGTCCCATTATTTGGTATCCTCCTGAAGGGTATCGGTCTGACTATGAGTTACCTAAAGGACATGAAAAGGAAACCTTTGCAAATCTGGCACAACATCACGGTTTCAAGCCTGATAAAGAAACCTTTTCTCCAGCTTACTCCTTAACTACATTACATAGGAACTATTCATTTTTCATGAGGACATGAAAAGGGTAAGCAGGGGAGTATGTTGAGCCCTGCAATAGGTATGTATTTACTCTTGATTACTGTCTTTTTCCTCTTTTCTTATCCATTTTGTGCCATGATATAATAACATATTGATAGGATTTTGATAAGGAATGAATGAAACTTCTCTTGATATGATTTGACCGTCCAAACTAACTCTCATTGCTTTTTATGTAGAAAAACAACAGATGGAACAGTTGCTATTCCAAAGTCGAAACAACAAAAGCTAATCAAGGGAAATGAGGCACGTCGTGTGCGGTCGAACCAAGGAACGAATCAAGAAGATCAACGCAAGATGAAAGAATTGTCTGAAGATAGCATTTAGTTGTGAATCCCTCAGGATCTCCTGATCCTAAGGGATCACATTTATCTTTTTCCTTTTGACTATAAAGGGGAAAACTAAAGAGGGATCTCTCGCCTTTTACTTCAATTGTAATTTTAATTTATAGAAGCGTGATTCTGAAGAACGAGATCATATTGTAATGACAAGTGACTTTGATGATTAATATATAACTTGCGTTGTTGTTCATTCGGATATTCTGAAGTAGCTAAGAAGTATTCACTGGTGGCTAGGGCCCGGTCTCTGGTGGATCTTACTGTTGTTCCTTGTTTTATACTTTTCTATTTCCTGCAAGTTTATTCTGCTTTACAACTTTGCAGTTGATTTACTTTCATTAATTCGGATTTTTGGTATTCATTTCATTAATGCGCAATTCTAATTGGTTTTATTTATTCATGTCATGGATTGAATTAGTCATCGATTAAAGAATAGTTTCTGGTTAATTAAAGGATAAAGTGTTATTAATTAGATCAAAAGCTTTCCTTATATCTAGTAGTTTAAGTCCAGTTGAAAGAGCTCAGTTAATTCTACGGTGCTCTCGACTCATTATCATTCGAATTGGTTGATTAAGATTGAATTATGGTTTTGTTTGAGATTAAGTCATGATGCTTATATGAATTAGTTCCCTTAAAGTTACAAGCTTGAGATTTATGATTGCATCCGTTTACTCTTGTATTGAATTTAATAACTTATTTTAAAGCATTCATCTCTGGATTTATAGCTTGAACATATTGTGTACACTCTTGGAATAAAAGGACTTACCCAGGTTGATAATTAATGTGAGGCAATTATGAGTTTAAAAGACACCTTTTAGCACCCAACACCTTCCTCTCTTCATCATTTCACTAGACAAAAATATATTCTACATGAATTCACAACCAATGGATTTGTCTCCTTTCTCATCAACAAACCTTTGCAAACATACCTTTTTTTAACTTTATACCTAGCCTAATATCAAATCAGTTGAGAAACCTAAGTGAGAGAGCCCTCTCCCAGGCTAGAAGGGCTAGATTCTGGCCTAGATGTGGTTTGTGATTACCTCTAGAATTTCTCCCCTAAGCTTAGGGAAAATCACGGAGCGATAAAATGAGGTAGGATTAAGGAGAAACTACATCTTTGAAATATTATTGTACCTTAATTTAGAATCGCCTATTGATTCATTTTTCTAGGTATTTTGAACTCTTCCCCCTCCTAAAAAATAGGAGAACCCCCCATTAGAGAGAGGGAAAAAGGAAAAAAAGGAGAAGGCGATTCCCTATGATTCTTTTCATACAATGTATTATTTTTAACGAGATCTATAGAAAGAAAAGCTTGATCTTTTGTAATATGGGAAACAATAAAAGAGTGAGAGATTTCTTTCTTACCAGATAATGCAGAATTGGGACTACTTGAATATGATCCTTTGACACACCCTTATCCTCAAATCCTATTATCTTTCATAACATATGACTCCACATACTCAAGGTCTTTGATATCGCAGAATATGACAGAGAAGTCAATTCGTTTTCTTAAGAGAGAATCATTTTCTTTTTAAACCAAACCTCATTTACTATGCTTGCACCCAATATGTTAATACATGAAATAATGAAATGACTAGTCTCATGAGAACTGAAAGACCAAATTGCAACCTCTAACAATTAATTTTTTATATCTAGGATATTTTCCCCTCTTGAATTTTAATTTCTTTGATCAATCCCTCCTTGAAATCTACTTTGAAACAAAATCTTATTGGTCTTCTATCCTTGTTGAATCCCAATCCTACTCCAACCCTAAAAATATCCCTTTTCTTTTCCCTATAATTTCTAGGGAATTTTCTTACTAGTACATCAATGTTAGACCTGGTAAAAAATCCTTGACCTTCTACTTTGAAAAGCAGTTCCTAATGGGATCAAAATCAACTACTAACTTTTGGAGGACAAGCCTTTATGGTCACCATCACCAATTAGAATAAAAAATATTATCCGTGTTTGTTTCTAAATGGAAAATAAAATAGAACCATCCTTGAGATAAAATGATAGAAGAAGGGGGAAATCATAACCATTTCTCTCACTTTTCTTCGGCCCCTCCCCTCAAAGACTTTGAAAACATACATTTTCCACCAAAATCGCCCCACCACACCACTCTCCAATTCCTTTGAAAATTTAGAGATATATAGGTCTTAACCAACCAACATCCTAACCATTGATTTCCCATATCTCGCCCCCTTGATCTTCCTACCTAGTGAAAATTTAGTTGAATAGATGTTTCCTTCTAAGGCTTAACAAAGGTTGGAGCTTCTAAACTATGATGGGGTGACACCACAATAGGATGATGGACTAAGCACATAACTTTCTTCGAAATAGTGAATGAACTTTCACCACCTATCCTCCATGGAGGTAAGTTTGCCACCTTACCTCCATGCAATGGTGCAAATACAACCCCGCCGAAAGTTTTTCCTCGAGAAATTAAACAATGACCCAAAAAAAATCGAGTTATGAAGAAAGGATCATGTTGTATAATATAATTTTGGGAAAATTATGCTCACATGTCCCAAGTTGATAGGCTCAAATTCCACCAAATCCTCCTTGACCACCACAAATATCGGAAAAAATAACCCATTATTTCTCCTAGCATCAAGCTTTATTGTAATGGGATGTGGAAAACTAGAGGGCTCGACAAGCCCTCTTGATGAAATCCATTTCGTGATTGATAACCCTCCCTCAAATTTAAGGCAAGAATTTGAAATGAGAGGTCATTTAAACACAAAATCATATTGCATGGTTCCCTTATAACAACCTTTCTCCTTCCTTTAGAGCTTATGTTGATAACCTCTAATTGAAACTTGTCTTATGATTCCATGTCTTCACACAAACTTTAGTTGTAAAACATTTTTGCAATAAAATAATCCAAAAAATTATATATATATGAAATAAACTATTTTTCCATATATTAACTTAAATACTATATGAAATACATAATATACCACATATAACATGATTTAATTAAATTCATATAATATATCATCCTAATCCATTTACAATAGAAATACCCATATATTCATCAAGCTAATATATACTCCATTGAGTCCATATACCTCAATATTGCTTAGTAAACCATATACTTTATATATTAATATATTATATTAAATTGAATAAAATATGAGGTATGACTCATATCTTATATACTAGACAATTAAATATGATGTGGGATACATGTGTTGGATTTTCAAATTAGTGTGTGAGATAACCTATGTGTTATATTTTTGAAATACAAATTAATATATTATTTTTATTATAAGTACATTTTTCATTAGAGGTACTTTACATGCAATACTACTACACCATTTAGAATGTGGTATTAAGTATTTTAATTCAAAACAATGCCAACTCAACTAGTGTATATCTCCAATCTTAGTGAATTGTATGTCTCTCACAAAAGGAGTTCTAATTGTCACAAAATCCACTTCATATCCAATATGTCTATATTCTCCCACTGGTTTCAGATACAATCAGATAGAAAATAGAATACAAATCAAATTCGTATGATTGAGAATAAGATCAGTTTAGATTTTTTCAATTTTCATCAATTCCACTTATATAAACTAAATGGACTACATCCATTTATAATACATATCAAATTACATATAATTGATTAAACTTAAATAAATTATAAAAAATAATTAAATTATAAATTTGTTTGAAATTATTATTATTATTATAATGGTATATGATTAAAATTTAATATAAAAAATAAATATATATACATTATTTTTTTATATATAACTAGATTTTTTTACTATGGGAATATATATATATATATATATATATATATATATATATATATATATTATGGATATTTTTAGCTGGTCAAAAAAATTTGTTAAAATTTTATGAGCCAATAACATGGTTTATAAATACCGTATGTCTAAAAATTCATAATTTATTCGTATTACACTCACTTATATGACAATATTACAAAAGAATTCTTAGATACATAGCAAGAACTAGAGATTGTGGCATAATTTATGCAAGCACAAAGAAGAAGGATTTAATTGGATATATAGATAGTGATTTCATAGGTATTTTGGATGATAGGAAGAGAACTTCCGATTAAGCGTTCCATCTTGGTTCAGATGTGATTTCATGAGCATCTAAGAAGTTTTTCATGAGCCTATTGCAACACTATCGTTGAGCAAAAGAAGAATATGTAGCAGCAAAATCAACATCATGTCAAGTAGTATGGTTAAGAAGAGTATTTGATGGACTCAAGAAGAAACAACAAAGATAAAAAATAATATATTGTGACAACACCTCAACGATTGCACTATCCAAGAATAGTGTGTTTCATCAAAAGAGAAAGCATATTGATACAAGATATCAGTTTATTAGAGAACTTGTGACCAATGGAGAAGTTCACTTGAAGCCTTGTAAATCGAGTGATCAATTGGCTGATATATTTACTAAGTCATTAGCAAAATATGTGTTTGAGTTTCATAGAAGAAACTTGGGTATTGTAAGCCTAGCTAAGAAATAGACCAACATACATTTTTGAGTTGTCATGAATCATGTCTTAGTTTAGCGGTCATAATTAAGGGGGAGCGTTAAAATAGCTAATTAATCCCGCATGAAGAGTTGGATAAAATTAGAGAGTTTGTTAACTGAGTCAAGTAGATTTAAGTCATAGTCAAATTTAGTGTGCGGTTTCATGTCAAGTTATTTTATGTGAGTCACTAGTCGGAAAAGGTTTAAATACCACTCACCGAGTTCATTGTAATTAATCAAGTTTGTGTTATTAATAAAAGAGTCGCAACTAGTGTTATTGTGTGCCTGAATTATTTGTGTTATTTTGTGCCTTGCCTCCTCTCCCTTTATAACATAAAATTGTAATAGATGGAGTAAAATGCACACGACTGTGTCTAGAAAAAATCTACAGGAATATTTAACTTATTTTCATCATCCAAAACCTAGTCAAGAAAGGAATCGTAAAAAATGCAAGATATGTTGCTTCCTTGAGTGCTCATCTTCTCAATGAGATTTGGTAATCTGAGTCCTCCAATCTTGCGTAAAATGTCGTCGAACATCTCTAAATCCTTGGCCCATTCAAAATCCACTGGAAGTCCATCTGAGATTATTTCAAACTTAACTTCCATAAAGGACTTTGAACCCCAGAAACTGCATATTGAACCTGTAACATGCACTCATGATTTCCTTTGGTCATCACAAATGTGACCATGATTTGTTTATAGGCAAGCCTCTTGGCAAATAGCAACATTGGATTGACATGGCCATGTAGCAGATAAGGCATCACAAGAAAATGAGGCATGCTATACTATATTCCCTTAATGAAGCCATTTTACTACACTGTGGAAAGGAATAGTTGCATATAATTTTCTTTACAAATCTATCTTTCTATGACTCTCATCCTTGTCAACTTGTTTTCCCTTTCACACTTAGTTTCTAGGAAACTTATCACGATATTTCTAACTAGAAGAAATCACACATTGAGAAACTCTCAGTGAAAAACTATGATGTAATGTGAATGAAACTATAAGAACAACAAATATGTCCACTTAAGGAGAATATATTGCAAAACAAGTAATGTAATTGCATGAAGTTGGTCGCGATGCAGGAAGCCAACGAATTCTGATCTCCTTCACTTGTTTGATGGAGGCTTCCTTCTTGAAAAGCCATTACTACAATCTTAGTGAAGGAATAACGTGTTTGCTGCAATCTTAGTGAAGAAATAGCGTGCTTGTTTTGTGCACCTAGAGATTACAAAAGGGGTCTTAATTGTCACAAAATCCACTTCATATCCAAACGGTCTTGGTTCCCACCCATTCTAGATACAATCAGATATAAAATGGAAGGTATTAAACCGAAGTTGTATTAGTACTAGAATTCAACTTAAATTTATTTGGTTTTTGGATAATCATATATTTATTTAATAGTTATTCAATGTGGATAGAAGTGTATACTTTTGAAATAATATTTTTATTATTTTTATTTATTTATTAATAATTATTAAGTATTTTTCCTTGAATATGTGTGATGAGTCATGATGCATTTTCAGATAGAAACTACTAATAATTGTCCCCACTTCTTGTTTGAAAATTGAGTTATGAAAGGTTTCCTATATAGTTTTCATTTATGTGATAATTTTCATAAAGTGTTCTTCAAATTTTTGTTGCACCTAACAATCTACTTCAAGGATGCTCCTAGAATGATCCAGTTGCCACTCATCTTCATTTAACTACAATTATTTCAATTAAAAAAACTTCTTGAATGACCTTGTTGCAACTCATCAGGGTCAATTTATGATTTGTAATTGTAATTTAGAGAACCTTATCATTCAAGTTAATCAATGGAATGCATAACCAATAAAGTGGAGGGAAACAATTATGAAAAAATAGCCTGTAAGACTAGACTCCAAGATGTGAGAAACCTACTTGATAATCCTCCACCATGAAACATGTAGAAATATCTTCTGTTGAGCCAAGCTTCGACAACTAATCTAGCCTTTGAACTTGAATTCATATTTTCTTGAATCAAAACAATGCCTATACAAATATCTTGATAAGTCTCTTGAGGGATAGAAATTTATGGGAACCCCCTACAATTATAGTGTTAACCATCATGCACTTCATTGGGGAACAACACATCGTATTGGACTTACTCTAAGGGCCCTATAAATTGTAGCTTGTTTCCCTCTTTGGATATTCTCTACTACTTTCTACTGGGAGATAGTCGACAATGAGATTTCCTGCCTACAAAAGGACCATGAGAATGATAATTTTCAAACTCTCCCAATGAAGGCTCCCCTTTTATTATTCAAGTGTTAGAAATTCAATCTTAAAAATTCCTTTTTAGAATGAATAACACTTTGACAATGTGAAGTAGAAATAGGGAGAGACTCCATCTTTGAAATATTACCATACTTGGTGGATGAATTTACTTCAAAGTTGAATTTATCGGTTGGTGAGCTCAGGGAAGGGCGAGAACAACGAGGGCGAATTGCGAGGGTTTCAGAGAGTTGCAGACAATGTTCCTCATGTAGGGTCGCATAGTAGGGAGCTCCACTCCCTCCTACAAGGAGGTTGTTGCCAGTAGAGGCAAGAAACCTCTAGAAAATGCTAGAGGTACTGCGAAGGAAGGGAAAAGAAATATGGAAGAGGAGATAGTAGGAGCCAAAACTAAGGAAAACAATGGCACAAAGGACAAGGAGGTAGAAGACAAAAAACAGGGAACTAAAGACAAAAAACAAAAGGGACCCTACAAACCCAAAGCTGAGATCACACCCAGAGTTATTTTAAATGATCCTGCTCTGCAAGCGCACAGGGATCACATGCGGATGTATGCCATTATCTGTAAATTCATGGGACTATGGCCCACTGAAAAAGCATTACAGACATGGATCAAATATCACTGGAAACCTAAAGGGAGCATTGACCTACATCTTGGGTCAAAGGGATTCTTCACTGTGGTGTTCACAAATATTGAAGACAAGGACAGAGTATTTGAAGGGGGGCCCTACTTCTATGCAACAGCTGGACTCTATATGCGGCCATGGATGATGAATTTTGTCCCAGAACGTGAGACTTTTACTTTGGTACCGGTCTGGGTAAGACTCTATTCTTTACCTCTTGATTACTAGCAAAATGAATCGTTAACAGCCATAGGCAATAAATTAGGTCGTTTTGTCAAAGCTTCTGAAGCCACAAGAAGGGGTAAATACACTTCCTTTGCTAGGATATGTGTGGAAATGGATCTATCAGGAGCTCTACCAGATGAAGTGATCTTGAAAGTCTTTGATGAAGAATGGGTGCAAACAATAGACTATGAGCATATTCCGTTTAGATGCTGCAGATGTCATGAACATGGGCACCTATTTAGAGACTATCCACTTAGTAGAGTTGTAAACAAAAGCAAAGCTAACACAATGAAGGAAACAGACAGCTTCCAGAAAGTGGTAAATCGAGGAAAAGGTGGCAAAAGAGGACCAAAGCAACATCAAGATGAAGGGCAACAGGTCAGTCAAAATAAGTTCCAAGTTCTTGAGGAAGATGAAGAGATTACAAAAGAAGATCAAGCAATGGAAGGAAATCTTGGGGAAAAGAAAAAAGAAGAAGACCATGAACAAACACAGGATATTGATTATCAGAAAGAAACTATGATGAGTGAAGCAGAACTTGAGATGGATCAGGAAATGACCCAGAGTGAAATGGACCTGGAGGATCATGAGCTACAGGAGATTCTTGATAAAGAAAACCTAGATCTGGAAGGGTTCTTGATTCAGGGAACCACAGGAGGAGTAGATTCATTACCTCAAGAAGAGCTCAATAGAATACAACAGTTGTTTTTATGGAAAACATAGGCTAATGCGTTGGAGAAAGGAAAAAACATAGACAAGCAGGATAACAGAGGTGTGAAAATGATGAAAACAACTCCGAGACTAGCAACTAGAAACCCAGGTAAGAAAAGAGGCAGGAAAAAGCAGAATGAACTCTTGATGGAGTGTGGAAAGCTAATGATAGATTCAGGTAAGATGAAAGATCTAGCCAGCTACTCCTTTACAAATCTTTAATTATGAAGTTTACATCTTGGAATATCATAGGTATAGGGAGTAAAAGAAAGTAGAGAATGCTTAGTAATAGAATAAAACAAGAAACGCAGGATATAATATTCATCCAAGAAACGAAATGTTCCATTCAAAAATTAAGACAAATTCATAGTAAATATCTCAGTAGATTTGAGTTTCTAGAAGTCAAAGCAGAGAACATAGCAGGGGGAATTCTCACTCTTTGGAACCCACAAAAAATTAGCATAATAGATGTAAGGCATCCAGGAATTAGTTATTAGTAGTTATTCAACCTATAGGAGATAGGTACACCTATCGAGTCACAAATGTTTATGGCCCTCAAAGAATAAACGACAAACTCAGGTTTCTAGATTCCCTGGTGGATCTCAGGGACAAACATGCAAGAATACCTTGGATCATGGGAGGGGACTTCAACATGATCAAATCTCTTTCGGAGAAAAAAGGAGGAATCAGAACTCTAAGTAAAGACTCTTTAGAGTTTCAAACCTTTATAGACAATATGAATCTTGTGGACACTGATACGAATACTGGCCTCTTTACTTGGAATAATAAAAGAGGAGGAGAGTCTCAGGTAGCCTCAAAGTTAGATAGATTCATTATCTCAGAGGATCTTATGCTAACAGACAAGGAAGTAACAGCGAAAGTTCTCCCCTTTGGAGGCTCAAATCACTGGCTGGTTCAACTGGAGATCAAAGGTATAGGTACTCTCAGGAACAGACCTTTCAGATTTGAAAATATATGGCTTTCCCACCCAGATTTCATCAACAATATTAAAAAATGGTGGTCAGAAGATTTACAGATTCAGGGAACAAGAATGTTTCTTCTACATAAAAGATTAAAGCACATCAAACTCAGACTAAAGGAATGGAACAGGAATGATTTTGGCAATATTTTTGTGGAAAAAAAATCTTTTGAAAACAAAATGAAGGTTCTCAACCAAGCTCTGATCATGGATGGATATGATAGAGTTAAAAGTAATCAAGTAGATAAACATCATCAAGAATGGGATAATCTATGTAAACAGGAGGAAATTTTTTGGAGACAAAAGTCTCGAGTTCAATGGCTAAAAGAAGGGGAGCGTAATACGAAATTTTTTCACAGATCCACCATGGCAAATAGAGCTCACAACAAAATATCTTCAATTAAGAACGAGGATGGGGATCTTCTCACCTCCCATGAGAACATTGAAGCTGTGTTAGTTCAGCACTTCCGAAGAATTACTCAGGAAAATAATTCAGACAGAGATCAGTGCATCAGTGATGTTACTAAAAACATACCAAAGCTGGTGTCCAGAGAGGACAATTTCAACCTAAACAGGCCAGTTTCTGAAGAGGAGGTAGGTGATGTCCTCAAAGATATGCAGAATGGAAAAGCACCAGGCCCGGATGGTTTCAATGTGGATTTTTTTAAAGCATGCTGGAATATTGTTAAACATGATATTTTGAATGTAGTGGAGGATTCCAGGTTAAACAGAACTATTCTGAAAGTGCTCAATACCTCCTTCATCTCCCTTATCCCTAAGCAGGATTTTGCTCAAACCTCGGATAAGTATAGACCCATTGCCCTATGCAATGTGGTTTACAAGATAATATCCAAAGTAGTGGCCAATAGACTTAAACCTCTGCTTCCTACCCTAGTTTCAGGGGAACAGGCCAGTTATGTGGAAGGTAGACAAATTTTAGACAATATCATTCAAGCCCAAGAGGTGGTTCACTCGTTAAGTAGCAAAAGGCAGGCTAGGATGATCATGCAGTTAGATATAGCCAAAGCTTATGATAAGGTAAACTGGACCTATATGAAGAGAGTACTTATTGCTTTTGGATTTGATCATAATTGGGTCAGATGGGTTATGGCCTTAGTGACTTCCTCCAGCTTTTCAATTTTGGTGAATGGCTCTCCCTCTGAGATTTTTAGTCCTTCCAGAGGCCTCAGACAGGGAGACCCACTCTCTCCATTTCTTTTCATTCTCATGATGGAAGGACTTGGTAGGTCCATCAAGCATGCTAAAGTAACTGGTAAGATTAATGGCCTACAACTAACTGAGAATGGTCAAGCTCTGACTCATCAACAATTTGTAGATGATACTATGCTACAAGGAATCCCCACTGTCAAACAAGCTACATCCTACAAACAATCCTGAATGTCTTTACCATGGCCACAAGTATGGAAGTTAATCTCTCCAAATCAAAAATATTTTTCATTAATACCAATATTGCGATTCAGAGAAATATCTCCAAAATTATAGGCTTTCAAAGGGATTCCCTCCCCTCAAAATATTTGGGAATCCCTCTTACTGCTAAACCAATGCACAAAAGCATCTGGGAACCATTGATCAATAAGTTGCAGGACAAAGTCAGAAAATGGACCATCAGATCTTTAAACCTAGCCGGTAGGCTGGTTCTCACAAAGGCAGTACTGCAAGCTATCCCGGTTTTCATGTTATCAGCCCTCCCAGCTCCTAAAGGGGTCTTACAGCAATTCAGAAACATCCAAAGAGACTTTCTGTGGGGTAAGGAGGAAACAAGGAAAAAGTGGGCCTTAGTTTCTTGGGATAAAATCTGTAAGCCCAAGAACCACAGAGGCCTAGGCTTGGATGATCAAGAAATTCTTAGCAATGTTTTAGGGGCCAAACTTTGGTGGCATTGGGTTCAAAATCCAAAGGCCCAATGGGAAAATATCTGGAAGGAAAAATATGCTAGCTCCTGGCAAACTAGTGATCTCATAAGAATGTCTAGAAATATAAAAGGCTCATACATCTGGAACAAAGCCTGGGAGAATAGAAGCCTAGTACAAGAAAATAGTTTCTAGGAAATCAGAGAGGGAAACCTAGCTCTATTCTGGGAGGATAAGTGGCAACAAGAACCAATATTGCTGAAAGAGGACTTTTTAGACCTTAAGCACGAGATAGATATGCAAGGATTAATTAAGGTAAAGGACTTCTGGGAGCATACTCAGCATACAGAAAAGTGGAGAATCTGGAAAACATCGATTGCAGAGAGGAGAGCCCCTTGAAAATAAAAGCAGAGATACTAAGGAGAACGTTGGAACAAAGGAAGATCTTAGTAACAAGGGGGCAAGACCAGCTAAGATGGGGCAACAATAATGAGGGCACCTTTAATCTTAAGGAGGCAAAAGGAATTCTACTTGAGCTGAATTCCCTTATACCGGATAAGACTTGGCCAAACCTATGGAGGCACCAAGGGTGGATGAAGATCAAACTCTTCATGTGGTTAGTACATCACAAAAAAATCTTGACTTGGGATAATATTAGGAGGAGGGGTGTTTTGGGGCCTTCTAGATGCCAGCTCTGTGAAGCTCAAGAGGAGACTATGGAACATTTACTCAATAGCTACACCTTCACCTCCTGGCTATGGGATACTTTTGCTATCATTTTTCGTCAATCCGATAGGGACAAAGGGAGTATTATTATTACCCTCAATAATTGGAGAAGAAACTTTTCGGATTATGAATTGCTTAACTCAGCCTGGGCCCTTACACCAAGCTTTATTATATGGAATGTTTGGAAAGAGAGGAACAAGAGAATATTTAAGGAAGAAAAGAAACCCCCTCATCTCCTGTTTGAGATGATTTTGAAACAGCTGAAGGAGACAGTAGGAACCACAGTTCATAATTATCCTAAAAATCCTCCTTCAGAGGCAGATTTGAAAATTCTCAGGCAGTTGGGTATTCAGGGGCTTATTCCCCAAAGCCTGGATAGGCAAGGAATCACAATAAATATGGAGAAAGATTTCTGGCATCCCCCCCCGGAAGGGTATTTGAAATACAATATTGACGGGGCTTCCAAAGGCAACTCGAGAACTACTGGTTATGGTGGGGTTTTAAGGGATGAGAGAGGAGGTATTATCTCCATCTTCCATGGCCATTTAGGAAAATATACCAATAACATGGCAGAACTAATGGCTATGGAGAAATGCTTAGATTTTCTGAAGCAGGACAACCGCTTGAATGTGATTATAGAAGTGGACTCTAAGTTAATCATTAACTCAGTGAAAAGAATCAACTATAAAGTAGGGCTGGAGAAAGTTTCAAAACACTAGAGGCTAATCCAGGTTTTCCAGAGAATTCAGGGTCACCTCCAGGGACTTCGTACAATTAGTTTCAACCATGTTCGCAAAAAAGCCAATAAACTGGTGGATCTACTGGCCAACCAAGGGGTGAACTGTTCTGATATCAGGGTAACAATGGAGTGGCAGGAGTGGCCTCAGAGCAGAGTAAAAACTCTGTGTCATGAGCAAGCAAAAGAGGACAGGGACTTTGAGGCTAGGTCCTGCTAACTTTGTTTCTGTATGGGTAGCATTTTCTTGCATGGTCCGGTCGGTTATAGGCTCCAAACTTTTTTCAACCTCCACAACCAAGGAAATAATTTTCCCAGAAATCCCAAGGGGAATCAAACGGGGAGTTTCAGTTTTTTAGCAAAATGGTTGAAGGGCGGATGTAGTTTCATTCACGGGTTCAGGCACAGGCGTGGAGGGAAAGTGACGATTGATCGATTTCCGGGATCGTCTATCGGCCGCAATACCACCAGTTTTCTGTCAGCGATAGTCTTACCACGTAGGGGGTGGTTCTCCAGCGATCGCATGCTGCGCAAGTGGGAAGTGGTTTTGAAGATTTGGGAGCGATTCCATACAATGGGCAACACGTGGCAGTGGGGTCAGTTGGAATACCACCCTCATCGCGCGTTATTGTCTGGTGAGGTTGCCCCACATGATATGATCCTCAGCCATCGGATCAGGAATGGTGGATCAACGGTTAGGATGGATCATGCAAGTCAGTGGGACATTCTGGGTAAGGGTCGGGCATCTTCGCAGTGCAAAATCCTTCACAACCATTGGATTGGTCGGGAGGATCTAACGGCTGAGATTAAAGATGCAAGTCGAGCGGTGCACGATATTAGGTTCTTGATGGCTTTTAGGGTTGGGGAGTCTTTCTGACCCGAAATCTCAGCTTCGGATGGGCCTCTTCTGTCGGGGGAGTCAGCTTTTAGTGGTTTGACCGTTTGGAGGCTTTGTATTCCTATTTATTGTTTAGAAGTGTTGTGTGTTAGGGGCGGGGTTTAGGCCTTGGGCCTGGTAATATGTAGTTTTGGTTTTTTCACTTAGATCATAGTTCCTTGTGAACTGGTGTACATTATGTAATGCATATTACACTTTAATGAAAATAGAAGGTAAGACTCTTGCTTAAGCAAAAAAATAAATATTACCATACCTTAATTCAGAATCCCATAGTAATTCATTTTTATGGGTATTCTAAACTCTTTCCCCTCCTAAAAAATTGGAGAAACTCCCATAAGAGAGAGGGAAAAGGGAACTAAAGGAGAAGGAGATGCCCTATGATCCTTTTCATAAAAGTATTATTTTCAACGAGATGACTAGAAAGAAAAGCTTGGCCCAATAAGAGAGGAAGAGATGTCTTTCTTACCAGATAATGCAGAATTGGGACTCCTCGAATATGATCCTTTGACACACCCTTGTCCTTAAAGGCTCTTTTCTTCCTTAGATTCTGTCTCCACATACTAAAGCACTTTCATATCCACATAAGTTGAAGGACAATATCATTCCTTTTCTTGAGAGACATTCATTTTCTTTTTAACCCAAAACTCATTTACTTTTCTTGCAACCAATATCTTACTGCATGAAATACCGAAACAACCAATCTCATGAAAACTCAAACAACCAAATTGCAAATTCTAATAGTTAATTGTTAATCTTCTACCCTTTTCTAGATCCTAATCCTATTCCAACCCTAAAAATATCCCATATCTCTTCCCCAAAACTTCCAAGGAATTTCCTTTGTAGTACATCAATGGTAGACCTGATAAAATATCCTTGACCTTCTACTTTGAAATGTAGTTCCTAGTGGGTTAAAGATCAATTACTAGCATTTGGATGACAAGCCCTCATGGTCACCGTCACCAATTAGAATAAAAAATATTATGCACATATTTTTCTAAATGGAAAAAAAAAAAAACATAACCATCCTTGAGCTAAAATTATAGAAGAAGGGGAATATCATAACCGTTTATCCCACTTTTCCTCCAATCCTCGCCTTAGCGCCTTCAAAAACATACATTTTCGACTAAATTGCCCCACAAGAACCTTCTCCAATGCCTTTGAAAATTCAAATATGTTTAGGTCTTAACTAACCAACATCCTAACCATTTATTTCTTAACTTTTCCCCGTTGATCTTCCTACCTACTACATAGTTAGTTGAATGCATGTTTCCTTCAACCACTTAACAAAGGGTGGAGCTTCTAAACTGTCATGGGGTGACACCACAATAGGAGGATGGACTAAGCACGTAACTTACTTAGAAATAATGAATTAACCTTCACCACCTATTCTCAACGAAGGTAATTTTTCCACCTTACCTCCATTCAATGGTGCAAATACAATCCCCCATGGGGTTTTCCTCAAGAAACCAAACAATGACCCATCAAAAATCAAGTTATGGAGAAATGATCATGGTGTATATTATAATTTTTGGAAAACCATGTTCACATGTTTAAAGATGATGGGATCAAATATCACCAGAAATATCAGAAAAAGTACCCCATTATCTCTCCTAGCATCATACTTTATTGTATCAGGATTTGGAAAACTAGAGGGCTTGATAAGTCCTCTGGATGAAATCCATTTGGTGATTGATAATCCTCCAAATTTAAGGCAAGAGTCTCAAGTGAGAGGTCATTTAAGCACCAAAGCCTATTACATGGTTCCCTTATAACAACCTTTATCCTTCCTTCAGAGCTTAGGTCGATAACCTCTAATTGGGACTTGTCTTTACGGTTTCATTTGAGATTGTTTCAAACTTAACTTATATAAAGGATTTGATGCCTCGAGCACTGCATCTTGAAAGTGTAACATGTGCTCATGCTTTTCTTTAGTTCACACAAATGTGACCATGATTTTTTTAGAGGTGAGCCTCTTCGCAAATAGCAGCATTGGATTGAGATGGCCCTATAGCAGATAAGTCATAATGAGAACTTGAGGCTTGCTATATTGTAGTTCCCCTAATGACGATATTTGACTACACATCGAAAATGAATAGTTACAGACAACGTTCTTTACAAATATCTCATTTTCGTGGATTCTCGACCTTGTCAACTAGTTTTCCCTTTCACCATTAGTTTCTAGGAAAACTGTCACGACATTTTTCACTAGAAGAAATCGCGTCTTGAGCAGCTCTCAGTGAAAAAATTCTTGTTTTATGTGATATGATGTGGTTTGGATGAAACTATAAGAACAACAAATATGTCCTCTTAATGACAATATATTGCAAAAGAGGTAACGTAATTCTATGAAGCAGGTGGCGATGCGAGAAGGCAATGAACTATGATGTGCGTCACTTATTTGATGGAGGCTTCTTTCTTGAAAAGAAATTACTCCAATCTTAGTGAATGAATAATGTGCTTGTCTCGCGCACCTAGAGACGATAGAAGGGGTCCTAATTTTCACAAAATCCACTTCATATCGAAACTGTCTTGGTTCCCACATGTTCCAAATACAATCAGATATAAAATAGAAGATAAACTAAAGTTGTATTGGTACTAAAATTCAATTTAGATTTATTTGGTTTTTGGCTAATAATATATTTATCTTAATAGTTATTCAATGCAGATAGGAGTGTATATTTTTGAAATATTTTTTTATTATTATTTATGTATTATTGAGTGAGCATGCATTTGCAAATAGAAACTATTGATGCTTCTTCCCACTACTTCTTTGATAACCAAGTTATGATAAGTTTTCCCACAAAAAAAGAAAAAAAAGTAACAATTTATTTTTCAGTTATGTAATAATTTTCATATAGTGTTCTTCAACATTCTTGTTGCACCTAATAATATTCTGTAGGGATTTCCATTAATAGAGTTCCCAAGACGATTTGGTTTCCACTTATCTTCATTTAAATTCAAGGATTTCGATTAAGAGAGCTTCCTAAATGATCTAGTTGCAACTCATCAGGGTCCATTTATGTTCTATAAATGTAATTTAGAGAACCTTATCATTCAAGTTAATGAATGGAATGCACAACCAATAAAGAAAAGGGAAAATATTATGAAGAAATAACCTACAAGACTAGACTTCGGGCTATGAGTAACCCACATAATAACCCTTCACCATGAAACATGTAGAAATATCCACCATTGAGTCGAGTTTCAACAAATAATCTCGCCTTTTAACTTGAATTCAAAGTTTCTTGAATCAAAATAATGTCCTTACAAATATCTTGACAAGTCTCTTAAGGGATAGAAATTTATAAGTGCCTCCTACAATTATAGTGTTAAAGGACATGCACTTCATTGAGGAACAACACATTGTGTTGGACTTACTCTAAGGGCTCTATAAATTGTAGCTTGTTTCCTTCTTTGTATATTATCTACTACTTTATATTGGGAAATAGTTGATAATGAGATTTCATGCCTAGAGAAGGAGCTTGAGAATCATAGTGTTAGAAAGTAGGTCTTAAAACCTCCTTTCAGCATGATTAACACTTTGAGATGTGAAGTAGGATTAGGGAGAGACTCTAACTTTGAAATATTACCATACCTTAATTTAGAATCCCCTAATAATTCATTTTTCTAGGTATTTTGAACTCTTCCCCCTCCTCAAAAGTCAGAACGACCCCCATAGGAGAGAGAAAAAAAGGAACCAAAGGAGAAGGGGATTCCCTATGATGCTTTTAATACACTATATTATTTTCATAGAGATGACTAGAAATAAAATTTTGATATTTTGCAACATGAGAAACAATAAAAGAGTGAAAGATGTCTTTCTTACTAGATAATGTAGAATCAAGACTACTTGAATATGATCCTTTAACACACCATTCTCCCCAAAGCCTCTTATCTTTCTTAGATTATAACTCTACATAGTCAAGCTCTTTGATATCCATATATGATTAAGGAGAGCCCAATTCCTTTTCTGGAGAGAGAATCATTTTATTTTTAACCCAAAACTAATTTACTATGCTTGCAACCAATACCTTACTACATGAAATATTGAAACGACTAGTCTCATGACAATTGAAATAACCAAATTGCAACCTCTAACAGTTAATTGTTTATATCTGAGAGATATTCCCATCTTGAATTTAAATTTCTTCTATCAAACCCTCGAAAGCTACTTCCAAATGGGTTTTTGTTGATCTTGTATCCTTGTTTGAATCCCAATCCTACTCCAACCCTAAAAATATCCCTTTTCTTTTTCCTAGAAATTCTAGCGAATTTTTTTGCTACTACATCAATGGTAGACCTGGTAAAATATACTTGACCTTCTACTTTGAAAATAGGTTCCTATTGGGATCAAAATCAACGACTAGCTTTTGGAGAACAAGCCCTAACGGTCAGCATCACAATTTAGAATAAAAAATCTTATCCATGTCTTTTTCTAAATGGAAATAAAACAAAACCATCCTCGACCTAAATGGTAGAAGAATGGGAATATCATAACCATTTCTCCCACTTTTCCTCCACCCCTACCCTTGAAGCCATTGAAAACATACATTTTCCACTAAATCACCCAACGATGCCCTTCTCCAATGCCTTTGAAAATTTAGATATATGTATTTCTTAACCAACCAACATCCTAACTATTGATTTCCTAGCTTTTTTCCCTTAGATCTTCCTACCAAGTGTAGATTTAGTTGAATACATGTTTCCTTCAAAGGCTTAACAAAGGGTGGAGCTTCTAAACTATAATGGGGTGACACCACAATAGGAGGATGGACTTAGCACACAACTTGCTTTGAAATAATGAATGAATCTTCACCACTTATCCTCCATGGAGCTATGTTTTCCACCTATCATCCATGCAATGGTGTAAATACAACCCCTCCCCTAAGTTTTCCCTCGAGAAATGAAATAGTGAACCATTAAATCTTGAGTTGTGGAGAAAGGATCATGGTGTATAATCTAATCAAATATGTTCACATGTTCCAAGTTGATGGGCTCAACATCCACCAAATCCTCCTTAACCACCACAAATATAGGAAATAATACCTGATCATCTCTCCTACCATCAGACATTACTTTATTGGGATGTGGAAAACTAGAGGGCTTCAAAAGCCCTTTAGATGAAATCTGTTTGGTTATTGGTAACCCTCCTTCAAATTTAAGGCAAGAATCTCAAGTGACAGGTCATTTAAACACCAAATAATATTGCATGGTTCCCTTGTAACAACTTTTATCCTTCCTTCAGAGCTTATGTCAATAAAATTTAATTGAGATTTGTCCTTATAGTTCCATGTCCTCACTGAAACCTTAGTTGTAGAATATTTTTGCAATAAAATATTCCCAAAAATTGATTATTCTCCTCTTTCATATATAGATATATATATATATATTAAATAAACTAATATTCCATATATTAACTAATTAATATATAGAATATGTAATATGTATTAATTAAATTCATATAATATTTCAAACCAATCCATTTACATTAGAAATACCCATATATAAATGAAGATAATATATAAAATATGTAAGATACAATGTAACCCATATATTAGACATCTAAATATAATATAATATAAAATTATATTAATTTAACTAACACATGGATTGGGTCCATATACTACATAGCTTAGTAAACCATATACTTTATATATTAGTATATTATATTAAATTGACTAAAATATGAGTTACATGTGGTACAACTCACATCCTTTATATTAGTCAATTAAATATTATGTGGGGTACTTGGGTTAGCTTTTCAAATTAGTGTGTGAGATAACCTATGTGTTATATTTTCGGTGTACAAAATAGTATGTTATTTTTATTATCGAAAATAACTTTATTTGTCCGGTATATAAATATTACATTCAAACTTAATTTATAGGTACAATTTCTATTATGGGTATTTTACATGCAAAACTACCAAGGTTATGAGTAGGATTTTATCTATTTATAATGTGGCATTTAAATATTTTTAATTCAAACAATGCCAAGTAAATTAATGTATATCTCTAATATGTATATCTCTAATCTTAGTGAAGTGTATGTCTCTGCGCACTTAAAGACGACAAAAGAGGTCATAATTGTCGCAAAATCTGATTCAGACTTTACTAGGTTCAGAATTTATTAGTATGAGACTTTACTAGCATCCTCTTTTCTAGCACTAGACTTTACTATATTTTAGATTTGGATCAAAATTAAAAATGAGGATGATGTCATTATCTAAAATGTGACCAGTTCTTATAAATTTGATTTTGATAGTATTTTTTTAAGGCTTGTTTTGGATATAAAATTCCATAATGAACTTAGAAAAAATGGAAAGCACGTCAGTTGGAACAAGAAAAATACCATGAGTTATACATTAGGTATGAAATCCCTTATTTCTTATTATCGTAAAAGAAAAGGCCTTAACAATGTTAGCTATTGGTACTTAGAGTTATGCTCCTTACATGGGAAGAAAAGCCATGAGGTGGCATCTGGCTCGAAGAAGCAACCCATACATCACAAGAAAAATACTTTTCAAAGGAGGAATGGAAAGAGCACTCCCCCAAACCAACAACAAATTTATATAAAATGGAAGAAAGAGGATGTCAAAATGTCCATACAAGACTTCCATTAAGTTTTTCCATCACTACAAGTTTTATGGACATTAGGAAGTAAATTATTGGGGTCTACATCTAAGAAATCTACATGAGGAAATAGATTACTAAAATAATATTGGAGTCTAAAGATTAAAAGATAAATAATTCATTACATCAACAACCTAAGGAGAAAAGGTTGTCTAAGGGGTTGTATTATCACAAAATTTTAGTGTTATCAACAATGTGGATGGCAAATATATGTTAATATTAAGGACTACCACAATGAATTTTTGTAGTTGATCTACAAAAAGAAGAATCCCTTCTTGGAGATGTATTGGAGCTTCATTCACAAAGTTTAATAACCTTGGGGTTTCCCTGGAACTCTACGAGATCTGCCAAAGAAAATTAGATGTTGTATAATTCATGAAGAAATTGTTTTACATAGAGGATGTAATTTTATTGACACTATTATTGTAGAAAATAGTTGTCGGTTAACCCGATAATGCAATATAGATCAAAGCAGAATACTATAACCTACTTCCACTATCAATTTGCAGAAGCTTAAAGATTGAGATGAACAATATAACCAGAAGAAGAAGAATCAATGGCACAATACACATGAAAATACTTTGGGGAAAGCCTCAGCTAAAAACCCCACACTATCGTATTATCATACATGGTGGAAACACATAGGAATTATACAAATCCTTAGCTCTCACAGCTAGCTAGCTCTCAATACAATCCTCACAAATGCTCACAGGAAATCTTCGCTTCTCTCCAGCCTTCATATCTGCCCTCTAAGCTCCTATTTCCTTACGCTTTTCCTTGTGGATGATTTTCCTTTTACCAAGTGGAAAACCCTGCCTCCAAAACTATGCAATCCTCAAGGATGAATCCTTGACTGCATGCATGAGTTTTCTCCATGAGAAAACACATGAAACTGATAGTACACTGTCCTTGAACATTAATCTCAACTGGGTCTTTCTCATAATAGACATGCATGAGTTTCTGATGAGGGAATATTCAGTTAATTGGAGTAGCACTAGTTGAGTGCATTTATGCATCAATTGATTGTTAACTCACTATTAGTTCCTCAAATAGTTTGGAATTAATTTAACTGGACTTAACTCAGTAAAATGAGTCAACTAATTACAACTCAAATATAACTCAATCTTATCTCCTTAATTTAAGGGATGACTCTTGCATGACTTCAAAAAGACTTCTAACTTGAATTTCTCCAACTAATTAATTTAAAATTAATTAATTAATTATTTCCAAGTAGCTGTTAAGACTAAATTCGATTTTAATTCACAATTTAATCAAGGACAAATTAAATTGGAATATTCTTGTTTCCATATTTCAACACTCCCTCTCAACAAGAAATGGCACCACCCCGATCCTATCTCTATGGAACTCGAATTTACACTTTGATAATGCCTTTGTCAAAATGTCAGCATCTTGCTCCTCTGTCGAAATATACTGCAAAAACATGATCCTCCTCGCTACACAGTCTTTGAGATGATGATACTGGATGTCGATGTGCTGGGACCTATCATGAAATACTGGATTCTCAGAGAATTTGATACAAGTCTGATTATCACAATAGATCATAGTTGGATCATCCTCTGATCAAACAAACCAACTAGGATTTTCCGCATCCAGATGGCCTCACATGCTGCCTGACTTGCAACCATGTATTCTGCCTTTGCCGAGTTGAGTGCAACCGACCTCTATTTCCTGTTGTTCCAAGAAATTTCCGTTGACCCAAGGTTGAAAATCCCTCCTGATGTGCTCTTCCGATCTGATGGAATCCCTGCCCAATCTGCATCAGTGAAGCCCTGTAGCTTCACTCCCTCTGTCCGCCTGTACCATAATCCATACGGAGATGTGCCTCTGAGGTATCTCAATACATGATTTTCCGCCTTCCAAAACATCTTGGTAGGTTGAACCATCGCTTGACTCATCTGGTTCACCGCATAGCACAAATATGGTTATCTGTTCACTAAGTACGTCAGTGAACCCACAAGCTTCCTGTACACAATAGCCTCTACCACTTCTCTTGAAGTAGCAACCTCCTTCCTCCAGTTACTTGCTAGAGGAGTCTGCATGGGCTTGCACTTCTCCATGTGGAATCTCCTGAGTATCTCATTGGCATACTTTCCCTGAGACACAAACAACTCCCCATCCTTCTGTCACACTTCCATGCCAAGGAAGTAACGCATGAAACCCATGTATTTCATCTCGAATTCTCTTGCAAGGTCCTCCTTGAAAGACACGATCAACTAATCATCACCAGTCAGTATGAGATCATCAACATAAATTATGATGATCAACAACTTACCTTTCACCACGATGTGGTACAGGTTCTCATCCACTTCACTTTTTGTGAAGCAGAACCTGGTGAAGTAGTTGTCTATCCTGGTGTACCAAGCATGAGGTGCTTGCCTCAGCTCGTACAACGCTCTCTTGAGTCGGCACACATGTGACTCACGATCAAAGGTCTCAAAACCTTCCGGCTTCTCTATGTGCACTTCTTCCTCAATCTGGCCATTGAGGAATGTAGTCTTGAGATCCATCTGATGGATCTTCCACCCATCTGTGCTAATAGTGCCAACATAGATCTGATAGATGAGTACCTTGGGACAGGAGAAAAAGTCTCATCATAGTCAATCCCCTCGACCTGTGAAAAGCCACGGGCAGCAAATCTTTCCTTATGCTTCTCCACACTACCATTTAGCAGCTTCCTTTACCATGTAAAGCCAACGGGAAGTCATAACTAACTTGTTCTCCAGTCTCGGAACCACATCCCAAACACTGTTACAAATTATGGAGTCATACTCCTCCACCATAACATCAACCCAAATCGGTCGTTGCACTGCTTCCTCAAAGGAAGATGGCTCGATCTCAACACATTCCCCAGCAAGGGCCATGTATCTAGTGTACCTCTTAGGTGACCTCCTCTATCTGCACTGAGAAGATGGTGCTCCCACATTCTCTCTCGCATCCTCCAACAATCTGTCAGCTTCTCTTGTGTGCTTTCGTCCACCTCTGGAAGAATCTTCTTGAGTGGATGTCTCCACTCCTAGAACCTCTGCATTTGGCTACTCCATGTTAGTCTGAGACTCCTCCTCCTTAGGAACTAACAGTTCCTCCACAACCTGTAGTTGGAGCTCCCTCCTAAGGGAAACTTGCATGGCCTTCTGCTTGTTAAACTTGAGATCTCTGCAAACCACTATCCTCTGACTGGTAGGCAAGTACACCCGATATTTGTGAGGTGTATGAGTGTACCGCACAAATATCCCCAACTCTACTATCGGATCAAGCTTCTTCCATGCATCCTTTGTCACATGGCAATATACCGATGAGCCAAAGATCCTGAAATGACCCACATCTGGTCTCTTACGGGAGAAAGCTTCCTCTGGTGTCTTCATCCCAAGTATGTGATGCAAGCTTCTATTCTGCAAATAGACCGTTGTGTTGCATGCCTCAGACCACAAGTGAAGTGGTAGGCCTTGGTCATGCAACATTAGCCATGCTACCCCTACAATAGTTCCATTCTTCCTCTCGGGCACCCCATTCTGTTGTGGGTTGTGAGGTGCCGTCAACTCTCATTTAATTCCTTCCGCTGCACAAAAGTCCTTAAACTCTTGAGAGACATATTCTCCACCATTGTAGCTTCTCAAGGCCTTGATCTTCTTCCTGGACTCTTTCTCGACCAAAGCTTTGAACTCACAAAACTTTGTGAAGGTTTGGTCCTTCTTCTGCATGAAACAAATCCAACATTTACGAGAATAATCCTCAATGAAAATCACATAATACCTTTGCTTCGTTGTGGATGCCGTGGAGAATGGTCCACACATATCAGTATGAACTCACTCTAAGATAGCCTTTGCTCGACTGTCTCGATCATGAAAGGAAGACTCAATGTACTTTCCCAAGGTACAACCTTTGCATGTGTCAAATTGCTCAAGTTTACCTTTCGGAAGTCCTATAGATATCTGCTGCATTATCTTCAAAGCCCCATGATGCAAATGGCCCAACGGCCTGTGCCACAACTCGCCAATGTCTTGGCTTTGCTCAAATTCTGCTTTCGTACTCAATGCTACACAATCATCTACCTCTATTTTATATAGATTCTTCACCCGAATCCCTATCCTCTTGGTCTGACCTGTGGATATGTGTCTTAGGAACGCCCTTCCTTTACTAAAGACAACATCGTAACCCTTTTCCTCCAACATCGCAACCGATACCAAGTTCCTCTTCAGTCCAGGCACATACATCACATCTGTCAAGGTGAAAGGAGCTCCATGATCCCTGTGAAAGCAACCGTGCCCACTCCTGAAACACTATACCTTCTGTCGTCACCCATCTCTATGCACATCTTAAGGTCTTTCCCCTCCAAGGCACTGAATAATTTTTTATCACCGGTCATGTGGAATGAGGCTCCACTGTCAAGATACCAAGCACAACCCATCATCGATGACACCATGCATGCGATGAGGGTAAAGTCCATTTCGAACTGAGAGACTAATGCCTCACCTTCCGATCCTTCCTAGGATCCCTTCTTAGACTTCTTCGATGGGAAATTAGTCGCATAATTTCCCATCTTGTTTCAATTAAAGCATCTTACTTTAGACATGTCACCCTTCTTCCCTCCATGAGAAGAATTAGATTTGAAATGGGAAGCCTTCCCCTTCCCTTTCCTTGCTTTACTTGCTAAGGCCAGATTTTCTTCATCATCATTCTTGGATGAAGAACCATCTCGTGTGCTCCTCCTGATCTCCTCCTGCATAATATCCAACCACAGTCGTTCCTAATCCAGTAGTGTCTCCCTTCCATTCACAGAGTCTTGGTAGCTATTCCAACTCTTTGGAAGGCCAAAGAGAGCTAGGCTCACCATATCATCATTAGCAGTAGTTATTCCCACACTGCCAAGCTCATCTCTACAGGTGGTGAGCTTGTTCAGATATGTGGAAATAGTATCGCCCTTCTCCATCTTGATTCTTCGAAGCTTATCCTTGAGCACCAATTTTCTCTTGTCACTATTGTTCTGGTAGAGGTCCTTCAATTTCTTCCACATTGAAAATGGAGTATCCTTCCCATAGAGACTGAAGACAATATGGTCTCGAACTCCCTCAATGATGATCTGTCTCGCCTTTGTCAAACACTTATTCCACTCAACCATCTCTCGTGCATTAGTTGAAGTTGGATTTGGGATATCTTGATCAATGAATTCCTTCAAGCCATTTTCTTCTAATAAACCTCCATTCTATCTTTCCATGCTATGTAATTCGAGCTACCTTCCAAGGCATACTCGAGTCTCAAGCCATAGAACACAATTGGCCAACCTTGAAGTATGATATGAATTCGATTTGCACCTGCAACCCTGAACTTCAAACTTCGAATTCTCTTCTTAGAATACTATTCACAGCTCTAATGCCATGTAGAAAATAGGTGTAGGTTAACCCAATAATGCAATATAAATCAAAGCAGAATACTATAACCTACTTCTACTATCAATTTGCAGAAGTTTAAAGATCGAGTTGAACAATATACTAGAAGAAGAAGAATCAATGGCACAATACACATGAAAATACTTTGGGGAAAGTCTCAGCTAAAAACCCTACACTATTGTATTATCATACATGGTGGAAACACATAGGAATTATACAAAGCCTTAGCTCTCATAGCTAGCCAGCTCTTAGTACAATCCTCACAGATGCTCACAGGAAATCTTGGCTTCTCTCTAGCCTTCCTCTCTGCCCTCTAAGCTCCTATTTCCTTGCATTGTTCCTTGTGGATGATTTTCCTTTTACCAAGTGGAAAACCCTACCTCCAAAACTGTTCCTCAAGGATGAATCCTTGACTGCATGCATGAGTTTTATCCACGAGAAAACACATGCAACTGATAGTACACTGTCCTTGAATATTAATCTCAACTGGGTCTTTCTCGGAATAGACATGCATGAGTTTTTTATGAGGGAATCTTCAGTTTACTGGAGTAGCACTAGTTGAGTGAATCAATGCATCAACTGACTGTTAAATCACTATTAGTTCCTCAAACAGTTTGGAACTAATTTAACTGGACCTAACTCAGTAAACTGAGTTAACTAATTACAACTCAAATATAACTCAATCTTATCTCCTTAATTTAAGGGATAACTCTTTCATGACTTCAGAAAGACTTCTAACTTGAATTTCTCCAGCTAATTAATTTAAAATAAATAAATTAATTATTTCCAAGTAGCTGTTAAGACTAAATTCGATTTTAATTCACAATTTAATTCAAGACAAATTAAATTAGAATATTCTTGTTGCCATATTTCAACAATTATAGAGATTAACTATTGTGCAAGTACATGTAGTAGTAGAGAATTGTTTCATGTTAGAATTAATTGATTTTTATAAAAAGGGGACACCACCTACATCCTCTTGAAGGTTTACTGCATGATAGCATTTTAATTTTGTGAATTCACTGAAAAATAAAATATCTTCAACTTGGATTTCAATGATTGATTAGATAGGCCATCTCCAATTTGAAGAAAGTAAGAGACATGCATACTAAAGATAACAATGAACCTTGAGTAATAAATTTAGATTCAAATATTTATCAATGTTGATATTTAGCGCATATGTCTCTATAATACATGAAAAACTAAGCTATGAACTAGAGTTAGATTCATAGCGGGTACAAAAGTTGGCAACCAAATATAGAGTCACAGTTGTAGCTAAGATCTATAGTTAGTGCCATGTTCTATAGAAGCATATAAAAGGCACATTGATTTATATTAGTCTCCCATATGATGTTTTAGAATAAAGAACTGTTTTTGGGGAGGTGTAATACCAAATGGAGTCAAACTTAACTGACCATTGTAAGACTTAGTACCTATAAGATAAATTAAAAAATGAATGGAATTTAGATAAAAACATAACAAACGAATAAGAAACTATGGAAAAAAAAAGAGAGAGGAAAATAAAAAAATAAATTGTGGAAGAAAAATGAAAAAAAAAACAGAAATATTAGAAATGGGAATGAAATGTCAATCTCCTTGATTGCCCATTAACTCTTCGAAATCTCTTATATATTCTTGTAACTCGAAATTCAAAGGGATTTTTATTAGTTTAGGGAGGATACAAAGTAGAGCTTCTAAGAAAAACTTTTAATCACTGTAGAACCATGAGTTTCTTTTATCAAATTGCAAACTAAGTAACCATTCAAGTGTTAGGGGTTTTTCCTAAACATCTCCCTAGCATTCAAATCCAAAACCCTACTAACTCATAAGCATTATCATTAATCCCTCTAGAAGTAAATTTCATAACCAACAAGGAGTTGAAGGGCATAAGGGAGGTGTACACAGATCATATATGATATACAACTCTTGGATGAGTTCCTTTCTTCCCATAGCTATATATAAGTTGTACAAGATTCACATACCTCTAAAGGTCACGATTATTTCCTTAAGATGAAAGAAATAATTGCTAGGTGTTTCACAGATGTTTGGGCCATATGTTGAGTTGTCAGGAAGTCTAGTGATAAAATTATTTAATCCTCTACCATTTCATATTTTCCTCTTACCATCCATATCATATGGGTTGATCATGGTTCAGGTCTTTTGGCATGTTATGGAATTATCTCATCTCAGGTGAATTTTGAAATCATATAATATATATGTGTGAGTGTATGTTTTAATTAATTTTCATCTCACATGTGTCAACTTGATCATGTTTAAGTTGGATTGGAGTTCAATTTTAGGAAACTTGGAAGGATGCATTTGCATGAGACATGACAATCCCTTATGACGACATTATGAACTCCATAATATTTATCAACGAGAGAGTCATTATGCATAAATGATATTTTTCTTGTGTAAAAAATATGAGTTGAAGCCTAACTATATAATTGAACCATGGAAATGACTCACCCGAAAAAAAATGATTGGCATTATATATATGTAAGTAATTTTTTATGTCTAGACTTGAGTTTATGCACGTGGAACTTGGAGGTGAGATGTCCCAATGGTGAATGAAGACTCATTCAACTATATTGTTTTGGTTTGTTAATCCAAAGTTGCATAGTACAAAAAAAAATCGAGTACAATGTAGTAATAGAACACAACATTTATCACTTCAATCTTAGCCTTGAAAACAATTATAGACTTACAAAAGATTGTAAGGCCGTAATGAGTAATGATGTGTAATTATCTAATCATCCATGAATTTTGAAACTATATCATGTGTGTGTTATATAATTAATTTACATCACACATGTATTTGCTTAATGATACTTAGGTTGAATTTTATTTAAATTAAAACTACAAGAAACTTGGAAGGATAGATTGGAGTGAAACATGCCAATATCCTATGCATGCATTATGGAATATATGCCATTTATTAATGAAATCTTCATTCATTATTCTCCACTTAATATGAAGAATATAAGTGAACCCTTGAAGTGAATCATACCAAACAAATGAAACAATATACATGTGTATGGAGTTGGTCATGTTGAGGCTTGATTTTATGCAAATGGAACTTTGAGGTGTGATATCCTCATTGAAAGTGAAGACTCATTAAGAATTTTTTTTATCTAAACATTGCGTGGTAGAAAAGTATGACTACAAGCTATCAATTGAGTCTAACATTACCACTTGCATCTCAACTTTTGAAATACTTACAGAAATTGCAAGAGTATGTAGGACATTAATAGAGGATTGATTTGGTGGTTGATTCGAAAATCACATAGTAGGGTTAATATAAGGATTTATTGCATAAAATGTTGGAAGTGTGTAACTTAGTTGAGATCTTAAGGAAAAGAAAGAAAATCATGAAAGAGTCATGCCTTCAAGTAGGGAACCATAGTAAATAACTATGTTCCTAATTGATGATAAACAATAAAGAATGCAAAAGATCTAGCCCTAAAACCAATTATATAAATATAGTTCATAGGGACAAAGTAATTGCAAAGTCTAACTAATAATTTTGGTCTCATTTTTATAGGGTTCAAATGCCTTACAAGCCATTAAGAAGATATAAATATTTGTGTGATATATTTAAAGTTTAAATTCACAAAGTATACATCTTAGTGAAACAAATAGACTATAAAAACCCTTATTTACAAATCATGTTACCAAAATAAACACTTACTAATAAGCATTGATACTCCATAGATCTAAAAGAAGAAAATTGTTGATTATATCTCCTTCTTGTACTATAGAGTCCATGGTTTAATCACTTAGCACTTTTTTCCATAAAAATAAAGAACAATGTTTTTAATGTGAAATGCTACATTTTAATGTTTCTTATCAAAGGTCAAATTTTAATGTTTTTTATCACAGGTCAAAAATCTACTTGGTTTCCAATTTTAGCCCACAAGTGTTACAATTTGATTTTCTTTTCAAACTTTAAAATATCTTTGATTGCCTATGGTTTTATTTATCAAACATTAAAAATATACATTCAAATTATCTTGAATGCCTTTTTTTAATGGATTTATCAAGTTGTTTGGATATTTCGTCTTTATATTCTTTAGTTTACTTGATTAAATTTGGGTTAACTAATATATTTCTAAAATAATTTAAGTCATATTCAATTTCTCTTTCTTCATTTTTTCATCTCATTACTATTTATATTAACATATTTTTTTGTAAGTGATCTGTCATGAAGAGAATGAAGTACATAAAAGAAAAAACGAATGAGATAAGAGAGGAAGGTGTCATGCTTCATGAGAAGATGGTCGAACTTGAGAAGAAAATTGAAGCACTTGAGAAGGAGACCAAGAAGGAAGCTCTTGGTCACAAAGAAGGAATTCCTAATCATGTTGGCACTTATAGCTTTGAAGAGGAATGTTCCATTGGGCAAGTTCAAGTTGCTAACCGTGTGTTGAAGAAGAATATGTCGAAGAGGAAGTTGGCTCTATGTTCAAGTGTGAAGAAAGTGTTCTGAACATGTAGCCAAAAAAGGAAGAACTTAGTGAGACGAAGCTTGCTGACCAGATTTAGGCATATCACAACCATCGGAAGAAGGAGGAGGAACTCCCTTGGAGAGATCTGGTAAAGATGAAGTATTGTAGTAACTTATATTCCGATGAAATCTTTGGAAAATGATTCGTATGCAAATACGGGAAGCCAGATTTACTTACACTTAACCAAATCTTCAATTAATCTTTCAGGTTCGCTTATCTAACATTTCATTCACTTCTTCATGTGTACAATGAACAACAGTAACAATAAACCAATATAGAACTGCAATATAAATGACAGTAAACCACATGCACATGGGAGGGAGAAACTCCCACATATAAACTTCTCCCCTTTTTATTAAACTTCAAAGCACTAATTTACAATCTTGTACAATAGTTCGTGACGGGCCAAGCCTAAATCTTTCTGCCGCAACGTCAACCATAATACAACTCGTGCCTAGCCCTAAGAGTGCAGCACTTCAGAAAAAGACCAAGATCCTTAGTCCAACCCCTAACCCAAAACCCAAGTTCGTCTAGTCCAGCTTGCACAAGGGCGAGTTCATAGACCTACAACTCGGCCACTTCTTGTTGCTTGCCCATTCACTGTCTCATACTTGCGGTTCTTCTTGCCTTTATGCGAACTCCCTTTGTTTGATGATGCCTTAACTCATGCAGCCACCCTTCTATGTATAAGCATCCTTGCTTGTTCTTTTTGTTTAGGTTGATGTCCCTTCATAATGTCGAGTAGACCTGACTTGTTGTGCGAGTGCACCCCATGATGTGGGCGCGTGCCCTAGGCATGGGCATCCGTTAGTCCTGTCCCACAACATAATTTCATGTCGCTTGCTCGTTGCCTCATTTCATGCTTTAAAATTGAGGCCCATTTACCTTTTTTTTTCCTTTTTTAATCAGTAAATAAACACATCATTGTTAACTGGCACATAATTTAGAAAAATGTCAATTTGAGGTGCATATTAAAGATCAGAAGTTTCAAATTTTATATATATATATATTATAGGAGGCTGGCATTCGGACGACACCCTCTAGCGATGGTTGCCTTGATCTTTTGCTTGTGTCATGAATGAGATGAATAAGTTTTTAGGATCATAACGTGAAGTAAAGTGAAGTGTGTCCCATCTCATTTAATGCAATATCTCATTTGATGCAATATCTGAACAACTGTGGGAAAAAAAGTGGATTTGAAGTGAAATTTATAAATGCATAGTTGTCTCCTGCATGTGTACCTATTACAAATGAATGAACTAGACTCAAAGTTTGGTTGTTTTCTAACCACGCCGAACAACTGTATGTTTGTTTGGGTTGATTCAGATGCTGAAGCTGCGCCTGCACCTTCGTGGCCTACTCTCCCAAATAGGTAATATTTTTTCTCAGCTTCAGTGTGCATGTATACAAGTATTTTGAGGTTTTATTTACCAGAAAAATCTGCAGTGTTTCAAGAGAAGGATAACACGTTTTTTCTGTTGTAGGTCCTTGCTATACAGGCCACTTCAGCCTGATATTCGCAGTTCTACATGCTATATTGTGTGAGAATGGTCTGACGGACTCGAAAATGCTTCGGTGTATTCATTGTATATGCATGTATGTTTCCTCTGCAACATGATCCTTCTTGGCTCTTAGTTTTAGTACCAAATTTATTATAAATATTAAATTGTCTATGCATTTATTAGCAGTCCAGTGTAGAAGTTTACATAATAGGTTTTATTTTTAGGTTTGTTTTGACCAGTTTCTTTTTTTGGAATCATTCTGTTAAAGGAACTTAGGGAACAAACAATGGAGCCATGTGTTAGAAAACATTTAGCATGAATGTTGGATACCATTAAAATTTTGATTACTTGTGTTTATTTCATCATTTTCAATCACTAGAACCATGTTTCATGGAAAAAGAAAGGAAGTTTATGCTTAAACTTGTATAATAAATGAGCTTGAAGTCATTGGGGAGTGGACCATCTTTGGGACTCACCGACATGCTTTGCCATTATGAGAGATCTCAAACTTTCTGCTCTGATTCGAACCTTTGACCTCATCCATATGAGGATGCCAAGGCCCAAGATTCGTTTGAAATTTCACTGATTATAAAGGTGTATGATTTGGAATGCAAAATCCCTGTGAATTCAACAATGTTGTATTGCATTTATTTATTCGGGTGAAAAAACAAGAAATACCATGGTCATATTTCATTTCCAGTCTTCTCCCATGGTCATTCTCTCGGAATATACTAAATTTATCTTTGATTACTATGAATATTCTAGTTTAATTATTTCAAGCCTCCAAATTGTGGTAACCTGGCCAGAAATGCAAATAAGCAGATTTTCCACTCTTTCTTTGGACTTTACTAATCTTTTATGCACACTAGCAAAATTTCCCTTTTGGGTGCCCATTTGTTTAATTATGGATTTATATGAAAAAGTAGGGTAAAAGTGAATATTAAAAGTATGGTTAAAGGAAGAAATTTAAAAATAAAACCATCATAAAAATTTCTTAATGGGTAGGGCAAACCGTCATAAAAAAATTCTGGATGGATAGGGGGGGCCATCAAATTTAACCCGTGCTTGATTTGATCTCGTTTGCTAACCATTGCCTTGTCGTGCAAGTTAAGGCATGCCCCTACATAACACCGGGAAACCCACCTTCATGTGGGTGCACCCATGGGCACAGGTGTCCTCACCTCGTGCCGATGCAACATCCAACAATTCACTATACTTCATTTCATCCTGTTTGCCTAGCCAACTCGCGTGCACAACACTAATATAATAATAGATGTCCTTCTACTTGTGCTAGTTGTTAGTTCGTCAAGGAGTTGTCGCCTTCATTTAGAAAAATGAAATTTGATCGTAACCCTTCAAATCTCAAAGCTTGTTCATTCCTCTTCTAGTTACTAGTTGGATTCTCTCTAAAGCTATGAACAATGATCTCAATATTGAAAATTTATCTATGGAGAGCATCAAAATTTCTTTACATTACATATAACTTGTGCATCAAATCTTAAAATGGGCTCCTTTTCTCTTTCACTATTTGAGTAAAAGTCTGTATTAAGGTACTATAACGCTTTTAGCTTGAGTAATTTACTATATTGTGTTCTAGAGTAGCTAGGATCAAGATCCCGCCTTAAAAATCTACTTCTACATGTTCTTTGTATATTTTTTGGCATTCTTTGTTGATGGTTATTTCCATTTTCTTGATCTTATCTTTGGTAATAGTTGAGAATATGTTATAGAAGTCTTATGCTACCCTCACAACATATTTAGATACCCAAGTCATTGGTTGATAGGTCTCAACATGTTGAAGATGCTTTCCAACATTGCATTTCCTTTAGCAAACCTACTCATACTTTTTTCAAGGAAACTTGCTATTTGTTTCCATGTCATAAGGTTGGAGGCTTGGATTTAATAGGAGAAGTTGGTGGCCACATGACCAATGAGGGAACTATCGACTAGGGCATGGAGTGTTCTAATTCACACCACCAATATATGTTCAAGATTAAAAAGAGAGCCTCCACTAAGGTTAAGAACAATTTCAAAAATATTGGAACAATTCTAATTATAAAAGTAGGCTAGGAAGAGAGCACCCAATGGCTCTGACAATGTATAGAAATGAGGATGAAATTAATAGAGATACAATTAACCACAAACTAAATAGAAATGAGGATGAAATTAATGGAGATAGAAGTAACCACAAACTAAATAGTGGTAAACCCAACAGACTAATAATTGTGAGAATTAGAGGTGATTTCTAAGAAATTGAATTATAAAAGTAAGTACAAATTAAATAGTGGTAAACCCTAAGAACTAAGTGTAATTCAACTGGCCATTGACTTGTTATGAAGTAATATGTAAAACATGAGATTCAATGTTCAAATCCCACCAATTTTTTTTTTACAAGAATTAGAGATAATTTCTAATAAATTAAATTAGAAAAAATATAAAAAGATAAACCCAACCATCAAAATAAAGTGAAGAGTTTCAGCCACTCAACAAACTTATTTACTATCCATTTCAATATTGATTCTCCATCTTTCCAATGAAAAAGAAACTAATACAACCATAGATAGAGTGCTTTTTTTTATTTCCATCCATATTGTGGCATATTTCATGGAGGTGGGGCCATGGTTCCCTAAGGTTTCTTCCCGGTCTGCTATTTTTGTTGATCTAGCTAACATATTTCCTATTTGTTTCTTCAATAGGGCCTCTGCTAATGGGCGATGCGGGTGTGGAGTCTCTCTCCATATTGACTCTCATCTATCTTTTCGCTTTAGATGGTTCGGGGGTATAGGAAACAACTGCAGGGCTGAGATGTTGGCATTGTGGGGAGCTTTGCAGGTGGCGCTCTAGCTCAACGACAATATTTTGTTTGTTGGGGACTCCCTTTCCACGATACGTTGGATACAAGACCACTTTGTTTTACAGGTCCCAATCCTCTTCAACTGGATGCAGCGTATCTTAGATCTCAAGGCTCTCTTCTCAGAGGTTTCCTTTCAACATATCTACAGAGAGCAGAATGTTGATGCTGATGCCCTCTCCAAGCATTCTCTCTCACTTTTGCTTGGGTATATGTTTTTTGAACAGATCATGGATGGATCCATTCATAGTGAGGGCTCTTTTGTTTTTGTCTGATTCACTCTGTTTTTTGCCTATGGCCTTTAATGCCTTTCACGGGACGGTTCCATGTTTTCTGCCTTAGTTTTGATTCTCTTTCTATATTTCTTACAGTTTCCCTTGATGGCATGTTTGTTGAGAATAGTATTGTTTCTTTATGAAGTGTTGGAAAACATTACTGTTTTGTTTTTTGTCAGAAGTGATTGAGGAGTCTTTTTACTTGAGCATAGTATTGTTTCTTTATGAAGTGTTGGAGAACATTACTATTTTGTTTTTTGTCAGAAGTGAATGAAGAGTTTTTTCCTTGACATTTCATAAGATGTGACCTTACTGTTCAGATGCCTTTTTCCTTGACCTGTCATAAAATTTATGTCTATAATATTTGCCAAAATCTAAAATTTTCTTGAACCATGAATATATAAAAAATTTCATCCATATATGAAAATGTTTCGTTTTTTCTTCTTGAAAAAGGTAAAGGGCCAGGAAGGAAAGATTGAGATACTAATAAGCCAATATCAAACATGAAGTTAGGTTTAAACTACACACTGTTATTATAATCATACGAACTTAGATTTAAACTATTACAAACTTTTATTATCCCAATTTACAACTTTCTTTAAAATCTCATTCCGTGATTTCAGCCGAATCAAATAACATAATCTGGTCCAGACGATGAAGATCGCCACGCTCTGTCAATAACGCCCTCAACAAATTCTTGAATATTTTTGTCGGAAGAACCACCTTTAACCATTGCCTCCTTTGATAATTTCTTCCACTGCAAAGCATTCTTCCTCAGCTCAGCCCCTAGTTGGCTTTCCATAACAATCTTTATACATTTCTCCACTTCCTCCTTTCCTACAAGTCCGTTTTCTGATCGTTTACATAATCTCATCCCCGCCTTCCACTTCTCCACAATGTATGCAGAATTAGTTGTCTGATCGCTCCACTGAGGAACAGCCAACATAGGAACCCCGAGGCTGAGGCTTTCCAGTGTCGAATTCCATCCACAGTGTGTCATAAATGCGCCGACAGACGAATGAGAGAGCACTTGCAGCTGATGACACCATGGAACGACTAGCCCTTGCCCAGAGGTTTGGGTCAGGAAACCCGCAGGCAAGGTCTCTTCACTATTAATTTCCCCACGAATAACCCATAAGAAAAAATATCCACTGGTCTTCAGCCCCAGAGCTATTTCATGGATTTGTTCTTTTGAAAGAACAGTAAGGCTTCCGAAGGAAACGTACACGACGCTTGCGGGTGCCTTGGTACTCAGCCAATCCATGCAGTTTGCGGTTTTCCACAAGTGTGCCCCGGGGTCTGTATCTCCGGGATCCTGTCCGTCCAAGAAAGCCGAGGGTATGAGAGGACCGACAGTCCGAATGGGAGCTATCGATTTCATTGAATTTATTTCATCCGATTCCAGTTCGGAAAACGAATTTCCAAGAACCCACGTTGCCTCTGGAAGAGGCTTAAACTGATTCATTATAAATAGGGACTCATCGGTATTTGAAGGATGCAGAAAGGTTGGCAAGTCCGATACCTTCAGCAACGGCAGTCCTGTGATTTCTATAGCGTCCACCGTTTTAGCTGTTTCATCCAGCAAGTTGGCTGAAAAAAGAACAATTATTACATTGAAATAGGGAAAGTAGAACTTATTGAGCTCAGATGTTTATTCTATGAAATAGTGTGAAGGAGATATGTGAGTAGGTTTCAGATGTTTATTCTATGACCTATTGTGGAGGAGAGGAGACCTAGTGTGAAGGACTTATGTAAGTAGGTTAGCTTTTCTTAAAATTGATTTAGAGTAAGTTGGCTATAATCCAGTGTAAGGGAGATATGTAGCTATGTTGGACTTTCTTAAAATTGATTTAAAGTAAGCCTGCTGAAAACAAGAACAATTATTATATTCACATAAAGAAAATAGAACTTATTGAATTTAGAAACTTATTCTACGTGAAAGCCATATGTAAATATGTCCATCCTCTTAAAATTAATTTAGAGAAATAAAACATAGACATACCCAATACAGGTTTGGTAAATAAAAACATACCCAATCCTCCTCTTGTAAAATTGTAATAGATGGAGTAAACAGCACACGACTGTGTCCAGAAAAACGCTACAGGAATATTAAACTTCTTTGCAACATCCGGAACCCAGTCAAGAAAGGAATCGTAAACAATGCAAGATATTTTGTTGCCTTGAGCGCTCAGCCTCTCTATGAGATTTGGTAATGTGAGTCCTCCAATCTTTCGTAACATGTCGTCGAGCATGTCTAAGTTCTTGGACCGGTCGAAATCGACAGGCAGTCCGTCTGAGATTGTTTCAAACTTAACTTCCATAGAGGAGTTTGACGCCCCGGGCTCTGCATCTTGAACCTGTAACATGCGCTCACGGTTTTCTTCGGTCGTCACAAACGTGACCATGATTTCTTTATAGGCGAGCCTCTTGGCAAATAACATCATTGGATTGATATGGCCCTGTAGCGGATAAGGCATCACGAGAACATGAGGTTTGCTATACTTTAGTTTCCCTGAGGACGCCATTTTACTACAGTCCTGAAAGGAATAGTTGCAGACAACTTTCTTTACAAATATTTATTTCTTGTGGACTCTCGGCCTTGTCAATTAGTTTTAGCTTTCCCTAGTAGTTCTTAAGAAAATTGTCAAGACTTTTTTCATTGGAAATCGTGACTTTTTCATTAGGAATCATGACTTTTTCATTAGAAATCGTGCCGGCAACAGCTCTCAGTGAAAAACTGTAACTAATTGTGATATGATATGTTGCAGATGAAACTGCAAGGACAACAAATATGTCCGCTTATTGACAATATATTGCAAAAGCGGTAACGTATAAATTGCATGAAGCAGGTCGCGATGCGAGAAGGCAGCGAACTGTGATCTCCTTCACTTTTTCGATGGAGGCTTCCTTCTTGAAAAGCCATTACTCCAATCTAGTGAAGGAATAGCGTGTTTGTCTCGCGCACCTAGAGACTACAGAAGGGGTCATAATGGTCACGAAATCCACTTTATTTCCAAACGGTCCCGATTCCCTAGTGGGATCAAAATAAACTACTAACTTTTGGGGGACAAGCCTTGATGGTCACCATCACCAATCATAATAAAAAAAATCTTATACATGTTTTTTCTAAATGGAAAAGCAAACAGAATCATTTTTAAGTTATCATAACTATTTCTCCCACTTTTCCTCACCCTCTTCCTTTTCTCCCACTTTTCCTCCGCCCCTCCTCTTAAAGACTTTGAAAATATACATTTTCTACTAAATCGCCCCACCATAGCATTTTCCAATGCCTTTGAAAATTCAAAGATATATGGGTTTTAACCACCCAACATCTTAACCATTAATTTCTTATCTATTTTCCTTTTAATCTTTCCACCAACTATAAAGTTAGTTGAATACATGTTTCCTTCACAGGCTTCACAAAGGGTGGAGCTTCTAAAGTATCATGGGATGACACCATAATAAGAAGATTGACTAAGCACATAACTTGCTTTGAAATAATGAATGAACCTTCACCACCTATCCTCCATGGACGTAAGTTGGCACCTTACCTCCATGCAATGATGTAAATACAATCCCCGTAATTTTTGTCTCGAGAAATTGAACAATGACCCATCAAAACTGAGTTGTGGAGAAAGGACCATGGTGTATAATCTAGTTTTGAGCAAAATATGTTCACATGTTGCAAGTTGATTGCTCAAATTCCACCAAATCCTCCTTAACTACCACAAATATCGGAAAAAATACCCCATCATCTATCCTAGCATCAAACTTTACTTTATTGGGATGTGGAAAACTAGAAGGCTTGACAAGCCATTCTCATCAAATCCATTTGATGATTGATAACTCTCTTTCAAATTTAAAGAAATAATCTCAAGTGAGAGGTCATTTAAACACCAAATCGTATTGCATGGTTCCTTTATAACAACCTTTATCCTTCTTTCAGAGCTTATGTCAATAACTTCTAACTGAGCCTTGTCCTTATGATTGTAGAACATTTTTACAATAAAATATTCCAAAAAATTGATTATTCCTCCTCTTTTTTATATATATATAATAAACTAATATTCTATATATTAACTTAATAAATATATGGTAATATACCACATAGTACATGTATTAATTAAATTCATATGATAGGTAAGAAATACCCCTTAAATACCCCTATTAATTAAGACAATATATTATTATATTAATTTGACTAATATATGAATTGGGTCCATATACTATTTTAAATAGGTTAGTAAACCATATACTTTATATATTAGTATATTATATTAAATTATCTAAAATATGAGCCATATGTACGGCATGCAACTCGCATCTTATATATTAGTCAATTAAAATACTATTTTAAATAGCTTCTTAAACCAGATACGTTATATATTAGTATATTATACTAAATTAACTAAAATATGAGCTATATGTATTGCATGCAACTCGCATCTTATATATTAGTCAATTAAATATTATGTAGGATACATGCGTTATATTTTCAATTAGCGTGTGAGATAACCTATGTGCTATATTTTCGATAAACTATGTGAGATATTCGGGTTTTGGCTAATAATATATTTATTTTAATAGTTATTCAATGTGGATAGCAATGTATACTTTCGAAATAATATTTTAATTATTATTTTAATTAATTTATTAATAATCGTAAGTATTAATTTTTAATAATTGTGATGAGAGATAGCCATTATTAATGGTTTTTTATTGTTTGTTTGAGAATTGAATTATGATAAGTTTTTCTATTGTATTAAAAAACAAATTAAGAATAGAATTTTTATTTACATAATAATTTTAATAAATTGTTTTTTAAACTTTTTGTTGGACTTAACAATCTATTTCAAAGATTTCCATTAACATAGTTTTCAAAATGATCTGGTTGCCACTCATCTTCATTTAACTTCAAGGTTTTCCATTAACAAAGCTTCTTGAATGATCTCGTTGCAACTCATCAAGGTCAATTTATGATTTGTAATTGTAATTTAGAGAACCTTATCATTCAAGTTAATCAACAGAATGCACAACCAATAAACTGGAGCGAAAATATTATGAAGAAAATAATCCTTCACCATCAAACATGTAGAAATATCCACCATTGAGCCAAGCTTCCACAACTACTCTCGCTTTTTAACTTGAATTCAAAGTTTCTTGAATCAAAATAATGTCTTGACAAATATCTTGACAAGTCTCTTGAGGGATAGAAATTTATGGGCACACCCTACAATTCTAGTGTTAAAGGACATGCACCTCATTGGGGAACAACACATCGAGTTGGTCTACTCTAAGGGATCTATAAATTGTAGCTTGTTTACCTCTTTGGATATTATCTACTACTTTATATTGGGAAATAGTTGATAATGAGATTTCCTGCCTACAAAAGGAGCGTGAGAATCATAGTGTTAGAAATTAGGTCTTAAAACTTCCTTTTAGCGTGATTAACAATTTGAGAATGTGAAGTATGATTAGGGAGAGACTCCAAATTTAAAATATTACCATACCTTAATCTAGAATCCCCTAGTAATTCATTTTTCTAGTGATTTTGAACTCCTCACCCTCTTAAAAAATGGGGGAAACCCCCATAGGAGAGAGGGAAAAAGGAACCAAAGGAGAAGGGGATCCCCTATGATCCTTTTCATACAATGTATTATTTTCAATGAGATGACTAGAAAGAAAATATTTATCTTTTGTAACATGGGAAACAATAAAAGAGTTAGAGATGACTTTCTTACCAGATAATGCGGAATTGGGATTACTTGAATATGATCATTTGAAACACCCTTCTCCCCAAAGCCTCTTATCTTTCTTAGATTCTAACTCCACATACTCAAGCTCTTTGATATCCACAGACGATGAAGGAGAACCCAATTCATTTTCGTCAAAGAGAATCATTTTCTTTTTACCCCAAAACTCACTTACTATGTTTGCAACCAATATCTTACTACATGAAATAATGAAACGACTAGTCTCATGACAACTGAAACAACCAAATTGCGTCCTATAACAGTTAATTGTTTATATCTAAGAGATATTCCCCTCTTGAATTCAAATTTCTTCTAGCAAGCACTCCTTGAAATCTACTTCCAAATGGATTCTTGTTGATATTCTATCCTTCTTTGAATCCAAATCCTACTCCAACCCCAAAACTATCCGTTTTATTTTCCCTAGAAATTCTAAGGTATTTTCTTGCTAGTAGATAAATGGTAGACCTGGTAAAATATCCTTGACCTTCTACTTTGAAATGTGATTCCTAGTGGGATCAAAATCAACTACTAGCTTTTGCAGGACAAGCCTTGATGGTCACCATTACCAATTATTATAAAAAATCTTATCCATGTCTTTTTCTAATTGGAAAATAAAACAAAACCATCCTGGAGCTAAAATGGTAGAAGAAGGGGAAAATCATAACCATTTCTCCCACCTTTCCTCCACCCCTACCCTGAAAGTGTTTGAAAATATACACTTTCCACTAAATCGCCCCACCATGTCCTTCTCCAATGCTTTGAAAATTAAGAGATATCTAGGTCTTAACCAACCAAGATCCTAACCATTGATTTCCGAGCTTTTGCCCCCTTGATATTCCTACCAACTATAGAGTTAGTTGAATATATGTTTCCTTCAAAGGCTTAACAAATGGTGGAGCTTCTAATGTGTCATGGGGTGAAACCACAATAGGAGGATTGATTAAGCACATAAGTTGCTTCGAAATAATGAATGAACCTTCACCACCTATCCTCCATGGAGATAAGTTTTCGACCTTACCTCCATGCAATAGTGTAAATACAACACCCCCCCCCCCCCCCGCCGTAATTTTTTCCTCGAGAAATTAAACAATGACCCATTAAAACTCGAGTTGTGGAGAAAGGATCATGGTGTATAATCTAAATTTTGTTCACATGTTCCAAATTGATGGGCTCAAATTCCACCAAATCCTCCTTAACCACCACAAATATCTGAAAAATTACCCCATTCTCTCTCCTAACATCAAAATTTACTTTATTGGGACATGTAAAACTAGAGGGCTTGCCAAGCCGTCCGGATGAAATCCATATGGCGATTGATAACACTCTGTCAAATTTAAGGAAAGAATCTCAAGTGAGAGGTCATTTAAACACCAAATAATATTGCATGGTTCCCTTATAACAACCTTTATCCTTCCTTTAGAGCTTATGTCGATAACCTCTAATTGATACTTGTCCTTATGGTTCCATATCCACACCGAAACCTTAGTTGCAAAACATTTTTTCAATATAATATTCCGGAAAATTGGTTATTACTCTCTCTCTCTGACAAAAATAGCAACAAGAAATTCTAAGTTAATATTTCCTTGAATTAGATTAGGAATTAAGTCGAAATTATATTCTCAAAGCAGCTTATAATAGTGAACTAAGTTAATTTGACTTAGTTGGCTCAGTAAATTTGAGTTGGAAGTCTATCTAGAGTCATAATGAGTGATTCCTAAATTTTAGGGGTCTAGGTTGAGTTTTGTTGAGTTATAATTAATTAACCCAGTCTAATTGAGTTAAATTCAGTTAAACAAGTTCAAACAGTTGGAGGAACTAGTAGGAGGTATAGTAGTGAGGACAAGGACTTGTGAAACTTCACTTCTCCACTAGTTAATTGAAGATTCAATCATAAATAACTCATGCATGTCATTTCTGAGGAAGACCTAGTTGAGATTAGAGTTCAGGGACAATGTACTAGCAGTTGTATAATTTTCTAAGTTGTACAGATGGCAAATGCAATCATTTGAGGGCATATGGATGGATTGCGCAGTTATGGAGAGAGAATTTCCCAATTAAATATGGTCTAATTCTCTCAGGAATTGTGCAAGGAAGTAGGGGCTTGGAAGGCAACATAATTGGCTAAGTGTCGGCTTGAGCTAGTTTGTGAAGTAGAGAAATAGATTGTACCTGTGAAGGAATTTTTCGGGTTGAACAAGAATTATATTTTCTTCTCAGATATTTTGGATAATGCAAAATAGATAGTCATGGTTTTAAACAGTTGCTTTCACTAGAAAAATATTGTGTTATGTGTGATTGAAATTCTTCCTTTTCTTCTTAGATTTTTCATCGATCAATTTTGGTTTCCGATGATGAGTAGAGTAGATTCTTGTCTCATGTTTTAGCAATTCATAGAAGTTGTTGAATCTGCAAGTAAAAATATACATGGTATCAGAGTTGAAGACATTATAGAAGAGGAGAATTCGAGTTTGTTGTGTAGGTGAAATCGAATTTGCAGTTTCATACTTCAGAGTCAACCGTATGTCATTCTACGGTTGGAGAATTGAGTATGCCCTGGAGGGAAACTCGAATTATATAGATTAGAAGGATAGGATGGAGGCAGTGCTGGAAGACAATGGGCTGAAGGAATTCATAGATCATGATATTCCAAAGCCTCCAGCATCTGATGCTAAGGATCTGGTTGAATGGATAAAGTATTATGGAAAAACCGAGAATGATTATCCTAGAAGGAGTTTGAGATCATATTGTCTCGAATCTCCAATGGTAAGGAACTTCCATTTGCAATGTGGAAGGAATTGACGAACCTGTTTCAAAATAACAGTGACCACAGGAAGCTGGCATTGAAAGAAAAACCCATAAAGATCAAGATGGAGAATGGCGACTCTATTCCAATGTACTTGACCAAGTTCACCCAATGTCAGAATGATCTTGGAAGTGTCAAAATTACTATTTCTGAAGAGGCTTTGGTGAGCCTGTCACTTCTAGGACTTCCCAATATATAACATAGTTACCAAGACTTAGTCAATGGGAGGGAGAAGCTACTAGAGTGGGAGCGATTATGGTTTGACTTGGTACAAGAAGAGATTCAGAAGAACACCAGAGACGGATCATCATCAAATCATGATGGTGAGGAAAATTGTGCCTTAGCGGGTAAGGCAAAGAAAGGGAAGGGTAAGTCATCTGATTCCAAATCAGATTATTATCAAAGTGGCAAGACGAAGGACATGTCAAAAATCAATTGTTTTCACTTTCACGAGTTGGGACATTTTGCTACAAACTGTCCGCATGAGAAGGCGAGTAAGAAGCCCTTACGAGGAGCGGCAGGTGAGGCTCTTGCTTCATAGTTCGAACTGGATTTTACCCTTATCACTTGTATGGTGTCATCCATGATGGGTAGTGTGTATTACTTGGACAATGGAGCTTCTTTCCACATGATCAGTAACAAAGAGCTCTTCAGTAACTTGGAGGAGAAGGATCTCTAGATGCATATCGATATGGGTGATGAGGAGAGGTATAGCGCAACTGGGATCGGTACAGTTACCTTTTAGAGGGAGTCTAATTCTCCCCTCACTTTGCGATATGTTATGTATGTTCCTGATTTGAAGAAGAACTTTTTCTCTATTGCCAGATTGGAGGATAGAGGCTATGATTTGATATTTAGTAAGAGAATGATGTTCCTTCATCACATAGCCATAGGACAGGTGAAGAGGACAAGGGCTCGAGTGAAGAACCTCTACAAGTTGGAGGTAGAAGATTGTGTTGCCTTGAGCACTAAAGAAGAGAAGGTGCAGAGCTGAGATATCAGAAAGTTGTGGCACAAGAGGTTGGGTCACTTGTACCATGGCGCTTTGAAGATCATGCATCAAATTTCTACCTATACTCCCAAGGGTACACTAGAGCAGGTAGAAACAAGCAAAGGGTGTACATTGGGGAATTACACCAAAGCTTCCTTTCATGACAAAGACAGTCGATCACAGGTGATCCTCGATCAAGTTCACTCAGATTTGTGTGGACCGTTCTCGACAACATCCACGGCCAAGCACATGTATTATGTGATATTTGTTGATGATTTTTCTCGTAAGTGTTGGATCTTCTTCTTGCAGAAGAAATATCAGAATTTTGCTAATTTTTGTGAATTTAAATCATTTGTCAAAAATGATACTGGTAGGAAGTTAAATATCTTAGGAGTGATAACGATGAAGTGTATCTGTCAAATGACTTCAAAAACTTCTGTGCATCAGAAGGCATTCAACAGGATTTGATAGAAACTCATAACCCACAATAGAATGGGGTGGTTGAAAGGAAAAATACGTGTATTGTGCGAGCGACACGGGCGATGTCGCATGATGAGGGCCTATCCTTACACTTGTGGGCTAAATCATGCAACATAGTTGTTTATTTTCATAATAGAAGCCCTCATCAAATTCTTGAGATAAGTACACTGGAAGAGGTTTTTTCAAGGAAGAAACTAGTTGTGGCACACTTCAATATCTTTGGTTCAGCAGTCTATTTCCATGTTACCAAAGATGCACGGAAAAAGGTAGAGCCAACAATAGAGTTGAGCATATTTGTGGGCTACACTGATACACCTCACAACTATCGGGTGTACCTACCAACCAACAGGATGACAATGGTTCACATGGATGTAAAATTCGATGAAGAGAAGGCCATGAGATGTTCCATTGAGAGGGACCTTCAGCTACATGCGGTTGAGGAGATTTTAACTCCTAAGGAGAAACCTTGGGATGATGTAGAGCAGTGACATGAAGAGGAGAAGGGAATGGAGACACCCACTCATGTAGAGCCTTCCAAAGATGGGACAAAACACACCAGAGAGGTTGAAGGGTTATTGCATGATGCTAGAGAGAATATGGGAGCACCCACATCACAACGCAGGAAGTGTTAGAAAAAATAAAGATAACAAAGAGCTATTACACAAAACACAAATCACACTTGATACTTTTATTGATCACCACATGTATAAATATATAATGCACAAATTACAGACTTCAACAAAAATAAATCATCATTACAACTCACACATTGGAAACAAGAACTTCTTGACTAACTCCTCGTAACTCCTAATGACAAATACACATGACATGGAAGCATTACTTCCAACACCCTCCCTTAATGCTTACATGGACAACATTGAAAACACATATTACAACAACAAAGATAATATATGTCTGACTGGTCTTCACAACACTCACGTCCATTCTGGAATCTTGCAAATTCCGCTCTTTCACCACCACATATTTGAGTTGTCACTTGACCTCCATTTAAAACGTAACCACCTCTAACCACCATTGATGAAATTCACAAGATCAACAGTATTGACACCTCGTCTCATTGGGGCTTCCGCAATAAGAGTTGCCAAGTAATGAACCATCCTATGGACAAACCACCATCTGTCGGATATTTCGTTTTCGGTTATCTGTTAGTTGCTAGGATGAAGGTCTGGATACTGAATGTGTTCAAAAGTTTATAAAACAACTTGACCTTACAAGAATTGATGTTTAATACATCAGGGCTTCCATTTTAAGAACCACCAACCTTGTTATAACCAATAAATACACACAAGAATTGATGTTTTAGACACCAGGGCTTCCAGTTTAAGAATCACCAACCCTTTTTATAACCAATAAAAACACACAATAGAAGAAAAAGAAAGACCCCACACCGACCCACAAAAAAAAAAACTCATACAAGAGATCCATTAGCACAATGGACAATTTAATTTAATGCTTTGGAACTGTGCATAAATTTGATCATGGAATTTTTTTTTTCTCATAAGCTCTGGCAAACTGAATTTTCTGCCTACTAGCCAAAGTGATGGAAATAATTGTTATAGATGTATTTAGAGGGGGGAAATGGTAGCCATGTATCCATAAAATGATTCATCTTTTGCTTTAATGATTCTTCCGCCTTCTTGGTTTTGAGTCGGTTTGACGAAAGGATGTAGAGGCTTGATGTTAGCCTTTCCGTTGCCAGAATTAATGTTGGAAAAATTTCTTTGGACCATATAATTAGTAGATGGTGTTGAGAAATAAAAATTGAGCCCATAAGCGGAGTACTAAGAGTTCTCACTAACCAAGAGAAATTGCATCAATCTAGGCCGAGCACTCCATCTCAGAACATCGCACCCTAATCTACTTTTCTGCGACCAATAACAATAGAAGGGATTCTCCCAAATTCCTCGAGAACCATCATCAAAACCTCTTCACGCAGCAAATCTAAGAGAACCCCGACGACATCCATCTCCGAGCCTGTAGCAAATCCACAGAGAACAACATCACTCATATTTGTATAAATTTTTCTTGCACTCAGAAGATTATGCTCAATCATGGCACGATCTACAACAGTTGAGTTGTCTGATAGGAGTGCTTTCTAATGGGGTTTGAGTTCTTCAGAAAATGCATGGATGGATGAGGCTAATACTATGAATAAATCGTTGTAAAGAGAGTCATAGCCTAGAGATAAACCACAATGTAAAGAGAGGCAACAAAACATAGTGCAGAGATGTGACAACATCAAACTCCAAATATGAGAACAATGGCAAGGTAGAGAAGAAGAGCTTGCAGTCCAAATCTTGCACCCATCTTCTGCATCTTTCCACTAATGCCTTAGCTCTACGGAATCCTCATGGAGACATTTATGTGCGGCTAGATCTGATCTCTACATTTGTAATCCATTGGTCTTCTTTGGAAGGGACAAGAGAGTGGGACGGAGCAGAGGTAGGCCGGATCTGTGGAGCACTTGTTAACGAAATTGCAGGGAGCAGATCCAGGCCTATGGACTTTTGATTTGGCGAAGAAATTGACTTGTCAGTGTCTTTTAATAGCTATGAAGAAAATCAAAACAATTTGGCCTTATTAATGTAATCCTTTGACAGCAACACATGAACAATGTTCTTGGGCAATGATTTCACACTCTGATTTATTCTCACAATCATGCCCAACAATATTTCTTGGACTTTATATCTACACACGCAATAAATTTACACACAGAAACACTAAAATCAAACACTCTCTTACCCTATTTATTTACATATAAATAAACTCAAGGCTTCTCTCACATTTCCCTGGCCCTCCCTTGAGGGAGTCAAGCCAGAATTGAGTCTAACACCATGTTAGAAAAAATAAAGAGAGAAAATAGCTATTACACACAACACAAATCTCACTTGATACTTTTATTGATCACCACAAGTACAAATATATAAAACACAAATTACTGACTTTGACACAACTAGATCATCATTGCAACTCACACATTGGAAAGAAGAACTTCTAGATTGACTCCTTGTAACTCGTAATGACAACTACACATGACATGAAAGGATTACTTCCAACAGGAAGAGGAGGTCACTGGAGAGGTACACTGGCAACATGGCTCTCATGAGAAGAAGTGTCGAGATTGAGCCATCCTCTTTTGAGGAAGAAATGCAACATCTAGTTTGGGTTTGTTGTAGCTGAATCTGGCACAACTAAAATATTAAATATCTTCAAGAAAGTTCCAGCATAGGATTAAAATTTGTAGAACTTGACGGTACCTGATAATATTTTATGACAACTCTACAAAGGGAAGACATTCTTGTTTTTATGAAAAATGATAAGAATGATGAAATTCCTATTGGTTTCATTTCAAGTGTTTGGAAAGGGGAACCATTTTATGGGAAATATTTAATATCAACTTTGAAGTTAATGAAAAATAATGAATTGGCAATAGTAGGGCCACAATTCTCTATGGTGGGTCACGATGTTAATCATGTAACAAGTGAAGTCCATATACCAATTCTATCATTTGGAGCAACAGACCCAACTCTCACCACATTTATATATCCTTATTTTATTCACATGATACAAATTGACTCATGTGAAAGGTCAGCAGTTGTTGTTGTGATTGGTAAATATGGCTGGAGGAGTGTTGTTTTTGTGTATATCGATAATGACTATGGGAGAAATGGAATATCTTCATTGAATGATATACTTGTAAATGTAAAAGTTAAACTTTCAAAAAAAAAAAAAAGCACTACCTCGAGGAGCGAGTAAAAGTGACATTGGCCATGTTTTGATGCAGTTGGAAATGATGGAATCCCGAATCTTTGTGGTACATATGAATCCTGATGTAGGTCTATATATTTTCTCTGAAACATTGTATAGTAGAATGATCAATACTAGCCATGTCTGGATTGCCACAAGTTGGTTGTCATCTTCTTTAGACTCTACCATACTCGATTATGATACCATGATCTCACTCTAGGGAGTTATTGGTTTACCAATTCATATTCCAGTTTCAAATCACGAGCATGATTTTACTGTTAGATGGAGCAACCTACACAAAGTTGGCAGTATTGATGCCTACTTAAATGCTTTTGGATTCTATGCTTATGATGTCGTCTGGACAATTACACATGCCATTGTTACTTTCTTAATCCAGGGTGGAAATATTTCTTCTACAAATTATTTTCAGCTATCCAATGCAAGTGAAAATAAAACTGAGCTAGAAAAACTAAAGGCTTTTAGAAAAGGTCCACAATTACGAAAGATATTGTTGCAAACTAATTTTATAGGATTAACTGGTCTAGTAAAATTCGATAAGAACATGGACTTGGTTCCACAATTTAGATCATCAGTATTGTTGGAACATGGTATCGCAAGGAGGATTACTGGGAAAATGAATCAGGTTTATCTGTGGTGCCTTGAGAAATAAGAGGTTCCAACTCACACACCATACATGGTGTAGGTCAGAAACTTTATAATGCAATATGGATTTTGAGAAAAAAAATTATCTCACGGCATCGTAGATCGACTTTTTGAGTTTCATAGTGATAAATGATCATTGTTGTATCACTAAACAAATAGATCTTTCATTTCCTTTACGAAAGGAGAAACATTAACTTATGTTTCCAGTTCAAGAATCAATGAAAATGACGGAAATTTCTGGTAATTTCAAACAAAATTCTGAACAGAGAATAATGCTCTGTTTTTCAGGATCTTTACACAGCGGAAAAATTAAAACTTGTTTGCAGAAGACAGAATCTTCATTCACACATAAAAGAACTTGTATTCATTAATAAAAAAAACTTCTGTTACAAAATATGGTTCTTCCTCACTCACAGAGGGATTTACAAAAAAAACATTCACACACTGCTGTGTCTACTCTATATGCTATTTTGTTGTTGCAGCCTTCTTTTACATTCACGCGCTGCTGCGTGTTACAGACGCACTGTTGTGCTTCCTCACATTCCTCTCTCACTCTCTCTCTACAACTGACTGAAAAACTAAAACTTTATATCTACCAGGTTATGCGTGGAGGGGTCAAAAATGGCCACCAACCACATTTACAATCTAACATGGGCCTCTGATACAGTCTGCTGACAAAACTGGCCTTTTCTGGTACTCTGTTGACCTGCTGGAGCTGGACGCAGTGGAATACACAAGAAACCCATAATCTTTCAATGCTCTTACCTGCACGAGGCGCGTCCTTCTTGTTCTCGGCCATTCTTCTTCTTTAATGTTGTTGGTGAGCAGTTATGGCGCAAAGCCTTCTTTCTTCTTCGGGAACACAAAAAGTAGGTTAAAGCATAAATAAGGCATGGCGGAGGCGTACACAAGCCAGAACAAATCTCAGCCGTCGGATCTACAGATGAACGGCGGGATCGCATCGCAAAAATGTTATCGGGAGGATGAGGCGAGGTGAGAAGCGGCGATGTGCGATGTGCGATGATATCGCTTCGCAATATCGCAATCAGCAGATACAAAGGCGGAGGGCTTAATGCGCAATGGGCGAAAGTTGCGATCTGCGATCGCATCACATCGCGAGATTGAAATCGCAGAAAACAAAGGGAAACAAAATGAGGCAAGGGGTAAAAGGATGCAATTTGCGATATGATCGCATCGTAGAAGGAAAACTGCATGGTATTTCTGAAGTAAAGCATGTTGCAGTTGAAATTACAACTTCAACAGAAAATTACAACTACAAATTTCAACAGAAAATTACACCTACAAATTAGTTCTAAGTTCAAGAATCAAGGAAGATTACAACTACATCAATGAAAATTACAACTACAACTACAACTTTTAACGTTATTTTAGACATTAGTTCTAAGTTCAAGAATCAATGAAGATTACAACTACAACCTTTAACGTTATTTTAGACAATAGTTCTACTCCAGCACCATGCTTGAAATTTATTGGACAAGGACGTGTGAGGGTCCATAATAATAAGAAATTTGTTGGACAAGGACGTGTGAGGGTCCATAATAATAAGTACTAAAATGCATCCATCATGATTCATAAAAAACGTTTTTAACAACTATTCTCCAGCAAAGTCGTTGCCTTCAATGAAGATTACAACTACATCAATGAAAATTACAACTACAACTACAACTTTTAACGTTATTTTAGACATTAGTTCTAAGTTCAAGAACCAATGAAGATTACAACTACAACCTTTAACGTTATTTTAGACGATAGTTCTACTCCAGCACCATGCTTGAAATTTATTGGACAAGGACGTGTGAGGGTCCATAATAATAAGAAATTTGTTGGACAAGGACGTGTGAGGGTCCATAATAATAAGTACTAAAATGCATCCATCATGACTCATAAAAAACGTTATTAACAACTATTCTCCAGCAAAGTCGTTGCCTTCAAAAGATTCCCAAATCAAAGGAAGAGCCCATAGCTTGGTGGGAATCACATCAGGCTTGACCCACTGGCATATGATGAGAGCCTTAACATATATAAACCATTTATGCATCCCATTACATTATAATATGGGATTTTAATCTTTCAAAAGTTTTTGTGTATAAAAAAAATAGACAATCGTTTGTTGGAAGCAACGTATAAAGCGGAAATTGACGTAGTATAGGATGACGCCGGAGCGAAAATTTAAATTTTGTTTAAGCAGTGACTTTAAATTTTTTGTATTGTGTTTTAGCACTCTTACATCTTATGCTAAAAGGTAGTGGGTTGGTATTAAAATGACGGCTCAAAGGCTAACTAAAATTTAACTTTGCCATTTTAGAAGCCAAACATCAAGTCTACGAATAGACTGACAGGGTCAATCAGTGTAGGCGTAAATGGAAAGGTTCAGGATATAACCAATACAACAACTACAGTTCATTAAAGGTAGAGCATATATCACGCATTGAAGGGAGGATCCCACAAGGTCCAATACAACATCCAACGCTATATCGAACCATCAACATCGATGACAGCGAGAGCTTACATCATACAAGTTTGAAATGATTTACAACAAATATGAGGGAGGAGTATATGAAGCAAGAATCACAGTTACATGATGAAATGCTACTAAAGGGTTGTGCTTCCAATACACACACACTCGATGCTTTCATCGGAGAAATTTTAATTATAATGCTAAATAGGGTCCAAGTGAAAGGTGTAGCTGTTTATCAAGAAAGTGATGAAATATAGTATGCAATGCCTGGAGAAAATGTTAGGGTGAAATTATCTGGTGTTGAAGAATATGACATTTCTGTAGGATTTTTTTTTGTCTTCCATTTCAAATCCAATTCAAGCAATGCTCGAGTTTGAGGCTCAGTTATAAGAGAAGTCAAAGGTGAATAATGATGAGTCTTCTCGAGATGAGATATGAACCACTTTGAATTACCTCTTATATAAGGTAAGTCAGTTACTGCAAGCGATTAAAGAGGAGTTTTTGTTGTCAAGGAATGCAAGATAATGGAGAAGTTTTTTCCGCATTTGGGTAAACGACGCCATATATGTTGAGAACTTCTATGATTTTCCTCAGCTTGGAATGTTCACACTTTGGGATGAAGGTAAAACAGTCACAATTGGAAAAGTTGTGAAGCTCCTGATTCTCATAAGACATGAATAACCGACAAAAATTCAGTGAGACCATCCCTCGGCAATTATTCCATATGCACTATTAGAACAACTGGGGCCTTGAAGGAACTCTCGATGAAGCACTGGTAGAGCTACCTATAGGATATAATATTGAAATAAACGATTTTGATTCGATACCAATGATGTTAGTTATTCATTCAAGGAGCGCGCTCGAGCAATGTCATTTCTCGTACTCACAAATGTTACCAATACATTGTATAAGTGACTATGACTCTCTTCTGCAATTCATGCTTTGACAACACAAATATATACATCGTCTTCATTTTGAGATTGCTAGTTGTTAAATAGTGTTATACTCCTTCCGAGTGCCAGAAGAGATCGTTACTTCATAAAACTCATGTCAAGATCCAACGGAGTCCCGACACTAAAAGTCACACAAAGTTTATGCCAAAGCGTGCTTCCGTAAGCAGATTCGATTCGTCAAAACTCCGCAAGAAGAGATCGAGTTTGTTATGACATCACTCGGTCTATATTCCAAAAACCACTGAAGTGCTCCCATGGAGTGTTTATGGTTTTTTTAACGCGTAGTCTAACGAGGCCGAGGAGTTGCCCGGAAAGTTATGGAAATTCCAGTCATATTTAGAGAAAATCCGGCAAAGATTTTTGTATATCCAAGTTATAGTTGTTAAATTTCAAAAAATTTCGTTGTTTTAGACGTTTTTGATGGCATTGAATCCATTTCCACCATCAAAAACACGATTTAAACACTTCCTTTACAAAAATTTTTAAAAAAAAATTGTGTGGATTCCCGCTACTTTTGACCGTCCGAGCCTCCAACTACGATGATAACCAATTTTCCTCCGACCTCCGACTCGACTTCATGTGACTTTTAGGAAAGCTTGGGGCATATGTCTTTCATTCCTAGTCCATTAATAATTGGTTGAGATCCAAAATGTATTGAAAAGGGGTAGGATTTTATTTTGGTAACCAAAAGATTAGATATTATATATAATATTTAAGTGTTTCATTTTATTTTTAAAAATATTTTAAAAGAAAGGAAAAACAAAAGGATTGATTTTTTTAACGGTGTCAAAAATCAGTTTTATAAACTAATTGAAATAGTTAAGTCTAGGAGACAAAAATAAATCCCAGAAATTAGATTTTGAGGGAGTTCGGAGTCTGGTTTTCATGACTGATTATTGTAATCGAAAAACCTTTTTGAAGCCTAAATAATATATTATAGTTTGATTCCAGTTATGAGAATTTGTAGCCATTATTTTTCTTCTCATGGCTCAGTATTCATTTATGTCTTTTCTTCTCTTGGACAATATCAAATGCAATTGGTGCTTCAGTTTAATTTTTTATGAATTTACTTAATTGTACTCATGACAATTAATCTTGAAGCCCTTAATGGATGCTCCACATCCAAGAACCCCATTCACATTTTCCTAGTCTTACATTATTCTTTTGGCAATAGTCTAATTTTAGATTCTTAAGTGCCTAGTTTGGACTCTGTTCTCTATTCTTCTTCAACTCACTCATCTAGTCCAGCATTTTGCAACTCTCATAACCTCTGGTCATTCTGCTTTGGAAGGCTAAGGTTTCAGAACTATAAATTTTGGTTACAAGCCTTCATGGCCTGTATTTCCAGCCACTAATTTTAAATTATTTTTATCCAATTTCAAAATGTCTCAGGCACTAGTTCCACCACAGTCAGGAACTGTCTCCTGAGGTACAACATTTTTTTAGCGTTGTTTCAAAGGAACAGAGACATCAAGTTATTTTTCTCTGTGTTTTATAAAGTTTGAAGATGATTCTTGAAGGTGACAAGACTCAGCAGTTGGTTGTATAGCATCACTTGAAATCTTTAGTTCCGGTTTTCGTTTCTTGTTTTCAAGATGAAAATCCGTACATTATTTTATGATGAAAGAGAAGAACTCATTCAATTACAGACAAACCCTCGAAGGTTTTATGTTGCATATTTTTCTAGTGCACCTATTTATGATTATTATCTTTTAGATGAGGGTTTTGATTCCTCAATGAATTCTCTAGTTTATGACACCTACAACTTAGAAGAGGAAAATTATTTCCAAGAGGATTGGCCGATTCGAAAATGGGTAGCAAAAGATCAGAAACATTTTTTTTTTTGAAGAACTCGAAAGTGAAGAGTTTAACAATATTTATGGCTGCCCTAACCAAGAAGATATTAATCAGGAAAATTTTAAAGAAAATGAGGCAACTATAATTTTCTCTTGTTAGTTCTATGACCCAGTGACTGACTATATGACAATTTTCTTTGGTCAACACTAGATATCATTTTTGGGGTATGTATCAAGTTTTTTATCTGAAAATTTTATATGGTTCACACTTGTTTTTATTTTCAGTTTTCAGTAGTATGAAGGCACTAGGCCCAACACTCAAATCCTAACCTAGTACCACTAGAAGGTGGACTTTTCTTGAGAAAATTCATCCATGTATATAAGTAGGACCTATACATAAATAAGCTCAAGTGTTGAGCATTTTATTTTTAGTTGCAGTTCTGCAATTTAGTTTTTAGTTGATGAATAAGGGTGACAGTTCTAGTTGGAAACAAGTTTGGAAGGGTTTTAGATTTTAAAAATGTGAGATTTCACTTTTGATATTTCAAGACTTTCAGAATTATGGACTCCGTCCCCAACTAAGACCACTGATCTATAATTCTTAGCACTTTGCGTGCAAAGTGTCGTCTCTAGTTGGAGCCAGATGTTGTAGCTCAATATGGCAGAACTAAAATATTAAAGATCTTCAAGAAAGTTCCAGCATAGGATTGCCAAATTTGATGGTACGTGATAATATTTTCTTACAACTCTACAAAGGTAAGACATTCTTTATTTTTATGAAAAATTATAAGAATGATAAAATGCCTCCTGGTTTCATTTCAAATTTTTGTAAAGGGGAACCGTTTTATGGGAGCTATTTAATATAAACTTTGAAGTTAATGAAAAAGAACAATGTGGCAATAGTAGGGCCATAGTTCTCTCTACTAGCTCATGGTGTTTCTCATGTAGCAAGTGGACTCCATATGCCAATTATGTCATTTGGAGCAAGACACCCAACTCTCACCACATTTGTATATCCTTATTTTATTCGCATCATACAAAGTGATTCCTATGAAAGGTCAGAAGTTGTTGTTGTGATTGGTGAATATGGCTGGAGGAGTGTTGTCGTTATGTATATAGATAATGATTATGGGAGAAATGAAATATCTGCATTGAATGATATACTTGGAAATGTAAGAGCTAAACCTTTTATAAAGAAGCACTACGTCCAGGAGCTAGAAAAAGTGACATTGGCAGTGTTTTGATGCAGTTGGAAATGATGGAATCCCGAATCTTTGTGGTACATATGAATCTTGATGCAGGTCTGAATATTTTCTCTGAAGCATTGCATATTGGATGGCTGAGCAGTGGCCATGTATGGATAGCCACAAGTTGGCTATTATCTTCTTTAGACTCTCCCATACTCGATTATGATACTGAAGCGAACAAAGTTCCTTCTATGAATTAATTACTCCAAAAGAGTTGGAATATCAAGATATCCATTTAGGATATAAATGTTATTTTAAATAAAATGAATAAGAATGAATGATAAATTACAATGAGAACGAGAGGCTTGCTTATATACCAAGCAAGTGTCTCTTCATGAAGAGTCATGTCCTATTAGACATGCCTCTTCAACCTAATTACTAGCTTAACTAACTACTATTTATGATTATTATCTTTTACATTATATTTATATTATTTATATATTTTATTCGTTACATTGCCTTCTTCCTCAAAAAGCTTTGTCCTCAAACCTTGTTGATGAAAAGGCTTGATCTCTTTTTCTACTTCAAACATCTTTCTTTCTCGGGATAGTCATCCTTGTCGATACAAGTTGGCATGACCTTCTAAGTGACAAACAAAATTGTCGCACTGAGAAGGGATCAGACCATCCTAGATTAATCTTCTGTATAGCATTCTGATCACTAAAATTTTGTAATGATTTGTCAGCATAAGATGGAATTGATGTTACGTCATTATTCTCTAAAAAATTAATTTGTTGTCTACAATTTGAATGGTCCTGATACACAGCTTGGTTGATTTGTCTATTCTCAGGATTCAGATGCCAATATAAAGTTTTTAGATTTTCTTCTGGTGAAGATGTTGTTGAGATGGTTATGGAACATTTACTCGGGATGTCCATTGTCTGAACTGCAACAGCTACGTGTGTCGTTTCTTCAACTGACATGTCTTCTTGAGTCGTTATATTCACTGGATTGGTATTCGTTCCCTTATTTTCAACTTGAATTGTTGTGACTGGAGATTTCGATACTTCTTGAGTGACTTGTTCCAACTTATCTTTTAATGCTTTCTTATCTTCCTTAAGTTTCTTAACTTGATTGAGCAAACTTTGATTATGATTTCTCAGACGTAAAATTTCTTTGGTTTTTGATTCATCAACCTTATTTTCAGTGTTTTGAATTTTAAGTTTTTCGTATTTTAGATCTCTGATTTGTTCTAATAATTTTTTATTAAAGTTCTTTAAACGCAAAGTTTCATCTTCTTGTTCTGATAAGTGCTTCTTGATTTCTTTCTTTGTGACCTTAGTCTTCTTCACTTGCGCCAGTGATTTTTCGATGTGGTCCTTGAGAAGAGAAATTTCTTCGTCCTTTTCCATTATTTCTTTGTAATGCATATCCACAAGATTTGTATGTTCGTGTTCTAACGCTTTCTTGTTTTGTTGACTTTTGGCTATTTTACCATTTTCTTGATCTTTTAACTTCACTTTCTCGGTACACTTGATTACATCATTTTGTGAGGGTGATGATGGGCTTTCAACTTGAAATGTGGATTTTGTTTTCTTCGTTTCCTTATATCTTGCCATTAATTTACTCATTTTTCTTGCTATTAATTGTTTATCTGCATCACTAAAAAGTTCGACTACGGTAAAACTTTTGTAACATTTTGTGCAAAGCACATTTTGATTTCTGAATGATTCTTAACAATTAGGGTATCCTTTTGAACAAAAAGGACATAGTGCAAAGAAACCGTTGTTCTTAGTGGACGACATCTCTTTTTTTATTATTATATATAATTTTTTAACTCTCTTTTTATTTTATATATATTGCTTTTTTTCCTTTTTTTTTTAATTAACCCCGACTCTATGAATTTCTTCTTAAACTCTTTTTTCTTTTTTTTTTAACCTTTGTATTTTGGTGTATATATATATATATATATATATATATACCTTTTTCTAGAATCACCTTTTGAATATATATACACCTTTTATCTTTTTTTTTTTTTTTTATATATCTCCTTTTTTTCTTTTCTTTTTTCAAATACCTTCGAAGTTCAAAACTTATTTTTTTATGCTCCCTTATTTACTTATATATATAGACTTTATAAAATTCCTTAATATATATTTCTCCTTTAATTTTTCGATTTGAACTTTGAACTTTCCCCTTTCTATTTGGTTACTACTTTGTAATATATATATATATATATATATATATATATATATATATATATATATATATATATATATATATTTTTATTTATTTATTTTTTAACTTTATGGCCTTAAACCCTTTTTTTTTAATTTGTTTATATAGTTCACCTTTACTTAAATTTAACACATAAATTATTATTTTATTTTGTTGTAATCGTCGTGTCCTCTTCTTCAATTACGACTCTTCAATTATAACTCTTATCTTTAGTCAGCGTAGTTGTATCGACCAACGATGTTAGATGAGAACGTCACGCTGGTTAACCTGCGATAATGTAACCCCCTGCAATGGACTTGTTCAAGTCGATTTCGAAGGCCTGCATGTTACAGGGTTATACGAGTTATGATGGCGGCAATGGCAGACGGTACAAAAGGCAATTTTTTTTTTTTTTTAAATTGCACGGTGACGTCTGTGGTGGATTTGAAAACGGTAATTCTACTAACGCTATAACGGCATTGATCTGTCAGCAACGTTGTAGGATTGCAGGAATGCGTTGGTCAGGGAAGGCGGGTTTAATGATAATGAATTGTACAAGGATAAAAATTAATGGTTGTGAAGCAATCAGAACTCGTATTGATGGGTTTAGGGAAACTGATGGATTCACTTATGGGAAGCGGCGGTGGAGACAACGGAACAAGGACCAGATTGACTGTGTGTGGGCGCACAACAATAATGCTAACCGGGTCGGACTGTCGAAACAGGAATGGGATGTTGGAACAGAGGGAAGGGTATGCAATAGAACGTGACGGCTGGACAACAGGGAAAGACGGATCGAGGGGACAACGTTGTTGAGGGGAAGTTGGCCTCACTGTTTATGTTTTGTGGCTCCAGCGGTGTGTCGAACAACGACTAGAGGATGACGACGGTAATATTCTTTCCTAATTTAGTATTGATGCTCGCTTAAATTCTTTTGGATTCTATGGTTACGATGTTGTTTGGACAATTGCAAATTCCATTGATATTTTCTTAAGATAGGGAGAAAATATTTCTTCTACGGATTATTTTCAGCTATCCAATGCAAGTGAAAGTAGAACAGATCTAGAAAAACGAAAGGCCTTTGGAGGAGGCCCACAATTACAAAATATATTGTTGCAAACTAATTTTACAGGATTAATTGGTCCAGTAAAATTCGATAAGAACAGGGACTTACTTGGTTCCACGTTTGAGATCATTAGTATTGTTGGAATATGGTATTGTAAGGTGGATTACTGGGCAAATGAATCAAGGTTATCTGTGGTGCCTCTAGAAATAAGAGGTTCCAACTCACACACCATACGTGGTGTAGGTCAGAGACTTTATAATGCAATATGGCTTTTGCGAATTTATTTTTTATCTCTCGGCATGGCAGGTCGAATTTGTGAGTTTCATCGTGATAAATGATCATTGTTCTCACTAAAGAAATAAATCTCTCATCTCCTTTGGGAAAGGAGAAAAGTTAACTTATGTTGCAAGTTCAAGAACCAATGAAAATTATGTCTACAACTTTTAAGGTTATTTTAGACATTAGTTCTACTCCAGCACGATGCTTGGAATTTGTTGGACAAGGACGTGTGAGGATCCATAATAATAAGTATTAAAATGAATCAATCTTGATGCATAAAAAACACTATTAACAACTAAGGAATTAAGACTTCTGTGATCCATAGCATTGTTTAGATAATCTTCGGAAAAATCACATAACCAATCTTTTGTCGACGTGTTTCGAACCAACTAGTGTGGTTCATCGTCAGGACAAGTTTTGAAAAACCAATCCAGCTTAGCTTGTTTAAATAGAGTGTGCAAAGACTCCAACGGTTGTATTGCCAACGGCTAATTAGACCTAATGATCCTAGTCAAACCAATATTATTTTTAGAAAATAGCTAAAACAGGGAAAAGGATTCATTTGTTAATTCCAATAATATATAATTTATTATTTTAAAAATTAGCTAAATCAAGTAACTTATAAATTAAAAGAATTTATTTGACTAATATAAATATTTATATAATCCATATTTATTATTTATAATGATCATTAAATTAATAAATCATACTAGTATACTTATTATTATTTAAATACAAACAAATAGTATTACTATTATTCTTAGAATTTAGTTACATTAGGTAATTGTATATTTATTTAATAATAATTATTTAAATCCAATGGTCCATTGGTAAACTCTACTAAATGAATATGCATATCATTATTATTTAAATATAATGGCCCATTCGAAATTAAATCAATAAGTTATATTTAAAAATCTATATTTACTTAATAATTTATAATCCCAATATTATTAAACAACAAACAAATAGTATTCTTGTTAAAACATTATTATTCTTAGAATTTAGTTACATTAGGTAAATACATGTTAAAGTACATGTTTATTAGTAATTGTATCTATAAAAAGAAATACTATTGGTATATCATATATTTATTAATAATAATTTCTTATTAATCATTTAAGTCTAAAGGTCCATAAGTAAATTAGATCTCCTCTCAAGTTTTTTAATTAAAAAATTATTAAAATTAACTATGTAATTAGGTAAATATATTATTACTTATAAGGTTTAAAAAGGGGTTTTTACTATATAAGAAATTAGTTAAAGGGAATTTCAATTCTAAAGGTAATGCCTAAATAAATGAAAACATGGAAACAAAAATCTAATCTAATTATAATCTACCCAATAGTACCATAAACTAGATAAGGTTAATACAATAATTATCCCGAAATTAATTAACACCCCATAATAATAGGACTAAACCGTACTAATACTATAGGAGGCAAGGATTAACGGGGAGAAAACCCGGGAAAAAGGGGGACCAACCGCCTAAAACAAATCTTAAGGAGGGGGAAGACAGAAACCCTAAGACTTAAAAAGGGGAATGAGGAGGCTAGGAAGACAATGCTGGGACCCAGCAACTGCTAATCTTCCAGCCATCATCCCTATTAAGATTGTTCGGCCTTTTCTCAATTTCTAGGGCCTCTCTAAATTTGCGATGGTGAAACTGCGCAACTTTGGCAATGACTTGAGCCTCTTCTATACAAACATGATGCATAGTCTTCCCCGCATGCTCAGCCAGGGCTGAGGACTTGGTCCTACCATGTCTTAAGTCAGCCGAGTGCTCGCTAATCCTTTGATTGATAGAGCGACCAGTCTCACCAATATAAGGGGTCCCACAGGAACAGGGAATGCCATAGACGCCCTTCATGTCCTTAGGGTCAATAGGGTCTTTTACAGACCTGAGGGAGCCACGGATAGTGTTGAGAGGTCTAAAAGTTGCAGGCACATCGTACTTCCTCAGAATCCTCGCAATCCTGTCCGTGGTCCCTTGGATGTAAGGAAGGTTCACACCCATGATATGATCTTTAGGAACCCTTCGGATTGAAGGCTCCTTCTTGGCCTTGAGGAAGGCTTTTTGACCGAGGTGCCTATTGTAACCATTCTTCTCAAAGACATCTAGGAGATGAGCCTTCTCCGTTTCCAGGCTCTCCTCATCAGAAATTCTTACAGCACGGGTGGCAAGCGTGCTAAGAACCCCTAACTTCTGAGCGGGGAAATGATGCGAAGAAGCATGCAAGTATTGCTCAGTATGCATCTTCTTTCTAAACACCTGATGAGAAAAGGAACCATCCACCTTCTTAGAGATGAGAACATCCAAGAACGGAAGACAACCATTATCTTCTTTCTCCATCGTGAATTTAATGGCGGCGGACTGGTTATTGAGGTGACAGAAGAAACGATCCAGCTCATCAGGACCATGAGACCAGACAACACCAGTGTCATCAACGAATCTTTTCCACAGCTTGGGTAAGAGACGAGAGGAGGCCAAAGCCTTAGACTCAAACTCCTCCATGAAGAGATTAGCGACGACAGGGGACAAGGGGAGCCCATGGCAACTCCGCAAGTCTGCTCATAGAATCCTCCCTCGAAGCTGAAAAAGGTGGAGGTAAGGCAAAGCTCAACTAACTATTAACAACTATTCTCCAATGAATCTGTTGCCTTCAAAAGATTCCCAAATCAAAGCAAGAGCCCATAGCTTAATGGGAATCATATCAGGGATAACATGTTGGCATATGATGAGAGCCGTGACATATATAAACCATTTGTGCATCCCAATACATTATAAATATGGGATATTAATATTTCAAAAGTTTTTATATATAAAAAAAAAACAGACAATTGTTGGCTGGAAGCAACGCATAAAGTGGAAATTGATGTAGTATAGGATGACGTGAGTGTGAGAATTTTGTTTAAGCAGTGGATTTAAATTTTTTGCATTGTGTTTTAGCATTCTCAGATCTTATGATGAAAGGTAGTGGGGTTGTATTAAAATGACGGCTCAAAGGCTAACTAAAATTTAAGTTTGCCATTTTAGAAGTCAAACATCAAGTCTACGAATCAACTGGCAAAGTCAACCATCATAGGCACAAATGGAAAGGTTCAAGATATAACCAATACAACAACTACACTTCACTAAAGGTAGCACATATATCACGCGTTGAAGGGAGGAGCCCACAAGGTCCAATACAACATCCAATGCTATATCACAACATCAACATCAATGACGGAAAGATCTTACATCGTAGAATCTTGAAATGATTTACAGTGAATATGAGGGAGGAGTATTTGCAGCAAGCATCACAGTTACATGATGAAAAATTGGTAAAGGGTTGTGCTTCCAATACACACACACTCGATGCTTTCATCATGAGACAGTTTAATTATAATGCTAAATAGGGTCTAAGTGATAGTTGTAGCTGTTTATCGTGAAAGTGATCAAATAAAGTATGCAATGCCTAGAGAAAATGTTAGGGTGAAATTATATGGTGTTGAAGAAGATGACATATCTACAGGCTTTGTTTTGTCTTCCATTTCAAATCCAATTCAAGAAGTGCTGGAGTTTCAGGCTCAGTTACAGGAGCAGTCAAAGGTGAATAATGATGAGTCTTTTGGAGAGGAGATATGAACCACTTTGAATTACCTCTTATATAAGGTAAGTTAGGTACTGCAAGCAATTAAAGAGGACTTTATGTTGTCGGGGAATGTGAGATGATGGAGTATTTGTGTTATGTTGCATTAAGGTAAATGACACCATATGTGTTGAAAATTTCTCGGATTTTCCTCAACTTGGAATGTTCACACTTTGGGATGAAGGTAAAACAGCGACAATTGGAAAAGTTGTGAAGCTCTTGAATCTCATAAGACATGAATAACCGACAAAAATTTGTTGAAATTGTAATTTCACCTGCGCATTTAATTCAGAAAACCACCAGTACTCCCATCGCACTGCTTTTCACCGAGCGGTGGTTTTTTCTCAAGCGGCTCTGATAATGTACACAGTCTAACATGTGGCTGGCAGTTTTTGAAAAGTGGTTTTCATCGGAGCGTAAAGGTTGCGTGGTTTGATCAAGCGGTAACCGTCCGATTGAAAGGATGGTGGATGTCCGTTGATTGAAGCCAAAGCTGCATACAGTCTAGGACATAGAGCTTGCGTGAAGTTTTATGTTTGACCGCCAGTTCTCCACGTGAAGTAATTAAAAGAATTTACTGCGGATAGTAAATGTTGGTAGAATTTTAAATTTTAATGTTTTTTATTTTACGGAAGTATGGGCATAGGTAAAAGTATTGTTATGTTTTTGGTGTGCGCGATATATGATATGAAAATTCACACAGCAGTGTGAAAGTTAGTGTTATTCATTGCATATGCAATGTTATGAAAAACTCGCAGTAGCGAATGAAAAGAGGAATTTTACAGCAGGTTGATTTGAGAATATGGAATGTAATTTTCTGTTGGTGATGTATGTGAAATGAAATACTCAGAAGCGTAGCAGCGTGAATGTGTTTTTTTTGTAGAAGATATCTTGGATCATTTTTTTGTTGAAGTGATGAAATGTAATACGCACAACAGTGCAAAAGGTAAGAAGTGAAAAGTTTTTTTTTACACAGCAGTGAATGTAATTTTCGGTAGTTGAAGATTGTTTTTACAGTAGTGAATGTAAATAAATTTTACACACAGCAGTGTAAAATTTTCTAAAGTGACAGAGTAATTTTTTTTATGAGAAACAGGGAAAGTTTTGGAGCTGCATCTGAAGCAGGGTCTGGTGTAATCCCTCTGTTAAGAGGAAGAATCTTTTGTAACAATCAGGCTTATATATGAATGAAAAGTTTTTTTTTGGTGTGTGAAAACTCTGTTCTCTGGAAACAAATTTTTAGCTTCCCTGTGCGAAAACAGAGCATTGTTCTCTGTTCTTTTGTTTTGGAATTTAGCAGAAAATTCCCAACAGTGGTATCAGAGCTTGTCCAGGCTCTTTGAAGGTGTCAAAGAAGCTGAAGGAAGGTTCCTTGCTGCAGCAGCTTCTCCAGCAGAGTGAAGACTCAGTCAAAAAAAAATCCAAGGTATTTCACAAGTTTTTTTGTGTTGCTGCTGAAGAAACAGTGAGTTATTTTAAATACACAGTCAGGTATTTGAAGCATAGTTAAGAGTGCAAGAATGGCTGGCTCCAGCACCAGCACTAGCATGGGTATTTTTAATACTCAGCTCCCACAGTTTAATGGGAAAAACTATGACTATTGGGCAATAACCATGAAGGCTTTGCTTGCCTCACAAGATTTATGGGAATTTGTTGAGGATGGATTTGAAGAACCAGCAGATGAAAATGAGTTTAATAGGTTAACTCAGGCAGAGAAAGATCTGTTGAAGAGCTATAAGAAGAAGGACTCAAAAGCCCTCGTATTTTTGTATCAAGCAGTGCATGAGAGTGTGTTTCCAAGGATAGAAGCAGCCAAGACATCCAAAAAAGCATGGCAAACCCTCAAGACAGCCTATCAAGGCATGGAGAAAGTGAAGACAACAAAACTACAGTTGCTGAGGAGAGATTTTGAGAATCTATGCATGAAGGAGTCAGACAATATTGACTCATTCTTCACACAAGTAATTGGTCTGGTCACACAGATAAGGTCTCATGGAGAGATTCTTGAAGAAAGGAGGATTGTGGAGAAACTGTTGAGGGTCCTACCCTCAAAGTTCGATGTGATTGTCACCACCATAGAAGAGACAAAGGATCTCACAAGCTTCACAGTTGATGAACTACATGCATCACTGATAACACATGAGCAGAGATTGAGTAGAAATGAAAAATCATCTCTAGAGCATGCCTTCAAGACCCAGATGTCTTTTGGAAGAGGAAGAGGTCAAGGCAGAGGAAACAAGAGAGGAAGAGGCAGAAGCCAAAACATAGGTGGAAGAAACAGTCCAGCAAATGCTCAAGGAAGAGGCAGCAATCCAAATAAAAACCAAGGCCAAGGCAGCAGCCAACAAAGTGGACAACATCATGCTCAAGGACAAAGGTATGAAAAATCCAATGTCCAATGTGATTATTGTAAAAAATATGGGTATTATGCAAATGAATGTAGGAAGAAACGACATGATATGAGTAATAGAACTAGTGCAAATTTCACTAGAGAAAATATCAGCTAAAACAATTTGTTTTTAGCCTGTAATATGGCTGAAGAAAAGAGTGAAGATGTATGGTTTCTAGACTCCGGTTGCAGTAACCATATGACAGGAAACATAGCCCTGTTTTCCATGTTAGATCAGAATGTGAAGTCAAAAGTCACACTAGGGACTGATAACAGAGTTTCTGTTATGGGAAAAGGAGAAGTAAATGTTTTAACAAAGAAAGGTGAAAAGAAAACCACAGCAGATGTTTATTATGTTCCTGGAATGAAATGTAATCTCTTAAGTATTGGACAGCTTATTCAAAAGGGTTACAATGTTTTCTTTGTAAATGATGTATGCACCATCATGGATAGAGCACCCAACAAACAATGTGTTGTTGAAGTGAAGATGACAAGGAATAGGATGTTCCCTCTTAGAATGAAGGCAGATTTGAAAAATAAAGAAGTAATTGCAGCAGTGACACAAGAGGCTTACCAAAGCGAACCAAAGGATGAAAATTGGTTGTGGCACTTGAGATTTGGACATCTCAACTTTGGAGGTCTTAACTTTTTGACTAGAAAAGGAATGGTAAGAGGACTACCATTTATAGAGAAACCAGAGAGCCTTTGTGAAGGTTGTATCTTGGGGAAACAACACAGAGAAAGTTTTCCATCAGGGAAAAGCATAAGGGCAAAAGCACCCTTAGAGATTGTCCATTCAGATTTATGTGGACCGATGCAAACTCCATCACTTGCAGGCAGCCACTACATATTAACATTCATTGATGATTTTACTAGAAAAACTTGGGTTTATTTCTTGAAGAACAAAAGTGAAGTGTTTGAAAGATTTTGCAATTTCAAGGCACTTGTGGAAAACCAAAGCGGGCTGCATATCAAAGTTCTGAGAACTGATAGAGGAGGTGAGTATATCTCCAAGGAATTTCTACGTTTTTGTAGAGAAAATGGAATTCATAAGCAGTTTACAGCTAGGTACACCCCGCAACAAAATGGAGTTGTTGAAAGGAAGAATAGGACAATCATGGATATGGAGAGGAGCATGTTAAAGGCAAAGAATTTGCCAAATGATTATTGGGCTGAAGCTGTACATTGTGCAGCGTACATTTTAAATAGATGCCCTACAAAAGCAGTCATGAACAGAGTGCCGGAAGAAGCATGGAGTGGGAGAAAGCAAGGAGTCACCCACATGAAAGTTTTTGGATGTGTGGCTTATGCACACATTCCAGATCAGCTAAGGAATAAGTTGGACAGAAAAGGGGAGAAATGTATTTTCATTGGATACAGTGAGGAATCCAAAGCTTATAGGTTGTATAAACCATCCACCAAGAAGCTTATTGTGAGTAGAGATGTTCAGTTCATTGAGGAGGAAGCTTGGGATGGAAGCATATAGAAAACAGTGAATGTTAAAAGCTCTATGTCACATGATGAAGATGATGAGGAGATGGCTGAAATACATCCCCAAACAGTAGCACCAACACAAGGACAGCAAGGGACACCCTTGAGGAGAAAAGAAAGTTCTTCTACAAGCACATCACAAGGAGGAAATTCAAGTGCTTCTTCAAGCACTTGTACACCAAATGAAAGAGGTAAGAAGTTCAGAAATTTAAATGACATTTATGAACAAGAGGCAGCAAATGAAGGTATGAATTTTTTTTTTGCATTATATTGTCATGTTGATGACCCTGTTCATTTCAAAGATGAAATTAAAGATAGGAAATGGATAGAAGCTATGGATGAGGAAATCAATGTCATAAAAATAAACAAGACATGGGATTTAGTTGAACTACCAAAAGGAAAGGAAGTCATTGGAGTTAAATGGGTCTACAAGACCAAGAGCAATGCTGAAGGCAAAATAGAAAGACACAAGGCAAGACTGGTTGTCAAAGGATACAAGTAGCAGTATGGGAGAGACTATGAGGAAACTTTCACACCAATTGCTAGAATGGAAACCGTGAGAGCAGTGTTGTCCATAGCAGCACAAAACAAGTGGAAAGTTTACCAAATGGACGTGAAGTCAGCATTCCTAAATGGAGTGTTAAAGGAATAGTTCTACATTGAACAACCTCCAGGCTATGAAAAGAAAGGCCAGGAGCACAAAGTGTGCAGATTGAAGAAAGCTCTTTATGGGCTGAAGCAAGCACCAAGAGCATGGTACAGTAGGATAGATTCCTATCTACTGGAAAATGGATTTGAGAAGTGTGAGGGAGAATCCACCATCTACATCAAAGAAAAGGATGGTAAATTACTAATTGTTGTGTTATATGTTGATGATGTTATTTTCATAGGTAATGATGATTATCTTATTGAAAATTTCAAAACAGTCATGAAAGAAGAATTTGAGATGACTAACATGGGTTTGCTGAGATACTTCTTAGGAATAGAAGTAGAACAAAATGGAAATGGGGTTTTATCTCATAAGGGAAATATGTTAATGAAGTATTGGAAATATTTAATATGCAGGAGAGCAAGGTAGCAATCACTCCCACAGTGATGGGATTAAAACTCAGCAAAGAAGACAGTAGCAAGGATTTTGATCCTAGTTTGTACAAGTGCATAGTTGGCAGCCTCATGTATTTGACTGCAACTAGGTTGAATATAACGTTTGTTGTTAGTTTAATTTCCAGATTCATGGAGAGGCCGAAATAAGCACATTGGCAGGCAGCAAAAAGGATTCTGAGGTATGTTAAAGGTACTAAAAGATTTGGCATTTTATATACTACTTCAGAATGTTCAGATTTAATTGGATACACTAATAGTGATTGGGCTGGAAGTGTAGATGATCAGAAAAGCACATCCGGTTATGTTTTTCACATGGGTTCAGGAGCCATTTCATGGGCTTCTAAAAAGCAGCCTATTGTAGCATTTTCTACAGCAGAGGCAGAATATGTGGCAGCTAAAACAGCAGCATGTCAAGCAGTTTGGATGAGGTGGATGTTAAGGAGCTTAGGTCAAGAACAAGTAAAAGGAACAGTGATTTTTTGTGACAATAGCTCAGCTATTGCATTATCCAAGAATTCGGTGTTTCATAAGAGAACAAAACACATTGACAAAAAGTTTCATTACATCAGGGAATTGGTAAACAGTGGAGAAATTGTCTTAGAACATTGCAGAACTCAGGAGCAGGTTGCAGATATTATGACAAAGCCATTGGGACATAAAAGTTTTGAATTTTTGAGGAAATGTCTGGGTATGACTGATAACCCAGCAGTTGAAATTAAAGAGGAGTGTTGAAATTGTAATATCACCTGTGCATTTAATTCAAAAAACCACCAGTACTCCCATCGCACCGCTTTTCACCGAGCGGTGGTTTTTTCTCAAGCGGCTCCGATAATGTACACAGTCTGACACGTGGCTGGCAGTTTTTGAAAATTTGTTTTCATCGGAGCGTAAAGGTCGTGTGGTTTGATCAAGCGATAACCGTCCGATTGAAAGGATGGTGGATGTCCGTTGATTGAAGCCAAAGCTGCATACAGTCCAGCACATGGAGCTTGCGTGAAGTTTTATGTTTGACCGCCAGTTCTCCACGTGAAGTAATTAATAGAATTTACTACGGATAGTAAATGTTGGTAGAATTTTAAATTTTAATGTTTTTTGTTTTACGGAACTATGGGCATAGGTAAAAGTATTGTTATGTTTTTGGTGTGCGCGATATATGATATGAAAATTCACACAGCAGTGTGAAAGTTAGTGTTGTTCATTGCATATGCAATGTTATGAAAAACTCGCAGCAGTGAATGAAAAGAGGAATTTTACAGCAGGTTGATTTGAGAATATGGAATGTAATTTTCTGGTGGTGATGTATGTGAAATGAAATACTCAGAAGCACGGCAGCGTGAATGTGTTTTTTTTTTGTAGAAGATATCTTGGCTCATTTTTTGTTGAAGTGATGAAATGTAATACGCACAGCAGTGCAAAAGGTAAGAAGTGAAAAGCTTTTTTTTACACAGCAGTGAATGTAATTTTCAGTAGTTGAAGATTTTTTTTATAGTAGTGAATGTAAAGAAATTTTACACACAGCCGTGTAAAATTTTCTAAAGTGACAGAGTAATTTTTTTTTAATGAGAAACAGTGAAAGTTTTGGAACAGCATCTGAAGCATTGTCTGGTGTAATCCCTCTATTAAGAGGAAGAATCTTTTGTAACAGTTAGTCTTATATATGAATGAAAAGTTTTTTTTTTGGTGTGTGAAAACTTTGTTCTCTGGAAGCAAATTTTTAGCTTCCCTGTGCGAAAACAGAGCATTGTTCTCTGTTCTTTTGTTTTGGAATTTAGCATAAAATTCCCAACAAAATTCACTGTGACTATCCCTCGGCAATTATTCCATATGCACTAGTAGAACGACTGGGGCCTTGAAGGAACTCTCAATGAAGCACTGGTAGAGCTAACTATAGGAGATAATATTTAAATAAATGGTTTTGATTTGATACCAATGATGTCAATTATTCATTCAAGGAGCATGCTCTAGCAATGTCATTTCTCGTACTCACAAATTTTACCAATACATTGTATAAGTGACTGACTCTCTTCCGCAATTCGGGCTTTGAAAACACAAATATATACATTGTCTTCATTTTCAGATTGCTAGTTGTTAAATAGTGTTATACTCCTTCGAAGTTCCAGAAGAGATCGTTACTTCATAAAAATCATGTCAAGATCCAATAAAATATCGACACTGAAAGTCGCACAGAGTTTATGCCAAAGTGTGCTCCCATAAAATAATTCGTCAAAACTCCCCAGGAAGAGATCGACAGTCAGGGTTTGTTACAACATCACTGAGTCTATATTCTAGAAACCACTCAAGTGTTCCCATGGAGTGGTTTGTATTTTTTTAAAGGGAAACATGTGTTGAGTTAACGTGTGGATGGAAACTATCACTTGAGACCCACACTCCAACTACGATGAGAACCAATTTCCCTCCAACTCGACTTCATGTGACTTTTAGCAAAGCTTGGGGCAAGATTTTATTTTGATAACCAAAAGATTAGATATTATATATACTATTTAAGTGTTTATTTTTATTTGTAAAAATATTTTAAAAGAAAGGAAAAACAAAAGGATTAATTTTTGTAATGGTGTCAAAAATCAGTTTTAGAAACCGATTGAAATAGTTAGGTCTAGAATGCAGAAATAAAACCCAGAAATTAGATTTTGAGGGAGTTCGGAGTCTGGTATTCATGATTGATTATTGTAATCGAAAAATATTTTTGAAGCCAAAATAATATATTGTAGTTTGATTCCAGGTATGAGAAGTTGCAGCCATTATTTTTCTTCTCAAGGCTCAATATTCATCTATGTCTTTTCTTCTCCTGGACAATGTATGATGCAAATGGTGCTTCAATTTAATTTTTTATGAATTTGCTTAAATGCACTCATGATAATTAATCTTCAAGCCTTTATTTGGTGCTCCACATTTAGGAACTTCATTCACATTTTCTTAGTCTTACATTATTCTTTCTGCAGTAGTTTAAATTCAGATTCTTAAGTGCCTAATTTGGACTCTATTCTATATTCTTCTTCAACCCACTCATCTAGTCCAACATTCTACAACTCTCAAAGCCTTTGGCCATTCTTCTTTGGAAGGCTAAGGTTTCAGAACTAGAAATTTTGGTTACAAGCCTTCATGGCCTGTACTCCCAACTATTAATTTTAAATTATTTTTATCCAATTTCAAAATCTCTCGGGCACTAGTTCCGCCACAGCCAGGAATTGTCTCCTGAGGTACAACAGGGTGTTGTAGCGGCTACAACCACCCTCCAAAATTTTTCCTTAACTTCGCTTCGGAGCCTCCCTACCAACCTTCCTCAGCAACATGTCTTGCCTTGTCAAGTACACAAGCTTCAGTCATTTTCTACCAGACTTCCAACCTATGCATGATAGCTTGTTGCATCCCCCTCATAGGTTGTTTCTTTGGACTTGGTCTAGCTTCAGGCTGAGAAGCTCCCTCAAGAAATTGTTAAATTCTGGATGGGAACCAAGTTTCCATCTAGAAATTGTGCAATCCTGTCTGGAAGCCTGCTAAGCTCCAAAATTGCACAAATCTACCTCTCACCCTTCATTGGAAAAAATGCACAATCACTCCGAGAAGGACTGGTCAGCCCAGAAATTGTGCAATTATGGACAACAATCAATTGCTCGGCCTATAAATTGTGCAATCTTTTGGGCAGCTAGCCCAACTCCCTCCTAGAAATGCACAAATTTTCCCCTCAGGTGAGCAGGCTTTTGCATATGCAATTGAGTTGACTAGTTCCACCCGGGATCGAAAAAACTTGACTTGCATTCATGGGCTTCTTTTTCTCGGAATAGCAATAGCAACATGCAAAAGAGCATCCCCAAATTTTAGGGATCTATTTTTAGTAGTTGGAGGTTATATGCAAAGATCATTTTAGAATCTTTCCTCCAAGTGTCGTTTTTTCCAAGATTTGTGGCACGCACATCGTGAGCCCCAAGATTATTTATTCAACACTTCAAAGCTCATTTCTTCACATCGATATTGGAGCTCTGACATCCCACAACACATGTAGCTCAGTTATTTCTGGGTAAGTCAGCTTAACTTGTCTTTTGTAACATTTCTGTCGCTTTTTGTGTTTTGGCTTGTGTGAGTGTTGTTTTCTTGATTTCTGTGAATGCTTGTTCTCGTTTACATGCATACTAGCTTGTACTAGCACCGTTTCAATTTTTGTTAGCATCTCAATGTTGTTGCATTCATGAAATTGTTTTTCACAAACAATCACTGATTCAGCAACTCGCCTCACCCACATGCATGTTGTTCCATTTTCTGAATATTTCATTCACTGTTTGCATGCATGATCATTCACTCCTGATTTCACTCAGTATCGCCATGCATTCACATTCACATTTTCTTTCAGTTACCAGTTGGTGGGTCTGGGCAGTCGTGGCCCGGACTCTCCCTCACCAAGACAACATTGCGCAATCCTAAGAGGGAAGGCTCTATCTTCCTCTCAGAAAATGTGCATTTCTGCCCAGTGACTATCCTCCAGTCTTGCATTGCACAATTCTATGGGACAGTGACTACTGGCCCAGAAAATTGCACAATGCAGTTACTGGGCCTACAACCATTGCTAGCTGAAATTGCGAATTACGCAATTCCCGCAGTCAGTAGGCCAGATTGGATTTTGAATTGCACAATTCTAGCAGTGATTTAGCCTCCCAGACTGCCTTTTGTGCAGTTCTAGTAGCTAGACTCCCAACCTCCCAGTAAAAATTGTGCAACCCTTTCCATTCAATCCCTAGGTATGTTGCATGTTGTTCCTCAAGTTTGCTTTGGTTTTAGCTGACAGATTTCTTGCCATGCATGTCGCTATGTGTCTAGATCTAGTAGGTGTTCGTCTGTCTCTTAGAATTTCAGGATCAATGACCTCCAAGAGATCAGGATCAAAGGACATTGACGGAAGTGCAACTAGAGCAGTAGTTGAGCGAGTGTCTACAAGTGTTATGATCTATGAAGACACCAAGATGATTGTAGACAAGGACATCAAGTTGAAATGGAAATAGGTCAATGATGCATTTACAAGCACATTTGGTGAAGACCTCGAAGACCGCCAAGTCTATGTGAACATCAACAAGTTTGGCTTGTACCATATTGCATGCATGTATCTCATGCTCCCATGCGTAAGGATGATATATTGGATCGTCTCACACACTAATCCTGAGACGATTACATTGAGCAACGTCAGCAGGACGAAGATTGCTACCTTCAGGGAACAAGATTATGAACAGATGTATCATATGTCAAAGCCCATGATCACCATGGAGACTCCCTTCAACCTTCTCGGAAATGCCAACTCTAGATATATCATGAAGAAGTTGGTGAAGGAGTCAGCTAAATTCAGGATGGCACCCAACCAGGTCTACAAGACAAAGATATTGCAGAAGGCGTATCAATACTTGGTCATCTTTGCATGTTGTCTATATGGCCAAGAAGGCACGGAAACCTTCCCACAGAATTGGGTGATCGCGTTGGACCAACTGGCCAGAGAAGGCAAATCATGCAACTGGTCCAACATGTTAGCTCACCAGCTAAAGGAACAGGTAACAAGGGCTCGACAATCACCCAAAGGTATGCAAGCATAAATCTACATGTTCGCCTACATTGTGGATGCAATCTATGTCTGTCAGGAGTTCCCGAGCTTGAAGTGGGCATGGAAATTGGTGGAGACCTTTGTGAACACTTATTGTAAGATGTTGTCCAAATGCAGTTTCAAAGGAGTTATCACACAACTATCCGATCATTTTGTCACCCCGGTTTACAAGATGATATTCGAACAGGATCCACCCTGCATGTTGAAGGCAACAATGGAGGCACTGATCAACATAACTGATTGGTATTCCTCACCGTCTGACACCTTCATATGGATGTATAGTGCGGAGAAGCCTCCACAAGTTCTACCGAAGTTTTCCTTGGACAAACTCGTCATGCATGAAGTATCATATCACATCTCGACAAGATTATCAGCTAGGCTCCACTGGAAGAAGAAGGCACAATGGCCCGCTTTTTCATTGCAGATCGAGTTATACAAGATATAGAGCTTCAAGCATGTAGATGTCGAAGCAGAGGAGATGAAGAAATATACATTCGATGCCCGAAGTTACAATCTGTATGACCCACATTGTCTTGTGAAAGACCACTGCACGAGAGTACAGTTTAACTGGATCCATGGGACATGTCATTAGGCGGAAGAAGACCCATGGAGATATTGTTACAGCTTCTCTATACTCAATAAACCGGTCAGCCTTGCTGTGGAATGGGTAGCGAAGCAGCATGAAGTAGCATCTCGGAGAGCACCAGAAGCAGCAGCAGCAGAGGTAAACATACCAGTGTGCAAGAGAAAAGTTGCAAGTTCTGAGTAGACCCCCTTTTGTAGAAAGTAGCTTTGGCAATAGAGGAAAAGAGGCAACAACGCAACAAGAGGAATGCACAAAGGCAGAGAGAGAAATGGAGAATGGAGAAAATAGAGAAGGAGTTGCATGATTTGAAGGAGAAATTCTAGAAGGAACATGAGCTGCACAGAGAGGAGAAGGAAGTGCAACAAGAACATGTATAGCAGATGGTGCAACTTGTACAAACATATGAAACTATGCCTATACAGGTAGTAGACTCATCAGAACAACTGGCATCAGGCAGATAGGGTGAACAATTACAGGAGCAGGACTTCACTCATGAGATAGAGAAAACACTTGAACAAATTGATACAGATATGGAGCAACAGGAGTTAGAGCAAGATATCAACCTCATGCCTCACCACCAAGAGGTCCACCTACCAACTTCAATGCATCCAGAAGAGGAGAAAGTCCCAAGCAACCAAGGAGACACTAATATCCATAGAGATCAGACGGAAGGAGAGATGTACAACATCTCATTCGACGAGTCTCAACATAGAGTTGTGCAATCTCGCAGAGTGTCGACTTTGGATGATAATTCATCTCCTGTGTAGTTTGGGAATGAGTGATCGTGTTTGACATGCACAAACATTGAGCAGCATTGGCCAATGCTACAAGAGCATATTGTGAAGCCATTAGCTCGAGTGTCCACTTCCTGATAGTTGAAAATGAGCGAATGGCTAAGGAGCTACAGATGGGCAAGCAAGGAGGAGAATTGGTTACAACATCCGCCTGAGCAGAATTGAAGAAAGCAATACTGGATGAAGTATTGTCCCTTGACACAGTCATGCGGAAGTTGCATTCCAAGTTTGGTACCCTTGATAAGGAAGTTGTCCATCTCAACGGTTGGCAGCAACGATGTACTAAAAGAGGGCATATCTTGTTGAACATGCCTGCTGCTGTTGATTAGATGCAAACATGGACGATGAGATACTGTAACAGCCCCAAAATAAAAACATGTAATTAATTAGATTAATCATGCGATTTATAATCAACATGCAATTTATCAACTAATTGACATCAAATTTCAAAAATATGAGTAGAGACAACTTACCTGTGGTGATGATGTTTCTCACTTGTGATTTTGTGGTTGTATGCTAGTTGAATTCTGCTAACTGCAACAAAGTCCTAGGGACAACTCTCCACCCAACCGTAGGCTCAATTGCACAAAATCTTGCTACAACTGGCCACCCCCAAGCCCTCAATCAATGTACTACTGCCAGGGAATCCTTTGTCTCACAACACTATTCCCCCAAGAGAACGGATAATGGAATCATGGAATGCCTCTCATCTTTCTCACCATCTATTAAATAAAGCAAACATTGGAAGGGGAACCACATGCACACACTCCATGTATCAACATGCAACTTTACTTCTTTCTTGTTTTATTTCTTTTGTTTTTACTTGTTGATAGCTTTACTGATTTTTACTATTTTTCTGTTTATTTTTATTTATATTTATTTAGAGCTTTTGTATTTTTATTTATTATTTATTTACTATTACTATCTTTTATTTATTGTTTATTATTTATTTTCTTGTATTTTGATATTATATTATATTATTTATTATTTTTATTATTATTATTTATTATTAAGGGACATTACATACTCCCCCACTTTAAGGAACTTCGTCCCGAACTTAATTTGAATTATTTAACATTTTATTTTGTTATTTATTACTTCATGTTTGCCGACACCCTCTACTGAACTAGTATAACCAGCAGGCATCCAAAGTTTCACAACAGTTGGGAAACCCCAAGGAATCTTTGTCCTTTTTCCCACTTTCGGAACTAGGCATAGGCCTCCTCAGTCTGTATCCTAGTCTAAGGCTGGCCCCAAGGCTCGCGCCTGACTCAGACCTCATCTGCCCCAAGGCAGGCATCCGGTACGGTACTCAATGACTCTGGGCATCTCACAAGGCTATCCCACTCCCTCCACAACTACTAAGGCACACAGCCCCAGGCATCGAAGTCCTTACACCCCCACCAGACTTCGGCATCCCAATCCAATAATAGGCACCTAGCCTAGAACATCAGGCACTTGGCCTCCTCAAGATGGTCCCATAGCCCTTCAAGAGTTATCCATCAAGAGCTACACAAGACAAAGGAACCACTGTCATATGTAATGTTGATTGAGCTTGTCCCCAACCCATATGGTGTTACATATTCTCCCTCGCAGGTATGGGCTCCTACGAGATCATCAAATAAACCAGCCCTCTCGGCCCATTTGTGATTTCCTGTCAATCACCACATCTCAACATGCAACCAATGCATTAGCTATACCATCATAGTATCATAGAAAATAATCCACATGCCAAGTCTTGCATGTCATCATGAGAACATTCATCATTGTTAATCACAACATTATGAATAATAACGGACTACATGCTCATGCATGTCATAAATTTATATGCAACTATCACATGCTTCACCTCATGAAATACCATCATAAGTTATAACATCAACATATTTGCATCAAAGACATATCATGACTTCACATAATAAATGAACCACATGTCAATAAACCTCATATTATAGCATCATAATTCCTATGCCACGTTATGCATATCATATCCATCATGAGTATTCAACATCAAATACCTATCATCACGTAGTAAATGAATATGTCAATATACCTTGACATAACATCATAATTCCTATGCATATCATCATCATCATAAGGATATATCATCACTATAAGAACCACATGTGCATAATTATCCTCACACAATTATATCACAAAACCTTGTGTAACATTATATTCAACATTATAACAGTTAATTAAGCCATAACTGCGGTCATGGTGTACGATTTAGATGTATCATAAAATTTAAAGAATAAATCATGATTTAGATGCTCATAAAAATTATTTATCTTAGCTAAGTTAAGCTCTCCTATTTAGTTCACCACACATTTTTAATCAAATAGATACGGAAAATCATGAAACATAACATTTACATCTTCCGAGATAGTTGGCCCTCGGTTATATTGGTTCCACTGGAACTTGACTTTGCGAACTCACAATTCATTAGAAAAATCAATTCCATTTACTCATATGAAAATGAATCACAAATATCATTCACCATCCGTTAGGATCTAGACTATCTCTTCATTACACATTAAAACCAATAATCTTTATCTAACACAAAGTTAGTAACAGTAATTCATGTGTAATTTAAAATATAAATTTAATCCAATTCTCAAAAGTTAACATTAAAACCTATGTATTGCCAATAGTATTTATTTGATTATCAATTAAATAAATATTGTTTCCACATATATATTTTTCTATATATATATATATATATATATATATATATATATATATGATTAATTTAATAAATATAATCATAATTACAATTTAGAAATGATACTTATAAAAAAAAAGTTTACGAAATAATTTTAAAAATAAATATTCTAAAAACAACTTATCAAATATCTCTTTGTATATTTAATTAACCAACTTATAATAATTAAAATTAAAATTTTATATTCCACCTTTTTATCACCATCCTATTAATCACTAAAATCTTTTCTTATTTCCACATTTTTTATTCAAACATAAACTCTTTTATATTTATATATATATATATATATATATATATATATATATATAACCAGTACTTTATATATTAAACATTAAAACAGTCTAACTAACCAATAAAACTTTACATTCCTATGTAGTAGTTATCTTAATGTTTAAGAAAAGGCTTAAACTTAACTATACTTACAATATATTTAATGTCTTCATGGGACAATGAAAGAACCTTTCCTTGTATCTACTTCTACCAACATGAGCATGAAAAGCTACTTCTCTCTTGCCTAACATGCACATCTGAGAATATCTACACAATTTCCCATCCAGTACCAAAGTGAGAGCATAAGATATTACTTTGGGTTATTACATGTAATATGCTTATGAAGAAGATTTTTGGTATAGCTCACACGGGGCATAACCAATACTATATTATTATTCAACACAACTTTTAAGCTCTCGAGCTGAATGATTTTACCCATTCCAACTATAAGAGATACAAACTCAACCATCAACGTATCTCAACTAAATGGTTTAACTCATGGTAAGTCAGGACTAAGATAAAAACCACATCATTACTTAGCCACGTTAAATTCAAAAGACAACTTAAATTGAAACGAAGACAAACACAACCGAAACTATTCATTGCGTGGATCTTTAGTGCTGCCCCAATTAATTTCCTTGTGGAAATAGCATGTAATTAGTTATTAAGTGAAATCTAAAACATATAGATCAACATGACATCTCATTGGATTAGATGAAAAACAAAGCTTTAGAATATGGGTGGCATTATAAAAACGGAGAATTTTTTTTTGTTTAGTAGGTATGATTATTGTTTTAATAGGGTACTTGAATCCTGAAAATAAAATTTATTCACCAACTAATTTTTGAAATTATATGTCACACCATTCACATATAAATTTGATGGATCACAATATTAAGTCTACAGATTCATGACACAGTGTGCTAGGATAGATTGAAATTCTGTGCTGTAGAGTGAAATATTTTGAGTATCTGGTTATTATGTGCCCTCAAATAAATAACTTAGAGGTCGATGGTTCTTAGCACTACTGTAACAACTATGTTTGGTATTTACGGAAATTAGCAAATGTTTTAATTTATTGTTGCTGATATATTAAAATGGTTCAGAGACGGATGAGTCGAGGGTGTAGAGCTGAGCCGAGAGGAGAGATCATGGCCTTTTCCCCAGTCGCCGCCGCTCCAAGGCCTGTTGGCCCCTTCCCCTGCCCTCGAAGTGCTGATGTCGGCTCGAATGGCCGTCGATGCAGGCCCAACGAAGTCGCCTGGTGGTTTATGGATGCGTCGTTAATGTCTGCCGTTGTTCGTGGCCCGGTGGCTCACGCGGGCTCAAGAGGGCTCATGAAGTCAACCACCACTGAGATCTGCGGAAGGCCCCTGGTGGACTCTGCGTCGAGGGGTTTAAAGAAGAAAGAAGAAGGCAACCTCATCGGAAGGGTCACCCCGTGTAGAAGGGCAGGCAGGTTTTTACGAAAATGCTCAGATTGGAGTGATGGCATCCCTGATGCAGCGGCCAACGTTGTCCAAAGGGAAAGAAGCGAGAGTGTGAGAGATTTAAGAAGTTTGGACATCCAAAACCAGGTCCGGTTACCTCTTCTTTTCGGAACCAAGGAGGATGGGGGGCAACTGTTTAACAAAATGTCCCATCGAGTAGTATCCCCTGTTAGGAGCCTGATTTCACTCTCAGCTCATAAGGAATGTGTTGAAAGGGTTGTAGGTGTCCGGTATAACCCACAAGACTCTGTGGAGGAATGGCCTATGCATAGAGGCGCGTACACCAGTCCTCTCGGACATCAAAGTCACAGCGGAAAGCAGAGAACAGCTATCTTGGTTCCTCTTTTGATTCAGCCAGATTTGTTGGAAGAATCTCAGGAATTTCAAATCCAAGTCAAACTACTGGGAAAGACAAGGATGCATTGGGTTCGAGCAACAGATCTAGTCTAGGATCTACTGCAAAAACTGGAATGCCAGCTGGGGATCCCCTCCTCCCTCATCAGATTGTTATATAAGGGTAAGCAACTAATGAATCCCCTACCTCTCTCTTTTTACAGCATTCATAAGGACGCCTCCATCGAGGCTTCTTTTCGTTTAAGAGGTGGTTCCTTTGGGCAGACCTCCTCTGCCCCTTTTTTCTCTTACAAAGATGCAGCTAGCAAAGACGCTGCCCAACCTCAGTCTTCTTCGAAAACAGCTCATCCAAACGGGGCTCCAAAGCCTTTTTTGGTAGATAAATCAGAGGAAATTCCCTCCCTCAATTTCACTCATCCTGAGATTGAAAATCGTTTACAGATTTTCGAAGAATCGGCACTCATCTGCAGATTTAATGGGCTTTGGCCTCGCACAACAGATCTTTACCAATGGATCCACTCCACTTGGACCAAAAAAAGCAAGATTTACTTATGTTCAAAAGGATTCTTCATTGTGGTTTTTGACTCAAATGAAGATTACCAGAAGGCCTTAATGGAAGGCCCTTGGTTCTGGGGTGCGGCTGGGCTCTTTCTCACCCCCTGGTTTCCAGACTTTGACCCTTCTATAGCAGTCATCACCAAGCTTCCCATTTGGGTCAGGCTCCCGAATCTTCCAGCTCATCTATGGCATACATCTGTTTTCATAGCCATTGGAGAATCTTTGGGACGGTTCCTGGCTGTAGACAGCTCAAGAAAGGAAAATGGTCTTTACACCTACGACAGACTTTGTGCAGAAATAGACATCAGTAAAGGACTACCGGATCAGATTAATCTCAAGATTGGCGATTTCCATTCGACTCAAACCTTGGATTACGAGAACACAGCCTTCAGATGCCGCCACTGCCATCAAACGGGGCACCTCCAAAGTACATGTTCTCAGTTCCTCCAAAAAAAGAAGAATCTAAATCGCAAACCCAAATCCAAGCGCTGGAATCCTTGTGAGCCTCCCCGCTCAATGTTCGATCTAGATTTCTCTAGCTCGGATGAGGAGGAAACTGAAGATGTTTTGCAGAATGATGAGGCTACAGTAGCAGATGTGAAGAATGATGTGATTCTGATGGACACTCTCGTGCTCCAGCAGTATCCTCTGACCCACAGCTTTCTCAGAAACGTACTCATTTGTCTTCTTCCTCAGATTCTGACAAGGAGATTCTGCCGCCAATGCAGAATAGTCTTCAGATTGTCATGGCTCAGCCAAACTCCACTGGGTGGGTCAAAGTAAACAAGAAAAAAGGCAAAAAATGTCGTGTGGCTGGAAATGACTCCTCGGGGTAGTTCTCTGAGCCGAGTTCTTTCTTTTTGTTCTCCTTTGTCTACTTAGTCCTTTCATGGAATGTCTCTTAGCGCGAGGTGGTTTGCCTTTCACCGGTGGCTCCCTTGCTTTTCTGCTTCGCTTGCTTGCAAGCTTGATTGTACTATACTTTTCTTATCTTAATAGAATTAGTCTTTATTCAGAAAAAAAAAAAATGGTTCAGAGACATTACATCGAAATGCATTAGATTTAAGCCATATTTCCATCAATAAACTTATCACAAACTACTCTACAATGTAAACCGTAGATCTCATGTAAATTAAAGTGTATTGAATAGTTCTAGTGCCCAGCTACTTAGGCTACGATTCCGTGTATTTAGATACCAGCAACCACATGATTTATGGTAGTTTTATCTACCATGTAAAATATTGTGTATCTTTTTTTTAATATAATAAAACTTTAGTCAATCTAGGCTGACTACTATGTTCCCCAAACACTGCAGATAAAGTAATTAGAATCATGTGATCAACATTGCTCAAGATAAGGAGTCAGATTAGCATTTGGAAAATGTTACACAAATTTAATAAAATGTAATATATATATATATATATATATATATATATATATATATATATATATATATATATATATATATATATATATATATAGATTTTTTATTTTTTATTTGCTAGGTAAGCACACACTGGGGATTTGAACCAGTGACCTATCGCAAAGAGTGCCTTAAGAGTGTACCCATTCACCATTAATCTCACTCAGATTTAATAAAAATTAACAAATATTTAATAGCATAGTACCATTTATTTATTATTATGCATTTCATTATAAAACAAACATATGGAAAGAGAATGGCTCACAAGACCATTTTATGAAATCATATTATGGAAATAGAATCGGTTAACATTATCAGTGCAAACTAATTTGTTAATTTAGACAAGAGACTATGAAAATATAGTATCACTTAAACTTTTAATTTACTAACATTCCATAGAAAAGCTTTTAGCTTTTATTAAAAACTAATTAGTATACGTATAAAGGTATAATATTAATTAGTTTGATTTATAAAATTTCAGCCATGATTCCTTCGCTTATGGCTAATATGGATGCCATGCCAGTGACAGTGACTCCCATTGCAAAACATCATGAACGCAATAAATATGTCGGTTTCATCGGCACAACAAGCAGACATAACATTTAATGCAGCTTCCGGAAAGCAGTAGTTTAAGTAGTCTAATTAGATTGTTTTTTTTGTTTTGAAAATTATGGAAATTTTAGATATTATGAAAATCTTAGATTTTTTTGTAAATCCATGCTAGAATTGTTAAACTTCAAGATTTTGGGTGCCTCAAAGATTTTTTCTTGTTGAATTTATTTTCACAATAAAAATATGATTTACAATCAAAAACATAAACATGATTTAAACACTGCCATTGCAAGATTTGTGATTGTAATTTTTTTTTCGTTAAATCATTTAGATCGAAGTTTTCTATATTAAAATGTCTATAGGCCCTAAGAGTTGAACCTGTGCTCTAATACCATATGTAACAAGCCCGAAATGAAAAAAACATGTCATTAAGTAGATTAATCATGTGATTTATAATCAACACGCAATTTATCAACTAAATAACATCAAATTTCAAAAATATGAGTAGAGACAACTTACCTGTGGCGATGACGTTTCTTCCTTGTGATTTCGGGTTTGTACGCTAGTTGAATTCTTCTAACTACAACAAAATCTTGGGGACGACTCTCCACGCAACCGTAGGTTCAATTGCACAAAATCTTGCTACAACTGGCCAACCCCGAGCCCTCAATCAACGTACTACTACTAGGGAATCCTTTGTCTCACAACACTATTCTCCCAAGAGAACAGATGATGGAATCATGGAATGATGGAATGCCTCTCATCTTCCTCACCATCTATTAAATAGAGAAAAAATTTGAAGGGGAACCACATGCACGCACTCCATGTGTCAACATGCAACTTTATTGCTTTCTTGTTTTATTTCTTGTGTTTTTACTTTTTGATAGCTTTATTGATTTTTACTATTTTTCTGTTTATTTTTATTTATATTTATTTAGAGATTTGGTATTGTTATTTATTATTTTATTATTATTTATTATTTATTTACTATTACTATTTTTTATCTATTGTTTATTATTTATTTTCTTGTATTTTAATATTATATTATATTATTTATTATTTATTGTTTATTATTTATTATTTATTATTTTTATTATTAATATTTATTTATTATTTATTATTAAGAGACATTACAGATACAAGGAAGCCCCATTACGCTTTCCTAAGATGATGAAGCCCAGAGCCGTCGAGCTGAAGGCATGCATCCAGAGTCATATTTGGAACTACGAAGATCTCTCGCAGATCATCACTAATCTACAGGCTTCCCATGCACAAGTATTAAAGAGTATGGATGTTGTTGTGTTCGCACATGTGATCCCATTTATTGGGACACTCACCCAAACGAAGACAAAGGCACAGGTCTGACTGGAGCTTGACTCATACTTTGACAAATTGATGTGCATAGCCACCAGCCCAGACTTGGTGATTATTGAAGACACCATCCACAAGTATGTTGTTGGTCCAACCGCACTTAAGGCAATGATGTGAATGCTATCAGACGAGTTGGATAGAGGAGCCCGAGTAGTGTACCCGGATGATATGGGAGCAAGAGTTCATTTCCAGAAATATGTCACCTTCGAGTACACGGACACCATCACGAACTAATGAGCTTGGCATCAGTTCGCTACTATCAACCACCATGAGGATGTCGAAGAGCTAGTCTTCCAACAGTTGTCCAAGTTAGTGATGTCTTACATCCCTTGCTCAAGCCTATATTGTCTCACATGGGTACATGTGCAGATTGTATGTAATGTCTTGTCAAACGTAAGTTCAAGTGTCGATAGTTGGATGTAACAGTCATAGAGTAGATGAAGAGCCATGAGGGTAGTTGAACTGTCACAAAGGGCAATGTCAAAGGCAACTCCACCCTTTGCTATATATAGTCCCTCATAACTCATTGTACAAGATTTTGGTCAGCCAATCTTCCAATAGGAGTATCTTAGAGAAATATTGGACAGTATTGTAACGAGCCTTGGCTTCTCCACTATGCAGAGCTAGTATATCTCTTTGGAGGAGTAGGCGACAGTGACTGTAACGTTCCACTATCGGAACTAGTGGTTGGTCATGGTTGTATTGTATGACTGGAACTTTCACTTGTTAATATAACAGAGCCAACATGTTTCATGCATATGTTGTATTGTATTTCAGCTATCTTGTTTACTCTAAATGATATATGTATCTATTTTCTTACGCATTCATATGTAGGTATTTTTTGTATATGTATTTATGAATCTTACTGAAATGTGTTGTTGGTTTAACCATCACTTTGGATTGCTAGCTTGATTGCCTTCAAGTTTGTGATACATCTTTTCTCGTGTTTTCCCTTATTAACTTTGTGCTTTCACAGGTTTCCAAGGGGCACACTCACCTCACCCTCCATGTCTTAGAACCACTCATGCAGCTTCCTTGACTCGCCGCATATGTGACACCCTTGCTACCAACACGGACATCTTACTTGCCTCTGTGTGTAATTGCAGTCAAGACGATACCTTACAACCCACTACTAGGACTCCTACACCAAACGATCTGAGGTCTAGTTGGGACTTCTTACCGAGGAGATCCCCTGACATGTTGATGGGACCAACACCGTCAACATTTCAGGCGCTAGAAGGAGGGCCAGATGACAAGTTGTGTCCTCTCATCCTGTTTTGAAACCTTTCACATCTATCATGGAGTCTTGCACACTCAACCCTCCATGATGTTTTTTGCATGCCGAACCTCTCCACATCACAAGGGAGTTCTTTGATCTCTTGTCTAAATACACATATGATGGTAAAGGTGAACTAACCTGGCCTATGTTCTTACATGACTTCCTTGCCAGTATTGACAAGGAAGATGGATGTTCTGACGAACAGGCCAGTTTTCTTCTTGCATACACACTTCACGAATCGCCACTACGGTGGTTGTGCAGTCTAGCGGCAGACAGCGTGCACTCACTTGAGAACCTATGTTATCTCATTGAAGATAATTAGTGAGCACCAGTATTGTAGCAATAATGCCGCAACTCCTGGGCTTCCTACTTTACTTTTATCAACCCGGTAGTTCGTAACAAACTTGGAAGTTACGATGTTGTATGCACAAGTACTAATTCCTACTACAGGCTGTCACTTGGTCAGCTGGCGAAATATCAATAGGAGCTCAAGCAAACTTCTGTGGATTCCAGAAGAAGCTTTATATGTGATGGAAGAAAGGAAAGCTTACTCTACAGAGGCTACTATACTTGCAGAAAGGAAAAGAAGACTGAAATGTAAAGTAAACCTAGCAAACCCTACTTAACCAACTAATCCTACTTTTGCAGAAATAGAGATGAAAAGCCATGAAATAAATGCCATTACCTACTCAGGAAGTAAACAACATCTACTCAAGCTATTTCTAGAAGTAAATGAGTAAAAAACATCTTTTTGGATTTTTATGTATTTTTATGTGAAATTGTCATGCATGTAATTTATTTGATTGTGAATGTGGCAGCGATTAGGTGGTGGTGGGCGACTTTGGGATTTGCAGAGGTGTAAGATGGTGTGGATGGGTCCTAGGAGGTCTCAGGTGGCCTTTTGGAGGATTTTCCTGCAATCGGACTTCAAAAAGAAGCCTACAGGAAAATCTATAGGAGGTTGTAGGGGATCTACAGGAGGTCTACAAGAGGACGCTGAGAGCAGTTTTAGAGGTTTTGAAGGTAGGAAAGTGGGTAGAAATGGTAGCTGAAGGCTAGGATGATGCGTTAAGGTGTATAGGGTCCATCAAGAATTATTAGGAGAGAGAAAGATGGTCAGATTTTTTCAAGGAAAGAGAGGAAAGTCTATGGAAAAGTCCAGAAAACTAAGGCAGATTTCAAATGAACTCTGGGCGACTTGTGGGGGATAGATCAAAGAGAGATTGTGATGGTTGATTGGCTAACTTGTTGTGAGAAGAGATTTGCTGCCAGAGAACTGAAAATCAAACAATGAGATTAAGCAAGCAAGGAAACTAAGTACATCAAAAAAACAGAATTTTGCATCAAGCTAATCTAGATTATGAGCTATGGAAAGAAATGTTGAAAAATGCTATAATGAGAGAAATCATGGAAGGAAACTTATTGCAAGACAAAAATGAGCATGGTGAAATAGATCTAAAGCAAAGCATTAACCTTCTAACAAATTGCAACACTAGAAATCCTATGGAGAAGGAAAATCTGTGTTTTTGTGGTAGCAAGAGGGCCTTGGCCTCAGTTCATGGTCCCAAAGGAGGAAAGGAGGCCAAGGCTCTGTTGATGGCCTTTTTGTATCTTCTTTCTATCATTGTTCGACCTACTACAAAAAACTTAAATGGAAGCATCCTTCTAAATCACCAAAAGAAACCTATTCTTAACCAAGAAAGAGATTTATCTAACAGCAACTAATTCATAAACTGAAACAAAGCATATAAATACACACAAGAGGAGCTTGGCTGCTTGGATTGGGCCCTAACACAAGAGCTTCAGCCCTCTGAGGTAACTCAGTGCTAGCTCAAAAAGGATCTCATCTTCATTATCAAAATAATAATAGGATTACATGAAACTGTCAACAAAAGTAAGCTCGAAAGTTGGGCAGAGCAAAGCATCAACAAAAATTCGAAAATTTGACTAACTTCCTAATGAGGCCCTAGGCCTCTCTACTTATACAACTGAAGCACCCAATAGCTTCCTTAACATCAAGGAGGCTTGGCTCCCAAAAATTGAGATAAACAGAAGTTATCCTCCACTTGCTCAGCTGCCTCCTAGTGCATTGATGTGGTTGTTTGTGCTTCAAGCTGCATGATGGAGAATTCAAAGTGGGGAATCATAAATTAGGGGGATACCCTCCTATAAATCCTCTCCCTTGTCTACTTTGAATTGTTGCTGCCAATTGTCCATTAAATATTTGACTTTATCTCCAAAATTCAACAAAAATCTGCATTAAACACATATTAGACTCCATGGCATAATGACCAACCCAACTCACTCCATAAGCATAAATATAATAAAAAAACATGTAATAAGCTAAGATAATGGTTGATTAAACTATGTTAGGAGGAAAAATGAGCCCATATAATTACCCATTTATGGGGCTCATCATCACCCCCTTACTAAAGGTGTTGCTCATCCTCTGAGCAACTTAATCCATCTCCTCATATTTGATGGCCCTGATGGCCTCCCTGACATCCCATGCTTCTAACGTGAGGTCCTCTTCTTTGTCATGGAATCCTGCCTTTCTGTCCACCTCTTCCCACTATTGTTGTTATTCTTCCTCTTTTCTGCCTTCTAGCATTTCTGGCAGCAGTGGGGGACTCAATTTAAGGCCAATCCAATTGACCTTAAGATTCTGCATAGAGCGCTCGTACAGTGGCGCTCTCCTTAATGCATCTTTCATCCTTGTTGGGGAGTGATACTCCCTGATCTGTAGACTGTGTGGTAGAGTGTTCCACCTCCTCATACAAGCATGAATACAATCATCCCCCAGTAACCTTTCCATGTCCTCAAAATGTGCAATGGCCTGAGCCTGATCATTGATATACTTAGGGGCAATTTAGGGATTATTTGCAAGCAGCTGGTGTGTGCTGATGAGAGCCATGGCGTTAGATGGCTCAGCTCTGATCATTAAGGGTTCATTCTGTTCCTTTGTCATCAAATTCCTTATCTTTGTTGCCCTTAATTCCTCATGATTCATCCATGATGCCATGGCCATTAGTTGCAAGTACCCTAGCCTAGCATTGGGGTCCCACACGTTCATATCGGTGAGGGCCATGTTATGCAAATAGAACTCTGTTATTTTTTCCTTGTCTTCTAATGAACTTTGGTCACATAGGTCCATAAACTGTCTATAATCTTGGAAAGGCATTGTGCCTCTCTGTGCCAAAGTCTTTATCTGAAACTGTAGCCATTGGTCCTTGAGGTATAATCCATATGATTTTGCTAGTGTTCTACACTACAGTGCCTCCATAGACCAGCTGGCAATGCATGCCAATTGTGTCTATTTTTCTTTTAGGTATCTCCTTAGCAACTCATTTTCTATTTCAAGGTGAGTTCTTGTGATTACCTCTCTATGTCTGACAGCACTTACTTCTCTGTCCATTTTTTTGAGTTGATTCTCCTTATGGCCAATATCCTCAACTCCCTTGGATTTGGCGATTTGCATCCACCTATGGCTTCTTATTCTTTCTTTCCCAAACTCAAAGAAAAGTGAGATTGCAAATTTCTGTGGAATGATTCTTCCCCTTAAAGGCTTTTCCCTTTATCTGTAGGGAAGTTATAGAATAGGTGATTTTGGAGAACCTTTCTATGAAGTGGCAATAACACCCTATTAGGCCCATGAATGACCAAATGTCTCCCATGTTTTCTGGAATGGGCCACTCCATGATAATCTTGATTTTTTCAAGGTCGAGAGGTATTCCTTTAGATGATATTATATGACCAAAATATTGTATTTGGTCCTTATAAATGTCACATTTTCTATACTTAGCGTATAGTCGATGCTCCCGTAGAGTCTGCAACACTATCTGAAGGTGTTTATTATGTTCCTCTAAGTTCCTTGAACAAATCAGAATATCATCAATAAAAATTAGAACAAATTTATCAAAGTAGGGATGGAAGATACGTTCATTATGCTTATAAATGTTATTGGGGCATTGGTAATCCCAAGTGGAAAAACCACAAATTCATAATACCCATATCAAGTCCTACATGTTGTCTTATAAATATATTCCTCCGTTATTCTAAAATGGTGATAACCGGATCGTAAATTAATCTTAGAGAATGCAATGGCACCTTTAATTTGATCATACAAATTATCGATTCTCAGCAACGGGTATTTTTTATTTACTTTTAATTTGTTCAATTACCTATAACCAATGCACGGTCATAGATTTCCATACATTTTCTTCAATAATAGCACGGGGCTCCCCAAGGTGACACACTTGTACGAATGTACCCTTTATCAAGTAACTCTTGCAACTGCATCCTAAGTTATGTTAACTCAAGAATTGTTAGGAAACCAGCTCACAAAAAGATAGAAAAGATAGATCAAAGCCTTAGAATTCAGCCTCTTCGAGGGAGCAACCTCCTTTACATTACACAAATGAACAATTCTTGGATGATACAAATGACTAAGCCTCCCTTCTATATATAGGAGTCTAACAGGTCACAATATCATCAAGCTGACATAATAGTAATAGCATAAGGGCAAAAAAATAACAACATTGGGTTTCTATGGGGCATACTAATAACAATATGGGGACAATAGGGCACAATAATAACAATAAAGGGATACAATGACCATAGTAATGGGGGAATCACTAGTATTATAGGGGCCTAACATGTCCCTCTCCTTCCGAAAAGCGTTGTCCTCAATGCTTGAGTAGTTCTAGATGCTTTTGCATAAAATTCTCATCCTCCCATGTGGAATATTTAGTGGATAAGTTCTTCCACTTGATGAGATACTCCGAAATTGATTGATTTCGTAGCTGTCGAGTTCTTGTTTCTGTGATTTCTTTTGGTTCCAATACGATTTTTCCTTCCTCGTCAAGTTTTGGCAATACTGTTTGAACTGGGATCTTGTCACCTATAACCTTCTTTAAACATGAAACATGGAAAACTGGGTGCACTCGAGAAGCTGCAGGAAGCTCCAATTTGTATGCCATAGTACCAATATCTTGCAACACCTTGTACGAATCATAATACTTTAGTGATAATTTATTATCCTTCTTAGCTTGGTTGAGGGACATTTGTTTATATGGTTGTAGCCGTAGGAATACCCAGTCACCTACATCAAAACTTCTTTCGCTGCGATGTTGATCTGCCTGTTGTTTCATTTTATTCTACGCCAATGTGAGGTTATTCTTTAAGAGTTGGAGAACTTTTTGTTGATGCTCGATGTGATGTTCCACTGCTTGAACCTTAGAATTTTCTCTTAAATATGATGTGATGGATGGTGGATGATATCCATAAAGTGCCATAAATGGGGTCATTTTTGCTGTAGTATGGAAGGAAGTATTATACCACCATTCAGGTAGAGGCAACCATTTGACCCATTGTGTCTATTTATCAGATACAAAGCAACGAAGATATCCTTCCAAAAATTTGTTTACTATCTCAGTTTGCCCATCAGATTGAGGATGATAAGATGAGCTATGAGCTAACTGAACACCGAGACAAGAAAATTAATATGTCCAAAAATTTCCAATGAAAATGGGATCTCTGTCGCTTACAATAATCTTTGGGTTTCCATGTAGCTTTTGAATTGTTTCCATAAATGCAGTAGAAACTGTATTGGCTTTAAATGGATGTGATAATGTACAAAACTATTCATACTTGGTAAGTCTGTCAACTACCACCATGATGACACTGTTTCCTTCGGACTTGGGTAAACCTGTGATAAAATCCATTGAAAACTCCTCCCAACATTGGATTGGAATGGATAAAGGTTGTAATAGACTTGGGGTCTTAATTGTTTCAACTTTATTTTTTAGGCAAACCAAACATTCTGCCACAAACTTTTGAATATTCGATTAAAGGCCATCCCAAAAATATTCCTTCTTAACCCTGTGGTAAGTTTTTAAAAATCCTGAGTTCCTTCCTAAGGGAGAAGTGTGCAATTCCATAAGAATATTTTGTTTGAGTTGGGAATTCTTACATAGGTATAAGTGATCTTTGTACCATAAAAAAATCATTTTTCTAGCTAAATGTATCAGATGTACTAGGATCTTGTTGTAACTTTCGAATGATTTCCCACACTTCTTCATCATTCTTCCATTCCTCCCTTGCTTTATTTATCCAATCTAGTTGGATAATAGAAATGGCGCACAACAATGCTTCCACATCCTCATCCTTTCTTGAGAGTGCATCTGCCACAACATTTCGCTTCCCTTTTTTGTAGATGATTTCAAAGTCATAACCCAACATCTTTGTGACCCATTTTTGTTGCTCTTCAGAGGATAATATTTGTTCTAAAAAGTATTCAAGACTATCATGATCCGTTTTTACCTTGAAGTGTCTTCCCATTAGGTAGGGTCACCATTTCTTAAGTGCATGTAGTATTGCTAACATTTCCTTCTCATAAATAGCTTTGTGTAAATACTTTCCCTCGGTTGGATGGCTTTCAAAAGAAATTGGTCTTTCATATTGCATTAAAACAACACCAATTCCATTTCCTGAAGCATCATATTCCACAATAAAAGTTTTTGTGAAATCCGGCGTAGCTAAGACCGGTGTTTGGCACATTGCCTCTTTAAGATGTTTGAAGGCCTTTGTTGCTTTTGGAGCCCATGAAAATGCATCTTTCTTCAATAATGCTATTAGAGGTGTTGCTATTCTCCCATAGTTCTTAACAAACTTGCGATAATACCCTGTCAACTCGAGAAATCCTCGTAGATGCTTTATGGATGTGGGGATTTTCCATTCCTTAATGGATTTAATTTTGCTAGGGTCTACCTTAACACCTTCAAGAGACACAATATGACCCAGATATTCCACCTCTTGTACTCCAAATAAACATTTGGAGCTTTTTGCATATAATTGTTTCTCCTCCAATAATTTGAGCACCCTGTCAACATGTTCAACATGATCCTTCCAAGACTTGTTGTAGATTAGTATATCATCAAAAAATACTAACAAAAATTTTCTAAGGAAGGGTTTGAAAATGGAATTCATCAAACCTTGAAATGTAGAAGGTGCATTGGTAAGGCCAAAAGGCATGACCAAAAATTCATAATGACCCTCATGAGTTCTAAATTATGTTTTCGGAATGTCTTTAGTCTTCACTCTGATTTGATCATATCTTGAACGAAGATCCAACTGGGTGAAGTAAATTGATCCATGCAATTCATCCAATAATTCATCAATGACAGGAATGGGAAATTTATCTTTAATAGTGAGATTGTTGAGCTCGCTATAATCTGGACACATGTGCCATGATCCATCCTTCTTGTGCACCAATATTACTAGAGTAGAGAAAGAACTTCGACTAGGTTGAATTATACCAACCTCTAGAATTTCTGCAACCATACGTTAAATTTCACTCTTTTGGGCATAGGGATATCTGTACGGGCTGATGTTTGGAGGAACGCTTCCTGGAATCAAATAAATAGCATGATCATGATCACGAATAGGTGGGAGACCCTTGGGAGTCTCAAATACCTTGGAATGATTGTCCAAGACTTTTTGGAGATCTTGAGAAATAGATGATTTCGATGTGGGAACCTCTAGCGAACATAATTATTCAATTACACCTCATTGTTCCTTCTTTAGAAGCTTTGTCATGCCGTTAGAGCTGATTATATTTGCCGGTTTCCTTGCAATACCTCTTAATTCAACTTCCTTTCCTTCCACACAAAATTTCATGAAAATTTCTTGAAAATTAAAAGCTATTGTACCCAAGGATTGTAGCCATTGGACTCCTAGTACAACATTAGCACCACCCATTGGAATGGAAAGCATTGGGCTATTCAATACATATTCTCCCATGGATAGCTTCATATTATGGCATTTTCCAGAGCAATTTATGGTTCCTCCACTTGCAACCATCACTTGACACTCTGGTGCTGGATATAGGAAGCAATTCAATTCCTTTGCTATCTTACAATGAATAAAATTATGGGTACTTCCTGAATCAATCGACACTATTACCTTTTTCTTCTTGATATGTCCTTCTATCTTGATAGTTTGAGGAGTGGTAATTCTAGCCAGTGCATTACAAGATATGGTCGGATTCATTTCTTCTTTATCTAGGGTTTGTTCCTGGAGTATATCCTCTTCTTTTGACATTTCTTGTTCCCTTTATTCCTCCTCTTCACAATCTATGTAGAATAATTTCTTCTCAGCACACTTATGACCTTTAGTGTATTTGCTATCACGAATGTAACAAAGCCCTTTTGCTCTTTTTTCTTCCAATTGTTGTGATGTCAACCTTGTAAGTTATGGAAGGCTAGGGGCAAAAACACTTCCATTTTTATAGTTGTGAGTGGTAGGCTTCCTGGTTTCCATAATTTTGCTTTCCATTTTTCTTGCTAACCTGAATGCCTTCTCCAATGAATCAGGTTCCCAAAGGCGAACCTCATGTTAGATATTATCCTTTAAAGTCCCTATGAACACATCAATCTTATACTCTAGAATATCTTTTACCCTTATGTTCAATTTTTGGAAGTCCTCAATGTGCTCCATCATTGAACCCTTTTGTTTGAGATTTATCAATTGGCTAAAAAAGGTGTTGCTTTTTGTATCCTCATAATGTTCTATCATTTCTTTCGTAAAAATTGTCCAAGTGACAATTTGTTTATGAGAGAAAAGTTATCGATACCATAAAAACTGATTTGGTTCCAAATATAAAGTAGCCATACGTACCTTTTGTGTGTTTTGCACATTATGGATATCGAAAAAATGGTCCATATGTAGTATCCATGTTCTAGGATCCTTGCCATCAAACTTCCTCATATAGATTTTTGGAACATGGTGGGTCTTCAATCCAACATTAGAGTCTATGAAATCATGATTAACATTTCTTTTGTTCTCATCATGAGTTTTCTTTACTACCATTTCACCATTAGGGACCATTTCCGGTAGCAACTTATTCAAATTTATCTTCAATTCTTCCATCTTATCATCCATGCCATTCATCTTAACATCCATGCCATCCATCTTAGCTTCCACACCATCCATCTTAGCTTCCACGCCATCCATATTAACTTGCATGCCATTCATATTAGCTTCCACACCATTCATCTTGGCTTCATTTACCTTTAGTGAGAGTGAAATTTGTTGTACTTGGTCTTGTAATTTTGATATATCATGTTGCATTTCTTCCTCTTCCTCACGAGTCATGCTAGAGCTTTCAAGTTTCTTACTAGGTGTTTCCAATTTCTTTATTCGGGGCATTAATTAATGCTAATAATTCTTCACTATTCCCTTTGAATTCCTTCAAACTAATTTTTCAAACCAATCTTATGCAAAATTTAAAAAAAAAATACACACCTTTTTTTCACTTTGTAAGAGCTTGATATTGAATCTGTTGTGTCTCTGTAACTGCGGACCTTGAATATCTGAAATCTCGTCTTGCGGTAGCCCTTTGAGTCCTATTTCTAACCCCACAAGTCTGATCACGATTGGATTCTCCAAGGAAGATTTATGCCAAATCTCCCACGGTGAGCTGATTATAGACTAATTCATTAGAATTAACTTGTATGACGTGCCACGTGTAACTGTTTTGACCTTAGTACATGAATCTGATACACAAAAAACTAAAGGCCTTCATCTTTCTGAAATGTCTTACGAAATTTCAATCTGATGCTCAAAACAAAAGTTATGATGATTTTCCCCAGGTCACCTGTTTGGAATGTAATTCGGGAGTTTGCAAAAATCCTAAATTCCTCATATCGTATCTCCGCAAATATAGCGATACATGCTCTAAAATTCGGACCTGAATTTCAGAACGATTTCGGCTCAAATGGGTTTTTGTTGTAGCTTCTGAAACATTGCAGAAAAACAGTTATAGCAAAAATGCGACAATGACTTGTTTGGAGCAGCGAAACCCTAGAATCCAAAGCTCTGATACCAAATGTTAGGAAACCAGCTCACAAAAAGATAGAAAAGATAGATCAACACCTTAGAATTCAGCCTCTTAGAGGGGGAAACCTCCTTTACATTACACAAATGAACAATTCTTGGATGATACAAATGACCAAACCTCCCTTCTATATATAGGAGTCTAAGGGGTCACAATATAATCAAGCCGACATAACAGTTATAACATAATGGCACAAAAATAAAAATAGTGAGTTTCTATGGGGCATACTAATAACAATATGGGGACAATAGGGCACAATAATAACAATAAGGGATACAATGACAATAGTAATGGGGGAATCACTAGTATTATAGGGGCCTAACAAGAATGTTCATACGATAAGGGGATTTTGACACCAAGGTTGCTATCAGAACCAATTCTATAGTGAAATGAATATTCTATTTCAGGGACAGTCCTGGAATTTCCTCAAGAAATATATCAGCAAAATCCTGAATGACTCATACATTTTCTAAGGTGGTTGTTTTATCCTTAGCGTTAGAGTATCCAACTTGCACAACATAGATCAGGAAAGCCTTTCTAAGTAATTTACCTAGCTAGGTAGTTGTAATCGTTCATAAATTAATACACCTCTTTATCCCCATAAGTTTTTGTCTACTACCCTCCTCTATGAGTAATATTATGGTATTCTCCTTACATTTTACTAGAGACCAATGCCCCTCTAACTAGTACATACCAATTAATACATCATAGGACCCTAAAGACAACATTTTAAAATTCACCATGTCTTTCTTCTTTTAGCTCTGGTAGCTAGCTATACTAACCAGGGATTTTAAATTTTGTTGACTTGTAATTGACATGCTTCAACTATTTTGGGGTTGATATAACTCAATCTTGCCCCTAGATCTACTAAAATAGAAACAATACAGTATTTTATTTTACCTTCTAGTTTTGTCATTGTAAGATGGTGCTCATCTTGATGGTCCTATAGAGTAGTGTTAATCCTTGGCATGCTTCTAGCCACCTCTCCAACAGTAGAAGATTCTTGAATATTGGTGGTCGTTTTCGTTCTGGCACACGGGAAATTCTTATAGTAGTGGGGTTCTCCATAGCCCCATCATTGTAAGGGAAGTTTTTTTGTTTGACTTGGTTTTGGTTTAGTGGAAAGTTTAGCTTTCCTCAAGTCATTTTGTGGTTTGGATTTCTGTTGCTTCTTTCCATTTTGTCTATTCTATTATACTTTGTACATATTCTTAGTATAGGAATGTTTCACATTTCTCGTACCGTGGAAATTTTTTTGTCCCTTCTTTTTCAACCAATTATTTATGCCTTCCCCCTTTTGCTTCATTTTGCTGATAGCAAATGTGAGCCTTACGAGTTGCCTCATCCATTTCCATGGGATTGTCAAATTCCAATATTTCCTTCATAAATGTTGGTAGACTACTAATGAAGCATTGCACTTTAGCTTTATCCTCTTGGATTTATGGGACATATCGTAGTATGGAAGTAAATTTAATCACAAATTCATCCATGGACAACCATCCCAACCTCAAATTGACAAACTCCTTAGCTTTTTCATCATAGAATCACTCTATCAAGTATTTATCTTTAAAATATTTTTGGAAGTCATCCCATGTCACCTCTTTCTCATCAATTTACTAGACAATCTTAATTTCCTCCCACCAATGGGTGGCTTTACCTTGTAGTTGGTAGATTGCTAATATAGCCTTTATATTATCACCATATTCGTAGATCTCAAAGTATTTATTCATATTGATTATCTAGGCTTCTGCGTTTTCCTCCACTTCTCCATCAAAAGTTGGGGGTTTAATCTTTTTAAATTCCCCTTATAATTCAACCTGCTGCCTCTTGGTTCCCTTTCCACCTGAAATGTTATCAGATTCTTCTTCGTTAATATTTCGACCTCCTTCCAATTCTGGATTATCCTCTCTTTATCGATGCACTTCCATCCTATTTTCATTATTAGGGTTGGGATCAGGATTTCTTGGATTCTTTCTATCTGAGAGGCTTTTCAAAATTATTTGTTGCTTCAACCTCTACCTCCCATTATCATCTCTCAAGTTCACCATTTCAGCTCATAGTCGTTGAAAAATTTCTAATAGCATTGCATTAGCATTACGGGATTCCTCTCCCAATTGAACCCACATCTTTGGGTTGCACTTTTCCAGAGGTACGGATCCATCTCCCACCGTTGGTTGTGTAAACCCCATTCCTCTCCTCATATTGTCTCCACTTTGTGCAGCATTACACACTTATTATATATGGTTACCCAAATAGGACACAATGTTGAGACCATGGTGCTCTGATACCACTTATAACTTCACGAGATAACAACATTAAAAAAAAAATTGCCTACACATCTCATAAAAATTACCATACCCAAGAATTTAGAGTGACTTACATGTCAATGTCATAGTTATTCATGGTATGTTTATTTCTTTACGGCTCATGGTGTTATGATGTTCGATTGATAAAAAAAATTGTTTCAAGTGCATTATAAGTCTCCCCTAGTTATCATTCACCTATGTAATTACTCATCCCCTTGGTAACCCTTACCATTATGTTCGACTTGTATTACATAAACTTAGGCCCTTATAATTTATAACTATGCTTGGACTTGATATGAAATTAATTAATGTGATGTGCGGCTATGGGTTATGGCATTAAGTCATGGTTAACTCATCAGATCCCACTTGGTCCATCGAACTCTCTTGAAATTTAATAATTTGAAATTTGGTGTCGAAACATCCGTTGATCGGCTAGGGTTGGATCAGATGGTCTGGCTTCATTCCCACCAAATATGGTAACTACTCGGTTTTCACTATTGTGTTTCTTGTCATTCACTCCTCATCGTTTGGCCAAAAGGGATTTGCACTAGACTCTGCTTAGAGGAAGGGTTTTTCTAGCGATTTTCATATGGTAAGCTTGTTGACTCGCTAAGCGCTTTTCCCATTTCTTTTTCAGCAAAACGACTCAGTTTGTATCTTTGTAACAGGAACAACTCTAGACAGGCACGACCTTCTCAAATCATGGCCTTTCCTTTCCCAATGTTGGCATTCAAGTATGGCAAGTAATGCACCCCAAACAGCCTCAGATCTTTTTTTAGCATGGTAATAGAATTACGTTTTGGGTTCTTATTACTGAAATCTTGTCTGTGTATACTAGGTTCGAGGGTTTCAACCTTACAAGAAGGTTTACACAAGTATAAATGTCACTCTTCAAAGCTTTTGTCATGCTTGTAACCTCTTTCTCTTCTAAGTTGAATGATGGTTTACCTATCTATTTCTTGTGTTCTATCACAGGATAATGGCTGCAGGTATGCATTACGCCCTTCCATCATCATACTCTTTATCTACAAGGTTCCTTACCACTAAAATTGTTATTCCTGATGGGCTTCTTCTTTCCAAGTTCTATCAGATACCATATTTGGTTCATTTGGGGGTTTTAAGGAACATAAGGGTTTCAACTCCCAAACACATATTCTGGGACAATAATTTTTATTATTTCTTAAGGGTTATTTGCAGTCCGATAGAATTTGAATAAATTTGTGGATGTCTGTCTTTGTAAACCCTAGCCTCATGACTGGGTTTCACTCTTTTGAGAGAGTGTCTTGTATTGCATATACTATGTATTTTTTATTTATATCAGTATTAGTTGACCTCCTATGGTTATTTTCAACAATTAGCATTTTGTACATTTCTGTCGACTTAATGTTTAAATTATGAGCTCTTACTTATACATTGTTGTTTCAATGGAATGGTTGCTATTCAGTTTACGTTGTAGCATTGGTATATTTAGTTATTTGCTACTCCAAAATATTTATTTAAAATTGTTGGTGCCCATTATTGTTTCTGAGTTATAGTTCAATGGTTTATGTTTCAAGAAGACAATTTTCCAGTTACCTTTAGACACATGTAACTTACCTTCTATCTAATGGAACCGGAATGGATTTTGGGTGGCTGACTTGAGTTGGCCTGGCCTAGAAACCAAACGGATCCCCTCTGATTTCCCAGTTAACCCTGCTTTTCCCTTACTTTTTCTTTTATTTACTCATTATTATACCCAATTCTTCTTTCTATTAGTTAGTAAAGGGACTTTACTATTATTTATGTTACAACCTTTACCACTATGTACAGTTTTTGGGGTTACATGTTTTCCTTAATTTTTTGTTCGACCCCGATTACAGTGGTAACCCTGTCATATGTTACCACCCCAACATGTAATCTCAATCTTTTTATTAGAAGCAATCAGGGTTGTATAATGAAGATAGTCTCTCTTAAACAAACATCATATTTGTTTTCATTCTCATATTACTATGCTGGTAAGGACACCTAACCCAGGATAGTCCTTTCTTGCTCTCATCGCTAAAGATTTAGTTGGATAATAATTTCTTTTAAGTTCTGGTGAACACACTAGTTTATTTGTAGTCATTGCTGACTCATGCCTTTGTTAAAAAAAATATGAATCATATTTACTACGAGTACAAAACTTTTAACTTTTTATTTTTTTCTTCAAAAGATCACATAATAATAGTTTTCCACTAGAGCACCATTCTTCTATTGTTCTTCAAGAAGACTTCATTAAAATAAAGAAAGAGTACATCTCTTTAATCTATATATAACTTTAGCATACGTATTTGAACAATCAACAACCAAGGAGTTCCATAGAGAGAATGACCTCTCCTCCCAGCCATGAGAATCAAAAATTACGTCTGAGTTCTCCACTCGAGCATCCAGTCTCCAGAAAAATAGTTTAGACAGTAACTTCTAAGGTCGATTCTCTGGCATCAAGATCCAACCCAACCAAGAATTCCATATTCACTTCAAGGTCTCCACTGGCTCATAGACCAACTCAAGAGCACCTTAATGGTAGCATCCTACCTAATATTCCATATCCCTTCTCCTTCTTCAAGTGCCTCCAACTTTTTTCCTCTAGCTATCCTTGGCATTCTTTTCCCACTGAGATCTTTTTTCTAGAGAGAGAAAGGGTAACTAAGTTTCTCTAACTGTTTGGCACGTGACAATCTCATTATTAGGCATTCTCCCACGAATTCCAAAACTTGTCAATTTTTAACCAAAAGTAAATCAAATATTTCTCATTTTAAATATTGCAGTCTCACTGTGCTTTTCCACTAAACCCATTGTTTACCAAGTTTAAATAATAATAATAAATACAAAATATTTGGGATATTACAATAACATGATTGTAACATCTCAAATTGGATGCTTCTGTGATTCATGATATAATGCCCAAAATTTCAACCAATTTTCCAAAAATTTCAATAATTGACCAGTATTTCAATAATAATCGAAATGTTAGCATCATATTATTTATTTAAAATGTGATAAGACATAAATATAACATATTTCCTCCGAAATTTTTGGTAAATACTATAATGAACTACTAATGAGTGATAAAAATATTTAGGATGGCAGTGGAAGACTTTGTCAAATTGAACCGGACTTCAAACTTTGAGTTGGAGGGAGAAAACGAATGATGGATGATCAGACAGGCAATTAGCGCAGAACGAAATTGCAAGGCAATCACAGAGAAAGGATTGAATTGACCGTGATGTGACGTGAGAAATGAGTGTATTGACTTGAGTTGGAAGAAAGTGAAGGAAGTTTCGTTAAAGAAAAGAAAATCGGAGAGCGGAGTACTCGTTTCGTACTCCGAAGCGGAAGTTGTCCCACGATCTGTCTGTGTTGACGTGACTTCACTGACCCAAAAATGTGGGATTGTGATAAGATATTAATATAACCTCTCCAAATTCTCGAACATTTCGCTTGCGGCAAGATATATTTATTTATTTATTTATGATTAATCTATCGTTTTTACATTTTAAGCGGTAAGATATAAGGATAGTGAATCATTAATTTATTGCACGTTAGATATAATTTATGGTGTATTAATAATGGGAATTGATGAATTATCTAGATAGATAATAATTATTCTTTCTATTTATATTAAAATAAAATTTAAAAATAAAATATATTTTTCAAGATTTTAAAGGATTTTTTTGAAATTAATCCATTATAATAATTTAATAACTTTTTATATTATTTTCTAAAGAAATTTATTAAAATATATATATCTATATCTATATATATATATAAAAGTCTAACTCGATGGCCCAGGAATATGTCTTAAATTTACTTTTTCTTGGCTAAGAGCTCGTCTTCCTCGGATGTAAGGAAACAAGTTAAAGACCCAACTCAGAGGCATCTGGCAACCTTACTGACCACAAGGGGATTATTCCAGGTGGTGTGGCTTTACTTGAATAATGGTGATGAGTCAACTTGCATTCGCTGTTAGCAACCAAAGATGGTTGTCCACACTGTTGGTTTGACAATTGAGTTATGATAGGTTTTCGCACCTTGTAAAAAAGTGTACTGACTTGAAAATATATATTTAAAGGCATTGTTACCACGTAAGATAAATCCTCGAATCCATCATTTATTGAGTCAGGGAATTAAAATGGAATTTAATAATTAAAAATAAATAATTTTAAGTTTCATTTAATTATTTTTTATATAGATATAAAAATAATTAAAATTATTTTAAATATAAAATTATTAAAATATATATTTTAATGAATAATTATTGTGTGCGAGTGATGATTAACATCCACTAAGATCAATATGCTCTATAGGACCTTAAGAAAGTAAGTGATTAAGTGACACTTTTTAATATTTTATTTTGTGATAAAAAATAAAGGAGAGAAGTGTTTCAAGATTACTATAGTTTTGTTGACTTAACAAGTTAATAAGGTTGGTAATGTGACAAATGTTTTGAAAAGGAGACAGGATGTGAGTCAGACAATCAAGAGAAATTGTTTTTCATCTTATTATGGCAGAGGAGGGAGGGTCTTTAGTCCCAAGGTGTTTTGGGGGTTTCACTTAGAAGCTTATGGGAATTAATTTTTATCTTTGCAATGTTCATTTTCTTCTTAACATCATTTTCTTCATAACATTGGTCAAAACGGAAAGATAATTCTGATTTGCAAGAATGAGATTAATCACCTCCTTATAATAACTTAACTTCATTTTTCCCTCTAACTCCTTATCACTCCACAACTTGTATTTAAATTTAGAGATAATAATGTTATTAATTTATTTATTTGGTTTTAAACACAAAAAGCATATAAAATTTTGAAATATATAAAGGAGAGTGGAACAATCTGCTGGGAATTCCAAGTAAAGTTTCAACCAAAATAAAAAAAATATGATATGATTCTTTTCTTAACCATATAAATTAGTTCTAATTAATAATTATTACATTTGTGTTTTATTATGAAATCAATAAAGTTAATATATTTATTGAAAATTACATAATGTTACATTTTTCATTTAAATTTATTATATTTTAATTATTATTAAATTTTAAATAAATTTAATTATAATTTTTAAAATAAAATTTATGATTATTATATGATTATTACATAATTATTTAAATTTGAAAATTGATTGGTTTTGAGTGTAAAATAGATAGTGATATTGTTTTCTCTTCAAACATTACATGGTGAAAAGGTGATAACTTAAAATTTTATGGACAAAAATCTAGTCATGTTAAAAACTAGTACTACAATCTTCACTCACTATTCTAAAATTTAGTAGAGAGAAATAATAAATATGATGAGAGAATTTTAGTTGAAAAATAACAACTTGCATTTAAAAATGGTTTAAGATTTTAGGGAACCAGGGAAGAAGAACAGAATAAAGATGACAATGAAATTTATAATCGGCATATATTGGCAGCTTGAAAGCTGGCTCTTATATACCGCATATGTTAAATGTTGTTGGAGAAAGCTGGCTTATCCTCTAGAGATGTTGAATCTTCATTATTTTACTGGTTTTTGTTGTAATGGAATAAAAGAGTAATTAAATAATATTTTGAATATATATATATATATATATATATATATATGGTTTAGAAATATTGTAAAATTTAAATAATGTGTATTACAATTTATATAATTAATTCGAAAAACTAAAAACAATATTTTTAAGTAAGTAAAATGCATGATTTAGCCCAATTGGTGGAGTTCAAGTAGTTAAAGCGTCTTTTTTATTGAGAGGTTAAAAGTTCAGTCAAGAATTCAATTCTCAGGCTAGCATGGAGTGATCGTTTTTGATGAATCTATCTAGTACAAATATTCCAAGGACTAAGGTTATATAATATTTGAAAGCACCTAACCCTAGTATTATAGTCTTCATAATCATATTAATATTTATTAGATTTCTTGCAAATAATATTCAAAGTGTTTTTTAGATCCTTTGCAAGATCTAAAAAATTTTTTGTGTGACTAAGAGAATTTTTTCTTCAAATTCAAAAAATGAGATAATTTTGATTAGTCTGATTTTATTTAAATAAGAGTGTTGAGTGAACTCATATTAAGTGATGATTGATCATCAACTTTATATCTATATATATATATATATATATATGGAAAAATTGTAATTTTCATTATCAAAAATGGAAATTACATTCTGTAAAAATATACTTCATGTATTCAAAAATGTATGTATTATCATCAGCAAAAAGTCAAAATTGTACCAAGATCAAACTCTATTTTAAAGGCCTTTTACATGTCCATATTATTGAGAGATGGAAGGAAACTAAAAACTATGTTGGTATATACAATACCAACCAAAGTTTTTTCTTTTTTAAACTCTCTAATAGGAAGTGTTTGAAAAAACAAAAAGGAGACAATCATCATGGAATATTTATCCCACGGGGGCTTCACTCGATGAACCTTTGTCCTATCACGTGCGTTCGTGGCATATTAAACAATACCCTTAATTTGACTACATATTGGAAAATACCCCTAAAAATCATATTATTTAACCCCCTACCAATATGAACCCAATACACCTTCCCAATTTAAAAAACCCCTACTTCCACTAGATACTATAGGTATCCATTTTTTCATTAACATTTTTTATACCCCTTTATACTTTTTTATTAACTTTGAACTCCATTTTTTATACCTTCCAATATAAAAACCCTTTACCCCTATATATCCCAAAATATATTATGTTATTTTTTCCTCAATATATATCCCCCAATATGAACCCACGTGGTATGGTATTGCTCTCCCAGTGGAGCCCCCATGATTTATCCCTATTGTTGCTCTGATTGTGGACCCTCTATGAAGGGCCTGTGGAAATATTCACCTATCTTCTTAGCAACCATCCAAGTGCACAATCCCAGATGCACTTATGCCTTTGATAAAGAGTTTGTGGACGAATTTATTTCTCTGTAGATGTCACAAGAAAAAATGTGGTCAAAAGCTTTCTACAAATGCATAACCTATTGGACACCTAATATGTTAGGCTTGTGTTCCATTATGTAATCGGTTACTAAAGTCCAAGAAAATTTGAAAATTGAATCCAATTGTTTCAACATTGTATTTATATGTACAATATTCTTAATACAAATTGAATTCGTTTTTCCAATTATGATTCCAACAATGGTTTTAGAGCAGTGGTTTATCTGCCGTGTTGAGTAGCTTGAGCCACTTGTTTTGTGGCCTCCCCTGTTGAATAGCTTGAGCCACAAGTTTTGTGGCCATCCTAGGCATTGGGCGCTCCTTCCTTCTTAGACTTTAGCGCTCTTATTTATGCATGTTTTTCACTCGTTGTTTTGGCATGTTGCAGACAATGTAAGGGGAATGATAGTGACCTGCATTATAATATCTCAGACATTATAGTTCATGTAGGCTACACCATTCTTCATCCCCAAAGTGTTTACAAAGTCAAAGAAAACTTCATTCTCTTCTATTGTTTGTTGTCTATGATACATTGAGCCATTTGTAGAAATTCCTTGTAGATTCAAACTGCTTATGTAATTTTCTAAAACAAAATACTTCAATCTACTCTATTGATCAGTGGAAACAATCATTCGATCGAGAAATCACAAAGCATACAAGAGAAATAATTCAATCAACACATTACACAATGATTTGTTGGGGAAAGCCACAACTAAAAACCCCTGCTATCTATATATTGCATTAGTTAGAAAATATGAGAAGATAGCAATGCTTTGCTCAAGCCTGAGCAACATCTACACTATCTCTATCTATCTCGCAACTTCCTAGACAAGCCTAGGCCAATACTTAACCAATATTTTGCTTGCTTGAGTCCCTATTTCCTTGCATTGTTTCCTTTGGAATTAGCCCCCTATTAATTAGGGAAATTCCTTAATATGAATTGCACAATCCTCATAGGCCTTCCTATGACTACAAGCACTACCTGTACAATTTGAATGATTATACAACTGATAGTACATTGCCCTTGAAATCCAATATCAGTTGGATAACTCTTAGATCTGACGTGGATGAGTTATTTATGATGGAATCATCAATTAACTAGTTGAACACATGAAACAACACCCCATTATCTGACCTCCTACTAATTCCTCCATCAGCTAGAACTAGTTTAACTGACTTTAACTCAGTTAAACTGAATTAATTAATTATAACTCAAAATAAACTCAACCAGGGCTCCTACAAAGTAGGAGACACTCTACATAACTCAAGTTAGATCCTCAACTCAAATTAACTGAGCCAACTAAGTCAAATTAACTTAGTTAACTCATACAAGTTGCCTTGTGATGTGGAATTACAATTTTATTCCTAATTTAATTCAAGGAAAAAATTAAATCAGGATTTTGTTGTTTCATTTTCAACACTCCCTCTCAACAAGAAAGGGATTATTAGATACCCCAATCCTACCTCTATGGAACTCAAATTTTCCTCTTGACAGTTCCTTAGCCAAGATGTCTGCATCTTGTTCCTCTATTGCAATGTACTCCAGCAACATGATTCTCGTCTACACATAATCTTGTAGATGGTGATACCAGAGGTCGATATATATACTTGGACCGATCATGAAAAACTGGATTCTCAAAGAGTTTGATACAACTCTAATTGTCACAATAAATCATTGTAGGATCCATCTGCTGACCTAATAACCCAACAAGGGTCTTCCTCATCTAGATAGCCTCACAAGCTTCTTGACTAGCAGTCATGTACTTTTCTTTTGCTGAACTGAGTGCAACTAATCTATGCTTCCTGTTGTACCAAGAAAATATTGTTGACCCAATACTGAAGATTCCCCCTTATGTGCTCTTCCTGTCACATGGACTCCCTTCCCAATCTGTATCTATGAAGCTTTGTAGCTTCACTCCCTCTGTCCGTCTGTACCAAAGACCAAACTGAGTGGTGCCTATGAGATATCTCAACACATGTTTAGTTGCCTTCCAATAGAGTTTGGTTTCCTTAGCCATTGCTTAACTAAGTTGGTTAACTGTAAAACATATGTATGGTCGTGTGTTCACCAAATACATAAGTGAACCCACAAATTGCTTGTAAATAGTAGCCTCCACTACTTCACCTTTCGTCCTCCAATTTCCTGCTAGAGGAGTCTCCATGGGTTTGTTGCTCTCCATGTGTAACTTCTTCACTATCTCATTGGCATACTTTCCTTGAGATACAAATAGTTCATCATCTCCTTTCCATACTTCCTGATCAAAATCTAGATTAGGGATAAGAATTATCTCAAAAATAAAAGTGCTCGGAATTGCTCTAAAGTTGAACGACCATGTCTGCCTTGATGATATGATCCCAATGCAACTCGTTTCATTCAAAACAGAGTTCGTATGAGGAAGTTAGAGCCCGCTGACTGTTTCACCAAATAAGCAAAAAAAATTGGTACAAACTGACTGCGCATCCATACAACCTAGTCAGCAAGGATAAAATTCCTTGGAATATTCCTGTACAGGCGGGAGAATTAAAGGTTGACAAGTGGCAGTGCAGCATTGGTTTGTGTGGTCGAGGTGGACCAATTAGAAGGCAACATGTGGCAAGCTCGGAGGCTGCCACGTGCCCCTACAATGGTACGTTAAAATTTTTATGGAGGCACTGAGGCTCAACCCCGCGACCTCCTCTCCATAGTGTTCACGACTTAACTATCTCTCCTACAACTTGGTTCTTAACCTCATAGTTCACCGCATATATTTAAGTTTTATTGTGGTTATGTTTGGGGGTTAGGAGGGCCAGTTCGCGAGCCAGTCCTCCCCATGTGAACACCAATCAACATGGCGGTTATGGTTACCACAACCTCCAACGGTTCCAACACAAACCACGACTGCGACGATTAATTCCATGTGAATGCTCTGAACTCTGGTGGTTATGTCTAGGTGGTGGTCAGTTAGTTCCGGTGGACAACATGACCCAACAAACCATTAATATTTTTTACATAACATGTGACCGCCTTCATAAAGACCGCCAATAGTTAGGCTAATGGTTAGCCTTAACTGCGCAGGTTAGCGCTAATCTAGGATTAGCATTTAATTAATTCTAGGTTAACAGTAATTAAACTCGAGTTTAATTCAGCGAAGATTATGGCGATGCCACCAAATTCGGCCTTAACTCCAAAATTATAGGACGTAACTGGAGTTCCTCCAGTTATAGTGGAGGATTTCTAGGAGAAATTTGTTTCTCTCATATATTGGGAAAAATTCGACCAAATGAGGATTAAAAAATGGTGTTCCTAGATGATTGAGAGGCCCTGAACACAATGGAACAAGTTTCAGAGGCAAAGAGGAACTTTTATATGTGATTTTTCCACGTTGAAGTTTAATGAAGCCTAGGGCCACTAGAGGAGAAGGTCAAGCCTAAATCAGCCAAAGTTCAATTGAGGAGCTTGGAGAGTCATCTTAGGGGTTTTTGGATGCTCCGAGTCCATTGAAGCAGGTTTCAGGAGCTCTAGGGAATTTTAAACTGTATTTTTTTTCATTTTGAGAAAATACAGAGGCCCAAGCCATGGAAGTCGAACCAAGGAGATGTAGCCTAAGAGGGGTGAACTCCTTTATCAAAAAACTATGTTAAGTGTTATTCTTTATGGTTCGTTGTTCATTTACTTTCTGTTGTTCAACACTTCATTTTTAATGCTATTCTTTTCATGATTCTAACATGAAACTTGATATAAATTTACCTATTTTGATTCACAAACACCTAAGAAAACCTATGCACATGAAGCAATGGACAAGCATTTGTTTATAAATCTAAAGTTGAAATTAGCACAGAAAAACTAACATTCAGCTACAGATCAAGTTGGTATCAGAGAAAAGGTTTATTTTCTTGATTTCTTGAGATTTGTGCAAGGAGAATTAACAATGTGCAAGTTTATGTGATGGCAACTTCAACAAGTGATGTCTCTAATCTCTCTTCCTTAGCAATATTCTTTGATGAAGATATTGCAAGAGTTTTTCATCATGAGAGATATGGTGCAAGATATGATTGAAGATAGGAAGGATAACACTATACCTCAAGAGGAATTGATGGCCATGAAGGAGGAGAAGCAAGAGCTTCTTGAAAATATGCATGAGATGGAGATTTTACTTTATGATGCCAAAGAAACCCTATCCAAATATGTTCATGAACATGAGGTGTGCAATTCAAGTTTATCTTCAATTTCCTCTCAAAATGAATATTTTGGTGCTTTTGAAAGACAAACTAGAGGAATAGGTTCCAAATTATTGATGAATATGGGCTATGAAGGTAAAGGGTTAGGCAAACATGCACAAGGCATAGTTGAGCCAATTGTTGTTGAGGAAAGGCCTAGGTATTTGGGTCTTGGTTATGGAAAACATGATGGAGAATGATCCAAAGCCAATGATGTATTATGCATATGAATGTGTTCCAAGAGGGAATTTCATTACATGTTCATACCCTCAAGCTTGTGAAGTTTGTGTTCATGAGGAATGCAAAATTTTTATACCCACTTTGCAAGAAGATGCTCATAAGCATGCAACTAGTGGAAAGGCCAAACAAGAGGATGATGAAAGTTCTAAGTTAACTGAAACCATTTTTGGTATTCCGAAGAGAGCCACTACCTCATCAAATTCACCTCCTCAATAAGGCGACAAAGGTGAATGTGCAAGGTATAAATCTGCCTTTAATCAAGTTTCTTTTGATTATGATAAACATGGTAAATCTTCACATAAGAATTGGAGAGAATTTACATGTTCTTTTTGTGGTTTGAATAACCATAATGTTTCAAGATGTTGGAAGAAAATGGCCACATACAAGAAACTTTCAAAACAAAAGAGACAGAAAACCAGAGGTCCATTGGATAATGGAAACCATGTTGCAAAGAAGATGCAATTATTTTTCACTCATTTCCATAAGCAAGGTCATCTCATAGACAAATGTTGGACTTTGTATCCAACAACTCATCCACGACATTTGAAGAAGGTGGAGAGAGACTTTGGCAAGAATGAAAAATAGGATTCCATAATTGATGTGGGTCAAGATGATTCACAAGATGATGTGCAACTGAAAGAAGCGCCATGGAAATGGTTTGGTAAGAGGTGGTTTGATTTCTTATCCAAATAAGGCTTGCATTTCTTTTGTTGATAGATGCAATTATTTGCCTTAAAAATGCATTTCTTTGCCTTATGAATGCATTACTTTTATGTTGAAAGTATGTTGCAACTTGTATGATGCAAGATGTTGAAAGTGGAGTTCTGTTTGACTCACTTAAATGCAGCAAAGAAGGCAATTTGTGGTTACAAGTTTGTATGTGAATGCATTCTTGATGTTGCATATTTTCGCCAGGAAGGTGTGTGAAAGTGGGGTATGTTACTCACTTCATTTGCAGCAAATTTGTCAATTCAGCTCTTTATGTACCCATACATGTTTTTGGGCTTATTGTACTTGTGATATACTTGAGGGAGAGTTGAAGAATTATACACATACATGAGAGTTTGTGTGTGTGTGAACAATGGAATTGTTGCTAGTTTCATTGTGTTTGGGTACATGCATGCATGTCGACTTATGTCGATTGTTGTCATATGTATGTCATATCGACTTGGAAGAGTTGATTTTATATCCAAAAATGAAAGGGAGATGTTGACGGATTATTGCATGAGATGTGAAATTCTTGTTGTTTATGCAAAGAATCATCAAGTCGTTGTACATGCTTATGTTTGGCTCTCAAGTCAAGTTAGTTGTATGAAGAGGCATGTTTTGTTGACTTATATTTAGTTGATGATGTTTTGTCTACTTCTGTTAGTCAATGGTTTGTACACAAAGATACAAGAGTACATTGTGATGTTACATGTTGTGACAATTTTTTCTTGGAAGGAGCAAAGGAAGAGGTCGTTGATTTGCATTTCTTGCATAATGTGTTTTTCCATTTAATGGTTGTATTTGTGACAAGATGTCACAGGATTTTGGAAGGTCCATTCTTGAGCAAGATTCTCATGCTTAGCCTTCATTCTCAAATCATGACATGAACAACATGTTGAATTGGACGATGATAGAGACAAGAAACGAAAGTGGATGAGATGCCAAAAATTTGCAGCCATTGTAGACCATTATGTGTGTTGATGCCAAGATTCTTAGTGGGAAGGCTATCAAATTGTATTAGTTTTCCAAGCACTGGGGGATCGATGTGGTACAACAAAGGTATTTTGCAGCTAGAAAGTGTCCAACAAGTGTTGGATTGGGTCAACAACAAAAGGAGAACAGTGGTTGAGGGACAACCATTTGTAATGCAAGACATCTTAGTGTACCCAAGTGGTTGTCATGGATACTTTTCAATTATAATCAGTTGATAGAACTTGGGAAAGAGAAGAGTATTCATTTCTCATTAGATAACTAGCTTTTGTGGGTCCAAAATCATGTCAATGGGAAAGAGTGATTGGAATCTGTATTAGGGGCAATAATTAGCTCAAAAATAAATGTGATTGGAATCACTCGAAATATGAACGGTCACGTCCGTCTCGACGATATGATCCCAACACAACTCATTTTTTTCAAACAGAGTTCGTATGAGGAAGTTAGAGCCCCCTGACAGATTCACCAAACAAGCAAAACAATTTGGTGCATGCTGAGGAATATTCCCTAGAAAATTCCCGTACAGGTGAGCGAATTAAAGGTTGAAAAGTGGTAGCACAACATTGGGTTTGTGTGGTCGAGGTGGACCAATTATAAGGTGACACGTGGTAAGCTGGAGGCCGCCACGTGCCCCTACAATGGTATGTTAAAATTTTTATGGAGGCATTGGGGTTTGACCCCACGACCTCCTCTCCACAGTGCTTGTGACTTAATCGTCTCTCCTACAGCTTGGTTCTTAGCCTCATAGTTCACCTCATATATTTAAGTTTTATTGTAGTTATGTTTGGGGGTTAGGAGGGCTAGCCCTCCCAATGTGAACACCAATGAACATTGCAGTTACGGTTACCACAACCTCTAGCGGCTCCAACACAAACCACGACTGTAACGGTTAATTCCATGTGAATGCTCCTAACTCTGGTGATTATGGCTAGGTGGTGGTCAGTAAGTTCCGGCGGAAAACACAACCCAACACACTGTTAACATTTATTACATAACATGTGACCACCTTCATAAAGACCACCAACAGTTAAGCTAATGGTTAGCCTTAACTACGCAGGTTAGCGCTAATCTGGGATTAACATTTAGTTAATCTGAGGTTAATGCTAATTAAACCCAAGTTTAATTCGGTGAAGATTATGGCGGTGCCACCAAATTCGGCCTTAACTCCAAAATTAGCGGAGCTAACTGGAGTTCCTCCAGTTTTAGTGGAGGATTTCTAAGAGAAAATTGTTTCTCTCATATCTTGGGAAAAATTCGACCAAATGAGGATCAGAAAAAGGTTTTCCTAGATTATTGAGAGGCTCTGAACATAGTGGAACAAGTTTCAGAGGCAGAGAGGCACTTATGTATGTGATTTTTCCACGTTGAAGTTTAATGAAGCTCGGGGCCACAGAGGAGGAGGTCAAGCCTAGATTAGCCAAAGTTCAATTGAGGAGCTTGGAGAGTCATCTTAGGGGTTTTTGGTTGCTCTGAGTCCATTGAAGCAGGATTCAGGAGCTGTAGAGCATTGTAAATTGTACTTTTTTCCATTTTGAGAAAATACAGAGGCACAAGCCATGGAAGCTGGACCAAGGAGATGTATCCTAGGAGGGTTGAACTCCTTTATCAAAACACTGTGTTGTGTTATTATTGATGGTTTGTTGTTCATTTACTTGCTATTGTTTTGGTACTTCATTTTTAATGCTATTGTGTTCATGATTCTAGCATAAAACTTGATATAGATTTACCTGTTTTGATTTACAAACACCTAAGAAAACCTATGCACATGAAGCAATGGACAAGAATTTGTTTATAAATTTGGAGTTGAAATTATCACAACAAACCTAACATTCAGCTACGGATCACTTTCATACGAAGCAAATGTTGCATGAGCCCCAAGTCCTTCATATTGAATTCTCTTGCAAGATCCTCTTTGCAAGATTTGACTAGCTTCTCATCACCTGTTAGAATTAAATCATCGACATATAGTATTATAATCAATAATTTACCTTCAACCACAATATGGTAAATTGTTCATCTGCTTCACTTTTGGTGAAGCCCAACCTAGTGAAATAGCTGTCAATCCTGGTGTACCAAGCAAAGGGTTCTTGTTTCAATCCATACAACACTTTCTTGAGTCTACACACATGTGACTCTCTATTGAAGGTCTCAAATCCTTCCCACTGCTCAATGTACACCTCTTCCTCAATCACTCTATTGAGGAATGTTTCATTCACATCCATCTGATGTATCTTCAATCACATTTGTGTTGAAAGTGCTAGAATAGATCTGATTGAAGAGTACCTTGCTATTGGAGCAAAGGTCTCGTTGTAATCAATTCCCTCTACCTAAGAGAACGCTCTGGCCACAAATCTGGCCTTTTGTTTCTCAACACTACCATCTGTTGCTTGCTTTACCTTGTAAAGCGATCTAGAACTCACCACTGACTTATCTGCTAGCCTTGGGAACACTTCCCAAACAATTTTTTTGATAATGGAACCATACTCCTCTACCATGGCATCAACCCATACTAGTTTCTGCACAACTTCCTTGAATGAGGATGGCTCAATATCTACACTCTCGCTCATCAGAGTCATGTTTCCAGTGTACCGATCTGGTGACCTCCTCTAGCTTTGTTGTGATGTGGGTGCTCCCACATTATCTCTAGCATCATGCATCAATATGTCAACATCTCTGGTGTGCTTCCTTCCATATTTGGAAGTCTCTGTATGAGTGGGTTCTTCCACTCTTTTCTCCTCTGCATGTGGCTTCTACACATCATCCTGAGTTTCTTCATTTGGAGCTAAAATATCCTCATCTACATGCAACTTAAGCTCCCTCTCAAGGGAACATCTCATGGCCTTCTCTTCATTAAACTTCACATAGCTACGAACCATTTTCATCCTGTGAGATGGCAGGTACACCCAATAGTTGTGAGGTGTATCAGTGTACCCCACAAATATTCCCAACTCAATTGTTGGTTCTATCGTTTTCCTTGCATCCTTGGTAACATGATAATAAACTAATGAACCAAAGATCCTAAAGTGTGCCACATCTAGTTTCTTACCTGAAAAATATTCTTCTGGTGTACTCATCTAGAGAATCTGATGAACACTGTTGTTCTACATATATACAGTTGTGTTTCATGCTTCAACCCACAAGTAAAATGGTAGGCCCTGATCATGTAACATCACCCGTGCAACTCCCAAAATACTTATGTTTTTCCTTTCAGCCAACCCATTCTTTTGTGGGTTATGGGGTGTTATTAACTCCCATCGAATGTCTTTTGATGCTCAGAAATTATTGAATTCATTCGACACATATTCTCCATTGTTATCGCTCCTGAGGGCCTTCACTTTCCTCCCAATGTCTTTCTCAACAAGTGCTTTAAATTCACAAAATTTAGATAATGTTTGATCTTTTTTTTGTATGAATAAAATCCATCACTTACGTGGCAAATAATATACAAATATTACATAATACATGTGCTTGTCTGTGGAGGCTGTTAAGAACAATCCACACACTTCTGAGTGAACTCTTTCAAGAACTGCTTGCACTCAACTGTCCTTATCATGAAAGGTGGTTTTGGTGTACTTCCCCAATGCAAACCCTTTGAATGTATCTATTTGCTACAGTGCACCCTTGGGAAGTCCTATAGATATATGTTGCATGATATTCAAAGCTTCATGATGAAGATGGCCCAATATTCTATGCCATAATTCACCGATGTCTCGAATTTGCACCTTATTTTCTTTTGTTTTGAATGTTGCACAATATTCTACATCCAATTTGTAGAGGTTATTCACATGAACCCTAGTCCGCTTCACTTCTCTTGAGGCTATGTGACGAAGGAAAGCCTTTTCTTTGCTAAATATCACATCATAGCCACAATCCTCTAACATAGCAACTGAAACTAAATTCTTCTTCAGACCTGGAACATACGTGACATCTTTTAACGTGAGAGGAGAACGATACTCCCTCTGAAAAGTAACAATACCGATGTCAGTCGCATTATACCTTCCATCATCTCCCATATCGATGTGCATCCGAAGGTCCTTCTCCTCTAAGTCATTGAAAAATTCTTTGTTGTCGGTCACATGGAATGAGGCTCCACTATCCATATACCACATACTACCCATCATTGATGTCACCATGCAAGCACTGAGGGTGAAATCCAACTCGAATTGTGAAGCAAGAGCTTCACCAACTGCTCCTCCTGAGGACTTCTTACTGACCTTCTTATGCGAACACTTCGTGGCATAGTTTCCTAGCTCATGACAATGAACACATTTAATCTTCAACAAGTCCTTCTTCTTGTTTCCTTGACTAGAATATCCTTTGGATTGGAATTTATCTCCTTTCCCTTTCTTCACCTTTCCAACTAAGGCACATTTCTCCTCATCATCATGCTTGGATGAGGTACCATCTCTGGTGCTTTGCCTTATCTCTTCTTGCACCAAGTCGGACCACAAACGCTCCCACTTGGGAAGATTATCCCTCCCATTTACTGAATCCTGGTAGCCATGCCAGCTCTTGGGAAGGCCTAGAAGTGCTAGGTTAACTAGATCATCTTTAAAAACTGTAATATTGAGACTCCCAAGATGATCCTGATATTGGGTGAACCTGCACAAGTATTGTGGCATTGTGTCGCCCTTCTTCATCTTGATCTTCTGAAGCTTTTCCTTCCACACCAGCTTCCTTTGGTCACTGTTGTTTTGAAATAATTCGATCAAGGCTTGCTACATTACATATGGTGTATCCTTCCTATGGAGGTTCAAGGCAATATGATCTCGAACTCCTTCTAGTATGATCCTTCTCACCTTTGCAACACATTTCCTCCACTCTGACAGATCTTGACCATCTATTGTTGGAGGCCTAGGAATATCATTGTCTGTGAATTCCTTCAACCTGTTGTCTTCCACCACTGACTCCATCCTATCCTTCCAAGAAATATAGTTCGAACTACCCTCAAGGGCATATTCGAGTCTCAATCCATAGAATGACATCCTACTAGCTCTGAAGAAAGATATTGCAAATTTGATTTCACTTGCAAAATAAACATTTGTATTGTCCTCTTCTAGAGTGATTTATGCTCTGATACCATGTATAAATTCCTTGTAGATTCAGACTTCTTATGTAATTTTCTAAAACAAAAGACTTGAATCTACTCTACTCATCTTCGAAAACAATTAATCGATCTAGAAATCATGAAGCATACAAGAGAAATAATTCAATCAACACATTACACAATGATTTCCTGGGTAAAGCCACATCTAAAAACCCCTGCTATATGTATATTGCATTAGTTAGAAAATATGAGAAGATTGCAATGCTTTTCTCAAGCCCAAGAAACCTCTGCACTATCACTATCTGTCTCACAACTTCCTAGACATGCCTAGGCCAATACTTAACCAAATGTGTTCTTGCCCAAGTCCCTATTTCCTTGCGTTCTTTCCTTGGGAATTAGCCCCTATTAATTAGCGAAATTCCTCAATATGAATTGCGCAATCCTTATAGGCCTTCCTTTGACTGAATGCACCACGTGTGCAATTCATATTATTATACAACTAATAGTACACTGCCCTTGAACTCCAATCTCAACTGGGTAACTCTCAGATATGACATTCATTAGTTATTTATGAGTGAATAATTAGTTAACTAGTTGAACACATGAAGAAACACCCCATTGTCTGGGCCTCTTATTAGTTCCTCTATCAGTTGAAACTAGTTTAACTAATTTTAAGTCAGTTAAACAGAATTAATTAATTACAATTCAAACTAAACTCAACTAGGGATCCTATAAAATAGGATATACTCTACATGACTCAAGTTAGAACCTAAACTCGAATTAACTGAGCCAACTAATTCAAATTAACTTAGTTAACTTGTACAAGTTGTCTTGTGATGTGGAATTACAATTTTATTCCTAATTTAATTCAAGGACAAAATTAAATTAGGATTTTCTTGTTTCATTTTCAACACCGTCGTTATGAAAAGACATTGTGATATGCTACCTAAAATTCTAAATGGTTTAGCAGAGAATAATTCATTCAAGTGCTTCCTTGTTAGTTTACTCCAAGTCAAGGTTAAGTCAACATGTTTACCCTGAGACAACAAAGGTCAAGTCATATGCACCACTGCATTCTGAGATGATCCTTTGACTGTGAAGAGCTTACCAGCATTGACCTGCAGATTAAAACAAGTCTTTGTCAAGCGCTAATTTGTGAAGAGCCTACATTAACTCTTGAAGAGATTGTTAGGTAGTTCAATGCACCTATATTCAATTCAGTTCACTTAATTTAACTGGAGAAGTTGGTTATATGGTCTATGATGGCGCATGATGAATTTGTAGAAAAAAATATGATGCATTCATAGATTAATCATATTGTTGTAATTAATGATATATGGGGCTTTGTGTTTTGGTTTTCATCAATTTCCAATCATTCCAAGTCCGTGAGATACTTTGCGGCCTTTGAGCATGCTTGTTGTAAATCATCATTGAGAGGATAATTCCAATTGCCACCATTTATTTTGAAGTTGATTGAGAACAACGTTCGTTGTGTATGTTTGGTAATTTAATTGATGTTAAATTACTATATAAATTATCGACTAGGGATAGTATACTGATGAAATGTATGTGCATTGTTTGTGCTAGGAGTCCTTATTATTCAAGCAATTCCTAGATTAAATTGAGATATCGAGATGCACATGTTTTCTCTAACAACTATCACTCTTACATGAAAGTAAATATGCCACTCTTTAACAAAAATGAAATCAAAATTATTGCACTTCCTTAAAAGAAATATCACACTTTATTTGAAAGAAAAATCACACTTGCTTGAAATAAATATCACACTTTTCTTGAAATAAATGTCACATTTGCAAAATGAAACTAAAATTATCACACTTGTTATAAATAAAGATCACACTTGCATAAATAAATATCATACTTTCTTAACTAAATAATGAAATTAAATCTAAATCACTCTGAAAGAAAAAGAAAAATTAACTCTATAATCACAGTAACTAGAAATTGAAATCTTCTTCACTCAAATGTAATTTAACTTAGATGTAACTCAAATTATATTGCAAATCCTAAATCAATCCACACTCTTTCATACTATTGTTCATGTGCATAAGGGATCTCAACTTCACTCATTCATCCTATAGAAAAATGATTAAACAAATCCTAATTTAAACTGAGTTGTAAACATAAATTCAAAATCAAAGCTGGATAGTTAGATGAATGAATTAAACACTACATAAAATATATAATTGAAATGTTAATTGAAAGCGATAAAACCTTACAACTCCAGGGGGGCCTCCTGTGAGATGTAGGTAATAGCACGACTTCTTCAAATGATTATATAGGCATTGAGATAACACACATCAAAGGTATCAAATAAAACAGGGTTTTTATAACTGTAAACAAAATTTTCAAAGCAATATGCAAGACTGTGTTTATCATGCCGAGAGGTAGATTTATAACCTCTATAAATAACTGTTTTAGAAATTTATGAGTCTATCCTACTCGACAGAGACTAATAAAAATGAAAGAAGATAATACCTCATGATTTCATGATTTTCTATTGGAGATGAAAATCATGAGGCGCTAAATATATGCTTCCATTAATTTTCTCACTCGCCTCGCTCTCCTTTGGATCCTTATATGTTGGTTGACTTACCCATTGACTTTTCCTATTTGGTGTTCTTATAAGCGATCCATATCATGAAGATAGGTAAATATCGTTATTCCAGCTATTAGCCACCTTCCCATATGTCTCATTCCTTAGTTGGAGTTTCAGAACCCATCGAACCTTCAACTATGTTGTAGAATCAGTCATTAGCTGCAAAATTGGTGCAATTTAGTAGCTTATGAAAATATTGAGTTAAATAATAAAAAACAATGAAGCTTATGAAATTAAATATGTTTAAGTGCCTATTATTTCTATGAACCTTGTAGAATGATGCTCAATTAAATTTATTAGAGTAAAAAAGAAAGAGGATGGAGTGTAAGAAGGTGGTCAAAAAGAGACAATTTTGGGCTTCAACATTCCCCCACAGAAAAGACATTGCATGTCCTCATGCACAAAATTTCAAAATTTTGTAATCCTTCTCTATTACTGAGCTTATTCAGAGGCATGAGCAAGAACATCTAAGTGATTTCTTTTTTCTTTCCTGATTTTTACTACTTCCATCCTTGGTTTCTTCATCAAGATTTTGTTCTGCAAACTTGTGGCCTTTTTATTAAGAAATTGATTTTTAGCTTTTTGTTGACGGTGTTGGACTTGCCAACATGTGAAGGGATCTCCCTAGTAAGAAGTCCTAACTAGAACTCAGACAATTTGGAGTAGGATTCCCAGTAGAGGGTAGTAAAGTAGTGCCTTGACTGCGATATCGCGTAGAGGTAAGTATGATAACTTTGTCAGAAGCAAGTGTGTGAACTTGTAGCAAGTCAAGTGAGATGCATGGGGGTTTTAACACATAAAGGGAAAAATGAAGTGTGTCCCTTGAGCATCTGTAATAGTACACAACATGAAATGAACACATGAGAGGAATGACATCACAGGCTGGAAGCAGAATAGTCCACAATCCAAAGTGACGGGTTAATACAACAACATGTCTTCAACATGATTCATACAATTGCATACAAAATATTTCATACATAAATGCGTAAGTTAAATAATATACATTGCTAAAGTAACCAGAATAGTCAAACTAAAATAACAACATATGCATGAAAATGTGTTGGATCAATTATATTATTAAGTGAAAGTTCCATTCATACATACAGCATTGACATCCACTAGCCCCAATAGTGGAGCATTGCAGTCAACACCTCCTACTCCTCCAAAGAGATGTACTCGCTCTACGCTTCATAGAAGCCAAGGCTCATCACAATACTCTCCAAGCCTTCTCTAAGAAATCATTAGGGGACTTTTGAGGTCTAAAATGGGCCTCCTAAGGAAATTCTAAAATAATAGTGGAAATAATAAAATAATATTATATTACAACATCAAATTTTAGAGGGAAAAAGGAAAAAAACTATTTTTTCAACTCGTATTTTCAACTTGTCTCGCTATGGGTTTACTAAAATTTTGAGCGGAAACACTTTTTGGATGCAAAATTTGATTCCTCATCCAAGGAGTACCCATGTTGCATATTTTCAATGGACCCTGCTACACAAAAAATGAAAAATACTTGAAAAACATTATTGCAATCACATTTTTCATGTAGCAAGGTCCGTCAAAAGTATGCAACATGGGTACTCCTTATATGAGCAATTAAATTCCGCATCCATCGAGTACTCCCACTCAAAAATTGAGTAAAACCTTAGGGAGAGAAGTTGAAAATACAAGTTGAAAAAAAAGTTCTATTATTTTATTATTTTTTAATCTTTTTACTTTTTTACTCCAAAAATGGTGAATCATCCCCCATTGTTGACATCATCATCTTGAATCCTTTTGGTTCTTATAAAGTTTATTTTTGTTGTACATTTTTCTTAGGAGGCCCATTTTAGACCTCAAAATTCCCCCAATGGCCTAGCCAAAATATTGGCTCCCAAAATCTTGTTCTATGAGTTATGAGGTTCTATTTATAACAAAGGGTGGGGTGACCCTTGAAATTCTCCTTTGACTCTTTGACTACCCTCATGAGTCTTCAACTTCTTTACAAATACTCATTACATTACATAGTGACTATTCACATTCCACTAATGACACTTGGAATTTCACTTCCAACATATTTACAAATAATACACATTTTCCACATGTACCCATGTGAGACAAAATATGCTAGAGATGGCCTAACAAGACAAAACACTATGAATCCGAGGTTTGGGAAAAGACCACCTCGGAAACATCCACTTGATGCTTCTCGATCATGTATTGATGGCAAGCTTGGTACTGTGCTATGATGCCCCCAAAATGCTTGATGCTATCTTATTGAAAGTGGACCCTTGCCTCCAGGGCATCTGGTCATATGGTCTTGGAACCTGTGTTTGTCTTGTCTTGAAGCATGTGCAACATGGTGTAGACCATGACAGGACCACAAGTGTGCTTCTACATGTTTGGTGTGCTCAGCTCCAAGTCATCCCTGGTGGCCTCTCGCCTTAGCTACTCCATGTACTTGTTGACCTCTAACCACACTTGTTTCTTGTGCTTAGCTTTGGTGAGGGAACTTGTAGGTTTTAACCCCATACAGAAATTACCTGCATACGAATTATAAAACACAGAAAATAAAAAATGCGAGAGCATAACACATAAAACACATATACATAGAGATTTTCCCCTGGATCCCAAAACCAGGACTACCAGCTTCATTTTTCATTATGTTCCTTTCAATGTTACAATACATATTTATACATGCCGAAGCATCCAATACCATGGACCGAAAACCATCGCGTCCAAAACAATGGACCGAAAACCATCGCATGCAAAAACATGTGCGAAAATCATGCACAAAACCATAGGTGGGTCCGCCAACCTAACATATGTTCCAAAACCAAAATATTTTGGGGCGCTACCTCGGACCCCATAGAGTGGGGTTACCTGCACCACTCAAACCCCCTATGACCCCTCCACTACGCAATCAGTGCAACAAAGGGGGGGCGGAAACCCCCTAGTTAACTATGTGGGCTAGTCATGGAAAGAATATAACACAACCCAACAGAACTTGCATCTATTCACTCTCTTCCTCAGTTGTTGTCTTTTATGGCTCATAAACCTATATTGGCATTGTTTTCTATGCCATTGCACCTTGCCTTTTCTCTTCTTCCCGTTTTTTATTCTTTTCCCGTGATTTCCTTCTCGACTCCCATTCTTCCTTCGATTCTTGTTCTACTTGTTGCGGTCTCAGTTCTGCTACCTACAAGCTCTGCTTTTCTCTCTTCATTTGCTCTATTTCCTGTGTCCTATGCTTCCTTTTGCTTATGCTATCAAAGTTGCTTGCATGAAGATTTAATGCGCTTTCGCTCTGCAACTTTGCCCTCCCTTTATTATGTCAACGACTTCCTCTTTCCTTGATCTTGTACTCAATTGTTACCTTCTGCCACTGTTGTTGGTCTTGCTGCCATGTTCATGTTGATTCATTTTCTATAAATAGTGGGGCATCTGTATACATTGGTCGGCAAATGGGTGCTTGCTCAACTGCTTCCCCATTACTTCTTTCAATGGTCACTCTTGAAACAACTCTCTTTGGTGCCATGGTACAATGATTTCTAGAGAGAAACACTTCATGAGTGTGGTACTTGTGGGACATAAAGGACACTCATGGCAAGCAAACATTAGCTCTTACAAATCTAACTTTACAACATGATAAAGTAGCAACCAGGGCATCTGATGAGAGGAAATACACAGTTTTGACTAACAGGGGTGACTGACTGAATGTGGGAACTTCGTACTATGCAATCTCAACAGTCAGTGAGGAATCTTGATGACTGGAACTACACGATGCACAGTTCAGTCTGGGCCAGGGCTTGGGAGAGACTACGCATTTCGCGGTCTCAATGACCAAGTTGGGAGACTAGCTCCTGGAACTGCATAGTTGGAGCTAGCGCATGGCATGCTCTATGCAATTCCATAAGCCAAGGCAGAGGCCTTGAGCTCCCATATTGCGCAGTGCATTTAGTTAAGTGTGAGATTCGAGAAGGGGGAGCCCAGATCTGTCCATGGGGAGTGTGAAAACAAGTAGATATGAAGGATGATGTAAGGATGAGTGTATATCTAACTAAGTGTAGATGTATGCATGTAAAATAAGTGCAGCAATGGATCAAACTGAAGGAAGACGAAGCATGTGAAGGGAGTCGCCACAACAACGACCATTGGTGCAAAACATGAAAAATCATGCGACACTTTAGAAAGGTAATCTATAACTTGTAACAACACTTCTACAATCTAAAACAAGTTAGAACGCCAACAGTGGTTCAACAAAACGAGTGAAACAACACTCTCACAAGATAAACAGACAAAAGTGACAGAAAAAGTAGCAAAATGCGATAAAAGAAAAACTCACCCCGAAAAGAAATGATAATGCTCTGAAGGCCCCTTGATCTCCTAGGGAAGCTAGAGATTTATGATAAAATGTATACATGAGCTCTAGAGGCATCCATTACATAGAGTTGAGAAAAATGGAGTTCATGACGCATATGCTTGAGATCAAGGACAACAATGACACTTGGCAGAAATTTCTAAAGATGGCAATGTGTCACCTTCAAGAAACTGCATATAGATCCCTACTTCTTATGGATGATTTTCCTCTTAGCTTCTTTATTTTTGAGAAAAATTCCATGCACTGCCTGGAAAGATTCTGCAGTTCTCGGAAGAACCGGAAACTCTTTGGTTCATGCACTGAGCAATTTCTTAGCACGGTAGTTTCTACGCAATTTATGGGCTGAGTGGATTTGGGCTACCTCTCAGGGTCTACGAAATTTCCCAACTTAAGGTAGGTTGTTAGCTGGCTCTGCGTAATTTCCCAACTTAAGGTAGGTTGTTAGCTGGCTCTACACAATTCTGGAGCTAAAGGGTCACTTGATGCCTCTTATGCTCTACGCAGTTTCCTAGCTAAAGACAAGTTGTTAGCTGGGTTTGCGTAATTCTCAAGCCGGAGCGCATTGTTGGGTTGCACTGCACACTTCCTGAGAGCAAGGCTAGTTTCCCTCAAGGATTTGTAGATCATCAAGGTAATGATAGAACCGGCTTGCAACCAAGTCACAAGATTGGCTTGTGGTTAGAAGACAAAGCAAGTAAGAAAACAAAAGCTATAAAGTGAAAGATAAAACTCAATGAAAGCACAAGTACCTGGGCAGTGTAAGATAAGCTGCTAATATTTTAGTAGGGGGGCTCCAAAACGAAGTGAAGGAAAAATTTTAGAGGGTGGTTGTAGCCACTAAAACACTTTCAATTTCTTACTTTTCTCATACCATAAACCAAGATGTAACATGATGTTTTCATTTTGAGTTCTCTAGATTTCATTTTGTGCCTTTAGTGTTTCATCTTCCTTCTTCAAATGTCTATTTAATACCTCTAATTCATAGATTTCCTCCTTAAGGGTGTTTACAATTTGGGGTTCTTCTATAGGATCAAAATGAATAATTTATTCTCGGTTTGAGGATGATTCAACATTTTTTCCTGTAACTCTTTGTTCCAAAAATTCTATGTAGTCGTATATTTCTTACTGGATAGGATCAATTTTTGGAGTTCTCCTAGCTGGACTTGCAACTGGTGATGGAACTCTCGGTTCCTCTTCTTCTTCTAAATTGATGAATTATGGAGATTGTTGAGACTATGCATGAATTGGTTTGTTAAGCTTTGCACTTCTTATAGTTGATGGTGATTTTTCAATAGTACAAGGACATTTTTTAACATTTTCTTGTTATGTTTCTCCTTTCGATGTAATTTCCCCTTTATTATTGGCTATCTTTCTTCTAAATTTTTGTGCTTAAAAGTTTCCAAAACACTTACAAGAGGGGTTTCATCATCAGAATACTGATCTTGTTTTTCTTCTTGTGCAAGTGAATTTTCCTTAGGGTTTGAGGGCAATTTTCTTCTACTCTTTCTTGTTTTATCACTAGGCTCTTCTTGTTCAACTTCTTTGAAATGATTTCTAATTAGAAAATATTCCCAATTATCCCCTTTGCTTTTCAAATGGGATTCAATTAAAGTTTTCACTAACCCGTGATGGTACAAGGAATTATCTATGGATTGTATTTTCCTCTTAATATTTCTAGCCATTTTTCTCAAACTATTAAGAAGGAAGTGTGGTAGGTTGATTTCATTACCATCAAGAAAATTCATCATCAAGCGAGCATGGTAAAAGAACATGTTTCCAAACCTACCTTCACAAGTTATGAAATTTTGAATAATTCATAGCAAATTTCTCCATTTATTCTTTAAGGCTGTGACTGGAATTCCCCTCTTAAAGATAAAGATCTCCATACCTGGATTTTTAAGAAATACTTCCAATTCTTTCTCCTTAATCTTCTGATTCTTGAACCAGCTTTCCCCAATTTTTGGTAATCCGGTAACTTCTTCTACAAATGACTCTGTCAAAACCAATTTAATGTCTCTAATATCTGCTTCTATACCATCATATGCCCTAGAAAAAAAAATTGTCTCTTCTTTCTCATGCCCATCAAATTTTTCAATGAATCCTAACTACTGTTCTTGCTGCAATTCTTGTTTCACCTATGGAAATCCTTCAAGAAATTTAGCCCCATTTGGCTCTAAGTGTATAATGACTCCCATGTTGAAGAAGTATTAGTCCGTAATTTCTCTTTTTTGACAGGGTTATGGAAGGAATTTGGTTATGGAGTAGGTCAAAATGATGGAATTTGGGTAATAGGTCAGGAGTTTTTGGCAATGGAGCAGGGCTTAGTGGAATGGGTATGATGCAAAGCACTGTGATGGTATGCGAAAGAAGTGGGAGGATATATGGAAGGAAGGAAGTGAATTTGAATGATAACAAGGTTTCATGTTGAGTTCATATCTTTTTGACAAGATATTTTCGTTAGAACCAAAGTCATGTTGTAATGAAGGTAATCATTATACAAAATGGCAGTAGCAACGGTCATTCATCTATTTAATTTCATAATTCAATGTTTTTCCCTTTATTATCTAACTAATATTTACATATATGTTATCTTTTCTTACTGATTTTAGATTTGTCCTTTTGTAGGTTGTACCCAAGTTTCTTTAGCTGTGATCTTCCTTCAATTTTCTTTTGTCATGATCATCATTTTCCCTGGTTGCAATCTGTTAATTCGACTACAGAATTCCATGAGAGTTGCAGATTATTGAAAAATCTGTACCTGTCATATTTTTCAAAAAAGGAATAAAAAGAAATGGGACATGAATAGGGAATTCAAAGGAAAATATATGTACAAAGTATTATTGGTTTTCAACTTAGATTTTCTGTATAAACATGCCAACAATGTTGGTTTTCATGTTTATACAATATATATATATATATATATATATATATATATATATATATAAAAGAAAGTAGAAGGCTAAGTTCAAGAGGAAGAATAATCTTCCTTAACCAACTTCAAATCAAGATTATCTTGCAAATTTTTTATGAATTCCTCCTTTGTTAATTGTTTATGATATATTCATAATCTATGACCATTTACAAGGAAAGTTTTTCTTCATTAATGGTTCTGATTCTGACTGGTCCATTATCAAAGACAGATTCAATCTCATAAGGACCAAGCCAATGAGTTTGAAAATTTCCTTGAAAATCTTTAAACTTTGAATCAAAAAGCAATGCCCAATCACCAGACTGGAATGATAAACTTGTCATGCCACCTAGATATTTGATACTGGACTATATTGGTTCTATGAATAGCATCTTGTCATGTCTCATCAAGTTCATTCAAATGCTCCATTCTTTGTCTTTGGGCTTCTGATAGATCAAAACCTAATTTAGCTGTTATTTTAAAAGTATTTATCTGGAACTCAATAGGAAACAAGACTTGCTTTCCATAAACAAGTTCATAAGGAGTGTGTCCTGTTGTGTTTCTCCATGTGGTACGATATGCCCATAAAGCTTATGGAAGCATTTCTGCCCAATCCCTTCTATGCAGATGCACAGTCATGGTAAGAGTTGCTTCAATTACTTTATTGGTAGATTCAACTTGTCCATTGGCTTGTGGATGATGTGGAGTAGACTTCCGATGTTTGACTTTTTACTCCTCCATTATCTTTTGTACCAACTTGGATGTAAATTGAGTATCTTGATATGTCACAATTTCCCTTGGGACACCAAAACTAGTGCAAATATGCTAAAAAAGAAATGTGACTACAACATTTTTAGTAGCAAAAGGAAGTGATTTAACTTCTACCCATTTTGTAACATAATATGTACAAACAAGAATGAACCCTTTTTGACTTGATGGTGGATTGATTGGACAAACAAAATCCAAAGCCCATTTCTCAAAAGGTACATAAGTACTTGGGGTTGTAGAGGCATTTCATCCGAAGGAACATGATTTCCCATTCTTTGAAAACTGTCACGTCTCTTAACATATTCTTTGGCATCCTTAAAAAGAGAAGTCCAATAGTATCCTAAGAGAAGGATTGTACAAGAAGTTCTTTTATCAGGGAAATGTCCTCCACATGGTTCATCATGGAAACATTTTAATTTCTCTAGTACTTCATCCTCTCTAACACATCTTCAAATGACTAAGTCAAGTCCTATTTTGTACAATTCTTCTTTTATCCATTAATAAGATGCACTAGTTTGAATAACCTTCATTTTCTCTTGAGGAGACAAGTATGACAGTAACTTCCCTGTAGCCAAATAATTAGAAATATCTGCAAACCAAGGAGATTTAATAGATACTGCAAAAATATATGAAAATTATCTTCTACAGGAACATCTTTATTATCATTTTAGATTCTAGATAGAAAATTAGCAATTGTGTTTTGCTTTCTAGGTCTATCCAAAATAGTAATACTGAATTCTTGTTGACAATAACCAAATTGTAATTCTACCATTGGTAATTGATTTATTCATTAAATATATAATTGCATAATGAACTTTGTGAATAAAGGTTTCATAACCAGTGATATAATGTCTGAATTTATTGATGGCATGTAGAACAGCTAAAAACTCTTTTTTTCTTACAATGTAATTCAACTCTGAAGCGGTCAAATTTTTGCTTGTATAGTAAATGGCATAAGGAGTTAAATCTTTCTGTCCTAGCACAACTCCTAAAGTTGTATCTGAGGCATCAGTTGAAATGTGAAAAGGTAGTTTTCAATTTGGTCCTCTTAAAATAAGTGTTTGGGAAATCTTTTCTTTCAATGTTTCAAAGGCTTTTTGGCAGTGAGAATTCCATATGGATTCACAATATTTTGTAATCAATTTGAAAAGTGGAGAGGCTATCTTCGTAAAGTTTTCTATAAATCTTCTATAATAGCCAGTAAAACTAAGAAAACTTATAACATCCCTTTGACAAGTAGGAATTGATAATTTAGAAATGACTTCTACCTTAGATGCATCCATTTTGGTTCCATTTCCTGAAATATGGTGGACTAAAACAATTCTCTCAGTGAACATCATAAAATAGTTTTCATAGCTTAATGAGAGATTTAATTCTTTACACCTAATGAGAATTTTTTCTAAATTTTTACGAGCTTCTTTAAAATAGTTTCCATAGATAGTAAAAGCATCCATGTAAACTTCCACACAATCATGAATTAGATCAGAAAAAAATGCCTAAAACTGCCCTTTGGAATGTTGCAGGTGAATTACATAACCCAAAAGGAAGTACCTGATAAGAATAAGTTCCCCATGGATAGGTAAAGGTTGTTTTATCTTGATCTTATATAGCTACTTGGATTTGGTTATATCCACTAAAACCATCCAAGAATGAAAAATACTTTTCCTGCCAATGTATCAAGGAATTGATCTATAAAAGGAAGTAAAATTGATCTTTTAAAGTAGCTTTATTCAATTCCCTATAATCAATGCACACTCTCCATTTTCCATTCTTTTTTAGAACAAATACCAAAAGTACGACCCACTGGTTGTCTGATATTTCATAAATGAAATTCACATTTAACAATTTTTGTAGTTCCTCTCTAACAATTTTCGTTAGGTTTGGATTCATCCTCCTCTCGGGTTGTTAGATTACTCTGACATTTTCTTCAATATAGATATGATGCATACAAGTGTTAGGATCAATTCCTTTCATATCAGTGTATTCCCATGCATAAGCAGAGGAATGTTCTTGTAACATCTTCACTAATTCTTTCTTTTGAGATTCTTCCAGATTATCATTAATATTCAAAGTTTTCCTTGGAAAAATTTCTATTAAAGAATTTCCAAATTTTTCCGTAGAATGCAAAGCCATTTGACGAGATGATAAATATTTAATATTACATTGTTCTTGAAAACTTTGATTTTGTTCACAATATGAGGAAGATTAATTATTTTTCATTAAATTCAAAATATGATCTTCTTCATCTATTTGTGAAGTAGCAAAAATTGGTCGTATATCAAAGTTTTCATTATCATCATCTATCCATGCTTCACTTTCTACTTCTATTGTTGTTTTTGCAGGAGGATATAATGTGAATTTCTTTGTCAAGCTTCCATCAGAGATAAACATATCACCAGATCTACAACTTATAAAATCATCAGTTGTAGCTAACCACGGTCTACCTAGAATCAATGGGTGTCCTCCTCGATTATTCTTGGGTATCAAGATCATGAAGTCAAGAGGACACCATCAGGTTTGATAACAGATCTATCTGTTAATTGTAGTATGTAGGTGTATATTGAAGATTAGGAAGTTTCAATTGATTCATAGTTTGTTTACTCATGATATTTATGGTTGCTCATAAATCAATCAATGTATTTTGAATCTCAATTCCATTAACATGTGTTTTCAAAATGGGATTTCCTGGATCTAGATATTTCTAAACTCTTTTCTTTCCCATCATGATATCTGCAATTTTCCCAATTAACTGGATTCTTTTAACTTCTTTTATTTTTCTTCCTGGTTTTTTAATACTTAACTCCTTGATTGTATTTGCAAATATTGGTATTTATTTGATAGATTGCAACAAAGGAATTTTTATACAAACGTTATTCATTTCATATATCATATCATAATTAGGCAACACAATCTGTTTTTCTTCCCCTTTGTCAATTTTCAATCTTTCAAGAAAAGGTGGATTTTGAACAAAAACTGAAGGTTGTTCTATAATGGCAGTTCAATTTATTGGAGTATCATCAGAATGTATAGGGGTGGTTTGTTTTTGAGTATTTTCCTCTTGATGAAGATATTTCTCTTTCTTAGAGAGGTTATCCTTCTCAGATTCCTGGATAACAATAGATGGTGACTTGTTTTCCAATACTCTACCAGATCTAAGTTGAACATTGTTAAGATCTAATGGAGTTATCACATAAGTTTGGAGATTCTTCCCTTCCATGTTGTAAAAATGTTTTGAGTTGTTATTCTTTGGATTTGGAAGTGGCCGAGAAAGCAGTTGATTTGGCATTTGTGGAAATGGTAATGAAAGTTTCGGGTTTGGATTTTGAGGTTGAGAGGGTTGAACATTCTATGGTGGAAAAACAGGGTAAGGTTGTTGAAATTGAGGATAATTTCCATAAGGATTTTTCCATCCTTATGCCCAAGGTTGAGGCCAAGGTTGCCAAGGCATGGGTGCAGTCCAATTAGTTTGTGGTGGTTGTGCATATGTTTGACTGTTGAAACCTTGAGTCATATTCGATTGTGGATTTTTTCATGGTCTCTTAGCAATAAAACAAAGAGGTTCTACTTGATTTGGAATTACTTCCTCTTGATAGACAACTTTAATAACGGATATTGAAGGACATTCCTTTGTGTCATGATTGTATGAACATATAACACGCGTTTCTACACTTTTTAAGTCAAGGGGGCATTCTCTCAAGGCATGCTTCTTTTTACATTTTAGACAAAAGATAGATAATGCAACATTTCATCGTTTTTATTTTTTTGTATTTTAAGGGTATCTATTTGTTCACTAAGACTCCCCAAAATATATGTTTTAAAGTTGTCAAACAAATTGCATATTTCAGCCCTACTTACTATCCCAATTGCATATTTTTTAATCATAGACATAAAACGATCCCTTGGATTTTTCCCAGTTCTTGCCTTTCCTCTTGAAATGTGTATGCATAACTCACAAATATCTCCAAATGATAACTGAGAAATATCTCCTTTACCCATCAAATTGAGAAGATCTATCCATTCATCTCTGATAGAATTCAGCAAGAGAGATTTCAAAGTTTCTTCGTCTAGATTATGCAATTTATCCCTTTTTACATTATAAGCAAATCTTTCACCGATATCTTCAGAATTTTCATCTTCTTTTTGCATCATTTTAAAGACTTCCTATTTAAGGTTATGGGGCATGCAATAATCCTTGTATTTGTCTAAGAATGCATTTTTCATTTCTTCCCATGTTCTTATAAAATGTGCTCCTAATCCCATAAACCATTTTAATGTTGCATCCTTAAGAGTGTCTAGAAACAATTTCAACTTTTGAGTATTAAGCAAGTAGTCATAGGATCTACACAAGACTTCAAACTCAAATACAAATGTTTCAGGATCCTAATTTCTTAATCCATGGAAATTAGGGAGGATAGAGGGTGAGATATTTTTCATTGTGGTTGTAGTGTCTTCATCAAAGATGGGAAATCCAGAAGCATCTGGATCTCCTCTACCAACTCCTCTTCCTCTTCCTCCACCTCTTCCACCTCCTCTATTTCCTCCTCTTCCACCTCCAATCCTAGGTTTTTCACCATTCACATTATTTACTTCTCCTTCCCCTTCTCCTGTTATTGTAGATTCCTCAGAGCTAATATAAGGTTCCAAAATTGGATTTTCTAGTTTTTCCTCTGGTTCTTCTATCAACGAAATGTTAAATAGGTTCTTCTTCTTCTTCTTATTTAATAGGGATTTCCAGTTATTTTTGTAGAAGTTGTTCTCTAGTTGAAGATATAAATATTAATCCTTATATTGGGGATGTAGGATCTTCTTCTTCTACTATGGCTTTAACAAAGGAATTTGGTGAATATTTAGGTAGAATTTCATATCTATGTACCTCAGGAAGTCTATGTCTGCCTGTAATTGATGGAATATGAGTTTGGGTGGTTGGTGTAGCGCTACGAGGTCGTGGTGGGGTGAGTGATGATGTTGGAATTAAACTCCTACATCTACTTATGAATCTACCTCTAGAATCTCTTTCCCTATGCATATCATTTTTATTTTTATTTTTTTAATGAAAATTAAAAGACTCCTATATAGAATTCCTCGAAAAAAACTCCAAAATGTTTGGTAATTTAATTGATATTAAATTACTACAGAAATTATCGACCAGGGCTAGTATACCAATGAAATGTATGTGCACTGTTTGTACTAGGAGTCCTTATTATTCAAGCAATTCCTAGATTAAATTGAGATATCGAGATGCACATGTTCTCTCTAACAACTGTCACTCTTACATGAAAGTAAATATGTCACTCTTTAACAAAAATGAAATAAAAATTATTACACTTGCTTAAAAGAAATATCACACTTTACTTGAAAGAAACATCACACTTGCTTGAAATAAATATCACACTTTTCTTGAAATAAATGTCACACTTGAAAATTGAAACTAAAATTATCACACTTGTTCTAAAGAAAGATCACACTTACATAAATAAATATCACACGTGCTTAACTAAATAATGAAATTAAATCTAGATCACTCTGACAAAAAAAGAGAAATTAACTCTATAATCATACTAACTGGAAATTGAAATCTTATTTACTCAAATGTAATTTAACTCAGATGTAACTCAAATTATATTGCAAATCCTAAATGAATCCACACTCTATCATACTACTGTTCATGTGCATAAGAGATCTCGACTTCACTCATTCATCCTACAACAAAATGATTAAACAAATCCTGATTGAAACCCTAAACATTCATTCAAAATCAAAATTGGATAGTTAGATGAACAAATTAAACACTACATAAAATGCAGGATTGAAATGTTAATTGAAAGTGATAAAACCTTACAACTCCAGGGGGCTCTCCTATGAGATGTAGGTAACAACATGACTTCTTCAAATGATTATATACGCATTGAGATAACGCACAACAAGGGTATCAAACAAAACAGAGTTTTTATAACTGTAAATGGACTTTTCCAAACAATATGCAAGCTTGTGTTTATCATGTCGAGAGGTAGATTTCTAACCTCTATCAAATTTTTTTTAGATATTTATGAGCCTATCCTACTCGACAGAGACTAAAAATAACACAAGAATATAATATCTCATGATTTCCTCATTATTTTCTATCGGAGAAGAAAATCATGAGGCTAAATATATGCTTCCATTAATTTTCTCGCTCGCCTGGTTCGCCTTCGGCTCCTTCTTCGCTGGTTGACTTCTGCGTTGACTGAGCCTTTGTGATGTTCTTATCATCAATCCAGATCATGAAAATAGGTAAATATCATTATGTCATCTATTAGCCACCTGCCCATATGTCTAGTTCCTCGAATGGAGTTTCGAAACCCATCGAACCTTCAACTATGCTGCAGAATCAATCATTAGTTGCAAAATTGGTGCAATAAAGTAGCTTATGCAAATATTGAGTTAAATAATAAAGAACAATGAAACTTATGAAATAAAAATTGTTTAAGTACCCTTATTGCCATGAACCTTGTAGACTGATGCTTAATTAGATTTATTAGAGTATAAAAGAAGGAGAATGGAGTGTAAGAAGGTGGTCAAAAAGAGACAATTTTGGTCTTCAATAGTGTATATGCATGAAATTATACTTTGAATTTTTACTGCATACACATCTTTGATTTGATGTCTTGCTGCCTAGCATATGCATTAGATTTATGTATCCATTGGCAAACTTTTTCAAATCCATATGTTCATTCAGTTGTAATTATTATATGTCGTTATGAAGGCATCTAAGTCATAGTAGCAGAGGTAGTGAAGGGATCAAAATAATTTCCTGTTTGAGATCGCTCATTATGGATGTATGCATTTGTGCCAAAATAAGCATGGTGTTTAGGGCTTGATTTTATGTCTCTAATAGTTTGGTTGTTGGAGAGGGATTGTTGTTTCCAATGTTGCACTCATTATTGCTTGTTGGTGGCATGAATTTTGTTTTGGTGCCTGTCTAATTAATTAAAGAGATGGTTCAGTGGAACTATAATTGTTTAATGTGAATTGAAGTTTTCATTTATAAAGTTATTGCACCTAGCCCAGAGACATCCTCTTGGTGCATTTTCCTGTAGAAATTCTCTCAAAATGGAATATGAGTTCAGTCGTGAATATTTTTAGGTTTTGAATGAACAAATGTAATCATTTTCAATGATCTTAGTGTTCATGACACTACGGGGATCTCAAGTTTAAGAGAACGACAACTGAGACAAGTATATAACCAGTGCAAGCATGGAACTATTGTTGTTATACGCTATAAATCAGAGTTCGTTAGTACGTGGACGCTGAATGATGATTTTACTGCAGATGTCACCCTATGGTGATTGTATTAACATAGTTTCAATTGTCTGAGAAGGGTTGAATATTTGGATGTTACGGTACCTTCTTTTCATCCTTCAGTATCCAATTTTAGTGCCTTGATCACAAGAGGATATTCAAATTCATTTTGAAGACATTCATTAGGCTTGTCTTCACTCTCTACAATCCATCTCATACTTGTCAAATTTTGCATTGTAAGCGAGATTTTACCATTAGAGAAATTTTGTGGTCTAAAATAGGCCTTTATATGTATATCCATTTATGTTGGGTCATCCACGCTCAGTGTGGCAGTTGGGCATAGCAGGACTCGAACATGCGACCATTAGGTTAAAAGCCCAATGCTCTACCACTGAGCTACATGCCTCGAATGATCCTGATAAGACCTGAGCTTGTGGCACCAACACTTGAGCCTTCGGCCTGAACACCTGAGCCTTCAGCATGAACACCTGATTCTGAGAACACCTCCGGCGGTGGCTGTCCCATCCTATATGATGGGAACCTTTAATACCCTAAAGAGTGCACTTTATCACTACAAACTTTTTTTTATAAAATAATAGTAGGAATAATAAAATAAGATTAGATTACATCATCAAATTTTATAGGGAAAAAATAAAATTATTTTTTCCACTCATATTTTCGACTTATATCCCTTTTTATTTTTTCCACACATATTTTCGACTTATATCCCTATGATTTTATTCAAATTTTGAGCGGGAGCACTCGTTGGATGTGGAATTTAATTCCTCATCCAAATAGTACCCATGTTGCATACTTTCGATACATCTCACTACACGAAATATGAGAAATATATGAAAAAATGTTATTGTAATCACGTTTTTCATGTATTTATCATTTTCTGTGTAGCAGGATCCATCGAAAGTATGAAAAATGGGTACTCCTTGGATGAAGAATTAAATTTTTCTTCCAACGAGTTATCCCGCTCAAAATTTGAGTAAATCCATAGGGAGATAAGTCGAAAATACAAGTTGAAAAAAACAGCTTTTAAAATTTTTTATTTTTTATTCTTTTTACTTTTTTACTCCAAAAATGGTGAATCATCCCCCATGGTTGACATCATCTTGAATCCTATTAATTCTTATAAAGTTTATTTTGGTTATACATTTTTGTTTTGAGGCCCATTTTAAACCTCAAAATTTCTCTAATGATTGTAGGCGAGTGCATTTTCGATTAAAGTCAATACATTTTATTTTTTGAAGATAAGTTATTGTAAAATGGCTCAAACTAATAGTGTTTTAGAGTAATTAAACAAACTCGTATTTTCTATTGTTGAGGAAACAGTGATTATCAACCAAGTCACTCTTGCTGATATCATAATCTATTTGCATCATGCTCAAGAGACAGTTGAGTTTCTCCAACTTGAGTCTCAACTACAATGAGATGAACTACAAAAATGAGTTGTAATTATGAATTAGTTCTTGTTCAAAACAACCCTTTATTTGAGCCTAACTCCCATAAGGAGTCGAAGATTGATCAAAATAATGGAGCCATTTTAGGAGAGGAATTGCATGTAGATGTGAAGGTTCAACCTCCCATTTCTTAGACCTTCATCAAACCTTGGGAAGAAGTTGTGAACAATAAGAATAGAATTGGTCTCAGATATGACAAGGATTTGTCCTTTCATATTCCAGAATACTCCAAGCCCAGCTAGTTTCGCAGCATTGGATTACTTCAAGACGATCCATCTTCACTTTCTCTTGTTGCATAACAACCACAGATTGTCAAATGCCAACTTTGTGATCGAGTTAGCCATATTAAAGATCAATGTTTTGATCTTCATCGTTGTGAGAATTTTGGTAAGCACACTTGTGGAGTACTAAAAAGGTATGTTTTTTATGATCATTTCAGTGGCTTTTCAGTAGAACTTGTAAACATTTTTGCATCATGAACTGGGAAAACGATAAAGAATTATAACAAAACATGTGAGATTAATATGCAAGACTTAACCGCTGACAATTGTCATTCCCTCGTGCAGGAAGGGGTGAAAACGAGGAGTTGTTGTTCCAAAGGAAAGGACAAGGACGAGGTAACTGTTGTCCCTTTGACGGGAGACCGAATGCAAACAAGGCTAAGTAGATCAAAGCAAATCGGCCCTGAAAAGGAGGTGAAGACACCAGCTCGGCGTAGGAGGGAAAAGAGATGATTAAGGATTAACGGTTCGGCGAATCCCTCAGGATCCTTGATCCTGAGGGATTGCTGCTTTATCTATTTTTATACTTTGACATCTCCGTCGTCACCCATATAAAAGGGACAACATTGTTAGCTCGGAGGAGTTCTACATGATTATGCTTTTATGTAATTTCTGTTAAGATCAAAACCTTGATCATCAAGTCTCGATAAGAACTGGTTCATTGTAATTTTGTTTCATGCATTAATACAAACTTGGTGATTATTTCATCTCTGCATCTGGATTAACCTCAAGCGGTGTACCCCTAGAGGCTAAGGGCCCGACCCTAGAGGACACTTGCTCCTGTATTATTACGATTTGATTTCTGCATGGTTTTCTTATCGTCATTATTTGGTAATCTAATATGCTTTATAAGTTTACATCACATGCTCTGTTAAGTTTAATTCATTAAGATTTCTATGAACAAAACTATTGTATTGACTCTGCATCATATTAATGTTCCTTTCAGAGTTGATTGAATATTATTAGTCTTAACTGAGTATTGTTACTATCTTATCACAGAGCTTTTGTGTTGTACATTCATGTTACAGGATTCATCTTGAAAGTTGTGTTCTTTACAATTGTTGGATTCAGAAGCAATGTTGTTCCATTTTGAAATGCATTCATATTCCTTTTAATTGGGACTGATGCTTAGATCAGATTACTAGTTACGTGTGTTATGTGTGTATATGGTTTCCAAGCGCTGTTCCATAACTTATCAGTAATCAGTGTTGTTCCATTAGTGTGTGTTGTTTGATTTGCCTTAAGAGTGAAAGATTGTTGTTTGATTACGATTAATGCATTTGAGTTAGTAGATTAAGTTTTATTACTGCTTGTGAGACTTAGTTGTTTAGCTACTGTTCCATTTCAGAATTGTTGTTCCATTACAGACTTGCTGTTCGATTTCTTATTTGTCGTTCCATTTTCTTATTTGTCGTTCCATTTCCTAGCATTTGTTGTTTTGGTGTGGGAGACGATCTAAGGCTGTAGTGAGCCTCGGCATTTACTGTCTGGTTCCCAGATCCGTGGTCTGTTCTCTAATTTCCTTTCCATCAGTTTCCAAAGGGATGGGTTATCGCTACCGAACCCTTGACTGATAAGTTGCCTAGTTTGCTGAGTGTGTGATTTACTCTTTTGAAGTAGCTTAGTTGTAGACAAGCATCCGTTTACTCTTGTATTTTTGAACGTTGTACTACTAGCATTACTCTGACAAATGATAGCCTCAGACTGAGACACTCTTTGAAATAATAAAACGCTCCCGGATTGACATATTAATGTGAGGTAATTAGAGGTGAAAGAGACCCTTTTTATAGCTCTATATTTGGCGTCGTTGCCGGGGAAAGAGTGTAGTCATTTGTCCTTTTTGCAGAGTAGTGTACGAACCTGCTAGGGAAGAGTTGGATTTTAAAAACGGAAGGTAAGAACCTGCATACGGAGTATGTAAAAGCCTTGCTCCTTTGTTCGCTTTCCTAATAGATTTGTTGTTGCTTTGTTTGAATAGAATTTAGTAGTTCATTTGAGTGCATGACTAAGCAGAAAAAACCAGAAAAAAATACCAAACCTCCATCCAAGCCTGAAAAAGCTAAGGGGCCGGTGACCCTTGGTCGAATGACCTTCATAGACGAAATCTACAAGAAAGCAGAATCTCAGCCATCAGTAGGACCCAGGAAAATCATTTCTAAGCAGCCTACTAGTTCCCTTCAGGCCACAGGATCACCATCTGTAGCCTTTGCTGAGGTGCATAGTCAAACTAAAGAGCAGGACTTTCAAGAAATTGAAAATTCTACTCCAGAACTATTGCAGGAAGGGAATTTCAGCAATCTTTGTGAAGGAGAAGGAGAAACAGGGGAAACCGAGGAACCAAGATCTCCTATTGGAACAAATCAGCCATTAAATAGCCCAGACAAGGGGAGTGCTGCAAAAATCATTGTTGAAGGAACCCAATCCCCTCAGACATCAGGCATTCTCATTATCCCAGATAGAGGAAGTGTTATTAAAACTATTCCTGTCAAAGCCATTCCCTCTCAACCTAGGAATACCCTCCTAGATATCCCAGAAGGTTATTGGCATATATTCGACCCTATGGCTCAAAATCAGCCAAACACTCAAACCTCTACATTACAATACCCTATAGTGGATTCTGCAGCAAATGCGCCTATGAAAGCAATCCCTCTTCAACATATCCCTACATTTCACGGTCTCACATCAGAAGACCCAGATGCATTTTTATTTGAATTTGATGTGTTGTGCAGGGGATATGATTACACCACTGACCCCCAGAAACTGAAATTATTTCCCTCTACATTAAAAGGGGCTGCTTTAAGATGGTTCATGGGATTAGGTGGTGGGGTTATAAATAACTGGGATCAAATGAAAGAATCCTTCCTAAAAAAATATCAGGATTATTGCAGGTCTAGAGAACTGAAGGACGAAATATTCCAAATGACAGCTAGACCGAATGAAACATTAGAGGAGTATGTGGAACGTTTCCAGTACAATCTACAAAGATCTCCTTATGCATCACTACCTTTACCTGATAATGTGTTAAAAACTGCATTGATAAGGGGCATGAAGGAACAATGGATCGAAACATTAAACATCATGGGAAAAGGGGATATTTATCAAGAGAATTTTGCTGACATTATTGATTTATGTATCAGGAGCTCGAGAGGTAGCACAAGAGTAAAACCGGCAGAACATGATCGATTTGTAAGAGATAATAAAATTTCAACAGAAGGAGTAACACGGGTAGAAATTGGAAATTTATTGGAAAATTTTAAAACTGATATTCTGGGGACACTAACTACACAACTTGATATTATGCAGGCTAAACAAAAGCAAATGGAGGCAGAACATAATTTGGCGATCTTCTGTCCCCGATGCAGGAAAAAGCATAGTCACAAGGAATTTCCACTGGATATAGTCCAAACATGTGCCATCTGTACAAAAGACCACATTACGGAGAGCTGCCCCTCACTTCCTGGGTTGAAAGCGGTATATAAGGAAGCGGAAGAAGAACCAAAATCGGTGTACTTGATCAACCAGCGCCGTCAGTGGCAGCCGAGACAATCTGGTATGTTTTCAGACCCAACTTCTTCTTTTCAGCTCCCACAATATAATGCTCAACAATATAATATGTGGCAAAGTCAATCCCAACCTCCGTTTCCAAACTGGTCACCACAGTCGTTTCCTTCTTCAAACCCGTGGCTGAATCAGGCAAGCCAATCTGGTTGGCCGAATTTCCCTTACACTCCACCATATTGGCAAAGTAGCCCATACCCTCCACAATGGACTCCCCCTACTTCACAAAGTTTAGCCTGGTAGACAAACTGGCAGAGACCGATGCATCAGCCAGTAGGAACTATTCCACTCCCTCAACCTACACTACCAGCCTTACAACAAAATCCCCAGTCTAATCTAAGACCACAACTCCCAGCCCAACCCAACCCCAATCCAAATAACAGACCGGTCCAATCTCTCCAAATTATAGAATCACCAGAAATAGGACCCGACCTGAGGGAGTGTAATGATCTTCAGTTAAGATCTGGACGTATTATTGAAACTGAGGGAGATAAAACAGTTCATATTGAAGATCAGTTACCAAGAGAACACCTGTTACAACAAGAGGATGTGAATAAGCAGCAGACTCATAATCAAGCAACCACATCCTCTCCTCCGTTCCCAGAATGATTAGTCATACCTCGACCTTTACAATATCCTGATTTTGACATTCTGAGAGAATTACAAAGCCTGTACATAAAAATTCCATTCCTCCAAGCCATTCAAGACATTCTCATATACGCAAAAACTATCAAAGAATTGTGCATAAAGAAACCCAGGAGGAATATAACAAATAATCCAAGAGTCCAAGTAGTCGGCACTTTATCTGATTTACTATCAGGGAAAGAAACACCCATTAAATATCAAGACCCAGGAAATCCAATTGTAACTGTTCAAATTTATGGTTAGACCATGTCTAATGCCTTAGTTGATCTAGGAGCTGCAATTAATATTTTAACAAACACTACTTGCCAAAAGCTCGGCATTACATCTATAGAACCCACCTCTACTTTGCTAGAATTGGCTGACGGATCTGTGGTTAGGCCGGAGGGTACTCTACATGATGTCATGGTCTCTGTTGATTCCTAGGAATACCCAACCGATTTCCTGATAATCAATTCAAAAACCCGACTTGATGGACACCCGCTGATTTTAGGTAGACCTTGGCTTGCCACTGCCGATGCTTACATTGGCTGCCCACAAGGAAATATGACCATAACCAAAGGGCCAAATATTAAGAATTTAGTTCTATATCCTCCAATGCAGCCAAGTGTCACAATAATTAAAACTAATAAGCACCTTGTATCATACCTTACTGATAACATTAGATCTCCATTAACTATACAAGAGGCAGTTGATTTTAAAAACCAAACAGAAGATGATGCCATTAATAATTTTATTAGCCAAACTAGATCTTGCACACAGTGTCACATGATAGAAGCAGCATTTGATAATGAACTAGAAGAAGATCCTCTGAAAGATACACATGATCAAACAATAACTGTTACTTCTGTTGCACATAATAAAATTGTGGAAATTGAACCCGGAAAAACCTTAAACATTAATGCCAACCTCACACCTGAACAAGAAATGAAGCTCATCCAGTTGCTAACAAAATATAAAGAAGAATTTGCATGGGATTACCCTGATATGAAAGGAATTGACCCCCAGTTATGTACACACTACATTTATATAGAAAAGGATGCCAAACCCATTCATCAACCTCAAAGAAAACTTAATCCTCATCTAAAAGATGTGGTAAAAGCTGAACTTCAAAAACTTTTAGATGTCAATTTTATTTATCCTATCTCTGATAGTAAATGGGTCTCTCTGCTTGTGGTGGTACCAAAAAAGAATGGGAAATGGAGAATCTATGTGGATTACAGGGAGTTAAATAAAGCAACACAAAAAGACCACTTTCCTCTCCCATTCATAGACCAAGTATTAGATACTCTAGCAGGAAAGAAATTCTTTTCTTTCCTGGATGGCTTCAGTGGATACAATCAAATTCAGATTGCCCCTGAAGACCCAGACAAAACTACTTTTACTTGTCCTTGGGGAACATTTGCCTATCGAGTTCTACCTTTTGGCTTATGTAATGCTCCTGTCACATTCCAAAGGGCTATCTTTAGTATTTTTGTAGATTTAATAAATGATGGACTTGAAGTATACATGGATGACATTACACCATATGGAGATGATTTTGATCCAGCATTAGACACCCTAGAAAAAGTCCTACAACGCTGCATTGCTACCAGGATTTTCTTAAGTCACAAAAAATGCTATATGATGATGACTGAAGGACTTATCCTAGGACACTATGTTTCAACAGCTGGCATTCAAGTAGACCCGACCAAAATCCAAATACTTTTGCTTATTCCCACTCCTACTACTCAAACGGAGGTACGCAGTTTTCTTGATTTTCTTGTTATTATAGGCGATTTATAGAACATTATTCGCACATTGCTGCACCTCTGTATGCACGAACTGGTAACGTTGATTTTCTTTGGACAGAAAAATGTGAACGTGCTTTCAAATATCTGAAGAAGCTCGTATCCACAGCCACAGTCCTTCGAGGACCAAATTTGGATTTGCCATTCCAGATATCATCTGATGCCTCAGACACAGCCATTGGAGCAGTCCTTGGGCAGGAAGAGGATAAAAAACCATATGCTATTTTTTATATCAGCAAAAATTTATCCCCTGCTGAATTAAATTACACTGTCACTAAAAACGAATTCCTAGCTATAATACATGCTGTCAATAAGTTTAGACATTACATTACTGGATATCTTTTTATCTTGTATACAGATCATTCTGCCATAAAATATTTAGCAAATAAGCCTGTCACAAACGACAGAATAACTAGATGGCTGATTCTATTGCAGGAATTTGATATCACAATCAAGGATCGACCTGGCAAAGAAAACCCGGTAGCTGATTTTCTCTCAAGAATGCCAAAGCCAATCGATGCAGCAGCAGTTGAAGATCAATTTCCAGACGAGCATCTGTTTGCTGTTGTTGTTCAAACACCCTGGTATGCTGATGTTGCCAATTACCTTGCAGTAGGTAAACTACCAAAACACCTAACCCCTAATGAACGCAAACAGATTGCTCAAAAGAGTGCTTGATTCTCGTGGATTGGGTGCTATTTGTTTCACACATGGGCAGAAATGCATATCAGGAGATGTGTTCGCGAAGATGAAATCTTTGACATTTTGAAAGCCTGTCATGATGGACCATGTGGTGGACATTTCGCTGAGCGCAGAACTGGACATAAAGTGCTGCAGACAAGGTATTACTGGCCCATGATTTTCAAAGATGCAAAGAAATTTGTCCAAGCCTGTGACAGCTGCCAGCGAGCAGGATGTCCTGGTCAATCTGACGAGATGCCTCTGAAACCACAGTTAGTCATTGAACCATTCGAGCGATGGGCTCTTGATTTCGTTGGACCTATCAACCCATCATCAAATCAGAAAACATATATTTTGGTGGCAACAGAATATGTCACCAAATGGGTTGAAGCAGAAGCATTGCCTAGAGCTACAGAGGACTCTGTCATACAGTTCCTCTTCCATCTATTTGTACGTTATGGTCTTCCAAGAGAAATAATTACAGACGGTGGACCACAATTTGCTGGGAATAGATTAGCTGCAACACTCAACAATTATCACGTCCAGCATAAAATCACTACTCCATACCACCCACAGGCGAATGGACAGGTAGAAAGCAGCAATAAAATAATAGAAGCAATTTTAACAAAAACTATTGCATCCCATAGACGTGATTGGGCTGCCAGATTACCTGAAGCACTCTGGGCTTACAGAACAATACGGAGAAGCACCACTGGTTACTCACCTTATCAATTAGTGTTTGGAAAACAACCCATTTTCCCTATAGAATTCGAAATCCAAACATTATGGACAACACAGGAAGTTGGCTTAGATTTAAGCGAGGCACAAATTAATCGATTGCAATAGATCAATGAGTTGGACGAAATTAGGCTCTCTGCACTTCAAAATACTGCCCTGATCCAACAGCAGCGGGCTAAATGGCATGATGCCCTCATTAAAAACAAAGTCTTCCACGAGGGAGACTGGGCTCTGTTGTACGATTCCAGGTTTCAGGACTTCCCTGGGAAACTCTAGACTCGTTGGTTGGGACCATACGAAATCCAAAAGGTACATGATAATGGGACCCTTACTCTAATCACTATTGACGGTTCTGGATATGCCTTCAAGGTAAATGGCCACCGAGTTCGTCTCTATCGCAAACCACTCACTCGGGAGTCCTTCTGCCAGCAGCTACGCCGAGACACTGATATGGAGATTCTGGGAGAGGAAGAGAAGTCTTCCTCACCTGTAATTCATTAAGGAATTCATTTCTTTTTACAATTTGTACATAAGTTCTTTTCTTTGAGTCGTTTTTTGTACATATGTTTGAATTAATGTTTTCCTGTCATTTTTGTTGTTCCTTTTTTTCAAAAGAACAACATTTTCGATTTTTTCCGTTCCTTTTCCAAAGGAATGGCATTTGTGTGTTCTAAAGGAACACAATCCTTGATTTTCTGATGTTCCTTTTTTAAAGGACAGCATCCTTGATTTTATGCTCTTCCTTTTCCAAAGGAACAACATCCTTGATTTTCTGTTGTTCCTTTTCCAAAGGAACAACATCCTTGATTTTCTGTTGTTCCTTTTCCAAAGGAACAACATTCTTGATTTTGTGTTGTTCCTTTTCCAAAGGAACGACATTTGCCTGTTCTGCTGTTCCTTTTCTAAAGGAACAACATTTCGATTTTTGTTGTTCCTTTTTCAAAAGGAACGACATTTCCATGTGTTTGTTGTTCCTTTTCCAAAGGAACCGCATATTTTGATTTTTCTGTTCCTTTTTCAAAAGGAACGGCATCTCCGTGTGTTTGCTGTTCCTTTTCCAAAGGAACAGCATATTTTTGTGTTATTTTTTATTTTGTTGTTCCTTTTTCAAAGGAACGGCATTGGAATGTTCTGCTGTTCCTTTTTCAAAGGAACGACATTTGCACTTTCTGCTATTTTGAGGTCTCCTCTTGGTCCTTTCCCCAAAGAACATCACTTGCATGCTTTTTCTCTCCTTATGAAGCACCTTGTCCCTTTTGCTGATCTAAATTAAGGATGCTTATTGCTCCTGTTCTTTCAAGTCTTTTAGAATACAGCTATGCATTTATGCAATGGATACAAAATCTCAACATACTGAAATCTGCTAATCATAAATCGCTATCTTTATAAGGCTCTGCATTGGTAAGAGGACAAAAGGAAGGACACACTTATTTATCATCTTTTGTTGTCACTGTTCTACTAATTCTGCTATGGCTGTTCATCTTTATCATGACGACCCTTTTTTTTCCTCTTTGATTGTTATTCAGGGATAAGAACAAAGGGTTTATATCTTCCTATTGAGATGTTAAGACTTCTTCCACCATTCCTACTCTTAAGGAGTGCTGAACCACCCCTTGTGTACAAAAAGGGAAGGTACTTGAAAAAAAAAAGAAGTAAATATGACTTATAAAGTTGTCAAATGCAGGATAGGGGGTCTCATCAAGAGCCAGCCTACCATGATCATGAGGACAAACGTGAAGTGGCATTCCCACTATGGCCACCACACCAGGGATATGGTCCAAAAGGTATATCAAATAAACAAACCTTGGAATAGGAGGTCTCATCACGAGCTGGCCTACCCACTTTTCGCTCCTTCCTCGTGAATGGCATTATGGTTAACTGGTTACCAAGCCAGCATAATGGCCTACATTTTGACATTACACTCCCTAACATATACACAAAGGATCATGGTTCCATGGGTGAAATAAACAACTCTGCCAAGGTTATGGACACCTGTCGGCAGCAGAGCACTGTTAATGGTATCAAAGTCACATTATTTACACCAATAGGTGAGTTATGAATACCCTTTTGTTTCTTACACCTTGATAATTGATCATATATCATTTCCTGAATTATATATAGCGCATGCAAATCTATTATCACCAATCATGGCAGAAGTAATTGACAATGACCGCAGGAGATTTAGAAAGTACGAAAGATGTCCTCTCCTCTCAGCCTCGCATCATATCACAGCAGCCTCTTACGTAATACGCGATCCAACTTTACGCCTCGATTTCGGTAATTTGTTGTTTTTCTAAACATGGCATATTTTCATACGCTGTTCCTTTATGACTCTGTTTCAGATCGGGTGTTGCTCCTTTATTTGACAGCTGGGACAGCCTATCACATTGCGGGGGGGAGGTTAACCTCATTATTCCCTGGATTACGTGTCAGCTCACTATTCGGGAAAGTTGTGTACTAGGGTATGGCACGGCTTAATGGCATGCTATTTTTATTTTTGTTACACGAATTGCTGTTCATAAGTCATTTCTGTTGTATACTCTGTTTTTCCAAACAAGTCTTGCGTCTATTACCCTCTCTGTGTTTCAAACAGCACAAACAGTTGTTGTTCCATTGAGAATTCACAGTGAAACCATGGGAGGTAGAGCGATCCGAAGGGAACCGCAGGTGTTGACAGTCTCCATTGCTGCCCGGGAAATCCTGGCAAGAGCAGGGTGGCTGACTTATCTCAACCGCTTGCAGGAGTCTAATGAGACAGTGGTAATTGAATTCCTACAAAATTTGCAGGAGGATTACTCCACATTAAGGGGGAGACAGATAATAGTCACCGATGACATAATCGCAGAAGTCTCAGGACTACCAACCACCGGACCTATATGGACGTTGAAAAAGGAGAGATTGCAGAAGATTATAGAAATCTTCCATGACGAGGGCGAGAGCTTGGAATTTAAAGGAAAGGGAATTCTGCCAGCAACGCTAGGAGAGCCTTGGGCAAAATTGGCAAGAACCGTGCAAAGTTACATCACCTGCGAGGGTAGAAAAGAAGTGATAAGACCATGACATCTTAAACTCTTAACTGTTCTAAAACAGAAATGCTCTGTAAATTTACCTGCACTTTTGAATTCGTTACTTCATGACGTTGCACGGAGCTTAAAAAAGGCACAGCATGTAGAGTCAGTCGTTAGTCACCATGGGTTAATTCGATTAACTGTAAGTCATAGCCTCACCCAGCAGCAGAGCAGCTGGAAAGAGCTAATTGCAATGATTGAAGGGGGTTTGACAGCACCATCCCCAAAACGTAAGCATGCCACCAGCACACCTAAGCGTCCAGAAAAACGCAGAGAATTAGCAAAATAGAAACATGTCGCTAGTACATCCGAGCGTCGAAAAAAACGCAAGGAATCGGCAAAGCGTAAGCATGCCACCGGTACACTCGAATGGCCAGAAAAATGCAGGAAATCGGTCCAGTTAGCACGAATACGAGGGAGGCTGGAACAACTCCAGGAAAACACTAACCAGCCAGTAGAAATTGAAGATGAGCAACCCTCACGGCCAAAAGAAGAGGTCGAGCAATCTGATGGAGAAGAGAAAGAAGAGGCCGAGCAATCTGGAGAAGAGGCCAAGTAATCCGAAGAAGAAAATGAAGCAGAAGCTGAGCAGTCTGAAACAAAAGCTGAGCATTCTGAAACAGAAGCCGAACAATCCAAGCAGGAGGAGGAAATGGGACAGCAGGAAGGTAGCCCACCACAGGACCCAGTAGGAGAAGATTAATTGGCCGAAGTCTTGGCCAATATGGGTGAATATGGCCAACCTTCCAGTCCATCACACCTCCATGACAATCCCAGGAGGAAAATGCACCTGAAAAACCACATGCAAAAGAGGCAGAAGAAGAAAATCTGCCTGTTCATGAGGAAGAAAAAATAAGAGATACTGAACAGGAACAATCCATTCCTAAGACACTGGAAGAAATTCTAAAGGAAGCAGGGGCAGAAAAGGAAGTTGCCCAAGAATTGACAGAACCAGTTAGGGTTCCTACCTCAGAACAGCCAGAGCAGAACAATGAAGAAACACTCCAGGAGGAAGACCCAGGGACTAGTCACGGCCCAGGCCGCAGCAGACAGCCTGTTGTTCCTTCTAACAAAATTTTGGAAATTAAAGAATTGCGAAAGGAATAGTAGAGATTATTGAGCATAATAGCCCAGCTCCACCAGCAAATTAGGATCCTGAAAGCAAGGCAGAGGGTAAGAAAGATTGCAGGAAAGAAAAAGGTAACCACTCCAGCAAAACCCCGCAAGGCAAAAAGGCAGAGGATCAGAATTCGTCTTGCTGTTCAAAACCCTGTTGAAAATCCAGCTGCTGTTCCAAATGATGCTGAAGAACGGACTACTGTTCCATTTGAAAAGGAACAACAACAGACTGATATCCACGTTAAAATAGAAATGGATGATATGATGACCTGTGACAAGGAAATTCAGACGGAGGCACCACCCTCGAGGGTGATAAGGGTTCTGAACTCAAAGAAACACAATAAGAAAGTTCAGGTAAAACTCTCGGCCTCCACTGCTGCATGGAGAAGAGATCCAAAAACAGTAACCTTGAGAAAGGGGTTGAAGCAAGCTCAACAAGAAGCAGAAAATCTTAGAGAGCAAACGGTCCCTCGCGAAAAATATGAAGAGCTACAGCAGCAACTTAGGAACGTCAATCAATCTGAAAGCCAGGCCTTTGAAGGTTGGCGGAAGGAACAAGAGAAAGTTGCAAGGGTAACTCGTAGGCTAGATATTGTTGTCAAGCAGATGGATACCTTGTGTTCTTTATACAATGACCTCTTAGCATGTAGGGCCCCTGCCAAAAATTATGCCCTGTTTTTACTAGAACGGTATCTGCAATTAAAAATAAAAGTTGTTAAAGCAGGTGCTCCCATACAAATTAACACTGTCAATGACTTTATAGACTGTTGTAAACACTACGGGGTGAAAGTCCAGAGACTGTTGTGCGAATTCTATTTGCATAACCTTGTACTAGACCATTAGACTGAGTTGAACCCTGGCCCCTTTGTTGGAGACATCCAATTGCAGGAATTCATCTCATTCGGGGTTAATCAGATTAAATGGCTCAAAGCCTATAATACTTTCCAGAGGCAAGAAAACGGCCTAGATTTGTGGGTAAGGGCTGAGCCTAGGAACCCAGTACAGTTGTGGAAAGCATATAGAAACCTCATGAAGACTCCGGGTGTCATTGAAACATTAGGACCCATGCATGTGGCACTCATTCGACAAGGATTAGAATACTTTCTTTCTATCAAATACCTTGCCATTGATGCAGCTAAATTTCGGTATCAAATCTCTAATCCGAATATCCAGCTCAGGGAACCGTTTAAGTATGAGAATTTTAAATTAGCTGCCAATCGTTTGCACCTTTATGGTGAAAGCATTCTGAGAGCAGGGCCATCCTGGTTAGGATATAGGTTCCGGAGTCCAATTATTTGGCACCCTGCACCCGGATACCAAGCCCTGTATGAGATGCCTGAGGGTCAAACAGGCCATTTCTTTGACTACCTAGTTACTCATCATGGCTGTAGGCCTTCGCATGAGATTCCTTCTCCAGCCTATTCTCTCACTGCCTTGCATGTCAACTACAACGTTTTCATGAGGGCATGAAACAGGGTAAGCAAGGGGGTGTGTGGAGTACTAAAAAGGTATGTTTTTTTATGATCATTTCAATGGCTTTTCAGTAGAACTTGTAAACCTTTTTGCATCATGAACTGGGAAAACGATAAAGAATTATAACAAAACATGTGAGATTAATATGCAAGACTTAACCACTGACAATTGTCATTCCCTTGTGCAGGAAGGGGTGAAAATGAGAAGTTGTTTTTCCAAAGGAAAGGACAAGGACGAGGTAGTCGCTGTCCCTTTGACAGGAGACCGAATTCAAACAAGGCTAAGTAGATCAAAGCAAATCGACCCTGAAAAGGAGGTGAAGACACTAGCTCGGCGCAGGAGGGAAAAGAGATGATTAAGGATTAACGGTTCGGCGAATCCCTCAGGATCCTTGATCCTGAGGGATCGCTGCTTTATCTATTTTTATACTTAGACATCTCCGCCATCACCCATATAAAAGGGACAGCATTGTTAGCTCGGAGGAGTTCGACATGATTATGCGTTTATGTAATTTCTGTTAAGATCAAAACTTTGATCATCGAGTCTCGATAAGAACTGGTTCATTGTAATTTTGTTTCATGCATTAATACAAACTTGGTGATTATTTCATCTTTGCATCTGGATTAACCTCAAGCGGTGTACCCCTGGAGGCTAAGGGCCCGACCCTGGAGGACACTTGCTCCTGTATTATTACGATTTGATTTCTGCGTGGTTTGCTTATCATCGTTATTTGGTAATCTGATATGCTTTATAAGTTTACATCACATGCTCTGTTAAGTTTAATTCATTAAGATTTCTACGAACAAAACTATTGTATTGACTCTGCATCATATTACTGTTCCTTTCAGAGTTGATTGAATATTATTAGTCTTAACTGAGTATTGTTACTATCTTATCACAGAGCTTTTGTGTTGTACATTCATGTTATAGGATTCATCTTGAAAGTTGTGTTCTTTACGATTGTAGGATTCAGAATCAATGTTGTTCCATTTTGAAATGCATTCGTATTCCTTTTAATTGGGACTGATGCTTAGATCAGATTACTAGTTACGTGTGTTGTGTGTGTATATGGTTTCCAAGCGCTGTTCCATAACTTATCAGTAATCAGTGTTGTTCCATTAGTGTGTGTTGTTTGATTTGCCTTAAGAGTGAAAGATTGTTGTTTGATTACGATTAATGCATTTGAGTTAGTAGATTAAGTTTAATTACTGCTTGTGAGACTTAGTTGTTTAGCTGCTATTCCATTTCAGAATTGTTGTTCCATTACAGATTTGCTGATTCGATTTCTTATTTCCGTTCCATTTTCTTATTTGCCATTCCATTTCCTGGCATTTGTTGTTTTAGTGTGGGAGACGATCTAAGGTTGTAGTAAGCCTCGGCATTTACTGCCTGGTTCCCAAATCCGTGGTCTGCTCTCTAATTTCCTTTCCATCAATTTCCAAAGGGATGGGTTATCGCTACCGAACCCTTGACTGATAAGTTGCCTAGTTTGCTGAGTGTGTGATTTACTCTTTTGAAGTAGCTTAGTTGTAGACAAGCATCCGTTTACTCTTGTATTTCTAAACGTTGTACTACTAGCATTACTCTGGCAAATGATAGCCTCAGACTGAGATACTCTTTGAAATAATAAAACGCTTCCGGATTGACATATTAATGTGAGGTAATTAGAGGTGAAAGAGACCCTTTTTATAGCTCTACAACACTCATCATTAAGACAAATGTTATAGAAACAAAACTCCTACAAGAACGAAGATTTACCTTAGATGGATCGCTTCTTAGCAATGGTCTTCAACAACCAAGAAGATATACTGGTCATACCACATAATTTTTTCTCGAGTATTGATTAGTATTGCAATGAAGGTTTCTTCATCTTCCCACCTTGTATCTAACATGGGAGTTATTGATGATCAGTTAACAGCTTTGAAATTTATCAAGTGAGCCTGAGCCACAACCCAAACCTGCTACTTGAGCGTACATCCAGAGACAGCCATAGCCAGATCCATAGTTGTAGCTAGAGACAGAGTAATGCCCCATGAACATGCCTTTGGCTAGTGACCTTCCTTAAACCACCACAAGTTGAGACCTCCCTTTTTAGGTTGAGGTTCTTCTTCTTTTTCTATAGGTTGAGACCACCCTTTTCTAGGATGAAGGTCTCCTTTTTTATGACATTAGGAACACTTCCTCTAGAATAAGACTTCAACTTCTAGCCAAATTTGGAGTTGTTCCAGGAGCTGCTTCAAGCTTTAGTTCCAAAGTTGGTGGTCATCCTTAAACCACCAGTGGTTGAGACTTTGAGTTCTCCCACCTTTTGGTTTGTGGTTTTTTCTTCAACCGCCATTTTAGAGATAACATTCAACCATTAGTTGTTATACTTCTTTGTATTTTAGCTCTATTCTTGGACTCTCATATACACCCCTTCGGATTAAGGGGTGGAATGTTGGACACCTAGTCCATTAGGGTTATGGTGCATTATGTAATTAGTTACTAAATTCCAGGAAACCCTTTAAACGGAATCCAATTATTTCAACATTGTATTTATATGTACAATATTCCTAATACAAATTGAATTAATTTTTCCAATTGTTATTCCAACACAACCTCTTCTAAAATAGAAACCAGTGTGTGCACACGACATCTTTGAATATTATTAAACCAATTAATGGTGATCATGGAATCACCAAAAATATGTAAGTGATGACATTTTTTTAATAACAAATAAGAGGAAAAACTTAAAGCTTAGAATTTCTACATAGATGTTTAAAACATGTCCAACCTCCATGCAAATATGCCACATCAAGTGTATATATATATATATATATATATATATATATATATAATCCATTAAATATTAATAATAATAATTTATATTACTTTATTCCAATGTTTGTTTTCTTTTATAAAAAAACTTTATATGACTTTTAAAATTCTCTTCAAAAAAATCATTATAAACAATCTTATGTAATTTGAAGAGAGTTACTTACTAATTATTCATTGCACATTAATAATATTCATTTATATTTTAAGTATGGGGGTTTACACAGTGCATTATATTAGATATCATTTTGGGATTGAACTGCATTAAGTAAGTCATTCACGTATGACCATTTCCATGAGAGGTAGTCGTAACTGACTAATTTCTCATGATTTTTGAATAGTTCACTTAGCACTCATTGGATCAGGTGATGCTTACAGGGGTGAAGAAGTGGGATTGAACCTAGAGAAATGAATCACATAGCGTCAATCATCACTTCCATGGCTTGCACCCAGTAACCAGGACTTCCCGGGAGGTCACCCATCCCAGATCGCCTCTGGCTCAAGCGCGCTTAACTGTGGAGATTTCCCCACAATCAAGCCCACTTAGCTTGCTACCCCATTTGCAAAACCTTAGCAAGTATTGTGCCTCATGAACCATTCAAGTAGAGATCCCTTCACTCTTTTTGAATTTTAAGTATGGGGGTTTACGCAGTGCATTATGTTAGATATCATTTTGGGATTCAACCGCGTTAAGTAAGTCATTCACGTATGACCATTTCCATGAGAGGTAGTCGTAACTGACTAATTTCTCATGATTTTTGAATAGTTCACTTAGAACTCATTGCATCGGGTGATGCTCACAGGGGTGAAGAAGTGGGATTGAAACTAGTGAAATGAATCACATAGTGTCAATCATCACTATCGGGGCTTGCACCCAGTAACCAGGACTTCCCAGGAGGTCACCCAACCTAGATCACCTCTGGCTCAAGTGCGCTTAACTGTGGAGTTTTCTTCAGAATCAAGCTCACTTAGCTTGCTACCCCATTTGCAAAACCTTAGCAATTATTGTGCCTCATGAACCTTTCAAGTAGAGATCCCTTCACTCTTCTTGAATTTTAAGTATGGGGGTTTACGCAATGCATTATATTAGATATCATTTTGGGATTCAATTGCGTTAAGTAAGTCATTCACGTATGACTATGACCATTTCCATTTCTATTTTTATAGAAATTTCCTATTCTGCAGTGTATTTCATTTCAACAACATGTTGTGCCTTTTTGTTTTATAAATAAAACTCTTAAAATGAATAGACCAGTAAATATTTAAAAAACACATAAAACTGAGTGCTTTTTGTTTTATAAATAAAAATTTTAAAATGAATAGACCAGTAAAAAAATATGAAGCCTACCACTTATAAAAATACAAAAATCTTAAAAGAATCCTATAAAAGATTTCGCCTTTCTCCCAACCAACTATACCTAGAAAAATACAAAAAAATTAGAGAAATACTGTGAACAATTTGGCTTTTCTCCACAACCAACGGTATCAATACAAATGGCTAAACACTCATACAAATTATTTCAAACATATAAACTTATCAATAATTTTATACATATAAATATTGATAAAAACACTAATCATAAATCATAGCATATTAATTTAATAATAAAGTTAATGTTCTATTAGAATGTTTTGCAAATCAAATCCCATGATATGTGCTCCTTACCCATTGTCAAATTTAAATATAGGAAAAAATGTACTTGCGTTCATATACATTTCTTTGAATGACAACCGCATGTTATGTTTTTATAGGAAAAATTAAAGTTAGGAAAAAATGTACTTGCGTTCATATACATTTCTTTGAATGACAACCGCATGTTATGTTTTTATAGGAAAAATTAAAGTTTTGAGGAGTTTGGAAATGAAAAGTAAATATGGTCATTTAACATTATTGTCGTATTTTTATTTAAAGTAATTAAATAATATCTTGAATTTAGAAATATTTAATAATAAATGGTTTATAAATATTGTAAAATTTAAATGTTTTTTATTGTAATTTATATAATTAATTTAAAAAATTAAAAATAATATTTTTTGATAAGTAAAATGTATAATTTTGTTCAATTGATTTTATCTAATAGTACTTTTACTATTGGAAAGTTAAAGTTTAATTTTTTTTTAATCCAGTAACACTTTTATTATTGAGAAGTTATGAGTTCAATTTTTTAAATATTTTATAGCATACTTTATGAATCACATAGAAAAAAAATAAAAGATATGAGATTAAAATTATTTGTATTTGAAAACATATCATCTAGTATTATAGCTTTGATAATCATATGAATAAATATTGGATTTCTTGCAAATAATATTTAATTCTCAAAATTGGATTTTTTGTAAATAATATTCAAAGTTCTTTTTGGTCCTTTGCAATATCTAAACATGTGAGAACCTTTTCTTCAAATACAAAAACTGAGATAATTTCTAGTGTGATTTTATTTAAATAAGAGTGTTGAGTCAACTCATATTAAGTGATGATGATCAACTTTACTTATCATAAATTTTATCATTTAAGTAAATTCTGTTTAGTCGGTTTTGTCCAGATTATTGACAAATGTGTAGAAACTAAAAACTATGTCGTTGTATACAATACTGACAAGAGGTTTTTTTTTCTTTTTTAGGAAAACTATCTCATATAAAGCCTCTCAAAAAAAAACAAAAAGGAGACATTCATCATGGAAGATTTATCCTTACTATTTCCAACCCTCTATGAAGGGCTTGTGGAAATATTTTGTAACAGTGTCACCTATCTTCTTAGTAACTTGCCATGTAACAACAAAAAATTGTAATTGGCTACATTCTTTTTCAATGGAAAATATGAAAAGAAGCTCAAGGCTTAGAGTTTATGCATAGTTGTTTGAACCCTTGCCTAACTCACTCTGGATGTTGAAAGAGTGATTTTCCTGTAGGAAGAGAACAATCCCTCCACCACAACCACCTCTAGACAAAGTTGCCTCATCAAAATATGCCAATAATATATATATATATATATATATATATATATATATATATTATTTACAATAATTATACATTAAAAATAATAATATTAATTTAGATTAGTTTATTCCAAAAATCTCTTAAAAAAATCTTTATATTACTTTTTTATAATAAAAAAAAAAAAATTAAATTCTAAAATAATATTTTATTTTTTAATGTAAGTTAAATAAAATTATTTGCTATTTCACCTAATAATTATTTATTAGACATTAATAAAATTCATTTATATTACTTTATTTAAAAAATCTAAGAAAGCATTTGCTCTTCTAAAACCAAAACCATAATTTATGGTCAAAATAGAAAACAGAAATTATATCTCATTCTTATATATATATATATCAAAAATTATAATATTTTTGTAATATTTTAAAATTAAAAAATATTATATATATATAACTGGCTTGAGCTCCCCCACGCTGTCGTTTCAATCACTCTCCTAACCTCAAGAATCAATATTCATGTTTGGTAATGTATTCAAATTGAACATTAAATCGTTAACAAATATTAAATATTTAAGAAATTTTGTGAATGATTCGCTCTTTCTCCATAATAGACCATATCAATACAAATGGCCACATACTCAGAAATTGCTTAAAAATATAATCATATCAATAAAAATATAAAACTTAAATTTTTTTTTTATTATTATTTAATTTAAGGAAAAGGTATATAATGCAACATATTTCAAGATTATACTTATATATATCATTAAATCCTCTCAATTACTTAAAATGCAATTTTTAACAAAATATTTCTCACTTTACATTATAGAGTTACCACTTTCAATACAATTTTAAAAAAATATTAAATGGTAGATCTTAGATTTTCCTGATATTCCTCACTTTACATCACAGAGCTATTACTCATTTTAATATGAATTCTAAAAAATATTAAATACTATATCTTAAACTTTTGTGATATTCTTTACTTCACATTACAAAGCTACCACTTTTAACATAAATTTAAAAAATATTAAATACTAAATTTTAGAATTTTGTAATCCATTTTCAAATAAACAATAAATCACAACTAAAAACAGCACATAACCCAATAATTCACACAATATTTATAATATTAAACGCTGGAAAACAAAGCCTTCCAACACAGAGTTGAACAAGTCACACAATATTTATAATCTTAAACCATAGAAAACACAGACATGTGCAAGACAGAGTTGGACACATCTGTATTATTTAGTTGAACAACTCACACAATATTTATAATCTTAAACCATAGAAAACACAGACATGTGCAAGACAGAGTTGGACACATCTGTATTCTTTAGGATTCAGAGAGTTGGACATATCTGTATTTTATTTAGGATACCATATATTTACTTAGGAAGCAACTCCATGGCATCCTGTGCGAGGGATAGAATGGGGACGGTGTGCCTGCTCAACCCCTTACTGCCCGAGAAGGCGCTGTAGTATTCCCAGTCCGACGTCGTTTCCATCACTCCTTGCAAGGCTTTCTCTAAATCATTCACCAATTCTGGTTTCTGCTCTACTGCACCTTTGTCCCTCTTCAAAACACCTATCAGGACCTCGATGCTGTACATCCTGACATTGGGAACCATCTTCGATGGATATGGGTGACTCTCAAAAACCTTCACCAGTTTCAACAACATCAATTCTCGCAACTCATGATCGAAATCCCATTTGGTCATAAACCGTGCAGCCAATCCTATGGCTGCTTCCTGGTACTCGCATGAATGTTTCTCCCTCAATCCTATGGCCACCCGCTTATGCTTATGGTTGCAGGAATTTTCTTTCCTCACAAACTTCAGAATCTGATAACAACACATCACAAAGAAGTTAAGTTAGCTTAGATTTATTTTAAATACGGATTTAATATAAATGTAGAGAAATTCAATTTGCAGCATGAATTTTTTTATCACATTATAATTTTTTTATCAAATTATTATAATTTTTTTATCAAATTTATTATAATTTTTTTAGATGTTTTAAAATTTGTATTTTAATCTACATAAACAAAATTTTAACTTGATAAAAAATAGATACCTTTATGCATCACATCAACATCTAAGCTGAATGATAAATAACCTTATTCATCACATCGGTATCTAAGCTAGGCTGTAGAATAAGCCTGTGTACTCAATGATTAAATGAAATTATTTTCAGATCATACTGCAAAGCAAGACTTTAATTTTCAAAAGAAAGGCTGAGATTTGAATACAATCTTCTACCTGCTCTGCCAGTGCAGTGATTTCAGTCGGTTTAACGTAATTTGCATCTGCGTATTCAAGCAGATTTCGAAGAATTCTTGCTGCATGAATACCTTTAACGGCGTCGTTCAGCATGGAGATGAGGCTTGCCACTAAATTCGGGTGACGTTCCACCTTAATGCTCATCATTTTTTTACAGTTATGCTCCGACTCCAGCGAAAGGAGACCCAGGGCTTCTCCTGCCGTCTTGACAAGTTTCTCCTTTTCATCATTATTATTAATTCTCTCCATCAAAAACAAAGAGAAGAGCTTACGCAGAATTCCGCCGGTACGGCCAATGCTTTCACGGCCCTTTTGTTCGTGAGCAAGATTTGTTAACGTCTCGATCGCTAGGATTCGCAGATCATCTCTTTCTGTGCACTGAAGAACGTTTCTGAGATTGCTTATGGCGAAGACAATCCTCAACATCCTTTTCCTCAGGTCCTTCCCGGTCGAGCCTGTAGTGCTGGCCAGAGTTTTCACGATCTGCAGAGCGAGCTCTTCCACCTCAGTTGCGAAGGGGATCTTCTTATCCCTCTCGATTTCCAGTTGGAAGGCGTTGGGTTCGAATTGGAGGTCGCTGGGTTCTAAGTCTGTGAGTGAGATAATTTTAGGAATTAGCCCTCTGCTGATGTTGATTTTATGGCGGTTGGAGCGCTCTTCTGCCAGCTTTTTCACTATGGTCAGTCCCAGCGAAACAAAGCCTCCTTCATTTGAGTCGTTTGAGTACAGCAGGGTGGCCACAGATTCCATCAACCCAGTAATGGCCGTCACCCGAACGCAATGCCGCTTGTTCTCCACCAATTTGGAGATGATCTCTGCAGCCGCTTTTCGAATCTCCTTCTCATCCACGTTCTTGAAATTCAGCATGTCGATTAGCCTCTCCACCACATCTTTCATGGTTCCGATTGCCCTCAAAGTTCTTTCTGCAAATTGCTCATTTCTCGCAAGCGCGGACAATACTCGAGCACCTGTCAGCGGCCCGTCCGCGCTGCTGGACTGAAGCAACTCCACGCTGTAGGACACAAATTCCATCTTCGAAGCGTCGAAAATGTTACCTTTGACGCACCGCGAATATGTATCATACAGAAAACGTCTGACAGTGTGGAGCTCAGGCTTGTCGAAGTTGAAGCCATAAGCATTGTTCACCTCCTCCAGCAATTTCTTCGCATTGATCTTCCAGTAGGTCTTCTCCAACAGAAACAGAAACGCTTCGGCCAGAGACAGGGCGTACAAAATTATGACCGCCGATTTCAGATTCATGATATCCTTACCCATTGAACCTACGATGTAGTTATGCCTTAGTAGCCGATAGAGAGACAAACCCACGATTGTCGAAGCGGACAACAATTGCAGGCAGTAGAGAAAACTGACCATTGACATTGAACAACATCTCTTCTGAGAATCATGATGATCAGAATCTTCTTCTTCACTGTTTTCTGAGCTCCAGCATCCGAAGATCTTAATTGAGATGGAGTAGCAGGTATTATAGAAGCCGTTACCTACCCCTCTAGCTTCCTCGCTGAGAGTTTCCATGGATTTTAGCGTGTTCTCATGGTGCCACACCACCTCTTGGCTTCGGCTGAAGATCCGAACACCTTCTGTGAACAATATTATAGTGACGCACCAGAAGTCAGCCGTTTTTAAATTTCCTGCAAATCCTCCGAGCACGACGGCGGTTGCCCAGAGGAAGGCCAACTTTCCGAGCCCGCTGGCTACCTTCTCCAGAAAGGCAAGCTTAAACGCAAACCAAGTTATTTTATTCTCTGGGAATGCCGCGGTGTCTCTGGGCATGACATCCAGAAGTACCTGTGTTTCTGTTACAGGTACAATCCTATGACCGGCCGTGGGATTCTCCATAATATCGCGAAACACAGGAGAGGGGAATTTAATTTGTGCTAATATTTAAATGCCGTAGCCAAACTCAACTCAGGATTTTAGGTACGAAGGTTTTAACCCAATATTTATTGATGCCTTGAAATAACACCCAAAAAAAGACCTCAATGCTTTGCAAGGCGAGGAAATGGCAAAGAAATTAAGGCCATGGCAAAGAAATGGATGGAGGGATCCGAACGGCAAGTACAGAGGAGAGGGAAGGAAATTGCAAGGCAATGGCAAAGAAATGTGTGTATTGACTTCACCAAAGAAATGAGGGGCAAATTCACTTTCGGAGATTAGGAGTAGGGGGAGTAGCGTGCTTCCAAGGTTGAGCTAGCAACGGGAAAATTTCAACAAAAAGTTCTTGAAATTTTTTTCTACCCATTACTTTTATCTGTGGGCCCGGCCCACCACAACTTCGTCGAAATGTCTTTTGATCGGAGTAGCGTGCTTCGAAGCTTGAACTCTCAATGGGAAAATTTCAATAAAGTTATTGAAAAATTTAACCCATGGCCCAACCCACTACAACTTCGTCGAAAGGTCGCTTGTCATCTCCAACCGGAGTATCCGCCGTTGATATGATTGATTCCACTATGGATTGTTTTTTTTCGAAAAAGCACATCGTTGTTTAAAATTGGTTTTATCTTTCAAGAAAGTTATCGAAAAAATTTCGACGCTTACGTTTCAACTCTTTGGCCTGACCCCACCACTCCCTGGTCGAAAGGTCGGTTGTCATCTCCAACAGGGTTTTTTTTATGAGAGTCCCTGTCGTAATAAGGAGAATCAATGTCACACGGCAACTAAATTTTAAAAAAAAAAAAATTATTAAAAAATATATGGGGTGAAAAAATCTAAAATATATCTGAAAGGAAAAAAAAAAATTCTAAATTTTTAAAACGATTATGGGTCCATTCCAAACCTTACTTGGTAGTTTGTTCATTGAAAAAGCCATACATTTTTTATGAGAGTCCCTGTTGTAATAAGGAGAATCAATGTCACACGGCAACTAAATTTAAAAAAAAAAAAAATTATTAAAAAATATATGGGGTGAAAAAATCTAAAATATATCTGAAAGGAAAAAAAAAAATCTAAATTTTTAAAACGATTATGGGTCCATTCCAAACCTTACTTGGTAGTTTGTTCATTGAAAAAGCCATACATGGTTTTCATCATGGTGGTAGATATACCTGTAATATTTGTACTTACTCATTATTGTTTCAAGCATGAATAAATATGCATAAAATTTTTATGGGTAAGTATTCTATACAAAATATTTTATAATTTTTATAATGTGATTTCAGTTCATTATGATTATAATTTGTGTTAGGATATTCCGACACATAGGATATAGTTAAGTTCAACTTGGTCTAGTTTAGAGTTAGGTATAGAGTTAGGTAAAGTGTGTTTCTTTACCGTTGTACATATTGTAACTTACAATCCGACGGTCACGATATGTAGTGATCCGACGGTTCACTCTCACCTCGGTATTATCGACACTTGATCCGTGGCTTGACACCCGATTGGTCCATGAGTTCTATTTAAAGCGCATGGAGGGTCATTGTTCGGGTAATCCGTGCATGAGAGAAGCTTATGTAAATTTTCATTCTTTGATTAATAAATTTTTTGTACCCACGTTGGGACAGGCCGTGGACTGTTTCCCTCCTTGCACTCTGAGGGTTTTAACCACGTCAAAAATACTGGTGTATTGATTTGAGATCTGGTTGTGAGCGGTGTCCTTTTGGTATTCTTTCTGAGGAACTTACCCTGTAAATTCCTACATGGTATCGGAGCTATTTGAGGGCCGCGTCCGTTGGTGATCCAAATCTGAAGCCGGTAGAACTGCATGCGGTTGTCGTTTCCTAGATCTGCTGTTTCTGACTGCTTTCGGGCCGAGAGGACTGCTCTGTTGCGTTCGGAGCATCTGTTTCAGTGAGGAACCCCTTTCGTTTCACGCGAAAAGGTTTCCGGTAGCCCTAGCTGCGTCATTTTTCAGATCGGGAGGTATACAGTGTTTTTTTTTGCAGTTTACTGTCATTTTCTCTCTGCTTATTTCGGTTTCGGATTATTTAGCCTTTTTTTTTTCCCGGATCTATACCTTTCATTTCTGCGTATGCTCTTTGCCCTGCGACTCTGTGCGATCTGGGCAAATCAGAAACAGAAAGAAAGGATTTTTCTCATGCGTATGCTCTTTTCCTTGCACCTTAGTGTGATCTTGGAAAATCAGAAACATTGAGAAAAATATTTAGTTTTTCGGTTAAAAGCTAACTTTGAGATTTTTTTTTTAAAAATTCTAGTTTTTTGGCTAAAGCTAACTTTGAGCCGTAAGGTTCGTTTTTCTTTGCATATTCGTGTTGGGTTTTGTGTTTTGTGTTTTGTAAGGGAAAAGAGCCTTCCCAAGGCAAGCACGCAAATCGAGGCCCCCCCCCCCCCCTCTCTCTCTCTCTCTCTCAAATATTTTGTATAGATCAATTGGTTCAAAGACTTTTTAAGAGAGTAGAGGTCTTGGGTTCAAGTCTCCATTTTGTGGGGGCGGATTTTTTCATTCCCGCACATTCGCGCACTTTGCCGGCAACGTCAACAATTTTTTTTCAAAAAGCCATAACTTCTTCATCCGGAAGCCTTTTTTAGAGCCGTTTTTTTTAAAACCGCCTATTTTTTCGAGATCTATCCATTGGACCACTTACTTTCAGCATCTTCAGCTTCAGTTTTTTTCAAAAAATGGAAAGTCCATGCCAAGTCATTCTTGACAGCACTAACTACTTCCAATGGGTAGCCTACATGGGAGATTTACTTAGAAGTAAAGGTCTCTTCAGAATAGCCACAGACCAAGAGAAGAAACCCAAAGATGAAGACAAGGCCGAAAAATGGGAAAATAGACAAGATCAAGCACGTGGTTTGATAGGAATGTCTGTTTCTCCTGATCTTAGATTCCACATTGCAGAAATTGAAACTCCTCATGAAGCATTAGAAAAACTTGCTAAAGTTTTTGGGATTAAAAATGAAATTAGAGCCCATCAACTTGAGAATGAGTTGCTTACTTTGGATCCTAATAATTTTTCTTGCATTGAAGATTTCTTGTCCAAATTCAAGACCCTTAGATATCTCTTGGAAGGTGTTAAAGTTAAGAAAGAAGATGGTAACCTTATTTATTCCATCCTTACTAAGTTGGGACCAGCCTACTCTGTATTTGTTTCCACTTTCCATTCTACAAGGGAAGCTTTCATTTGTCAAGGCAAAGACTACAAACCCCCTTCCTTTGACTCCTTTTGTGATTCCTTAATAAGAGAACAAGAAAAACTCTTACACCTTGGTCTTCTTAATCTTGGAAACTCTTCCTCGAAAGCGTTAGCCGCCCAGCAGCAACCAAATTCAAAGAATCCTAAGAAGTCTTATCCTCAAAGGAATGGTCCTAAACCAACTCAGCCTCAAGATGAAAGATCATTTCAGCAAAATGACAAGACCAATAAAAACAAATGGAAGAGGACTGACAGACATTGTAACTTTTGTAATCGAGATGGCCACTTAGAATCTAAATGCTTTAAGAAGATGGAAGCCTTGGAAGCCGCAATGAAGAAACATAACATCCATCTGGAGCCTACTTCAACTTCAACTTCCGGAACGGCACTTTCTGCATGTCATCGTCAATCATCTCAGTCTGGTTATGCATTAAATGTATCTTCTTCTTCTTCTCATTCTCATGAGTGGCTCATTGATTCTGGAGCCTCTTGTCACATGGCCAAAAACCAAGCCATGTTTTCTTCTTTAAATGATTGTAACACCAAAAATATATATGTTGGTGATGATAGATCTCTTAATGTTGTAGGGACTGGAACTGTTCATCTAGACAATGGTCAGTTCAATGATGTATTATGTGTTCCAAACTTATCCTGCAACCTTCTATCTGTCTATCAGATAACTCATTCAGGTGAAGGTAAAATTGTTGAATTTTCACCTCATGATGTTGTAATCAAGGATCTAAAAGATCCTAAACAGATTCTAGCTACTGGTCTTGCTGATGATTCCAAAAGGTTGTATAAGTTTCACAACTTTGGGTCATCCCATCTTCCCTCAGTATTTGTTGCTCATAATGATGAAGTGAGCAAACTTTGGCATGAGCGGTTTGGTCACTTAAACTATCGCTCCCTTCAGCATCTATGTAAAGAAAATATGGTGACAGGTCTTCCTATGGTATCTTGCAAAGATGGTGTTTGTTCCGGATGTGTACTCGGAAAACATCATCGGGACAGTTTTGACAAACGTGCCTCTTGGCACGCCTCAGCCCCTTTACAGCTTGTGCACAGTGATTTATGTGGTCCTCTTCCTGTTGCTTCATTCTCTGGCTGCAAGTACTTCTTAACTTTCATTGATGATTTCTCTAGACGCACTTGGGTATACTTCTTAAAACTCAAGAGCGAAGTATTTAGCACTTTTTTGGCCTTCAAAGCATTTGTTGAAAAACAATCTGGACATCAAATTCTTAAGCTAAGAACTGATAATGGTGGAGAATATGTTAAAAACGCATTCATCAACTTTTGCACCGAAAATGGAATTCAAATGCAACATACTGTTCCATACACTCCACAACAAAATGGTGTAGCTGAAAGGAAAAATCGCACCTTAAAGGAAATGGCTAATTGTATGCTGCAATCTAAAGGACTCAGTCTTAGTTTTTGGGCCGAAGCAATTAATTGTGCAAATTATATAATCAATCGCACTCCTACTAAGGTTCTAGAGAATATCACTCCAGAAGAAGCTTGGAGTTCCATTAAACCAGATGTAAGTCACTTTCGTGTGTTTGGAAGTGAAGCATGGGCCCATATTCCAGATGAAAAGCATAAAGCTTTAGAACCTAAGAGTGAGAAATGTACTTTTGTTGGATATTCTGAAGATGTAAAAGGTTATAGACTTATTCCATTTAAGTCCAAAAATGTTATCATTAGAAGAGATGTAAAATTTGATGAAAATAAATCGGCCTGCGAGCCTAGTCCGGCGGATGTGCCACCTCTTCCTATCTCTTCTATCTTTGAAAACATTTCTTCTTCTGATGATGAAAGCGAGGATGATAATCCTCCCCCACCTTCTCAGGATCCTCAACTTCCAAGATGGGTCCGTGCTACTCGGGATGCAGCAGGTGATCTTGCCGGTGATCCTACAGATCAGCGACGTACACGTTCTCAGTTTGAAAGAGCCTCTTCTTTACTGGCTCAAGCTCCAGTAAATCATGATCCTGACACTTTTGCAGAAGCTTCAGGCCATCCACATTGGGAAGCAGCTATGAATGAAGAATATCATTCATTGATGACAAATGATACATGGGATCTTGTTCCTCTACCAAAGGGACGCAAACTTGTTAGATGCAAATGGGTTTACAGAACCAAGTATGGACCAGATGGGAAAGTTGATAAACATAAGGCTCGTCTAGTTGCTAAAGGTTGAAGGCATTGACTACAATGAAACCTTCTCCCCTGTTGCCAAAATGAACTCTATCCGCCTTGTTCTTTCCCTTGCTGCCTCTTTAAAATGGGAAGTCCATCAGATGGATGTTAAATCTGCCTTCTTGCATGGGGACTTGCAGGAAGAAATCTATATGGAACAACCCATTGGCTTCATACAAACAGACTCCAGCCTTGTTGTCGACTTAAGAAATCCCTTTATGGTCTCAAGCAAGCTCCTCGGGCTTGGTATGCCAAAATGGATAGCTTTCTTTTAGAATCTGGCTTTTCTAGGTGTCATTCTGACAATACTGTCTACACCAAGAAAGTGGGTGACTCTCTTATCATCCTTGTTCTTTATGTTGATGATCTTATCCTTACTGGTAGTGATCCCAACCTTATAAACCATGTGAAGTCTATCCTTAAAAAGAAATTTGAAATGACAGACTTAGGACACTTACACTATTTTCTCGGTCTTCAAGTCTTGCAATCCAAGGAAGGTATTTCCCTTTCCCAGTCCAAGTATGCTTGTGATATTCTTCGTCATTTTCACATGGAAGACTGTAAGCCAGCCCCTTCTCCCTTTCAGTCTGGAGTCAAACTTTCAGTCTCTTGTACTTCTCCTGAAGTTGATGCTACCTTATACCGTCAACTTGTAGGAAAACTCTTGTACTTAACCCATACTCGTCCTGATCTTTCCTTTGCTGTTGGCCTTGTTGCTCGTTTTATGCAAAACCCCCGTGAAAGTCATTGGAAAGCAGCCAAAAGAATACTTCGTTATGTTCGAGGTACAGTACAGTTTGGGATTCATTACAGTGCCAAAGCAGCTCCTCTGTTAGTTGGTTTCACTGATTCTGATTGGGCTGGTGACCCTGATGATCGGAAGTCTACTGCCGGTTATGTCTTCACTCTTGGTTCAGGACCTATTACATGGGCTTGTAAGAAACAGGCTGCCATTTCTCTTTCGTCAGCAGAAGCAGAGTATCGTGGTGCCGTGGAAGCTAGTAAGGAAGCCTTGTGGCTTCGTCAGATCCTATCAGAGTTTGGCTTTGAGCAGCAGCATCCAACCACACTTTGGTGTGATAATCAAAGTGCCATTCAGCTATGCAAAGATCCAGTCCAGCATCAGCGCAGCAAACACATCGAACTACACATGCACTTCATCAGAAAGCTCATTCATGACCATGTTCTTGAAGTGCAATATTGTCCAACAGATGATCAGGTTGCAGACATCTTCACAAAGGCTCTCACAGAGGCGAAGTTCACTAAACTTCGATATATGCTTGGAGTTCAGGAAGTTGTCACTAAGGGGGGATAGGCTCTAGTGCCTCCTTCCTTCTCCTATTGTGTCATATTTGTAAATCCTTCAATCCTATCCCAAGTTGTTCTTAAGGGGGGATGTTAGGATATTCCGACACATAGGATATAGTTAAGTTCAACTTGGTCTAGTTTAGAGTTAGGTATAGAGTTAGGTAAAGTGTGTTTCTTTACCGTTGTACATATTGTAACTTACAATCCGACGGTCACGATATGTAGTGATCCGACGGTTCACTCTCACCTCGGTATTATCGACACTTGATCCGTGGCTTGACACCCGATTGGTCCATGAGTTCTATTTAAAGCGCATGGAGGGTCATTGTTCGGGTAATCCGTGCATGAGAGAAGCTTATGTAAATTTTCATTCTTTGATTAATAAATTGTCTGTACCCACGTTGGGACAGGCCGTGGACTGTTTCCCTCCTTGCACTCTGAGGGTTTTAACCACGTCAAAAATACTGGTGTATTGATTTGAGATCTGGTTGTGAGCGGTGTCCTTTTGGTATTCTTTCTGAGGAACTTACCCTGTAAATTCCTACAATTTGTACAATATTATTATGATATTTTTAAGGGATATATAATGTTCATCATAAAATAATATTTTTAAAATCATGGAATGATGTTTTAGGAGCTTTTACAAGAATCAATCATTATTAAAATTAATGGAAAGTTTTTTTATTTATTGTTAAAATTTGACCATTAAAAAAGAATATTATACAATTAGATTAAACTACTATCTCTTTTCTTTATAGGTTCTTCAGTTATCTTGTGTATAGAAATAAGTTGTACAAAATGTTTATTCATCATCTTTCTTTGCATCAAGTCATGCATTTTATAGTTTTATGATGGTTCCAAGTAATATGTAAAAATTAAATAATAATAATAATAAAATAGACAAATTACTTCTTTTAAAATGATTTTTTTCTAATTAAATTAAGATTTGATTGAAAATTATAATTTCACTTAATTAACAAAATTGTTAACTAAAAAATATTATATTTAAAAAATTACATCATTTTAATTTTTTACTTTATTTTAAAATTGGAAAAAAGTATATCTTATTATTAAAAAAAAAATTCTTATCTATTAACTAAAAAAGAAAACCAAACAAATTAAATTTATCTATTTATTAAGACACATTTTTATAAATAGATTATATTGATTTCAAAATATAAATCACGCTTAAAATTCTAGCCCAAAAAAATGAAAATAAAATTATATAAACTAATTAGAATTAAAATTAAAGCTTAGAATTTTAAGATTTACTAGAATTAATTTTAGTTTAACTTAATTATAAGCTTGTAAGATAAAATCAATTAAAATTAAAATTAAAATTAAGTATGGAATTTCATTTTGGAATGTGATACTTTTAAAAAGATCAAAAACATCCGTTCTTTGACATTATATTTTCTGTAAAAACATTATTAAAAAACAAGGAGCCATTGTTGTGGCGCTAGTCCCTGCCGGTTAAGAGAATAGTTTGCTGTGTTATTATTATGAGATTTAATTTGCGTTATCATGAGAGCTTGAATGAACTTTTTGACTTCATGCGAAGAGTGAAATGTAATGAACTTTGGCTTTGTTAAGTAAGAATTGTCAGAAATGTCATTGAATTGATAAATGCTTGTTACAATTTTATTATATGTCAAATTTTTGTTTGATATTACAAATCTATCCATCTATTTAAAATAATAATTTAATTTGTATGTTAATACATTAACATTTATATTTAAAATAATCACTTGTTTTATTATTTTCAATTATAAAGTAATTTTTAAAAGACATTGGTCCTATATTTTCTTATTATGATTAAAATTAATTTTCAAAAGACACTTGCCATATATCTTGTTATAATGTTGAGTTTGTATTTCTTAAAATAAGATTAGTTTTAGATATAATTTTCCAATGTCTCCTGATTTAAAAAATGCTTAGATTAATAATTAAAATATAATAAAATTAAATAATAACAAAATTTTTATAACCATGATTTTAAAATATAATAAAATTAAAATATAATAAAATAATAGGAAGGTGTTAAAGCAAGTTATGTATTTTAATAACCATGGTGCAGAAAAGATAGAATTTTCTTATTTTTTTACATTTCAATATTATGGAAATATTGATAAAATGATAATGACCAAATAAACATTATTATGAATATAAATTTGTTAATTAAATTCGTGGTGGAGAGTGTTGAATATTTACATAGATTATTCTCGAAGGTCAAAGAAGGACTTAAGCATTTAAAAATTATAGTTATGGAGTCTTGAAGCCATGATTGAAAGATTACATATCTAGTAACATATTTGGACATAAATTATATGATTCAGGTTAATCTCAATGATTGAGGAATTATTCCATGGTCAAAAGAACAAAAGATTTATTTATTTAAAAATATTGTTTATCATAACTTTAGTGTGAACTTTAAATTTGTCCAATTACCAATTAGCAAAGAAAAGGACGTAATTTGTTGCAGTTAATTAATAATTTGTTGTGATGCAAAAGGACATGACTTTTGACTTTTTTTATAGTTTTGTGTTAGTAAATATAGGATCTAAGTACAATAATAAAATAATTTTGATAAGTTTATTTTATAAATTAAAAATTAAAATAAACAAATTAAAATTGAACAAACATTTAAACTTTATGAGTTGAAATGCATGTAATTTGTAATTAGTAATTTGTTGCATTTAATTATATTCCATAAAGGTAACTTTGGTTTGGTCCGGCAATTTGAATCTCCCGCGCGCTCCTGCCTTCGCCCCCCAGGCCCTGCCTGGCTGGGCCTCTGCACCTCGATCCCCTCCCGTGCTTGTCGTTTTCGCTGGCCCCTGCCCTCGGGGACCCAGCCCCCCCTCCGCTTTGTTCCTTCGTCGCTCCCTGCGGGCCTGCAATGGCAGGGCCCGCCCCCCCCCCCCCAGTCACAGAGAATCACGAAGAAATTTTTGCCTCACTCTTTTCTGAACCCTCAGATGATAGACCTCGCCCCTCAGTAACAAAGTTCATTAAAAAGCTGGATGAAATCCCAGAGGTTAATCTACCTCCCTCCCTTCCAAGGAAATCTGCAATAGCTCTTGCGGAAAGAGGTCTAGTAGGCCAGTTCACCGGCCTTTGGCCCTCCCCGAGATCAGTTCAAAAATGGGTTGAGCGCAACTGGAGCGCAATGATCCAAGGAAAGATCGCCATCAGATTCTGTGGACGTGGATACTATACTTTTCTTTTTGAGTCGAAAGAAGACAAGAATCTCATCTTCCGTAATGGACCTTACTTCATGGACACAAGAGGACTCTATTTGAACAGATGGACCCCGGATTTCGACCCGGAAATGGATATTCCAAACGCAGTTCCAGTTTGGGTGCGGCTCCCCCACTTGCCGCTTCATTGCTGGGGGGATGAATCAGTAAAAGCAATAGGAAATGCAGTAGGAAAATACATTGACAGATCTGAACCAAGGGAGAACATGCACGCGTGCGCAAGGATCTGCGTTGAAGTAGACCTAGGGAAAGGCCTGCCAGAAGCTATAAAGATAAAGGTGGATCAATGGATGCACATTCAGCAGCTGGACTACGAGCAGCTCCCCTTCAAATGCAAGGTATGTCACGAGTATGGCCACTTCGCAAATAGATGTAGTAAGTTAAAAACAAATGAAGTTGAGAATAATGAGGAAAATGTTGAGGGATCATGGGAACATGTAAAAAGAAAAAAGCCCTCCCCCATCCAGGGAAACATCTCTAAAACCCCTCCGGAATCAAGCCTCCCCCCCCCCTCTCCCCCCCCCTCTAACCCAGCCTTCCCTTCATCCTCCAACCCCTTTGAATCCTTATCTGTTGAAGAACCTTCCTCCCACCATTGAAAGAATCCTCACTAGAAACAAATCGAAAGAAGCCAATCAACCCTCAGATCCCCTGAGAAAAGTTGGTAGGAAGACAAATAAAGAACTCAGAGATGAAACAGCTGCAAAGGAGATGGCAACGGGAACACAACAACCTATGGATTCATACCTAGGCAAGCTAAAAGGGAGTGGAGAAAAGGCAAAGGAGAAGTCCGGATCCCACCCAACAAATGGTAAATAATGATCTTGGTCTCTTGGAATTGTAGGGGGATGGGCTCTTCCGTAAAACTGAAAGCAATCAAGGATTTATTAAAACAGGAGCAGCCAGACTTTCTCCTTATCCAGGAGACCAAAATCACCGAGCAGGACTTTCACCACCAAACTCAACATTTTAAAAATTTTACAGGTCTATCAATAGGCTCAGATGGGGCCTCAGGAGGAATAGGAACAATATGGAGTAAGAATAAATGGGAAATCATCAACTCACAACTATGCAACTGGTGGATCAGAACAGACTTGAAAAATAAAGGCACTCAGGAAGTTTACCACATCTACAACATATATGCTCCAAATCATTACAGGGACAAAGCCAGCTGCTGGAATACCATAGAGGCAGATCTCCTCTCTGTTCAAAACAGTCGGATAATTCTTGGGGGAGACATGAATTTAATAAGACATGTGGAAGAAAAATTTGGTGGAAATTATCATGCAGACTCCTCACGAGATAAGCTAGAATCCATTATACAGTCATACAACCTGATCGACACCCCTCTGTCAAATGGAAAATATACATGGAGCAATAAAAGATCAGGATCTCACAATATCAAGGAGAGATTGGACAGGTTTTTACTTCAGGAAGGAATAGTAGAAAATTTTCAGTCCATCAAGAGCCACTTAATCCATGCCTCAGCATCGGATCACAAGCCCGTGATTCTCATTCTGGATAAAGGAAGAAATTTGGGGCCACTACCCTTCAAATATAATAAAATTTGGGACCTCCAAGAAGACTTCCGCACCCTTATACAAAACCAGTGGGCTAAGGAAGTAATAGGATCGCCTCACTTTGTCTGGGAAACAAAATTAAAACAGCTACGGGCAGTCATAAAGCAGTGGGCAAAGGAGAACAAAGAGTGAAATCTCGCTGCCTATGGCTGAAAGCTGGGGACAAATATACCACCTTTTTTCACAACAACATCAAACTCAGGAGAGCTGGCAACCAAATCGATAAAATAGAGGCTGATGGGAAAGTGCTGAAGGATCAAGAAGAAATTAAAAATGCAGCTTATAATCACTTCAAGGCCCTCCTCTCAGCAGCTCCTCAACAAACCGACAGCGCTGACTTTCTCAGTACAATAGAGCGCAAATTATCAGAGGATCATAACAAAGAGCTGGAGCAAGACCTCACAGAAGAGGAAATCCGAGTTGCGACCTTCAGCATGCAGCAAGATAAGGCTCCGGGCCCGGACGGATTTACGGTTGCATTCTACCGTCAACACTGGGAAATAATCAAAAAAGACTTTGTGCGAATGATAAAGAATGTTTTCAGAAATCACAAGCTGGGAGAAAATACCAAATCTTCCCACATTGCTCTGATCCCTAAGGAAGCAAATCCCCTCTCGTTTGACAGGTTTCGCCCCATTTCATTATGCAATGTCTCCTACAAGATTATAACAAAAATCCTTGCCAACAGGCTCAAGAAATTCCTCCCCCTTTTAATATCTGAAAATCAGGGAGGCTTTGTTCCAAGCAGGAAAATAACAGATAATGTCATATTAATCCAGGAAGCCATCCACAGCAGCCTTAACAGAGGAGAGCGAGGAATGATAATCAAACTTGATATGGCTAATGCTTTCGACCGTGTGGACCACTCTTTCCTAACTGCAGCACTAAAAAAATTTGGGTTCTCAAACAACTTCATCAGCATCATCAATGGGTGCATCTCCAACCCCTGGACTGCCCCTTTGATCAATGGTCGACCTAGCAAATACTTCAGAAGCTCCAGGGGGCTGAGACAAGGATGCCCCCTCTCCCCATTCCTATACATCATCATGGCTGAGACCTTGAGTATTCATTTAGAACATCTTCGCAGCAACAAAGAGATCACGGGAATCTGCATAGAAAGAGGGATAAAAGAGATAAATCACTCGCTCTTCGCGGATGATACTCTCTTAATCGGGGGAGCCTCTAGTCTAATGGCAAGGAGATTTAAAAGAGTTTTGGATGCTTTCCTTTCAGCCTCTGGGGGTAAATTGAACAATAGGAAATGCAAAATATATACATGGAATGTTCCTTTCCAAATTCAACAAAGAATATCCTTGATACTGGACATCCCAATGCAAAGGAATTGGAGCTCTTTCTCCTACTTGGGTTTGCCTCTGGCTAAAGAACCTGTCAAGGCTGAGGTCTGGACAAAACATATAGAAAAGATGAGAGGTCTTCTTCAGAGTTGGGGAGTCTCTTGGCTCAACTTAGCAGGCAGAACAATTCTCATCAAGGCTGTTCTCTCAGCCCTCCCAATCTACCAGTATGCGGTAATCATGGCTCCGGCCAGCACTCACAAACATATGGAACTCATCATGCGAAGTTTTCTCTGGCAGGGAGGAAAACAGGAGTCCAAGAAATTCAGCCTTGTCAAATGGGATCAGGTAACTCTTCCTTATGAAAAAGGAGGCCTCTCCATCAAAATTCCAAGTCTTTCCAACCAGGCTCTGGGGCTCAAATTGATCTGGAAGATTCTCTCAGGCAAAGGATCGTGGTGGGTGGAGGCCATAAAAAGAAAATACCTCAGAGGCCCGAATTCTAACATTCTCACTGAACCAATTGTAGACAGGCCTTGCACCCCGATGTGGAGACTTATCAAAAAAGTTCTGCCTCACTTTAGAGAAAATGCTTCCAAACTCCCAGGTAATGGAAAGGACACCAAGATTTGGTCTGACAGTATTATGGGTTCAAAACCGAGAAACCTCCTCCAAGGCCTCCGACCCCTGCAAGAATGGATGGAAGAACGAAAGTTAACCTCCTTGTTTGACATATCTATTTGGAACCAAAACAGATGGCTCGACTGGAAGGATCTGCAACCCCCCCTCGACCTCAGAGATTTATGGCTCAATCTTAAGCAATCTCTCTCTGGTTCTGCTCCAACCAATATGGGGACTGAAGATAGATATATCTGGGACTCCTGTGGAGGGAATTTCACGGTGAAAGAAGGATACAAAACCTTGCAAAACATAACCCCTTCAGCAAATTGGAATCTCCACACAGCTGCCTGGAAGTCAGAGTGCCTCCCAAAAGTGAAATACTTCAATTGGACACTCCTTAAAGGGAAAATTCTTACAGCTGAGAACTTAAGGAAAAGAGGAATCCAGGGTCCTTCGATATGCTGCTTCTGTCGAGCAGAGGAGGAGTCCATCCAACACACCCTTTTACTCTGTCCCTTAGCTCAGAGCTGCTGGAAGCAGGTGACAAGCCCCATGGAAACCCGTGAAAGTTTTGATCAGATCTCCAACCTTCAGAAAAATTGGAGGAAAAGCTACCCCTTCTCCAGGAAAGGCAAGCTCAATCTAATCAGAGTGTGGAAATGCATCCCAGCCACCCTTTGCTGGCATCTCTGGCTAGCCAGAAATAACTATGTTTTCAACAACAAACAGCCCAACATGGCTAGTATCCTTGCAAAGACAATCGCCAGCATTTCTGAAACTATCAGCACAAACTACATAGCTCTTCCAGATCAGACGAGCTGGGCTCAAGAAGAGAGAGATTGGTATAATAAATTCAGCCTCAACCACATCCAAAATCATCTCCCCCAGGCTAAAGTCTACAAGAAACGGTCTAATTGGAAACTCAGAGGATCCAAGGAAGAGGTAAAACAGTGGATCCTCAATCAGAAGCGCCCTTTTCTTCTCTTTGATGGTGCTTCGAAGAACAACCCTGGGAAAGCCGGAGCAGGGGGCATCATCAAAGATCACAATGGGAAAACCATTCTTAGCTATGAATGGGGACTGGGGAATGCCTCCAATAATGCAGCTGAAGCCTACAGCCTCCTACTGGGTACCTCAATTGGGAATTAGGAACGCAATAATATTGGGGGACTCGGCCATCATCATCGCCGCTATGGTTACAGGCAAAGAGTTCATTAAGGAAGGCCTTAACAATATCAAGACCAGGATTCACGACAATCTCAGGCACATGGGAGACTCAACCTTCTTACACGTTCTAAGAGAAAACAATACAGAAGCAGACTCCTTAGCAACCAAGGCTGTCAGCAGACAGCAAGGACAAATTCGAGAGAATGAGAGGATATATGAAAAGGCAATCCCGTAGTAGATCAAGCTGTCAGACAGCCTACCCGATCAGCACCCTCAGAATCCGTCCTTATATCAGTCATTTCAGCAGTCATACCTTCCTCGATCTTCACTACGCCTCTTTCACCATGCTTTCTCTCCTTTGCTCCATCGTGACCAGTACAAAGTATCCTCTTATATCTCGTGCTCTCCTCCCTTTGAATTCTGGTAAACGTCCCCTCCCCTTCCTCATCGACTGCATCAAGAATCTTGAGCAGGATATGCACTCAGTCCTTTTAAATAAAAATAATCCGACCTCTCATCATGGCTGGCCTCCCCCATTCCTTTATAACCACCTCCCTTCTCCCGACTGTCACAGAACACTCCTGCTTTATCAGAAACAGCCTTGGAAAGCTGTGCGTTTAGAGAGGAGCCTGATCGTTCTCAGCAGCAGAAGCAAACAGTGCGCTTGTCCTCCCAAGCCACTGTTGTCTCACTCTCGGGCTCAGCTCCCCAGCATCAAGCGAGGCAGTCCTCAAAGCAATCACGAAGAGCTCGCTCCCTACACAGCTCTCAGGTATAAATCGTGCCATTCTCAGACTCTTTGTTTGCTAACTCTTTCCTACTTAGCAATGGCAGAGCCCTCAGAGAACAGAAAGCAGAAAGAAGCTCAGGAGGGCCATGAACAGCAAGAGAACCCGCTGGATCGTGTGCTTGGAAACAATACATGCACTCTCTGTAAACAACACTGCTTCATGATCGCTCGGTTCATTAAACATCACAATGAACTCAAAGAAGACTTCCAAGCAGACAGCAGGTCCAAGAGGAAAAAACTAGAAAAACAAAAAGCAGAGATAGAGAGCCTCAAGGAGAAATGCCAACACCTGGAGGAGGCCATCACTCACATAAAGACTATCGCACAGAGTATGCAAGCAGAGGCATCTACCAAGGCAAGCATCAAAAAGGAGCCCCAGGTGGAAGACTCGGTTAATCAGTTCTGGTAAATAATCATATGTCCAGCAAAGTTTGCCTTCTAGCTGGCCTTTTTGTCCGGCAATATAGCCGCTATCTATTCCAACATATTTTCTTTAAGTTTAATTCTCAGAAGTCAAGGGCTACGACCCTATTTTGGACTTCTTTTCTCCTTTTCTCTGCATCTTATGTAACAACACCTGCTTAATGCAATTTTTTATAATATAAGAATAGACGATCATGTTAAAAAAAAAAAAAAATGTTGCATTTAATTAATAATTTGTTGTGATGCAAAAGGACATGGCTTTTGGCCTTTTTTTATAGTTTTGGGTTAGTAAATATAGCATCTAAGCACAATAATAAAATAATTTTGATAAGTTTATTTTATAAATTAAAAATTAAAATAAACAAATTGAAATTAAAAAAACATTTAAACTTTACGACTTGAAATGCATGTAATTTGTAATTAGTAATTTGTTGCATTTAATTAATGATTTGTTGTGATGCAAAAGGACATGACTTTTGGCCTCTTTTATAGTTTTGGGTTAGTAAATATAGCATCTAAGTACAATAATAAAATAATTTTGATAAGTTTATTTTATAAATTAAAAATTAAAATAAGCAAATTAAAATTAAAAAAACATTTAAACTTTACGAGTTGAAATGTAAATTGATGTAATTTGTAATTAGTAATTTGTTGCATTTAATTAATGATTTGTTGTGATGCAAAAGGACATGACTTTTGGCCTCTTTTATAGTTTTGGGTTGGTAAATATAGCATCTAAGTACAATAATAAAATAATTTTGATAAGTTTATTTTATAAAATTAAAATTAAAATAAACAAATTAAAATTAAAAAAACATTTAAAGTTTACGAGTTGAAATGTAAATTGATCATGATCTTCAAGAAAAAATCCATTATCTTTTGGTGTTCTATACTCTTGCTTTCTGCAATATCATAGTAATCGAAATAAAAGATATAATTTAAAATTTAAAATGATAAGCTAATACATTGTGTAATGATATATTGAATATATATAAAAAGATATATTTTTTACATAGAGAACATTGGTTTTGGAGCGTAAGCAGTGGCAGTAGAATCCAAATTCAAAATATAATGTAATTCATGTTTATCAAAATACATTTATGTCAAGTCAAAGAAATGGCACTCAAATTTTGTGCTGTAACATTTTGTCATTATGTCAGTACAATGTCATTTTGTCAGCAATGACAATACTTCATTCCAAGTCTCCATGTTTCAAAAGTTTCAGTTGAAGGGGATGCCATTGAATTTGCAGAAATTTATGCTTCTTTATACGAGCTTAGCTGCTGAATTTTAACAACAACATTTTGAGACTTTCCTAGAATGGCTGCGACTGTGCGTTCAGATATTACAACTTGAACTGTAGTTTTTGTGATAAGCTGACGAGCTGCTGTGACACTGCCAAAGGTGATATACAATGCCAGGGAAATTAGTACAGAAATGGAGATTAGCAAAACCCCCCATGATAGTAGCAATTGAAAAAGTTTTGCAAATCTTGTGTACCTTCCAAATCTGGCAGAACTCCCTTGACGAAGAATTGGCTCCTCAAACTCATAGAAATTGCCAATACTGTTCATATTGCGATAAGCTGACGAGCTCCTGTGACACTGCCAAAGGTGATATACAATGCCAGGGAAATTAGTACAGAAATGGAGATCAGCAAAACCCCCGATGATAGCAGCAATTGACAAAGTTTTGCAAATCTTGTGTACTTTCCAAATCTGGCAGAACTCCCTTGACGAAGAATTGGCTCCTCAAACTCAGAGAAATTGCCAATACTGTTTATATTGCGATTTGACTGAATTTTGAAACAAAGCATATAGTTAGTACTACAGGGGTTTTGTTCTAAGAAATCAAAACGAAAAAGTAGTAACAGAGGAACAGTAGAGGAATTGTTGGCAAATGTTGGAAAATGTTGGAGAGAAATCAAGAACTGCATAGAAAATGGATGCACTTGAAATAAATAAAAATGTTTAAACAAAGCTGACCTTTGATGACCATGGGGCTGGTGAAGACTGCATAGTCGGGTAGCTTGATGATGAATGGGATTGATCAATACAGGATCTTCATAGCAAGGTATCAACAATTGAGCTTCAATCACTAGCCATTTAACAGATTGTTATAAGCAAGTGATTATAAGCTAAGTCGAACCAAAGTTTTGGGGTGGAAAGGTTTTGGGGTCTTATTGCGAGATTCGCATTGCTTTGCAATGGTGACGAGATCTCTTTTGATTTGCAAAAACAAATTATTAGGAAGTGAGTATTGTATATACCTGAATCAACTGATCAAATTCGAAAGCAGACCGAGGAAGGTCTTCTCTTTGTAATATTGTAATATTGGCAGCTGTTGTGTGGCTGATATCAGAAGTCAGTGCAGTAGCCCTGCCGATTAGACAACAGAATTTCAAAATAAGATCAAGCTTCTGAAAGGTAGTTTATCATATGCAATTCTATTACTGGTTACAAAACTGTACCTGCGGTCAATCTTCAGAGTCATGCTAACTAGCTGAACATGACAATGCAGAAGGAGACATCAAAACTGTGAGGTTACAAAGCCATAATACTTGTATTGCAGTAAGAGAATAATATGAAGAAACATATTCATATTACTTTTGCATTTGTTGTAGACGTGAAGGCCAACATGTTCCTGCATTTTGTAATTTGCATAACAAACAGTTAGTTAGAATAAAATGATAACATTGTAAATTGAAGAGAGGACATATTTGAGACAAAACATCTTAAGGAGTTATGTGAACTAAAGCTTCTTGTGCAATCCTTATATCATGTACAATGTGTCAAAAGCTTGTTTAACATTAAAAACAATATTTGATTGACTAAAGCTGTATAAGAGTAAAACAGATCTGTAACATGACTTGTTGCAGTTTTCCAATCTTGACAAGATCTCTTTTAATTTGCAAAAACAATTTATTAGAAACTGAGTATTGTATATACCTGAACCAATTGATCAGTTTTGAAAGCAGACCGAGAAAGGTCTTCTCCTGGTAATATTGTAATATTGGCAGCTGTTGTGTGCATGATTTCAGAAGTCACTGCAGCAGCGCTGCTAATTAGATAACAAAATTTCAAAATAAGATCAAGCTGTTCAAAGGTACTTTATCACATGCAATCCTATTACTGGTTGCAGATCTGTATGTGTCATCAAACTTCAGATTCACGCTAACTAGGTAATGCTTTTTAACGAGATCTAATACGAACATTGGCTCAAAATATTCCAGAGTGCTGAGGACGGCATGTACTGTGGTGGTCTTATTGGTGGACAACTGTCCCTCCTCGAAATGCTGGAAAGTTACTCGGCTTGGGTTTTACCCTGTTTGCGCCCTTTGGGTTATTATTGTTACTTGGTTGTTTAGCTCTGCAGTCTCTGCGATTTTTCCTTTGTATTTGTTGTATTGTCTGCGGTGAAAACAGAATGCGGTTAACTGTATAGCAAACGTTTGGTTGCGGTTCTGTTGTTGCTGGGTTAACTGTATAGCAAACGTTTGGTTGCGGTTCTGTTGTTCCAGGTCCGGCTTGTATGCCTCGACTGTCTGGTGTTGCTTTGTTAAGTTCGGCTACTGTATTGTTTAGATGTTTGTTCCTCTATCGATTGGCGTTTTCCAGTGGCGTTGATGTTTGTCACAGTATTGTCTGTTCGTTTCCCTCAAGAGTCCATGGTTATTTGAGCATTATAAGTTAATGGCATTCCGGTTAAATGCTGAGGGTTTCTCTTAGCTGTATGGGTTTTATGGAAATTTCCGTAAATGTCAGTTTCGAGCACCATGTCATTGCCATTGTCCTAGTATAGAACAAATGGGAAAAATGGTGCAAGAAAATGCAAACAGCCAAGTAGAAATTGTAGGCATGGGTTTCAGAAAAACCTTTAAGTCCCCTTGCCGAAGAACTCCAAAGGTAGTTTCTTGATACGACCCTAAATGCGGAAGACAAGGTCTGTTTAATGCATTTGGTGGAAAAGACAAAAAAAACTTGCTGGTGTGGAAAGAAATACCAACCAACAGTTAGGGAATGTCGAAAGAGAGATCGATCAGGCGATCTGTAACAGACAGGGCAGCTTCCACGAGTGGGGATATGGAACCGCTTCATTAGGATGTGCCAAGGACACAATAGAGGAAAGGGTTGTGTAGTGCCTGTTTTTATTGGATAGGACTTGGATATCCTGGTGAGCAAGTATGCATTCCAATAGATTTCCATGCGTCCCAGTTGAGAATTTATGTTGTTTAGGCCAAAAATACAAATAAGACTGGAACTGATATCTAATGGTTGAGTAATGCAAACATTGCACGTTCACCTGAAATAGACAGCAGTGCCCGTTTTTATTGCATAGGACTTGGATATCCTGGTGAGCAAGTATGCATTCCAATAGATTTCCATGCGTCCCAGTTGAGAATTTATGTTGTTTTGGCCAAAAAGACAAATAAGACTGGAACTGATATCTAATGGTTGAGTAATGCAAACATTGCACGTTCACCTGAAATAGACAGCTACGTACTATGAATCTTAGTAGTTTTATGTATAATGTTATCTACAAATTTCTAGTGGGAGACAGCGACAACTGCAGAGCCAAACACTGACCTTCGGGTTAAATCTATCTCCCTAATTCATTGATTTTTTTTTATAAAAAGAAGAATATTATTCAGCATTGCTGTGAAAATTTATATTATTCATTACTTGTGTGTGAAAGATAAAAATAATTGATCCAAAGAACAATACCTGCTCTGGAGCATGTTTACTAACTTGATGCATTTTCCCTTCATTGTCAATATGAATGAGATCTGTCCTCTTGTTAGTTGGATTGAAAGGAAGAAAATGGAGGTCTAGAATGGTTGCGTGTGTCTTTTAGATGCATGGATGTTAAAAGGCACAACAAAAGATGCAAATCAGTAAAATAAGCATAGCCCTGCTTATTGACTAAAATTTAATATGATGACATAAAAAAAATACTTGCCTCCTTAGGATCTGTAAGCATCCCAACAATTCCTGCATCAATGGCATCTTGATTCTCTGTTCTGGATGCTCTTGCAACCAGCAAGACAACAGCATCCTTGTCATATCCTTTTGTGAAAACCTATTCATGAGAACAATTAGTAATTGATAGTTGTTGGAAGGAAGCTAATATTACTGGATCATTGAATATTACCACGAACCCTAACTAGGCAATTTGGTACAACTGCAGTATCGGCAAAAATTATGTATTTATGAAATAAGAGAAAGGAAAAAAAGAAGAATCAGAAGTCCAGAATAAATACCAACCTTTTGGAAGTGGGCAACTTGGTTTGTACTATTGACAATATGTGGTGGTTTACCAAAAAAGGTATGGATCCCAGTAGCAATGACAACATGTTCAAGTTCACGTTGTTTGTAAGCAGAGCCACAATAAATCCTTCATCAATCTACGGAAGCATCAACAGATATAAATAAAGACACGAAAAATGCAAGAAAATAGTAAGAAAGCAGATAATACGGTGATGACTTACAGCATTCTTCTGCAAATTATTATTGTTCGAAGATGGTATTAAATAAAGACAAGAAAATAGGAAGAAAGCAGATACCAGATGTCGAGAAATCTGTCCCATTGTTGTTGGTTACATGGAGAGTACACGACACAGGAACTAGGCATAATCCTCTGCTCCTAGCATCGTATTTCGCCTGATCTCCTCGCCTGTCCTGAACAAATTATAACATCCTTTAAGTAAAGTAAATGGAAAATTTCATGGAGAAAATGACTTTAAGATTCTGTTCTTCAGACTCCTTTTTAAAATGATTCCAATAGAAGATTGTAAGTCCCGTTCAAATTTTGTTACAGAAGAGCCAAAAACACTACAGCGATTACAGACACTACTTAACAGGGGATGCATACTGAAATAAAATTCAAGCTCTCGTGTGTGTTATTTTTCATTATATCGAGAGGTTCATTTTCTCAAAATTTGCAGAGAGCATTTCATTGTTGATTAGCAGAATTTATTAAACATGAAAAACGTTGTAACCTCAGTAAGAAAAAGATTTGAATTACCTTCTGGCTTGAGAGAGGGAATGCCTTTGAGATAAGGTGAGCTGAATACCTGCAAAACACTGCAGAGGTTCAAAAGGATTATAACAAAGCCTTGTAAATTTTATCGTTACAGAAGAAGAAACCCTAAATCATCATATCTCTAAAGAAATGTAATCAGAAATAAGAAGTAAAGAAAAGGATTGGATTGAGACCTGATCAATCTTTAAGGAATCTGCTTCAAGAAAACGTGCATCCACACGAACAATATCTCTAAGTTTGATGCTGATTATGTCACCAAGAACAAGTATTGCTACATGTTCTTCATTCCATTGCCCATCTCTGAGAACTTGTTACGTTCAAAGTCTTAAGTCATTGACCAAAGAATTTAAAACTGCAGTAGCCATGATCTTAAGAGGATTTTGAACATCCAATTCCATGCCTCCGCTCAAAAACCAGGATAGAAAACTGAAAATATTGGGGCTGCCACTGATACAAAAGATAGTGAACAGACCTTGCTCTTTGGAGCGAGCCAAGTCATCAGTGCTGCAGCAACATTGCCAGCATTGTTTTCCTCTATGAAACTTATGTTTAGATGAGATTTTTATTGCTTGTACAGGTAAGAGAAACATAGGTAAAATAAAACAAAACTTTGGAGCCCAGAAGTTTCATTTGACTTAGTTTATAATGCTATTATAATGAAAAATCATGTCGGTCAACCAACGGTCAGCAATTGATCAATTGCATATAGTCCCAAGGAAGGACTAATAATACCAAATGCATTATGCCATAATTCCATTTTCAAACAACATATATTCATTTTAAAGTCCATATAGTTTGGTGCTATTTATAAAGTCTAGCTTCAAGCATGTTGCAAAATGCATTCGAAGAGACATATATAAGGATTTTCTAGCCTTGTTTCCTGAGTCGTTACCTACAGTATGCAAGAAACAAAAACTAACATAGCATTCAGCTATAACATAGCAAGGAACAGAAATGACTAGCTGATTCAATATACAGTTTGTCATTTAACTTGAGTAGATAATAAGTGCCGGATACAAAATTATTGCTGATCTGATGTTGCATTTGTTGTATTCAATGATATAAAGCATGATGCAGAATGCGTTCCATTCGGCATAGAGAACAGAAACAGAAACAGTACAAATACAGATGCATAAAGACTTTCTAGCCTTTCTTCATCAACCGTTGTGTTACATATTCTTTGTAAATGAGTCAAAATATATTACTTTTGCATTTGTTGTGGATGTGAAGGCTGCCATGTTCTTGCATTTTGTAATCTGTATAACAAATGGTTAGTTAGAACAAAATGATAACATTGTAAATTGAAGAGAGGACATATTTGAGAGAAAACATGTTAAGGCATATGTTCATGTACCTTCCATTTGTTAGTTGACATGTAATAGCTCACTATCTTCATTGAGTGTGAACTTGCTATGAATTTTGAAGTCACGTAAGATGTAAAAAGTGGTAGCTTTCTGTTGCAAATATGTTTCATATGACATTGATTTTAAATCAGGAAGCAAGTCATGTAATAACGGCTCCCTGATAATGCACTGGACAAAGTTATTTGTAATGGATTCTATTACAGCATTTATACAATGCTTGTAGAGGAAAGGGCAATTATCATTGCATTGTGAACAGAAAATTGTTGCATTGGCTATTGCTGTGGATGAATTCACTGGGGAGTTACAAATTGCACAAACAGGTTCAAAAGGAGTTGAATATGGATTTGTTGCGATCAGAGTACCTTCGACCTATTTATAAAAGATTCAAGTGTTAATTTACATTATTACATGGCAAATGCAAAGGTAGCAAAAACATTATTATTGCTATACTTACAGCATAGGTAGATGTAGTTAGTTTTCTGAGATTGTTGAGTGCATCTGTGTTAAGTTCAGTCATGAACGTTGACTTTGATGCTCTGAATATTGTTTTTGTTGTGTTTACCTTTTTTGTTAAATTTTTGAAAAGGATGAGCGGAAACTGTCCTTTTTGCAATTGTTTTTCCATTGAAAGGAAAAATTGTTCATATGTGTCAAAGAGTTACAACTGCAAAACAGAAATTGTTATGTATTGAAAAATACAAAAAGTAATATGCAAATACATTGTTCGTATGCATTGAAAAATTGCAATTGCACTAGACAAATTACAAAAACTATAGACAAATTACAACAACTATGTATTGAAGTGATGCATGTTATCTACTGAAAATTAGGAATAAGTAACATCTGAATGCATACAGTTGCATTGTCGTTTTCAGAATCTCCATCTTTGATATGAAGTATGTAATGCAATCCAACTCGTTTGGCAAGTGTAACGGCGGCAGCGATTCTGCCAATTGCGTACATTTCTTTTTTGTTTGCAAATTGCCTAATGGTTGTATTGGGAATGAAGCAATATTGTTTGCAAACTTCAGGTACAGTTTCTATGATACTTGATTCATTAAGCAATATTATTTTGTCACAGTCACCGCGATCATATACAGTTTTAGGCAATATTCTGAAATTTGTAATTGAGATGCTGTTGCCTTGCAAAATTTTGTGTTCATGTCGCTCGACCAAATGTGCAGGTACACTCAACGTTATATTCATCATTCCTTGAGCATCTGTCAAATCAGCTCGCAATACTTGACGTGATTTGTTTGCTTTATCAAGGAATGCAGTATAGACAACCATTCTGTCTCCAACAAATAGCTGCCCAATTTTACGACTATTCAGATCTTCAATTGATACTTTAATTGGCAGTATCTGTTTTTGCCTATTAAAATTGCTTAGTTAGAAATTGCTATAAACATTTGTAGAATAGTATGTTTCTCCTAGAGACTGAATAAGTAGAAATAGATTAGAGTTTTGTGTTTCATATGCATACCTTTTTGATGTATCATTTTGTACATTTGTTGAATGAAGTTTGGCTGCAATTGTTTCAGTTGGACTAACACAGGCAAACGCATGGTTCAATATGATGTGGATATTATCACGTGTATTTTGTGATAAGCAATCAATAAAGAAATTGTGATATGTAACCTGTACATGTCTTCTTGCTGCATTGTTTGGGGGGACTTACTACTAGTGCTTTGTTCACTCGTCAAAGATTTTCTAATATATATACATTTAAATATAGATATGTAAAAAGAGAAGATATATATAGTAAAGATTAATATGTTATATATACATTTAAATATAGATACGTAAAAATAGAAGATATATATAGTAAACATTAATATTTTAAATAGAAAATTGCATATTTGTATAGTTTTCATACATACCTTTTCAAAGCAGGTGGTTGCTTTGCCTTTTCTAATTGAGTTATGTGCTTTATTTCTTCAGTTGTTTGTTTTCCTTTTTCAGGATTTATGCTATGTTATAGAGTAGCAACATATATTTAGTTCAATTTGAAAAAGCGTATAGAAGTAAACAGTTAACAAGGAACATTAAAACCATAGAACGATACATATGTAAAGATAGAATGCATATATAGTAGACATTAATATTCTAAATACAAATTGGCATATTTGTATAGTTGTCATGGACATACCCTAGTGAACATTATTATTCTAAATACAAATTAGCATATTTGTATACTTGTCATAGACATACCTTTGCAAAACAAGTGGTTGGCTTGCCATTTCTAATTGGCTTATGCATTCTATTTCTTCAATTGTTTCTTTTCATCTTTGAAGATTTAGGCTATGTTATAGAATAGTAACATATATTTAGTGCAAATTAGTAGTAAAAAGTGAACAAGAACATTAAAACCATAGAACCATAGATATGTAAAAAATAAAAATAGAATGCATATATAGTAAACATTAATATTCTAAATACAAATTAGCATATTTCTGTAGTTCTCATAGACATACCTTTGCAAAACAAGTGGTTGGGTTGTGCTTTCTAATTGGCTTATGCATTCTATTTCTTCAATTGTTTCATTTCCTTTTTCAAGATTTATGCTATGTTATAGAATAGTAAGACATATTTAGTGCAAGTCAAAAGAACATATAAAAGTAAAACTTGAACAAGAACAGAAGATCCATAGGAAAGGAAAGGCAAAAAGAATATACTCTGTTTGTTTATGTTGCATGTTGTTGTTCTTTTTTCTTGGTCGTTATGTTCAATTGAAAAGGGTTTTACTAGCAGAATCTGCATCCATAAATAGATGAGGTCATATCTGCAAATGTATGATAGGATACTTGTGTTGGTTAATTGACAAGGCTGTCTTTGGCATAACTTGCATTGATCGACACAAAACGGCATATATGTAAATGTACAATAGAATGCATAGTATGTAACAGAGGGACAGTAGAGCAATTCTTGGCAAATGTTGGAAAATGTCACAGGGAATAATTAATAATATTAATATTAATATTAATGTAAACACAGAATAAACAATGACTATTCCACATTTGAATCGCAATATAATTGAATGAGAGAAAAAATATAAATGAGCCAATACAGCTTAAATATCTATATTTTTTAAAACAATCATGGAGTAACTCTAGTATAAACCTAGAGTAACTGGACCATAAACGTAGACAATGCAAAAATTAAAAGCCTAACAAATTGACAAAAAGCAAAGAATAGAAAAATTGACAAAAAGCAATTAGTAGAATAACGATGTACCTGCAATGAAGCCAAGGGTTCAAATTCCTTCTCGTGTAGACCATATTCATGCACAACACAGCCTGTACGAGTACCATGAGAAAATGTGCAAATGACGAAATTGGTTATCATAGCTGAAGGACAAGAGATATTGTATCATGGTCAGACCAATATGTATCCAATACGAAAATTGTATATTTTATATTAGCTAGATTTGCCCAAACATGGTCAATCAATGATTTGTGCATGCTATTAGTTTTGTCAACTAGGAAATGCATATTGTAGTTTTGCATGTAGGTTTCTAGCTGCTTTGTTTTTTGATTGCAATGTACCATATCAATATTGAAGTCCCCTAATATAACTATGATACTGTTTAGATCTGAGTGGTACAAAGCTTTTGCAATGACATTGAGGATATTGTTCAGGTTTGCACGTGGCGATGCATATATATTGAGTATTGCAATTTGTAATGTGTGAACTTTTATTTTTGCGAGCAATGCTTCTACAAAGAAGTCTTCAAAATGGGTATGTTCAAGGATAATGATATTTTTCTTTATCAATATCATTACTCCATGCTTAATGCAACTTGAGATGCAATTGAAATTTTTGAAGCATTCATTTTCCATACACAGCAACATATGTGTTTCTTGTAAGCACAAGATATCAGATTGCATTGTGTCATAGTCATTGCATATATCAGCAAGATGCGCATGAAGATTGCGAGTGTTCAATGAAAGAATAAAGATGGATTGCAATGATTGTATTGATGAAGAGTCATATTCTAATTGCCATTTTGCAGTGGTTTCCAAGTGTTGCATCTCACAATTTACTTTTTGCTTGACCTTGAAATTATTATGTTTAAGAGGATTAAGCAAATACAATGATTCTATGTTTTTGACACGTGCAAATACAATGAATATTGATTCTTTGATACAATATCAATGTTCTCAGGCAAAATGCATTGCAATTTGAATTTGTAATTGTCAACATCTACTATTTCTTCCATCATTTGCAATTGCTTACCAGAGTTGCCTTTTGCAATGGTCTTGTACAGCTTTGCAAAAAATATTGATGAAGTTAGCAAAAACTGAACATGATTGTTTTGAACAAAATGTATCTATATTAAAAAAATAGGCTATTGCATTATGTTGCTAAACAAATATCAAATTTCTACCAAGAAGCCATATTTATAAATAACAAAGAAGTTGGAAATGGAAACAATGCAAAGACATAATGAAAAACAGGAGCATAATTTTAAGAATATTTTTGCAAGTTAACAAAAGCAACGAATGGAAAGACAAAATGAAGTTAACAAAAGGAAGCAATGGGAAGACAAAATGAAAAAATGCAGTATAAGTTTAAGAATATTTCTGAAAGTTAACATCATTGTCAATTGCATTTGTGAAATAAAATAACTGTGAGGCTATTTCAAGATAAAAAGTTTCCTGCTATTCGATATTAGAGTATGGTTATAGTATATGGATCTAAACAGAATTCAAGGGTCAAGGAACCCAAACAAGCCATTGAGAACCAGAGACGAGTACTGCATAAGCGTAGTTCCATAAGGCTTGTCAAGAAGATCCATTATTATGTGATGCTGGAGGTTTGATTCATATAAATGATGAACATGTAATATGTTCAAAGGACAGCTTTGGCAAACACAGCAACAGTCTGCTTGAGCAAATTGTCCAAAGACTGTTGCCAATTGTGGCACGTGAAAAAATATGCCCAAAAATTACAGATCTTTGACGATTCACAAATTGTGGTGAATTGGATGAATGGAACAAATTCATTGGATAATTATAAATTTCACCGTATATTTGAGCAGATTCAACTTGCTTGAACAGAGTATTTAACACATTATCTTTTAACATGTCTACAAAGACAGGAACATGGAAACTGATGGACTGTCAAAAGCTACATTACACTTGGTAGCACGACCTTGGATCATTCAAGAGAAAGTGGAAGGGCAGCTCATGGAATGTTTGGACACACTTTTGATATAATCATGGGACTGTTTAAATGTGAATATCTATATCTATGTTTTTTTATGGCACTGTTTATGAACATATCTAGGACCTAATTTTTTATGACACAAAACTGGTTTCAAACCTGCAATATATGTCAGAATGACCATGATAGGGCTGTCATATTCACATTTTTTAAAACAGTTTATGAAGCAAGCTATCTTCTCAGCCATACTTTTATCAGTTCCTATGCTTAAGGATATCTCTATATCTATATTTTTTTATGGGACTGTTTATGGACATATCTAGGAGCTAATTTCTTATGAGACAAAACTGGCTTCAAAGGTCTGATATATGTTAGAATGACTATGATAGGGCTGTCATATTGACATTTTTGAAAATTGTTTATGAAGCAAGATATGTTGCCAGCAATACTTTTATCACTTCCTATGCTTAAGGATATCTGTGAAATGCAAAAACATATATAGTAAGTGTAATTTTGTTTTCATAATAAAATTATTTTTTCTCTCTGAGGAGAATACGGTAGTTGAACATGATATCAGAATCAATTTGGTTATAACTAGCTAACATGAGATTTTAATCTAACGTTTAAATAGACAAAATGTCTTGATACATCACTATACGGAGCTAGTTAGATGCTAAGAAATTGACATAAAGCAATTAATAGAAAAATTGACAAAAAGCAATTAGCAGAATAACGTCGTACCTGCAATGAAGCCAAGGGTTCGAATTGCTTCTCGTCTAGACCATATTCATGCACAACACAGCCTGTACGAGTACATGAGAAAATATGCAAATGACGAAATTGGTTATCGAAGTCTCCAGAACTGCCTGGAAAAATACTTGCAGGTCTTTATTCCTCTCTTGAAACCATAATACATTCCATTAATAAAAAGGAAATATGCAGCACATACATAAATACTTGCAGGTCTTTATTTCTTTCTCCAAACCACAATACATTCCATTAAAAACCCAATATGTGCCACAAAGAGTACAAACAGTTCAAAAACCGCAGTTTATTTAGATCTTCATTTGCAAAAACACTTCAAACTACAAAAGGCTGGCGCTCAATCTGTACCAAGAATCACAGCTTCACCCAGGTCATCTCGGCCCAAATGACAACGAAGTCACATGCTAGTCGAAACTGACATTTACAGAAGTTTCCATAAAACCCATGCAGCTAAGAGAAACCTTCAGTATCACGGAAAAGCTTATAATTTTCGCAAAGGAAACATTTCATCCAATATATAAACAACAGCAAACGAAGAACATCTAGCACCAGTATAGCAAACCTTCAATTCAGCAGTTCTTAACAAAGCAAATGAACTTAACAGAGTTCTTAACAAAGCAACCTTCCGCTCTAGGAGTAATGTCAGAGTCGAATATTCATACATCCATAACAGAATTACAAACTTAAAATAACATTATGCACCAAAGTAAGCATACACATAAATTATACAAGCGAAAAACCTTGAATACATGCCTAAGGAACAGCAGTCTACTCAAGCCTCACAACTCGTGAAACCAGACCCTCGAATTTAACACAGTAACACATTCCACTAATAACAATACATTCCATCAATAAAAAAAAAGGCAATATGCGGCACATAAATACATAAATACTTGCAGGTCTTTATTTCTTTCTCCAAACCACAATACATTCCATTAAAAACCCAATATGCGGCACAAACAGTTCAAAAACCCCAATTTATTTAGATCTTCATGTGCAAAAACAGTTCAAAGTACAAAAGACTGCTGCTCAATCTGTACCAAGAATCACATCTTCACCCAGGTCGTCTCGGCCCAAATGATAAGGAAGTCAGATCGTGGTCCAAACCGACATTTACGCAAATTTCCATAAAACCCATGCAGGTAACAAAAACCCTCAGTATCAGGGAAAAGCTTATAATTTTGGCAAAGGAAGCATTTTATCCAATACATAAACAATAGCAAACTAAGCTAATTCAATTGGTAAGCTCTCGTTTTCTGTCCTTCTCAGAAACCATGCCAACCTTCTTCCTATCTCCGCCCTGTTAACCAGAATGCCATTAACTTATAATGCTCAAATAACCATGGACTCTTGAGGGAAACGAAGAGACAATACTCTGACAAACATCAACGCCACTGGAAAACGCCAAAGGACAGAGGAACAAACATCTAAACAATACAGTAGCCGAAGTTACCAAACCGACAGCAGACAGTCGACGCATACAAGCCGGACCTGGAACAACAGAACCGGAACCAAACGTTTGCTGTACAGTTAACCGAGTAGGCAGGAACCGCATTGTGTTTTCACCGCAGACAATACAACAAGTACAAAGGAAAAATCGCAAACACTGCAGAGCCAAACAACCAAGTAACAATAATAACCCAAAGCGCACGAACAGGGTAAAACCCAAGCCGAGTAACTTTCTAGGATCTCGAGGAGGGACAGTTGTCCACCCATAAGACCACCATAGTACATGCCAACGTTCTTCCTATGTCTGTCGTGTTAACCAAAATGCCATTAACTTATAATGCTCAAATAACCCTGGACTCTTGACGGGAACGAACAGACAATACTGTGATAAACATCAACGCCACTGGAAAACGCCAAAGGACAGAGGAACAAACATATAAACAATACAGTAGCAGAACTTACCAAAGTGACAGCAGACAGTCGAGGCATACAAGGCGGACCTAGAACAACAGAACCGCAACCAAACGTTTGCTATACAGTTAACCGAGCAGGCAGGAACCGGATTGTGTTTTCACCGTAGACAATACAACAAATACGATGCGAAGCCCGCAATAAGACCCCAAAACCTTTCCATCCCCAAAACCTTAGTTCGACTTAGGTTACATTATCAATATATTAAAAAATTATCGATCGCATATAGTCCCCGGCAGGGACCACGTAGTAACTGGACTATAAACCTAAAGTAACTGGACAATAAACCTACACAATGAAAAAATTAAAAGCCTAACAAATTGAAAAAAAGCAATTAATAGAAAATTTGACAAAAACCAATTAGCAGAACAACGCCATACCTGCAACGAATCCGAGAGTTCGAATTCCTTCTCGTCTAGATCATATTCATGCAGAACCCAGCACCAGAACCTTGAATTTAACAGAGGAGTACCTAATTATTTCTCCAAACCACAATACATTCCATTAAAAACCCAATATGCCACACAAACAATTCAAACAGTTCAAAAACCCCAATTTGTTTACATCTTCATGTGCAAAAACCCTTCAAAGTACAAAAGACTGCCGCCCAATCTGTACCAAGAACCATAGCTTCACCCAGCTCGTCTCGGCCCAAATGAGAGGGAATTCACATGGTGGTCGAAACCGACATTTACGGAAATCTCCATAAAATCCATGCAGGTAAGAGAAATGCCATTAACTTATAATGCTCAAATAACCATGGACTCTTGAGGAAAACGAACAGACAATACTGTGACAAACATTAACGCCACTGGAAAACGCCAAACGACAGAGGAACAAACATCTAAACAATACAGTAGCCGAACTTACCAAAGCGACACCAGACAGTCGAGCCATACAACCCGGACCTGGAACAACAGAACCGCAACCAAACGTTTGCTATACAGTTAACCGAGCAGCCAGAAACCACATTGTGTTTTCACCGCAGACAATACAACAAATACAAAGGAAAAATCGCAGAGATTGCACAGCTAAACAACCAAGTAACAATAATAACCCAAAAGGCGCGAACAGGGTAAAACCCAAGCTGACTAGCTTTCCAGGATCTCGAGCAGGCACACCACCACAGTACATGTCGTCCGCTTGGAAGTCGCGGGACCACGTGCCGCTCAATCTACAACGCCGTCTCGGCCCAAATGACAACGAAGTCACATGGTGGTCGAAACCGACATTCACGGAAATTTCCATAAAACCCATGCAGCTAACAAAAACCCTGAATACTGTGACAAACATCAATGCTACTGGAAAACACCAAACGACAGAGGAACAAACATCTAAATAATACAGTAGCCGAACTTACCAAAGCGACACCAGACATTCGAGGCACACAAGCCGAACCTGGAACAACAAAACCGTAACCAAACGTTTGCTATACAGTTAACCGCATTCTGTTTTCACCGCAGACAGTATAACAAACACTAAGCAAAAATCGCACAGACTGCAGAGCTAAATGACCAAGTAACAATAACAACCCAAACGCCGTGAACAGGGTAAAACCCAAGCTGAGTAACTTTGCAGGACATTTACGGAAATTTCCATAAAACCCATGCAGCTAACAGAAACCCTCAATACTGTGGCAAACATCAATGCCACTAGAAAACGCCAAACGAGAGAGGAACAAACATCTAAACAATACAGTAGCCGAACTTACCAAAGCGACACACTTGAGCGATACAAGCCAAACCTGGAACAACAGAACCGCAACCAAACGTTTGCTACACAGTTAACCGCATTCTGTTTTCACCGCAGACAATACAATAGACAGAAAGGAAAAATGGCAAAGACTGCAGAGCTAAACAATAAACAACCAAGTAACAATAACAACCCAAACGCCGCGAACAGGGTAAAACCCAAGGCGACAGTACATGCCGTCTGCGTACCTGCGACAGGTGTCCGCCCATAAGACCACCACAGCGCATGCCGCCCGCGTGGGAGCCGCACGACCATGTGGCCTCCACCTCGAACCACGTGAAGCGAGCAATAAGACCCTAAAACCTTTCCTTGCCCAAAGCCTTAGTTCGACTTAGGAAATTGCCTTAATATTTCGGAAAATCGGCAGTCACATGGTGGTCGAAACCGACATTCACGGAAATTTCCATAAAACCCATGCAGCTAACAGAAACCCTGAATACTGTGACAAACATCAACGGTACTGGAAAACGCCAAACGACAGAGGAACAAACATCTAAGCAATACAGTAGCCGAACTTACCAAAGCAACACCAGACATTTGAGGCACACAAGCCGGACCTGGAACAACAAAACCGTAACCAAACGTTTGTTATACAGTTAACCACATTCTGTTTTCACCGCAGACAGTACAACAAACACAAAGCAAAAATCGCACAGACCGCAGAGCTAAACGACCAAGTAACAATAACAACCCAAACGCCGCAAACAGGGTAAAACCCAAGCCGAGTAACTTTGCAGGACATTTACAGAAATTTCCATAAAACCCATGCAGCTAACAGAAACCCTCAATACTGTGACAAACATCAATGCCACTAGAAAACGCCAAACGACAGAGGAAAAAACATCTAAACAATACAGTAGCCGAACTTACCGAAGCGACACCAGGCATTCGAGCGATACAAGCCGGACCTGGAACAACAGAACCGCAACCAAACGTTTGCTACACAGTTAACCGCATTCTGTTTTCACCGCAGACAATACAACAGACAGAAAGGAAAAATGGCAAAGACTGCAAAGCTAAACAATAAACATCCAAGTAACAATAACAACCCAAACGTCGCGAACAGGGTAAAACCCAAGGCGACAGTACATGCCGTCCGCGTACCTGCGACAGGTGTCCGCCCATAAGACCACCACAGCGCATGCCGTCCGCGTGGGAGCCACCCGACCACGTGGCCTCCACCTCAAACCACGCGAAGCCAGCAATAAGACCCCAAAACCTTTCCTCGCCCAAAACCTTAGTCCGACTTAGGAAATTGCCTTAATATTTTGGAAAATTGGCTAGGTCAACGCGCGGTCAGCGATCTATCGATCGCATATAGTCCCCGGCAGGGACTAATAAGTAAACTCATCATTAATTTAAATAATAAAAAAATTAAATTACATAAAACAAAAAACAGAGAAGAAATCACAGATCTATTGAATCACAGAGAAAAGAATGAATTAACGTGATGTGACGTGAGGATGAGTGCATTGACTTGACTTGAGTTGAAAGAAACCGGAGGAATTTTCCATAAAGAAAAGAAAAGTTGAGACACAAGTCTTCTTTTCGTACTCCGAAGCGGAAGCTGTCCCACAATCTGTCTCTGTTGACTTGAATGTGGTATTGTGATAAACCCTTAGTTGGAAAGAGAGACACTGTAAAGAGACCCCGTATTGACTATTTGATTCGGCATCCTCCAAATTCTCTGAATATTTCGTGGCAAGATATATTTTGCGAAAACAATTTTTTTATTAGAATCTAGTAAATAAAATTTCAAAATGAGAATGTTGAGTTTTATTTCATTTATTTTTTGATGGTGGAAATATATTTAGCACCATCAAGAACTCTGAGGTACCAGGGAAAATTTTAAGAACCCCCCCTAAATTTATAAGTATAATAAATAGGCGAATCTCCATGGTATATAGGAAAAATGGAAGGCGATTTTATCAATAATATAATATGTATATATAATTTTTTGGCGAATCTCTCACCAGGCATGGCGAATATTTTACTCAATTATAAAATCTTGTAAGATCTTGGTATTACCAAGAGTTATCATAAACCTGGAGCTTAAAAATTACTATTAGTAATTTATAAAAATTAATGAAATTAATAGTTGATTTTTATTTTATTTTTTATTTTAACCAAGCTAAAATGTTTAACATACATTAAATTACAACATCCAAACATCCATTATTACTCTTGATCCCCCGAGAGGGATCAAATATTTTTTCACTCTATGCTAGTTTGCATATCACAATATTTGATACCTCTCGGGGGTTAGTTGATCCAGAGTAAAGATGGATCTACGCTGGTTTAATTCCCCCATTTAAATAGGCTACATTCCAGGTGAATACCATGGGTCAATACCATGTGCCATGTTGGTGAATACCATGGGTCAATACCATGTGCCATTTTTATTTTTATTAATACTAATATTAGGGTTAATAATGTTTTTTTGCATGGTATTAATAACAATCTAGTCCATGGTATTTGTCCCATAGTATTTTGCCCATAGATTTCACCTAAATATAACACATTTTTTGAGTGTTCATAAATATAAAGTGACTTATGGAGTAAATATAAAAAAATGTTTTATTTGTTTACCATACCTCTCGTTTATTTATATTTTTTATTAATTTACCATACCTCTTTTACAAATATGGTATTTGGCCCATAGGAATCACTTAAATAAAACCTCTTTCTTGAGCCTTCATAAATAGAATGAGGGTTATGGACTAAATATAAAAAGAGATTTTATTTATTTACCATACGTCTAGTTTATTTATATTTTTATTTATTTACCATACCTTTTGAGTAAGTATAAAAAGACGTTTTATTTATTTACCATACCTCCACTTTACTTATATTTTTATTTGTTTATACACCCTTCATGTATATAAGGTGACTTATGGAGTAAATATAAAAAAAATATTTATTTACCATACTTCTCATTTATTTATATTTTTATTACTTTACCATACCTCTTTTATAAATATGGTATTTGGCCCATAGGATTCACTTGAATAAAACCTATTCTTGAAAATGGGCGAATGGATTCAGTTAAATAAAACCTATTCTTGAAAATGGGTGAATGGAAGGTTGTAGCTCCTAATTTCAAGGGCTAAATTTACCTTTTTTACCCTCTCCCTTAAAATAAGGTGGGCTATTTGAGGTGATTTGTAAAAATGTACTATGATACAAAATATTCGCCGGCTAAAAATTTAAAACCCCGTAATTTCGCCAAAGGGCGAACATTCGCCCCTAAAATTTTCTCGTTTGATAGTTGTAGTTTACATTTTCAAAAATTTCTGCCAGATTTTATCATAATGTTAGGAATTTACATTCCGAAACAATTTGTATATGTTTTTTACTACTTTCAAGATATATGGCAATTGATATTTTGTCAATTTATTTTGATTTCTATTAAAATATATATAAGTAATTTGTATTTTTTTTTTACTACTTTCAAGAGATATGGAAATTGATCTTTTGTCAATTTATTTTGATTTCTATATATATATATATAGGTAATTTGTATGTTTTTTTTACTACTTTCAAGAAGATATATGGCCATTGATCTTTTGTCTATCTATATATATCTATATATATATATATATATATATATATAGTGAAGATAATGAATATTAATTTATTGTATGTTATGTACAACATATTAATGATGTAATTGAATGAATGACTTAGATGCATAACAATCATTATTTCCAAACACTCAAAATAGGTGTTGTCAAAGAGGCCACAATTGTACCCAGATGTTGCAATTTTCCGGTGAAAAAAATCTCAAGAAATCTAATCTTGGGAGTGTTGGAATGTTTTTTCTATTTTTATGGGAGAAATGGATGCAACACCATCACCCAAAACCTTGAAGCTTGACAACTATAAATAAAATTTCTACCAAATTTCCATTATTTTAAATTACAACCTCAAAATAAATCCAATTTACTTTAATATTTTTATATTAAATTAAATTTTAAAATAAAAATATTAATACTGATATGATTTAACATCTATTTATATTAATATTGTTTATCGAACCTTGAGTAAGAAAGCAAGTGATTAACTAACACTTTTTAATATTTTATTTTTGTGATAAAAAAGAAGGGAGAGAAGTATTATGAGATCACTCTAGTTTTGTTGACTTAACAAGTTAACAAGGTTGGTAGTGTGGCAAGAGAAAGTGTTTTTCGTCTTAGTATGGTAAAAGGGGTAGGTTCTCTAGTCCCAAGGTGTTTGGGGAATAGACCAATGTTGTGTTTCACTTAGAAGCTTATGGGAATTAATTTTCATCTTTTCAGTGTTCACTTTCTTAACACTGGTCAAGATAGAAAGATAATTCTGATTTGCAAGAGTGAGATTGATTACCTTCTTATAATAACTTTGCTTCATTTTTCCCTCTTATCAATCCAAAACTTATATTTAAGTTTAAAAATAATAGTATTATTATTTTTTTCCCTTTTATAAATAAGAAAGACATAAAATTTTGAAATATGTAAAAGAGAGAAGGACAATCTACTATCAACCCTGGGAATTCCAAGTGAAATTTCAACCCAAATATAAAGAAGATATGATATTATTCTTCTTCTTAACCATATAAATTACTTCCAATTAATAATTATTACATTTGTATTTTATAAAATCAATAAAGTTAGTATATTTATTTTAAGCATTATATAATGTGAAAATATCTATTAAAATTTTTTATTTAAAAAGAAAAATATTATTTTACTTAAATAATAAATTTTAAATTTATTATATTTTAATTATTATTAAATTTTAAATAAATTTAATTATAACTTTTAAAATAAATTTTAATTATAAAATTTATGACTATTATATAATTACTTAAATTTGAAAAGTAATTGGACCTGGGCGGTAGAATAAATGGGGATACGGTGCTTTGTGAAGACATTATGCCGTGAAAAGGTGACAAGTACTCTGTTAAGATATTAGGTGGTGAAAAGGTGACCGGTTTGAAATTCTATGTATAAAAATCTAGTGATGTTAAGGGCTAGTGCGGGGATCCCACTCACCATTCAAAAATTTGGTGGAGGTAAACTATGAAAGAGTAATTGAATAATATTTTGAATTAAAAAAAAAAAATTGTTTAGAAATATTTTAAAATTTAAATAATTTTTATTGCAACTTATATAATTAATTAGAAAAATTAAAAACAATATTCTCAAGTAAGTAAAATGTATAATTTATCCTTATTGGTGGATTTCAAGTAGTTAAAGCGTCTTTGCTATTGAGAGGTCAAGAGTTCAATTCTCTCATGTCAAGCAAGTAGGGAGTGATCCCTTTCGATGAATCTACTCGGTACAAATATTCCAACGAGTGATCCCTTTCAATGAATCTACTTGGTACAAATATTCCATGGACTTAGCAGTCACTGACCTCTTAGGTCTATGAATCACATAAAATAATAAGAAAAATAAAGATAGAAATATATGAGATTAAGGTTATATAATATTTGAAAGCACCTAATCCTAGTATTATAGTGTTGATAATCATATTAATATATACCTCATTTCTTGCAAATAATATTCGAAGTGTTTTTTGGTCCTTAAGCAAGATCTAAAAATGTTTTTGTGTAACTAAGATATTTTTTTCTTCAAATTCAAAAAATGAGATAATTTTGATTAATGTGATTTTATTTAACTAAAATTTTTGAGTCAACTCATATTAAATGATGATTAATCATCAACTTTATTTATGATAAATTTTATATTTATGTATATATTATGAGAGAAAAATTGTAATTTTCATTATAAAAATGGAAATTATATTTTATAAAGTATACTTCTGTGTATTCAAAAATATATGTACTATCATCAACAAAAATCGAAAATTATACCAAAATCGAAGTCTATTTATACAAGCCTTTTACATGTCCATATTATTTACTAATGTAAGGAAACTAAAAAATATGTTGCTATATATAATACCAACCAAAGTTTTTTTTAAGAAAACTCTCTAATATAAAGTGTTTGAAAAAACAAAAAAGGAGATGATCATATAGAAGATTGATCCTTATTGTTGCTCTGACTGCGGGCCCTCTATGAAGGGACTATGGAAATATTCACCTATCTTCTTAGAAATTATCCAAGTGTGCAATCCTAGTTGCACTTATTCCTTTGATAAAGAGTTAGTGGATGAATTTCTTTCTCTCTAGATGTGACAAGCAGAAATGTGGTCAAAAGATTTCTTTAAATGTATAACCTATTGGATACCTAATCTGTTAGGGTTGTGGTGCATTATGTAATCAATTACTAGAGTCTAAGAAAACTTTAAAATTGAATTCAATTGTTTCAACATTGTATTTATATGTAATCGATTACTAAAGTCTAACAAAACTTGAAAATTGAATCCAATTGTTTCAACTTTGTATTTATATGTACAATATTCTTAAAACAAATTGAATTCATTTTTCTAATTATGATTCCAACAGTTGTATTAAAGTAGTGGTTTATCTGCCTTGTTGAGTAGCTTGAGCCACTCGTTTTGCGTCCTTTCCTGTTGAATAACTTGAATCATAACTTTTGTGGCCATCTTGGGCATTGGGTGCTCCTTCCTTCTCAGAATTTGATGCTCTTATTCATGCATGTTTTTCACTCATTTTTTTGGCATGTCATGGACAATGTAAGGGGAGTGATGATGACCTACACTATAATATCTGAGACGTTGTAGTTCATGTATCCTCCACCATTCTTCATCCTCAAAGTGTTTACAAATTCAAAAAAAACTTCATTCTCTTATGTTGTTTGTTTTCTGTGATACATTGAGCCATCATTGTGAAAATCCATTGTGAGATGCTACCGAAAATTCTACATGGTTGAGTAGAGAACAATTCATTCAAGTGCTTCATTGTTAGTTTACTCCAAGTCAAGGTCAAGTCAACAGGTTTACCCCGAGACAACACAAGTCAAGTTATACGCAATAGTACGTTCTGAGATGATCTTTTGACCATGAAGAGCTTGACAGCGTTGACCTACAGGTTAAAACAAGTCTTTGTCAAGCGTTAATTTGTGAAGAGCCTTTGTTAACTCTCGAAGAGCTTTCTAGGTAATTCAATGCACATATATTCAATTCAGTTTACTTAATTTAACCGCAGAAATTGGTTATATGGCCTGCGATGGCACGCGGTGAATTTGTAGAAAAACAATATGAAACATTCATAGATTGATCATAGTGTTGTAAGTAATGATATATGGGGCTCTTTGTTTTGGTTTTCATCAATTTCCAATCATTGCAAGTTTGTGAGATACTTTGCAGCTTCTAAGCACGCTTGTTGCAAAGTATCATTGAGAGGATAATTTCAGCCACCACTTTTCATTTTGTAGTTGATTGAGAACAACACTCGCTGTGTATCTGCATGAAATTTTTCTTTGAAGTTTTACTACATACACATCTTTGATTTAATTTCTTATTACCTAGCATATGCATTAGATTTACATATCTCTTGTCAAACTTTTTCAAATCCACATGTTCATTCAGTTGCAATTATTATATGTTGCTATGAAGGCAAAGAAGCCATAGTAATAGAGGTAGTGAAGGGATAAAAGGCATTTCCTGTTTGAGATCGCTAATTATGGATATGTGCATTTGTGCCAAAATAAGCATGGTTTTTAGGACTTGATTTTGTCTCTAATAGTTCAGTTGTTGGAGAGGGACTATTGTTTCCAATGTTGCACTCATTATTGCATGCTGGTGGCATGTATTTTGTTTTGGTACTTGTCTGAATAATGAAAGAGATGGGTCATTGGAACTATAATTGTTTACTGTGAATTAAAGTTTTCATTTATAAACTTTTTGCACCTGCCCCAGAGGCATCCTCTTAGTGCATTTTCTTGTAGAAATTCTCTGGAAACAAAATGTGAGTTCCGTCGTGAATATTTTTGGGTTTTGAATGAACAAATGCAATCATTTTCAATGATTTTGGTGTTCATGCCACTGCGGGGATCTCAAATTCAAGAGAACAACATCTGAGACAAATATATAACCAATGCAAGTGTGGAACAACTAGTGTTATATGCTACAACTCATAGTTCATTAGTACGTGGACTCACATTGAATGGTGGTTTTGCTTCAGATGTCACCTTATGGTGATTGTATTAAAAAATATTCAATTGTCTAAGAAGGGTTAAAATTTTGGATGTCATGGCGCCCTCTTTTCATCATTATGTATCCAACGTTAGTGCCTTGATCGCAAGAGGATATACAAATTTATTTTGGAGGCATTTATTTTAGGCTTGTCTTCACTGACTACAGTCCATATCATACTTGTCAAATTTTTCATTGTAGGCAAGATTTTACCATTAGATAAATTTTGAGGTCTAAAATGGGTCTCCTGAGTAATATTATAAAATAATGGTGGAAATAATAAAATAAGATTAGATTACATCAACAAATTTAGATTACATGTACGATTTTATTCAAATTTTGAGCGGGAACACTCACTGGATGTGGAATTTAATTCCTAATCCAAGGAGTACCCATGTTGTGTACTTTTGATGGACCCCGCTACACAAAAAATGAAAAATATATGAAAAAATGTGATGATAATCATGTTTTTCATATATTTATCATTTTTCATGCAATGTGATCCATCAAAATTATGTAGCAACATGGGTGCTCCTTGGATGAGGAATTAAATTTTGCATCCAACGAGTGTTCCTGGTCGAAATTTGAGTAAATTAGAAGGGAGATAAGTTAAAAATACAAGTTGAAAAAAATAGCTTTTCAACTTTTTTATTTTTTAATCATTTTACCTTTTTACTCCAAAAATGGTGAATCATCCCCCATGGTTGACATCATCATCTTGGATCCTATTGATTCTTATAAAGTTAACTTTGGTTGTACATTTTTGTTTTGAGGCCCATTTTAGACCTCAAAATTTCTCTGATGATTGTAATCGGGTGGATTTTCAATTACAACCAACACCATTTATTTTCGGAAGATAAGCTACTATAAAATGGCTCAAACTAATAGTGTTTTAGAGCTACTAAACAATTTCATATTTTTATTTGCTAAGGAAATAATGATTATCAGCCAAGTCGCTCTTACTAATATCAAAATGTATCTACATCATGCACAAGAGACAATTGAGTTTCTCGAACTTGAGTCTCAACTACAACGAGATGAACTAGAAAGGAAAAGTTGTAATTCTGAACTAGTTCTTGTTCAAAACAACTCTTTGTTTGAGCCTAACTCCCATAAGAAGTTAGAGATTGATCAGAATAATGGAGCCATTTTAGTAGCGAATTTGCATGTAGATATGAAGGTTCAGCGTGCACTTCCTAATACCTTCATAATACCTTAGGAAGAAGTTGTGAACACCAAGAATAGAATTGGTCTCAGATATGACAAGGATGTGTCCTTTCATATTCTAGAATATTCCAAGTCCATCTAGTTTTGCAGCATTGGATTCCTTTAGGATGATTCATCTTTGCTTGCTCCTTTTGCATAGTCACAATAGGTTTTCAAATGCCAACATTGTGATCGAGTTGGCAATGTGAAAGATCAATGTTTTGATATTCATCCTTGTGACCATTGTGGTAAGCACACTCATCATTTAGACATATGTTATAGAAACAAAATTCCTGCAAGCACAAAGATTCACCTTGGATGGATCGCTTCTTAGCAATAGCCTTTAATAGGAAATAAGGTATACCAATCATACCACAAAATTTGTTCTTGAGTATTGACTAGTATTGCAGCGAAGGTTTCTTCATCTTCTCACCTTGTTTCTGACATGGGAGGAATTGATGGTCAGTTAGCAGCTTTGAAAATTCATCATTTGAATATTCATCAAGTGAGCCTGAGCCACAACCTAAAACCACTACCAAATGTACATCCAGAGACAACCATAGCCAAATTCAGAGTTGTAGCAAGAGAGACAGTAATGCCCCATGAGCATGCCTTTGGTGGTAGCCTTCCTTAAACCACTGCAGGTTGAGGTTCTTCTTTTTTTCTACAGGTTGAGACCTCCCTTTTCCAGGATGAAGGTCTCCCTTTTGAGGACATTAGGAACACTTCCTTTAGAAAAATACTTCAACTTATAGGCAGATTTGGAGTTATTCCAAGAATTGCTTTGAGCTTTAGTTCCAGAGTTGGTGGTCAGCCTTAAACCACCACTGGTTCAGACTTTGAGTTCTCCCACCTTTTGGTTTGAAGATTTTTCTTAAACCACCATTTCAGAGAGCACATTCAGACATTGGATATTATACATTTTTGCATTTTAGCTCCCTTTTTGGACTCTCATATACACCCCTTCGGATTAAAGAAGGGGGGGGTGTGGAATGTTGCACACCTATTTTGTTAGGGTTATAGTGTATTATTTAATTAGTTACCAAAGTCCAAGAAACCCTTGAAAGTGAATACACTTGTTTCAACATTGTATTTATATGTACAATATTCTTAATACAAATTGAATTCATTTTTCCAATTTTCATTCCAACATACCCTCTTCTAAAATAAAAACCAGTGTGTTCATCTGAAACCTTTGTTGGAAATAATACTGAGAGGGGGGGGGGGTGAATCAGTATTATCAGAATTATAAAACTTTTTCAATGCTCAGAAACATATACGCTACTTTCGTTAAGTGAACCAGCGTGTACACGCAACTGTGAATAAAGAAAACAGCGTATAACTAGAAATCTTATAATTCAGTCAGTTTATCTTCAGTTAAGTGCATGAGGACATTATTAAGAGTAAACAGATGCAGTAGAACAGATCACACAGAAACCACACACATGAACACCAAGATATAAGGTGGAAACCCAATGTGGGTGAAAACCACCTGCTGCAAGTCGTCTCTATCTTTCTTTAATATGAAACTTCAGTTTACAATCTTTTTGTACTGGTGCAGCCTTATACCAGTACGCAGGCTACAACCTGCAGAAGGCTACAACCTTCTCTCGTTCTCCAAACTTCCTTGGAAGGGAGCTCCAACCCCCTTTGCTCTTGTACTAGCTAAGATACTAGTACGTAGGTGCTGACCTACAATCTTCTTTCTTTCAGGTACCACCTTTCATACATTTTCAGACTGGATATTCCTGAAGCACAACATTACAATCTGTAGACCACAATTCATTCAACTTTCACAACAGATCATTGAAGCATAAAACAACCAATACTAGCATCATCAAACTTTGAATCACTGAACCACTGAACCTTGTCAATCACCAGTTACCAGACTACAGAACTCTGCAATAACAATCAGACCCAACTGTAACTCAAAAATCAAGCTCCAAAATATATACGCTACTTCAATGAGAGAAACCCGCGTATACACGCGCTTTTACCGAAGCCAACCTGCGTACAGATCTAAAATAAATTCTATCAACTTGCAGCTGTACCAGACATCAGTTAGACCCAGAACATAACATTGCGTTAGTATGCAGATCTAGAAATACGCATAATCAACCATATCATAATAGAGCATTTCAAATCATTAGATCCCGATCTATCCTTTAGATCTAGTCTTTCATCAACCGAAGTGATCTCTCCTTAGCTTAGATCAAGCAACCCAGAACCTGCATCAGATCTCTTTCTTCTTCAGATATTCAAGCCTTTACTAGATAATTTGCCTAATGATCTTCTCCTCCTTATATAGCCTTAGGCCTTGCTCAATACCAAGGGCCAAACCATAGAAATCCAATACCATCAACTTAGAAACTAGGGATCAACACGTCTGTCGAGATACTTTGGTCCAAATACATAGGCTCAAGTACCGAGGACTAACTACCATGGACCAAAGGGAAGCTTCCCGACATATACGCACTTTTCTGTTCATATATCTGCGTGCATACGCGCCTCCGTATATATATAACCTGCGTATACGCAACTTAGTATGCATATAGACTGCGTGTATACGCAACTTGGACTTGATTAACCGACGTATATTAGATTTCTCTTTATTCTGTAGTCTGAACGGAGATCTGTCATCAAAGAGAGTTGCCATCAAGGACAACACCTGTATCAAAGTGCCACTCCTGTGCCCAAAATGCCAACAATCTCCCCCTTTGGACTTGATGGCAACCTCAAGATCCTTAGAATCATTCTCCCCCTTTGTCATCAAGGGCAAAGGGCTATGCTCCCCCCGAGTACATGCTGATACCTCTGCTTGGCTGTGCTGAATCATGCTCCCCCTGACTGTAGGCCAGATCTGCAAAAGATGTTCTTCAACAAGAACCAAGACTTCTACACCATAAGGAACCTTCCTATCACCAAAAGACTCAATACATATATCCATACTCCCTACCAAGAGGGGACACATCAGAAACAACCAATTATATTACATCAATCATCCCAGGCATAGTGGGGAAACCAACATAGGCCGTTACATGGCCTTGACATCATAAAAGATATATCACAAAAGAGATACATGACATAGAGACAACAGATCTAGACCAAGACTTATGAAAGTCACCAGCAGCATCTGATAAACATCTTTTAGATCAGCAACCAGGATTTCTTTCTGAGCTCCTTCTCCTGAAACCAATAACCAAAACATCTAAATGCCAACAATGCTTTATGAGACTTTTAAGCTGCTCCCCCTGAACCTGTGCCTGCTGCACCTCCTGAAACTGTGTCTGAAGGATTCTGACATACCCATCTCAGACCTTTTCAAACCAGAGTTTGCCCTTGCTGCTCAGAACTCCATATACGCGATTTATCCTGCACAAAACAGCGTATGGACGCGGATATACTCTCTGCAACAAGCGTACACCATACACGCGACTTTCCCAGCATAAATCCGCGTCTATACGCGTATATACCTTTCGTAACTTGCGTATACCAACTTTCCTGTAGAACAGACAAGCTTCAACAGCAGGATGAAGCATCAACTACTCCCAGCTTTTGTCTGAGATATTCAAAAGTTTCCCTGGGCAGTGGTTTTGTCAGAATATCAGCAACTTGTTCCTTAGAAGGAACATACTCCAACTTGACTTTCTGCTCAAGCACTTGTTCCCGGAGAAAATGGTACTTGATTGGTATGTGCTTGGTCTTTGAGTGCATGACTGGATTCTTTGAAATGCTGATTGCACTAGTATTATCACATAAGATAGAAACTGGTGGAGTGCAAGTGATTTGAAAGTCCTGCAAGGTCTGCATCATCCAAAGAAGTTGTGTGCAACAAGATGCCGCAGCCACATATTCTGCTTCAGCTGTAGATAAGGCAATCGAACTCTGTTTCTTGCTGAACCAAGATACTAATCTGGAACCCATGAAGAAAGCACCACCACTTGTGCTTTTCCTATCATCCACACTTCCAGCCCAATCTGCATCTGTGTAAGCATGAAGAGTGAGATCTGTATTTCTAGGATACCATAAGCCATAGTTTTGGGTCCCTTGAAGATACTTGAAGATTCTTTTGACTGCCTGAAGATGAGTTTCCTTTCGGTTGGCTTGAAATCTTCCAACAATTCCTATTGCATGTGTAATATCTGGTCGGGTACCTGTCAAATAGAGCAAACTCCCAATCATGGATCTATAAGTGGGTTGGTGAACTGGTGCTGATTCATCATTTGCACTGAGGCTGCATCCTGTAACCATGGGTGTACATACTGGCTTTGACTCTTCCATGCCATACTTCTTCAAGATCTGCTTGAGGTATTTGGTTTGAGACAAGAAGATACCTCCTTCATTTTGTTGAATTTGCAATCCAAGAAAATATGTCAATTCTCCAAGTAGTGACATTTCGAATTCTTTCTGCATAACCGAGGCAAAGTTTTGACTCATAGTCTCTTCATTGCTGCCAAAGATAATATCATCTACATAAACAACAAGAATTAGCAATTTGTTATTTTCAACTTTTATATAGAGATTGCTATCTGCTGATCCTTTTGAAAAGCCTTGTTGGTGAAGATATTTGTCCAACCGATAGTACCAAGCCCTTGGAGCTTGTTTGAGTCCATAGAGAGCCTTTTTCAATCTGCATACAAGGTTTGGATCATTCCCAAGAATGAAACCATCTGGTTGCTCAATATATACTTCTTCTTCTAAGTCTCCATTCAGAAAGGCTGATTTCACATCCATTTGAAATACCTTGAAGTTTTGAAAGCTTGAGAGAGCAAGGAACATTCGGATAGCCTCAAGTCTTGCCACAGGAGCAAAGGTCTCTTCAAAATCTATTCCTTCTTGCTGTGCATACCCTTTACAAACAAGTCTGGCCTTGTTCCTAATTACTTCTCCATTTTCATTCAATTTATTCTTGAAGACCCATTTTGTTCCTATTACATTTTTATCTTTTGGTCTAGGAACTAATTCCCAAGTGTTGTTCTTTTCGAACTGCTCAAGTTCTTCATCCATTGCTTTGACCCAACATTCATCCTTGCATGCATCTTTCACATTTTGTGGTTCAGTGGAGGAGAGCAATGCCAAATAGCTTGAAGCTTCTGCTAGTGTCCTTCTTGTTTGTACTCCTGCTTCTTTCTGCCCCACAATCTGAGATTCCGGATGATTCTTTTGAACATATCTGGATGGAGTCTTCTCTTCTATTCTTGTCTGCTCCTCTGGTTCTTCCTGAGGTTCTTCTTCTTCTTGAGGTTCTTTTTCTTCATCATTCCGTCTTTGAGGGTAGCCTTCATCTTCTTCAATGTCTTCATGGTGAACTTGCCTAGGAATATATCCCTTCTCATCAACCACTACATCAATGCTGTCAACAATTTTGCCAAGCCTTTTATTGTAGCACTTGTATGCTTTGCTATGTGGAGAATAACCAAGAAGAATGCCCTCATCTGCTCTTGGTTCAAGTTTGCCAAGTTGCTCATCAGTATTTTTAATATAACATTTGCTCCCAAAGATTTTGAAGTGCTTCACCGAAGGAGTCTCACCACTCCAGAGCTCATGAGGTGTTTGAGTGCTGTTTACTCGGACATTTGTTTTGTTAAGAATAATAACCACAGCATGTGCAGCTTCACCCCAGAAGGTTGCGGGAGTACCTGATTCATCAAGCATAGCACGAGCCATTTGTTGGATTGTTCTGTTCATTCTTTCCACAACCCCATTTTGTTGAGGAGTTATAGCTGTAGAGAATTCTCTTCTTATCCCATGTTCTTCACAGAAATCGAAAAATTCGTTTGAGGTAAACTCCCCACCTCTGTCAGATCTGAGGCACTTAATTTTGTGTCCTGATTCATTTTCAACCAAGGCTTTGAAGGATTTGAATTTTTCGAATGCTTCATCTTTGTGCTTCATGAGCCCTAACCAAACAAATCTGGAGAAATCATCAATGAATAATATCAGATATTCTTCTCCTCGAGGTGTCCTCTTCCTAAATGGACCACATACATCTGTATGGACTAGCTCGAGAGGCATGCTAGCTGATCCTTCCTTCTCTGGAAAGTTAGTTCTGGTTTGCTTTCCAAATTGACAAGATTTGCATATGGTATTGTCTGGAATTTTGATATCTGGAAGACCACGAACTGCCTGATATTTGCATGCTTTCCTTATTTGTGAAAAGCTTAGATGTCCCAACCTTCGATGCCATAACCAGTGCTCTTCATCCTTGCTTAGATAGCATTGTTGTTGTCCTTCTTCAAATATGTACAGATTATTTGGAGTTCTTTTGCCTTTGAGTACTGTTTTACCTGTATGAAGATCACGAACAATACATCCATTTGATCTGAAAATAACCTCGGTTCTTTGATCACACATCTGGCTGACACTTAGAAGATTATGCTTCAATCCATCAACATACAAAACATTTCCAGCTTTGACCTTTCCTTTTAACTGAGCAATGCCTTTTCCTTTTATAGTTGCAGGAGTATCGTTTCCAAAAGAGACTTTCTTTCCTTTTTCTAGAACAGAATAAGATTCAAGTTTTTCTTTATCACCTGTCATATGCTTCGAACATCCACTGTCAATGTACCATAGATTTTCCTGTCCCTCTGCATAAAATGCTATTCCACATCTTTCTGTTTGAGGTTCCTTTATTCTCCATGTTTTGGTGCTTGAGGCTTGCTCCTTTTTCTGCTGAAACCTGCTCCTGCATTCAGATTCTTCATGACCAAAGTTATTGCAAATAGAACATTCGACTTCATTTTCAAGAACCGAAAAGTTATTATAGGTCCTTTTTGTCATCCCTGTCATACTTCTTTGTTTTTGAGCTTCCCTAGTCATGATTGTTTTATATGCAACACATTGAGCTGCTTTGTGACCAAAATTATGGCAAGAAAAGCATTGTCCATTGAAGAAGCTTCTGCGGTTATTGAATCTACCTACCAACTGATTGTAATTTCTATTTTCATCTATTCTTGAACCAAACTGAGAAGATTTTACCTGTGGCTGGTTGTAGCTTTTGTTCACCCTTAAGATGGATTGCCCCTGATAGTTTTTGTTTGCATTTTGTCCCTGCTTTACCTGATTATCTTCATTGTTCTTCTGCTCATTTATTCTTGCCGCATCAAGATAACTTTTTGAGGTGGATGCTTGAGAGGTTTCTCCATTGTAACCCAAACCTGTCTTGTTTAGAGGAGACCGCTGCACATTGATAATCTCATCCAAAGCTTCAGATCCTTTGACAAACTTAAGATTAATAGCTTTTGTTTTCTCAATTTCTTTTCTGAGACCAACAATTTCACCTTCTAGTTTTTCAAGATGTTTTTCTTTTTCATCAATTTGAAATTGTAGAGTATCAATGATCACATTCTTTTCTTCTATACATCTCTTGAGTCTAGTAATTTCATCATAGAGGTTATTCACATCTACAGCATCCTCATAATCATCATCTTCAAATGCCATTAACAACTTATATTTATTACCTTGTTCATCTTCATCACTGTTTGATAAACCATCACTATCTTCATGGGTGTAGTAGCTTTTCTTATTTGCACTTTGTTTCTTGTTCCATCTAGCAGGTTCCTTTCCTTTATCCTTATAAGGACATTTTGCAGCATAATGACCTACTCTTCCACAAGCAAAGCATTTGAAAGGTAGCTTACCTCTGAACCTTCCAGAACCCCTTTGAAGATTTCTGACAAAATTTGATTCTTCTTCCTCTTCTTCTGGAACATGGCTTGCTTCATAGAAATCTTCTTTGCCTGATGCCTTAAAAGCAGCTTCCCTTCTGTCTGATGGACCTCCCTTTCTCATTTCATAAGCAGTTAGAATTCCATGTAGCTGAGACATAGTGAGAACACGGAGATTTTCCTTTTCTTCTATTGCAGATACTTTAGATTCAAACTTGGGGGATAATGATCTTAGAATCTTTTGAACTACTATAGCCTCTTTTATTTCTTCACCCAAATTTTTCATACAATTAACAATCTCATCTACCCGAGAAAATAATTAGCAACACTTTCATCATTATACATCTTGAGAGTCTCATATTGAATCCTGAGAGTTTGAAGTTTAGCTTGTTTTACCTGTTCATCTCCTTCATAGCTCGTGACCATTTTGTACCATATCTCTTTTGCTGATTTGAAGTGCATTACCTTCATGAATTCTGTTTGGGATATACTTCCTAACAGAGTACTGACTGCTTTTGCATTTGTTTCATACTTCTTTTTCTCAGCTGGATCTGTAGGAGTAGCTGAAGGAAAAGCATAGCCTGTTTCTACAATGTCCCAAACTTCTGTACCAAGAGATTGAAGATATGCAGTAACTCTTACCTTCCAATAATTGAAGTTTGTCCCATCAAAAATCGGTGGCCTGATTGATGCTTCTCTCTCGTAGTTGCTCATGATGAACGATCTACCTTCAAGCGATCAAGCTTCTCTGAAGGACCTGCTCTGATACCAATTGTTGGAAATAATACTGAGAGGGGGGGGGGGGTGAATCAGTATTATCAGAATTATAAAACTTTTTCAATGCTCAGAAACATATACGCTACTTTCGTTAAGTGAACCAGCGTGTACACGCAACTGTGAATAAAGAAAACAGCGTATAACTAGAAATCTTATAATTCAGTCAGTTTATCTTCAGTTAAGTGCATGAGGACATTATTAAGAGTAAACAGATGCAGTAGAACAGATCACACAGAAACCACACACATGAACACCAAGATATAAGGTGGAAACCCAATGTGGGTGAAAACCACTTGCTGCAAGTCGTCTCTATCTTTCTTTAATATGAAACTTCAGTTTACAATATTTTTGTACTGGTGCAGCCTTATACCAGTACGCAGGCTACAACCTGCAGAAGGTTACAACCTTCTCTCGTTCTCCAAACTTCCTTGGAAGGGAGCTCCAACCCCCTTTGCTCTTGTACTAGCTAAGATACTAGTACGTAGGTGCTGACCTACAATCTTCTTTCTTTCAGGTACCACCTTTCATACATTTTCAGACTGGATATTCCTGAAGCACAACATTACAATCTGTAGACCACAATTCATTCAACTTTCACAACAGATCATTGAAGCATAAAACAACCAATACTAGCATCATCAAACTTTGAATCACTGAACCACTGAACCCTGTCAATCACCAGTTACCAGACTACAGAACTCTGCAATAACAGTCAGACCCAACTGTAACTCAAAAATCAAGCTCCAAAATATATACGCTACTTCAATGAGAGAAACCCACGTATACACGCGCTTTTACCGAAGCCAACCTGCGTACAGATCTAAAATAAATTCTATCAACTTGCAGCTGTACCAGACATCAGTTAGACCCAGAACATAACATTGCGTCAGTATGCAGATCTAGAAATACGCATAATCAACCATATCATAATAGAGCATTTCAAATCATTAGATCCCAATCTATCCTTTAGATCTAGTCTTTCATCAACCGAAGTGATCTCTCCTTAGCTTAGATCAAGCAACCCAGAACCTGCACCAGATCTCTTTCTTCTTCAAATATTCAAGCCTTTACTAGATAATTTGCCTAATGATCTTCTCCTCCTTATATAGCCTTAGGCCTTGCTCAATACCAAGGGCCAAACCATAGAAATCCAATACCATCAACTTAGAAACTAGGGATCAACACGTCTGTCGAGATACTTTGGTCCAAATACATAGGCTCAAGTACCGAGGACTAACTACCATGGACCAAAGGGAAGCTTCCCGACATATACACACTTTTCTGTTCATATATCTGCGTGCATACGCGCCTCCGTATATATATAACCTGCGTATACGCGACTTAGTATGCATATAGACTGCGTGTATACGCAACTTGGACTTGATTAACCGGCGTATATTAGATTTCTCTTTATTCTGTAGTCTGAACGGAGATCTGTCATCAAAGAGAGTTGCCATCAAGGACAACACCTGTATCAAAGTGCCACTCCTGTGCCCAAAATGCCAACAACCTTTGAATATTATTAAACCAATTAATGACAATCATGGAATCACCAAAAATACGTTAAACATGACATTCTTTTTCAATATCAAATAAGAGAAAAAACTTAAATCTTAGAATTTCCACATAAATGTTTAAACCCTACCCAATCTCCAAGCAAAGATCCCTATCAAATAAATAAATAAATATATATATATATATATATATATATATACCATTAAACATTAATAATAATAATTTATATTGCTTTATTTCATAAATCATTATATTACTTTTAAAAATCTCTTCTAAAAATTTCCAAAATAGTATTTTAAACAATCTTATGTAATTTGAATAGAGTTATTTGCCATTTTACCCAATAATTATTCATTAAAAATTAATTATATCCATTATATTATTTAATTTAGAAATATTATCTTAAAAATGGAAATCATTCTCATCTAGGAGGATCTCGTCAGATCATTGCACAGGTGTTCAGAATTGTCGTCAATTCAGTTAGGTGTCGTCAGCTTCGACAATAATGGTTATGGATCAGGTTGTTCAAGTAATGTTATGGTTTTATGGCGTTCAGTTGATATGGGTTTGTACCTGGCTGTCGACTTATGTTCATCGACAGTTCCGCCAGGATTGGTCGACGACATGTGTCTTGTCGTTCACCTCGCAGGATTTGGTGTCGACATGGGTTTTGTCATCCACTCACAGGTGTTGATGTCAACAAGTTTGTCATCATGCGACAAATGTCGCTAATGTCGCTTAGTGATGATTGATTGGAAATGGGGTTCGATGAACTCTAAGTATCAAACCCTAATCTACATCTAAACACCTAACCAAAGTCAAAACATATGCTAAATCCATGTATCTAACCTAAATACCTAAACATTAGTCCTAAAGCTTATCAATCATGCTATATCCTAAATCTATACATGACATGCATTCAAACTATGCATTAAAAACCTAACCTAAGTCTCGGCCTATGTTAAATACATTATAAAACATTGTAAAAATCAAATACACAGGCATAACTGCTAACTAACCACGCGGGCAGTCTGACTACAGCAGAGGCATGTGAGCGGAATATCATGTAACTATCAGGCTTGGAGTAACCGCAGTCTTGACCACAGCGGGAATAGCCACTGCCAACCGTCATCATGTGAACAAGTTCGTAATTTCACCGCGTAGTCAAGAGTTTAGCCACAGCAAGAACCATCATCAGAAACTATAACATGTGATCACCTATATCGATAAGATGTCAGGGTTAACACTCTGCGGGTTACGTGGGTGATAATCGTGGGCAATTAATGACAGTTACATGGGTTGTCTCCCCTCCACCCAGTTAGCCAAATTGTTTGTAGTTTCGGAGTTATAATATGGTATTTTTGGGTTTTTTTAAATAGTTTGTCAACAAACTTATTCAATGACCATGCCAACCTACCTAGGTGTCTCCTTGCCACTAGACCGAGCTCTAAAACACATCCTGAAGCAAAAAATTCACCTAAAACTTAGCCCAAGGTGGTTTTGATGCATCTACAGGGCTATAAGAGGCGATTTTCCTTCATTGATCAGAGGAGGGTGGTTTTTGACTTTTGCTTGTAGATTCTGGAGGTCATATGCAGTTTTGTTTTCAGTGTTACAGGAGCATCCGTAGTCGGAATTGGGAACCATGATAGGCATTGGAAAGCTGGTTCAGAGGGCTATCTGATGACAGTGATCAGAAGTGCTTGCGTGTAGATTTAGATGGATCAAATATCTGTGTAATCAACTCATTCTTTTCATTCCTAATAAAAGCGGTCGCGCATCTTGAAAGCAGACCCAGAGACGTAGTTCATCAGGGACGAACTCCGTAATCAACTTTGTTGTCTAGTATCATTGTGTTTTTACTATTTTCACTTCTGTTATGCATCCTAATTGTGTTTAATCAACTGTCGTAAAGTCATCTTCTCAAGCAATTTTCCTCGATTTCCGCACGTCTCGTTAACATTCAAATCATAAATGGCTAATCACTTCTACATCAATTTTAGTCTATGATCATTTTAGATCACACTCACTCTTCTATTCTTTTTTTTTTAAATAAAAGAAAGAGACCATAATTTATATTCAAAATAAAAAACAGAAATTATATTTCTTAAATGCTATATAAATATGTAAAATAAAAATTTATAGTCATAATATTTTTTAATATTTAGAATTAAAAAATCTTAATTATAATTATAATTTTATATTTTTTTTAAATGACATATATAAATAAATGGTTTTTCTTCACCTGGTCGAGATGTTAGGTTTTAGAAACTCTCCTAACCTTACGAATCAAAGGAGGTTATAGACTGCAATTGTAATACAACTCAACGCATAAGAATATTAAATGCCAACATCGAATTAGAATATTTCATAGTACATCAAAATATGTTTGACAAAACTTGTAGTTCGTGTTTGGTAGTGTATTCAAATTGAACATTAAGTCATTAGAAAAATATTAAATACCATGCTTTCAACTTAGTGAATTTTTCATTTTGTTCATTATACTGTTAAAATGAATGGACCAACATGACCACTTTGAAGCGTACCACTTCGAAAATTACAAAATTCTCAGAGATTCGAAAAATACAAAATTCTCAGACAAATTTTGTGAATGATTCGAACTTTCTCCACGATCAACAATATCAATACAAGTGACCACACACTCATCAATTACATAAATTACTTAAAAATAAATAGGCATTTTTTTGGGGAAATTTTATTTTTTTTTATTTTTTTTTTAAATTCAAGGAAAAGGTATATAGTGCAACATATTTTAGGATAATATACATATCTAAATAACTATATACACAAAATTATATCAATGAAACTTGAATATGGGTGAAGAGGTTATTATTAAATCCTTTCAATTACCTAAAATACACTTATTAACAAAATATTCCTCACTTCATAATTCCAAAGTTACCACGTTTAATATCAATTTAAAAAAAAATATTAAATATCAATATTTTAAATTATAAATATTGAAAGAAACATTAATAATACAATCAACTCGCTGAAAAAATATTTCAAGTAAACAATAAATTAGAACTGGAATCAACTAGAACATCCCACTAACAAATAACACAACAACTCACATAATATTTATAATATTAAATAGTAGAAAAAAACAGACATGTCCAACACAGACTTGGACATGTCTATTATTTATGATTCATTGACTTGGGCATGTCTATATTATTTAGGATTCACGGAATTGGACATGTTTATATTATTTAGGATCCATGTCTGTATTAATTAGAATTCACAGGCTTGGACATGCATGTATTATTTAGGGTTCACAGACTTGGACATGTCTGTATTATTTCATATTCCATAATATTTGAAGCCCATCTAGTTTCACGACGTTGGATTCCTTCAAGATGATCCATATTCGCTTGTTGTTGTTGCATAGCAGTCACAGATTATCAAATGCCAACATTATGATCGAGTTGGCCATGTGAAAGATGAATGTTTTGATCTTCATCCTTATGAGTATTGTGGTAAGCACACTCATCATTCAAACAGATGTTACAGAAACAAAACACCTGCAAGAACAAAGATTCACCTTGGACAGATCACTTCTTAGCAATGGTCTTCAGCAACTAAGAAGATATGACAATCATACCAAATAATTTTTTCTCGAGTATTGATTAGTATTGCAGTGAAGGTTTCTTCATCTTCTCACCTTGTATTTGATAGAGGAGGAATTGATGGCCAATTAGAAGCTTCGAATATTCATCATTCGAATATTTATCAATTGAGTATGAGCCACAACCTAAACCTGCTACATGAGCATACATCCACAGACAACCATAACCAAATTCAAATTTGTAGCTAGAGACAGAGTAATACCCCATGAGGATGCCTTTTGCAGGTGTCCTTCCTTAAACCACCACAAGTTGAGACCTCCCTTTTCAGGTTGAGGTTCTTCTTTTCTTTCTATAGGTTGAGACCTCCCTTTTCTAGGATGAAGGTCTCCCTTTTTAGGACAGGAGGACCTGATGGCAAATTAGTAACTTCAAAGATTCATCATTCGAATATTTATCAAGTGAGTATGAGCCACAACCTGAACCTACTACCTGAGCATACATCCACAGACAACCATAATAATATTTAGAGTTATAGCTAGAGACAAAGTAATGCCCTGATCTAAAAATCACCCGTGAGTGACCTCAGTTAATTAATTAATGAATGAAGGTATTATAGACTCATGTGTTGGTGTGTATCTATGTTATCTTAGGCAACGGATTGATTAGATTTCAAAATACACAAACACTAGAAAATGGAAAACAGTAAGGGAAACACAGTAAGAAAATACAAGAACACAACAAATTAATAAGGAGTTCACCTAATCCTCCTGGGCTACGTCTCCAGTCCAGCTTTCAGTGGTGGCCTTCTTTTATTGTGTCTTTAGCAGAGTTTTTACAATGAGGAGCTCAAATTGAGTCTCCTGAAATAGATGATGCTTAGTAGGGTGGTTCTTGGATTTATCTAAGCCCCTAGAGTGCACAGACTCTTCCTTACCAAGTCTCGACCTCAACTAGTCTTGATGGGATGAGTCCAAATTGGTACTCAGTTCCCGACAAATATCCTCACAGGGATTTCCTTGAACCTCTCAAGCCTTTTGTCTGCTCGATGCTGCCTTATCTCTGCAGGTCAACTCGGCTCTCTACGTCTACTTTTGTCTCTTCTATCTCCTTCTTCACTGTTCTCTTCTTTCTGACAATGCTTCCCTCTCCTATTCTATCTCGCTTGTCTTTGTTCTCTATCTGTTCATGGATTAAAGCCAATATGTCTCATGATTGTTCGTTTCCTCTTCCGCCCCTTCGGATCGCTTGCTGTTGTTCGCTTGGAGTTCCTACCTCTCCATCATTGCCATTGTGTAATGTCTCACAGGGAAGTGGCCACTTGTCCTCTCACGAACTACGCTAGTTCTTCCTCAAACGGTTCAGTATTTCGGTTACTCTGTGTAATGATTCATCCGCCAACTTAGCGGTCAAATCGAACTTCAGATTTTATATGCCGCATCTTAATTTCTCCCTCCAAATCTGGTTTCCCATCGGGCGTAGCCTCCGCCATTAGATCTGGAACCCCCAGATCCTACAGTGTTCGCTCTTATCGTGTGGTTGACTTGCTCGAACATTAGCCCGTGATGAGAGGCGATTTTCTCTCTCATCCACCGAACAGGCGTTGTTCACTCTGTGGCATCGCTGGGTCTCCTGACAATTCTGCTTATCGCCCAACATGCCTCTAGGGAAAATTTTAAGAACCCCCCCTAAATTTACAAGTATAATAAATGGGCGAATCTCCATGGTATATAGGAAAAATGGAAGGCGATGTTATCAATAATATCATATGTATATATAATTTTTTGGCGAATCTCTCACCAGGCATGGCGAATATTTTACTCAATTATAAAATCTTGTGTTTATTGAATACACAAATGAAATCGTTTCATTTCTTTAAAATATCTTTTGAAATCAAAATTACAGAAGTTACATATCAATAACCTAGTGGGTGTAGGATAAAATTCACCCGGCCATTCACAGAAAGCATGAGAAAAAACCTAATACTATATATAAAACCAAGAAAAATTCAAATTCATCACTTCTAGGGACCTCGTAACCACCCTGCCAATACACAAGTATGTTCCTGTTTGCAACTAGAAAAATTACCCAAATTACAATCTGTTTACTCCAGCATATGTTGGAAAGTTATAGAAGGATGACTAGTGCAATCAATCCATTCCTTTTAGCCCTGGATTTGTTTCAGTTTAAAATAGAAGTATACAAATATACTTGTCCAATGTCTATGCTTTAACCATTCACCTTAAGTTGTTTTTACAATATAATTTCCTAAGTCTATTTAATATCTTCATTATCATAAAAACCAACCTATATCCATCTTAACTCCACATCTACCACTCTTAGGGGGATGAAATCTATTTATCCCTCTGAGCACTTGGTAGACCCAAAATTAAGATAGATCTAAGATGATAGAATTTCCCCTTTAAATAGTCTATGCTCACATGAATACCATGGTATTAACACGCGTCAATACCATGGGTTATCATAAACCTGGAGCTTAAAAATTACTATTAGTAATTTATAAAAATTAATAATTGATTTTTATTTTATTTTTTAGTTTAACCAAGCTAAAATGTTTAACATACATTAAATTATAACATCCATTTTTACTCTTGATCGGATCAAATATTTTTTTACTCTATGCTAGTTTGCATATCAAAATATTTGATACCTCTCGGGGGTTAGTAGATCCAGAGTAAAGATGGATCTATGCTGGTTTAATTCCCCCATTTAAATAGGCTACATTCCAGGTGAATACCATGGGTCAATACCATGTGCCATTTTGGTGAATACCATGCGTCAATACCATGTGCCATTTTTATTTTTATTCATACTAATATTAGGGTTAATAATGTTTTTTTGAATGGTATTAATAACAATTTAGTCCATGGTATTTGTCCCATAGTATTTTGCCCATAGGTTTCACCTAAATATAACGCATTTTTTGAGTGTTCGTAAATATAAGGTGACTTATGGAGTAAATATATAAAAAAAATTATTTGTTTACCATACCTCTCGTTTATTTATATTTTTATTAATTTACCATACCTCTTTTACAAATATGGTATTTGGCCCATAGGATTCACTTAAATAAAACCTCTTTCTTGAGCCTTCATAAATAGAACGAGGGTTATGGACTAAATATAAAAAGAGGTTTTATTTATTTACCATGTGTCTCGTTTATTTATATTTTTATTTATTTACCATACCTTTTGAGTAAGTATAAAAAGACGTTTTATTTATTTACCATACCTCCACTTTACTTATATTTTTATTTGTTTACACCCTTGCATGTATATAAGGTGACTTATGGAGTAAATATAAAAAATGTTTTATTTATTTACCATACCTCTCATTTATTTATATTTTTGTTAATTTACCATACCTCTTTTATAAATATGGTATTTGGGCCTTTGGCCCATAGGATTCACTTAAATAAAACCTATTCTTGAAAATGGGCGAATCGAAGGTTGTAACTCCTAATTTCAAGGGCTAAATTTACCTTTTTTACCCTCTCCCTTAAAATAAGGTGGGCTATTTGAGGTGATTTGTAAAAATGTACTATGATACAAAATATTCGCCCACTAAAACTTTAAAACCCCTTAATTTCGCCAAAGGGCGAACATTCGCCCCTAAAATTTTCTATGCATGCCTCCGATATTCCATCGATTTTGGGGCGCAGGACCTGCCTTTCACTTTAGCACTTTTCCCATGGTTTTTGGCTTTCCTTGTGACCAAGTGCTCGGGTCTTTCCATTTTGATGGGTTTTGTCTAGCGATGCGCAATTAGCGCTTTAGAAACAGCCTCCATTTTCTGATCCAGACTTCCTAACTACTATTTTGCGCCTTGCGCGGTCTCCATGGGCCTTGGTCAGTACGCTTTGATCGAGGTCCTCGTCGTTCCTTGCTGGCTACAAACTACCACTGTCAAGAGGTCTTCCTTATAGCTCATTGTTCACAAGTTTTGAAGTCTGTCATGATTTTGATACAATCGTAGAACTCTGATAATTTTCATGGATCCAATCTGGATCACGGCCTTCCCACTAAAAAATCTTTTGGACCACCAAAAGTTGGTTTTCAAGCATCGACTAAATTAGGGTACAATTGTCTCACTTGTCCAATCTCTATCCACTTTGCACTGCTTGGTTTTGAACCCTTGAGCCCAATTCTGAGCTCAACATCTCCCCTGCACGTCCTCCTCACCTTCCTATCCATAATTGTGTCCTCTTGCAATTCATTAAGATATTTGGGTAACAGGTCATCAATAGAAAGCAATTGACTCTGCTCTTCAGGATCCTCAATTAGTGAAGGTTCAAATAACCTCAAGCAATTTGCATTCACCACTGAGTAGATGTGCATGTAAGCTGGTAGATCAAGGCGAAAAGCATTCTCACCAATTTTCTCAAGTATCTTAAAAGGTCCATACCTGATAGGCTTTAGCTTTTTACCTTCACCTTGCATTCTGTCCTTGCTGATGTACAGCCAGACTTGGTCTCCAACTCGGAAACTATGCTCCATCTGATGCTTGTCATGCCTTGCCTTATATTTGGCCTGACGCTTTTCTAGTTGTTCTTGTACTGCCTGGTGGATCTCTTGGATTTGTTCAATGAACCTAGTTGCCATGTCCACATCATTGTGTCCCTCAACTGTGGTGTCTTTACCAAAGACAAAATCCAAAGGTGACCTTGGTGTGAAACCAAAACAGGTCTCAAAAGGAGATCTTTGTGTAGAAGAATGTTTGGCTCTGTTGTAAGCATGCTGCACATAACATAAATGTTCAACCCAAAACTTAGGATGCTTTCTGCAATATCTCCTTAGTAATTGGATCACTGTCCTGTTAACTACCTCTGTTTGGCCATCAGTTTGTGGATGAAAAGTTGTGCTTTTCTTTAGTTTGGTGTCCATCAGTTCCCACAAACTTGACCAAAACTTCCCCACAAATCGGGTGTCTCGATCAGATACAATGGAAATGGGTAATCCAAAATAAACCCATACATATTGAAAGAACAGTTTTGTAGTTTGTTCAGCTGTAATCTGTTTATTACAAGGTATCAAAATACACATTTTACTGAACATATCCATAACAACATACAAATAATCATGACCTTTCCTAGATTTAGGCAGTCCTCCAACAAAATCCATGGAAACACTTTGCCAAGGGTGAGAAGGAACTGGTAATGTAGTGTACAAGCCTAGTTTTCTGTTTTTGGGCTTGCTTTTAGCACACATAGTACACCCTCTTACATATCTAGAAACTGTCTCATTCATTTTTGGCCAATAACAAAATCTTTGCAGTTGTGCAATGGTTTTACTTACCCTAAAGTGACCTAATATTATAGAAGTGTGTGCTTCTCGAATTATCTTTACTCTTTCAGTTTGTGGAATGCATAGCTTCCCAAAATGATATAAGAGCCGGTCCTTTATATGATAATCCAATTCTTCTACTCGTTTGCTTTGACTTAAAGTTGCATATACATCTTTAAAGTCTATATCTTGAGCATATTGTTCAATGTAGCTCTCATGTAACACAGAATTATGCTTAAGTATAGTAGATGCATTTATAATGGGTCTAGATAACATCTCTACAACTTTATTGTGTATGCCCTTTTTTATATCTGATGACTAAATGAAACTGTTGTAGAAAACCCATCCATCTATAGTGTCTTGATTGCTGCAACTTACTTTGGGAGTGTAGATATTGAAGTGGTTGATAATCAGTATGTATTACTGCCTCTTTGCCCATTAAGTAATGTTTCCACTTTTTCACACTTGTACTAATGCATACAATTCTTTATCATATGTAGGATAGTTAACTACTTCATAATTAAATGTCTCAGAATGATAACATATTGGTTTACCGTGCTGTGTCAACACTGCTCCCATGGCATAGTCACTGGCATCTGTTTGGATCTCAAATGGTCTTTGAAGATCAGGCAGTGCTAGTACAGGTGTTGTACTAATCTTTTCTTTCAAGGTGTCTGTTAAGTCAATTTAGTGTGTCCTAAATTGCTACATTAATTATCAATCCGGGAGTCGTAGGCTGATGAAGTGTGGCGCACTATATGTGCAAGACAGCCTCTTTCTTATCTTTTGTGGTTTTCAATTTTTATTTTGTTTTGGGGGTTTTTATCTTTGTTTATCTCCTAATATGAATGGAAATCCTATTCCTAAGTTTTAAGAATACTCTAGAAGGCAAGTATGGATATAGATTTTAAGGCAATTATGTCCTCTATAATGATTTCTAGAACTTAACACTTCAGAGGGTCTTAGAACATACTAGTGATGAAATTAATACTTGAACAAAAATATGCTGCTATTCAAATTAAGCAAATAATGAACTACTGATCATGAAACTATTATCTCTGCTGCTGTCTAAATACAGAAAAATGAATTAAGCTATTGCACTCAAATAAATCAAAAATTGCAATCTAGTAAAAGTAAAATCAATTCACATCATTCATAGTCCAATACCTCACCAAGTAGTCTAAGCTATGGCTTTCGGAGATAATGTCAATGATATGAGCAAGTTGATGTCTAATTGCAGAAAAGTAAAACTAAAATCAAATCACATTATTCATAATCTGATTCCTCGCCAGTTAGTCTAAGTTATGGCTTTCAGAGATAATCGTCAATGATATGAGCAAGTTGATGTCTAATTGCAGAAAAGTAAAACTAAAATCAAATCACATCATTCATAATCTGATTCCTCGCCAGTTAGTCTAAGCTATGGCTTTCGGAGATACTCGTCAATGATATGAGCAAGTTGATGTCTAATTGCAGAAAAGTAAAACTAAAATCAAATCACATCATTCATAATTTGATTCCTCGCCAGTTATTCTAAGCTATGGCTTTCGGAGATAATCGTCAATGATATGAGCAAGTTGATGTCTAATTGCATAAAAGTAAAACTAAAATCAAATCACATCATTCATAATCCGATTCCTCACCAGTTAGTCTAAGCTATGGCTTTCGGAGATAATCGTCAATGATATGAGCAAGTTGATGTCTAATTGCAGAAAAGTAAAACTAAAATCAAATCACATTATTCATAATCCAATTCCTCACCAATTAGTCTAAGCTATGGCTTTCCGAGATAATCGTCAATGATATGAGCAAGTTGATGTCTAATCGCAGAAAAGTAAAACTAAAATCAAATCACATCATTCATAATCCAATTCCTCGCCAGTTAGTCTAAGCTATGGCTTTTAGAGATAATCATCAATGATATGAGCAAGTTGATATCTAAGCTAACTAACAAAGCAAGTGAATAATACTGAAATCAACCAAACAGAACTGGAATTAAAAAAACTAAGAAAAGAAAAGTCAGCAGAGAGGCTAATTCCATGTCACTAGTTATTGCAAAAATTATATGCAAATGCCCGGGCCTACTCTATCTTGAGAAATACACACACTGATCAGCATTAACAGCAATATACAAAGCTTGTAAAATCATAAACATGAATCAAATTTTAATATTATAACAGATGAAATATATACACAGGTGGATAACTATGCAACATGTCCAGTGAAAATAAGGAAAACAATACATAAAAACTGTACAGCAAAAAGAAAATGAAACCTCAGCATGCAGGGGCCCTCTGCACGACCTTGGTCAACAGGCTATCACTCCAAAATTATGCGCACGCAGTCATATAAAAACATAGTCTTCTTTATAATTCAAAACAGAGGAATAATCCTCTCGTTACCACAGTGGGACTAATGTCACGGCACAGTAAACTTTAACAGCCAAATTACATTAACAAAGACTAACTCTATGCATTTGGAAACACGTTATTTATAACAAAAGCTTCATAACTGTTTTCCTATGAAACTACGTCAATGGAGGACACGTAAAAGACAGCGTCCATGGATTTAGCATAATGGTTGTCGAGATTATTCAATCTAACAAAAGTGGCTGTTGGATTTGCATCGTGGGGCAGTCTATAGCTATCGACATGACCCCAAGGATCTAGGAATGGCCACGAATCCTTCATGTGCTTGAAGACAAAGTCCTGTTGCTGTAGGATTCCTTTGTTTGACCACCACTTGACCACCGTTGACCACAAATTTCCTTGATGAATCCAGCTGAACCAATAGGACCTGATCCATGTCCTAGTCATTCCTGATCTACTCACGTGCCCCGTTTTGCCTGATGACACCTGCAACCTAGAGTTTAACAAAAATAGCTGCGGAAAGTTGAATCAGCTGTGGAAAGTGGCTGCATTCCGCAGCTAATGAGCAAAATCTAAGTCAAACAGCAAACACAAAAACATAATTAGAAAACCACTTAAATGCTCTTTTAGAATCAATATGCAATGATTTCTGACAGCTTATGGAGTACTGGTGAGGGAAAAAGTCTGGGAAAATGTGTAGGAGAGGTGTAATTTCAAATCTCAACATGCTCCCACTGTGAAGGTGTTGCATTTCCCCATGCAACCAAACTTTGATCATCCTCCTTTCAGTTCATGTGTTCTGAGACCTCTGCCAATACATCCAGCCTTCTTTTCTTTTTTCTTGGGACCACTGTCATCCTCGGCTTCCTCATTAGACACCGGAATTTGAGGTTAATGAGAGCCCTACTCAACCTCCTGTTCTTTTTCTTTAATTTTCTATTTTTCTTCTGCCATAGCCCAAGATGCAACATGGTGTTTTCGTGAATAATCTTATCTAACTGCCATGTTCTTTCAATGTTTCATTTTCTCTTTTGATGTGTCTATTTAAAACCTCCAGCTCAAAAACTTCCTGTTTTAGTGATTGGATTTGAGCTTCTTGAGCTGTATTAGGCTGGGCAGATGAAGTGCCTTGGTTTGTGGCTTTTTTCTCCAATGTATCAATATAATCATACGTTTCTTGCTGGATTGGATATATCTCAGGTGTAGTCTTCCTTGGGCTGTCCCCAAAATCTGGTTGAGAATGACTGATTTCAAACTCTGGCCGAGAAGGACTATTTTCAAAATCTAGCTGAGGAATAGGAGTATGGTGTGGGCCACGGCCAGGAGGGATTGTTGAAGGTTGTTCTGGTGTTTCCCCTCCTAAATCAATAAAGTGGGGCCCTTTCCTTGTTATTTTCCTCAGTTTGCCTTTAAGTCTAGAGCTCCTTCTTAAATTTTGTAAACTAGTGTCTTCTTTCTCCACACTCTATTTTTCTTTCCCTTTTCTCTTTGCTGCAGCTGACTGTTCCTGAAGGTAAACTAGTCTTTTAGACAGTATTTGGTGGTCCTCTTCTGAGGAAGGTTCTAGGGTTTGATAGACAGCCTCAATATTTATTTTCCCTTTTGATTTTCTTGGCTTCTTACCCTCAGTTCTTTCCTTCCTACTTTCAGACAGTTTTTCTTCCTTGCTAGTTTCTTTAATTATGTTCGTAGGAGTATCCTTAATTCTAACACATGTTTTCTTTCTTCTACTTCTCCTTGATGTGCTGCTTTCAGGGGTTTCTTGCGGATCTTGAAAGAAATTTCTAACTAAAAACTGCTCCCAAGTGTCCTTCTTTTCCTTCAATTATTTTTCTATCAAAATTTTCACAAGGCCGTGATGATACAAGTGGGGTTCTACGCCCCCCCAAATTCTTTTGGACGGTGATGGACATTTTCTTCAGGCTATTTAACAAGAAGTAGGGCAAATTAATAGTTTGGTTTTCTAGAAAATTCATCAACAACCGGGTGTGGTACATGTACATTGACTCGAATCGTCCCTCATAGGTAATGAATTTTTGGATTATCAATAATAGACTAGCCCATTTTTATTCTAAAGCAGAGATAGGAATTCCACGTTTGAAAATGGTTACATCCATACCTAGATTTCGTAGGATAACCCTCCATGCTCTCTCTTCAAAGCTTTTATTTTTGAACCACCGTTCTCCCTCCTTTGGGAGTTCTGTTGCAGCTGTTATGGATGCCTCTGTGATTGAGAATTTAAGGTCTCCAACCTCAGCTTCCATGCCGTCAAAAGACCTCACAGAAGTCTTCGTAACTTCCTTGTTATAGCCTCTGAATTTCTGAAGGAATTGTAGCCACCGTGCCTTCCTTAGCATGCTTTTTAATTGCGGATACCCTTCCATAAATTTGGGCCCTTCTGGTTCTACTCTCAACTGAGGACCCATTCCTTCTCCTGCTTTCAAATATGCTTGCATGAATGATAGACTGACGGAGATGAGATCGTTGTGCTTGCGGGGAATGTAGAAGGACTGTGCAGAAAAACCAGTAGTCGTAAATGGAGGGACAGAGAATAGGTAGCGAGAATGAGTTCACAGAATGAAGGCTAGAATGGGTTCACAAAATGAGGGCTTATGTGAGCAGACCAACAATACAAATGCAACTTCGATGGGGCAGTATGGAAATAGCATGAACCCGACAAAGTTTTGAACTAGACGGCTGTAGAATAGACGTTAGCATGCTCACAGAATGGCTACGGAATTTGTGCAGTAGGAAAGAGCCATGACCAAATCGATCACGTCCTCATAATTACCCAGTTTAACAGATGGAATGTCAAAGTATGATTGAACACGAGTTAAGATCGGAGATGGATCATAAAGCCGTTAGGAATTAATGCAAGGTTCGTGGTGGAATTATGAAAAGGTTATGGAGCGGGTTATGGAAGCTATCAAGGTGAATCATTACATATAATGGAGCTGGTGGTTTCATAACTATGTAAAATGTGTTTTAAAACGCTATTTGAAATAAACTTTGCTCGTACCTTAGAACTTACCACTTCCGTCCACTGACCTTTGATTGGCTACTTCCTGACGATGTTTCTAGGTGCTTTATATCTTCAAAATATCTTCCTTTGGTCATACCTGCATTTGATTTTCATGATCATTTAACTAACATCTGACTGTCAGTGTTGAAAAATAGAGTGGTGGCTACGAAATCAACTTCTAGCTGCGGAAACTAACACAGTGATCATATGACTGAATGGAGATGGATAAATAATGGCTGAGTGAATGAAAATGGTCATAAAAGGAATTTTATTGGCGGAATGAGATGATGAAATGAAAATGAAATGAAGTGAAATGAAATGAAATGAAGTGAGATGTCATGAAACTATGGATACAATGAGAGAAGATTTTTTTTTTTGGAAAATATAGGGTGTCAAGAGTTCCTAATTTTCGCCCTGTATTTTCTGTATAAGACTGCCAATCAATGATTGGTTTTCAGGTTTATACACATTATTTTTTTTATTTTTTATTTTTTAACAGAAAATAACAAAGACTAGGCTGGTAGAGAAAAAGGATTCTTCTTCACCAGCCTTATTGCATAACTATCTTGAAAGATTTTGACAAATTCCTCTTTTGAGAGTGGCTTATGATAGATCTTTAATCTGTGGCCATTCACAATAAGAGCAGTTTGACATTCATCAATGGTTTTGATTCTTACCGCTCCATTGCTAAATATTTTGTCAATCTCATGTGGCCCAAACCAATGAGTCTGAAATTTTCCATTAAAATCTTTAAACTTGGAATAAAATAGCAATGCCCAATCTCCTTCTTGAAACTTTTTCTCCTTGATGTATTTGTCATGCCACTTAGCTCTTTGATATTGAACTAGATCAATTCTTAGGATTGCCTCTTGGCTGATCTCATCTAGCTCATTCAACTGCTCCATTCTATGCTTTTGGGCTTCTGATAGATCCATTCCCAACTGAACTTCCATCTTTAAAGTTTTGACTTGGAACTCAATGGGGAGCAGGACTTATTTCCCATAAACAAGTTCATAGGGAGAATGTCCTGTAGTATTTCTCCATGTAGTTCTGTAGGCCCATAAGGCTTCAGGAAGCCTTTCTACCCAATCTCTTCTGTGTAGATGAACAATCTTGGTGATGATGCTTTCAATAACTTTCTTTGTAGACTCCACTTGTCCATTTGCTTGCGGATGGTAAGGAGTAGATTTTCTGTGCTTGACTTTGTATTCTTCCATCAACTTCTCCACCAAGTTGGATGTGAATTGATTTCCTTGATCTGTCACAATTTCTCTTGAAACACCAAAGCGAGTAAAAATATCCTCATAAAGAAAACTAACAATTAAATGCTCAGTAGCAGAAAATAATGCTTTGGCTTCTACCCATTTAGTGACATAATTAGTACATACCAATATATATTTTCTTTGTTTAGATGGTGGGTTAATAGGTCCAATGAAATCTAAAGCCCATTTTTCAAAGGGTTTGATGAGTACCTATGGCTGCAATGGCATTTCATTTGAAAATGTAGGTGTCCCTACTCTTTGGCAGCTGTCACACCTTTTGACATATTATTTTGCATCTTTGAAGAGGGATGGCTAATAATATCCTAAAAAGAGGATTTTATAGGTTGTCCTTTTGTCAGCAAAGTGTCCGCCGCATGGTTCATCATGACATGCTTTGAGGATATCAGGCATTTCATCTTCCCTAACACATCTTCTGATCACAAGATCTGGCCCTGTTTTAAACAATTCGTTAGAAATCCATGAATATTTTGAACTCTCCTGAATAATCTTTCTTCTTTCACCAAGAAATAAATGTGGAGGTAGTTTCCCTGTAACCAAATAGTTAGCTATATCTGCATACTAAGGGGTCTTAGTAGTTATTGCAAATAAATATTCATCAGGAAACTTATCCTCTACAGGAGAATCTTCTTTAGTATTCTGAATCCTAAACAAGAAATCAGCTACTGTATTTTGTTTCCCTGGTTTATCCAACACAGTAATATTGAATTCCTGTAAAAGTAGGAGCCACATTGTAACTCTTCCATTAGTAATAGGTTTTTTCATTAGATATATAATTCAAAAATGATCAGTATGAATAAAAGTTTCATACCCTGTTATATAATGTCTGAACTTATTGATTGCATGAACAACAGCTAAGAACTCTTTTTCAGTCACAGTATAGTTCAACTCAGTGGGAGTTAAATTTTTAGTAGTATAGTAAATGGCATAAGGAACTAAATCTTTTTGACCCAACACAGCTCCTAAAGCTGTATCTGAAGCATTTGTAGAAATATAGAAAGGAAGTTTCCAATTTGGTCCTCTCGAGATAGGCGCTTCAGATATTCTTATTTTCAAAGCTTCAAACGTTGATTGACAATCAGGATCCCATTTGAATTCACAATCTTTTGTAAGCAGTTTGAAGAGTGGAGATGCTATTTTAGTGAAGTTTTCTATAAATCTTCTATAATATCCAGTAAATCCTAGAAAACTTCTAACATCTTTTTGACAATTTGGAATAAGCAATTTGGAGATGACTTCAACTTTTGATCTATCAACTTTAATTCCATCCCTTGAAATATGATGTCCTAAAACAATACCTTCAGTAAACATCATAAAGCATTTTTCATGGCTTAGTGAAAGGTTTGTCTCTTTACATCTTATAAGGACTTTTTCCAAATTTTCTAATCCCTCTTCAAACGAATTACCATAAACTCTAAAATCATCCATATAAACCTCTACACAATCATGGATTAGATCAGAAAAAATTCCTAGTACTGCTCTTTGGAATGTTGCCGGTGCATTACATAATCCAAAAGGAAGCACTCGATAAGCAAAAGTTCCCCATGGACAAGTAAATGTGGTCTGATCCTGATCTTCAGGTGCTACCTGAATTTGATTATAACCACTAAAACCATCCAGAAATGAAAAGTACTTTTTGCCTGCTAATGTATCTAATACTTGATCTATAAAGGGCAAAGGAAAGTGATCCTTCAAAGTTACTTTGTTCAATTCCCTGTAATCAATGCATACCCTCCATTTACCATTCTTTTTAGATACTATAACCAAAGGAGAAACCCATCGGCTGTCTGAAATTGGATAAATGAAGTTTACATTGAGTAGTTTTTGGAGCTCTTCTTTTTCTATCTCCCTAAGATTTGGATTCATCCTTCTCTGAGGTTGTCTGATTGGTTTACTATTTTCCTCGATATAGATATGATGGATGCAAGTCTTAGGGTCAATACCTTTCATATCAGTATACTCCCATGCAAATGCAGTAGAATGTTTTTGCAATACTTTGGTTAGCTCTTCCTGTTGTAATTTTTCCAAATTTTTGTTGATATTCAATGTCTTACCTAGAAAAATCTCAATGGTAGAACTACCAAACTCTTCCATAGAGTAAAGAGACATTTTTCTTGATGATAAGTACTCAATATCAGAATCTAACTGAAATTGTGTGTGGTCATATTCTGAAGATGTTTCAAAATTTTCTAATGTGTTCAGAATTTTACTATCTTCACTGATTTCAGAAATGGTAAAAACAGGTTGTATACTGTCCTCATCATCGACCCATTCATTGTCTCCTACTTCTGTAATTGCTTTTGCTGGAGGATACAAATTGAATTTCTTTGTCGAACTACCATAAAAAATGTACATATCTCCATATCTACAACTAATGAAAGCATCAGCTGTGGCTAGCCAAGGTCTTCCTAAGATAAGTGGGTGCCCTCCTAAACTACTCTTGGGAGTCAAAATCCTGAAATCTACTGGATATTCCCAAGAATCTAAGGAGACTGAAATATCTTCTAATACACCATCTGGTTTGATTATTGATCTATCTGCAAGTTGGGTGGGTGTAAAAAGAAGATTAGGAAGTTTAAGTTGTTCCATAATCTGTCTACTCATAATGTTGATAGCAACCCCTAAATCAATCAAATTATTTGGAATTTCTATCCCATTTATATGTGTCTTGACAATTGGACTACTTGGATCTACATATTTCTGCATGGTAATTTTTCCCATCATGATATCTGCAATTTTTCCTACCAGGTGGATTCTTCTTGTATCTCTTGGTTTCCTTCCTGGTCTTTTGAGACTCAACTCCTTTATTGTTTTTGCTAGAATAGGAATCTCTCTAATGGCTTGTAGCAAGTGAATCTTGATACAGACATTATTTAATTCATCTAGAAAATCATAGTCAGACAACAAGATTTGTTTTTCCACCCCTTTGTCAATTTGTAATCTTTCAGGGAAAGGAGGTGTGGATGAAGATGCAGATTGCTCAACTACAGGAGTTGTGGGGGTTGACTCTTTTTCTTTCTCTTTTTGAATGTTTGGATTTTGAAGAGATGCTTCCTCAGAACCTTTATTGGTTTTAAGAGAATCCTCCTCAGAGGTATCTTGCTCTTGAACATCTATAGAAGGTTTTTCTAAAACTCTACCAGACCTGAGTTGTACATCATTGAGAGGAACAATCAATAGGTAGGAAATTGTTTTCCTTCTACCATGTAAGCATTCTGAGGATTTTTGTTATTGGGATTTGGCAATGGTTGGACTGGTAGTTGATTTGTCTTTTGTTGAAATAGAAACAAGAGTTGAAAATTTTGATTTTGTTGAGAAGGTTATTGTTGTGGAAATGGTAATGAAAGTTGTGGGTTTTGATTTGGAATTTGTGGATTTTGTTGATTTTGAAAAGATGGAGGATATTGATAAAATTGAGAAAATCTCCCATAAGGATTTTGCATCCCTTGTGCCCATGATTGGTATGGATTTTGAGATTGGGGCCAAGGTTATTGCCAAGAATTCCAATTTGGTGGAGCTGAAAGTTCATAGGATTGTTAAATCTTTGATTTTGTGGCCCCTGCCATGGTCTTCTTGAAACAAAAAAAAGGGACTATTGAATTTGGATCTTCCAGAAAGACAGCTTTGAGCCCAGGAATTGAAGGACAATCCTTGGTCTCATGGCTTTCTGAGCAAATCACACATGTTTCTACAACTTTTGCATCCAAGGGACATTCCCTTAAAGCATGTTTCTTTCTACATTTTGGACAAAAGATGGCTAAGGCTTCGGCTTCTGCTTTCTGTTTGTTTTGTATTTTAAGGGTGTCTAGTTGTTCACTAAGGCTCCCTAGAATATCAGTTTTGAACTCATCAAGCATATTGCCAATCTCTGCCCTACTTACTGATCCAGTTGCAGATTTGTTTGCTCTAAGAAGAGAAGGATCTCTAGGCCCTTTTCCAGTTTTAGATTTTCCCCTTGAGAGATGGACACATAGTTCTGCTATGTCATGGAGTGGAAGTTGAGAAATATCTCCCTTCCCCATCATGTTTAAAATATCTATCCATTCATCTCTAATGGCTTTCAATAGAAGGGCTTTCAAGGTTTCCTCATCTAAATTACTCATTTTTGCTCTCTTTAAGTTGTATTGAAATCTTTCAAGTAAATCCTCCAAGTTTTCATCTTCTTTTTGCATCATCTTGAATACCTCATCCTTATGATTGGTGGGCATACAATAATCCAAGTATCTATCCAAAAATGTTTGTTTCATATCATTCCAAGTCCTAATAGATTGAGTGACTAATCCCATGAACCATTGCAAAGCCGCTCCTTTCAATGTTGAAGGAAACAGTTTGAGTTTTTGAGAGTCTTCCATATAATCATAGGTTCGGCACAAGACTTCAAACTCAAATAGAAATTTTTCAGGATCCTCACTTCGCAACCCAAAAAGGTTTGGGAGGACAGATGGTGAAATGTTTGTCATTGTTGTATGGGTTTCCTCGTCGGCTATAGGGAATCCAAATGAGTTATCTCCATTCCTATTTCCCCCATTGTTACCTCTACCTCCTCCATTGTTTCTTCCTCCTCTACCTCTACCTCTACCCCCTCCTCCAAATCCATTCACTACTTCCTCTGTCATGATAGTTTCCTCAGAGTTCTCAGAGTCCTCTGGTTCTTCTATTAATGGCGAATGAGGAAGAATTTCTCCCTCCTCTTCTTCAGGTGATTCTACTTCCTTGATTACAATATGTTCTCCTATAGAAGTGAAGAAAGGTTCTTCTCCTAGGTCAGATTTAATGGATAGTGTGGGAGAGTCTCCTAATTCAGCTGTTGCCCCTTGAATTCCAAGAATCCTAAGGCTAGGAGTGTGAGTCAGAGATGATGGAGGTGTATCTTTTCTATGCCTTGAAGTAGCTGGAGTTGTGAAAATCGAACTTTTGGCCCTAGCTATAAACCTTCCTATAGAATCTCTTGCTCTATGCATGTCATTTTTTATTTTTTATCTTTTTAAGTCGGGCTAATAATTATCTTTTTGGTCTTCCAAGTCACACTAGGTGCAAGAAGAGAGCATAATCAAGAAATTATTGAACTAACAACTCTCTTTTCTGATCCTCCAGATCACACTAGGTGCAAGAGGAGAGCATACTTCAAGAAGTTATCAATTTTTCCCTTCTTTTTTTTTAAGAGTTTGGCTACCTAGTTACACTTCTCCGGCAACGGCGCCAAAATGTTTAGTCAATTTAGTGTCCTAAATTGCTACATTAATTATCAATCCAGGAGTCAAATACTGATGAAGTGTGGCACACTATATGTGCAAGACAGCCTCTTTCTTATCTTTTGTCGTTTTCAATTTTTATTTTGTTTTGGGGGTTTTTATCTTCGTTTATCTCCTAATATGAATGGAAATCCTATTCCTGAGTTTTAAGAATACTCTAGAAGGCAAGTATGGATATAGATTTTAAGGTAATTATGTCCTCTATAATGATTTCCAGAAATTAACACTTCAGAAGGTCTTAGAACATACTAGTGATGAAATTAATACTTGAACAAAAATATCCTGCTATTCAAATTAAGCAAATAATGAACTACTGATCATGAAACTATTATCTCTGCTGTTGTCTAAATACAGAAAAATGAATTAAGCTATTGCACTCAAATAAATCAAAAATTGCAATCTAGTAAAAATAAAATCAATTCACATCATTCATAGTCCAATACCTCGCCAGGTAGTCTAAGCTATGGCTTTCGGAGATAATGTCAATGATATGAGCAAGTTGATGTCTAATTGCGTAAAAATAAAACTAAAATCAAATCACATTATTCATAATCCGATTCCTCGCCAGTTAAGTTATGGCTTTCGGAGATAATCGTCAATGATATGAGCAAGTTGATGTCTAATTGCAGAAAAGTAAAACTAAAATCAAATCACATCATTCATAATCCGATTCCTCGCCAGTTAGTCTAAGCTATGGCTTTCGGAGATAATCGTCAATGATATGAGCAAGTTGATGTCTAATTGCAGAAAAGTAAAACTAAAATCAAATCACATCATTCATAATCTGATTCCTCGCCAGTTAGTCTAAGCTATGGCTTTCGGAGATAATCATCAATGATATGAGCAAGTTGATGTCTAATTGCAGAAAAGTAAAACTAAAATCAAATCACATCATTCATAATCCGATTCCTCGCCAGTTAGTCTAAGCTAACTAATAAAGCAAGTGAATAATACTGAAATCAACCAAACAGAACTGGAATTAAAAAACTAAGAAAAACAAAGTCAGCAGAGAGGCTAATTCCATGTCACTAGTTATTGCAAAAATTATATGCAAATTCCTGGGCCTACTCTATCTTGAAACATACACACACTGATCAGCGTTAACAGCAATATACAAAGCTTGTAAAATCATAAACAGGAATGAAATGTTAATATTATAACAGATGAAATATATACACAGGTGGATAACTATGAAACATGTGCAGTGAAAATAAGGAAACGATACATAAAAACTGTACAGCAAAAAGGAAACGAAACCTCAGCATGCAGGGGCCCTCTGCACAGCCTTGGTCAACAGGCTATCACTCCAAAATTATGCGCACGTAGTCATATAAAAACAGATTCTTCTTTATAATTCAAAATAGTTAAATAATCCTCTCATTACCACAGTAGGACTAATGTCACAGCACAGTAAACTTTAACAGCCAAATTACATTAACAAAGACTAACTCTATGTGTTTGGAAACGCGTTATTTATAACAAAATCTTCATAATTGTTTTCCTGTGAAACTACGTCAACAGAGGACACGTAAAAGACAACGTCCATGGATTTAGCATAATGGTTGCTGAGATTATTCAATCTAACAAAAGTGGCTGTTGGATTCGCATCGTGGGGCAATTTATAGTTGTCGACATGACCCCAAGGATCTAGGAACAACCACGAATCCTTCACGTGCTTGAAGATGGAGTCCTGTTGCTATAGGATTCCTCTGTTGACCACTGCTGACCACAGCTTTCCTTGATGAATCCGGCTGAACCAATAGGACCTGATACATGTCCAGGGCATTCCTGATCTACCCACGTGTTCCGTTTTGCCTGATGACACCTGCAACCTGGAGTTTAACAAAAATAACTTCGGAAAGTTGAATCAGCTGCGGAAAGTGGTTGCATTCCGCAGCTAATGAGCAAAATCTAAGTCAAACAACAAACACAAAAATATAGTTAGAAAACCACTTAAATGCTCTTTTAGAATCAATATGCAATGATTTTTGATAACTTATGGAGTACTGGTGAGGGGAAAATGTGTAGGAGAGGTGTAATTTCAAAGCTCAACAGTGTCGAAGGCTTTCTGCTGTTTTCATCCCCACTAAAACACCTTGTTCAATCCTGTTAAAGCATGTAAGAGAGCTACAATTAAGGAAAAGTTAGAAATGAATTTTCCCCAATATTGTGCTACTCCTAAGAAGATTCTAACTTCTATAGCAGATTTTGGTTTAGGCCAGTTCACAATGACTGCCACTTTAGAGGGATCTATCTTCAATTCACCACCCCCTACTATATGTCCCAAATAATTCAGAGATGTTTTGCCAAATTCACATTTTGAGAGTTTAACATAGTTTTTCTCTTTTCAAAACATCTAGTGTCTGCTTAACATGCTTTAAGTGTTCTTCTCATGTTTTGCTAAATATCATAATGTTATCCAGATACACAATAACATAATCATCAAGAAAAGGTCTGAGTACATCATTGATTAATCTCATGAAAGTAGCAGGAGCATTAGTTAATCCAAAAGGCATAACCAGCCACTCATACAATCCCTGCTTTGTTTTGAAAGCAGTCTTCCATGCATCTTGTTCTGCAACTTTGACCTGATGGTATCCACTATGCAAGTCTAACTTGGAAAAATAAACAGCTTCTTTCAATTGATCTAAAAGATCATCTATGCGAGGAAGGGGATAATGATTTTTGATTGTTATCTTATTCAGTGCTCGGTAATCAATGCACATTCTCCACGAGCTATCTTTCTTCCTCACCAAAATGATTGGTGACCCACATGGTGATGTGCTAGGCCTGATGAACCCTTTCTCAAGCAACTCAGGCACCTGCAGCTTGATTTCAGCACTCTCTAAAGCGGACAACTTGTACATTCCAATGTTAGGCAATGGAGCATCTTGCTGCAAAATAATATCATGTACTATTTCCTTTTTGGGTGGCAGACCTTTAGGTTCTTGAAACAAGATATCATACTCTGAAACAACTTTTTTCTAAATCAGCTTACTGTTTAGCATTACAACCCTCAAATACATTGTTTTTATCAGGTTTATTTTCCTTTACAACCATCAGTAAGAATTGTTTGCAAGAATTTATCATTCGTTTCATCTACCTTGATTTTATGAGAGTATAATTATTCTTGAGCTTATGAGCTCTTACAAAGTATTCGATCCCATCTTTAACAAGTAGATACTTGTTCTCAGCTCTATAGAAGATAGCTTTTCTGTCATACAAGTAAGGACTTCCTAAAACAATTCCACATATATCTAAAGGAATTATGTCTAACTCAATCTCATCTACAAATGTTGACCCAAAAGAAAACTTGAGTTTGCATTGTTTAGCCACTTGTAGTTGTGCTTTATCATTTAACCATCCTAATGGGTATGGTTTCTTGTGAGGTGTAGTCACTAATCCCAACTTCTTTACAATTGCTTCAGAAATTAAATTTACTTGTGAGCCACTATCAAACATCAATCTTTTGATGTTTGGAAATAACTCGAATATGGAAAAGCTCATGTCTTTTTCTCTCATTTTCTTCATCGATAGTAGATTGTGCAGAATTACTAGTAGATGCTTAAGAATTCTTACCTTTTATACATGTGGCTGCAATAGTTGTTTCATCCCCTGAGTCTGACCCCAAATTTTTCTGAATAGCTGCAGCAGTCTTCTTCTTCTTGCCCTCGAACTTCTTAGGTCTCAGCTCTGGATGCAGAATCCAACAGTGCTCATCATCATGCCCATCCTTCTTATAGTGAGTGCATGAAGACTTTCTCTTTTGTGTAGTGTTAGCCTTCCTTGCTTTCCATTTCTACTTTTTTTTTCTCCTTATTCTTGCTTACAGTGGGTTGGGATGATCCCCCACTTCTGGACTTCCATTCTTTCCTCTAGCTTCTAGATGAGTAGCTTGTATAGATACCTCATCTATACTAGTGCGGTTAAACATGAGGATAGTGTGTCTCATGTAGCTTTGTAGACCACCAATGTACTTCAATAGAGTCTCAGGTGAGTCTAATGAGATTCATAGAATCAATGCTCTCTTGCTAAATTCTTGGGTGTATCCTTGTACACTTTGCCCTTTCAACTGTCGAAGAGTTTGCCAGCTCATCATGGCTTGCTGCATGTAGGCCAATGGATAGAACTGTTTTTTTATTGTAGAAACAAATTCACTCAAGACAGAAATGGTCTTACCATGTCTTTTCATGTCATCTTGGGTCCTGCCTTCCCACCAAACCAAGGTAGTGCCTCCAAGGCGTAGGCTTGTCAGCTAAATCTTGCTCTTGACTAAATCGATACTCTGCACTCTGCAATAAACATCAATTTGTCTAATCCAATTGTCCAGCTTTTCTGCATTCAACTCTCCATCATATATAGGTAAATCAAATTTAACATCTAGTTTAATCAAAGATGCCTTCTTTTTATGTTCAAGGCTATTAGGAGGTGTGAGAAAGCTTTCTTCTTTCCCTTTGCCTTTTGAGTGTTCATGAAAGAGAGACTTATCTTCTCCTTTGTCTTGTTTGGAACCTGATGAATCTTCATCCTTATGTTTCGTAAAATCCCTATACATTTCCTCTACCATGGACTTTATTGCTAGGAAACTATCTATGAATTGAGGGTCTGGCCCCATAGAACCTTCATCTAACATTGTCTTCGGAGGATAAACTCTCCCAATTTCAGGATTAGTTTCGACCAACTCTCCTTCTCCTAATTTGAGCTTTGATCTAGTTAGCATTCAACAGCTAAATCCAACACAAGCTTGTCTAACCTTATCAGCCTAGAGCTCTGATACCACTTGATCCAAAAATCACTTGAGTGACCTCAGTTAATTAATTAATTAATTAAGGTATTACGGACTCATGTGCTGGTGTGTGTCTATGTTATCTTAGGCAATGGATCGATCAAATTGCAAAATACATAGACACTGGAAGATGGAAAACAGTAAGAAAAACACAGTAAGCAAATACAAGAACACAACAAATTAATAAGGAGTTCACCCAATCCTCCTGGGCTATGTCTCTGGTCCAGCTTTCAGTGATAACCTTCTTTTATTGTGTCTTTAACAGAGTTTTTACAATGAGGAGCTCAAATTGAGTCTCCTGAAACAGATGATGCTTCGTAGGGTGGTTCTTGGATTTCCCCAAGCCCCTAGAGTGCACAGACTCTTCCTTGCCAAGTCTTGACCTCAACTGGTCTTGATGGGATGAATCCAAATTGGTACTCAGTTCTCGATAGATATCCTCACATGGATTTGCTTGAACCTTTCAAGCCTTTTGTCTGCTCGATGCTGCCTTAGCTCTGTAGGTCAGCTCGGCTCTCTGCGTCTGCTTCTGTCTCTTCTGTCTCCTTCTTCATTGTTCTCTTCTTTCTGACAGTGCTTCCCTCTCTTCTTCTGTCTCTCTTATCTTTGTTCTCTATCTATTCATGGCTTAAAGCCAATACGTCTCATGACTATTCGTTTTCTCTTCCGCCCCTTCGGATCACCTGCTGTTGTTCACTTGGAGTTCCCTGCCTTTGCGTCATCGCCATTGTGTAACATCTCACATGGAAGTGGCCACTTGTCCTCTCACAAACTACGTCAGTTCTTCCTCAAACGGTTCGGTATTTCGGTTACTCTGTGTAATGATTCATCTGCCAACTCAGTGGTCAAATCGGACTTGAGACTTTTATATGACGCAGCTTAATTTCTCCCTCCGAATTCGGTTTCCCATCGAGCGCAACCTCCGTTGTTAGATCTGGAACCCCCAAATCCTACGGTGTTCGCTCTTATCGCGCGGTTGACTTGCTCGGACGTTAGCCCGCGATGAGAGGCGGTTTTCTCTCTCATTCGCTGGACACGCATCGTTCGTTGTATGGCATCACTAGGTCTCCTAACAATTCTGCTTACCGCCCAACATGCCTCTGATATTCCGCCAGTTTTGGGGTGCACGACCTGCCTTTCGCTTTAGCGCTTTTCCCACAGTTTTCGGCTTTCCTTGTGACCAAGCACTTGGGGCCTTTCCATTTCGAGGGTTTTTGCCCAGCGATGCACGGTTAGAAACGGCCTCTATTTTCTGGACTTCCTAACTGCTAGTTTGCGCCCTGCGCGGTCTCCATGGGCCTCAGTCGACGCGCTTTGACCGAGGTCCTCGTTGTTCCTTGCTGGCTACAAACTACCACTGTCCAGAAGTCTTCCTGATAGCTCATTGTTCACAAGTTTTTAAGTCTGTTATGATTTTGATACAGTCATAGAACTCTGATAATTTTCATGGATCCAATTCGGATCATGCCCCATGAGCATGCCTTTAGCTGGTGGCTTTCCTTAAACCACCACAAGTGTATACCTCCTTTTTCAGGTTGAGGTTCTTCTTTGCTTTTTACAGGTTGAGACCTCCCTTTTCTAGGATGAAGGTCTCCCTTTTCAGGACACTAGGAACACTTTCTCTCGAGGAAGACTTCAACTTCTAGCCAAATTTGGAGTTTTTCCACAAACTACTTTGTGCTTTAGTTCAAGAGTTGGTGATCAGCCTTAAACCACCACTGATTGAGACTTTAAGTCCATCCACCTTTTGGTTTGTGGTTTTTTCTTAAACCACCATTTCAGAGAGCACATTCAACCATTGGATGTCATACATTTTTGCATTTTAGCTCTCTTCTTCGACTCTCATATACACCCCTTCGGATGAAGGGGGGAATGTTGGACACTTAATCTGTTAGGGTTATGGCGCATTATGTAGTCAATTACTAAAGTCCAAGAAACCCTTGAAAGTGAATCCAACTGTTTCAAAATTTTATTTATATGTACAATATTCTGAATACAAATTGAATCTATTTTTCCAATTATCATTCCAACATAACATCTTCTAAAATAAAAACCAGTGTGTGCTTGTGGCATCTTTGAATATTATTAAACCAAATAATAATGATCATGGAATCACCCAAAATATGTAAGTGATGACAAGATAGAAGATTCCTTTTATCTATGTGGCCCGGCCCACCACACCTTCGTCGAAAGGTCGCTTGTCATATCCAACAGGAATTTTATGGCAAACAGTACCTCGCCGTAATAAAGGAGATTGATTTTGCGGATTTTGTTTGTCGTATTCTATTCCGTGTCCAAATTTATTAGGAAAATTATGGTCAAATTTCATTATTTTAAATGTCTATTTTAACGATAAAAGCTCAATTCAAACTGTCTTACTGCAATTTTTTACCTTTCAAAAATATTATCTGAAAAATTTCGTAGTGCCCCGGCCCCACCAATCCATCGTCTTGAATCCATTTTAAAGATAAAAACTCGACTCAAACCTTCTTACTACAAATTTTTACCTTTCAAAAATATTATCTAAAAATTTCGTACACTTACCTTTAAGTGCGGGGCCCGGCCCCACCACTCCATCGTCTTGAATCCATTTTAACAATAAAAACTCGACTCAAACCTTCTTTCTGCAAATTTTTACCTTTCAAAAGTATTATCTAAATCGTAAAGTTACTTTCCAACCGTGTAGTTTAAAGTCGGAAGAGTTATCCGGAAAGTTATGGAAATTCTGGTTATATTTAGAGAAAATCTGGCAAAGATTTTTGTGAATTCAAGTTATAGTTGTTAAATTTCAAAATTTTAGGTGTCTTAGACGTTTTTAATGGTGTTGAACCCATTTCCACCATCAAAAACACGATTCAAACACTGCCTCTAAAAGATTTTTTAAAATTTTTTTGCCCAAATTCCAACTACTTTTAACCGTCCAATACTCCACTTTATTAGAGGACTCCCCTTCCCATGTGTGGCTCGGCCCCACCACTCCATCGTCGAAAGGGCGGTTGTCATCTTCAACGGGGTTTCATTATGGGAGTCCACGTTCTTTATGGGAGGAGAATCGACTTATCCAATTGATTTGATTCACTGCGGGTTTAGAATTTGGTTTACATTGACTAGTAATTGATTTGATTCACTGCGGGTTTAGAATTTGGTTTACATTGACCAGTGATATTAATGTCTAAACTTTAGGATTTTTATATCAATGGTTTTAAACTTTTTAGATTTATTTAATTAATATTTTTTTTAGAGATTTGATTCACTGCGTATTGGAACTCCGTCTTACTTTTACTAGTGATATCAATTTCTTCACGTTAGTTTTATTTTTTTAAGAGTTAATTAATATTTATCTCTATTTTTTTAAGAGTTAATTAATATTTATTTCTAGACACCGAGTTATAAAAATATTTCAGGTAAAAAATTAATTATATAAATGTTAAAACTCTTATTTGTTACATCTTTTCAAATTTTTGTTTATTATTTATTACTATTAATTTTTTGAATTAATTATTTATATATTTAATATTTTAAAATTAATATAAATTTTCCTTAAAAGTATTTTAAAGATAAATAAAAATTTTGAAGATAAATAAAAATTAATAGTAGGCAAGTAAGGATGATACAAAGATGTTTAATCTTTGTAAATCATTGAGGAATATAGAAAGATGTTAATGTTATTTTGCAAAATCAATTGGAATATAGAAAGATAATAATTTGTAGAGAGGTGGTTAAACCTAATTTAGAATATTAAAAGTATTTTTTGGTCTTAAGTAGAAGAAAAACATTGCTAAAATATAAAGCAATTCGAGTTGCACACCAAAATTGTAAAGCCCCTACTTAATCCTATTATCTTACATTGTGTTAGTAACAAACCAAACAAATGATTGTTCTATGTGCTTGATTCTCATATGTATTATTAGTATACATAAGAGGTATGCTTATGCTAGCTATATATCCAAGCTAGCAAGAACATGCTAGTATCTTCTAGCTTATTATGCCTGACAATTAATTAATAATTAAGCTTGATTGGTGAATAAGCTAAGATTAACTTTAAGCTCAACTAATGATCAAAACTTAGGTTAACTTTAAGCTTGCTTAATAGTTAATAGGATTAAACCCCATTAATGATTAAGCTTATTAAGCTTGCTTAATAGTTAAGTTTGATTAGTGGTTACTTAAATCTCAATCGCCACTTATAATTATTAAATTATGATTTATAATTATTACATTATATTTAAACATTGATTATTTAATATTTAGTTGAATGGATTCTTGTGATTCCATAACATTGACTGGCATGATTAAATATTAATATTTTATTCATATATTATATTGCTCATTGCCAAGTTGTCTCCTCAAATTAATTTGAGGAGTGGGGGGGGAGGGAGAGTTATGGTATATATTAAGTGGGTGGCAATTATGATGGGTGATTGACATTCATTTCAAGGAGAGGCATAAGTGCAAGGAGTGGGGAGGTCAAGTGGGATCGTGCCTTTGGTGTTTTTTTTTTAATTGGTTTGGACCATGTGGAGGAAAGGGTGAGAAGTAGAATTGAGAGGAGGGAAGAAACCAGGAGAAGTTAAATATGGACTTAGATAGTGAAACTGTAGTGGGAATGATGTTGGACTAAGAGCTCAAGCACACTATAACTGTGGTTGGACTTATGCTCAGAAGGCTAGGGAACTTGTGGACGTTCCTTAGGGTAAGAAGTGGGATAAACTTTCCTAGTTGGCAAGGTGGAATATTCAGTCGGGTAATCCCGACATGAACACTACAATCGAGCCACAATAACCAAGTATTCTTATTGTTATTGAGTAATTTATGTAAATTTCTATAAATCAAATTCTTTACAGGTTCTTAATGCTTTTGATATGTTGTAATACATACACACACGAATGCATGCATGCGCGCACACACACACACATATAGAATTGTCAAATATGTTTTATTTTATTTTTTCTTTGAAATTATGTGACAAAAAATTGTTAATGGGTCTTACATGTGGTATTAGAGCCAAATTCAAAATATGGATCCTAAACCCACCACAAAAACTTACATCTCATATTAGGATTCATATTAGGATTCTCTTACACTGAAAAATTCTTTTCACTTAATCTACATGATACCATTCCATTTATAAATATCTCTTGTTATACTATATAAATCATCACAGATTGCCATTTTTTTCATTTGGAGACAAATATTTTCAGAATCCCCCATGATTTATTTTTACCGTCACCACATTATCTAAGTAGAATCAGTTTCCTTTTATGAACAAACTCAATGTATTCTTGAATGGGTGGAAGGCCATGTGTTGATGGTTCAACAACTTGGCGTCAAATAAGCTACACAAAAAATGAAAACCAATTATTGTTCTTCGTGCTTGTTTCTTCATCATATATCAAAAGTGAGTAAACAAATCCACTCCCAACTATGATGTAAGAGGAGCTTGAATTTCACTCCCTGTTGTTGTTAGAAAAAAGAAAGAGAGTAGAAAGAGATTATATACAATACAAATCACTCACTGTGATATCTTTATTGATCGCAATAGTTACAAATATATATGACATTAGTCACTGAATTTGACACATCTAGATCATGCCTACAACTCATACATAGGAAATAACGAAATCTAGATTGGTGCTTGGGAACCCACAATGACAGGTCATGATAACACATAGAATCATTACTTCCAATACCCTCCCTTAATACTTACATGAAAACATTGAAAACACATATTACAACAACAAGGATAATCTATGTCTTCCACTATAAGAGTCTTCAAGTAATGAACCATCCTATGGACCAACGACCATCTGTCAAAGATTTCACTTTCGATTATCTGCTAGTTGCTAGGATGGAGGTATGGATACTAAATGTGTTCAAAAGTTGATCAAACAACTTGACCTCACTAACACACAAAAATTGATGTTTCGCACACCGGGGCTTCCAGTTTAAGAATCACCAACCCTTTTCATAACCAATAAAAACACACAAGAATTGATGTTGCAAACACCGGGGCTTCTAGTTTAAGAACTATCAACCCTTTTTATAACCAATAGAAACATGCAATCACCAACCACCAAAACATACAAAGACAAAATCAATCACTGCCCTTTATTGATATGTGCGAATGAGAACAAATATAATAATAATAACTTTACATATTTGTATTTTCAATCAGATCTGCTACATTTGGATCTCGATCTATGGATAAAAAATATCATGATATTTTATTAGTTCAGATCTAGAATGAGAAATGCTAACATTCCACCTACATGCCACAACTTTACATCTTGCACCATATCATGATATTTTATTAGTTCAGATCTAGAATGAGAAATGCTAACATTCCACCTGCATGCCACAACTTTACATCTTGCACCATCTAATAATCTCGAGAACCGCCATTTAAAACATGTAGACATTGCTCTCAATTGTAGATCCACACTATATCAAACCAAATATATGTTGATCCAACTTCTTCATAATCAGATCTCCTATTCTTTTACAAAGATTTTTCCACAATGGAGCTTCACACAATACCAACAGCACTGGATCTTCACAATTCTCCCTTGCATGCAATGATCCACAATTCACCCACAAATCAAATTTTCACACAAAAGCCTCACACAAACAATCAATCAAACACTCTATTAAAATAATATATGTACAAAGGAGTATCATGGCTAAAATTTCATGATCTCAGCCCCTCTCGTGAGAGAGTTAGGGCTCAACCAACTACGATACCATGTTAGAGAAATGAAAGAGAGCAGAGAGAGATTGTACAGAATAAAAATCACTCACTGTGATATTTGTACTAATAACAATAATTACAAATATATAGGATATTAGTCACTGACTTCGACACATCTAGATCACGAATACAACTCATACATAGGAAACAACAACATCTAGATTGATGTTTGGGAACTCGCAATGACAACTCATGACAAAACATGGAAGCATTACTTCCAATAGTTGTAAGAGGAGCCTGAATGTCCTTAGAGGAGAGGACTCTAATGTTGCCAAAAAATATTGGTCAAAAGAGATTTTAAAATGTTGTTAAAAGGAGTTGGTGGAGAGCAGGATTGTATGAGACAGGCTATCATAATTATCTTTCACCCATACTCCTTTCCATTTATAAACAATGTAATTTTTACAATTAAATTTTACATGTTTAAAATTTATATATATATATATATATATATATATATATAATTTCCCAAAAAGGACGATAATTGCGACTAGATTAACTTTTCAGAGTCACAAGGAACAATGTAATTATAAAAAGTTTTTTTCTTATTTTTATTACATTTCCCTTTTTTGTTATTAGATTTGATAATATACTTTATTTTATTTTATTTCAATTTTTTATATTGTGATTTTTTTCTTTTAAATGTTGTTTGAATTTAGAAATGAATTTAATATTTTTAAAAAATATTTAAGATAAGAATTTTGTAAATTATATAGTTAAATTTTACAACTTTAAGGAATTCTAAGTAAAATTAAAACAAATTGACCAAATAATTTTCTTAAATAAAATAAAAAAAATCATCTCATAATTAAATTTTACATTTGCTAAAATGACATCACCAGTTAAAAGAAATTGTATTAATTACAGAAATGGATGACGAGCCATAATCACCAAGTGTGCTCTTTGAGGAAAATAAATCAAGGGATAAACTTACCCACTCCTTTATAGGTATATAGGTACATATAGATATAGATATATATATACTGAAAATAATTCTTACCTGCTTCATGTTAGATTAAGTGTTTGGTGACATGCCTACTCTATGTGTAGCAGATTGTCCCAATGAGTAGTGTTAGGTTAGGTGTAATGCCTTCACTACCTAAATACTTTAATCATTAAAAATGCATGGGAAAAAGTGTCTCTTTGTGGGACGATGGGGTGGTTGTCTCATCGAGATGTTATCCCCTCCACTCGGTTTCAAATCCGATGTGGGGAATCATGGACCATCATAGTAAGGATAGGCGTCCTGTTGGAGTTTGGGATCCTAACCCCAATTTCCGGTGGTCTCTGAATGTCTCGGTTCTAGGTTGAACTATGAATTTATGATCTATGTGGCTTGCAGGTTGTTACATATATCTAGGGAGGTTGCTAGTTCCCTGTTAACCATTTAACCTTTTAAAAAAAGGCATGGAAAGAAGTGTAGAGGAATTCTAGAAACCTGAGGAAATGAAAATTTGCATTATGTAATTGTGAATCTGTATTTTTCATTTTTTTCCTCTTTTTATATCATTACCATCTAAGACAAACATCCACCTAAGAGGGATCGATTTCTCAATAGAATGAGCATGTTGTTGTAGCGGATACAACCATCCTTCAAAATTTTGCCTTAATTTCGTTTTGGAGCCTCCCTACCAACCATCCTTAGCAGCATGTCTTGCACTGTCCAAGCACATAAGCTTCAACTAAGTTTTAGTGGCTTGCCAGCCTATGCATGCCAACTTGTTTTCCTCTCACTCACGGGCTGACATTCCAAACTTAGTCATTTTTCTGGTTGAGGTGCTCATCTAGAAAATTACGGAATTCGGGAGGGGAACCAGCCTTCCCTCTAGAAATTGTGAAATCCTACTAGGCTGCCTACTAGGCTCAAGAAATGCACAATCCATCCAGGCAACATTCCCTCTAAAAAATGTGCAATTTAGCCCAGCACTGGGCTTCAGCTCAAAAATTGTGCAATTCTTACTGACAGCCAGGGCTTTAGTCCAGGAATTGTGCAATGCAAGAGGGACAACCAGTCTTGCTCGACCTAGAATTTGCGCAATTGTCTTTCCAAGGCTTGCAGGTTGTTGCATGTTTTTTTCAGGTTGACCAGTTCCCCCCAAGACTAAGCAATCCTGATTTGCATGCATGGGCTGCTTTTCCCAAAAAAGGAAAAAGTAAAAAGAAAAAAGCATCCCTAGATTTTAGGGATATATTTTTAGCAGCTGGAGGTTACATGCAAAGATCGTTTTTGAAACTTCTCGCCAAGTGTCGTTTTTCCTAGATTTGTGGCATGTGCGTCATAAGCCTCATCCTTATCAAACTTATTTATTCAAAACTGCAGAGCTCATTGCTCACATCGATCTTGGAGCTATGACATCCCATATCGCATCTAGGAGTATTCGGCACATTTAACTCTACTTTTTCTCGGTAAGTCTATTTTTCATGTCTTTTGCTACTTTTCTATCACTTTTTCTATTTTTCTTTGTACAAATGTTGTTTGCTTGATTTTGTTAAATGCCTAATGTCATTTTAATGCATGTTAGCTTGTAGAAGGAATGTTTCAAGTTTTTCATTGCATATCACTACTGTCGCATGCATGACATTGTTTTTGTAGTTACAGTCATTGTTGCGGTGACTTGCTTTACACACATGCATGTTTCCTCATTTTCTAAATCATGCACTCATTGTTTGCATGCATGATCACTCACTTTCTTTTACACTTAGCTTCACCATGCATTCAGAACTTTTCATGTTTTTGGTCACCCGTTGATAGGTCTTGGCTGCCTTGGCCTCGACCTTGCCTTGCCCTGCTAGCAATGTGCATTTATGAGAGTGAAGGCTCTACCTTCCCTCTAGAAAATTTGCAAATCTGGCCCAGCACTGGCCTCCAGGCTTTCTTTGCACAATTCTAGGAGACATTTCCATGCTAGCCCCAGAAATTGCACAATGTAGTTTGTTGGGTTATGTCATTGATTTTGCAGTTTCAGTCCTCAGCAGGCCAGTATGGAAAGTGCGTTGCGTAGTTCCAACAGTCAGTCATCCTCTTGACAACCCGGACTGTGCCTTGTGGAATTTTGGCAGCAGTCTCCCAGCCTCCCAGTGAAAATTGCGTAATCTTCCGAGTCAATCACCTGAATATGTTGCATGTTAGTCCTAAAAGTCGTTTTGGTTTTCAACTGACAAATATATTGCCATGAGTGTTGTTATGTCTCCAGGTATCACAGGTGTTCATTTGTCTCTTAGCACTACATGTACAATGGCCTCTAGGAGCGCAGGTTCAAAGGACACCGTCGAAAGTGCAACTGGAGATGTTGTTGTGCAAGTGTCTATGAGCTTGCATATATACAAAGACACTAAGTTGTTCATAGACAAGGATATCAAGATGAAATAGCAAGACATCAATGAAACCTTCTCAGGCACATTTTAGGAAAATCTGGAAGATCGTAGGGTCTATGTCAACATTCACACTCGTTTGTACCAGATTTCATGCAGGTATCCCGCGTTTCCATGCGCGGACATGATCCACTAGATTGTCTCACATACTAATCCTGAGACAATGGTGTTGAGCAGTTCCAGTGGAACACAACTTGCTACCTTTAGGGTGAAGGACTTTTAGGAGATGTATCACTTGCCACAGTCGATCATCACAATGGAGAAATCCTTCAGCAAACCCATCAACAGTGCAAACTCAAGAGATATCTTGAAGAGTTGGGCGAAAGAGCCAGCCAAGTTTAGGACAACACCAAACCAGGTTTACAAGACGAAGATACTACAGAAGGTATATCAGCACTTGGTCATCTTTGCATGCCGTTTATATGGCCAAGAGAGCACAGAGACCTTTCCACAGAGTTGGGTGATTGTGTTGGACCAACTCACCAGCGAAGGAAGACCTTTCAACTAGTCTGACATGTTGGCTATCAGGTTGAAGGAATAGGTGACAGAAGCCCGTCATCCACCCAAGGGCCAGCAAGCAAAGATATACATGTCCGCTTACATACTAGTTGCAGTCTGTGCCTGTCAGCAATTCACATGCTTGGGTTGGGCATGGACACCTTCGGAAACCTCTATGCACACTTATTACAAATTATTCTTTGAATGCAGCTTCCGTGGAGTTTTCATACAATTTTCATACCACTTTGTCACCCCGGTGTACGAAATGATATTTGAGAAGGATCCACCTTACATGTCGTAGGCGACAATCGATTCATTGATCGACATAATAGATTGGTATACCTCCCCTTGGCACCTTCATACGTATGTACATCACGGAGAAGGCCCGCATGTTTTACTGAAGTTTTCCATGGACAATCTTGTCATGCAAGAGGTGTTATATCACATCTTGATAGGGTTTTTAGTGAGACTGGAAGAAGAAGGCACCTTAGCCAACTCTTCCTTTGCAGAGCGGGTTGTATGAGATACAGAATTTCAAGCATGCTAAGGCCGAGATGAAGGAGTTCAAGAGATTCACCTTTGACACCAGAAGTTTCAATCCATATGACTCTAATTGCTTCGTGAAGGAGCATTGTGCAAGAGTGAAATTTCCTTGGATCCACGAGGCGTGTCATTGGCCTGAGGAAGACCCATGGAGATACTACTATCACTTATATAGGCTCAATGAACTGGTTGGCATAGCTACAGAGTGGTTAGCAAAGCAGAGGGAAGCAGTATCTCAGAGAGCAGCATCATGAGCAGCAGCAAAGGGTAGCAGAACTTCTCATGACAAAGGAAAGAAAAAGGTTGTTAACAGTCCAGAGGCAAAACAAAGTTACAAGCTCAAAGAAGGTCCACTTGTGTTGAAAGCAGCTTTGGAGATTGAGGCTAAGAGGCGACAACGCGATAAGAGGATCGCACAAAGGCTAAGAGAGAAACAAAGGATGGAGGAAACATAAAGGGAGTTGTAGGAGTTGAAGCGACAACTCCGGGAAGAACAAGAGTTGCGCAGAAGAGAGAAGGAATCACAACAGAAACATGTATAGCAGGAGGCACAACATGCATAAATTGATGAAACTGTGCCCGTATAGGTTATAGACTCATCCGAGGAGCTAGCACAGAGCAGACAGGGTGAGCATCGTAGGAGCCAGACTTAGCTCAAGAGATTGAACATATGATAGAGCAGATGGACATGAATATGGTTCAGCTAGAGTCAGATCAAGATATTGACCTCATGCCTCAGAACCAAGAGGCCACCCCAACAACTTCACCAGATTCGGAAGCAGAGAAAGTCCCAAGCGATCAAGGAGACACAGAGATCGTTGGAGACAATCCAGAGGCGGAGATGCACAACATATATTTCGATGAGTCATAACACAGAGTTATGCAGTCGTATACACTTCCCTCTCTAAATGTTCACACATCTCCTGTGCAGTTTGAATAATAAGTGATCATATCCAATGTGCGCAAGCATCCAACAATATTAGCCGATGCTACCAGAGTATATGTCGAAGCCACCAGCTCGAGTGTTTGATTCTTGATAGCTGAGAATGATCGCATGGCTAAGGAGTTAAAAACAACCAAGCACGGAGGAGAACACGTTACATCATCCCCTAGAGCAAAGTTGAAGAGAGTGATACTGGATGAAGTATCGTCCCTTGAGGCAGTCATGCATATGTTGTATTCCAAATTCGTCACCGTGCATAAGTGAGTTGTCCATCTCAACGGTTGGTAGCAACGTTGTGCTAGGAGAGCACGCATCTTGTCAAATTTGCACACTGTTGTTGATCGCATGCAAAAATGGACAATGTGATACAAAGGAGCCCCGTTGCATTTTCCAAAGATGATGAAGCCAAAGGCAGTTGAATTGAAGGCACACATCCACAGTCAGATCCAGAACTATGAGGAACTCTCACATCTCATCACTAGTGTGCAGGCTTCACATGCATGTGTGTTTAGAAGCATGAATGTCATTGTGTGCACGCATGCGATCCCATCCATAGGCACACTCATCGAGGCGAAGTTAAAGAACCAAGTCTGACTAGAGATGGACATGTACTTTGATGAGCTAATGTGCGTAGCCACCAACGTAGACTTGGAGATCAACACAAACACTATGCATCAATATGTTGTTGGTCCGGCTGCACTCAAGATTATGATACGCATGTTATCAAACGAGTTGGAAAGAGGTGCCAAATCAGTGTACCCAGATGCAACGAAGGCAAGAGTGCGCTTTCAGCAGTATGTCACCATTGAGCATGATATTTCAAGTAAACAATAAATTAGAACCGAAGTCAACTAGAACATCCCACTAATAAATAACCCAACAACCCACATAATATCTATAATATTAAATAGTAGAAAAAACAGACATGTCCAACACAGACATGGACATGTCTATATTATTTAAGATTCATAGAGTTAGACATGTTTGTATTATTTAGGATCCATGCCTGTATTATTTAGAATTCACAGGCTTGGACATGCCTGTATTATTTAAGATTCATAGACTTGGACATGTCTGTATTATTTCAGATTCCATAATATTTGAAGCCCATCTAGTTTCACAGTGTTGGATTCCTTCAAGATGATCCATCTTCGCTTGCTGTTGTTGCATAACAACCACATATTTTCAAATGCCAACATCACGATCGAGTTGGCCATGTGAAAGATCAATGTTTTGATGTTCATCCTTATGAGTATTATGGTAAGCACACTCATCATTCAAACATATGTTACAAAAACAAAACTACTGCAAGAACGAAGATTCATCTTGGACGTATCACTTCTTGGCAATGGTCTTCAGCAACTAAGAAGATATGCCAGTCATACCACATAATTTGTTCTCGAGTATTGATTAGTATTGCAGCAAAAATTTCTTCATCTTCTCACCTTGTATTTGACAGAGGTGGACTTGACGTCCAGTTAGCGACTTCGAAGATTCATCATTCGGAGATTTATCAAGTGAGTCTGAGCCACAACCTGAACCTACTACCTAAGCGTACATCTAGAGACAACCATAACCAGATCCATAGTTGTAGCTAGAGATAAAGTAATGCCCCGTGAGCATGCCTTTAGCTGGTGGCCTTCCTTAAACCACCACAAGTTAAGACCTTCCTTTCTAGGTTGAGTTTCTTCTTTTCTTTCTACAGGTTGAGACCTCCATTTTCCAGGATGCAGGTCTCCCTTTTCAGGATCTTAGGAAGACTTCCTCTCGAGGAAGACTTCAACTTCTAGCCAAATTTGGAGTTTTTCCATGAACTACTTTGTGCTTTAGTTCAAGATTTGGTGGTCAGCCTTAAACCAACACTGGTTGAGACTTTGAGTTCATCCACCTTTTGCTTTGTGGTTTTTTCTTAAACCACCATTTCAAATAGCACATTCAGCCATTGGATGTCATACATTTTTCCATTTTAGCTCTCTTCTTAAACTCTTATATACACCCCTTCGAATTAAGGGTGTAATCTTGGAAACCTAAGTTGTTAGGGTTATGGTGCATTATTTAATTAATTACTAAAGTCCAAGAAACCCTTGAAAGTGAATTTGTAACGTACCCCGGTAATCTCACATGTAAAAGCAGGGAGTTAGAATTTTTTATACAAATTACCCACAAGTAATTATCCAATTAACAACTCCACATTCCTCATTAACCATTAGATATAATGTTCATTAGTACATGAAGTAAATTGCAATAGAATAAAGTAAGTTGCATAACCATTTGCATAACCATTAACCACCATTGTGGTAGTGTAATAACATAAACTGTCTCATGAACCTTGCGTCCATTTCATGATTTTCCTTAACCATATTAATTAATCACGTACTTTGGACATTATGATTATCACATCAAATAAAGAATCATCATCATCAAGGATTCAACATCATCAAACTGGAAGAAAAGGCAATCACACCATTGAACACCGATATACCCTGGAAACCCGTAGGGTGAAAACCAGCAAACGTTTAATCTTATTATTAAATGCTCGTGAGGGTTTTCACCCCTCACTCAATGGCTTATAAGGGATTCCATCCCTTAACCATTGTTATAAAATTATTACAATGAATTACCATTAAGTTGTCACATAACTAGCTAAAAGCTAATACAGTTTCCATGAAACCCTTTACTTACATACCGCCACATGCAACATTCCTTGTGACATGATTGTTCTAGCAATGTACGATCCCGCAACTCGTACTCATCTGCATGGACCATTAATCCTTATCCTACCACAACATTAAATATAATCTATGCCTTGAGCAAGTAATCCAACTTTACCTGCCATGTTATCATTATCAACAATGACATCATGATTACATTTATAAATAATCTTATTAACTAGCATTTCCCTTCGCATAAGCACATATTCTTAGAGGACAACACTAAGGCATTCCTTTGAAGGGACTAACTAAAACATCAGTTATAACCTTCTTACATGAAAATTTACATAAACTTTATCAAAAGATCTAGTCGTTTAGCTATTACTTTTGATGCATGCAAATATATAAAGCATTCTCACACAACCTGTAGTCTTTTCCCACATGCGAATATATATCCTTTCTAATGGAAGCTAACACAAATCTCGTGTGCTTACACATATTCCCTTTTCTATAATTCTATCAACATTTCATGTAAACAATTACATAATTCTTTCTTAAAGGAAGTCATTATAACCTCATTTCTCTATCTTCCTATATGAAGGTTTCTCATGCTGCCCTTTCAAGAAATTATTATAGATATCCATCTTTATGCATAAAAATCAAGATACATTAACAAGGTTAACTTACCCTTTTATGCATCAAAATCAAGAAATCGACACAACTCATCTAACAAGACAATATTTTCAAGAGATTATTATTTTCAAGAAAGTTAACATAATCACTTTCTCTATGTACAAACAAAATCATATTTCCAAAATCACAATAGCTACCCTTATGTGCATGCAACATGTGTTTTTCCTAACACAATTACTTTTACTTCAATGCACATAATCTTTTCATAAAACAAGTATGGATTCTTGATATGATATGAACACTATTCATATGTCTTTTAAGAATAGGAAACTCTATTTTCATTCCAAGAGATCTCTCATAAAAGCCATCATTTTCATACATGAAGTATGCACACTTTTCTAAAATGAAACTATATTTATGTGTATATAAAACATACTCTTTTCTTCAAGAAAGTTAGAAATGAATGTCTATGTGCCTAGAAGCACATCATTAGCTATTTTTATCATGCACGTAATGCATAATTATTTCACTAGAAACTTAGAAACTAGCTAGAATCACAATGCAATTAGCATATATCCCTCTTCAAGAAAATTTTATTAAATAAAAATACATATTTTATTTCAAAGAAAACTTGGCCACTTTTCACACTATGTCCTCAGGAAGTTTATATGCCTCGCCATCTTTCCCCAAGAAGATATTTTGGCTATATTTAGAAAGGATTTTATTCCAAGAAAATGACAAGAGACAAGCATTTCACACACAAGACTCACATGTAGTCTTTCCTAGAGGAACTACCTATTTTCTTTACCAAGAAAACATATAAAATAATCAATCTTTAACTGCATGCATTAACATATTTTCTTTACCAAGAAAACCTATAAAATATTCAATCTTTAACTGCATGCATTAATATATTTTCTTTACCAAGAAAACATATAAAATAATCATTCTTTTACTGCATGCATTAAAATTCTTTCTTTACCAAGAAAACATATAAAATATTCAATCTTTTACTGCATGCATACAAATACTTTCTCTACCAAGAAAACATATAAAATATTCAATCTTTTACTGCATGCACTAACGTATTTTCTTAGCTTTTAAGTCCACTCATTTTTCACATTCTTTTTTGCATACCATTATGCATATATTATCTATATTTGGTAAGAAATCCTTCAAGAAGATACCCAAATAAAACATACCTATATTTTCCTTGAAGAAAGTGGCAAGTTACTTATCTTATTTTTTCCGAGAGACGCAGTAGCAAGCTCCAGGTTTCCAAGATGGCCAGAAAAGATCTGAGTAGCCATGCTCATTATATAGTTCACTACATACACCACCACTACTGGTAAAGCAAGTCCCCATAGCAGTTTGGATTCCAAGAGCAGAGCATCTCTCATCATTTTCGCCCATGGTTGGTTATTTGCATTCAACAGAATCAATTCCAGACGGTTTATATCATCCACATGGCCGCTACTGCCAGCAATAAGGAGATGCTCCTCCACTTCACTGGTCTCCCTTGAGAGAATACTCTTCAATTTCTCCCCTGCCGAGGGATATAATTATAACCAAAGCAAGTGAAAAGTTTGTGTGCATCCTGACTAGAAGAATATTAACAGATGAATAAAGCGAGTAAAAAGAAACCATATTCTTGTGTCCACCTTCCCATGAATAGCTGGTCCCCTTCCCATCATCATCACGTGCCTCACTGACAATTCTCACCCAGAATTTAATGAAACTACAATGAAAGAAGCATTTCCTTTTTCTAAGATCTCCTTTCTTGATTTCCCCTCCCGCATATCAAGAATCAGTTAATAACTTATTCGTAACTATTAATTTACACTGAGTTATTTAGGGATGTTACATACTCCCCCCCTTAACAAGAACACCATCCTCGGTGTTCATCTCTCATTGGAACTTTAGATTTTACTCATGATATAACCATCTAAACCACACAAAAAGTGATCCTTCCTCTTTAAAATCAAAGATTTCATTCCAAGAAATGACAATAAACAAAATAGTAATGTTATAACATAAGAAAGATCAATAGTTATAAGCATTTATAACTGCAAAAATATGCAAGTTCTAATTTCCATCACTTGGCCCTTATTCAAATTCAAAACCAAACTCTATATCAACTTACCATTACTTGCCATCTACTCTTGAAAATCATGAGCACTTTCACGTAAGCATTTTAATAGTGGTTGGACAACCCATCAACCCTCCATGGTAAGTAATCCTGTAATGTTTGACAAACAAATTCAATCACATTCGTCACAATATTCTAAGTCAAATGAAATATTTTTAACTATCCATCAATCGTGCAATGTTAGATGACATTTAATTCACAGTACTTTTACAAGTACTTAAGAGCTCATCACTGCTCCACATGCACACTTAACTAACTCTCACTAAAGACATCCACAGAGTACTTCTAAAAGTACCAAAAGAGCACCTAGCTCTCTAATCATCAAAACTGTCAATCATTGCATCAAGTAAAAATTGTCTTAGCCCCTACTAAGACGTTCACAAGATTAATAATACGATAAAGGAATTAAAATTTCCAATAACTCCTTATTGAGCACTAATCTCATTTCCTGTTAAATGTGCATAACATATTTTACACAACTATATATAATTCATTTTTAACATAACATATAGCTGATTAGTTAATTTCTTTAGCTATGAGAACCACAATAGGCTAAAGAATTCCCAACCCATGGGAACTGGTTTTCATAGCCAAGTGGAGTCATTTTCACATCTAGACAGTTTCTTTAATAGAGACCTTACCAGGTCTAACATAGAATTTTTCCCTTACTGAGATCATTTATCTCTAAGGAGAGGAAATTCGGGCAGACAAGTACCATCAACCCTTCCGGGCAGGTAACCGCCATCAACCCAAATCTGGGCAGACAAGTACCATCAACCCCTCTGGGCAGGTAACTGCCATCAACCCATATTCGAGCAGACAAGTACCATCAACCCCTCTGGGCAGGTAACTGCCATCAACCCAAGGCATTCTAGCCTTTCACAACTATCTACAACTGTCTAGCATGTTAAATTTCTCTTTTATCACTTTTCCCCAAAGTAATTTACATAATGAACCATATGCACATTGTCATTAACAAAATAAACATGCATGTACACCATGCATTTACACTTAACCCTCAACATGGGTCCACAACATCTAGATTGATAGGAAACATAACTAACATACATGTTGTATGCATTTTGATTTTCCAAATAACACAATCATGCATATCATAGAACATTATTCTTTCTCATTTATGATTGCAATTCTCATTGCAACATTTTATGTGATGAGTTTTCTTGTTGCCGTTAAGTTAGCACTACTTAATCCCATTAGATACTTTAGTTATACATATGCATCATTTAACAAATATTCACTTCCCAAATCATTTTAGTTTGAGGCACAATACTATCGTGCATAAAAGTATATGCAAATATTCTTTATTGTGTAAATACCAATGATGGTTGAGGTAACAATCTAAACATTTCCAATTTCCCACAATGTATTGCCATCAACAAACCGATACATGAAGTAACTACCATAATCACTTGTTTGTGAATTGTGATAAGCTTAAATCAAATTCAATTCATGCACGTAAGTGCTATTAGTTAGTCATACAACACTAACCAATCACAACTACCAAACATCATGGCAAAACTTAATCCAAAATTAGTTATTACAATCAAGTCTCGCTACTTGACTCATTGCATATTTTCAATATCTAAAGGGGTTCTTCTAATGTCCTTTTAAAAAAATTTGTCATCCTATTCAAGGATGTTCCCCATAATTTATATTCATGCATTGACTCATTAAATTTCGTTCATTGTCACTTCAATCTTGTTCAATAAATGCATCATTGTTATTGCCATATTTGCAAATCAAAAGTTGGTAGTTGATTGTCACTTTTCCTCAATGAGTGTTCAATATTATTCATAAGTGTAATGAGTGTTCAATATTTTTTTTTGTAAGGTTAGGCATTCTTCATTCCAGATGACAAAACAAAATTACAACATACTAAAGTTCAGGTGGCGGGTCTGCCCGCAGGAAACCAGACCGCCACCTTTCAGCCTTGAAACCTGACCAAAATTTGAAAATGTTTTGCTCCTTTTTTCTGTCATAACCATGTTTTTGTCTATTACTAACTAAGCTAACGACAGGAGCATGACTTAACAACCAGACACAGTTCTGTTTTATCAACATTCAAAACAAAAGAAAAGACTCAGCTCAGCTAATCCTCGTCCGACGAGTTGACCGGGGTAGGCATTGAGGCACTGGTACCAGGCTTCAACTGCTTCTGCTCCATGGCCCATTTTAAGTCCAGAAACATTTGTTCCATGTTCTTTAGCAACAGATGGTTTCTTGCTGCCTGGACTTGGACGGCCGCGATCTCTATCAAGAGAGTATTCTTGATATTATCTGCTTCTTTCGCCAGCTGGCTTTTGAGATGCTCCTCAGCCTGCTTGCATTCCTCATTCTCCTCTTCACGGATGGCCTGATTCACCTCCATAGCCTGACCAACCACATGTTTCATAATCCAATAATGTTGAAGCGTTTTATTGAACAGGGAGTTTCTGCCTCTTGTGGTTCCTGGGTCCAGGATCAGATCCTCCCAATCTTCGCGGGGGATTTCTTTGTTATCACTGATATCCCGTAGCTCTCGCTCCCACCCATTGATTTGGGTGCGGATCTCTAGAGGAATCCTGGCCATGTACGCATTTATCGTGTGCATGGTCTTTTCAGAGTCGGGCTTCCTGCCCCTTTTGCTCGGATGGCTACTGGTGCCATCTTCCCGGTTCTTTACAGATTTAGCCTTCCTCAGTGCCATCTTGCCACGGACCTGGGACCTTGAAACTGTATGGGCTTTTCTACCTTTTCTTGCCGGAGCCGGGGAAAGGGCCTGGTCACAGGGTCGCGCTGTCACCTTTCCGTTTTTTTTCATGGTTCTTACCAAACTGTATGAGCATTCCCTCTACCTCCTCAAGCATATGGTTGTTATCTACCCGTTGTCCTACCAACCGGGCCTCCACTTGGCCATTTAATTTTCTGACAAACAGCCCTGTATCCCTATCTCAGGATGGGGCGTGACTTGACTGACCTACTTTATGCGTCATTACTCCAATATTCTCCCGGCTGCTCCTGTCGTAACCTTTTTGTACTCCTTGTGTCACCTGTCGTCCTCCCTCTATCAATTATCCCGACTTCCCAAGCTAACTCCAGATCCTTCCTTGATGATGTTTCGTGTCTCGCTTCTTCTCCGTCCCCGCGACCTGTCCTACCTTGCCCCGTCATCTGCCCGATTCTATCATTCCTATAACTGTTGTCCTTTCCCACAGATGTGCTATCCGTTCCCATCTGTTGTGATCTTTCCCCACAGCTGCTGCATGCCGCCTAGTCCTGACCGTTCGCCTCGGTCCTTCCTTTACAACCCTTATCGACGTCAAGCAATTGTTGGAGGCGGTCTCTCTCCTCTAGGAGCAATTGAGACAGACCTTCACTGTCGATCTCTTTGCCTCGATTCTGACTACCCCAATTCGCGAGCCAGTCCGCCAGTTTGTTTCCAGAACGTCTAATGTGAGACGGAATTAGGTAGTCTATTCTGGGCAGGAGCTTCCCGATTTCTCCTACAAGCCATGCCGTTCTCCAGCTCTTGCTAATTTTGTCCACTGGTTGTTGCTGATGTAGTTTCCTGACCATGTCTACCACCAACTTCGAGTCTCCCTCAATTTGGAGTCTCTTGAAATTACCCTGTAGAGCAATTTCCAGGCCTCGTTTCAAGGCATGTAGTTCGGCTTCGTTATTTGAGGCTTCCCCGCAGTCCATCGCGAAGGTTCGCAGGGTTTTTCCCCCAGCGTCTCTGAAGACTCCCCCAATGCCAGCCTCTCCCGGGTTATGTTTTGCGGCGCCATCGAAATTAAGCTTTATGAATCCCTGCAGGGGATGGAGATACTGGTTGCTTTCAGCCACTTCCCTGATCTAGTCTTTTCTTTTGACACCCCCATTTAACATACTCTGGTTTACCTCAAGTCTTTTCAGGATTGCCTCCTCCATTTGCGACGCCTGCCAGTCTTCGTCCTTCCAGCTTTCCGTTAGGATTGTTTCACGTATGTTCCTGGTGGTTTGTTCCCATATGGATGCTGGGGATCTGGATTCCGCTTTGAAGATTGCCCCATAAGGAGCCATGCACAATTGACCACCAGATTTTGGTAAGGTTTTCTCGGCCAATTTGCTATGGTGTTTACAATGTTCCGGTAATTTTTGTGGCGGCGCTCAAACAATCTGAAGTGACTTTCCCACAGGGAATTGCTGACTGTGCATCGGTTCATCAAATGTTCCATAGTCTCCTCTTGGGAATTACAGAGTGCGCAGCGGGATGGACCTTGGCACCCCTTCCTCTGCATCTGGTCCCAGGTAAGCGCTCTGCCATGGAGTAAAGTCCAAACAAAGAATGAAACTTTCGGCCAGTGTTTGATTTTCCATATATTTTTCCATTGTTTGGTTTCCGGCTGTTGATTTTGATTGACTTTTTGGTAGTAGGCTTCTGCTATTGAGAAATTACCTTGAATTCGTTTACCCCATCTAAGAATGTCAAACCCTGTTTTCCTTGCTACTTTACGAGATGCCATCTTTGTGTAATACTCATTCCATCTGTCAGTTTTTGGGGCCCCTTCCCAATCCTCTTTCTGTTTCCAATTGTGCCAATATCCTTCTTCGTCTAATTTCCAGAAATTTCCAACGGTTGTTGCCTCAGTCTGGGACGTGAAAGTGTGGATGTCGTGGAGGTTGTCCTTATGGATGAGTCTTTCGCGTTGCTACCATGATTCCTCCCAGAACCTGGCCTTGTCCCCTACTCGTATTTCCCAAAAACTATGGTTCCTTATCAGGTCTTTGTTGCCTCTCGCCAGGTCCCAGATTACTGAACCTCTAATCTCTGTCTCACTTCTCAGTCTTCCTTCTGGTTCCCCTGTCGCATCGTATTTTCTTTCCCATATCACTTTCCACAGTTCAGGGCCGCCCTGAGTCCACCTCCACCAGGGCTTTTCACCCATGACTTGGTTGAGGACGAAGGGGTCTCGAAGCCCTAAACCGCCATCTTTGGGGAGCCGACTTAGCCACTCCCATGAAATTAAGGCCCACTTTCTAGACTTGCTGGTGCCCTGCCAGAGGAATTTCTTGAACATAGCGACCAGCTTTTGGCTTGTTGTCTTTGGGATAGCTTGGCACGAGATCTGGTAAATTGGTATAGCCTGCAGAACAGCTTTCAGAAGGATTAGCTGGCTTGGGGCATTCAACGAGCGAAAGGTCCAGTTTTCCATCTTATTTCGGATTTTTTTTATTATAATTTCCCAGTTGGTCGTCCTGTATTGATGCTCATGCAACATAATGCCCAGGTATTTTGACGGGAAGGTTCTGATGTTGAAGCCCAGAGTGCACGCTAAGAATCTTTGGGCAGCCTGCGGGGTGTTGAAAAAAACACTTCCGATTTGTCCTTATTAATCTCCGTCCCAGAAGCTTTGCTGAATTCAGATAAAGTTTTGATGACTCCTTGGGCCTCTTTCAGCGTGGCTTGACCATATAGCATCACATCGTCTACGAATTGCTGGTGCGAAACTGGGATATCATTCCCACAGATTCGAAGTCCCTTTAGCTGATCCCTGGAGACTTGAGCCTTAACCAACCGACCCAGGCCTTCCGCAGCTAGGATGAAGAGGAAAGGAGACAGGGGGTCTCCCTGCCTGAGCCCGCGGGAGGGAGTGAAGGCTTCGGTGGGGGTGCCATTTAACAGAATTGACATCACGGGGGTGCCAACCATGGATAAGATCCAGTTTATCCATCTTTGGTCAAATCCATAGGCTTTAAAAATGCCTTCTAGATATCCCCAGCTAAGGCGGTCAAACGCCTTAGCCAAATCAAGTTAGATAAACGTGCCTGGGGTGCGGGAGTTTTTCAAGGAGTGAATTACTTCCTGGACCTCTATGATGCTGTCTGTGATCTGCCGCCCTTTGACAAAGCCTGTTTGCTTTAAGGCAATGAGATCCGACAGGATCGGCTTTAGCCTGTTTACCATGATTGTTGCTAGAATTTTGTAAACAACATTACATAGGGAGATGGGCCTGAAACCCTGCGGTTCCTCCGAGCAGCCATTCTTCGGGATTAGAGCCAGGAAAGTGGCATTCAGGCCCTGTTGCATGCACTTTGAACACCTGGATTCCTCCACTATGTCTAGCAGGTCATTCCCCATAAAACTCCAGGCCGCCTGGTAAAACTCAATGGTGAAGCCATCAGGACCCAGGGCCTTATTTTTTAGCATTTTGTTAACTACCTCTTCAAGTTCTTCCTTGGTGATTACCCTGAGCAGAGCCAGATTTTGATCTCTGGAAACTTTCTTAGGGATATGATGGCAAACCTTGTCTATGTCCTCAGATCTGTTGGCATTTGGTTCAGTGAGAATGCCTTTGAAGTGTTCCACCAAGAGTTGTTCTATTTCTGTCTGCTGCGTCACTCTGTTTCCCTGACTGTCTTTCAAGGAGAAGATTCTGTTGTGTTGGCGATGACTCAGCATTGCTTTATGGAAGAATTTGGAGTTTTTCCCCCTCTTTTAACCATTGGACCCGAGATTTCTGCTTCCACAGAATTTCCTCCTGCTTTCGCCTTTCTTCCATTTGAGTGATTACCCTGCCTTCCTCCTCAGCCAGCTCTTCATTTCGACCTTCCGAGATGATTTGCTGCTATATTCTTTCCAATCTGGATTGGAGTTTGCCTTGCTCCTGCTGAATATTGTCGAATTCTTCCCTGTTCCACTTCTTGATTTTGCTCTTGATTTCTTTGAGTCTGAGCTGAAAAGAGTGCATTTTGCTGCGGCCTTCCTTTCCACTCTTGCTATCCTACCACCAGCTCCTTACTTTGTCTAGGAAATCAGGAGCTCTAAGCCAGAAGGACTCGAACTGGAAGGGCCTCTTTTATTTGAATTTTTCAAGGCTATTTCGAGCTTTATTGGCCAATGGTCGAACCCTATTGAGGGTAGGATAGAGGCTTCGTAGAAGATTTCCAGCCCAATTATGTGCTCTGATATTAAAAATCTGTCCAATCTTGATGCAATTTGTTTGGTCCTGCCTCTTCTGTTATTCTAGGTGAATTTCCCGTTTATAGTTGGGATATCAACCACCCTTAATTCTGCTTGAACGTCTCTGAATCTTTCCATCTCTAGGTCTTCTCTACTTATTCCACCTTTTTTCTCTTCTCTAGAAGTGATTAAGTTAAAGTCGCCTGCCAGGATCCATCTCTGCTCCTGGTGCATATTTCTGAGCTTTGCCAACTGATTGAGAAACAGGCCTCTATCAGCACGGGTATGGGGCCCGTAGACAGCCAAGATCGCCACCCATTCACTTTGCCCTATGAGCCTGAATCTCCCTGTCAGGATTCTTGGCATTCCTATCCACCAGTCGGTTAGGACTTCTGCTGGATTCCAAATAATTGTTATCCCTCCTGCACTCCCTTTGGCATCTATAGTTACATGTTCATATCTCGGTTTTATTTTATTGAGAATTTCCTCCATCTTCTGGCCTGAGATTTTAGTTTCTTGGATAAGCATAATTTGGGGTTTGTCCTTCTTCAGTCTTGCCGCCAGATGTCTCTGTTTTCCTTTGCTGTTTAAGCCTCTAATATTCCAAGATGTCAAAATCATTGGTTAACTTGGGATAGGTTTTGGAATACCGCTGATAGCGGGACCACTCTCCCTGTATTGACTAACATTTCGCCTATGAGTTGGATAGAGTCCTTAAGGTTTTTTTCTTCCTCCTTTTTCCCCCCTTTACCTTGTCCTTGCTGATCAGGTCTGCTTTCCTGTTGGGTCTCTTGGAATTCTTCTGGTGAGGCTTTTCCTTTTCCAAGTTTTGCTTTATATTGCTGGAAGGTTTCCGCATACAACCTCTTTTGTTCTTCCGGAATAAACCTCTCATCTAGGTTCTTCCATCCGTTCAAAATTTTTCTTAAGACTTCTTCCTCTTGACTTAAATCTTCCCCGCTGGTCTCTTGGTCTGTCTCCATCTGTTCGGCTTGTTCGTCTTGTTCCTTACCTTTCTTTGTTGGCTCGCTCAGGGATTTCCTTTTTCAGTGGTTTCTTTCGTTGCTCTCACTGTTGTCCGACCCCTTATCCTCTTGATTTTCCATGGGTTGGTCTTCCTCTTCACCCTCTACCTGCAGAACTGCAAAGCTGTTTGGTTTCTCTGGGGTTGATTGTTTTTCCTTCCTTCCTTTCTGGGGGGTTTCCTTGTTTACTTTCCTTTTGTTTTTCACCTCTTGGTATTCCTCCTGATCTGTTGGCTCTCTCTTTTTTTGCAGGGGGCTTCTACTTTCTTCTTCCTCTCGTGTTATCGGGCATTCCTTTGCCAGATGTCAATGGACATGGCACCTAAATGGGATGTGTTCGTAGTCTATGTTCTGCTGCCAAACATCTTCATGATATTCAAGTTCTATTGTGTCTGGGATGGGGTTTGCTAGGTTCATATAAACACAGATCCTAGCGTACGAGGTGTATCTTCCTTTCTTCGTGGTTTCTGCTATTTTCACAAAACTGCTTATTGAGTTTCCTATCCCCTCCAAGATTTCCAGGTCCCAGAAGTCTATGGGGAGCCCGAATAAGCGAACCCAGACAGGCGCAGCTAGAAAGGTTTCTTTATCAGGGTTGTAGCATTCTTCCCAGAAACGCATGAACAAACTGGCATTGTAATAGAAATACGAGCCATTTTCAAATACCTTTTCCTTATCTTGCAGGTTAAAGAAGATTACCGTGAAGAAGCCTTTCGCTCCCAGCTTGAGCTCGATGTGGCCTTGGGGCTGCCATTTTTGCTAAATCCACTTGGTAAGATCTCTTTTCAATGGTCAGACTCCTACGAACTTGCAAATAAGGGCATGATCCCTCATATAGCTTCTGTACTTTTCCAGTTTATTCACTGGAATCACAAATCTGGGTCTCTCCGCTGCACATGGTGGGCACTTTCCTCTGCGGCCTGTTTGCCAGGAAGTTCCTAGCATTGGTCTTGCGCTCTTCCGTTCCTCTGTCTCCTGGTTACTCTGTCCCTCTCCTGCCACCGTATCCCGATAGGAGGGGATCTCTCCCCTCATGACATCTTCTGTCATACCATTGTTACTTGGTTCTCTGCCAATTTCTGTTGGTCCGGGCTGCTGACGGCCTTCTGGCCCTTCCTTCACGCTGCCCCAAGGGTTTCACCGCCTTGCCGCATTAGGTTTTTTGTTGCATAGCTCATTTTCCTTGTAGCCAAAAAAATCAACTCCTGCTAGAATGAGCGTTCAATATTGTTCTTAAGTGCGACAAAAGTTTTATTGTCTTTTATCCTCATCAGGAATCCAATGTCATGAACATAGTTATACAGCAACTTTATTACTTACTACTCAAAGCAGTTTAAACACGAATCACACTTATCATGTCGAAAGTAGTGTACTATGTAAATCAATATGTGAATGGTTAAACTCATACCTTAGTTAATGTCCACTGGTGGCGTACCTTAATTTCTTTTCCACTTACCAATTCCCAAAGGCGCCAGTGCTGCAACCTTTAGCTCTGACACCACTTGTAACGTACCCTGGTAACCTCACATGTAAAAGCAGGGAGTTAAATTTTTTATACAAATTACCCACAAGTAATTATCCAATTAACAACTCCACATTCCTCATTAACCATTAGATATAATGTTCATTAGTACATGAAGTAAATTGCAATAGAAGATAATGAGTTGCATAACCATTTGCATAACCATTAACCACCACTGTGGTAGTGTAATAATATAAACTGTCTCATGAACTTTGCGTCCATTTCATGATTTTCCTTAACCATAATAATTAATCACATACTTTGGACATTATGATTATCACATCAAATAAAGAATCATCATCATCAAGGATTCAACATCATCAAACTGACACAAAAGGCAATCACACCATTGAACACCGATATACCTTGGAAACCCCGTAGGGTGAAAACCAACAAACGTTTAATCTTATTATTAAATGCTCGTGAGGGTTTTCACCCCTCACTCAATGGCTTATAAGGGATTCCATCCCTTAACCATTGTTATAAAATTATTACAATGAATTACCATTAAGTTGTCACATAACTAGCTAAAAGCTAATACAATTTCCATGAAACCCTTTACTTACATACCGCCACATGCAACATTCCTTGTGACATGATTGTTCTAGCAATGTACGATCCTGCAACTCGTACTCATCTGCATGGACCATTAATCCTTTTCCTGCCACAACGTTAAATATAATCTATGCCTTGCGCAAGTAATCCAACTTTACCTGCCATGTTATCATTATCAACATTGACATCATGATTACATTTATAAATAATCTTATTAACTAGCATTTCCCTTCGCATAAGCACATATTCTTAGAGGACAAACACTAAGGCATTCCTTTGAAGGGACTAACTAAAACATCAGTTATAACCTTCTTACATGAAAATTTACATAAACTTTATCAAAAGATCTAGTCCTTTAGCTATTACTTTTGATGCATGCAAATATATAAAGCATTCTCACACAACCTGTAGTCTTTTCCCGCATGCGAATATATATCCTTTCTAATGCAAGCTAACACAAATCTCGTGTGCATACACATATTCCCTTTTCTAGAATTCTATCAACATTTCATGTAAACAATTACATAATTATTTCTTAAAGGAAGTCATTATAACCTCATTTCTCTATCTTCCTATATGAAGGTTTCTCATGCTTCCCTTTCAAGAAACTATTATAGATATCCATCTTTATGCATAAAAATCAAGATACATTAACAAGGTTAACTTACCTTTTTATGCATCAAAACCAAGAAATCAACACAACTCATCTAACAAGACAATCTTTTCAAGAGATTATTATTTTCAAGAAAGTTAACATAATCACTTTCTCTATGTACACACAAAATCATATTTCCAAAATCACAATAGCTACCCTTATGTGCATGCAACATGTGTTTTTCTTAACACAATTACTTTTACTTCAATGCACATAATCTTTTCATGAAACAAGTATGGATTCATGATATGATATGAATACTATTCATATGTCTTTTAAGAATAGGAAACTCTATTTTCGTTTCAAGAGATCTCTCATAAAAGCCATCATTTTCATACATGAAGTATGCACACTTTTCTAAAATGAAACTATATTTATGTGTATATAAAACATACTCTTTCTTCAAGAAAGTTAGAAATGAATATCTATGTGCCTAGAAGCACACCATTAGCTATTTCTATCATGCATGTAATGCATAATTATTTCACTAGAAACTTAGAAACTAGCTAGAATCACAATGCAATTAGCATATATCCATTTTCAAGAAACTTTTATTAAATAAAAATACATATTTTATTTCAAAGAAAACTTGGCCACTTTTCACACTATGTCCTCAAGAAGTTTATATGCCTCACCATCTTTCCACAAGAAGATATTTTGGCTATATTTAGCAAGGATTTTATTCCAAGAAAATGACAAGAGACAAGCATTTCACACACAAGACTCACATGTAGTCTTTGTAAGTGGAACTACCTATTTTCTTTACCAAGAAAACATATAAAATAATCAATCTTTAACTGCATGCATTAACATATTTTCGTTACCAAGAAAACCTATAAAATATTCAATCTTTAACTACATGCATTAACATATTTTCTTTACCAAGAAAACATATAAAATAATCATTCTTTTACTGCATGCATTAAAATTCTTTTTTTACCAAGAAAACATATAAAATATTCAATCTTTTACTGCATGCATACAAATACTTTCTCTACCAAAAAAGCATATAAAATATTCAGTCTTTTACTGCATGCACTAACATATCTTTTTAGCTTTTAATTCCACTCATTTTTCACATTATTTTCCTTCAAGAAAGTGGCAAGTTACTTATCTTATTGTTTGCGAGAGACGCTAACAGTGAGCTCCAGGTTTCCAAGATGGCCAGAAAAGATCTGAGTAGCCATGCTCATTATATAGTTCACCACCTACACCACCACTGTTGGTAAAGCAAGTACCCATAGCAGTTTGGATTCCAAGAACAGAGCATCTCTCATCATTTTCGCCCATGGTTGGTTATGTGCATTCAATAGAATCAGTTTCAGACAGTTTATATCATCCACATGGCCGCTACTGCCAGCAACAAGGAGATGCTCATCCACATGGCAGCTACTGCCAGCAATAAGGAGATTCTCCTCCACTTCACTGGTCTCCATTGAAAGAATACTCTTCAATTTCTCCCATGCCGAGGGATATAAGTATAACCAGAGCAAGTGAGTATAACCAGAGCAAGTGAAAAGTTTGTGCCCATCTTGACTGGAAGAATATTAACAGATGAATAAAGCGAGTAAAAAGAAACCATATTCTTGTGTCCACCTTCCCATGAATAGTTGGTCCCCTTCCCATCATCATCACGTGCCTCACTAACAATGCTCGCCCAAAATTTAATGAAACTACAATGAAAGAAGCGTTTCCTTTTTCTAAGATCTCCTTTCTTGATTTCCCCTCAATCAGTTTCCTGCATATCAAGAATCGGTTAATAACTAATTCATAACTATTAATTTACGCTGAGTTATTTAGGGATGTTACAGAGTCCAACCTTTTCAAAATTGTATTTATATGCACAATATTCTTAATAAAAATTGAATCCATTTTTCCAATTGTCATTCCAACATAATATGTTCTAAAATAGAAACCAGTGTGTACATGTGACATCTTTGAATATTATTAAACCAATTAGTAACGATCATGAAATCACCGATAATATGTGAGTGATGACATTCTTTTTCAATATGAAATAAAAGAAAACTTAGCTTAAATCTTAAAATCTCTACATAAATGTTTAAACCCTACCTAACCTCCAAGTAAAGATACCCCATCATTCACACACACACATAACATTAATAATAATAGTTTATATTACTTTATTCCAAAAATCTTTTTATAAAATATCTTTATATTACTTTAAAAATCTTTTCTAAAAAAACTTCTGAAATAATATTTTAAACAATCGTATGTATTTTGAAGAAAGTTACTTTCTATTTTGCCCTATAATTATTCATTGAAAATTAATAATATCTATTTGTATTATTTAATTAAAAAATCTTATCTGCATAAGAAAAAATCTTAATTTCTATTCAAAATAAAAAAACAAAAATTATATTCTTAAATATTATTTAAATATTACATAAAAATATAAAAAATAAAAATTTATAAACACAATAAAAATATTGTAAAATTAAAAATCTTAATCATATTTTAAAATTTTATATATATTTTTAAATCGCATATATAAATGGATGGTTTGGCTTCACCTGCCGAGATGTTAGGATTCAAAAACTCTCCTGATCTCATGAATAAAATGAGGCCATAAACCACATTTATAATACAGCGCAACACAAAGACAATATTAAAGATGAGCATCGAATAACACATCAAAATGAATAGACGAGTATAAGACTATGAAGCCTACCACCTAAAAAAACAAAAATCTTAGAGAAATCCTGGAAACGATTTGGCTTTTCTTCCCAACCAACGATATCAATACAAGTAGCTAAACACTTATACAATTATTTAAAAACAAATAAACTTATCAATAATTTTATACATTGATAAAAACAACAATCCTAAATCATACAATATTAATTTAATAATAAAATTAATGTTCTATTAGAATGTTTTACAAATCAAATCGCATTATATGTGCTCCTTACCCATTGTCAAATTTAAATATAGGGAAAAATGTATTGCGTTAATATACATTTCTTTGAATGACAACCGCACGTTACGGTTTTATAGGAAAAATTAAGGTTTTGAGGAGTTCGGAAATGAAAAGTAAATTATGTCATTTAACATTATTTTTTTAATAATATTAGGAATAATATTGTATTTTTTTTTGTCCAAAGTAATTAAATAATATTTTGAATTAAAAAATAAAAAATAAAAGTGGTTTATAAATAGTGTAAAATTTAAATATATTTTATTACGATTTATATATTAATTGTAAAAATTAAAAATGATATTTTTTGATAAGTAAAATGTATAATTTAGTTTAATTGATTTTATCTATTAATTGTAAAAATTAAAAATAATATTTCTCGATAAGTAAAATGTATAATTTAGTTTAATTGATTTTATCTGGTAGCATTTTTGCGATTGAGAAGTCAAGAGTTTAATTTTTTGATTCAGTAGTACCTTTGTTATTGTTATTGAGAAGTTAAGAGTTCAATTCTCTAGACACTTTAGGGGCATGCACTATGAATCACATAGAAAAAGAAAAAGAAAAAAGAAAAGTAAAAGATATGAGATTAAAATTATACGCATTTGAAAAAATATCATCTAGTACTATAGCCTTGACAATCATATTAATAAATATTGGATTTCTTGCAAATAATATTTAATTCTCAAAATTAATTTTTTTGTAAATAAATATTCAAAGTTTTTTTTGGTCCCTTTGCAATATCTAAAAATGTTTTGGCTGATAATCTTTTCTTCACATACAAAAAATGAGATAATTTCTAGTGTGATTTTATTTAAATAAGGGTGTTGAGTCAACTCTTATTAAGTGATGATGATCAACTTTACTAGTCATAAATAAAAAAATTGAGATAATTTCTAGTGTGATTTTATTTAAATAAGAGTGGTGAGTCAACTCATATTAAGTGATGATGATCAACTTTACTTATCATAAATTTTACCATTTAAGTAAAGTCTATTTAGTTGATTTATATAGACCTTTTACATGTCCATATTATTGACAAATGTAAGGAAACTAAATGATGACCAGATTTTTTTTTTTTTTGCTTTTTAAGAAAACTATCTCATATAAAGGGTCTAAAGAAAACAAAAAGGAGACATTCATCATGGAAGATTTATCCTTACTATTGCCAACCCTCTATGAAAGGTTTCTAGAAATATTTATAACAGTGTCACCTATCTTCTTAGTAACTTGCCAAGTGTCCAATGCCACATCCATTCCGGATGAATCTGTTTATTTGTAGATGTGAGGAGAAGTAATGTTGTCAAAAGCTTGCTTCAAATGTGTAATATTTTCTAAAAATAGGAATTAGTGTATGTATGTGACATCTCTGAAGAGGATCATGGAATCAACAAAAAAATTGTAATTGGCTACATTCTTCTTCAATGGCATATAAGAAAAGAAGCTCAAGGCTTAGATTTATGCATAGTTGTTTGAACCCTTGCCCAAATCACTCACAATGTTGAAAGAGTGATTTTCCTAAGAACAATCCCTCCCCCAATCCACCTCAAGACAAAGTTACCTCATATATATTTTACAATAATTATGCATTAAACAATAATAATATTAATTTATATTAGTTTATTCCAAAAATATCTTAAAAAAAATTATATTACTTTTTTATTATTTCTTTTAAAAAATTCTAAAATATTATTTTAAATAATTTTATGTAATTTAAAAAATACTTGTTATTTTATCTTATAATTATTCATGAGAGATTAATAAAATTCATTTATATTATTTTATTTAAAAAAAAATATTTTAAAAAAAGAAAACATTTTCTCTTCTAAAAACCAAAACCATAATTTATGTTCAAAATATAAAACAAAAATTGTTTCTTTCATATATATATAAAATCTGGCTTCAGCGGCCAGAGATGTCATTTCAATCACTCTCCTAACCTCAAAGGAGGCAACAAACAACACTGATAATATAACTCAACACATGACAATATTAAATGGCAGCATCGAATTAGAATATTTCGCAGTAAATCAAAATCTGTTTAACAAAACTTGCCGTTCATGGTAATTCATTGAAATTGAACATTAAGTCCTAATATTCAAGAAATTTTGTGAATGATATATACAATATCAATAGAAGTGGCCACACACACAGAAATTACTTAAAAATATAATCATATCAATGAAAAGTATAAAACTTAAATTTCTTTTTATTATTATTATTTAATTTAAGGAAAATGTATATGGTACAATATATTTCAGGATAAGTTTCATATATATATATATGAGAAACTTAAATATGAGTGAAGAGGTTATCATTAAATCCTCTCAATTACCTAAAATGCAATTTTTAACAAAATATTCCTCACTTCACATTATAGAGCTACCACTTTCAATACGAATTGAAAAAAAAATATTAAATGCTAAATCTTAGATTTTGTGATATTCCTCACTTTACATTACAGAGCTACTGCTATTTCTAATATAAATTTAAAAAAAATATTAAATGCTAGATTTTAGACTTTTGTGATATTCTTTACTTGACATTACAAAGTTACCACTTTTAATATAAATTTAAAAAATATTAAATAAATTTAGACTTTTGTAATCCATTTTCAAATAAACATTAAATTACAACTGACAACATCCCACCCACAAATAACCCAATAATTCACACAATATTTATAATATTAAACACGGGAAAACAAAGCCTGGCAACAGAGAGTTGAACAAGTCACACAATATTTATAATCTTAAACCATAGAAAACACAGACATGTGCAAGACAGAGTTGGACATATCTGTATTTTATTTACGATTTAGGATACCATGTATTTACTTAGGAAGCAATTCCATGGCATGGTGTGCGAGGGATAGAATGGGGATGGTGTGCCTGCTCAACCCCTTACTGCCCGAGAAGGCGCTGTAGTATTCCCAGTCCGACGTCGTCTCCATCACTCCTTCCAAGGTCCTCTGTAAATCACTCACCAATTCTGGTTTCTGCTTTAATGCACCTTTGTCCCTCTTCAAAACACCTATCAGGAGCTCGATGCTGTACCTCCTCACATTGGGAACCATCTTGGATGGATATGGGTGACTCTCAAAAACCTTCACCAGTTTCAACAACATCAATTCTCGGAACTCATGAGTGAAATCCCATTTGGTTATAAACTGTGCAGCCAATCCTATGGCTGCTTCCTGGTACTCGCATGAATGTTTCTCCCTCAATCCTATGGCCACCCGCTTATGCTTATGGTTGCATGAATGTTCTTTCCTCACAAACTTCAGAATCTGATCACAACACATCACAAAGTAAGCTTAGATTTATTTAAATACGGATTTAATATAAATGTAGAGAAATTCAATCTCTAATATGAATTTTATTTTGATATTTTGATATTTTAAAATTTGTATTTTAATCTACATAAACAAAATTTTAACTTATGATAAAAAATAGATACCTTTATTCATCACATCTCAACATCTAAGCTGAAAGATAAATAACCTTATTCATCAGATCACATCAGTATCTAAGCTAGGCTGTAGAATAAGCCAGTGTACTCAATGATTAAATGAAATTATTTTCAGATCAGACTGCAAAGCAAGACTTTAATTTTCAAAAGAAAGGCTTAGATTTGAATACAATCTTCTACCTGCTCTGCCAGTGCAGTGATTTCAGTCGGTTTAACGTAATTTGCATCTGCGTATTCAAGCAGATTTCGAAGAATTCTTGCTACATGAATACCCTTAACGGCGTCGCTCAGCATGGAAATGAGGCTTGCCATTAAATCCGGGTGACGGTCCACCTTAATGCTCATCATTTTTTTACAGTTAGGCTCCGACTCCAGCGAAAGAAGACCCAGGGCTTCTCCTGCCGTCTTCACAAGTTTCTCCTTTTCATCATTATTATTAATTCTCTCCATGAAAAACAAAGAGAAGAGCTTACCCAGAATTCCGCCGGTACGGCCAATGCTTTCACGGCCCTTTTGTTCGTGAGCAAGATTTGTTAACGTCTCGATCGCCAGGATTCGCAGATCATCTCTTTCTGTGCACTGAAGAACGTTTCTGAGATTGCTTATGGCGAAGACAATCCTCAACATCCTTTTCCTCAGGTCCTTCCCGGTCGACCCTGTAGTGCTGGCCAGAGTTTTCACGATCTGCAGAGCGAGCTCTTCCACCTCGGTTGCGAAGGGGATCTTCTTATCCCTCTCGATTTCCAGTTGGAAGGCGTTGGGTTCGAATTGGAGGTCGCTGGGTTCTAAGTCTGTGAGTGAGATAATTTTAGGAATTAGCCCTCTGCTGATGTTGATTTTATGGCGGTTGGAGCGCTCTTCTGCCAGCTTTTTCACTATGGTCAGCCCCAGCGAAACAAAGCCTCCTTCATTTGAGTCGTTTGAGTACAGCAGAGTGGCTACGGATTCCATCAATCCAGTAATGGCCGTCACCCGAACGCAATGCCGCTTGTTCTCCACCAATTTGGAGATGATCTCTGCAGCCGCTTTTCTAATCTCCTTCTCGTCCACGTTCTTGAAATTCAGCATGTCGATTAGCCTCTCCACCACATCTTTCATTGTTCCGATTGCCCTCAAAGTTCTTTCTGCAAATTGCTCGTTTCTCGCAAGCGCGGACAATACTCGAGCACCTGTCAGCTGCCCGTCCGCGCTTCTGGACTGAAGCAACTCTACGCTGTATGACACAAATTCCATCTTCGAAGCGTCGAAAATGTTACCTTTGACGCACCGAGAATATGTATCATACAGGAAACGTCGGACAGTGTGGAGCTCAGGCTTGTCGAAGTTGAAGCCATAAGCATAGTTCACCTCCTCCAGCAATTTCTTCGCACTGATCTTCCAGTAGCTCTTCTCCATCAGAAACAGAAACGCTTCGGCCAGAGACATGGCGTACAAAATTATGAGAGCCGATTTCACATTCATGGTATCATTACCTGAATTTACGATGTAGTTATGCCTTAGTAACCGATAAAGCGACAAACCGACGATTGTCGTAGCGGATAACAATTGCAGGCAGTAGAGAAAACGGACCATTGACATTGACCAACTTCTCTTCTGAGAATCATGATGATCAGAATCTTCTTCTTCACTGTTTTCTGAGCTCCAGCATCCGAAGATCTTACTTGAGATGGAGTAGCAGGTATTATAGAAGCCGCTACCTACCCGTCTAGCTTCCTCGCTGAGAGTTTCCATGGATTTTAGCGTGTTCTCATGGTGCCACACCACCTCTTGGCTTCGGCTGAAGATCCGAACACCTTCGGTAAACAATATTATAGTGACGCACCAGAAGTCAGCCGTTTTTAATTTTCCTGCAAATCCTCCGAGCACGACGGCGGTTGCCCAGAGGAATGCCAACTTTCCGAGCCCACTGGCTACCTTCTCCAGAAAGGCAAGCTTAAACGCAAACCAAGTTATTTTATTCTCTGGGAATGCCACGGTGTCTCTGGGCAGTACCTGTGTTTCTGTAACAGGTACAATCCTATGACCGGCTGTGGGATTCTCCATAATATCGCGAAACACAGGGCAGGAATATTGTCGGACCAGGGGACTCGACTGCGCCGTAGCCTAACCCGACTGTTTTTTCACTCTTATGGAAACTTCGGCCGTATAAATTCAGGTAACAACCGTCAAATTTAAAAAATTTGGATATCCAGAAATTTTAAGTCAATATTCCAAGATTTATGGATGCCTGGAAAGAACAAAGAAAAATCACCTCAATGTCTTGCTGCTGAGTTGTAAAGTGAGAACTATTGTTATGTAAGGCCCGGGGAGAAGCACGGCAATTACAGAGTTGAGGGAAGGAAATTGCAAGGCAATGGCAAAGAAATGTGTGTATTGGCTTCTCCAAGAAAATGAGGGGAAAGTTCACTTTCGGAGTAGCGTGCTTCCATGGTTGAGCTCCCAATGGAAAAATTTCAACAAAGTTATTGCAAAAATTTCCTACCCATTCCTTTTATCTGTGGGCCCGGCCCACCACAACTTCGTTGAAATGTCGCTTGATCGGAAGGGCTCAGGAGATCTCTCGAGTGGACCAGACGATACGTGTCACCTCTCTGTGGCGCTGTGGCGCTTCCGTGCAGCTGCTGCTCCCGACAGGTAGAAGAGGACGGGCGGCTTGGAGCGCTCTCTCTTTGCCCTCCACGTGAACGCGACACTTATGAAATAGAGACCAGAAGCAGAGAAAGTGGTGGCGGGGTGTTTCAGCGTGTATATATTTTTTTACTTTAATTGGAGTTTAATGATAGAAAAGGTTAGTGGTAATAATAATTTAGAGTTTTGGAGTTTAATGAATTGAATGATAGGAAGGGTTAGTGATATAATAATTTAGAGCTTTGTTTAATTTTATATTTTTATATTGATGAAAATTATTTTAAATATTTTGATTTAATTATAATTAGTTATAATATTTTATTTTTTTTATTTAAAATATATGTTTTAATGTATATATTAACTTAAAATCTGAAATATTTAGTTCCAATAAATATAATAATTTTAATATATTATTATATATTAACCCTAAAGTGCAGACGTGTATAAAAATTAAAGGATTTTTTCAACACAAAGAGCCTCCACAGATTCATACCATCTAAAAAATAAATGAGATGGGATTGTGAATATATATGTATATATTTGAAAAAAAATCTATATATATTTAAATATATTATTGTAATAATTTTAATTTTAATTATAAATAAAATTTATTTTTATATTTGAAAAAAAATTAAAATACATGGGAAAGGAAAAAAAAAAAATCTAAATTTCTTAAACTATTATGGGCCTATTCTAAACATTATTTAATAAGCTATTCATTGAAAAAACTATATATGGTTTTCGTCATGGTTGTAGATATACTTGTAATATTTGTACTTACTCATTATGGTTTCAAGCATGAATAAAGATCTATGTATTCAATAAGCTATTTATTGAAAAAATTATACATGGTTTTCATCATAGTTGTAGATATATTTATAATATTTGTACTTACTCATTATGGTTTTAAGAATGAATAAATATGCATAGATTTTTATGGGTAAGTATTTTATACAAAATATTTTATAATGTGATCCTTGTTCATTGTGATTATGAATAATTTGTACAACATCATTATGATATTTTTAAGGCATATATAATGTTTATCATGAAATGATATTTTTTAAATTATGGAATGATGTTTTAGGAGCTTCTAAAAGAATCAATCATTATTAAAATTAATGGAAACTTAATTTTTTCCGTTAAAATTTGACAATTTAAAAAATATATATATATATATATATATATATATTATACAATTAGACTACCCCCATCTCTTTCCTGTATAGGTTCTCTTGTCATCTTGTGCCTATTTCATATAAATCCAAATAAGTTGTACAAAATGCTTATTCATCATCTTTCTTTGCATCAATTCATGCATTTTATAGTTCTATGATGGTTACAATTAATATGTACAATTTAAATAATAATAATATAAATCTACTTCTATTAAAATGATTTTTTTCTAAATTAAACTGCAATTTTATTAAAAAATATTATTTCACTTAATTAACAAAATTGTTAACTATAAAATATTATATTTATAAAATTACATTATTTTAATTTTTTACTTCATTCTAGAATTTGAAAGAAGTATATCTTATCTGTTATTTAAACGAAAATATCTTATATATTAACTAAAAGAAAATCAAACAAATTAAATTTATCCATTTATTAAGCCACATTTTAAAAAGTAGATTATATTGATTTCAAAACTTAAATGACATTTAAAATTCTAAAAAAAAAACATTAAAATAAAATTATATAAATTAATTATAACTAAAATTAAGGGTTAGACTTTTAGGATTAGTTAGAATTAATTTTAATTTAATTTAATTGTAAGCATGTAAGATAAGATCAATTAGAATTAGAAATAGAATTAATTATGCCTTTTTCTTTGTTCAAAATGGTAAATGCAACGTTCTCACATTTTGTCCATTGGGATTAGTGGTATATTGCTCTAGGTTGTCATTCAGTTGTTTCTATGTTGGAAAGAGGTAAAGATACATGAAACTTCCATGGCTCGTTTATTGAGGCCCGAGGGTGCATGTTGTGTAAGTTAATAACTTAACATTATAATCAATTTCTTGTCAATCTCCTCCACCAACGAATTCCTTGAGCCAGAAATAATCCAGCTAGTATATATAATATCCACTAAGGGAATGTACCACATAGGTTTGAGTTTCTTTGGCTTAAGTGCTAGTATAGGGGTAATGAATCTGGCAAAATTGTTGCAGACTTCACCTAACCTTATCCCTTTAAAACTTGTGTCATTCTGCTAGGGTGGATCACAATGGCAATGGAACCTTGGTGGAGGGTTTATGCTTAGACCTTGCTAGTTGAAAATTTTTTGTTGCAAGATTGAAGTCCTCTACCTTGGACTTTTCTTACTTTAAGGTGACTACTAACTTTGTTGCTACCTTCTTAGGTTCTACTATTAGCGCTATGTTGGTTTCTGGGTCTTGTTTTGTTGGAACTTGTTATGTGGGAACTCCTCTTGCCATATTTGCTTCATCTTATGTCTTTATCTTCTCTTTATTCTCTTTTAGTTTAGTTCTATTGTTGCTTCTTTATTAGGCTTTACTTACTAAGTCTTATATAGTTCATTCCTCAGACCTTGGTTTTCTACCCTTACCTTTCCAAGGTATCTGTTGTTACTTTCATGGTTCTTTATCAGACTCTACTTTCTTTGGTACCTTCTTGTGCTTTCCTTGGAAATGCCTTTGGTTTCTTATTCTATGGTGCCTTTTGTTGGGAAAGTGTCATTTTTACCTACTTTCTCTTCTATTCTTAGTATCACTATTTTGCCTTACTATCTTAGTAGTGTTATTTTTCTTGTCATCTCTTTCTTTAACTTCCACTGTAATCTTAAATTGCTTTTTGGCTTTCTTCCAATGATATCCTTGGTTGGCAAATTCTTCATCCATACCAATCTAAACAACTTCTATTAATTGTTACTTATTGTGAAATTATGATGGTAGTGGACCCATTTGCTTCTGCTGTCTTGCTTTTATGAATTTGGTGCATGTTCGCTTCATGTTGTTCAACTACTTTGGTTATCCTTTATTTTGATTGCCCTTGTCATATGCTTTAATGGTTATTGCTGGTTCCTACTACCAGCTTCCCTTGTCTTTGCCTGTGCTAGAAGCAACCTTACAAGGTTCCTTTCTATTGTTGACGATTGTGTTACTTCTATTTGGCTAATTGGAATTGTTCTATTGTTGAAAATTGTGTTACTTCTATTTGGCTAATTGGAATTGCAATCATATGTAGAATTGACCATTCTTATTGAAATACATTTGTCTTTTAGGCTAGTGTTGAATTTCTCCATTGACCTTTATGCTTTTGCATAGGAACAAAAGGGGTGTGGTGATCGATATTTTGAATAATCTAGTACAAAAATATCATTCGTCTTTGTTAGGTTTTTTTATTTGTCTTTGTTCTTGCACTCTTTCTTGATGTTGTTTTATGTAAGCATTGAGATTAGTACATTGGGAGTACACACTTTGTTCTTGTACTCTTAAACTTTTGCAAGGAACAATTCCTTGTACATGTGATAACCACTAGCTCATTGTAGAAGGATGCTACACTTAACCATAAGCTTCTTGTTGCACTTCATATTTTTGCAACAAAGGCTATCCCTGAGCTAAGGCTATGAATTGACCACAGGGGATTCGTTGGCAAAGCAATATCATACTACGTGGGTTCATATGGGGGGATATATTATTAGTAAATAATGACATAATATATTAAGCATATAATAGGGGGTAAAGGGTTTTTATATTAGCAAGTATAAAAAATGGAGCTCAAAGTTAATGAAAAAAGATAAAGGGGGATAAAAAATGTTAATGAAAAAATGGGTACCTATAATATCTAGTGAAACTAGGGGTTTTTTAAATTGGGAAGATGTATTGGGTACATATTGGTAGGGGGTTAGATAATGTTAATTTTAGGGGTATTTTCCAATATGTTGTCAAATTAAGGGTAGTATTTAGTATGTCACGAACACATGTGCTATGTCATAGATTCATTGAGTGAAGCCCCCATGGAATTGACAAGGATGAATTTACTCATGGATAGATTTGGAACTCTTCACACAACTTTGGCATTGACACTCTTCACTTTTTTCCCTTGGAATTTCTTGATGTTGTTGAATCCATTTACGTATTGAAAAATGTGTTTCAAATAAATGTATTGAAAAATTCATTTCAAATAACACATAATTGCGATCTTGAAAGAAAATAGCTCGTTGAATTATAGAAATAAAATGCCCAAAAAATCCAAAAAGTACAATAGTTAGTCAATTCCTTATGAATGCATTTCTAGAATAAAAAGCCCAAAAAGACGACATGTGTCTTGTCGTTCACCTTGCAGGATTTGGTGTCGACATGGGTTTTGTCATCCACTCATAGGTGTTGATGTCGACAAGTTCATCATCATGCGACAAATGTCGCTAATGTCACTTAGTGACGATTGATTGGAAATGGGTTTTGATGAAATCTAAGTATCAAACCCTAATCTACATCTAAACACCTAACCAAAGTCTAAACCTATACTAAATCCATGTATCTAACCTAATACTTAAACATTAGTCCTAAAACTTATCAATCATGCTATATCCTAAATCTATACATGACATGCATTTAAACTATGTATTAAAGCCTAACCTAAGTCTCTGCCTATGTTAAATACATTGTAAAAATCAAATACACACGCATAACCACTAACTAACCACGCAGGCAGTCTGACTGCAGCGGGAACAGCCACTGCCAACCATCATCATGTGAACGGGTTCGTAATTTCACCGCGCAGTCGGGAGTTTAGCCGTAGCGAGAACCGTCGTTGGAACTGTAACATGTGATCACCTATGTTGATAAGCCATCAGGGCTAACACTCTGCGGGTTAGGTGGGCAATTACGATTAGGCGTGGCAACGCTATGTGAGCGCCGAGATAACTACCAATCGTCACGATGAATGGTCAGCGGAACCTCTAGGGGATAACCGCGAGCAGTTAATGACAGTTACATGGGTTGTCTCCCCTCTGCCCAGTCAGCGAAATTGTTTGCGGTTTCGAGGTTATAATATGGTATGTTTGGGTTTTTTTAAACAGTTTGTCAACAAACTTATTCGATGACCATGCCAACCTACCTAGGTGTCTCCTTGCCATTGGACCGAGCTCTAAAACACATCCTGAAGCAACAAATTCACCTAAAACCTAGCCCAAGGTGGTTTTGATGCATTTACAGACCTATAAGAGGCGGTTTTCCTTCATTGATAAGAGGAGGGTGGTTTTTGACTTTTGCTTGTAGATTCTGGAGGTCATACGCAATTTTGTTTTCAGTGTTGCGGGAGCATCCTAGTCGGAATTGGGAACCGTGATAGGTGTTGGAAAGCTGGTTCAAAGGGCTATCTGATGACAGTGATCAGAAGTGCTTGCATGCATATTTAGACTGATCAAATCTCTATGTAATCAACTCATTCCTTTCATTCCTAATAAAAGTGGTCGTCCATCTTGAAAGCGGACCTGGAGACATAGTCCATTAGGGACGAACTCCGTAATCAACTTTGTTGTCTGGTATCGATGTGTTTTTACTGTTTTCACTTCTGTTATGCATCGTAATTGTGTTTAATCCACTGGTGTAAAGTCATCTTCTCAAGCATTTTCCTCGATTTCCGCACTTTTTGGTTAACATTCAAATCATAAATGGTTAATCACTTCTACATCAGTTTTAGTTTATGATCATTTTAGATCACATTCACTCTTCTATTCTTTTTTTTTAAATAAAAGAAAAAGACCATAATTTATATTCAAAATAAAAAATGGAAATTATATTTCTTAAATGTTATATAAATATGTAAAATAAAAATTTATAATCATAATATTTTTTAATATTTAGAATTAAAAAATCTTAATTATAATTATAATTCTATATATTTTTTAAATGACATATATAAATAAATGGTTTTTCTTCACCTGGTCAAGATGTTAGGTTTCAGAAACTCTCCTAACCTTATGAATCAAAGGAGGCTAGAGACTGCAATTGTAATACAGCTCAACACATGACAATATTAAATGCCAACATCGAATTAGAATATTTCATAGTACATCAAAATATGTTTAACAAAACTTGTAGTTTGTGTTTGGTAGTGTATTCAAATTGAACATTAAGTCATTAGAAAATATTAAATACCATGCTTTCAACTTAGTGAATTTTTCATTTTGTTCATTAAACTATTAAAATGAATGGACCAACATCACCACTTTGAAGCGTACCACTTCGAAAATTAGAAAATTCTCAAAGATTCGAAAAATACAAAATTCTCAGACAAATTTTGTGATTGATTTGAACTTTCTCCATGATCAACAATATCAATACAAGTGACCACACACTCATCAATTACATAAATTACTTAAAAATAAATAGGCCTTTTTTTGGGGTAATTTTTTTTTTTCAAGGAAAAGGTATATAGTGCAACATATTTTAGGATAATATACATATCTAAATAACTATATATACAAAATTATATCAATGAAACTTGAATATGGGCGAAGAGGTTATTATTAAATCCTCTCAATTACCTAAAATACACTTATTAACAAAATATTCCTCACGAAATGAAGTCTCATCGAACTAGAAGTTTTCCTTAAGTGGTGTTGGATCGAGCTCGCTGCCCGCGCGCCCCTCGCCATGGCCGCGCCTTGAGCCCTCCTGCGTCCTCGTGCCTTGCAGCCTGGCTGCGAGGTCTGCTCCTGCTTTCGACACCCCGCCCTCGAGCCTGCCTCCACCCTCCCTTTCCTTCCCCCGAGTTTCCTCTCTCCCCCCGCCTTTCCAGAACCCGACCCTGAATCTCCTTGCTCCTGCGCCTAGCAGCTCTTGCTGCTAGGTCGCCTGCCTCTGTCTGCTCCCCGGCCATGGCGGCCTCGGGTCCTTCTGGACCGGATCAGGTCGACCTTATGAATTCTTTTGCCTCCCTCACGCAGGAGATCTCCTCGGAGAGGATCAGACCGGTCACTTCTCGCTTTGTTAAAAAAATGGATGAGATCCCTGAAATCCCGCTCCCCCCTGCCCTTCCCCGGAGAACGGCAGTTGTTCTAGCTGAAAGAGGTTTAGTTGGCCAGTTCACAGGTCTATGGCCCTCCCCACGCACCGTTCAGAGATGGGTGGAAAGAAACTGGAACTCAATCGTGCAAGGCAAGATAGCGATTCGCTTCTGTGGAAGAGGGTTTTTTACGTTCCTATTCGAAACAGTGGAAGACAGGAACCTAATCTTCCGAAACGGCCCATATTTCATGGATACTAGAGGCCTTTACCTGAACAGATGGACACCGGATTTTGATCCGGAGATGGATGTCCCCAATGCCGTTCCCGTCTGGGTCCGGCTCCCGCATCTCCCTCTACACTGCTGGGGAGATGAATCAGTGAAGGCTATTGGAAATGGAATAGGGAAGTATATTGACAGATCGGAACCAAAGGAGAACATGCACGCATGTGCAAGAATCTGTGTAGAAGTGGACCTCGGGAAAGGACTACCAGAAGCCATCAAGCTCAGAGTTGACCAATGGACGCACCTCCAGCAAGTGGATTACGAGCAGCTCCCCTTCAAGTGCAAGGTATGTCATGAGTATGGGCATTTTGCCAATAGATGTAGTAAAGTAAATGCAAATGTTTCCGATTCTAACCCTGAAACATCAGAGGAAGCCTGGGAAACCGTCAAAAAGAAGAGGCCCATCCCCCTTAAAGGAAAACCCCTCAACCCCTCAGCACCCCCTCCCCCCCCTTCTCCTCCTATGCCGTCCGTTCCTGCATCCTCCAACCCATTTGAATCCTTATCTGAAGCTGACCCGCCTTCCCCTCCCCCCTCCCCGAGAGTTCCCCCTGTCACCCCCGCCTCCCCCCCGCCCTCCTCCCCTCCTCCTTCCTCCCCCCCCCACACTATAGAAAGAATTCTAACCCGGAACAAGTCTAAGGAAAGCAACACCGCTGTAGAACCTCCAAGGAAAGTAGGAAGGAAAACAAATAAGGAAGTCAGGGATGAGGCGGCAGCAAAAGAAATGACAACAGGGATTCAACAGCCAATGGATACTTATCTGGACAAGATGAAAGGAAATGGCGAGAAAGGGAAAGAGAAAGGAGGGTCTCACAATAAATTATTTAAGTAATGAATCTGGTCTCTTGGAATTGTAGGGGGATGGGCTCCTCCCTCAAAGTCAACGCAGTCCGTGACCTCCTCAAATCTGAACATCCAGATATCCTCCTCCTCCAGGAGACCAAAATCAATGATCAGGAATTCAAAAACTACCTAAAGAATAACAGAATTTATGAAGGAATAGCAGTTAGCGCAGCGGGTGCCTCAGGGGGCATAGGGACCATTTGGAACAAACAAAAATGGAAATTGTTAAACCAAAAACAAAGCAGCTGGTGGATCCGCACAGACATCCAAAACATAATAGAGACAGAAGATTACACTATCTATAATGTCTACGCCCCCCCACACTACCGGGATAAAGAAGCTTGTTGGAAATCAATTGCAACAGACCTCCAAGAAACCCAAGGACGGAACCTTTTTCTAGGGGGAGATCTAAATTTAATAAGGAACGCAGAGGAAAAGATGGGGGGAAACTTCCTGGCTGATCCCTCCAGGGATGCCATTGAGGAAATTATCCTAAATCATAAGTTAGTGGATTTCCCTCCTCAGAATGGGAGATTCACCTGGTCCAACAAGAGAGCAGGTAGAAACAATATTAAGGAAAGACTGGATCGAATTCTCGTTCAAGACAGAATAGTGGCTAAATTTGCATGCATCAAAAGCCTCATTGTTCAAGGGAGCTTCTCAGACCATAAGCCCGTCGCTCTTAAGCTGGACAAAGGAGAAAATCTGGGTCCGCTACCATTCAGATATGACAAAGCATGGGAGGAACAGGAAGATTTCCGAACTCTGATTAAAATTCATTGGTCAACAGAGATCAGAGGGTCCCCGCATTATGTTTGGGAATCCAAAATAAAGATTCTGCGCTGGGCCATCAAGCAATGGGCCAAACTCAAAGCAATAGAAGAAACTCGAAACAAACTTGCCCTCCAAGCCAAACTCACGCAGTGGGATCAAGGGAAAGACAGCAGGCAAGATACGGAAGAGGAGCAGATCCAAGAGATGGAACTCCAAAAGGAACTGTACAAGCTGAATAGAAAAGAGGAAGAGGAACAAAGACAAAAGTCAAGATGTCTATGGCTCAAGTCGGGAGATAGAAACACCTCCTTCTTCCACAACAACTTGAAAATCAGAAGAGCAGGTAATAATATAGACAAAATTTCAGTTGATGGAGTCGAAATAAAAGAGCAAAAGGAAATCATGGAGGCAGCGTCTGCTCATTTTCAAGATCTCCTCACCGCGGGCCAGCAAAGCAGGGATGGAATGGAAATTCTGGATACGATGGAATGCAAAATCTCCGAAGACCAAAATTCTGAGCTGAACAAAGAAATCACTGAAGAGGAGATCAAGCAAACAATGCGCAATATGGCCTCAGACAAGGCTCCGGGACCCGATGGTTTCACGGTGAATTTCTACAAAACACATTGGGACATCATCAAAAAGGATTACATCAGAGTTGTTAAAAATTTCTTCCAAAGAGGCAAGATGGGCAGTGGAATAAAATCCTCCTTCCTAGCTTTAATCCCTAAAGATCCCAACCCCCTCTCCTTTAATCGTTTTCGTCCTATCTCCCTCTGCAATGTATCCTACAAAATCATAACTAAGATCCTTGCTAACAGGCTTAAATCCATCCTTCCCACCCTTATCTCGGAGAACCAAGGGGGCTTTGTCCCGAAGAGACAAATTGCTGATAACGTAATTCTCATTCAGGAGGCAATCCAAAGTAGCATCACGAGGAATGAAAAGGGTATGATAATGAAGTTGGATATGGCCAACGCATTTGACCGTGTAAACCACTCCTTCCTCCAGGCAGTCCTTAAAAAGATGGGAATATCAGAGCTCTTTATAAGCAGAGTCCGGGAGTGTATAACGGGCAATTGGACCGCTCCCCTCATTAATGGAAGGCCCAGCAAAGCCTTCAAAAGCTCTAGGGGCCTGAGGCAAGGGTGCCCGCTCTCTCCTTTCCTCTACATTCTGATGGCGGAAGCTCTAAGTTCGAAGCTGGAAAATCTCAGGAAGAAAAGAGAAATAACAGGGATTGAAATTGTCAGAGGATCGAAAGGTATTAACCACTCTCTGTTTGCGGATGACACCCTTCTCATAGGGGGGGCATCTAGTATAATGGCGAGGAGATTTAAAAAAGTCTTGGACCTCTTTCTTCTTGCCTCAGGTGGTAAACTCAACAACAGCAAATGTATGCTGTATGCCTGGAACATTCCAAACCATATCCTACAGCGCATATCACTCATCATGGAAATCCCAGCGCAGCTGAATTGGAACCATTTCATGTATCTGGGGCTCCCTCTGGCTAAAGAGAAAATCAATTCAGGGATTTGGGTCAGGATTATTGAAAAACTCAGAGGCAAATTGCAAAGTTGGGGAGTGCACTGGTTGAATTTAGCAGGCAGATCGATTTTAATCAAGTCAGTCCTAGCCTCTCTCCCCATCTATCAGTTCGCTATCGCTCTTGCCCCGGCTAGCATTCACAATCATATGGAGTTGATAATTCGGAGCTTTCTGTGGCAAGGTGGCAAGCAAAACACCAAGAAGTTCAGTTTGGTTAAGTGGGCCAAGGTAATCCTTCCGGTGGAAAAGGGTGGGCTAGGAATAAGGGTCCCTAGGTTAGCAAATTTAGCCTTGGGCTTCAAGTTGATTTGGAGGATTTTAAATGAAAAAGACACTTGGTGGACTTCCATTATGAAGAAAAAATATCTAAATGGCCCTAACAGCAATATACTCTCAGAAACCATCGTAGAAAGGCAAGGCACTCCAACTTGGAATCTTATCAAGAAAACGATCCCCCTTTGCAAGCCGTTCATCTCCAGAGCTCCGGGGAATGACAAAGATATAAGCATCTGGAAAGATAGAATAATGGGGTCTCAGGCCAGAGAAACTCTCCAACACATGGTCCCACTTCAGAAATGGATGGCTGATTTGAATCTCAACTCTCTCTTTGATATCTCTTTATGGGATCAAGACAGCTGGGTAGGCTGGATCCTCCCCAATCCCCCTTGGAATTTAGCCAACCTCTGGGATGAACTCAAGAATACTCTCAGTGGTTCAGCTCCCACCAGCAGAGGGGAGGAAGACAAGTTCGTATGGGACCCTAATGGGGGTAATTACTCAGTTAAAGACGGATATAAAGCTCTCCAAGACATATCTATGGCTAACAATTGGCCCCTGTTTAAAGCAGCATGGCGCCCTGAATGCCCCCCAAAGGTCAAATTATTCAACTGGACCCTTCTCCACGGCAAAATCCTAACTGCTGAGAACCTCAGGAAGCGAGGTATTCAAGGGCCATCCTGGTGTTGCCTATGCAGGTCAGCAGAAGAATCCATAAACCACCTCTTTGTCGAGTGTCCGACTTCTCAAGCTTGTTGGCATCTTCTCTCTGGCGCTATTTCTTCAGAAGCCCTCCCTCCCCAGATCTCGACCCTCCACAAAAATTGGGACAAAAGGCTTTACCAACCCAAAAAAGGTAACAACATAGCGCATAGGATCTGGAACAGCATCCCAGCCAATCTGAGCTGGCAAATATGGATTGCTCGTAACAAATGCATCTTCAACAACCTAAAGCCCTCCATCACAGGTATTGTGACTAAAACCATTGCCCTCATTGCTGAATCTTTTGAAGCTTCAGGGGTGACTGAGAAAGACCTGGAGGTCGAGGATGAACGGCTCAAAGAATGGCTTGGAAAATTCAACCTTACTCCTAGACCTTTTGTAGGTTATAGAGAGAGGAAGGGCAATCAAAACTGGAAGCTCCGTGGCACCGAAGAAGAAATTAATACCTGGATCAAGAACCAAAAAAGGCCTTCCTTGTACTTTGATGGAGCCTCAAAAAAGAACCCAGGCCAAGCTGGGGCTGGTGGGATCATCAAGGATGATCAGGGGACCATTCTGGTCTCCTATGAATGGGGCTTAGGCCAAATGTCTAACAACAAAGCCGAGGCTTATAGCCTCCTCCTGGGCTCTCTCATCGCAAAGAATCTAGGCCTCCAGAACCTGCTCATCTTAGGAGATTCCGCCATTATTATAGCTGCCATGAACTCTGGTAGAGACTTCAAGCAATTGGCCCTTAACAACATTAAGAGCCGAATCATGGAGAACGTCAGAGTGTTAGGAGAAGTCAATTATAAGCATATCCTCAGGAATTTCAATAAGGAGGCAGACCAGCAAGCTAACCAAGCGGTTAGAAGAAGGATCGGCCAGGTTAGAGAAAACAATCTTTATTATGCCAAGGCAATCCCGTAACCTCAAGCCCGCAGCCATTCCTATCCAAGGGAGCAGTCATTTCAGAAAACAGAGCCATCTTGTCGTTTCCAGCTGCATTCTCCGGCTCAATGATGGAGCATCTCATCCTCGGGCTTCTAATCCTCTCAAAGACAGAACTGGCCGCGTGACTCCTTGTCCTTCCAAGGCCGGCTCTCTGGGCATATGCAGCAAGACCCATACCTCTTACACTCACTATGTCAATTTGGTTATCATGGTTCTTGATCGTGTCTATGACACTACAGAGCACTCTCAGACCCGTTTCATCCGTGATCAAAACCTTCCTCCATCTATAAAAAGTGGGCCGCTCCATCACATTTCCACAGCCAGAGATCGAAACTCCGCAGCAAGTTCTTGGTGCAGCTGGGCAACTCAACTCTCTGCAAGGATTCTCGCCGGTCCCGACCCTGGGGTAAGAAATTTGCAGCTATTTGTGATTTTGTTCTCTGCTAACAGTCGGTATTGCCTTCCAAGCAGAGTCTGCCAGAAGACAGCAAAGCCTCTTCGCCTTCCACCAATCTCGCAGTTCCCCTGCAGTCCCGCGCTCTTCAAGTTGGACCCGGAGCACCTCTTCAATAGCACGTTCGCCCTCATCTCCCATCAGGCTTCTTCAATGGCGGGGCAGCAAGGCCAGACCTCCAACCAGGCCCAGAACAAGGATCCAATGAGGAACATCTTCAATAACAAGGAATGTAATATGTGCAAGGCTCATACTGTGATGATTAACAGCCTCATAGCTCAGGTCAAGGAATTAACAGAAGACTATCATGCTGATAGAAACTCCAAAAGAAAGAAACTGGAAAAAAGAAAAAGAGAAATTGAAGATCTCAAGGACCGCTGCATCCACATGGAGGCGGTTATTGACCATCTGCGCACCCTCACTGAGAGCCAACACGCAGAAAATTCGACTAGAGCCAGCGTTCGAAAAGAAGACTCAGTCACTGCTCATTATCCATGATCCCATGCATTACAAATTTGCCTGGTTAGGTGGTTCTTATGTAAGGCAGTATTGCCGTTTGTCAGCTGTTTTGTGTTCAATAAAGAGAAACTTTGAGGATTATGGGTCTGCGTACCCGGTTTTGTTCCTCAGTTCTCACTCTTTTCCTCGCAATGTAATAGATCTAACTTCAGAAAGTTTTTTCAATATATGAGTAGCCGACATTGTAAAAAAAAAAAAAAAAAAAATATTCCTCACTTCATAATTCCAAAGTTACCACGTTTAATATCAATTTAAAAAAAAAAAAAAAATATTAAATATCAATATTTTAAATTATAAATATTGAAAGAAACATTAATAATACAATCAACTCGCTGAAAAAATATTTCAAGTAAACAATAAATTAGAACTGGAATCAACTAGAACGTCTCACTAACAAATAACACAACAACTCACATAATATTTATAATATTAAATAGTAGAAAAAATAGACATGTCCAACACATGTCTATTATTTATGATTCATTGACTTGGGCATGTCTGTATTATTTAGTATTCACAAACTTGGACATGTTTATATTATTTAGGATCCATGTCTGTATTAATTAGAATTAACAGGCTTGGACCTGCATGTATTATTTAGGATTCACAAACTTGGACATGTATTTCAGATTCCATAATATTTGAAGCCCATCTAGTTTTACAACCTTGGATTCCTTCAAGATGATCCATCTTCGCTTGTTGTTGTTGCATAGTAGTCACGGATTTTCAAATGCCAACATTATGATCGAGTTGGCCATGTGAAAGATCAATGTTTTGATCTTCATCCTTATGAGTATTGTGGTAAGCACACTCATCATTCAAACAGATGTTACAGGAACAAAACTCCCGCAAGAACGAAGATTCACCTTGGACAGATCACTTCTTAGCAATGGTCTTCAACAACTAAGAAGATATGACAGTCATACCAAATAATTTGTTCTCAAGTATTGATTAGTATTGCAGTGAAGGTTTCTTCATCTTCTCACCTTGTGTTTGATGGAGGAGGAATTGATGGCCAATTAGAAACTTCGAAGATTCACCATTCGAATATTTATCAAGTGAGTCTGAGCCACAACCTGAACCTGCTACATGATCATACGTCCACAAACAACCATAACCAAATTCAGAGTTGTAGCTAGAGACAGAGTAATACCCCATGAGGATGCCTTTAGCTAGTGGCCTTCCTTAAACCACCACAAGTTGAGACCTCCCTTTTCAGGTTGAGGTTCTTCTTTTCTTTCTACAGGTTGAGACCTCCCTTTTCCAAGATGAAGGTCTCCATTTTTAGGACAGGAGGACCTGATGGCCAATTAGCAACTTCGAATATTTATCAAGTTAGTCTGAGCCACAACCTGAACCTACTACCTGAGCATACATCCACAAATAACCATAACAATATTCAGAGTTGTAGCTAGAGACAGAGTAATGCTCCATGAACATGCCTTTAGCTGGTGGCGTTCCTTAAACCACCACAAGTGTAGACCTCCCTTTTCAGGTTGAGGTTCTTCTTTTCTTTTTACAGGTTGAGACCTCCCTTTTCCAGGATGAAGGTCTCCCTTTTCAGGACACTAGGAACACTTTCTCTCGAACAAGACTTCAACTTCTAGGAAAATTTGGAGTTGTTCCACAAACTACTTTGTGCTTTAGTTCAAGAGTTGGTGGTCAGCCTTAAACCACCATTGATTGAGACTTTGAGTCCATCCACCGTTTGGTTTGTGGTTTTTTCTTAAACCACCATTTCAAAGAGCACATTTAACCATTGGATGTCATACATTTTTGCATTTTAACTCTCTTCTTAGACTCTCATATACACCCCTTCGGATGAAGGGGGGAATGTTGGACACCTAATCTGTTAGGGTTATGGTGCATTATGTAGTCAATTACTAAAGTCCAAGAAACCCTTGAAAGTGAATCCAACTGTTTCAAAATTATATTTATATGTACAATATTCTTAATACAAATTGAATCTATTTTTCCAATTATCATTCCAACATAACATCTTCTAAAATAAAAACTAGTGTGTGCTTGTGGCATCTTTGAATATTATTAAACCAAATAATAACGATCATGGAATCACCCAAAATATGTAAGTGATGACATTATTTTTCAATATGAAATAAGAGAAGAAGCTTAAATCTTAAAATTTCTACATAAATGTTTAAACCCTACCCAGCCTCCAAGCAAAGATACCCCCATATATATATATATATATATATATATATATATATATATATATATATATTTATATTACATTATTCCAAAAATATTTTTATAAAGAAAAAATTATATTACTTTAAAAATCTCTTTTAAAAAAACTTCCAAAATAATATTTTAAACAATTTTATGTAATTTGAAGAAAGTTGCTTGCTATTTTATCCAATAATTATTCATTGAAAATTAATAATATTTATTTATATTATTTAATTACAAAATCTTGTCTAAAAAATGAAAAGCATTTATTTTTCTATATTTTTTGAAAAAAAAAAACAAAAATTATATTTTTAAATATTATTTAAATGTTATATAAAAACACAAAAAAAAAATTTATAAACACAATCAAAATATTGTAAAATTAAAAATCTTAATTATATTTTTAAATTATATATATTTTAAAATTACATATATAAATGAATGGTTTGGCTTCACTTGGTTTTAAAAACTCTGCTAATCTCAGGGATAAAATGAGGCTGCATTTGTAATACAGCTCAACACATAGACAATATTAAAAATAAGCATCGAACAACAACTCAAAATTCGTCGAACAACAACTCAAAATTCGTTAACAAAACGTGTAATTTTTCAGTATATTTCATTTCAACGTTACATTACTTGCAAATATTAAACACCATACACTAAACTTAACACCTTTTCGTTTTCCACATAAAATTATTAAAAAGAATACACCAGTATAAGACTATGAGGCCCACCACCTAAAAAATTATAAAAATATTTAGAGAAATGATGTGAACTCCACAGCCAACGATATCAATACAAGTGGTTAAACACTTATACAAATTATTGAAAAACAAATAAACTTATCAACAATTTTATACATATAAATATGGATAGAAACACTAATCATAAATCATACAATATTAATTTAATAATAAAATTAATGTTCTATTAGAATATTTTACAAATCAAATCCCATGATATGTGCTCCTTACCCATTGTCAAATTTAAATATAGGAAAAAATATACTTGCGTTCATATACATTTCTTTGAATGACAACCGCATGTTATGTTTTTATTGGAAAAATCAAGCTTTTGAGGAGTTCGGAAATGAAAATTAAATAATGTTAATATGTTTTTAAGTAATTAAATAATATTTTGAATTTAAAAATAATAAATAATAAATTTAATAATAAATAGTTTAGAAATATTGTAAAATTTAAATAATTTATATAATTAATTGAAAAAAATTAAAAATAATATTTTTTATAAATAAAATGTATAATTTAGTTCAATTGATTTGATCTAATAGTATTTTTGTTATTTAGAAATTAATAATTATTTTTTTATCTAATAATACTTTTTGTTATTAAAAAATTAAGAATTATTTTTTTATCTAATAATACTTTTTGTTATTAAGAAATTAAGAGTTCAATTCTCGAGACACAAAAAAACACGTTAATATTGTATTCTTGATGAAAAAAAGAAATTTCATTTAAAAATCGGCGAATAAACAACAACGGCAATCATAGAGGTGAGGAAAGGAAATTGGTAGGCAAGGTCAAAGAAATGAGTGTATTGAAGGACCTTTAGGTGTTCGACCATAAGGATGCGTAAGCAGGCTCGACTGTTAAGGCCGTCATCACCTTTAGGTGCTCGACTGTTAAGGATGCGTAAGCAGGGTCAACTATTAAAGTCGCCATCACCTTTAGGTGCTCGACCATAAAGAGAAGATGCATAATCAGGCTCAACTGTTAAAGCCTTCTCCATAAAAATAACAAAATAGAAGATTCCTTTTATGTATGTAGCCCGGCCCAACCCACTACTTCGTCGAAAGGTCGCTTGTCATCTCCAACAGGAATTTTATGGCAGACAGTACCTCCCCGTAATAAAGGAGATTGATTTTGCGGATTCTGTTTGTCGTATTTCAAATTTATTAGGAAAATTATGGTCAAATTTCATAATTTTAAATGTCTATTTTAACGATAAAAACTCAATTCAAACCTTCTTACTATAATTTTTTACCTTTCAAAAATATTATCCAAAAATTTCGTAGTGCCCCGGCCCCACCAATCCATCGTCTTGAATCCATTTTAAAGATAAAAACTATTTTTATCTTTCAAAAATATTATCTAAAATAAAATTAATATCAAAAATATTATCCGAAAATTTCGTAGTGCCCCGGCCCGACCAATCCATCGTCTTGAATCCATTTTAAAGATAAGAACTATTTTTATCTTTCAAAAATATTATCTAAAAATAAAATTAATATTAAATTTTTACATAATGTTTTTGAAAGGTAATATTTTTGATAATTTAATTTATGAAATGTTCGGATTTTTTAAATTATTTTATGTTAAATGCCGTATTTTATATTTAGACGTCCTTGACTGACTTTAAAGAAGAGTTTCTGATTTTTAGTCACGGGCAATGAGAGTGTTTTAACTAATTTTATGGACTTTTTGATTTATTTATTAATTTCTTTTATAAATTTATTTAATTTTATGGACTTGACTCTCCTTAGTCAGTGAGAGGCGGAGAGATTGCCTCTTGATTAATATTATGCTAGTGCGCTCTTGTCCAACCAATACTTTTTTTAATTCGTATTAAAATTCGTATTTTTGTATCAAAATTCGTAGACTCACAGATGCAGATTTTGTGTTTTCTCGTGTGTATTACGACAACATGATGGTCTTCCACTAAAAGGGCGCGAGGAAATTGTCTGACTAACCGATATGGAAAAACTTCATTTTCTCATCTAAGCGATGCGGATTTTCTGTGTATTACGACAATATGGTGGCTGCTGGTCTTCCACGAGATGTTGAAACTTTGCAAGTTTGGGCCGCCCAGATGACAAGAAGGCGCCGGGAAAAACTTTGGAAGAATGTTTAGGGGTCCTATTCAATCTCACTTAAAAATATTATCTATCGTACACTTACCTTTCATGTGTGGGGCCCGGCCCCACCACTCCATCGTCTTGAATCCATTTTTAACGATAAAAACTCGACTCAAACCTTCTTTCTGCAAATTTTTACCTTTCAAAAATATTATCTAAATCGTACACTTACTTCTTTTTTTTCAGCATTTCTAAATCGTAAACTTACTTTCCAAGTGTGTGGTTTAGAGGTGGAAAAGTCATCCCCAAAGTTTTGGAAATTTTGATTATATTTGGAGAAAATTTGGCAAAGATATTTGTAAGTTGTTAAGTGCGTGGTTTAGAGGTGAAAGAGTCATCCCGAAAATTATGGAAATTCTGATTATATTTAAAGAAAATTTAGCAAAAATATTTATAAATTCAAATTATAATTGTTAAATTTCAAAATTTTATGCCCAAATTCCAACCACTTTTAACCGTTCAAATAATTCCTCGACCTTACTCCACTTTATTAAACAACTCCCCTTCGAATGTGTGGCTCGGCCCCACCACTCCATCGTCGAAAGGTCGGTTGTCATCTTCAATGGGGTTTCATTTTGGGAGTCTACGTTCTTTATGGGAGGAGAATCGACTTAACTTCTGTGGATTGTACCGGCCTCCAAAGCGCGTCAACTTATCCGATTGATTTGGTTCACCGCGGGTTTGGAATTTGGTTTACATTGACTAGCGATATTGGATTTTTATATCAATGGTTTTAAATTTTTTAGATTTATTTAATTAATATTTTTTTAGAGATTTGATTCACTGCGTATTGGAACTCGGTCTTACTTTTACTAGTGATATCAATTTCTTCACGTTAGTTTTATTTTTTTGAAGAGTTAATTAATATTTAGGTCTAAACACCGAGTTATAAAAATATTTCAGGTAAAAATTTAATTATATAAATGTTAAAACTCTTATTTATTATATCTTTTTAAATGTTTTTTTATTATTTATTACTATTAATTATTTGAATTAATTATTTATATATTTAATATTTTAAAAGTAATATAAATTTTCCTTAAAAGTATTTTAAATATAAATAAAAATTAATAGTAGACAAGTAAGGATGATACAAAGATGTTTAATCTTTGTAAATCATTGAGGAATATAGAAAGTTGTTAATGTTATTGTTATCACTTAAGAATTCTAATGTCAAAATTTCTCATACTAGTTTGATGATAAGGGTCGATGCTAGTCTAAGTTTGATCTTTGTTTTCCTTAGAGTCTGAGTCTTAGGGGTCTTGAGTCAAATATGCATTCTCATTCATCACTGGTCATTCTCATTCATCATCGGTCTCATAGCCATGTGTCAGTTTTGTTTAAAAGTTACTATGTGCCACAAAGCCCTTTAGGTGATTTCGTAGCGCATGTAACCATTTTGAAGTGTTTTCGCAGCACATAAATCCTTTTTAGCAGTTTCGCAGCGCAACAGGTTTTAGGTGATTTCGCAGCGCGATATGTTTTAGGTGATTTTGTAGCGCATAATTCAAAATTTACACTGACTGCGCTACGAAATCGGAGATTCGTGCATTCCGCAGCGAATCTTTCCTAACTGTCAAATCTGTCAAGTTAAGTTATAGTTGCGTCATTCATTGTCAGTTTATGCACTCCACATATCATGTCCAACCGCTTATCTCCATCATTACATCCGCTAGGTACATTGGTACACACGGATTACAAGTTCCAAGAAAAGCCAGGTATTCACAGTCTTAATGATGATTGTATTCGTTGCATGAGGAACAAGCCAGCAAGTTTTCAATTTGAATACATTGTTATCAAGCGAAGCAGATATCAAGCAAGGCAGCCATTTAGGCAAGCCAGAGATTGAAGTTTGAGCAGCAACAGTGTTTCAAACCTTCATGGAGGGATCAGCAGAAAGAAAAGACCACAGATCAGGCAGATGTTTGAGAAACGAACCTGAAGCTTTAGACATAACCTTGAAGAACAGAGAAGTCGAGCATGCATTTGTTGGAATTTTTGCAAGAAACTCCAGGGAGGTCATGCACAAGTCACCAAGGAATTTGCCCTGAATTTCACAGGACTAAACTCAAAGGTTGGTATGCTGGAATTGCAGGTCTCACCAGACATAATATCCACAGTTACGGAGATTCCAAGAGGGCAAGAAAGTTGGTTCAAGAATTTCAAATTTGATATGACCCCATGCAAAGAATTTCTAAAGCAGGAGTTCATTAACTCAGATTTAAACAAGTCTGTTCCTAGAAGTTATGTCAAAGAATCATATGCCAATTTGCTTACTTGTATACAGAAGTACCTTACCTGTGAAGGGAGATATAATAAGGTGTATTCATACCATTTTAAACTTCTGTTGCATTTCACAGGAAAGACATCTATTGATCTACCTTTTTACTTATTCCGCAGCTTAAGCAAAATGTGTGACAAGGTGCAGCTAAGGAAAGAAGCCTGTGAGACTTCATTATTCCACCATGGTTTGGTTAAGTTGATTGTTCTGCATGAACTCTAGAGGGTTGGTAGGGACTAGCACACATTCATATTCATGTCTGGTTTCAAGAACAAGACTGGTCTCAGCCCTCAAGCTGCAAAAGATCTTCCAACAACAACTGGTCATCAAGCAGAAACAAGATCCAAGAGGTTTTCAAAGTTAAAGGCAAGGAAAAAAGTAAGAGAATCCACCAGGCCACTGACTATCCAGGATACACCCCAGCAGTCCCTTAAAGAGAAAACTCAGGTCAAAGAAACTGCACATGAATCAAGCACAGGTGAAGGAGTTCAAAGAAGAAGGACTAGGAGCCAGGTGGCTAAAGAAAAAGGTAAGTCAGTGATTACTGAAGAAAGCCCTGTTTCAAAGGGAGACTTAAATGACTTATTGCAAGCCATTGACATTGAAGAGTCTCCACTAGTTCAAGCAGATTTGATAGAGTCAGGAAAAGACAAGGCTAAGAGAGTCAAAGCCTCGAAAAAACTCAAGTTTGATGATCAGGTTGATCAATTTGTTTTTAAGCCCAGGAGACCCATAACGAGGAAGTTTAAACAAGTACAGGAGGTACTGCCAAGAGCAGATGAAACAGGGGAGGTGACACGGCCTCATGAAAGAAAGGATAAAGGCAAAACAGTTGCCATTCAAGAAGAAGATAGTGTGGAAGACTTGAAAAGGAGATTGGAATTGGCCAACTTTGAAATTGCTAGACTGAAGAAAGCTGCCAAGAAATTTGCAGTTAAGGAGGCTTATTTTAACCAAATGCAAGCTCGGTGGGAGGACCAAACATTTCAAATTCCCGAGGTGGTTGATTTTAGTGTTCAATTTCGTAGCTGGACTGTTCCTGCAATAAAGGAAGCTCAATTTATCAGAAAGGTCAATACAAACCTCAGATCTGGGATCAAGGTCATGAAGAAACAAATTGAAAACTTAAAGATACAGTTAAGCTAGCTGAAAGAATCTCCTTAAAGAAATCTCACTTCAAGTAAGGCTATGTTTCAAATATTGATGGTTTTGCAAGTAGTATAATCTTTCTTGAAGAATCATATATTTCCATTCAGTTTTGAAATGCCTTGGAGCAGTTGAAAGAATGTTTAAATAGCAAAAGGCTCAAAATGGAAAATTTTTGGTTGAAACTGTGTTTTTTTCGAATAACACAGCAGTTTCGTAGTGCGCTACGAAACTGCTGAAGCTACACAATCTAATCTCAGTCAACCGATTTTGAAGTACAAGCGGAAATTTTGAAAAGGGAATACCTTCAAGGGATCATCTAAAGCTATCAACTTTCAACAAGGTCAAGACAGCTGGAGGAAACATGTATTCGAATCCAACTCTAAACTTTTTGTCATAAAGTGAGCACATTTACTACAGTCCAAGATATGCCAGACAGCTTGGAAGAGCTTTTTCCTTCACACATGAAAGAGGTTGAAAGCACATCAAAGACATGGCAATCTGTTATATTTTGGATAATCAAAGATAAAGGGCATGGTTCTTTGGATTCGAACATTTTTTGAGGCAAACCAAAGGCCGATAAACAGGGGTAGTTTCCTATGTTTCAGGGGCAATGGAGAAGATGTGACATTGAAGACCAGCATGGAGCTTTAAACATCCACCACAACCAAACTAAAAAGGGACCAGATGTCAAAGAACGAGAATGATTGTAATTAAGGCTATTATTAGCATAATATGGAGTTAGACTCCTACTTGATTTAGATCTCTAGAAAGTCTAGTTGCAGTTTGTTACATTTAATAGGCAGTTAAAAGTTGAACAGGTGTCATTAGAAATAGATTTCGAGTTCCCCTCATGTTTTAGGAGGAATCTCAGTCAGGTAGAAGAACTCTATATATAGGAGAAAGGGAAATGTAATAAGTGTTGGAAATTTATGTAAAGAAGATCTCATATTTGGCCTATGTAAAGACTCTGTTTTTCTGGTAATATAGTACTGGCTTATGCTTCTCAAGAATCATATAGAGTTCAATATATGAGTTTCTTTTGATGTCCTTTCATGTTATCTACAATGTTATGAGTATTTGATTACTTAGAAATCACTTGTAGTGTTCTAATTTCCTTCATATACTCGTTGACTGTCTTCTTTGTGTTTGTTGTGCTCTACCAATATTGAAATCTAAATGCCTTGATTTTTATGTTAAGCCAATCCAACTGTTAATACTAGATCACATATAACTCCATAAGCCCAATGGATACTTGTTAATTTTGTTTCCACCATTTTCATTTTTATTTGTTTCACAAAGAGTTAGCCATCTTGATCATAATCAAAAACCTTTAATCCTTTGAGAGAGCCCTCTCAGGCTAAGGAGGCTAAGCCTTAGCTAAAAGATTGGTTTGAAACAGTTACTTGAAGTCTTCCTGTACTGCAGCCTTCCAGGGCCTGATTTTGAGATAACAGTTATTTTGCAAAATCAATTGGAATATAGAAAGATAACAATTTGTAGAGAGGTGGTTAACCCTAATTTAGAATATTAAAAGTATTTTTTGATCTTAAGTAGAAGAAAAACATTGCTAAAATATAAACCAATTCGAGTTGCACAACAAAATTGTAAAGCCGCTACTTAATCCTATTATCTTACATTGTGTTAATAACAAACCAAACGAATGATTGTTCTATGTGCTTGATTTTGATATGTATTATTAGTAAACATAAGAGGCATGCTTATGCTAGCTATATATCCAAGCTACAATAATGTGATAGTATCTTCTAGCTTATTATGCTTGACAATTAATTAATAATTAAGCTTGATTCGTGAATAAGCTAAGATTAATTTTAAGCTTATCTAACGATCAAAAATTAGGTTAACTTTAAGCTTGCTTAATAGTTAATATGATTAAACCCCATTAATGATTAAGCTTATTAAGCTTGCTTAATAGTTAAGTTTGATTAGTGGTTACTTAACTCTCAATCACCACTTATAATTATTAAATTATGATTTATAATTATTACATTATATTTAAACATTGATTATTTAATATTTAGTTGAATGGATTCTTGTGATTCCATAACATTGACTGGCATGATTAAATATTAATATTTTATTCTTATATTATATTGCTCATTGCCAAGTTGTCTCCTCAAATTAATTTGAGGATGGGGGAAGGGAGAGTTATGGCATATATTAAGTGGGTGGCAATTATGATGGGTGATTGACATTCATTTTAAGGGGAGGCATAAGTGCAAGGAGTGGGGAGGTCAAGTGGGATTGCGCCTTTGGTATTTTTTTTAATTGGTTTGGGCCATGTGGAGGAAAGGGTGAGAAGTAGAATCGAGAGGAAGGAAGAAACCAGGAGAGGTTAAATATGGACTTAGATAGTGAAACTGTAGTGGGAACAACATTGGACTAAGAGCTCAAGCGCACTACAACTGTGGTTGGACTTATGCTTGGAAGGCTAGGGAACTTGTGGACGTTCCCTAGGGTAAGAAGTGGGATAAACTTTCCTAGTTGGAAAGGTGGCATATTCAGTCGGGTAATCCCAACACGAACACTACAATCGAGCCACAATAACCAAGTATTCTTATTGTTATTGAGTAATTTATGTAAATTTCCATAAATCAAATTCTTTACAGGTTTTTAATGCTTTTGATATGTTGTAAGACATACACACACGAATGCATGTGCGCGCACACACACACACATATAGAATTGTCAAATACGTTTTATTTTATTTTTTTCTTTGAAATTATGTGACAAAAAATTGTTAATGGGTCTTACACGTGGTATTAGAGCCAAATTCAAAATATGGATCCTAAACCCACTGCAAAAACTTACATCTCATATTAGGATTCTCTTACACTGGAAAATTCTTTTCACTTAATCTACATGACACTATTCCATTTATAAATATCTCTTGTTATACTATATAAATCATCACAGACCAATTTTTTCATTTGGAGACAAATATTTTTAGAATCCCCCATGAATTATTTTTACCGTCACCACATTATCTAAGTACAATCAGTTTCCTTTTATGAACAAACTCAATGTATTCTTGAATGGGTGGAAGGCCATGTGTTGATGGTTCAACAAATTGGCATCTAATAAGCTACATAATAAATATAAAACCAATGATTGTTCTTTGTGTTTGTTTCTTCATCATATATCAAAAGTGAGTAAACGAATCCACTCCCAACTATGATGTAAGAGGAGCTTGAATTTCACTCCCAGTTGTTGTTAGAAAAATGAAAGAGAGTAGAGAAATATTATACACAATACAAATCACTCACTGTGATATCTTTATTGATCACAATAGTTACAAATATATAGGACATTAATCACTAACTTTGACACATCTAGATCATGCCTACAACTCATACATAGGAAATAACAAAATCTAGATTGGTGCTTGGGAACCCACAATGACAACTCATGATAACACATAGAATCATTACTTCTAATACCCTCCCTTAATACTTACATGAAAACATTGGAAACACATATTACAACAACAAGGATAATCTATGTCTTCCATGATAAGAGTCGTCAAGTAATGAACCATCCTATGGACCAACCACCATCTGTCAAAGATTTCACTTTCGGTTATCTACTAGTTTGCTAGGATGGAGGTATGGATACTAAATGTGTTCAAAAGTTGATCAAACAACTTGACCTCACTAACACACAAAAATTGATGTTTCGCACAATGGGGCTTCCAGTTTAAGAATCACCAACCCTTTTCATAACCAATAAAAACACACAGAATTGATGTTGCAAACACCGGGGCTTCCAGTTTAAGAACCATCAACCCTTTTTATAACCTATAGAAACACACAATCACCAACCACCAAAACATACAGAGACAGAATCAATCACTGCCCTTTATTGATATGTGCAAATGAGAACAAATATAATAATAATAACTTTACATATTGGTATTTTCCATCAGATTTGCTGCGTTTGGATCTCGATCTATGGATAAAAAATATCATGATATTTTATTAGTTCAGATCTAGAATGAGAAATGCTAACATTCCACCTGTATGCCACAACTTTGCATCTTGCACCATCTGATAATCTCGAGAACCACCATTTAAAACATGTAGACTTTGCTCTCAATTGTAGATCCACACTATATCAAACCAAATATATGTTGATCCAACTTCTTCACAATCAGATCTCCTATTCTTTTACAAAGATTTTTCCACAATGGAGCTTCACACAATACCAACAGCACTAGATCTTCACAATTCTCCTTTTCATGCAACGATCCACAATTCACCCACAAATCAAATTTTCACACAAAAGACTCACAAAAACAATCAATCAAACACTCTATTAAAATAATCTATGTACAAAGGAGTATCATGGCTAAAATTGCATGATCTTAGCCCCTCTCGTGAGAGAGTCAGGGCTCAACCAACTACAATACCATGTTAGAAAAACGATAGAGAGTAGAGAGAGGCTATACACAATAAAAATCACTCACTGTGATATCTGTAATGATAACAATAGTTACAAATATATAAGATATTAGTCACTGACTTCGACACATCTAGATCACGAATGCAACTCATACGTAGGAAACAAAAACATCTAGATTGATGTTTGGGAACTCGCAATGACAACTCATGACAGAACATGGTAGCATTACTTCCAATAGTTGTAAGAGGAGTCTGAATGTCCTTAGAGGAGAGGACTCCAATGTTGCCGAAAAATATTGGTCAAAAGAGATTCTAAAATGTTGTTAAAAGGAGTTGGTGGAGAGCAAGATTGTATGAGACAGATTATCATAATTATCTTTCACCCATACTCCTTTCCATTTATAAACAATGTAATTTTTACAATTAAATTTTACATGTTTAAACCTTATCTATATATATATAGATATCATTTCCCAAAAGGACGATAATTGTGACTGGATTAACTTTTCAGAGTCACAAGGAACACTGTAATTATAAAAAGTTTTTTCTTATTTTTATTACATTTCCTTTTTTATTATTAGATTTGATAATATACTTTATTTTATTTTATTTCAATTTTTTATGTTAATTATATTAATTGTTTACCATAATTATACATTAAACAATAATGCTATTAATTTATATTAGCTTATTCCAAAAATATCTTAAATTTTTTTTATATTATTTCTTTTAAAAATTTCTAAAATAATATTTTAAATAATTTTATGTAATTTAAAAAATACTTGTTATTTTATTTTATAATTATTCATGAAACATTAATAAAGTTTATTTATATTATTTTATTTAAAACAAATTGTTAAGAAAAAAAAAGGCATATGCTCTTCTAAAACCAGGGCCACAATTTATACTCAAAATAAAAAAGAGAAATTGTATCTCTTTTATATATATAAAATATCGTTTCAATCACTCTCCTAACCTCAACGGAGGTAATAAACAACACTGATAATACAACTCAACACATGGCAATATTAAAGGACAGCGACGAATTAGAATATTTCACAGTAAATCAAAATCTGTTTAACAAAATAATTTATTGAAATTGAACATTAAGTCCTAATATCCAATAAATTTTGTGAATGATTCGACCTTTCTCGACGATATATAATATCAATACAAGTAGCCACGTACAGAAATTATTTAAAAATATAATCATATCAATGAAAAGTATAAAACTTAAATTTCTTTCTTATTGTTATTATTTAATTTAAGGAAAATGTATATAGTGCAACATGTTTCAGGAACTTAAATATGAGTGAAGTGGTTATCATTAAATCCTGTCAATTACCTAAATTGCAATTTTTAACAAAATCTTCCTCACTTCACATTATAGAGCTACCACGAATTAAAAAAAAATAAAAAAATTAAATACTAGATCTTAGATTTTTGTGATATTCATTACATAGCTATTATTACTTCTAATATGAATTTAAAAAAATATTAAATGCTAGATCTTAGACTTTTGCGATATTCTTTACTTCACATTACAAAGTTACTACTTTTAATATAATTTTAAAAAATATTAAATACTAGACTTTAGACTTTGTAATTCATTTTCAAATAAACAATAAATTACAACTGGAAACATCCCACTGACAAATAACCCAATAATTCACACAATATTTATAATATTAAACACCGGAAAACAAAGCCTTGCAACACAGAGTTGAACAACTCACAATATTTATAATCTTAAACAATAGAAAACACAGACATGTGCAAGACAGAGTTGGACATATCTGTATTATTTAGGATTCACAGACTTGGACATGTCTGTATTTTATTTATGATAACATATATTTACTTAGGAAGCAATTCCATGGCATGGTGTGCGAGGGATAGAATGGGGATGGTGTGCCTGCTCAACCCCTTACTGCCCGAGAAGGCGCTGTAGTATTCCCAGTCCGACGTCGTTTCCATCACTCCTTGCAAGGCTTTCTCTAATTCATTCACCAATTCTGGTTTCTGCTCTAATGCACCTTTGTCCCTCTTCAAAACACCTATCAGGACCTCGATGCTGTACCTCCTGACATTGGGAACCATCTTCGATGGATATGGGTGACTCTCAAAAACCTTCACCAGTTTCAACAACATCAATTCTCGGAACTCATGAGCGAAATCCCATTTGGTCATAAACCGTGCAGCCAATCCTATGGCTGCTTCCTGATACTCGCATGAATGTTTCTCCCTCAATCCTATGGCCACCCGCTTATGCTTATGGTTGCATGAATGTTCTTTCCTCACAAACTTCAGAATCTGATCACAACGCATCACAAAGAAGTTAAGTTAGCCTGTGTACTATAAGAATAAGCCAATCCTATAAGAATAAGTTAATCTGGTCTCAATCCTATAAGAATAAGCCGGTGTACTCAATGATTAAATGAAATTATTTTCAGATCATACTGCAAAGCAAGACTTTAATTTTCAAAAGAAAGGCTGAGATTTGAATACAATCTTCTACCTGCTCTGCCAGTGCACTGATTTCAGTCGGTTTAACGTAATTTGCATCTGCGTATTCAAGCAGATTTCGAAGAATTCTTGCTGCATGAATACCCTTAACGGCGTCGTCCAGCATGGAGATGAGGCTTGCCATTAAATTCGGGTGACGGTCCACCTTAATGCTCATCATTTTTTTACAGTTAGGCTCCGACTCCAGCGAAAGAAGACCCAGGGCTTCTCCTGCTGTCCTCACAAGTTTCTCCTTTTCATCATTATTATTAATTCTCTCCATGAGAAACAAAGAGAAGAGCTTACGCAGAATTCCACCGGTACGGCCAATGCTTTCACGGCCCTTTTGTTCGTGAGCAAGATTTGTTAACGTCTCGATCACCAGGATTCGCAGATCATCTCTTTCTGTGCACTGAAGAACGTTTCTGAGATTGCTTATGGCGAAGACAATCCTCAAGATCCTTTTCCTTAGGTCCTTCCCGGTCGAACCTGTAGTGCTTGTCAGAGTTTTCACGATCTGCAGAGCGAGCTCTTCCACCTCGGTTGCGAAGGGGATCTTCTTATCCCTCTCGATTTCCAGTTGGAAGGCGTTGGGTTCGAATTGGAGGTCGCTGGGTTCTAAGTCTGTGAGTGAGATAATTTTAGGAATTAGCCCTCTGCTGCTGTTGATTTTATGGCGGTTGGAGCGCTCTTCTGCCAGCTTTTTCACTATGGTCAGCCCCAGCGAAACAAAGCCTCCTTCATTTGAGTCGTTTGAGTACAGCAAAGTGGCTACGGATTCCATCAACCCAGTAATGGCCGTCACGCGAACGCAATGCCGCTTGTTCTCCGCCAATTTGGAGATGATCTCTGCAGCCGCTTTTCGAATCTCCTTCTCGTCCACGTTCTTGAAATTCAGCATGTCGATTAGCCTCTCCACAACATCTTTCATGGTTCCGATTGCCCTCAAAGTTCTTTCTGCAAATTGCTCATTTCTCGCAAGCGCGGACAATACTCGAGCACCTGTCAGCTGCCCGTCCGCGCTGCTGGACTGAAGCAACTCCACGCTGTAGGACACAAATTCCATCTTCGAAGCGTCGAAAATGTTACCTTTGACGCACCGTGAATATGTATCATACAGAAAACGTCTGACAGTGTGGAGCTCAGGCTTGTCGAAGTTGAAGCCATAAGCATTGTTCACCTCCTCCAGCAATTTCTTCGCACTGATCTTCCAGTAGGTCTTCTCCAACAGAAACAGAAACGCTTCGGCGAGAGACATGGCGTACAAAATTATGACGGCCGATTTCAGATTCATGGTATCCTTACCTGTTGAACCTACGATGTAGTTATGCCTTAGTAGCCGATAGAGAGACAAACCCACGATTGTCGAAGCGGACAACAATTGCAGGCAGTAGAGAAAACTGACCATTGACATTGAACAACTTCTCTTCTGAGAATCATCATCTTCAGAATCTTCTTCTCTGTTTTCTGAGCTCCAGCATCTGAAGGTCTTACTTGAGATGGAGTAGCAGGTATTATAGAAGCCGCTACCTACCCGTCTAGCTTGCTCGCTGAGAGTTTCCATGGATTTTAGCGTGTTCTCATGGTGCCACACCACCTCTTGGCTTCGGCTGAAGATCCGAACACCTTCTGTGAACAATATTATAGTGACACACCAGAAGTCCACCGATTTTAAATTAGGTGCAAATCCTCCGAGGACGACGGCGGTGGCCCAGAGGAAGGCCAACTTTCCGAGCCCGCTGGCTATCTTCTCCAGAGAGGCAAGCTTAAACGCAAACCAAGTTATTTTATTCTCTGGGAATGCCATTTTGTCTCTGGGCATGACATCCAGAAGTACGTGTGTTTCTGTAACAGGTACAATCCTATGACCGGCTGTGGGATTCTCCATAATATCGCGAAACACAGAACAGGAATTTGTGCTAATATTTATGCCGTAGTCTAACCCGACTGTGCCGTAGCCTAACCCGACTGTTTTTTGCCCTCAAAATTATGGAAATTTCGGCATTATAAATTCAGGTAACAACTTTCAAATTTTGGGTTATCCAGAAGCTTTAAGCCAATGTTCCAATATTTATTGATGCCCTGAAAGAACAAAAAAACCACGTCAATGCCTTGTTCCTGAGTTGTAAAGAGAGAACTACTGTTATGTAAAGCCCGCGGAGAAGCACGCAATTACAGAGCTGACGGAAAGAAATTGCAAGGCAATGGCAAAGAAATGTATGGAGAGATCCGAGAGGCAATTACATAGTTGACGGAAGGAAATTGCAAGGCAATGACAAAGAAATGTGTGTATTGACTTCTCCAAGGGAAAGTTGACTTTTGGAGTAGCGTGCTTCGAAGGTTGAGCTCTCACTGGAAACATTTCAACAAAGTTATGGAAAACAATTCCTGCCCATACGTTTTATCTGTGTGCCCGGCCCACCACAACTTCGTGGAAATGTCGCTTGATCAATGAGAAAATTTAAATAAAGTTAACGAAAGATTTTCCCACCGATTCCTTTTATCTCTGTAGCCTGGCCCAGGCTTTAAAATTGTCGCACGTATACCCGTTTTCACCTTTTTTTTACTGGTTAAATACAGTTTTTTTAACCGGTTAAAGACGTCATTCTGAGTTTGCTAATAATTTTAAAAAGTGTCATAGTCACTGGCATGTAATAGATACCAGAAGCAGAGAAAGTGGTGGCGGGGTGTTTCAGCGTATATATATATTTTTTCCTTTAATTGGAGTTTAATGACAGAAAAGGTTAGTGGTAATAATAATTTAGAGTTTTGGAGTTTAATGAATTTACTGATCGAAAGGGTTAGTGATGGAATAATTTAGAGCTTTGTTTAATTTTAAATTGATGAAAATTATTGTAAATATTTTGATTTAATTATAATTGGTTTATTTTTGCTTTATTTAAAATATAAGTTTTAATGTATATATTAACTTAAAATCTGAAATATTTAGTTCCAATAAATATAATAATTTTAATATATTATTATATATTAACCCTAAAGTGCACGTGTGTATAAAAATTAAAGGAATTTTTCAACACAAAGATCCTTCACAGATTCACACTATCTAAAAAATAAATAGATGTGATTGTGAAAATATATATAGAGAAAGTGTATTCTTACAAGTATCTAGGAATTGATATCCATCACAAGCTCAACTGGAACCATAGCATTGAGAAAAGGATCAATGGGGGTGGAAAGCTTATTTTGGTCTTGAAAATAATTGTAAAACAACAAACCTCGTAATGTGGGATAAAAAGAAGTTCCTCTTTGAAACTTTAGTCACTCCTGTTATCTTATATGGCTGTGAAGTTTGGGGCTGCAGCATCTCCAGAGAATCATGGAGGAAGATTGAGCAAATCCAGAAGCGTTTTATAACTTATAACCTGAAAATTAAAAGTAATACACCCTATCCTATTCTCCTTATAGAAGCAGGTCTTTCTTCTATTGAGAGCCTAGCTATGCTCAGGTTTCTGATGTACAAGCACAAGCTCAATAACATAGACAATCATAGACTTCCTAAGCTAGCTTTAAATTCCAGCCAAAATCACGTAAGGCTTAACCGAGGATGGCATAAGGACACAAGGGCCTGGTTAAACTATTGGGAGATCAATGAGAATGATGCTTTGCAAAACATAAATAACATTAAAGATATTGTTACTTCTAAGTTCAAAGAAAAATTGTGGTGTGAGAAAGATTTAGCGTTTAAAAGAAAATTAAGTTATTATAAGAAGGTCATCAACCCCACCCTTGAAGATCAAAAGTATCTCTCTATTCTAACTAGCTCAAAAAAGAAAATTAATATAACAAAGATTAGAACGAATTCTCATGAGCTCCATAGCGAAACTGGCCGCTGGGTAGTTCCTAAAACGCCATGGATGGAAAGGATCTGCGATATTTGTGAGAATGGGAGCATCAAGGATGAAAACCACTTCCTCTTAGAGTGCCCTGCATACAACCATATTAGATCTCAATTTCACAACCTTTGTTACAATACTGACCTTCCTAGTCTTTTACAATGCCAAAATTATAGTGAACTCGGGAGGCTTCTCTCCAAACTTTTTGAGCATAGGAATAAAATCTTAAATCAAAATAAATAATTTATTATAGTGAACTCGGGAGGCTTCTCTCCAAACTTTTTGAGCATAGGAATAAAATCTTAAATCAAAATAAATAATTTGTCTTTTTAGGTCCGATAGATCATTATTTGGTCTCAGCGGACGTTAACCACCATCATCATCATCATCATATATATATATTTGAAAAAAATTCTAAATATATTTAAATATATTATTGTAATAATTTTGAATTTAAATTAAACAAAATTTATTAAAAATATATTTGAAATTTCAACAAAGTTATTGAAAAAATTTCCTACCCATTCCTTTTATCTGTGGGCCCGGCCCACCACAACTTCGTCGAAATGTCGCTTGATCGGAAGGACTCAGATCTCTCGAGTGGACCAGACGATACGTGTCACCTCTCTGTGGCTCTGTGGCGCTTCCGTGCAGCTGCTGCTCCCGACAGGTAGAAGGGGACGGGCTGCTCTCTCTTTGCCCTCCATGTGAACGCGACAGCCAGATTCGCTTCCGCCACTTGATGAAATAGATAGATACCAGAAGCAGAGAAAGTGGTGGCGGGGTGTTTCAGCGTGTGTATATATATTTTTTCCTTGAATTGGAGTTTAATGATAGAAAAGGTTGGTGGTAATAATAATTTAGAGCTTTGTTTAATTTTAAATTGATGAAAATTATTTTAAATATTTTCATTTAATTATAATTAGTTATAATATTTTATTTTGCTTTATTTAAAATATATGCTTTAATGTATATATTAACTTAAAATCTGAAATATTTAGTTTCAATAAATATAATAATTTTAATATATTATTATATATTAATAATAAAGCGCAGGCGTGTATAAAAACTAAAGGATTTTTTCAACACAAAGATCCTCCACAAATTCACACTATCTAAAAAAATAAATCAGATGGGATTGTGAATATATATAAAAGTATATATTTGAAAAAAATCTAAATATATTTAAATATATTATTGTAATAATTTTAATTTTAATTTTAAACAAAATTTATTTTTTATAAAAAAAAATCTAAAATATATGGGAAAGAAAAAAAATCTAAAATTTTTAAACCATTATCAGCCCATTCCAAACATTATTTGATAAGCTATTCATTGAAAAAACTATATATGGTTTTCGTCATGGTTGTTGATATACTTGTAATATTCATACTTACTCATTATGGTTTCACGCATGAATAAAGATCTATGTATTTGATAAGTTATTTATTGAAAAAACTATACATGGTTTTCATCATAGTTGTAGATATACTTGTAATATTTGTACTTACTCATTATGGTTTTAAGCATGAATAAATATGCATAGATCTTTATGGGTAAGTATTTTATACAAAATATTTTATAATTTGATCCTTGTTCGTTGTGATTATGAATAATTTGTACAACATCATTATGATATTTTTAAGGGATATATAATGTTTATCATGAAATGATATTTTTTAAATTATGGAATGATGTTTTAGGAGCTTCTAAAAGAATCAATCATTATTAAAATTAATGGAAACTTAATTTTTTTTCCGTTAAAATTTGACAATTTAAAAAAAAAATATTATACAATTAGACTACCCCACCATCTCTTCCCTGTATAGGTTCTCTTGTCATCTTGTGCCTATTTCAATCATTATTAAAATTAATGGAAACTTAATTTTTTTTCCGTTAAAATTTGACAATTTAAAAAAAAAATATTATACAATTAGACTACCCCACCATCTCTTCCCTGTATAGGTTCTCTTGTCATCTTGTGCCTATTTCATATAAATTGAAATAAGTTGTACAAAATGCTTATTCATCATCTTTCTTCGCCTCAATTCATGCATTTTATAGTTTTATGATGGTTACAATTAATATGTACAAATTAAATAATAATAATAATAATATAAATTTACTTCTTTTAACATGATTTTTTTCTAAATTAAATTAAAATTTTATTGAAAAATATAATTTCACTTAATTAAGAAAATTGTTAACTATAAAGTATTATATTTATAAAATTACGTTATTTTAATTTTTTACTTCATTCTAGAATTTGAAAGAAGTATATCTTATCTGTTATTTAAACAAGAATATCTTATATATTAACTAAAAAGTAAAAGAAAATCAAACAAATTAAATTTACCCATTTATTAAGCCACATTTAAAAAAATAGATTATATTGATTTCAAAACTTAAATGACATTTAAAATTCTATAAAAATTTTTTTATATAAATTAATTATAATTAAAATTAAGGGTTAGAATTTTAGGATTAGTTAGAATTAATTTTAATTTAATTTAATTGTAAGCATGTAAGATAAGATCAATTAGAATTAGAAATAGAATTAATTATGCCTTTTTCTTTGCTCGAAATGGTAAATGCAACGTTCTCACATTTTATCCATTGGGATTACTGGTATATTGCTCTAGGTTGTCATTCATTTGTTTCTATGTTGGAAAGAGGTAAAGTGCATGAAACTTCCATGGCTCATTTATTGAGGTGTGAGGGTGCATGTTGTGTAAGTTAATAACTTAACATTATAATCAATTTCTTGTTAATCTCCTCCACCAACGAATTATTTGAGCCAGAAATAATCCAGCTAGTATATATAATATCCACTAAGGGAATGTACTACATAGGTTTGAGTTTATTTGGCTTAAGTGCTAGTATAGGGGTAACAAATCTGGAAAAATTGTTGCAGACTTCACCTTACCTTATCCCTTTAAAACTTGTGCCATTCTGCTAGGGTGGATCACAATGACAATGGAACCCTGGTGGAGGGTTTATCCTTAGACCTTGCTAGTTGAAAATTTTTTGTTGTGAGATTGAAGTCCTCTACCTTGGACTTTTCTTACTTTAAGGTGACTGCTAACTTTGTTGCTACCTTCTTAGATTCTACTGTTAGCGCTATGTTGGTTTCTAGATCTTCTTTTGTTGGAACTTGTTATGTGGGAACTCCTTTTGCCATATTTGCTTCATCTTATGTCTTTTTCCTCTCTTTATTCTCTTTTAGTTTAGTTCTATTGTTGCTTCTTTATTAGGCTTTACTTAGTCTTATATAGTTCATTCCTCGGAGCTTGGTTTTCTACCCTTACCTTTCGAAGGTATCTGTTGTTACTTTCATGGTCCTTTATTAGACTCTACTTTCTTTGGTACCTTCTTGTGCTTTCCTTGGAAATGCCTTTGGTTTCTTATTCCATGATGCCTTTTGTTGGGAAAGTGTCATTTTTACCTACTTTCTCTTCTATTCTTAGTATCACTATTTTGCCTTACTATCTTAGTAGTGTTAATTTTCTTGTCATCTCTTTCTTTAACTTCCACTGTAATCTTAAATTGCTTTTTGGCTTTCTTCCAATGATATCCTTGGTTGACAGATTCTTTGTCCATACCAATCTAAACAACTTCTATTGATTGTTACTCATTGTGAAATTATGATGGTAGTGGACCCATTTGCTTCTATTGTCTTGCTTTTATGAATTTGGTGCATGTTCACTTCATGTTGTTCAACTACTTTGGTTATCCTTTATTTTGATTGCCCTTGTCATATGCTTTAATGGTTATTGTTGGTTCCTACTACCAGCTTCCCTTGTCTTTGCCTGTGCTAAAAGCACCCTTACCAGGTTCCTTTCTATTGTTGACGATTGTGTTACTTCTATTTGGCTAATTGGAATTGTTCTATTGTTGACAATTGTGTTACTTATATTTGGCTAATTGGAATTGCAATCATATGTAGAATTGACAGTTGTTATTGAAATACATTTGTCTTTTAGGCTAGTGTTGGATTTCTCCACTGACCTTTATGCTTTTGCATAGAAACAAAAGGAGTGCAGTGATCGATATTTTGAATAATCTAGTACAAAAATATCATTCGTCTTTGTTAGGTTTTTTTATTTGTCTTTGTTCTTGCTCTCTCTCTTGATGTTGTTTTATGTAAGCATTGAGATTAGTACATTGGGAGTACACACTTTGTTCTTGTACTCTTAAATTTTTGCAAGTAACGATTCCTTATACATGTGATAAACACTACCTCATTGTAGAAGGATGATACACTTAACCATAAGCTTCTTGTTGCACTTCATATTTTTGCAACAAAGGCTATCCCTTAGCTAAGGCTATGAATTGAGCACAGGGGATTCATTGGCGAAGCAATATCATACTACGTGGGTTCATATGGGGGGGATATATATTTAGTAAAAAATGACATAATATATTGAGCATATAATAGGGGTTAAAGGGTTTTTATATTAGCAAGTATAAAAAATGGAGCTCAAAGTTAATGAAAAAATATAAAGGGGGATTAAAAATGTTAATGAAAAAATGGATACCTACAATATCTAGTGAAACTAGGGGTTTTTTAAATTGGGAAGATGTATGGGGTACATATTGGTATGGGGTTAGATAATGTTAATTTTAGGGATATTTTCCAATATGTAGTCAAATTAAGGGTAGTATTTAGTATGTCACGAACACACGTGCTATTTCATAGATTCATTGAGTGAAGCCCCCATGGAATTGACAAGGATGAATTTACTCATGAATAGATTTGGAACTCTTCACACAACTTTGACATTGACACTCTTCATTTTTTTCCCTTGGAATTTCTTGATGATGATGAATCCATTTACGTATTGAAAAATGTGTTTCAAAGAAATGTATTGAAAATTGCATTTCAAATAACACATAATTGGGATCTTGAAAGAAAATAACTCATTGAATTATAGAAATAAAATGCCCAGAAGATCCAAAAAGTACAATAGTTAGTCAATTCCTTATGAATGCATTTCTAGAATAAAAAAACCCAAAAAGACGACATGTGTCTTGTCGTTCACCTCGCAGGATTTGGTGTCGACATGAGTTTTGTCGTCCACTCACAGGTGTTGATGTCGACAAGTTTGTCATCATGCGACAAATGTCGCTAATGTCGCTTAGTGACGATTGATTGGAAATGGGTTTTGATGAACTCTAAGTATCAAACCCTAATCTACATCTAAACACCTAACCAAAATCTAAACCTATGCTAAATCCATTTATCTAACCTAAATACCTAAACATTAGTCCTAAAACTTATCAATCATGCTATATCCTAAATCTATACATGACATGCATTCAAACTATGTATTGAAAACCTAACCTAAGTCTCGGCCTATGTTAAATACATTATAAAACATTGTTAAAAATCAAATACACAGGCATAACCACAAACTAATTGCGCAGGCAGTCTAACTGTAGCGGAGGCATGTGAGCGGAATATCATGTAACTATCGGGCTTGGAGTAACCGCAGTCTTGACTGCAGCGGGAACAGCCACTGCCAACCGTCATCATGTGAACGGGTTCGTAATTTCATCACGTAGTCGGGAGTTTAGCTGTAGCGAGAACCATCATCGGAAACTGTAACATGTGATCACCTGTGTTGATAAGCCGTCAGGGCAAACACTCCGCGGGTTAGGTGGGCAGTTACGGTTAGGTGTGGCAACGCTATGTGAGTGCCGGGATAACCGCCAACCGTCATAATGAACGGTCAGCGACACTGCTAGGTGATAACCACGGGCAGTTAACAAAAGTTACATGGGTTGTTTACCCTCCGCCTGGTCAGCCAAATTGTTTGCGGTTTCGGGGTTATAATATGGTATTTTTGGGTTTTTTTTAAACAGTTTGTCAACAAACTTATTCGATGACCATGCCAACCTACCCAGGTGTCTCCTTGCCACTAGACCAAGCTCTAAAACACATCCTAAAGCAAAAAATTCACCTAAAACCTAACCTAAGGTGGTTTTGATTCATTTACAGGCCCATAAGAGGCGGTTTTCCTTCATTGATCAGAGGAGGGTGGTTTTTGACTTTTGCTTGCAGATTCTGGAGGTCATAGGCAATTTTGTTTTCAGTGTTACAGGAGCATCTAGATTCGGAATTGGGAACCGTGACAGGCGTTGGAAAGCTGGTTCAGAGGGCTATCTGATGATAGTGATCAGAAGTGCTTGCATGCATATTTAGACTGATAAAATCTCTGTGTAATCAACTCTTTCTTTTCATTCCTAATAAAAGTGGTCGCCCATCTTGAAAGCGAACCCGGAGACGTAGTCCATCAGGGACGAACTCCATAATCAACTTTCTTGTCTGGTATCGACGTGTTTTTACTGTTTTCACTTCTGTTATGCATCCTAATTGTGTTTAATCCACTGTCGTAAAGTCATCTTCTCAAACAGTTTTCCTCGATTTCTGCACTTTTCAGTTAACATTCAAATCATAAATGGTTAATCACTTCTACATCAGTTTTAGTTTATGATCATTTTAGATCACATTCACTCTTCTATTCTTTTTTTTTAAATAAAAGAAAAAGACCATAATTTATATTCAAAATAAAAAAACGGAAATTATATTTCTTAAATGTCATATAAATATGTAAAATAAAAATTTATAATCATAATATTTTTTAATATTTAGAATTAAAAAATCTTAATTATAATTATAATTTTATATATTTTTTAAATGACATATATAAATAAATGTTTTTTCTTCACTTGGTCGAGATGTCAGGTTTCAGAAACTCTCTTAACCTTACAAATCAAAGGAGGCTATAGACTGCAATTGTAATACAACTCAACACATGACAATATTAAATGCCAACATCGAATTAGAATATTTCATAGTACATCAAAATATGTTTGACAAAACTCGTAGTTCGTGTTTGGTAGTGTATTCAAATTGAACATTAAGTCATTAGAAAATATTTAATACCATGCTTTCAACTTAGTGAATTTTTCATTTTGTTCATTAAACTGTTAAACTGAATGGACCAACATCACCACTTTGAAGTGTACCACTTCGAAAATTACGAAATTCTCAGAGATTCGAAAAATACAAAATTCTTAGACAAATTTTGTGAGTGATTCGAACTTTCTCCACGATCAACAATATCAATACAAGTGACCACACACTCAGCAATTACATAAATTACTTAAAAATAAATAGGCCTTTTTTCTGGGTTTTTTTTTTTTTTTTTCCCAAGGAAAAGGTATATAGTGCCACATATTTTAGGATAATATACATATCTAAATAACTATATATACAAAATTATATCAATTAAACTTGAATATGGGTGAAGAGGTTATTATTAAATCCTCTCAATTACCTAAAATACACTTATTAACAAAATATTCCTCACTTCATAATTCCAAAGTTACCACGTTTAATATCAATTTAAAAAAATATTAAATATCAATATTTTAAATTATAAATATTGAAAGAAAAATTGATAATAAAATCAACTCGTTGAAAAAATATTTCAAGTAAACAATAAATTAGAACTGGAATCAACTAGAATATCCCACTAACAAATAACACAACAACTCACATAATATTTATAATATTAAATAGTAGAAAAAACAGACATGTCCAACACAGACTTGGACATGTCTATTATTTATGATTCATTGACTTGGGCATCTCTGTATTATTTAGGATTCAAAGACTTGAACATGTTTATATTATTTAGGATCCATGTTTGTATTAATTAGAATTCACAGGCTTGGACATGCATGTATTATTTAGGATTCACAGACTTGGACATGTATTTCAGATTCCATAATATTTGAAGCCCATCTAGTTTCACAACGTTGGATTCCTTCAAGAAGATCCAACTTCGCTTGCTGTTGTTGCATAGTAGTCACAGATTATCAAATGCCAACATTATGATCGAGTTGGCCATGTGAAATATCAATGTTTTGATCTTCATCCTTATGAGTATTGTGGTAAGCACACTCATCATTCAAACAGATGTTACAGAAACAAAACTCCTGCAAGAATGAAGATTCACCTTGGACGGATCACTTCTTAGCAATGGTCTTCAACAACTAAGAAGATATGACAGTCATACCAAATAATTTTTTCTCGAGTATTGATTAGTATTGCGGTGAAGGTTTCTTCATCTTCTCACCTTGCATTTGATGGAGGAGGAATTGATGGCCAATTAGCAACTTCGAAGATTCATCATTCGAATATTTATCAAGTGAGTCGGAGCCACAACCTGAACCTGCTACATGAGCATACATCCACAGACAACCATAACCAAATTCAGAGTTGTAGCTAGAGACAGAGTAATACCCCATGAGGATGCCTTTTGTTGGTGGCCTTCCTTAAACCACCACAAGTTGAGATCTCCCTTTTTAGGTTAAGGTTCTTCTTTTCTTTCTACAGGTTGAGACCTCCCTTTTCTAGGATGAAGGTCTCCCTTTTTAGGATAGGAGGACCTAATGGCCAATTAGCAACTTCGAAGATTCATCATTCGAATATTTATCAAGTGAGTCCGAGCCACAACCTGAACCTGCTACTTGAGCATATGTCCATAGACAACCATAACAATATTCAGAGTTGTAGCTAGAGATAGAGTAATGCCCCATGAGCATGCCTTTAGCTAGTGGTGTTCCTTAAACCACCACAAGTGTAGACCTCCCTTTTTAGGTTGAGGTTCTTCTTTTCTTTCTACAGGTTGAGACCTCCCTTTTCCAAGATGAAGGTCTCCCTTTTTAGGACACTAGGAACACTTTCTCTCTCGAAGACTTCAACTTCTAGCCAAATTTGGAGTTGTTCCACAAACTACTTTGTGCTTTAGTTCAAGAGTTGGTGGTCGGCCTTAAACCACCACTGATTAAGACTTTGAGTCCATCCACCTCTTGGTTTGTGGTTTTTTCTTAAACCACCATTTCAGGGAGCACATTCAACCATTGGATGTCATACATTTTTGCATTTTAGCTCTCTTCTTAGACGCTCATATACACCCCTTCGGATGAAGGGGGAATGTTGGACACCTAATCTATTAGGGTTGTGGTGCATTATGTAGTCAATTACTAAAGTCCAAGAAACCCTTGAAAGTGAATCCAACTATTTCAAAATTATATTTATATGTACAATATTCTTAATACAAATTGAACCTATTTTCCAATTATCATTCCATCATAACATCTTCTAAAATAAAAACCAGTGTGTGTTTGTGGCATCTTTGAATATTATTAAACCAAATAATAACAAACATGGAATCACCCAAAATATGTAAGTGATGACATTATTTTTCAATATGAAATAAGAGAAGAAGCTTAAATCTTAAAATTTCTTCATAAATGTTTAAACCCTACTCAACCTCCAAGCAGAGATACCCATATATATATATATATATATATATATATATATAAATAACTAACATTAATAATATTAATTTATATTACATTATTCCCCACATACATACATACATATATATATATAAAACTAACATTAATAATATTAATTTATATTACATTATTCCAAAAATATTTTTATAAAAAAAAATTATATTACTTTAAAAATCTCTTTAAAAAAACTTCCAAACTAATGTTTTGAACAATTTTATGTAATTTGAAGAAAGTCACCTGCTATTTTACCCAATAATTATTCATGCAAAATGAATAATATTTCTTTATATTATTTAATTAAAAAATCTTATCTTAAAAAATGAAAAGCATTTTTTCTTCTATTTTTTTGAAAAAAAACAAAAATTATATTTTTAAATATTATTTAAATGTTATATAAAAATACAAAAAATAAAAATTTATAAACACAATCAAAATTTTTGATGGTAAAATTAAAAATCTTAATTATATTTTTAAATTACATATATAAATGGATGGGTTGGCTGCCCCTGGTTTTAAAAACTTTGCTAATCTCAAGAATAAAATGAGGCCTACAACTTAACACATAAACAATATTAAAGATGAGCATCTAACAACAGCTCAAAATCGCTAACAAAATGTGTAATTTTTTAGTATATTTCATTTCAACATCACATTACTTGCAAATATTAAACACCATACACTAAACTTAACACCTTTTTATTTTTTATATAAAATTATAAATCAACATCACTTTACTTGCAAATATTAAACACCATACACTAAACTTAACACCTTTTCATTTTCTACATAAAATTATTACTCAACATCAAATTACTTGCAAATATTAAACACCATACACTATACTTAACACCTTTTCATTTTCTACATAAAATTACTAAAAAGAATAGATCAGTATAAGACTATGAGGCCCACCACCTAGAAAAATACAAAATTTTTAGAGAAATCATGTTAACTATTTGGCTTTTCTTCACAACCAACGATATCAATACAAGAGGTTAAACACTTATACAAATTATTGAAAACAAATAAACTTATCAACAATTTTATACATATAAATATTGATAGAAAAAACTAATCATAAATCATACAATATTAATTTAATAATAAAATTAATGTTCTATTAGAATATTTTAGAAATCAAATCCCATGATATGTGCTTCTTACCCATTGTCAAATTTATATATAGGAAAAAATGTACTTGCGTTGATATACATTTCTTTGAATGACGACCGCATGTTATGTTTTTATTGGAAAAATTAAGGTTTTGACGAGTTCGGAAATGAAAAGTAAATAATGTTAATGTGTTTTTAAGTAATTAAATACTATTTTGAATTTAAAAATAATAAATTTAATAATAAATAGTTTAGAAATATGGTAAAATTTAAATAATTTTCTTGCCATTTATATAATTAATTGAAAAAAAATTAAAATAATATTTTTTTATAAGTAAAATGTATAATTTAATTTAATTGATTTGATCTAATAGTATTTTTGTTATTGAAAAATTAATAATTAATTTTTTTGTTATTGAGAAATTAATAATTAATTTTTTTGATCTAGTAATACTTTTGTTATTGAGAAATTAAGAGTTAGTAATACTTTTGTTATTGAGAAATTAAAAATTCAATTCCATAGAGAGAAAAAAACATCTTGACCAATTTCATTTAAAAACCGGAGGATAAATAAAATAATAAAGGGATCCCAAACGGCAATCATAGAGGTGACGAAAGGAAATTGGTAGGCAAAGTCAAAGAAATGAGTGTATTGACTTCTCCATGGAAATGAGGGCAAAGTTTCCAAAACAAGATAGAAGATTCCTTTTATCTATGTGGCCCGGCCCAACCCACTACAACTTCGTCGAAAGGTCGCTTGTCATCTCCAACAGGAATTTTATGGCAGACAGTACTTCGCCGTAATAAAGGAGATTGATTTTGCGGATTCTGTTTGTCGTATTCTATTCCGTGTTCAAATTTATTAGGAAAATTATGGTCAAATTTCATAATTTTAAAGGTCTATTTTAACGATAAAACCTCAATTTGAACCTTCTCACTGCGGTTTTTACCTTTCAAAAATATTATCCGAAAATTTCGTAGTGCCCCGGCCCCACCAATCCATCGTCTTGAATACATTTTAAAGATAAAAACTATTTTTATCTTTCAAAAATATTATCTAAAAATAAAATTAATATTAAATTTTTACATAATATTTTTGATAATTTAATTTATGAAATGTTCGGATTTTTAAAATTATTTTATTTTAAATGCCGTATTTTATATTTAAACGTCCTTGACTGACTTTAAAGAAGGGTTTCTGATTTTTAGTCCCGGGCAATGAGAGTGTTTTAACTAATTTTATGGACTTTTTGATTTATTTATCAATTTTTTTAAATTTATTTTAGCCAAAGTGTGATATTTAGCGTTTAGGTGATATTGACCTGAATGTTTAAAGAGACTCTCCTTAGTGAGAGGCGGAGAGATTGCCTCTTGATTAATATTATGCTAGTGCGCTTTTGTCCAACCAATACTTTTATCAAAATTCGTATTACAAGATCATCATTAATTAATCTCGAAAAGATCGTTAATGTGATTTTCTTATTCATAGTTAGACTCACAGATGCAGATTTTGTGTTTTCTCGTGTGTATTACGACAACATGATGGTCTTCCACTAGATGCGAAAAGGGCGCGAGGAAATTGTCTGACTAACCGATATGGAAAAACTTCATTTTCTCATCTAAGAGATGCGGATTTTCTGTTTTTTTTCTGTGTATTACGACAATATGGTGGCTGCTGGTCTTCCACGAGATGTTGAAACTTTGGAAGTTTGGGCCGCCCAGATGACAAGAAGGCGCCGGGGAAAACTTTGTAAGAATGTTTAGGGGTCCTCTTCAATCTCATTTAAAAATATTATCTAAAAACTTCGTACACTTACCTTTCATGTGTGGGGCCCGGCCCCACCACTCCATCGTCTTGAATCCATTTTAACGATAAAAACTCGACTCAAACCTTCTTTCTGCAAATTTTTACCTTTCAAAAATATTATCTAAATCGTACATTTTTTTTTTCAGCATTTTTAAATCGTACACTTACTTTCCAAGTGTGTCCTTTAGAGGTGGAAGAGTCATCCCGAAAGTTATGGAAATTCCGGTTATATTTAGAGAAAATTTAACAAAGATATTTGTAAATTCAAGTTATAATTGTTAAATTTCAAAATTTTAGGTGTCCTACATGTTTTTATGGTGCTGAATCCTTTTCCACCATCAAAAACAAGATTCAAACATTGCCTCTACAAGATTTTTTGCCCAAATTCCAACCACTTTTAACCGTCCAAACAATTCCTTGACCTTACTCCGCTTTAGTAGACAACTCCCCTTCAAATGTGTAGCTCGGCCCCACCACTCCATCGTCGAAAGGTCGGTTGTCATCTTCAACGGGGTTTCATTATGGGAGTCCACGTTCTTTATGGGAGGAGAATCGACTTAACTTCTGTGGATTGTACCGGCCTCCAAAGCGCGTCAACTTATCCAGTTGATTTGGTTCACCGCGGGTTTGGAATTTGGTTTACATTGACTAGTGATATTTATGTCTAAACTTTAGGATTTTTATATCAATGGTTTTAAATTTTTTAGATTTATTTAATTAATATTTTTTTTAGAGATTGGATTCACTGCGTATTGGAACTCGGTCTTACTTTTACTAGTGATATCAATTTCTTCACGTTAGTTTTATTTTTTTTTTGAAGAGTTAATTAATATTTATGTCTAAACACCGAGTTATAAAAATATTTCAGGTAAAATTTTATTATATAAATGTTAAATCTCTTATTTATTATATCTTTTTAAATGTTTGTTTACTACTTATTACTATTAATTATTTGAATTAATATAAATATTTAATATTTTAAAAGTAATATAATTTTTTTTTAAAAGTATTTTAAATATAAATAAAAATTAATAGTAGGCAAGTAAGGATGATACAAAGATGTTTAATCTTTGTAAATCATTGAGGAATATAGAAAGTTGTTAATGTTATTGTTATCACTTAGGAATTCTAATGCCAAAATTTCTCATACTAGTTTGATGATAAGGGTCGGTGCTAGTCTAAGTTTGATCTTTGTTTTCCTTAGAGTCTGAGTCTTAGGGGTCTTGAGTCAAATATGCATTCTCATTCATCACTGGTCATTCTCATTCATCACCAGTCTCATAGCCATGTGTCAGTTTTGTTTAAAAGTTACTATGTGCCACAAAGCCCTTTAGGTGATTTCGTAGCGCATGTAACCATTTTGAAGTGTTTTCGCAGCGCATAAATCCTTTTTAGCAGTTTCGCAGCGCAACAGGTTTTAGGTGATTTCGCAACGCGATATGTTTTAGGTGATTTCATAGCGCATAATTCAAAATTTACATTGACTGCGCTACGAAATCGGATATTCGTGCATTTCGCGGCGAATCTTTCCTAACTGTCAAATCTGTCAAGTTAAGTTATAGTTGCGTCATTCATTGTCAGTTTATGCACTCCACATATCATGTCCAACCGCTTATCTCCATCATTACAGCTGCTAGGTACATTGGTACACACGGATTACAAGTTCCAAGAAAAGCCAGGTATTCACAGTCTTAATGATGATTGTATTCGTTGCATGAGGAACAAGCCAACAAGTTTTCAATTTGAATACATTGTTATCAAGGGAAGCAGTTATCAAGCGAGGCAGAGATTGAAGTTTGAGCAACAACAGTGTTTCAAACCTTCATGGAGGGATCGGCAGAAAGAAAAGACCACAGATCAGGCAGATGTTTGAGAAACGAACTTGAAGGGTTAGACATAACCTTGAAGAACAGAGAAGTCGAGCATGCATTTGTTGGAATTTTTGTAAGAAACTCCAGGGAGGTCATGCACAAGTCACCAAGGAATTTTCCCTGAATTTCATAGGACTAAACTCAAAGGTTGGTATGCTGGAATTGCAGGTCTCACCAGACATAATATCCACAGTTACGGAGATTCCAAGAGGGCAAGAAAGAATCTCCTTAAAGAAATCTCACTTCAATTAAGGCTATGTTTCAAATTTTGATGGTTTTGCTTAGTATAATCTTTCTTGAAGAATCATACATTTCCATTCAGTTTTGAAAGGCCTTGGAGTAGTTGAAAGAATGTTTAAATAGAAAAAGGCTCAAAATGGCAAAATTTTGGTTGAAACTGTGTTTCTTGGAATAACACAGCAGTTTCGTAGCGCGCTACAAAACTGCTGAAGATGATGACTAACGCTCAACAGTTTCGTAGCGCGCTACGAAACTGCTGAAGCTACACAATCTAATTTCAGTCAACCGATTTTGAAATACAAGCGGAAATTTTGAAAAGGGAATATCTTCAAGGGATCATCTAAAGCTATCAACTTTCAACAAGGTCAAGACAGCTGGAGGAAACATGTATTCGAATCCAACTCTAAACTTTTTGTCATAAAGTGAGCACATTTACTACAGTCCAAGATATGTCAGACAACTTGGAAGAGATTTTTCCTTCACACATGAAAGAGGTTGACAGCACATCAAAGACGTGGCAATCTGTTATATTTTGGATAATCAAAGATAAAGGGCATGGTTCTTTGGATTCGAACATTTTTTGAGGCAAACCAAAGGCCGATAAACAGGGGTAGTTTCCTATGTTTCAGGGGCAATGGAGAAGATGTGACATTGAAGACCAGCATGGAGCTTTGAACATCCACCACAGCCAAACTAAAAAGGGACCAGATGTCAAAGAATGAGAATGATTGTAATTAAGGCTATTATTAGCATAATATGGAGTTAGACTCCTACTTGATTTAGATCTCTAGAAAGTCTAGTTGCAGTTTGTTACATTTAATAGGCAGTTAAAAGTTGAACATGTGTCATTAGAAATAGATTTCGAGTTCCCCTCATGTTTTAGGAGGAATCTCAGTCAGGTAGAAGAACTCTATATATAGGAGAAAGGGAAATGTAATAAGTGTTGGAAATTTATGTAAAGAAGATCTGATATTTGGCCTATGTAAAGACTCTGTTTTTCTGGTAATACAGTACTGGCTTATGCTTCTCAAGAATCATATAGAGTTCAATATATGAGTTTCTTTTGATGTCCTTTCATGTTATCTACAGTGTTATGAGTACTTGATTACTTAGAAATCACTTGCAGTGTTCTAATTTCTTTCATATACTCGTTGACTGTCTTCTTTGTGTTTGGTGTGCTCTACCAATATTGAAATCTGAATGCCTTGATTTTTATGCTAAGCCAATCCAATTGTTAATACTAGATCACATATGACTCCATAAGCTCAATGGATACTTGTTAATTTTGTTTCCACCATTTTCATTTTTATTTGTTTCACAAAGAGTTAGCCATCTTGATCATAATAAAAAACCTTTAATCCTTTGAGAGAGCCCTCTCAGGCTAAGGAGGCTAAGCCTTAGCTAAAAGATTGGTTTGAAACAGTTACTTGAAGTCTTCCTGTACTGCAGCCTTCCAGGGCCTGATTTTGAGATAACAGTTATTTTGCAAAATCATTTGGAATATAGAAAGATAACAATTTGTAGAGAGGTGGTTAACCCTAATTTAGAATATTAAAAGTAATTTTTGGTCTTAAGTAGAAGAAAAACATTGCTAAAATATAAACCAATTCGAGTTGCACAACAAAATTGTAAAGCCGCTACTTAACCCTATTATCTTACATTGTGTTAATAACAAACCAAACAAATGGTTGTTCTATGTGCTTGCTTCTGATATGTATTATTAGTATACATAAGAGGCATGCTTATGCTAGCTATATATCCAAGCTAGCAATAATGTGCTAGTATCTTCTAGCTTATTATGCTTGACAATTAATTAATAATTAAGCTTGATTAGTGAATAAGCTAAGATTAATTTTAAGCTTAACTAACGATCAAAACTTAGGTTAACTTTAAGCTTGCTTAATAGTTAATAGGATTAAACCCCATTAATAATTAAGCTTATTAAGCTTGCTTAATAGTTAAGTTTGATTAGTGGTTACTTAACTCTCAATCACCACTTATAATTATTAAATTATGATTTATAATTATTACATTATATTTAAACATTGATTATTTAATATTTAGTTGAATGGATTCTTGTGATTCCATAACATTGACTCGCATGATTAAATATTAATATTTTATTCTTATATTATATTGCTGATTGCCAAGTTGTCTCCTCAAATTAATTTGAGGATGGGGGGAAGGGAGAGTTATGGCATATATTAAGTGGGTGGCAATTATGATGGGTGATTGACATTCATTTTAAGGGGAGGCATAAGTGCAAGGAGTGGGGAGGTCAAGTGGGATCGTGCCTTTGGTATTTTTTTAATTGGTTTGGGCCATGTGGAGGAAAGGGTGAGAAGTAGAATCGAGAGGAAGGAAGAAACCAGGAGAGGTAAAATATGGACTTAGATAGTGAAACTGTAGTGGGAACAACATTGGACTAAGAGCTCAAGTGCACTACAATTGTGGTTGGACTTATGCTCAGAAGGCTAGGGAACTTGTGGATGTTCGCTAGGGTAAGAAGTGGGATAAACTTTCCTAGTTGGAAAGGTGGCATATTCAGTCGGGTAATCCCAACACGAACACTACAATTGAGCCACAATAACCAAGTATTCTTATTGGTATTGAGTAATTTATGTAAATTTCCCATAAATCAAATTCTTTACAGGTTTTTAATGCTTTTGATATGTTGTAAGACATACACACACGAATGCATGCACGTGCACACACAAACATATAGAATTGTCAAATATGTTTTATTTTATTTTTTTCTTTGAAATTATGTGACAAAAAACTGTTAATGGGTCTTACACGTGGTATTAGAGCCAAATTCAAAATATGGATCCTAAACCCACTGCAAAAACTTACATCTCATATTAGGATTCTCTTACACTAGAAAATTCTTTTCACTTAATCTACATGACACTATTCCATTTATAAATATCTCTTGTTATACTATATAAATCATCACAGATTGCCAATTTTTTCATTTGGAGACAAATATTTTCATAATCCCCCATGAATTATTTTTACCGTCACCACATTATCTAAGTATAATCAGTTTCCTTTTATGAACAAACTCAATGTATTCTTGAATGGGTGGAAGGCCATGTGTTGATGGTTCAACAACTTGGCATCTAATAAGCTACACAATAAATATAAAACCAATGATTGTTCTTTGTGCTTGTTTCTTCATCATATATCAAAAGTGAGTAAACGAATCCACTCCCAACTATGATGTAAGAGGAGCTTGAATTTCACTCCCTGTTGTTGTTAGAAAAATGAAAAAGAGTAGAGAAATATTATACACAATACAAATCACTAACTGTGATATCTTTATTGATCACAATAGTTACAAATATATAGGACATTAATCACTAACTTTGACACATCTAGATCATGCCTACAACTCATACATAGGAAATAACAAAATCTAGATTGGCGCTTGGGAACCCACAATGACAACTCATGATAACACATAGAATCATTACTTCCAATACCCTCCCTTAATACTTACATGAAAACATTAAAAACACATATTACAACAACAAGGATAATCTATGTCTTCCACGATAAGAGTCGTCAAGTAATGAACCATCCTATGGACCAACCACCATCTGTCAAAGATTTCACTTTCGGTCATTTACTAGTTTGCTAGGATGGAGGTATGGATACTAAATGTGTTCAAAAGTTGATCAAACAACCTGACCTCACTAACACACAAAAATTGATGTTTCGCACACTAGGGCTTCCAGTTTAAGAATCACCAACCCTTTTCATAACCAATAAAAACACACAAGAATTGATGTTGCAAACACCGAGGCTTCCAGTTTAAGAACCATCAACCCTTTTTATAACCTATAGAAACACGCAATCACCAACCACCAAAACATATAGAGACAGAATCAATCACTACCCTTTATTGATATGTGCAAATGAGAACAAATATAATAATAATAACTTTACATATTGGTATTTTCCATCAGATTTGATGCGTTTGGATCTCAATCTATGGATAAAAAATATCATGATATTTTATTAGTTCAGATCTAAAATGAGAAATGCGGACATTCCACCTGTATGCCACAACTTTACATCTTGCACCATCTAATAATCTCGAGAACCACCATTTAAAACATGTAGACATTGCTCTCAATTGTAGATCCACGCTATATCAAACCAAATATATGTTGATTCAACTTCTTCACAATCAGATCTCCTATTCTTTTACAAAGATTTTTCCACAATGGAGCTTCACACAATACCAACAACGCTAGATCTTCACAATTCTCCTTTGCATGCAACGATCCAAAATTCACCCACAAATCAAATTTTCACACAAAAGACTCACACAAACAATCAATCAAACACTCTATTAAAATAATCTATGTACAAAGGAGTATCATGGCTAAAATTGCATGATCTCAGCCCCTCTCGTGAGAGAGTCAGGGCTCAACCAACTACAATACCATGTTAGAAAAACGAAAGGGAGTAGAGAGAGGCTATACACAATAAAAATCACTCACTGTGATATTTGTACTGATAACAATAGTTACAAATATATATGATATTAGTCATTGACTTCGACACATCTAGATCACGAATACAACTCGTACATAGGAAACAACAACATCTAGATTGATGTTTGGGAACTCGCAATGACAACTCATGACAGAACATGGTAGCATTACTTCCAATAGTTGTAAAAGGAGTCTGAATGTCCTTAGAGGAGAGGACTCCAATGTTGTCGAAAAATATTGGTCAAAAGAGATTCTAAAATGTTGTTAAAAGGAGTTGGTGGAGAGCAAGATTGTATGAGACAGACTATCATAATTATCTTTCACCCATACTCCTTTCCATTTATAAACAATGTAATATTTACAATTAAATTTTACATGTTTAAACCTTTTATATATATATATATATATATATATATATATATATAGATATAATTTCCCAAAAAGGACGATAATTGTGACTGGATTAACTTTTCAGAGTCACAAGGAACAATGTAATTATAAAAAGTTTTTTCTTATTTTTATTACATTTCCTTTTTTTATTATTAGATTTGATAATATACTTTATTTTATTTTATTTCAATTTTTTATATTGTGATTTTTTTTTTTAAATGTTGTTTGAATTTAGAAATGAATTTAATATTAAAAAAAAAAAAATATTTAAGATAAGAATTTTGTACATTATATAGTTAAATTTTACAACTTTAAGGAATTCTACGTAAAATTAAAACAAATTAACCAAATAATTTTCTTATAAAAGTTAAAAAAACATCTCATAATTAAATTTTACTTTTGCTAAAATGACATCACCAGTTAAAAGAAATTGTATTAATTACAGAAATGGATGATTGGCCATAATCACCAAGTGTGCTCTTTGAGGCAAATAAATCAAGGGATAAACTTACCCACTCCTTTATAGGTATATAGGTACACACACACATATATACCGGAAATAAGTTTTACCTGCTTCATGTTAGATTAAGTGTTTGGTGACATGCCCACTCTGTGTGTAGCAGATTGTCCCACTGAGTAGTGTCAGGTTAGGTGTAATGCCTTCACTACCTAAATACTTTAATCATTAAAAATGCATGGGAAAAAGTGTCTCTTTGTGGGACGAAGGGGTGGTTGTCTCATCGAGATGTTATCCCATCCACTCGGTTTCAAATCCGATGTGGGGAATCATGGACCATCATAGTAAGGATAGGCGTCCTATTGGAGTTTGGGATCCCAAGCCCAGTTTCTAGTGGTCTCTGAATGTCTCAGTTCTAGGTTGAATTATGAATTTATGATATATGTGGCTTGCGAGTTGTTACATATATCTAGGGAGGTTGTTAGTTGCCCATTAACCATTTAACCTTTTAAAAAAAGGCACGGAAAGAAGTGTAGTGGAATTCTGGAAACTTGAGGAAATGAAAATTTGCATTATGTAATTGTGAATATGTATTTTTCATTTTTTCCCTCTTTTTATATCATTACCATCTAAGACAAACATCCACTTAAGAGGGATCTATTTCTCAATAGAATGAGCACATTGTTGTAGCGGATACAACCATCCTCCAAAATTTTGCCTTAATTTCGTTTTGGAGCCTCCCTACCAACCATCCTTAGTAGCATGTTTTGCATTGTCCAAGTACATAGGCTTCAACTAAGTTTCAGTGGCCTGCTAGCCTATGCATGTCAACTTGTTTTCCTCCCATTCGCGGGCTGACATTCCAAACTTAGTCATTTTTCTGGCTAAGGTGCTCACCTAGAAAATTACGGAATTCAGGAGGGGAACCAAACTTCCCTCCAGAAATTGTGAAATCCTACTAGGCTGCCTACTAGGCTCTAGAAATGCACAATCCATCCAGGCAACATTCCCTCTGAAAAATGTGCAATTCAACCCAGCACTGGGCTTCAGCTCAAAAATTGTGCAATTCTTACTGACAGCCAGGGCTTTAGTCCAGGAATTGCGCAATGCAAGAGGGACAACCAGTCTTGCTCGACCTAGAATTTGCGCAATTGTCTTTCCGAGGCTTGCAGGTTGTTGCATGTTTTTTTCAGGTTGACTAGTTCCCCCCAGGATTAAGCAATTCTGATTTGCATGCATCGACTACTTTTCTCGAAAAAGGAAAAGGGAAAAAGAAAAAAGCATCCATAGATTTTAGGGATATATTTTTTAGCAGCTGGAGGTTACATGCAAAGATCATTTTTGAAACTTCTCGCCAAGTGTCGTTTTTTCCTAGATTTGTGGCATGTGCATCATAAGCCTCATCCTTATCAAACTTATTTATTCGAAACTGCAAAGCTCATTGCTCACATCGATCTTGGAGCTCTGACATCCCATATCGCATCTAAGAGTCTTCGGCACATTTAACTCTACTTTTTCTCGGTAAGTCTGTTTTTCATGTGTTTTTCTAATTTTCTTTGTACAAATGTTGTTTGCTTGGTTTTGTTGAATGCCTGATGTCGTTTTAATGCATGTTAGCTTGTAGAAGAAATGTTTCAAGTTTTTCATTGCATTTCACTATTGTTGCATGCATGACATTGTTTCTGCACTTACGGTCATTGTTGCGATGACTCGCTTCACACACATGCATGTTTCCTCATTTTCTAAATCCTGCACTCACTGTTTGCATGCATGATCACTCACTCTCTTTTACACTCAGCTTCACCATGCATTCAAAACTTTTCATGTTTTTAGTCCGCCATCGATAGGTCTTGGCTGCCTTAGCCCCGACCTTGCCTTGCCCAGCTAGCAATGCACATTTATAAGAGTGAAGGCTCTACCTTCCCTCCAGAAAATGCGCAAATCTGGCCCAGCACTGGCCTCGAGGCTTTCTTTGCACAATTCTAGGAGACATTTCCATGCTAGCCCCAAAAATTGCGCAATGTAGTTTGTTGGGTTTGCATGTCATTAATTTCACAGTTTCAGTCCTCAACAGGCCAGGATGGAAAGTGCGTTGCACAGTTCCAATAGTCACTCATCCTCCTGACAACCCGGACTGTGCCTTGTGCAGTTTTGGCAGTCATTCTCCTAGCCTCCCAGTGAAAATTACGTAATCTTCCGAGTCAGTCACCCAGATATGTTGCATGTCAGTCCTCAAAGTCGTTTTGGTTTTCAATTGACAAATATCTTGCCATGAGTGTTGTTATTTCTCCAGGTATCACAGGCATTCATCCGTCTCTCAAAACTACAGGTACAATGGCCTCTAAGAGCGCAGTTTCAAAGGACACCGTCGAAAGTGCAACTGGAGATGTTGTTGTGTAAGCGTCTGTGAGCTTACCTATCTACGAAGACACTAAGTTGTTCATAGACAATGATATCAAGTTGAAATAGCAAGACATCAATGAAACCTTCTTAGGCACATTTGAGGAAAATCTGGAAGACCATAGGGTCTATGTCAACATTCACACTCGTTTGTACCATATTGCATGCAGGTATCCTGCGTTTCCATGCGCAGACATGATCCACTGGATTGTCTCACATACTAATCCTGAGACAATGGTGTTGAGCAGTGCCAGTTGAACACAACTTGCTACCTTCAGGGAGAAGGACTTTTAGGAGATGTATCACTTGCCACAGTCGGTAATCACAATGGAGAAACCCTTTAGCAAACCCATCAACAGTGCAAACTCAAGAGAGATCTTGAAGAGTTGGGCAAAAGAGCCAGCCAAGTTTAGGAAAACACCCAACTAGGTTTACAAGACGAAGATACTACATAAGGCATATTAATACTTGGTCATCTTTGCATGCCGCTTATATGGCCAAGAGAGCACAAAGACCTTTCCGCAGAGTTTGGTGATTGTGTTGGACCAACTTGCCAACGAAGGAAGACCTTTCAACTAGTTCGACATGTTGGCTCGCAGGTTGAAGGAATAGGTGACAAAAGCCCGACATCCACCTAAGGTCCAACAAGCAAATATATACATGTCCGCTTACATACAAGTTGCAGTCTGTGCCCGTCAGCAATTCACATGATTGGGTTGGGCATGGACACCTTCGGAAACCTCTATGCACACTTATTACAAATTGTTCTCTAAATGCAGCTTCTATGGAGTTATCATACAATTTTCAGACCACTTTGTCACCTTGGTGTATCACATGTTATTTGAGAAGGATCCACCTTACATGTCGTAGGCTACAATGGAGGCATTGATTGACATAACAGATTGGTATGCCTCACCCCTTGGCACCTTCATACGTATGTACATCACGGAGAAGTCTGCGCATGTTTTACTAAGGTTTTCCATGGACAATCTTGTCATGCAAGAGGCGTTATATCACATCTCGATAGGGTTTCAGTGAGACTACACAGGAAGAAGAAGGCACCTTGGCTAACTCTTCCTTTGCGGAGTGGGTTGTATGAGATACGAAATCTCAAGCATGCTAAGGCCGAGACGAAGGAGTTCAAGAGATTAACCTTCAACGCCAGAAGTTTCAATCCATATGACTTGAATTGCTTGGTGAAGGAGCAATGTGCGAGAGTGAAATTTCCTTGGATCCATGGGGCATGTCATTGGCTTGAGGAAGACCCATGGAGATACTACTATCACTTATCTAGGCTCAATGAACCGGTTGGCATAGCTACAGAGTGGTTAGCAAAGCAGAGGGAAGTAGTATCTCAGAGAGTAGTATCATGAGCAGCAGTAGAGGGTAGCAGAACTTCTCGTGACAAAGGAAAGAGAAAGATTGTTGGTAGTCCAGAGGCATAACAAAGTTACAAGCTCAAATCAGATACACTTGTGTTAAAAGTAGCTTTGGAGATTGAGGCTAAGAGGTGACAACACGACAAGAGGATCGCACAAAGGCTAAGAGAGAAACAAAGGATGGAGGAAACATAAAGGGAGTTTTAAGAGTTGAAGCGATGACTCCGGGAAGAACAAGAGTTGCGCAGAAGAGAGAAGGAATCACAATAGAAACATGTACAACAGGAGGCGCAACATGCACAAAGTGATGAAACTGTGCCCATACAGGTTATAGACTCATCCGAGGAGCTGGCACAGAGCAGATAGGGTGAGTAGTCGCAGGAGCTGGACTTAGCTCAAGAGATTAAACATATGATAGAGTAGATGGACATGAATATGGTTCAGCCAGAGTTAGATCAAGATATTGACCTCATGCCTCAGAACTAAGAGGTTACCCCAACGACTTCACCAGATCCGGAAGCAGAGAAAGTCCTAAGCGATCAAGGAGACATAGAGATCCTTGGAGACAATCCGGAGGCGAAGATGCACAACATATATTTCGACGAGTCACAACACAGAGTTGTGGAGTCATGCAGACTTCCCACTCTGGATGTTCACACATCTCCTGCGCAATTTGAAGAATGAGTGATCATATCCGATGTGCACAAGCATCCAACAACATTGGTCGATGCTACCAGAGTATATGCCGAAGCCACCAACTCGAGTGTTTGATTCTTGATAGCTGAGAATGATCGTATGGCTAAGGAGTTACAAACAACCAAGAACGGAGGAGAACAGGTTACATCATCCCCTAGAGCAAAGTTGAAGAGAGTGATACTGGATGAAGTATCAACCCTCGAGGCAGTCATGCAGATGTTGTATTCCAGATTCGTCACCGTGAATAAGTGAGTTGTCCATCTCAACGGTTGGCAGCAACGCTGTGCTAGGAGAGCACACATCTTGTCAAATTTTCACACTGTTGTCAGTCGCATGCAAACATGGACAATGAGATACAAAGGAGCCCCATTGCATTTTCCAAAGATGATGAAGCCAAAGGCGGTTGAATTGAAGGCACACATCCATAGTCAGATCCAGAACTATGAGGAACTCTTGCATCTCATCACTAGTGTGCAGGCTTCACATGCATGTGTGTTCAGAAGCATGGATGTCATTGTGCGCACACATGTGATCCCATCCATAGGCACACTCATCGAGGCAAAGTCAAAGCACCAAGTCCGACTAGAGATGGACATGTACTTTGATGAGATGATGCACATAGCCACCAACGTAGACTTGGAGATCAACACAAACACTACGTATCAATATGTTGTTGGTCTGGCTGCACTCAAGATTATGATACGCATGTTATCAAACGAGTTGGAAAGAGGTGCCAAATCAGTGTACTCGGATGCAACAGAGGCAAGAGTTGGCTTTCAGCTGGATGTCACCATTGAGCATGATATTTCAAGTAAACAATAAATTAGAGCTGGAGTCAACTAGAACATCCCACTAACAAATAACCCAACAACTCACATAATATCTATAATATTAAATAGTAGAAAAAACAGACATGTCCAACACAGACTTGGACATGTCTATTATTTATGATTCATTGACTTGGACATGTCTATATTATTTAAGATTCACAGAGTTAGACATGTTTGCATTATTTGTAGGTTTTAAACGCGTATAGAAATTACCTGCATACGAATTCTAAATCACAGAAAAAATAAACAATGCGAGAGCATAACACATAAAACACATATACACAAAGATTTTCCCCTGGATCCCAAAACTGGGACTACCAGCTTGATTTTTCATTATATTCCTTTCAATGTTACAATACATATTTATGTATGTCGAAGCATCCAATACCATGGACTGAAAACCATCGCGTCCAAAACCATGGACCGAAAACCATAGGTAGGTTCGCCCAACCTAATATAGGGTCCAAAATTTTTTTTCCCCGGGGCGTTGCCCTGGACCCCGTAGAGGGGGGCTACCCACCCCCCTCAAACCCCCCCAGACAAGGGGGGCTGCCGCCCCCCTGTCACCCCCCCGCTGCGCAATCGACGCAACGAAGGGGGGGCTCCGCCCCCCCTCTAACCCCCCGGTTCACTACGTAGGTTACTCGTGGAAAGAATATAACACAACCCAACAACCTCCCACTTGTTGCTTTCTTTCCACAAGGGGCCACAGGAGAGCTTAGTCATTTTTCTAGCCCTGAAATGCCCATTGTTTCTCTACACCAAGAGAACATCTCAGAGCTCACAGATTTTGTCAATGCATCTGTAGTATTCTTCAAAGTGTCCACCTTTACCAACAACACCTTTTTGTCTTCTATCATATCCCTCACAAAGTGATACTGAACATCAATGTGCTTTGTCTTTGAATGATAAGCAGGGTTCTTTGCCAAGAAAATTGTACTTTGGTTGTCACAGTCTATTCTTATAGCTCCCTGTACTAACCCCATACTTGAACACAATCTCTGCAACCAAACTGCTTCCTTGCTTCCATGAGTGGCTGCCATGTATTCTGCCTCTGTAATTGATAGTGCCACTACAGATTGTTTCTTACTCATCCAACTGACTGCACCTCCAAATAGGTTAAACACATACCCACTTGTAGATCTTCTCTGATCCAGATCTCCATCCCAGTCTGCATCAACAAAGCCACGAATATCCGACACTCTGTCCAATCCTGGTCTTCCTTGGTAGCACAAACCATAATCACTAGTGCCACGCAAATGCTTGAAAACCCGCTTCACTGTTGTCCAGTGCTCCTTCCCTGGTTTTGACATAAGCCTGCTCAATACTCCCACTGCATGTGCAATGTATGGTCTAGTACAAACCATTGCATACATCAGGCTACCGATTGCACTCGCATATGGAACACGGGACATGTCCTCTTCCTATTCTTGTGTCTTGGGACACTGTTCAACAGATAACCTCACACTTACAGGAATAGGAACCTTCACCGATTTACTATCCTGCATATTAAACCTCTGCAGTATTGTCTCGACATACTTCTTCTGGTTTAACCAGAGCTTCCTCTTTGCCTGATCTCTTTTAATTTCCATGCCCAAAATATAGTTAGCAGCACCAAGATCTTACATGTCGAATTTGGAGGACAATTGGGTCTTCAAATCCTGGATAATTTCTTTGTCATTTCCAACCAGCAACATATCATCCACATACAAGACCAGATAAATAACACGACCGCCAATTAATTTAAAATACACACAGTGATCTGCTTTGCTTCTAGTGAAGCCAAGTCCCCGTATAAATGTATCAAATTTTTGATACCACATCCTTGGTGACTGTTTTAACCCATACAGAGACTTCTTTAACTTGCATACCAGTTCTTTCTTACCCTTCACCGCAAAGCCTTCAGGTTGCTTCATGTAGATTTCCTCTTCCAAATCCCCGTGAATGAATGATGTCTTCACATCCATCTGTTCTACCTCAAAATCAAAAGCAGTAGCAACAGATAAAAGTAACCTAATAGAAGTTACCTTGGCAAAAGGAGAAAAAATATCACCAAAATAAATTCCCGACACCTGGGAATAACCTTTTGCTACCAACTGAGCTTTGTATTTCTCCACCTTCCCTTCTGCATTTTTCTTCTTTTTGAACACCTATTTGCTGCCAATGGGTTTCCTTCCAGCCAGCAACTCCACCAGATCCCAAGCCTCATTTTTGTGCAAAGATGCCATTTCATCAACCATGGCCTCTTTCCAAAGTTTTCCATCTTCTGAATCTACGGCTTCCTTCACAGTTTTGGGATCATCATCAGTAACAAAGGGATCATCATCAGTAACAAACAAAGCAAAATTTGAACAGAAAGCAGAACGATTATACCTTTCTCGCTGCCTTCTTTCTCGAACTGATCTTCTCACAACCGGTGTTTGTGGCTTTTCAGCTTCTGATTCCTCCTCTGCCATAGAGTCTGATTCTTCCTCCTTTAGCTCAAACTTTATCTTCTCAGGTTCCTTTGGTTAGACTTCATGCTTAATAACATCTTTTACCTCTCTGAACACCACATCTCAGCTGTACACAACTTTCTGTGTGACTGGGTTCCAAAGCTTATAACCCTTTAAACCATCCTTATACCCAATAAAGATGCACTTTTCAGATTTACTATCCAACTTGGTTCGTTTTTCCTTTGGAACATGTACATATGCATCACATCCAAATACCCTCAAATGTGAAAGAGAGGGTTTCTTACCAGTCCATACTTCTTGTGGAGTCTTATCCTCCAACGCTGATGAAGGTGACCTGTTGACTAGTAACATGCAGTATCCACCGCCTCTGCCCAGAATTCCTATCTTAACCCAACACCATTGAGCATGCTTCTGGCCCTTTCCATCAATGTCTTGTTCATTCTTTCTGCAACTCCATTTTGCTGAGGTGTATATGGAGTAGTCTTCTGCCGTGCTATACCACACTTCTTACAGAATTCTTCAAATTCCTTACTGCAAAACTCTCCACCATTATCTGTCCTCAACACCTTTATCTTCTTCTCTGTCTGATTTTCCACCAGAGCCTTAAATTCTTTAAACCTGTCAAAGACTTCATATTTCTTCTTAAGAAAATATATCCATGTATTCCTTGAGAAGTCATCTATAAATGATACATAGTACACAGACTTACCCAGTGATGGAACCTTCACAGGTCCCAACACATCACTGTGCACAAGCTCTAATATCTGTTTCGCCCTCTTAGCACCAGAGGGGAAACTCCCCCGATTTTGCTTCCCATATACACAATTTTCACAGAAATTAAAATCCAGAGAGCTATTACTCATACCTTCTACCATACCTTTACCATGAAGTATTCGAAGGCCCTTCTCTCCAATATGTCCAAGCCTTTGATGCCATAGCATGGTCTTCTCTCTAGAGACCACTAGATTTTCAGCTCCACTTTCAGGAACCACAGAACTGTTGCACCCATCAACAACAGTGCTACCTTGCAGCTTGCATAGAGTTCCAGTCCGAACTCCCCGCATCAATACCAGTGCTCCCAGAACCATCTTGCAGGTATCCTTCTCGAACACTGTTTTTACACCTGCATCATCCAACTTGCTTACAAAAATCAGATTTCTGGCCAATGCAACAATATGCAGAACACCCGGAAGTGTTCTAACCCTTCCACCTTGCAGCTTCAACTTTACTTTTCCGCGACCAATGATTCTAGCCTTCCTATCATCTCCTAAGAAGACATCACCACCATCGTATTTCTCATACGCACAGAACCACTCTCTATGGGGAGTGAAGTGAAAGGATGCACCTGAGTCAATCAACCTTGCCTCATGATCTACATGTGTACTTGAAGAAGCCAAGTACACATCCCCACCTTCATCTGAGGTGGTTTTCGCCTCTGCAGAAGGAGCATCATCTGATCCCTTTGCTTTATCAGGAGCTTTAGATTTACAGTCCCTTTTGAAGTGCCCTTCCTTTCCGCATTTCCAGCACACCACCTTTACAGGTTTTCCTGAAGATTTAGATCTCCCTCTAGATTTAGATCTCTCACTTGATGACTTATTTTTGTTTCTATTCTGGGACCGTCCTTGTACAGACAAGGCATCACCATTCTGGCTCTCCATATTTTTCCGTCTCATCTCCTCCCTCAGCAAGGCTGAGACTATTTCATCAAACTGCAAAGCAGTTGCATTGCTACCTATTGCAATAACCAGACTATCCCACGAATCTGGTAGAGAACAAAACAAACTGATGCACTTATCTTCATCTAAAATTTTAATATCAATAGGCACTAACTGACTTACCACAGTATTAAATGAGTTCAGATGCTCTGTCACCGAGTCTCCATATTTCATCCTCAGGTTATACAACTTTTTCCGCAGGAACAGTTTATTCACCAGAGACTTAGATTGGTACAAAGTCCCTAACTTGTCCCACAAAGCCTTCGTTGTAGCTTCCGCTGATACATTCAACAATAATGAAGCTGAGACACACAATCGTATTGTGCTCTTTGCCTTCCAATCCAACTTCTTCCATTCTTCATCGGTCACTCCCATTGGTTTAGTACTTGGATCTACTGCGATCCACCGATATTTATCCACCAACAGATCCTCCATCTTGAAATTCCACAACTCAAAAATCTGACCATTGAACTTCTCGATCTCTATCTTTCTACTGCTCGCCATCTTCTTTCACCAACAGAATCGATCTCGTAGATCTCCCACTGAACAGGGTCTACCACAGGCTCGAGTGAAACCCCTCAGCAACAGAGGCGTCCCCTTGAAGCCAAAACAACTCTGATACCAAATGTAGGTTTTAACCTTGTATAGAAATTACCTGCATACGAATTCTAAATCACAGAAAAAATAAACAATGTGAGAGCATAACACATAAATCACATATACACAGAGATTTTCCCCTGGATCCCAAAACCGAGACTACTAGCTTGATTTTTCATTATATTCCTTTCAATGTTACAATACATATTTATACATGCCGAAGCATCCAATACCATGGACTGAAAACCATCGCGTCCAAAACCATGGACCGAAAACCATAGGTAGGTTCACCCAACCTAATATAGGGTCCAAATTTTTTTTTCCCGAGGCGCTGCCCCGGACCCCGTAGAGGGGGGCTACCCGCCCCCCTCAAACCCCCCGGACAGGGGGGGCTCCACCCCCCCTCTAACCCCCCGGTTCACTACGTAGGTTAGTCGTGGAAAGAATATAACACAACCCAACATTATTTAGGATCCATGTCTTTATTATTTAGAATTCACAGGCTTGGACATGCCTGTATTATTTAGGATTCACAGACTTGGACATGTCTGTATTATTTCAGATTCCATAATATTTGAAGCCCATCTAGTTTCACAGCGTTGGATTCCTTCAAGATGATCCATCTTCGCTTGTTTTTGTTGCATAACAACCACATATTTTCAAATGCCAACATCACGATCGAGTTGGCCATGTGAAAGATCAATGTTTTGATTTTCATCGTTGTGAGTATTATGGTAAGCACACTCATCATTCAAACATATGTTACAGAAACAAAACTGCTGCAAGAATGAAGATTCATCTTAGACGTATCACTTCTTAGCAATGGTCTTAAGCAACTAAGAAGATATACCAGTCATACCACATAATTTGTTCTCGAGTATTGATTAGTATTGCAGCTAAAATTTCTTCATCTTCTCACCTTGTATTTGACAGAGGTGGACTTGATGTCCAGTTAGCAACTTTGAAGATTCATCATTCAGAGATTTATCAAGTGAGTCTGAGCCACAACCTGAACTTGCTACTTGAGCGTACATCCAAAGACAACCATAACTAGATCCATAGTTGTAGTTAGAGATAGAGTAATGCCCCATGAGCATGCCTTTAGCTGGTGGCCTTCCTTAAACCACCACAAGTTGAGACCTTCCTTTTCAGGTTGAGTTTCTTCTTTTCTTTCTACAGGTTGAGACCTCCATTTTCCAGGATGCAGGTCTCCCTTTTCAGGACCTCATCAACACTTCCTCTCGAGGAAGACTTCAACTTCTAGCCAAATTTGGAGTTGTTCCATGAACTCCTTTGTGCTTTAGTTCAAGAGTTGGTGGTTAGCCTTAAACCAACACTGGTTGAGACTCTGAGTTCATCCACCTTTTGTTTTGTGGTTTTTTCTTGAACCACCATTTCAGATAGCACATTCAGCCATTGGATGTCATACACTTTTCCATTTTAACTCTCTTCTTAGACTCTTATATACACCCCTTCAGATTAAGGGTGTAATGTTGGAAACCTAAGCTATTAGGGTTATGGTGCATTATTTAATTAATTACTAAAGTCCAAGAAACCCTTGAAAGTGAATCCAACCTTTTCAAAATTGTATTTATATGCACAATATTCTTAATAAAAATTGAATCCATTTTTCCAATTGTCATTCCAACATAACATCTTCTAAAATAAAAACCAGTGTGTGCATGTGACATCTTTCAATATTATTAAACCAATTAATAATGCATGTGGCATCTTTGAATATTATTAAACCAATTAATAACGCATGTGACATCTTTAAATATTATTAAACCAATTAATAACGATCATGAAATCACCGATAATATGTGAGTGATGACATTCTTTTTCAATATGAAATAAAAGAAAAAACTTAAATCTTAAAATTTCTACATAAATGTTTAAACCCTACTAACCTCCAAGTAGAGATACCCATCATTCACACACACACACATAACATTAATAATAATAATTTATATTACTTTAAAAATCTTTTCTAAAAAAACTTTAAAAATAATATTTTAAACAATCTTATGTAATTTGAAGAAAGTTACTTTCTATTTTACCCTATAATTATTCATTGAAAATTAATAATATATATTTGTATTATTTATTAAAAAAATCTTATTTGAAAAAATGAAAAACATTTCCTCTTCTATTGTTTTGAAAATAAAAAACAAAAATCTTAATTTCTATTCAAAATAGAAAACAAAAATTATATTATTAAATATTATTTAAATGTTATATAAAAATATAAAAAATAAAAATTTATAAACACAATAAAATATTGTAAAATTAAAAATCTTAATTATATTTTAAATTATATATAGATATATATATATAAATGGATGGTTTGGCTTCACTTGCCGAAATGTTAGGTTTCAAAAACTCTCTTGATCTCATGAATAAAATGAAGCAATAAACCACATCTATAATACAGGGCAACACACAGAGAATATTAAAGATGAGCATCGAATAACACATCAAAATGAATAGACCAGTATAAGACTATGAAGCCTACCACCTAAAAACATACAAAAATCTTAGAGAAATCCTGTGAAGGATTTGGCTTTCCTCCACAACCAACGATATCAATACAAGTAGCTAACACTTATGCAAATTATTTAAAAACAAATAAACTTATCAATAATTTTATACATTGATGAAAACACTAATGCTAAATCATACAATATTAATTTAATAATAAAATTATACATCAATAAAAACACTGATCCTAAATCATACAATATTAATTTAATAATAAAATTAATGTTCTATTAGAATGTTTTACAAATCAAATCGCATTATATGTGCTCCTTACCCATTGTCAAATTTAAATATAGAAAAAAATGTATTGCGTTAATATACATTTCCTTGAATGACAACCGCACGTTCTGGCTTTATATGAAATAATTAAGGTTGAACCGCTTCCAGACGATCTTTCTTTCGCTGATTTGATTTCTCCGTTTGAGGTGTTCCCACCAAAGTGAGGCTCTGCCATTCAAATTGAATATGGCGATTCTGGCCTTCATGTTTCCATACGTTATGGTTTTATAGGGAAAAATTAAGGTTTTGAGGAGTTTGGAAATGAAAAGTAAATTATGTCATTTAACATTATTTTTTTGAATAATATTGTATTTTTTTTATTCCAAGTAATTAAATGATATTTTGAATTAAAAAATTAAAAATTAAAAAATGGTTTAGAAATATTGTAAAATTTAAATATATTTTATTATAATTTATATATTAATTGAAAAAATTAAAAATAATATTTTTTGATAAGTAAAATGTATAATTTAGCATAATTGATTTTATCTAGTAGCATTTTTGTTATTAGGAAGTCAAGAGTTTAATTCTTTGATTCAGTAGTACTTTTGTTATTGTTATTGAGAAGTTAAGAGTTTAATTCTCTAGACACTTTAGGGGCATGCTTTATGAATCACATAGAAAAAGAAAAAGAAAAAAGAAAAGTAAAAGATATAAGATTAAAATTATATGTATTTGAAAACATATCATCTAGTATTATAGCCTTGACAATCATATTAGTAAATATTGGATTTCTTGCAAATAATATTTAATTCTCAAAGTTAATTTTTTTGGAAATAAATATTCAAAGTTTTTTTTGGTTCCTCTGCAATATCTAAAAATGTTTTGGCTGATAATATTTTCTTCACATACAAAAAATGAGATCATTTCTAGTGTGGTTTTATTTAAATAAGAGTGTTATTAAGTGATGATGATCAACTTTACTAGTCATAAATAAAAAAAAATGAGATAATTTCTAGTGTGATTTTATTTATATAAGAGTGGTACTCAACTCATATTAAGTGATGATGATCAACTTTACTTATCATAAATTTTACCATTTAAGTAAAGTCTATTTAGTTGAGTTATATAGACCTTTTACATGTCCATATTATTGACAAATGTAAGGAAACTAAAGGATGACCAGATGTTTTTTTTTTTCATTTTTAAGAAAATTATCTCATATAAAGGGTCTAAATAAAACAAAAAGGAGACATTCATCATGGAAGATTTATCCTTGCTATTGCCAACCCTCTATGAAAGGTTTCTGGAAATATTTGTAACAGTGTCACCAATCTTCTTAGTAACTTGCCAAGTGTCCATTGCCACATCCACTCCGGATGAATCTATTTATTTGTAGATGTGAGGAGAAGAAATGTTGTCAAAAGCTTGCTTCAAATGTGTAATCTTTTCTAAAAATAGGAACTAGTGTTTGTATGTGACATCTCTGAAAAGGATCATGGAATGAACAAAAAATTGTAATTGGCTACATTCTTTTTCAATGGCATATAAGAAAAGAAGCTCAAGGCTTAGAATTTATGCATAGTTGTTTGAACCCTTGCCCAACTCACTCACAATGTTGAAAGAGTGATTTTCCTAAGAACAATCCCTCCACCCGATCCACCTCAACACAAAGTTACCCCATATATATATATATATATAACAATAATTATACATTAAACAATAATAATATTAATTTATTCCAAAAGTATCTTAAAAAAAATTATATTACTTTTTTATTATTTCTTTTAGAAAAATTTAAAATAATATTTTAAATAATTTTATGTAATTTAAAAAATACTTATTATTTTATCTTATAATTACTCATGAGACATTAATAAAATTCATTTATATTATTTTATTTAAAAAATCTTATTTTAAAAAAAGAAAGCATTTGCTCTTCTAAAAACCAGAACCATAATTTATGCTCAAAATAAAAAACAGAAATTGTATCTTTTATATATATAAAATCTGGCTTCAGCGCCAAGAGATGTCGTTTCAAACTCTTCTAACCTAAAGGGATGCAATAAACAACACTGATAATACAACTCAACACATGACAATATTAAAGGGCAGCATCGAATTAGAATATTTCATAGTAAATCAAAATCTGCTTAACAAAACTCGAAGTTCATGTTTGGTAATTTATTGAAATTGAATATTAAGTCCTAATATTCAAGAAATTTTGTGAATGATTCGACCTTTCTCCACGATATACAATATCAATACAAGTGGCCCCACACACAAAAATTACTTAAAAATATAATCATATCAATGAAAAGTATAAAACTTAAATTTCTTATTATTATTATTATTTAATTTAAGGAAAATGTATATATAGTGCAACATATTTCAGGATAAGTTTCATTTATATATATATATATATGAGAAACTTAAATATGAGTGAAGAGGTTATCATTAAATCCTCTCAATTACCTACAATGCAATTTTTAACAAAATATTCCTCACTTCACATTATAGAGCTATCATTTTCAATATAAATTTAAAAATAATATTAAATGCTAGATCTAAGATTTTGTGATATTCTTTACTTTACATTACAGAGCTACTACTTTTAATATAAATTTAAAAAAAATATTAAATACTAAATCTTAGACTTTTGTGATATCTTTTACTTAACATTACAATGGATCCACTCAACGGGTCCACTGATCAGGATCCACTCAACTGACGGATCCACTCCCACTGGATCCACTCACTCAACTGACGGGTCCACTGATCAGGATCCACTCCCCGTAGAAAATATTAAATACTAGATTTTAGACTTTTGTAATCTATTCTCGAATAAACATTAAATTAGAACTAGAAACATCGCACTGACAAATAACCCAATAATTCATACAATATTTATAATATTAAACACCCGAAAACAAAGCCTTGCAACACAGAGTTGAACAACTCACACAATATTTATAATCTTAAACAATAGAAAACACAGACATGTGCAAGACAGAGTTGGACATATCTGCATTATTTACGATTCACAGGCTTGGACATGTCTGTATTTTATTTACTTGGAAGCAATTCCATGGCATGGTGTGCGAGGGATAGAATGGGGATGGTGTGCCTGCTCAACCCCTTACTGCCCGAGAAGGCGCTATAGTATTCCCAGTCCGACGTCGTCTCCATCACTCCTTCCAAGGTCCTCTGTAAATTACTCACCAATTCTGGTTTCTGCTCTAATGCACCTTTGTTCCTCTTCAAAACACCTATCAGGAGCTCGATGCTGTACCTCCTCACATTGGGAACCATCTTCGATGGATATGGGTGACTCTCAAAAACCTTCACCAGTTTCAACAACATCAATTCTCGGAACTCATGATCGAAATCCCATTTGGTCATAAGCCTTGCAGCCAATCCTATGGCTGCTTCCTGGTACTCGCATGAATGTTTCTCCCTCAATCCTATTGCCATCCGCTTATGGTTACATGAATGTTCTTCTTTCACAAATTTGACAACCTGATCACAACACATCACAAAGAAGTCAAAGAAGTTAAATTAGCGTAGATTCATTTTAAATATGAATCTAAATTAAATACGGATCCAACGGTGTAACATTAATTAATTTCATGAATTTAGAGAGATCTAATTTCTAGACATCAAAATTGACAGATTTTCAACTTTAATAACAGATTACTGATTGGACGAGATGAATTTTTTTCCGGTTCATACTGCAAAGACGAAAGGCTGAGATTTGAATACAATCTTCTACCTGCTCTGCCAGTGCAGTGATTTCAGTCGGTTTAACGTAATTTGCATCTGCGTATTCAAGCAGATTTCGAAGAATTCTCGCTGCATGAATACCCTTAACGGCGTCGCTCAGCATGGAGATGAGCCTTACCATTAAATTCGGGTGACGGTCCACCTTAATGCTCATCATTTTTTCACAGTTAGGCTCCGACTCCAGCGAAAGAAGACCCAGGGCTTCTCCTGCCGTCTTCACAAGTTTCTCCTTTTCATCATTATTATTAATTCTCTCCATGAAAAACAAAGAGCAGAGCTTACGCAGAATTCCGCCGGTACGGCCAATTATTTCACGGCCGTTGTGTTCGTGAGAAAGATTTGTTAACGTCTCGATCGCCAGGATTCGCAGATCATCTCTTTCTGTGCACTGAAGAACGTTTCTGAGATTGCTTATGGCGAAGACAATCCTCAACATCCTTTTCCTTAGGTCCTTCCCGGTCGAGCCTGTAGTGCTTGCCAGAGTTTTCACGATCTGCAGAGCGAGCTCTTCCACCTCAGTTGCGAAGGGGATCTTCTTATCCCTCTCGATTTCCAGTTGGAAGGCGTTGGGTTCGAATTGGAGGTCGCTGGGTTCTAAGTCTGTGAGTGAGATAATTTTAGGAATTAGCCCTCTGCTGATGTTGATTTTATGGCGGTTGGAGCGCTCTTCTGCCAGCTTTTTCACTATGGTCAGCCCCAGCGAAACAAAGCCTCCTTCATTTGAGTCGTTTGAGTACAGCAGGGTGGCTACGGATTCCATCAACCCAGTAATGGCTGTCACCCGAACGCAATGCCGCTTGTTCTCCACCAATTTGGAGATGATCTCTGCAGCCGCTTTTCGAATCTCCTTCTCGTCCACGTTCTTGAAATTCAGCATATCGATTAGCCTCTCCACCACGTCTTTCATGGTTCCGATTGCCCTCAAAGTTCTTTCTGCAAATTGCTCATTTCTCGCAAGCGCGGACAATACTCGAGCACCTGTCAGCTGTCCGTCCGCGCTTCTGGACTGAAGCAACTCTACGCTGTATGACACAAATTCCATCTTCGAAGCGTCGAAAATGTTACCTTTGACGCACCGCGAATATGTATCATACAGAAAACGTCGGACAGTGTGGAGCTCACACTCGTTGAAGTCGAAGCCATAAGCATCGTTCACCTCCGTCAACAATTTCTTTGCACTGATTTTCCAGTAGCTCTTCTCCAACAGAAACAGAAACGCTTCGGCCAGAGACAGGGCGTACAAAATTATGACAGCCGATTTCAGATTCATGATATCCTTATCCCTTGAACCTACGATGGAGTTATGCCTTAGTAGCCGATAGAGAGACAAACCCACGATTGTGGAAGCGGACAACAATTGCAGGCAGTAGAGAAAACTGACCATTGACATTGAACATCTCTTCTGAGAATCATCATGACCAGAGTGTTCTTCTTCACTGTTTTCTGAGCTCCAGCATCCGAAGATCTTACTTGAGATGGAGTAGCAGGTATTATAGAATCCGCTACCTACCCGTTTAACTTCCTCGCTGAGAGTTTCCATGGATTTTAGCGTGTTCTCATGGTGCCACACCACCTCTTGGCTTCGGCTGAAGATCCGAACACCTTCTGTGAACAACATTATAGTGACGCACCAGAAGTCCACCGATTTTAAGTTTCCTGCATATCCTCCGAAGACGACGGCGGTGGCCCAGATGAAGGCCAACTTTCCGAGTCCGCTGGCTACCTTCTCCAGAGAGGCAAGCTTAAACGCAAACCAAGTTATTTTATTCTCTGGGAATGCAATTTTGTCTCTGGGCATGACATCCAGAAGTACCTGTGTTTCTGTAACAGGTACAGTCCTATGACCGGCTGTGGGATTCTCCATAATATCGCGAAACACAGGACAGGAATGTTGTCAGAGCAGGGAAAATGAGGGAGGAATTTGTGCTAATATTTATGCCGTAGCCTAACCCGACTGTTTTTTGCCCTCAAAATTATGGAAATTTCGGCATTATAAATTCAGGTAACAACTGTCAAATTTTGGGTATCCAGAAGTATTAATTGATGCCCTGAAAGAACAAAAAAACCACCTCAATGCCTTGCCCCTGAGTTGTAAAGAGAGAACTACTGTTATGTAAAGCCCGCGGAGAAGCACGGCAATTACAGAGCTGACGGAAAGAAATTGCGAGGCAATGGCAAAGAAATGTATGGAGAGATCCGAAAGGCAATTACATAGTTGACGGAAGGAAATTGCAAGGCAATGGCAAGGAAATGTGTGTATTGACTTCTCCAAGAAAATGAGGGGAAAGTTCACTTTCGGAGTAGCGTGCTTCCAAGTTGAGCTCTCGATGGAGAAATTTCAACAAAGTTATTGAAAAAATACAGTTTTTTTAACCGGTTAAAGACGTCATTGTGAACTTGCTAATAATTTTAAAAAGTGTCATAGTCACCAGCATGTAATAAAATGACGAGTGTCATAGTCACTGGCATGTAATTATATATATATGTGTTATTTCACAATCACACTTAATTTATTGTTTAGATAGTGTGATTCTGCGAAGGATCTTTGTGAGAAAAAATCCTTTAATTTGTATACACGCGTGCGCGTGCACTCTGTGGTGTGGGTGTGGTGTGGGTGAAGTTTAGGGAGTAATTTATCAAGGTGAAGAATTGTTGGGACTGTTAAAAGTGATTGGAATTTCTGTAAGAATTTCAAATTTTTTTAGAGATAATGTTTGGATAGTTTTTTAAAAGTGTAAATAGATTCAGCATTATCAAAAAATCTTAGAGACTTAAAATTTTAAAGTTTAACAATTTTAACTTAGATTTACAGAATCCTTACCAGATTTTCTCTAAATATAATCAGAATTTTTATAATTTTCAGAACAATTCCTCGAACTTGTTAGACTAAGGCGAAGTTCATCTCTGTGTGGCGCTGTGGCGCTTCCGTGCAGCTGCTGCTCCCGACAGGTAGAAGAGGACGGGCGGCTTGGAGCGCTCTCTCTTTGCCCTACACGTGAACGCGACACTTATGAAATAGAGACCAGAAGCAGAGAAAGTGGTGGTGGGGTGTTTCAACGTGTGTATATTTTTTTACTTTAATTGGAGTTTAATGATAGAAAAGGTTAGTGGTAATAATAATTTAGAGTTTTGGAGTTTAATGAATTGAATGATAGAAAGGGTTAGTGATATAATAATTTAGAGCTTTGTTTAATTTTAAATTGATGCAAATTATTTTAAATATTTTGATTTAATTATAATGGATTATAATATTTTATTTTTGCTTTATTTAAAATATATAATTTAAAGCATATATTAACTTAAAACCTGAAATATTTAATTCCAATAAATATAATAATTTTAATATATTATTATATATTAACCCTAAAGTGCAGGTGTGTATAAAAATTAAGGATTTTTTCAACACAAAGATCCTTCACAGATTCACACTATCTAAAAAATAAATTAGATGTGATTGTGAATATATATATATGTATGTATGTCACAGTTCCACACTATCTTAAAAGATAAATTAGATGTGATTTTGTATATATATATATATATATATGTCACAGACTTACACTATCTACAAAATAAATTACATGTGATTGTATATATATATGAAAAAAAAATTAAATATATTTAAATATATTATTGTAATAATTTTAATTTTAATTTTAAATAAAATTTATTAAAAATATATTTAAAAAAAATCTAAAATATATGGGAAAGAAACAAAATCTAAAATTTTAAAACTATTACGGGGCCATTCCAAATATTATTTGATAAGCTATTCATTGAAAAACTATATATAGTTTTCGTCATGGTTGTAGATATACTTGTAATATTTCTACTTATTCATTATGGTTTCAAGCATGAATAAAGATCTAGGTATTTGATAAGCTATTCATTGAAAAAATTATACATGGTTTTCATCATGGTTGTAGATGTACTTGTAATATTTGTATTTACTCATTATGGTTTCACACATGAATAAATATGTATAGATCTTATATGCATAGATCTTTATGGGTAAGTATTTTATACAAAATATTTTATAATGTGATCTTTGTTTATTGTGGTTATGAATAATTTGTACAACATTATTAAAATATTTTATAATGTGATCTTTGCTCATTGTGATTATGAATAATTTGTACAACATTATTATGATATTTTTAAGGGATATATAATGTTTATTATGAAATGATATTTTTTAAATTATGGAATGATGTTTTAGGAGCTTCTAAAAGAATCAATCATTATTAAAATTAATGGAAACTTAATTTTTCCCATTAAAATTTGACAATTAAAAATAAATATTATACAATTTGACTACCTCACCATCTCTTTCCTTTACAGGTTCTCATATCATGTTGTGCCTATTTCATATAAATCGAAATAAGTTCTACAAAATGCTTATTCATCATCTTTCTTGGCATCAATTCATGCATTTTATAGTTTTATGATGGTTCCAATTAATATGTACAATATAATAATAATAATAATATAAATTTACTTCTTTTAAAATGATTTTTTCTAAATTAAATTAAAATTTTATTTAAAATTATAATTTCACTTAATTAACAAAATTGTTTACTATAAAATATTATATTTATAAAATTAAGTTATTTTAATTTTTTACTTCATTCTAGAATTTGAAAGAAGTATATCTTATCTGTTATTTAAACAAAAATATCTTATATACTAACTAAAAAGTAAAAGAAAATCAAACAAATTAAATTTATCCATTTATTAAGTCACATTTTAAAAAATAGATTATATTGATTTCAAAACTTAAATGACATTTAAAATTCTAACAAAAAAAATTAAAATAAAGTTGTATGAATTAATTGTAATTAAAATTAAGGGTTAGAATTTTAAGATGAGTTAGAATTAATTTTAATTTCATTTAATTGTAAGCATGTAAGATAAGATCCATTAGAATTTGAAATAGAATTAATTATGCCTCTTTCTTTGTTTGAAATGGTAAATGCAACGTTCTCACATTTTGTCCATTGGGATTAGTGGTATATTGCTTTAGGTTGTCATTCAGTTGTTTTTATGTTGGAAAGAGGTAAAGACACATGAAACTTCCATGGCTCATTTATTGAGGCCCGAGGGTGCATGTTGTGTAAGTTAATAACTTAACATTATAATCAATTTCTTGTTAATCTCCTCCACCAACAAATTCTTTGAGCCAGAAATAATCCAACTAGTATATATAATATCCACTAAGGGAATGTACTACATAGGTTTGAGTTTCTTTGGCTTAAGTGCTAGTATATGGGTAACGAATCTGGCAAAATTGTTGCAGACTTCACCTGACCTTATCCCTTTAAAACTTGTGCCATTCTGCTAGGGTGGATCACAATGACAATGGAACCCTAGTGGGGCGTTTATGCTTAGACCTTGCTAGATGAAAATTTTTTGTTGCAAGATTGAAGTCCTCTACCTTGGACTTTTCTTACTTTAAGGTGACTGCTAACTTTGTTGCTACCTTCTTAGGTTCTACTGTTAGCGCTATGTTGGTTTCTAGATCTTCTTTTGTTGGAACTTGTTATGTGGGAACTCCTCTTGCCATATTTGCTTCATCTGATGTCTTTTTCTCCTCTTTATTCTCTTTTACTTTAGTTCTATTGTTGCTTCTTTATTAGGCTTTACTTAGTCTTATATAGTTCATTCCTCAAACCTTGGTTTTCTACTCTTACCTTTCCAAGGTATCTGCTGTTACTTTCATGGTTCTTTATCGGACTCTCATTTCTTTGATACCTTCTTGTGATTTCCTTGGAAATGCCTTTAGTTTCCTATTCCATGATGCCTTTTGTTGGGAAAGTGTCATTTTTACCCACTTTCTCTTCCATTCTTAGTATCACTATTTTGCCTTACTATCTTAGTAGTGTTATTTTTCTTGTCATCTCCTTCTTTAACTTCCACTATAATCTTAAATTGGTTTTTGGCTTTCTTCCAATGATATCCTTGGTTGGTCGATTCTTTGTCCATACCAATCTAAACAACTTCTATTGATTGTTACTTATTGTGAAATTATGATGGTAGTGGACTCCTTTGCTTTTGTTGTCTTGCTTTTATGAATTTGGTGCATGTTTGCTTCATGTTGTTCAACTACTTTGGTTATCCTTTATTTGGATTGCCCTTGTCATATGCTTTAATGGTTATTGTTGGTTCCTACTACCAGCTTCCCTTGTCTTTTCCTATGCTAGGAGCACCCTTACCAGGTTCTTTTCTATTGTTGACGATTGTGTTACTTCTATTTGGCTAATTGGAATTGTTCTATTGTTGACAATTGTGCTACTTCTATTTGGCTAATTGGAATTGCAATCATATGTAGAATTGACAATTGTTATTGAAATACATTTTTCTTTTCGGCTAGCGTCGAATTTCTCCACTGACCTTTATGCTTTTGCATAGGAACAAAAGGAGTGTAGTGATCAACATTTTGAATAATCCAGTACAAAAATATTATTCGTCTTTGTTAGGTTTTTTTATTTGTCTTTGTTCTTGCTCTCTTTCATGATGTTGTTTTATGTAAGCATTGAGATTAGTACATTGGGAGTACACACTTTGTTCTTGTACTCTTAAATTTTTGCAAGTATCGATTCCTTGTACATGTGATAACCACTACCTCATTGTAGAAGGATGCTACAGTTAACCATAAGCTTCTTGTTGCACTTCATATTTTTGCAACAAAGGCTACCCTTGAGCTAAGGCTATGAATTGACCACAGGGGATTCGTTGGCGAAGCAATATCATACTACGTGGGTTCATATGGGGGGATATATATTCAGTAAAAAATGACATAATATATTGAGCATATAATAGGGGGTAAAGGGTTTTATATTAGAAAGTATAAAAAATGGAGCTTAAAGTTAATGAAAAATATAAAGGGGGATAAAAAATGTTAATGAAAAAATGGATACCTACAATATCTAGTGAAACTAGGGGTTTTTTAAATTGGGAAGATGTATTGGGTACATATTGGTAGGGGGTTAGATAATGTTAATTTTAGGGGTATTTTCCAATATGTAGTCAAATTAAGGGTATTATTTAGTATGCCACAAACACACATGCTATGTCATAGATTCATTGAATGAAGCCCCCATGGAATTGACAAGGATGTATTTACTCATGGATAGATTTGGAACTCTTCACACAACTTTGACATTGACACTCTTCACTTTTTTCCCTTGGAATTTCTTGATGATGTTGAATCCATTTACGTATTGAAAAATGCGTTTCAAATAAATGTATTGAAAAATGCATTTCAAATAACACATAATTGGGATCTTGAAAGAAAATAACTCTTTGAATTATAGAAATAAAATGCCCAGAAAATCCAAAAAGCATAATAGTTAGTTAATTCCTTATGAATGCATTTCTAGAATTAAAAAAGATGAACTTTCATTAATTATATTTTTATATGAAAAATATTACACAAGCTAAAAGTAAATATTAAAAGTCATGTGAAAGGTAGTTTAAAAATAAAATCGTCGTAAAAATAAATCCTTGATGGCCAGGGCGACCTGTCAAATTTAACCCCTGACCTAGCCCACCACAACTTTCTCAAAAGCTCGCTTTTCATCTCCAACAAGAGTACCCATCGTACTAATATGATTGATTTCGCTATGGATTTTTTTTCAAAAAAGCACATTGTTGTATAAAATCTGGATTTAACTTTCAAGAATGCTATCAAAAAATTTATGGCACTTACCTTTCAACTCTTTGGCCCGACCCCACCACTTCCCGGTCAAAAGGTCAGTTGTCATCTCCAACAAGGTTTCTTTATGAGAGTCCCTGTCGTAATAAGGAGAATCGATGTAACATACACCAAAGTTTTACAGTAAAAAAATAATAATCATATAAAATTACCTTGCATAAAATCGAACATATTACATATGACATAAGAGCGATATATATTTTCAACATAAAATAAAAATCACACTATACATCTGGTCATCACTTTGTTATATTGACTCATACCAAATCATTTCCTGTTGATTGAAGGTTATGATATAATAACATTTACATTTCAACAGTTTCCCATGCGCCACATAGTAAACCTTGGTTATTTTTTTTTTTTATGTCATTAATGACATCTCCTTCCGAACCCTTGAGAAGGTATACCAACGTGCGCCAAATGGCAACACATTCATAGCTTAGGGATGAGTGCAAGATCAACAGCCTGGAACACTTAAGGTTACACTGATGGTCAAGATTGGAGGAGATGGTTACAGGGTAAGCAATCTCCCTCTCTGGCATTGCAATTGGTCATTCACGCCCTCCTCTCTGTCGCACCTGACTCTTCCACCCAGAGAATCCTACAAGAGAACTGCTCTTCTCTTGTTCTAGTTTCGTTTGACGGGTATGGAGCGTTTTCTTTGTGTTGAAATTTCTCTTGTTCAAACTTATATGTGCACCTCTTGCTGATATTACTCTTTAATTTATTTAGTGTGAAACTAGGATACGCTGAAGTTCTATACTTCAGTTCCCAGGTCTCTATTAGTTCCTTTTTTGTCGAAGGTTTCGAAGGTATGACTGTAAGATTTTTGAGATAAACAGATCTAGATCTACAAAACAATAAACAAGCTTGCAAGAGAAGGAAGGAAGCGAGCAAGAATTGAGAAAAGAATAAAAAAAATTGATTCTACAATATTAGTTTTAGAATAAATACATAAAAGCAACTAAGTTAAGCTTAGTTGTACATGCAATAACTAAAGCTAACTAAAGCTAAGTGTGCTTTATCTTATGTTAATGTGTACATGTGCCACATGCAAGCAATAAGTTAACTGGAGCTAATCTAGGTGCATGTACACCAACACAGCTAGTCTAAGTGCATGTACACCAACACCCCCCCTTAAGCATAACTTAGGTGAGTGTGATGCAAAATGAATGAGTCCCGACAACACGGCCATTTTAGGTACCCATATACAATGCATAAAAAGGAGGAAAGAGGGAAAATCCAGTGGGAAGAAAACCCCCCCTCAAAATATAATGCAAAAGTAGAGAAAAGGTAACTGCTAGGTAGTCGTGTCCTTCACCTCGAGACGATCTCGCAGGAATCAAAACTTCTGCTCAGTGAAAGTCTTGGTGAAGATGTCAGCAATCTGCTCGGAACTAGGATAGTACTGAAGATCGATGATCCCACCATGAATGAGTTCTCTAATGAAGTGCATGTGGATCTCGATGTGTTTGGTACGCTGCCGCTGCACTGGATCTCTGCAAAACTTTAGCATACTTTGATTATCGCACCAGATGACAGTTGGATGATGGACACTAATCCCAAGCTCAGATAGGAAATGTTGTAGCCAAATTGCTTGAATAGTGGCATTGACTGCTCCTCTATACTCAGCCTCTGCTGATGATAAAGCAATGGCAGCCTGCTTCTTACTTGACCAACAAATTGGGCCGGATCCCAAACTAAGTACATAACCAGAAGTAGACTTGCGATCAATGGTGTCGCCAGCCCAGTCTGAATCTGTGAACCCGATGAGATTCAAAGAACAATTGGCTGCATAATGAATCCCATAGGTGATTGTCCCCTGGACATATCGAAGGATGTGCTTTGCAGCATTCCAATGTAACTCATGTGGCTCCTGCATGTATCTGGAAACTTCTCCGACAACATAGGAGAGATCAGGACGGGAGTGAGTGAGATAAAGAAGACTTCCCACAAGCTGGCGATACAATGTGCAATCAACCAGTGGTGTGTCTTTGCCATTCTCAAGCTTTATCCCTGATAAGAAAGGTGTGGCTGCTGGCTTGCAGTCACTCATGTGAAATCGTGCCAAAAGATCTTTGGCATATTTTGGTTGAGAAATGGTAATGCCAGAATCACGCTGATGGATCTCTAGTCCAAGGAAGAAATTTAGCAAGCCCATGTCTGTCATAGAAAACCGCTTATGCAATGCAGTTTTGATGTTAGTAATGACAGAAGCTGAACTACCCATTATCAAAAGATCATCTACGTAGAGTAATATGATCAACAAGGAGTCAATTTTATTCAAAAAATAAACATTGGAATCAAATTTACAGCGTACAAAATTTTAAGATAACAAATAGGAATCCATCTTTGCATACCATGCTCTAGGTGCCTGCTTGAGGCCATAGAGAGACTTCTTTAGTTTGCATACCAGAGATGAATTCTGCATGTATCCCGGTGGCTGCTCCATGTAGATTTCCTCCTCGAGATCACCATGAAGAAAGGCATTCTTCACATCCATATGATGCACCTCCCATCCTCTTGCTGCTGCAATGGAGAAAGCTAGCCGAATGGAATCCATTTTTGCCACTGGAGCAAAAGTCTCATCATAGTCAACACCATGTACTTGCTGAAAACCTTTTGCTACCAATTGTGCCTTATATCGACTAACTTGGCCATTTGATGCTTTCTTGGTCCGGTAAACCCACTTGCATGTCACAAGTTTGCGATTTGAAGGTAGCGGAACCAAATCCCAAGTCTGGTTCTCAATGAGAGAGTTATATTCATCATCCATGGCAGCTTCCCATTCAGGATGACCATTTGCTTCTGCATAAGTTTGTGGATCAGATCCATGCATCATATAAGCATGCATGGGCATGGATGGCTCCATAGCTAAGAGTGCTTGCGGATCTTCCTCAAACAGAGGGATAGAGGCAGGATCATTAAGGATATCACTCATGCTGCGCCATTTTTGTGTTGAAGGTGGTCGAGAATCTTCTGAACTACATGCAGAAGTATGATATCGATGTTCAACAACTGGTGGTCTAACAGGGGTCATAGGAAAAGACTCATCTTCATCAGAATGCTGGTCGGAAGTTTCATCTGCATACTCATCAATGAGTGGTGATGAAAATTTGGTAACAAGTTCATCTACTAGTGCATGCGAAATATCTTCGTCAAACTTTACACTCCTTTCAATAAAGAGCTCTTCAGTGTGGATATCAAGCAATCTGTACCCTTTGACTTCATCAGAATATCCAACAAACATGCATGCTTTGCTTTGAGGCTCCAAAGCCTTTCTCTTCTCTGGAGGAATGCGAGCCCATGCTCGAGATCCAAAAATGTGGAAATGACTAACTTCAGGTTGCATGCCAGTCCAAGCCTCAAAAGGTGTTTTTCCAGTAACAGATTTATGAGGAGATCTGTTCTGGATGTATGAGGCACAATTAATAGCTTCGGCCCACAATTTCGACGGAAGAGATCTTGCATGCAACATGCAATTAGCCATCTCTTTCAAAGATCGATTTTTCCTTTCAGCCACGCCATTTTGCTGTGGAGTGTAAGGAACTGTATGCTGCAACTGTATGCCTGCTTCATCATAAAGATTCTTGATATCTTTGTTGACATATTCCGTCCCATTATCTGTGCGGAGTATTTTGATGCGTTTTCCAGACTGATTTTCCGCATGCGCTTTGAAAATCTTTAGATGTTGAAAAACTTCAGACTTGAGTTTCAAGAAGTAAACCCAAGTGAATCTCGTGTAATCATCTATAAATGACAATACATATCTTGCTTTGCTCATTGAAAGCACCGGAAATGGACCCATGAGATCACTGTGTACAAGTTCCAAAGGTGAAGAGGCTCTCCATGCATGCCCCTTCTCGAATTTTTCTTGTGGATGCTTTCCAAGAGAACATCCATTACAAACACCATCTGAAAATTCAATGGTTGGCAATCCTTTGACCATCCCTTGCTTACTAAGCTGTTGCATATATCTGAAATTCAAGTGCCCAAATCTCTTGTGCCAAATCCTACTTTCTTCATTTGCATGCGTAAGTAGCAAAATAGAATCTGATTGAGGAACAAAATCAGAAAATGTATACAGACGAGATTGATCATTTACCTTGCCAGATGCAATCTTCAAATTGGTTTGCATGTCATAAATGCTCACGGAATCTGGGGTAAATTGCACTTTCCTTCCACTGCCTGTGTGTGTCATCTGATACACTGAGAGAAGATTCACAGAAAGCCTTGGAATATGCAAGACATTTTCAAAACTTCCATCTTCGAATTGCACTCTTCCTTGTCTAGTTGCTGCAACTGCAGAATTATCCCCCATGAGAATGGGAGGACCTGAGTATGCATGTAGAGAAGAAAAGGATTCCTTTGAAGAAGCCATATGATGTGAATCTCCTAAATCGATGATCCATTCTTGTGGTGCAGAATGAAGAGCAATCAAAGCATGCCCGTTACCTATTAGATCTTGTGCTTTTTCTCCAGACTTCTTATTAGCATTCTCAGGAATGTGGTCTCCAAGATTGTGTTGCTGGAGTGTCTGCGCCATAAGATCTATAGTCTTCTTCATGCATGCAGATTCATGATGAAAACCACGGTGGCAATAATTGCACATTGATTGCCCTTTCGTTCCTTTCCTTTCCTTTGAGCCAGATGATCCATCGGAGGGTTTGGGATGTCCTCCCTTTCTTGGATCAGGATCCTTCTTCCCTTTTCCTTTCTGATGGTCTTTGGAATTTGCCTTTCCTTTTGCATGCACAGTAAGTGCATGCGCTTTGGAATTTTTAAGTGTGCCCATTTTGATGAGCTTATCTTGCTCATGCATCAAAGACTGAATAAAAGAATCCAGTGAGGGCATCTTCCAAGTTGCACCAGTTGCAGATCTGACTGTGTGGAATGTAGAGACGAATACTACATACTCTGGACCAAGTTTTGATAAAATGGAAAGAATCAACTGATTTTCTTGCTTGGATTTGTCGATCCCGCATCCTTTCAGCTGAACCAACAAGGCTTTATACCTTGTGAAAAAATCTTGAATGTTCTCAAAGTTTCTCGGATCTTATGAGTTTAACTCATTTTCGAGAATGTGACCTTGCATTTCATCCTATTTTCCAAACAATCCTTCCAAAATTTTCCATACTTTATTTGGAGTTGAACATGATTCAACATGAAATAGCAGTTCCGGAGAAATAGATAAACATAGGATGCCGAAGGCCTTGTCCATGCGATTGAAATATCTTGTTTTCTCCATTGCCGATGTTGGTTCAACTTCCGTTTCCATGGTTATTCGAAATAAGCCTCTACTTCTGAGATGAAGTTGAATCTTTGGCTTCCATTCGAAATAATTATATGGAGTGAGAATTTCCGATTGTGGAAACTCCAATTTAGACTCCATTCTTTGTTGTTGCTTCAATCTTCTGAACCTGCAAATAAAATTGCTTGTGCACTGATTACAAATCCCTGTGCTTTGATACCATGTAAGATTTTTGAGATACATAGATCTAGATCTGCAAAACAATAAACAAGCTTGGAAGAGAAGGAAGGAAGCGAGCAAGAATTGAGAAAAGAATAAAAAAAATTGATTCTACAATATTAGTTTTAGAATAAATACATAAAAGCAACTAAGTTAAGCTTAGTTGTACATGCAATAACTAAAGCTAAGTGTGCTTTATCTTATGTTAATGTGTACATGTGCCACATGCAAGCAATAAGTTAACTGGATCTAATCTAGGTGCATGTACACCAACACAGCTAGTCTAAGTGCATGTACACCAACAATGACTCCACATCATGGACACCTTTCTTCCTTTGTTTAGGGTTAAATAATAATTTAACTAGTGTAATATCCCTATTCGTTGCAGGTCCACCATGAAAGGTTGTTGTAGTACATTCTTTAAGTAAAGCTTTTATCGATTGCCCTATCTTAATCTCCACTTCTCGTTTTTTTCCATTATTTGTTTTCCAATTTGCTAACCCGATTTCTTGCTTCCACATAGGTAATGTTGTCGGGAAGGGTTGTTACTTGTCACCAAAGAGTTCAATGTTCGTCTTAAAGGTTCTTTCTCTGAAAACTAACTTCCATTTTTCAATATAAAGGGGGATAAAAAATGAACCTCAAAGTTAATGAAAAAATTGATACCTGCAATATTTAGTGAAACTAGGGGTTTTTTAAATTGGGAAGATGTATTGGGTACATATTGGTAGGAGGTTATATAATGTTAATTTTAGAGTTATTTTCCAATATGTAGTCAAATTAAGGGTATTGTTTAGTATTCTATGAAGGCACATTCTATGCTAGAGGTCCATTGAGTGAAGCCCCCGTGGAATTAACAAGGATGAATTTACTCATGGCTAGCTTTCGCAGTCTTCACACAACTTTGACATTGGCACTCTTCACTTTTTTCCCTTGGAATTTCTCGATGATGCTGAATCCATTTACGTAATGAAAAATTCGTTTCAAATAAATGTATTTAAACTTCATTTCAAATAACACATAATTGGGATCTTGAAAGAGAATAACTTGTTGAATTATAGAAATAAAATGCCCACAAAATCCAAAATGCATAATAATTAGTCAATTCCTTATGAATGCATTTCTAGAATAAAAAATGACGAATTTTCGTTGATTATGTTTTTAAATTAAAAATACTACGCAAGCTAAAACTAAATATTAAAAGTCATGTGAAGGGTAGTTTAAAAATAAAATTGTCATAAAAATAAATCCTTGATGGGTAGGGGGGTCTATCAAATTTAACCCCTGGCCTAGCCCACCACAACTTGCTCGAAAGGTCACTTGTCATCTCAAACTGGAGTACCGGTCATACTGATATGGTTGATTTCACTATGGATTTTTTTTCAAAAAAGAACATCATTGTTTAAAATTTGGTTTTAACTTTCAAGAAAGTTATCAAAAAATTTATGACACTTACCTTTGAAATCTTTGGCCCGACCCCACCACTTCCTGGTCAAAAGGTCGATTGTCATCTCCAATAGGGTTTCTTTATGATATTCCATGTTGTAATAAGGAGAATCGATGTAACATACACCCAAATTTTATAGTAAAAATATAATCATATAAAATTACCTCGCATAAAATTGAACATATTACATATGACATAAGAGCGGTATATATTTTCAACGTAAAATAAAAATTGCAGTATACATCTAGTCATCACTTTGTTATATTTACTCATACCAAATCATTTCCTGTTGATTGAAGGTTATGATATGATAACATTTACATTTGAACGATTGCCCATGCACCACATAGTAAACCTTGGTTATTATTTTTTTATGTCATTAATCACATCTCCTTTCGAACCCTCGAGAAGGTATGCCAACATGCGCCCAATGGCAATGCATCCATAGATTTGGGATGAGAGAACCAAGTACTTGCCAAAAGACCAAGTACAGAGGAAAGCTTGGTGAGGTAAGTTGCAACAAGGAGGACTTGTTGTTGCAGAGGCTTTAGCACAGCTCATAGTGAGTGTGAGGAACTCATACAAGATAGAGAAGAAGATGGCTATTGATAGTCATAGCATAGGTTTTGAGGAAGACCACAGTAGAAGAAAGATGAAGAAAGAGGTTGCCAAGGCAAATGGCAAGAAGATGGGTCAAAAAGAGTTTGACAGAGAGAAAGCTGAGATAGGTTTCCAGATGGAAGTATTGATGGAGATGCTGCAGAGAAATGATGAAGGCCAGAAGCATGGTTGGACCATGAGAAGAAGAGTGAAGTGGTAGAAGCTACAAGAGAAAAGAGATCAGCAGGTGAGTTTAGAGCTGGCAGAAGAGTTGAGAAAGATTGAGCAAATGATTGTTCAATTGGAATAAGAAAAACTTAGAGAAGCTGAGTTGGAAATGGAAGTGTCCATTTGTGAACCAGAAGAGGGTGAAATTCTGGGAGAAGGTGAAGTCTGCACTAAAGAGACAGATGAAGAGTGGAGATCAAGCGAAGATCTCATGGACTATTGTGATAGTTCAAGACAGCCTGAGGAGATGCTGACAGGAGATGAAGTTGAACCTGAGAAACTGAATCATGTAGAAGATTCAGAGCAACAAAGAAGTTTGATAACTATAGAAGTAAGAGAGACCACTAGGTCTTGTGATTTTGAAATTAATGATTTGTGGATGATTGCAGGTACATCACAGGAGGATGAACAAACTTTAGAGTTTGTCAAGGAGAAGGAGTAGAATCAGAAATTTGTTCAGATTAGAACTAAGATGGCAATATCTTAGAGTTTGAAGGAGACATAAGAGTCACCTGGGAGTAGGCATCAAAATGTTAAAGCTGTCATAGAGGAGGAAGAACATATACTGAAGGATGTTAGAAGAGGTGGAACGCACGAAGAAGGACAATTTTCTGATATTGTCATAAAGAAGGAAGAAGATGGGCAAAATTTAAATTCTGTTCTAAAAGAAGAAGTAGAGAAGGATATCAGGCAATCAAGTAAGGGACTTGATGAGATTGAGGAGAAGACCATCGAAGTGTTTTTAAGTCATGTAGAAGACTTAAAACAACAGGAGAATTTGATGATTGAATCATCAAATGAGATCATGAAATCTCATGGGTTTAAAATTGACAAAATGTGTGTGAATGCAGGTGTTGCAGAAGACAAACCATCTTATGGAATTGTCTTGAATGAAGTTGAAAGTTTCCAAGCCAAGTATGATGATGACTGTCTTTCGAATGAAGAAATAGTGTCACTAGTAAGTTATGCTTGTAACAAAGAAGAAGATAGTGAGGATTGTGTAAAGCTTTTGGGAGAGCTTCCAAGTGAAATGATAAGGTTGTGGCAAGAGTTAAGTCTTTTGGAGAGAAGGCTAGAAAGCCAGAAAGCAAGCATTCAGGTTGTAAAATTAGGACTGAATGAGGATGGAGAAGTTTGCCATGATGGGCAAAGACAGAGATTGTTTGAAGATGAGATGGAGGTTCTTAAAGAACAAGAGGGTAAGGATGAAAGGGAGGTAGTAAGAACCAAACAATCTCAAAGAAGAGTTAGCCAACAACAGGCTAGGGAAGAAGAAGTTCACTACTATGAACAAAAGAAGTAAGACATCATTGGAGCAGATGATGTGAGAGAGAGACCAGTTGACAGTCTCGTGAATTTTGTTGAGAATTCAAAACAACATACTAATGTGCTGATAAAGGAGGAGAGAACAGAGCAACAAGATGAATTGTTGCCAAGGAGAGAAGAGGCACCAAGGCCTTATGTTTTGTGCTTTAATAGTTGGTTTGTGAATGCAGATTTTGTTACAGATGTTGAGGAAGATTTGATGCAAGAAGAAGAAGCCACAGAAGAGAAAAGCATGAAGATGCAGGAGATGGAAGAAAGCAACAATAATCTGCAGACTAGAGAAAGAGAAGATGTGTACCAGACCAAAGATGTGTTGGACTTGGAGATAGAAGAATTGTGGCAGTTAATGATGAAGCAGCTCAGATGGAGGAAGCTGATGACAAAAGGAGTGATCAATCAGAAGGTGAAGTTGATTGAGAAGGGGAGAAAAGAAAGGAGAATGAGACAGAAGATAGAAGACATGTAGCAGCAATAAAGGATCAAAGCATCTGGACTTCTACAAACTAAAGTTTGGGACCCTGGAGGTTTCTTATTACCTTATGAGAACACATGATCAGGAGATCATGAATGTTTTCAAGCTTGGGAGTCTGATGCAGAAGCATTCACCCTAAGTAAATCATTGTATATTAGTAGGCATAGGGGGTCTTGTGTTTTAGGGAAGTTGGTTTCCCAAGTATTGAGTTAATGTAAATATTTAGGCCTTCGAGTGATTTTCAATGAGAATAGGAATTAATTAGACATATTTGTAAATGTTCTTGAATATAGGAGAACATGAGAGGATTAGGATTAGTTAGCAATTAGTTTGAAGAACAGTTCCTCAACTGTAAAGGAACTGCTGATAATGTATTGAAAAGAAAAGAAGAGGGAAGTTGAATAAGGAAGTTAGCCAGTTAGCTAGCCAGCCAGCCAGAGGAGAGTGTGTTTGTAAGCCTTCAGGCAAGATAGGGAGAGAGGCCACTGATATTGAAGAACAGGCCTGTGTAGAGACAGAGAAGTCTCGGTTGTAATAAGTTATTCATAATTTTATATATTTATAGAGGTTCATTTGGGAACTGTGTAAATGTGTGGAATAAGTGTGAATGATTGATTTATGCGTGAACTCGTAGGTTATGTAACAAAGCATTGCAGGCAGAGTTCTGAAGAATACACAGAGGAGAGAACGATTCAGAGGAATCGTAAGGGATCATTGAATCCACTTGAATGATCAGAGTGAAGCTCTGAAGAGGAAGTGATTTAAGAATCACAAAAGTCAAGCTCAGGAGGGAGTTGCAGCTGAGTAGCGAAGGTGGAAGACTTCGAACCATCGAAGAACCAGAACCACAGAGAAACACTGAAAACAATGGAAAAACTAAGTAAAACGGAGTCGAGATTGGAATCTGAAACTGAAATTTTATAGACGGAAGTCTAAACCCTTGTCGGGTCCGGGCGATTGATCGGAGCGAAAGAACAGTGCGATGGTAGGCCGATACACTGAAGAGCGATATGGCGATATCACTGATATGCGATGATCGACGATTGGAGGAGTTAGAGGTCGGGCAATCAGAGTAGCGGAAGAGTTGATACGGAGGAGTAGACGCAATGATTTGATGAATGCGGGCATATAGTTTTTGAAATCCGAATTAAGGTTTCAGAGCGGAGTTTTAATGTAATCCCTTTGTATTCTATTAAGTGCTTGGCCGAGTCTTTTAAGGCATATCGGAGTCGGAAGGTGGTGAGGCATATATGCATATATGACCTGGGAAGAAGCCGATAGCCGATTGCGATAACGTTAACCTCAGAAAACATGCAGAGATCGTACGAAAGGCGGAAAGGTATGTTTTGTGCATGGTTTTCCTTTATAAATGGTGTATGAAAGAAAAAAAGCATCGATGGTGTATTTCATGTGATAACCATATGTAACCGATGCATTAAAGTGAAGGGTTATATATATAAGGTTTGGTAAAGGTTTAGAAGGGTTTTAAAGTCCCGATAGAAAGGACTTAATGTAAGGCTTAGATAAGGTCTTATGTGAATGTTTAAGCGAGGTGATTGAGTTCCGTAATATAGGAACTAATAAAGAGGGCCTTAACCATTTTGTGGTAGAAGATTTGACTCTCGAGAGAGTTAAATACTTGGGACAAATGTGTTTATGCATATATAAGCATACTGTGGGTGTAAGTAGGGGTAACCCTGCATTAACATCATGCATGTAGGTATTTAATAAGGAGGTTTACCAATATGATGGATCCTTCCATCAAAATTCAGTCTTCAAAGTTAATATACCATTAGGTATGCATTATATAGATATGTAAAGTTCAATATGTAAAGTTCCACATCTGATGCAGGTAGATTAGCAATTTTTTTTTGGTTGCGAATGTCTTGCATATGCAGTTTTTTAAAATGTGCCATTTAGTGAATTTTTTATTTGATCCATGTTTTCTCTATATTGCTTATTTTATTCATTAATTTCAAACACCTATAGGTATGTTTTACAAGGTGGTGAACAAGAAAAAATAAAGTTGCTTGCTAAGGATGGGGACATCTACAACAAGCTTGTGCATTCTTTAGCTCTAGAAATATTTGGACACGAGGATGTAAAAAAATCCCTGCTTTTGCTTCTTGTTGGTGCCCCAACTAGAAAATGCAAGGATGGAATGAAGGTATAATTATTTTACTGAAGAGTTGTTACAAAGAAACTTGATTATCCCGTTGGTGACTATCTGAGCAAAATGCCTTGTTATTCTTGCTTATCTGGTCTTTGGAGTTTTTCTACAAAGGAAAATTTATATTTATTGCTCACATTTCTATTTTACTTGCAAATAAGAGGTGATTTGCATGTCTGTTAGATGGGAGATCCTGGAGTTGCAAAAAGTCAGTCGTTGAAACACATGATTAGTGTGGAACCTCGAGGATCTTACACCACAGGTCGAGGAAGTAGTGGTGTTGATCTGACAGCTATTGTTCAAAGGGATCTGGTCACCCAACAAGATGGTCCTTGAAGTTGAGCCCCTGTTATGTTTCTGAGCTTTATTCTTTCCAATGTTTAAGTTGTTGGTTTCTTTGGAGTTGGAAATTGTTTTATTTTAGATTGAATGCATTAGAGGTTTCACCAACATATATTTTTCGGCACCTTCCGAGCAGTGACAAAAATAATGGATCTTGTATGTGATGAATCATGTGCTATGGATGAGACAAATCGTACTGTTATTCATGAAGTGATGGAGTAGCAGACTGTCAGCATTGCAAAGGAAGGCATAACAACATATCTAAATGCATAAACGGTTGTTCTAGCTGCCACTATTGCTATTATCATTCATTTTGAAGGTAGATTCATATCAAGTCCTACCATGAATATGAGTTTGTGAATTTCATGAATTCTAGAGATAGATCTCATGGAATTACATTAACCTAGTGGGACGCACGGAAGGTGTCTTGTATAGAAGAAAAGGCTTTTATTTTATCAATGTTTTTTATAGAAGAGATATGTAATTGGAATGTTGTGCTTATTGGGGGATTCATCCATATCTTCTTTTTCTGAAACTAAGAATTTTTAGTGTCCTTTCTTTCGATTTTTCCTTGTTAAAGTTATTATGTGCTCTTTAGTTCTAGATCTTTGATCAAAAGCATGAGGTACATTTTCATTTTTTGGGTTGTAAACCATTAGGATACATTAAAGTATGGAGAAATTTGAAACCTATTTAAACTCATATATTGACTTGTACAAAGATCCTAGTGCCCTTAATTTTTCTCCTATTTAGGAACTCAAATTGGTAAAACGTGACTAACATTAGGGAAATTTTGAGGTCTAAAATGGGACTCCTAAGAAAAGTGTACAAAAATAAATTTTATAAGAACCAATAAGATTCAAGATGATTCAAGATGATGATGTCAACCATGGGGGATGATTCACCATTTTTAGAGTAAAAAAGTAAAAATATTAAAAAATAATAAAATAATAAAACTACTTTTTCAACTCGTATTTTCAACTTATCTCCCTAAGGTTTTACTCAAATTTTGAGTGGGAGTACTCATTGGATGAAAATTTTAATTCCTCATCTAAGGAGTACCCATTTTGCATACTTTTGATGGACCTTGCTACACAAAAAATGAGAAATACATGAAAAAACGTGATTGCAATCACGTTTTTCATGTATTTCTCATTTTTCTATAGTAGGGTCTATCGAAAGTATGCAACATGGGTACTCCTTAGATGAGTAACCAAATTTTGCATTCAATGAGTTTTTTCACTCGAAATTTGAGTAAATCCATAGCAAGATAAGTTGAAAAACGATTTTTTTTTTTTTTTCCTCTAAAATTTGATAATGTAATCTAATTTTATTTTATTATTTCCACTATTATTTTATAATTTTTTTAGGAGGTCCATTTTAGACCTCAAATTCCCCTAATGATCTATTTTTACCGTGATTTTGTTTCCTTACTCTTAGATAATTTTTGTTTTACATTACTTGTTTTCAAGTAGTAGTTTTTTATTTAAGCTTTAACCATATATAGTGTTCTCAACTTTATTTTCGTGCTTTTATTTCCATAGCTAATTAATAGTTCCTTATATACTCTTCACTTGAAAGGAGAGTATGGCTCATGTTTTCTTTCTGGTATTTTAGTGTACATTGTATCCTACTTTTGTGATGGAACTTTAATTTTGAGTTTTGTTTTATACTATGTTGTTCATTATCATAGGGGTCAATATGATCTACGAAGAACACCTGCAGAGAATATCAAACTTCCTTCAGCATTTCTTTCTTGTTTTGACTTGTTGTGGATGATACTTGATAAAGTCAATATGGATAGTCATCTAGAAATGACAAGACACATGTTATACATGCATGAAAAGTGTAAGCCATCGACGTTAGGCTGTACTCCTCTCGAGTCTTCCATCCTCAGGTGGGTTGTTGTCACCTCTTCTTTATATATTGATTCTCAAACTGTTGTACTCTAATGCTGAGTAGTTTTTAATCTTATGATGGTTAATATTTTCTAGGGCTTATATAGCAGTGACAAGAAGGGTATCACCTTCTGTGCCTAAATACCTTATCGAATATATTTCCAGTGCTTATTCTTCCATGAGACAAGAAGAAGAACAAAGTGATGCACCACATTCTTACACCACTACTAGAACACTTCTAAGCATTTTTTGCATCTCAATGGTAATTTATCTATTCCTTTGTGCAATTACCTAGTGTTATGTGTGAGTTCTAGGAGAAGTGACTTTTCAAGTTCTCATATTTTCAACACTAGAGTGGATTTGTGACTAAGAAACAACATTAATCCAAATTTGGCCTTTTAATCTCAGAAACTCGTTTATTGACAAAAGCTTATGTTTGTTTATTTTTTCTGGATTTATTGTTCACAGGACCTAAGTCGACTTAGATTCTTAGAAATAGTGGCTCAAAGTGATGTAGATGAAGCCCTTAGGCTTATGCAAATGTCAAAGTTCTCCTTATATGTTGACAAAAGAAGTAAAATTGGTATGAATGCCATATCTGACATCTATTCAATCATAAGGGATGAAGCTTTAAGAATGAATACTATGGATGTCTGCTATGCTAATGCCTTGAACTGGATTTCTCAAAAGGTACTCTCCATAGACTGTGTAAAGCATGACAAATATCATTAATTCAAATTTCCTAATCAAGGTTCGTTTAAATGTATCTAATTGGGTCTCTTGCATGCAGACTTACACTGAATCTCAACTAAAGGAGAGATGGGAAGAGTATGCAACATTGAACGTGTGGAAAATTGATCCCAATACATTTGATACTCATTTTATTTATCCCTAAAATGTCCAAAAAGTTAATAATGTATCATATAGACGTAAAGTAAATATCCTCATTGTTCAACTCTTTCAAAGAGAGTTTTGTTTTTTAGATTCCCTTTAACAGATATGAAACCGAAGAATGAGTTTCCTCTTGGACAACTCATGAGGCTAGACGTGTCAATAATTATATTCTGAATAGTGATTGCATGTGGACTTCCATGAACAAGACACTGGGACAATAGCCAAAAGTTTTGTTATGAAGTGTCATTATATGTACTTATGTAAAAAATATGTGTTTCTAGATAAACTCTATATGGTTTCTATTGTACATGGTTTCCTATGTTTCTTGCTTTTAAGCTTAACCTTCAACTATTTCTTAAGCTTTAATTTAAAGAAAATTGGTGGCCAGTTCTCATCAATTACAACAAAGCTCCATATGAAATTTAAGTTTGCAACAAAGCATGGAACTAGGTAGATAGGAAAGGTTGAAATAAGGAAAGGTATGCTCTGAATTATTTTTAGCTGCAACAATCTTATTGTTAGGTGGAAAGATTTGAAAAATTATCCCTTGTATCTAAAAATTGATGTGATTTCTTCATTTATTGAAAATGGTAAAGGAGGAACAAAATTGTTACTAACATAGCTTCTTGAACAGTGGCATATTCTAAACTATGAACATATTTTCATGGGCATGTCACATGAAAATATTAGGAATGAAGTTACTATTTTGTTAATATAGGTAGGCACCCTATGTAGTTTTACTTTTTCTATTAAGTCAAATGTTGGGAAGTTATGCAGAGATGCAACATGAAAATTTTGCAAGGAAACAAGTCGAACTTTGAGAATCCTTACACTAGCCATAGCTTTTACTGTCTCAGAAATTCAATATTAACTAAATTTAATCTTCAAGGACAAGAGAAGTTGAAGTTGAGTCTATTTGTAGTGTTTAATGAACAAAAATTAGTTTTCTAGTCATAGTAATGTATGGTTTTTTGATGTTCTTAGGGAGGGGTTGCATCCTTTAAGGCAATTGCTGAAATGAGGCATAGAGGCCATACTCTCACTGATTAGATTTTTTGATGTAAATAGTGTAATAATGGTTAGGTATGTTTCCAATTCAATACTGATCAGGTCAATTGAGATGCTCAAAGTGTAAATGCTTTTGCATCTAAAGCTTTCATGGAGGGTATGATAATTACTTTGTTAATTTGTGTTTTTTGTAAATTTTCCACCAGCAATCTATACTCAGCTCAGGGCCTCTTTCTCATGGTATTGTACAATTGGATTTTGTCTTGATGCATTTTTCCATTGGATTGTGCCTCTTTCTCATTATTATTTTTGTCCTCAACATTAGTTTTTATGCAAAAATCCAATAGTTGAGGACAATTTTGTTTGCATCAGGTTACTTTGTTTATTATGTTAATCTTTCCATGGTTATTTGACTCTAAAATGAGTAAAACAAGTGTTCATAAATTTGGATTCTCTTCTCTATAAAATGCTAATTCATTTTTGTCATTTATATCACAACCAATGTAAATAATATTGCAACAACAACTCTTGAGGCACTCAACCTTTCTTCAAATGCACTATCTCTTCATGTTGCTCAACATTTTGTTAGATAGTTTTGAGATCACCATATTTAGTGATCTTGGCACTATCCAACAAAAGGTTGAGAAACATGAAGAGATAATGCATTTGAGGAAATACTGAGCCTCAAGATTTGTTGTTGCAACCTTATTTACATTTCCTATGATACAAATGACAAAAATGAATTAGTATTTTTCAAAGAAGATCCAAATTTATGTAGAAAATCATGTAGATTCACAAACTCATGCAATGTACTAAAGCACAGGATAAGAATCTACTTTTACTTTCAAATAGAAAAAGCCAATAGATCAATTGAAAGCAATATGAACAAGAAGAAGATAAATCAATGGCACATAACACAAGATCTATATAGGGAAAGCCACTGCTCAAAATCCCACTATCTGTATTGCATATGTTAGAAATATGAGTGAAGATACAAAGCTTGTTCTCACTAGAACAATTTCGCACAAGTATGCTCAACTCTCTCAGCTCACAAGATAGCTCTTGGCCAACACAACCAATTTTGCAACTCTCCAAGCCCCTAATCTCTTGCATAATTCCTAGGATGAATAGCGTGTATTTAAAGGGAATTCATGCTTCCAAAACTGCGCAATCCAAACATAGGATCAATATCTGATGCATGCATGATATTTACACTCTAGTAAATAATACAACTTATAGTGCAATGTCCCTGAACTATAGTCTCCACTGGGTCTTTCTCATAATCGACATGCATGAGTTTCTGATGAGGGAATATTTAGTTAACTAGAGTGACACTTGTGGATTCACTAGTGCACCAATTGATTGATAACTCTCTATTAGTTCCTCAAATATTTTAAAACTAATTTAATTGAACTTAACTCAGTAATCTGAGTAATCTAATTTCCAGCTCAATTTAAATTCATATTGGAGCCCTAAAACTTAGGAAGAACATATACATGACTTCAAAAAGGCTTCCAACTCAAAATTCCTAAGCGAATTAGGTTAATTAAACTTAATTAACTATTTACAAGTTTCTATGAGAATAGAATTCGATTTTAATTCTCAGTTTAATTCAAGGACAAATTAAATTGGAATTTATTATTGCCATTTCTCAACACTCCCTCTCAACAAGAAAGGGCTTATCAGCTACCCCGATCCTATCTCTGTGAAAATAGAATTTACATCTTGAAAATGCCTTTGTCAAAATGTCAACATCTTGCTCCTCCATGGGAATTTACTCTAGTAGCATAATCTTCCTCAATACACAATCTCTGATATGATGATATCGGATATCAATATGCTTGGACCGATCATGAAAAACTAGATTTTCATAAATTTTGATACAACCCTAATTATCACAGTAAATCACAGTTGGATCCATCTACTGAACAAACAAACTAACCATGATCTTCCTCATCCAGATGGCCTCACATGCTACCTGACTTGCAACCATGTACTCTGCCCCTGTCGATCTGAGTGCAATAGATCCTTGTTCCTGCTGTACCAAGAAATTACCGTTGACCCAATACTGAAGATCCTTCCTGATGTGCTCTTCCAGTATAATGGATTCCCTGCCTAATCTAAATCGGTGAAGCCTTGAAGCTTCACTCCCTCTATCTTTCTATACCATAATCCATACCGAGAAGTGCCCCTAAGGTAGCTCAACACATGCTTTGTTGCCTTACAATATAGCTTGGTAGGCCTAAACATTGCTTGACTAAGTTGGTTAACTGCATAGCACATATCCGGTCGTGCGTTCACCAAGTACATGAGTGAACCCACAAGCTTCCTTTAAACAATAGCTTCCACTACTTCCCTTGAAGTAGAATCCTCCTTCCTCTAGTTACTTGCTAGAGGAGTCTCCATGGGTTTGTTGCTCTCCATGCATAATCTCCTGAGTATCTCATTGCATACTTGCTCTGAGACAGAAACAACTCCCCATATCCCTGCCATACCTCCATGCTAAGAAATTAATGCATGAGCCCCGTGTCCTTCATCTCAAAATACCTTGTAAGGTCCTCCTTGAAAGACTTGATCAGTTGATCATCACTTGTCAGTATGAGATCATCAAAATAAAGTACAATGATCAACAACTTACCTTCCACCACTATGTGGTAAAGGTTCGCATCCGCTTCACTCTTCGTGAAGCCCAACCTGATGAAGTAGTTATCTATCCTGATGTACCAAGCAAGTGGTGCTTGCTTCAACCCATACAACGCTCTCTTGCGACTCACTATCAAAGGTCTTGAAACCTTCAGGTTTCTCTATGTACATTTCTTTCTCAATCATGCAATTAACAAAGGTTGTCTTCACATCCATCTAATGTATATTCCAACCCATCTGTGCTGATAGTGCCAATATAGATTTGATTGGCGAGTAGCTTGCAACAGGAGTAATGCTCTCATCATAGTTAATCCCCTCTATCTGTGAAAATCCAAAGGCCACAAATCTAGCCTTCTACTTCTCCACACTACCATCCGCATCTTTCTTTACCTTGTAAAGCCAATGGGAGCTCACCACTGACTTGTCGTCTAGTCTCGAGGCCACATCACAAACATTGTTATGAACCATGGAGTCATACTCCTCCACCATGACATCATCCCAAACTGATTGTTGCACTACTACCTGTTATATGTCAATTTGTCTCCATGACACTTGATCAATTTATGGATATTTTTACCATCCATGAACATGTTTGAACTAGCTCCCTCAGAAGTCAAACAACCCAAAATATGTTGAAGTACATGAGAAATTTGAGTCAAATAGCTGTCACACCCATGTCAACCTGCGTCTTTTTCTCTATAGTTTCCCACACATGCACTAAAATTTACTTGGGGAATAGCGCAGAGCTGCGCTCTTTCTGCCACTATAAACCTGCGCAGGTGAATTCTACAAAGTAAAAATAATAAGTACATTCTAGAAACATAGTTGGTCGAATATTTCCCAACCAAAAGCTTCCAAGTGATGACTTTTCAAACTATAACCCTTAGAAGATGCATCACCATACCTTTTCTCATGGTCACCTAATCCCTCAATAAAGGAGTCTCATCCTCCTCTCATGGATCTGAAACTTCCTCCTCTTAGCCTATAAAATGACTAGAGGGATTGGGGAGGTCAGAATAGAGAGAAGGCAAACTTATGTTGTTGGTTTGAGATTAGAAAGCTTGTCATCTAAGGAGGAGAATGAAGGCATTTGGGAGGGATCTCACGTCATCAAGGTGAAGGTTGTAAGGCTCCTTATTTTCTTATTAATACAATTGAACACTTTCTCCCATTGATTTTGTCTTCTGTGAATGATGAATGGTTTACAATTGTTTATAATGTTTATTAAGGAAAATTCAATCCCTAATTTCCTTGATCATTAGGCTAAGTTGTTTGGATTATTATAACACATGTTCTTTTGATCCTTTTATGGTCCATGTTTGCAGGTCTTATCAAGCATTAAAGAACTACATCTAGTCACAATAAAGGATCTTCATCAGGCATTTCATGAAATAGGTAAGAGGTTCATCCATTAACTATGAAAGTTCAACTTAGGGAAAGAGTTAGTTTAATTGTCATGATTATTTCTAGTTTCCATTTAGGATCTAGTGATATCGCTCTTGTCTGCAAGAGGGATTGTCCAGTTTAACAAATTGGTGACTACACTAGGGAACGTCTGTGTTCTCATCTTTTTCCTTAGCTTGGATTTCTGATTTCTCTGATTTATCCAAACCTGAGTCTTCATAAATTTATGGTCTTTTAGCTGTGAGTGGTTGATTCTTTGAATTTTTTTTATTTTTTCTTAGGCTTTTCTCCCTGCGTTGTTTCTATTTGTTAACAGAGCGCATTTTTGTGCCCTTCTTGCCTTAGCAATGGAGCGCATGCGCTTTGTTCTCTACTGAATACCCGTGCAAGCCTTGGAACATTTTGAAAAAAATGTTTTTGCTTCAACCCAAACCTAAATTTGTTTCTATAAAAGTGTAATTATCTTTGTTTGGACTATGTTGTGTCTCTTCTGAACTCAGTTGATTGTTTTGTTGATGATTTTTGAGAATTAGTCTTTTTGAAAAAATTCCTTAGGGTTTTGCCCGGTTGATTTGCTGATTGGTCAAAACAAGATAGAGTGTCCTTCTGATTATCATATTCTTATTGTGTTCTGTCAAATACACTAGTTAAGCCTTAAATTATTTCTTATTTGTGGTCAAAATCGCTTTGAATTTCAAATTAGGGTTTCGTAAGACCTTGTGTGTTTGTGAAAGAATTGTGATTATTTTTGCTTGATAAAAGGAATTGTTGCTTTCATCTTGGAAATTTTTTCTCGATTGCACTGTTATTATCATTAGATCAAAGCATTCATAGGAGAATATGTATTTTCTCTAACCCTCTTGGTTGATTTCTGTGTGCTTGAAAGTTTTGAGTGATTACAGACAAAGAGTATTTTAGCTTATTTGATGATTAGGGAAATATGGAAATTAGTTTGTTGACTGCATTTTCATTACATAATAGTGAAACTGGTTGGTTTAAGAAATTGTAAAAGTTTTGAGTTCTTGCATTCCATTTCTCAAAAAATCAAAGAAACTCTTTCTTTTCTCTAAATAAAATTTCATCAAATTTTAAAGTTGCTATTGAATTTTAGAGTGCATTAAGATTTTGAGTCATTTCATAACATCATAAGTTTCACCTTCATCACCCATTAAGTAGAAAAATCTTAATAATACAACGTTCATTAAAATTCACTTATAATTTTATATTTTTTACAGCTCTTGTCATCTACAATAACTTAAGTGTAGGTCTTTGGAATAGGGAAGGAAGTAAACTTTCCAAAGCTACAAACGAACAATAGAATCTTGAGTTAGGGAGAGAAAATACAATTATTTATGTTTTGCTCTAGGAATATCTTCTTATACATGAGTTAAGAACAAGGTCGTGTCAAATCTGGTGAAGTGATCATACCCTTTCATTGGCCTAGATATAGTGATTTTCATGTATTACAACAGTGCCGAAAGGTACTTGGGGTCACTTGAAAGTAAACCTCCAATTGATCATGTGGAGGAGCCTTCAAGGGGATTGAGCTTGGTACTCTGCCTTAGATTTACGTCCGATCTACAACTACCCCCCAAGGTAAAATTGTTGTATTTGGTAAACTTAGTGATTATAATCCTAGGGATCTACCTAACGTGATGACAGAGGGAAGGTCATGCTGTACTTGGAACAGATGTTGGCTAGACTCATTTAGACTTTTTGGAGGGTAATCTTTGCTCAATATGGTTTATAGCAGAGTTACTTGCACCAGACTGTTTCATTAAGCAGGTTATCAGGGTAACTAGTTCCAAATACTCATTTCTATAAAACTTTTCACCTTGATCTCTGCGATGTTGGATTTCATCATCAACTAGTAATTATTGATCTCTGTGAAGAGTAAGTTTGTATGGTTTGAACTCCTAGATTTTTATAGCGTGTTACTTTCTGTGTTGTTTTTACTTTTTAGAGACTTTAGGTGTAATTTAGATATTGTGTAATTGATCAATTGAAAATTTTCATTGTGGTGGAACTACCAAGAGTTCCCTTGAGTGTAAACCGAGTCAATTAGAAAAGATAAAATTAGAAAAATCTAAATCATCTGAAATTGGAACTGCAGTAGAAACTGAAACTTCTACTGTTAAGGGAGAATGTCCCCTAGGGTCTTGGGTTAATACCCTAGCAGAGCAGGGGTTATCTATAAAGAAAAACAAGCATTCCACACAACCATGATGCTAATATAAACAAACTAAGCGAAGAGGGGTGCCCCTGGGGGTCCTTCGTTTGGGAAGATCCAGCTAGGGTCCAAACCCTCTTGGAGTTCCTTTTGCTCCTTTGACCTGCAAAACAATCAATTCAAGAAAGCACAGTAGTATATGGACTAAACATCATAAAGAAATCAACTTCTTATCATATTGAAAGTTAGTTATGAAATTTAAATAATCATTCATTTGTAAATCATAACATTGATATCATAAACACGGAGAAGATTCATATCAGGAACAAGACAAGTGTTTCTTTTATTATAGATAACTAAAGTACAGAAAGGAATGATTTCACCTGAGTCTTCCTTTCGCGGGCTCCAAGTGGAACTATTCTCCGGATTTGTCCAATCTCAAGCCTTCAACAAGCTCCTTCCATAACTCACGCAAGGATATCTCAACAAATGGAAAGACAACATAACTCAAGGAAATAAGGATTTCCTATAATGGGGGAAGTGATGGCAGCACAGGGATCTTAGGACCTGATCTGGGATAATCTCAACAGAGTGATTTTTCTCTCTATTCTCTCCTCCCTTAGGCCTTCCCATTGAAGCTTTTTTATACTTCTTCCAAAGTAGTTTTTTAGTTTCGAATTCGTTGGGAATAGTTGGGCCACGGGCACTAATAGGTAATCAGCAGGTAAAACCCGCGATATCCGCCCGAAATTAAGGAGATTTAATTCTTTTAAGTGTTTTAAGACATATACGCGGGTTTGGTATAGACAGACCTGTGTACATACACGTTTAGCTCAGGCAAATGTCGCGTATAGGGAGTAAAACACTGTTTTTTAAGTATTTGGACCAGGTCTAGAAGGAGGGGTTGCCCTAAGCCATGAGTGCAGCATCACAAACATCAAGAGTGAGATTTTGAGCTATAACAGATGCCCCCTAATATATGAGGTCATGAGGGGTACATGATGGATGAAATATATTATGTAAGTGCATGGAAAGGAAACTTGTCAAAAACTGAGAAGGACTTCACCAGAGTTCAGCCTGCCAAGACACAAAAGGAGATCAGAAAGAAACACTATCTGAGGCGGGCATACCCATGCTCATAGAAAGTAAAGCATGTCTGCATATCAAGTACAAGCAAATCCATCAAATATACAACTATAAAGCATTTGAAGATACATAATGGATCATCTGATCATGATCGAACAAGTACATGTCTGAATATCACATATAAGAATGTCAATGATGTTGAAGGATGAAACAGATCACTAATAACAAAGACTGATCCCCAAAAGTACCAAATGAACACGATGGAGTAAGATGGTACTACACTGCAAACTCAGGTTCCAGCATATAAAATGTTGCCATGAATGACTGCAACATATAAGGTGGAGTGATATCAACTAGCAGCAACAGGAGCAACTGTCAAGTGAACCAATGAATGCTAATGCAACCTAAGGTCTTCACCGACCACCGTGGTACATTTCTACACCATGGGAATAAATGATCTGAAGTTGACCATGTGAGAAATCGTTTGATTACCGGTCATTGATGTATACCGTTAACAAACGCGAGACTACTCACTAATAATGATAATGAGCGTCAAGGTACCCAATACAATCTAACAAGTGTGAATAGATGAGTTGGAGTTGAACACCTGTAAGAATCTATCAATCAGGAGACAATGAGGATTTCCCATTGTCGATAGCAAAGGATCTGCCACTAATGACTGCAAATCCCAAGGTACTGCCAAATGGACTCTAGATCTTTGCCCCAGAGCAATGAGCCGTAGTCGATAGGGAAAGATCCGCTAGAATGAAGGCATTAAGGCATCCTTCATCAATCTAGCGCGAGTGTAACCCATAGGCCAATAATGTGGAAGGAATCAGATGAAAAAAATGTAGTAACTCGACCGAAGCACGTTTCTGGCGTACAGAAGATGTGGCTAGCGCACAACAGAAACCCTCTGAACCAACCAATAATGAAAGCTGACACAGAGGCGAGGTATCCACCAATAGGGTCAAATGGAGACCAAGGTACTATACGAATCCCAATGTGTGATAGTGTAAGCTGATGTCGAACACAAGGGAAACCACTCAGTCAAAGACCCATGATACTGATCGATGCTGAGCACAAGGTGACCTATCAATAATGAAAATAGGGCCAGGGTGCAGCTCTAGGCCTGTCCTCAGAGCAAGATTTCGTCGTCGATAAGGACAAGACCCGCCAGAAAGAAGTCAATGAAGACCTTCTCAAACCGGAACAAGTAAAGGACCAATATAACAGATGTGATGATAGACAAGATACTAACAACTAGGGATGGCCGACTAAAAAATGAGTCAAGATACACTGCAGAGAGGCTGACTCAGGCTGACTTCCCTTGAACAAAAGCACGACTCAATGTGACTATGTGGCAACATATGATGACTCTGTATAAGTTCGCCATGTAGGAGGCACGAACGAACCCTCCATATGATTGGAAGAGATAACCAATCAGGGGAGAACTGACTCAATAACAAGGTTGACGCGTACCTAAGTCAAACTAAATCCCGCCCACATGGAGGAGACTTTGTTTTGAGTGATTTGTTCAAGGGCGACACGACTGACTCTAGCTGCCAATAATAAGTGGAAATACTATCCCGTTCCCACACTTTTTGGAATATATTATTTTTTTGTATTTTTCTTTAAGATGGAAAAAGAATAAAATAATGCTATAGTACAGTGGAAAGAACGAGCGTCGATGAAACAGATGATCTAGTTACTGGGATTGGAACATTCCTATGCTCAATGTAGGGAGGTGAAAACTGGTCAAAGACACTCAAAGGCGTGTTCCTTCCATGGGTCAAGGTGTGTCAAGTTGGAAAATACAAGGGCATGCAAGTTTGATTTTGTAGTCGTCATGGTCAAAAGTTGGCTTAAACACGAGTCCAATTGAAGCCGGCTCAAGGCCAAAAGGTGCAAATGGTCAAAATGCAATGCAGTAGTACAAATAAACACAAAGGATCCTCTAGGGTGTAAGGCTAGAATAAAGCGGAGAAGCAAAGAGGAATGAGTCTTCAACGCATAAGTCATGGCGGGACTATAGAGGAATCCCGAGTCTACTCAAATCGAAGCAACATGGGCAAAAAATGTCAGTGAGGTGCTAACTACGATGCCCATGAAAAGGATGGCTCTACCATCGTGTCATGATTTAAAAATCGGCGAGTGAAGGTGGTTTACAAACCATAACACGATGGGATCGACCCTATGGCAAGTATATTGGCAAATGGAGGCTAGTATGCATAATGCAATGGAAAAAATGGCTTCCCTAACCTATATGCCAGTAAAAAATGATACCTGCCATGACAGGTCAGCAGTCATGGAACCGTCTCGAAACTATCGAAAAAGCGTCCAAAATGTCCTGAAAATCAAACCATTCTTGACATTCCAAGCTCCCAAGTTAAAAATTACATGAGACAAAACAAAATCAAGATTTGAAAAATTTTTGCATTTTCAAAGCTTATATAATAGTCTTTTGACTCACCATTATCATCATTTGGTTTGAGAGCAAAGAAGTGGAGCAAAAGGAGGAAGCATTGCCATTCGCCAAAACCGACTGTTCGAATTGTCCCAAAATCACCAGGTAACCCTTAATTTAAGTTTTATTGTTGAATTATTGTCAAATTTTGTCACGGCATATACGCAGGTTGGATATAAATAACCCGTGTATACACAGGCCCTACACGTGACTGAGTATAAAATGGACCTGCGTATACGCCGCAAAAACTTCAAACAAAAAATCTAACAGTCCAAATTTATTTTTTCTTCAGGATGCCAGTCACTTGGAGAGAAAGAGAGCATACCTTAGTGGATGATGAGGTTATGGATGATCCTAATGCTTTGGATGCCTTACGAGGATGTGGTTTGCTAAAGTTCTTTAAAGTGCCAAATATGAAAGCAAACACCTACTTGCTTGACATGCTCATTCACTACCGGAGCATCGAGGATGACACGTTTATGATTGATCAGATGCCGCTTAGGATAGAGGTTGAAGATATTTATTTCATCACTGGCCTTTCCTGGAGGGGAGAGGTGGTACATTCCACGGGCAAGTCACGAGGCAGTCTCTCCATCGAGGACTATGTACATATCTATTGCCCGGGTCATCCTGAGAAGGTTGGAAGTCAAATTCCAATTAAACATGTGGAGAGTTTATCTTTGAGAATAATCTTGTTCACCATAGCTAGAGTGAACGGATCGACTTCTTTGCACCAAGCATCATGGCTAGCCATGAGCTTGGTGGTAGACTGCCTCACCACCGTCTTTGATTGGTGTACTCCTCTTCTTGCTAACCTAAAGAGCCAGCTTACTTCTATCAAGAAGGGACAGACCAAAAACTTTGGATATGGAACTATCTTGTGCTTTTTCTTCTTTGAGAGTGTCCCAGCACTTCGTCCTAGAGTACTGGTTTCAATCAGCACCCCACGAGATCCATGCATGGGCAAGTGGGCTGACTTGATGAAACGTCTAGTAGGTGGGGACGTCCCACATACTACTTTCGACGATGAATTTTTCTCCTGGTGGGAGCAGCAGATCATTTCCATAGATGACTACCCTTATGCTGGGTTAGATTTCCGAGGAGATCCTAATCAACCATTACCACCGACCGCAGCATGGGGTGACATAGGTAACAAATATTTTTGATTTTACGATTTTTTTGTAATTTTTCAAATATAATAATAAATTTTGAAAAATATTTTTGATAGGATTCAAATGATTAATACGATGATCATGTTCCAAATATGGGGCTGGTGTGACTAGATGGGTTCCCATGGCATGGACGTCACGGTCGAGGGGCCGAAGAGGCAGCTACAGACACAGAGCGACTTCTACACACTGTTCAGCGGCACTTGGTGAGACTAACTCACTGAGTACTGATGGAGGCCGTAGAGGATCTCCCTATAGATATGCAGTGTCATGTGGTTGGCATGCCACGAGACTGGGTTCGCACTCTTAGGCATGTGGCCAAAGCAGTAGTTGCATACTTAGCCGCTCATCCTGAGCCGGGGCATTAGATGTACTGGACATGATTATGGGAATTTGAGTCCCAATTTTTGTATATTATTTTGGATAGACTTATGTACTCTCGAGATGCTTTATGATATATATATATATACAGTTATGACTTTTTATGCTTGATTTTATTGTGATGAATGATTGATATGTCAGTCTAATGCTTGATTAGCGTTAGAATCCGCTAACCAATTAGGAGATCTTGGAATGTGAAAATAATTAATGTAAGTAAATGATATTTGCAACAACCTGACCCTTAAATATTGGAGATATAAACATGGATCCCTTACCTGATAAATGTTATTCAGTTGTGACACTATCAATTGTGAATCAAGATAAACTACCAACGAATCGATTTCATAAGAAATTGCTTCGGATAGTAAATTAATGACGGCAGTATACTCAGCCATATTATTTGAAGCAGGACCAATGCATACTCCTCTTGACACCATCAATTGACCAGTTGGATAGTAGATTACCCAAGCTGCGGAAGCAAGGTTCCGAGTGTGCCGACTAGCACCATCGGTGAATCCAAAATAGACCAAGTCATCCATTAACACCTGCCACAGCAGACCAAAAAGTGGAGATATCAATAAACTCTCGATGTGATATGTACAAATATACAAAATGTACAAAGAAGTCATTGCCTAGCTGCTACTTAAGCAAAGTACTTCTTGAGGTAGAGCCCGTTTCGGGGCTCTGCCAACTTGTTTCCTTCAAAATCGATTAACTCATACGCCCCTTTTTCTAAAACTCGTTTAATTATAAAGGGACCGTACCACATAGGTTTGAACTTTCCTGCCCCCAAGGCATCCTTATCTTGGTCATAGACCAAGACAAGGTCGCCTTCAGAAAATACTCGAGGACGGACAACTTTGTCATACTGAGTTTTAACCCTTTTCTTATGAGCCTCATTGATTGTGGCGGCATCTCGACGCTGCTCATCGAGATGCTCCAAATGAATGAGGCGCTCTTCGAGACTAGAGGTCTCAGGAAGGAGCTCAATAGCTAACTTAAGAGATGGAATTTCACATTCAATAGGAAAGATAGATTCCATCCCATAAACTAACTGAAAAGGTGTAAAACCTGTAGCAGTCTTTACGGAGGTTCAGTATGCCCAAAGAGCCGGATACAACATAAGATGCCAATTGGACTGATTTTTGTCGACCATCCTTTGTAAGATCGTCTTAAGGGTTTTATTCATTGCCTCGACCTGTCCATTGGCCTGAGGATAATATGGAGATGAGTGCTCCTGCTGGAAACCCAATTTAAGAGCCAATTCAGACATTAGTTGGTTCTGGAAATGACTGCCATGGTCAGTGACAATCTCTCTCGGGATCCTGAACCTTGAGATAATCTGATTAAAAAGGAATAATGCCACTATTTCATGAAGTGGGCATGGCCTCAGCCCACTTCGTGAAGTAGTCTACGGCCACAATAATGTACTTGTGATTCGCTGCTGAAGGCGGATTACAAGTTGTAAAATCAATACCTCACTTAGTAAAAGGACTATCAGTGACAATGGGGAAAAGAGGAGCTGGATGTGCGTGGATCTTCTGAGTATAGATTTGACAAGGGTGACAACGTTTGATTGCTTCAACACGGTCTTTGAAGAGTGAAGGCCAAATATAGCCAGCACGCAAGATACGCTGGGCTGTAGCAAGCCCTGAAAGATGACCACCACAAGCTCCATTGTGGAAATCATTAAGTACTGACTCTGATTCCTCTAGGGTTAAACAACACCGAAGGATTGAATTAACCCCTCGATGATATAATGTGTCACCGATGATGAGATAGTTATTAGCCAGGTGACGTAATTTTCGGCGTTCATCCTTAGAGAAAGTAGAGGGGAACTTTGAAGTCTAGAGATAGACAATGATATCTCCATACCAAGGGTCGAGTGAAGAGATGAGGAATAAATGTTTTTCGGGTAAACTTTCCTCATAAAACGTATCCTCTCCACAAGGTAGCTCAGAGATTAACTCCGCAAAAACCATAGATTTCTCAGACTTGGCAGACAAGAACTCGAGATCGAATTCTTGTAAGATGACTATCCATTGATTATATTTGACCCCAATCACTCGCCTATTGAGGACAAATTGGAATGGATTGACCATTGCTAAGACAAAAGTTTTGCATAGCAAAATATAATGACGGAGCCGCTAGACAGCATGGACAGCTACCAAAGCCAACTTCTCAATAGGGGAATAGCAAAGTTCATGACCTATCAAGCCTCGGCTCAAATAATAAATCACATGCTTGATGAGAGCATCGTCTTCCTGAATGAGAACCATACCTATGGTTGATTCTTCCGCAACGAGATATAAAAGGAAGTCCCTACCATAATCCGGTGGACTCAAAAGCGGGTTAGAAACTAATGCCTTTTTCAAGGCATTGAACGACCGCTACGCAAAGTCATCCCACACATATGGAACTCCTTTACGTAGAAAACACATAAATCCTTTAGTGATCTTGACATAATTCGCTATAAGCCTTCTTAAGAAATTAACTTTCCCTTGAAGACTTTGAATTTGTCGAATTGAGGACGGGGGAGGCAACTGAATTATTGCCTCTACCTTGAAGGGATCAACCTGAATCCCTTCATTTGATATAATGAACTCTAATAACCGACCAGATGCAACCGTGAAAATGCACTTATTGGGATTCAACCAGATCTTATAAAATCGACATCGCTCAAAAACCAATCAAAGGTGACTAGGATGATCAATTCTCTTTCGAGAACGAGCAGCTAGATCGTCCAAGTATGCTTCGATGATATGTTTAATGTCGTGGAAAGCATATGACATGGCCTGCTGGAAAGTAGCTCCAACATTTTTAAGACCAAAAAGCATCTTTCTGTATGCAAAGGTACCCCAGGGACATATAAAAGCTGTCTTATGTTGATCTTCAGGACAGATAGAGATCTGATTATAACCAGAAAAACCGTCCATGAAGGAGAAAATCTCATTGCCTGCACATTTATCAATAATCTGATCAATAAATGGTGTGGGGTAATTATATTTGGGACAAGCTTTATTTAGGTCCCTAAAGTCAATGCACACTCAGATTGTTCCTTGCTTTTTATCCATAGGGACTGGATTAGAAACCCAATCTGTAAGAGGAAAAGGGTATATGAAACCCGCCTTGAGCAACTTCTCTACTTCAGCTTTAATGGCTACTTCTTTCCTAGGGTTAACCGGCTGAAGCTTTTGACAAATTGTTTTGGCGTTTTAATACATCTTGATCTCATGTTGAACTATGGATGGATCAATGCCAGGCATTTCTTCATAAGACCAAGCGAATACATCTTGAAATTCCTTAAAAAGATCGGTGTAAATTGGAATTTCTTTAGGGGAACATTCGGCTCCGATGAAGAGATTCTCGATCACATTATGGTTCCTAGAGATGTTTATAGATATCGTTTTTGAAATTACCTTCGGCACGAAAGTGTGCTAGAGCCAAAGGATTTGATACCGTACAAACATCACTAGTAAAGAGCTCGGAGAACCTAGATTCTACTTCCTGCAATGGAGGAAGAAAATATGAACGATGGTGTAAATCTTCCCAAGGTCGATGTACAACCATCATTACTTCTAATATCTCTTCCTCGGATGGTAAAACCATGTCTAAACAACCCATAGCAGAGGTAGAATCAAGGGTCTAGGCCGGGGCCACATCACCATCTAGCTCCTCCTCGGAGAAAGGAGTAGAAAGGATGTCTGCAGAGTTGACGATAGACTGATATCTGAGTTCTGCTGTAGACATAGGAAATGCCATTCCACCAACTTGTCCTTCAGCTGATGTGGTTGTAGGTGAAGGCAAGGTCCAAGGATCCGAAAAGTAATGAGTTTGAAAGAACCCTTCTCATGAATATTCCTTGGTTGATGAAACAACATTGATTCTAGTGATAGGAGAGGGAAGATCAAAGGTACCCATCAATGAAGAATACATCCCAACTCCTATATTCTCTGTAGGCGAACAAGGGTTATCCACTAAAGGAACAGTAGAGTCTGAAGTTGCTCAAGGATCAACTGGACAATAATCCAATTAATCAACCTTAACGATTTTCCCTTCATGAGGAAAGCAAATGACACGAATCAGAGTCGAAACAACGACATCCATTTCATGTACCTAGTTCCTTCCTAAGAGGAGATTGTAGTCTAGGTTAGCATCAATGACTTCTACTTCAACATTAACGACCTTTCCCCCAACACATATGGGAAAGGTCGGGATAATCCCATGCGACTTTTGAGAATGCCCATCAAATTCAGTCAGGAGGGTAGGTGAAGGAACAGCCGAAGGCGATCCGATGGCCTTCTAACATGACATCGACATGACGCACGTGGAAGTTCCTTCATCAATAACGATATGAAAAATGTTAATTTTTCGATATGTAGACTCTATTTGAAAAGCCATGTGATGAGGGAGTCGCTTTTTGAAATTTAGCATGTCAAAAGTGAGCACTAAAGAGTTATTTGGATCAACTGACCCTATCGCCGAAAGTAAAGCACTTCGTTGAGTTGGACACGACTAGAGAACCTCTAAAGCAGACATGGCACATGGAATCTGAGCCAGATCCTCAACAATGGAGTAATTCTGGGCGGCCCGAGTATTTGGATTAGTAGTCGCGCGTTTAGCAGAACCTTTCAGTATCCGTGGTATAGTCTCGACAGGGGGTAGTTCAATATGAAGGTCGGTACTTTCGGGAGCAGTTTTTTCCTTGGATGTTTCAGCTTCACCATAATCACGCGACCGAGTGGCCACATGGAGATTCGAACCCATCATGAAAACATTTGATGATTTCTCCCCTTCCTGGTTGCCCCCTGCAGAGGTACCAGGGTTTGAATTCGCATCAGCAAGAAGTTGTTGCCCTTGGGGAAAAGGGTTGGTTAACACAACTTGAGAACTAGAAGTCCCTTGCTACCTTAACAAGCGCTAAGCATCTTGAATCTTTGGGGAGAGATGAGCTAAATGGTCTCCACTGCACAACTTGCACAGAAACTTGACTTTCTTTTTAGACTCATTTCTACCACCACTGACATTATTGCAGGATTTATTTTCATCTGTCTTCCCATCTTGACTCTTTTTCTTACCTCGTCCTTCCTTCTTCCCATTGGAATTTTGATTTCCTTTGGGGTTGGCAGATTGGACAGCATTAACCGAAGAGGGTTGGGAAGAGGAAGGGTTAGATGATGTGACTTGGTTATTAGGAGCAATTTGTAAAGACAACTGTTGCAATTGGGTCAACAGGTTCACCGCATTCATGTCTACCGATACAACGATACCATCTGCATGGGGACCTGGCTTCGACTTGGCTATATCAACCTTAGTCCCAGAAGCATCAGGAAAGTTTTTTTGTAAAATCCTAGACTGAGAATAAATCAATTCTAATTGTTAGGCCCTAAAAATAGATTGCTCCTCAGAATAGACTCTGGACAGGGAGACATCCTTAGAGATTTCAGGTTGTAAATATTTCAAAAACCATTTGAGACGGTACTCTGAAGGGATTTCGGCTTTAATGAGCCTCTTTCTCCGTATCCATTCCTGAATGTGATCATAAATGTGGGTTGCCATATCCTGACGAAAATTGGCTAGAAGTTTTGTTTCGACATCATAACGGACGGGCAACTGGAAATGATTTAGGGAAATATTAGCTAAGTCGACGGAAGACGTAAAGCTGCCCCCTGGCAACTCTATATACCACTTGGTCGCATTACCAGTCAAGGTGCATTGAAAAAGTTTCAACCTAACTGAGTCATCGATAAGGGTGTTTGATGAGCACCACAAATGGAATGTGGTTACATGGTCGCCCGGGTCTTCGCTACCTTTCTCCTCGAACTTCGGAATGTTTGAAGGGAGTTTGGTTGGGATCAGAGGCCAGGCCGGATTGTATTTGATTGGATCGTTTGTTAATTTCGTGAGATCTGGAAAATTCAATGTTGCCAGAAAAGGAAGCCTAGGAGGACCTTGGGGATTCCACCCAGACTGGGCAGAGCTCCCAAAGTTCTGAAAAGATTGGCCTGGATTTTGGAAGGCACCAGGCTGCTCGAAGTTACCCACAGAACCAGCTGAACCAAAAGGTAGCCCTTGTGATCTAGCAAAACTCGGAGTTTGACCAACTCCAACCGAAAAACCTCCATAACCGGCGAAGCTTCCTCTTAAAGGATTATAAGGAGTTGATAGCCCCTAATGAGGATTCCAAGAAAAATCTAAGGGAGGAATAATTCAAAACGTGCTAACTGTGGAGTACAGGCCTATTCCCTTGTTGGCTGAAAAATGGATTCCCAGTTCCCATGCCACTAACCACAAGGTTAGTCCAACCTTGAAAGGGATTGCTGCTTTGTCCTGTAGTGGAAAAAGGCATAGATCCTATCGTTGGGTTGGAATGTGGTATATGACCACTTCCAAAAGGAAAACCTTGGAAGGAAGCCGACCCACCCATCATGGATGTGGAGGCACTGAAAGGAACTGACGGAATACCCTGTGAATGGGTGCCAAACGGGAAAAACCCAGAACTAAAAGAATTGGCTTGGGAATTTCCACTCGTAGAAGGAATGGAGGTAGACCCAACTAAAGATGTGCTAGCAAAAGACCCAAATAAAGATGTAGAGGGGATGGAAATAGTTCCTCCCCCTTGTACAGATGTTGGAGTCTACATAGTTGTAGCACTTGTGGTAGAAGCCATGCTCCCAGTAGTGGTCATCAATGGTAAGTGCGTAATATGACATAGACTTGACAGTCTGTGCGTCGGAGTCCTAATGTATTGTAATGTGTTTGGATGGCTAGAAGGTAGGGGAGAATTCGGAGCGGCTGATGACTCTGGGAGTTCTTCTACCTCTATGTTATCTTCCGATTGAAAGAGAACTCGAGAAAGAACTAGAGTGCTCCTCTCTTGTTCTACGGAAGTACCAGGCTTGTCCTGAAAACTAATGCCCCTGAGGGGAGGATCAATCCCCGATGTGTCAGCTGCCACGAAATGAAACCAACCAGCAGTATTACCTTTGCGCCTTCTAGGAGAAGGCTCTAAACTAGGTGGTGAAAGACCACGAAGTCTTTGAGTCCGTCTAGGCGATCGGTCAACCACTTTGAAATTTTTATTAAGCTCTAAGTAAAGACTCGAGAAAAAATGAAAGCTAGGCCAACTAAGAGCACAGAGCACACACTAAAAAATCCCTAAAAGATATCAGCCAGTCAAACAACTTTCAAGTATTTCTGCTTCGGGTGATGAGGACTGGACACCAAAATATAAGAAAGTGAAGTAAGGGGCCTTCCGAAGATAGTCTGGGGTAATGATGGCCCAGTCCTACTAGCGAAGGTAACAGAGGAAGTTATGCTGACCTCCTAACAAAATCCTACGCCGGTGCAAGCCCCCAAGATTTGCAAGGGTGCCCTACAATAGTACCATTGAAAGTGATACAATGTTGACCTCAAGTGCCACGGGATTCCCCTCCGCAGCCACCTATGTAGTTCCCTAGGAGAAGCAACTAAGGTTACCAACTCGTGTCAAAAGCCAGGAGGAACAGTCTTGAGGTAAGATATGACAAGTAGGAGAGGGGGTATCTCTCTTCCTTATCTTCAAAATCCCTCGTGCTTAACTCCCAGATCCGTAGCTTTCCTGGTCTTCCTAATGCTATTGGATTTGCACTCACTATTCAGACGCCTATGTTTGACAGTTTAAATGGCCTTGGATAGTTTTCTCTCCACTCGCCTAATCCAAGTCCCTAAAATATCCTAAAACTTGTCGGTGTGTCTAACTTGACAATTATAAAAAAGTTTTAGTGTATTTTAATTAGCATTTGTTTCTAAATGGGCTATTCTTTAAGTCAAGGGATAAGTGAAAGTGAAACTTGTGGTGTTTTGACACAAAAGAAATTAATAAAAACCAAACTATATGCAAATGCACTTGTTTTGTTCTTCAATGAAAGAAATTTCTACTAGGTTCAGAGGAGCTTGTAACAAAGCAACAAATTTTATTTTCTTTTCTCTTACTCAAGCTTCACATTCACAAAAATTAACAAAACTATGGATGCCCTAAAAAGATGCACAAATTTATCCTATTGCAATGAGTATATGTTGATGCAAAACTTAAGACTGCTCTAAATCAAGAAATGAAAGTAACTTGTTTATCAATTCTAATTTTCCACTTAAGATGTTTAGATAGAATATAAGTTGCTAATGCTCATTTTCGTCCAAACACTAAAAGCAAGTTTCAAGACAAACAAAAATGCACTTTCACTCGCAAAAATAAACTAAATCAAAACAAAGTTCAAGAAAGAAAAACCAAGTTTTCAAGAAGTTTTCTTCAAAAGCAAAAACAAAAATGTCTTTTCAAAAAGTGGTCCAAACAAGACTGAAACTTTATGATCGAAGAATAGGCAACAAAACACTTTTGCAAGTTAACAACACAAGATGGGTGAAAACTCAACAAAAAAAATGTGTTTCAAGATGCTCTTAACAATCAAAAGAAACAACAAAAGGCTTGGCAACAAAGACCAAAAAGATCGAAAAGACAACTTTCAAGAAAGTGTCAATCAACAACTTTCAAAAAGTAAGACGGTCACAAAGATGTAGTTTTGACACGCAAACAAAAAAGTCACCAAAACAAGATTTGACACAAAGATTGAGATCAATCTTTTTTCCCTGGAAGACCAGAGCAGCCAAGATTCCTAGCAAGAAATCTTTTGTGCTTAAACAAAAATGATCACACTTGCCACAAAACAAAACAAGGCTAACACTTTCCACAATCGGAGAGAGTTTGAAATCATATACTTGCTGTAAAAATAAAGACTGACACAAAAAAGTAATTGTTTAGGACTGATTCAGAGCAGCAGACAGATCTTCAGAAACAAAAATATTTGAAAAATCTTGAAAATTTTAGGGTATACGTGACTGTGTTAGTGCATAGCTACGTGTATATGCTATTCAGCCCAAGGAAACCTGGATATACGTGCCTTGACTTGAGGAAACATGCGTACATATGCTTCTGTAAACTAGGAAAACAACGTATATAACAGATTACAAGAAAAAACAAAAAACATTATGGATAAACTGATCAAACTTACAATTCAAGTTCCTATAGGAACAGACTACTCAGTCACAACAAGTAAATAAATAGTTGAGCCTTGATTGGCTTGAACAAACCCAAACTAGGAACAACAATACTGTTGTCCCCAGCGGAGTCACCAATTCTATTAAGGGAGAATGTCCCCTAGGGTCTTGGGTTAATACCCTAGTAGAGCGGGGGTTATTTATAAAGAAAAACAAACATTCCACACAACCATGATGCTAATATAAACAAACTAAGCGAAGAGGGGTGCACCTGGGGGTCCTTCATTTGGGAAGATCCAGCTAGGGTCCAAACCCTCTTGGAGTTCCTTTTGCTCCTTCGACCTGCAAAACAATCAATTCAAGAAAGCACAATAGTATATGGACTAAACATCATAAAGAAATCAACTTCATATCATATTGAAAGTTAGTTATGCAATTGAAATAATCATTGATTTTTAAATCATAACATTGATATCGTAAACATGGAGAAGATTCATATCAAGAACAAGACAAGTGTTTCTTTTATTATAGATAACTAAAGTACAGAAAGGAATGATTTCACCTGAGTCTTCCTTTCGCAGGCTCCAAGCGAAACCGTCCTCCGGATTTGTCCAATCTCAAGCCTTCAACAAGCTCCTTCCATAACTCACTCAAGGATATCTCAACAAATGGAAAGACATCATAACTCAAGGAAACAAGGGTTTCTTGTAATGGGGGAAGTGCTGGAAGCACAAGGATCTTCAGACCTGGTCTGGGATAATCTCAACATTGTGATTTTTCTCTCTATTCTCTCCTCCCTTAGGCCTTCCCATTGAAGCCTTTTTATACTTCTCCCAAAGTAGTTTTTTAGTTGGGAATTCATTGGGAACAGTTGGGCCATGGACACTAATAGGTAATCAACAGGTAGAACCCACGATCTCCACCCAAAATTAAGGATATTTCATTTTTCTAAGTGTTTTAAGACATATACGCAGGTTGGATATAGATAGACCCGCGTACACATGCGTTTAGCTCAGGGAAATGTCATGTATAGGGAGTAAAACACTGTTTTTTAATTATTTGGACCAGGTCTGGAAGGAGGGGTTGCCCTAGGCCATGAGTGCAGCATCACAAACATCAAGAGTGAGATTTGGAGCTATAACACCTGAGTATACACCGAGTCAATTAGAAAAGATTAAAGTAGAAAAATATAAATCATCTGAAACTGGAACTGCAGTAGAAATTGAAACTTCCACTATTATAGATTCTAATGTAAGAGGAACAAAAGTTAATCAACCGATAACATCTACTATTTTAGGCCTTGAAGTAACCGAAGTTGAATTTGATTAGACTCAAAATTTAATATCACACTCAGCAGTAACTAATTTAAAAATTGCTGAACTCATTCAAACTGAATCAGATATCGGGGAACTTTCGGATAGAAACCCCGTTTCTGAACCAGATATTGACAAACCTGAGTCTGATATTTTCGATCCTGAAATTCATACATCTGCTACAACACATATTCTGGATCCTCCACTTTCACCGCATGTGAAACTCATTATTACTTATAGTCTCCCTCCTGGTCTCATTTCCATTGAAGAAATTGTTTCAGACGAAGAGGAAGAACCTATAGTTTCTACCCTGACCCTTGGTATTTTACACCCTTAACTTTTTAGGATAAGGGATTCCGTGATACACAACTCCTTATTCTACTGTACCATGTTTTGACTGGTCTACAGTGACTACTAGAAGTACCACATCCGATGCATCCATGTTTTCTACTTCTCTAGAGTCAATATTTTATGGTGGTTTTTTAACACCTAGATATCACTCTATCACAGGAGCTTATTTAGGATCTTCTTCCTCGAACCCATCTTCAAACATGTCAACAGGTGTAATTAACCGTACCAATGAAGGTTTGACATCTGAACAATATATTAATTAAATTTTTGGTAATGTTGGTAACCCCCAAGCTAACCCAATAGGTGGTTATTATCTGCCTGGGGGGAAACTGTCATATCCTCCGCCGGGAGGACAACCTTTTAGTGGGCCTTACCCTGCAGCTGGGGGGAACCCCCTACTAAAAGTTACTTTAATTATGCTCAAATGCCACAAACGGTTTTGGTCATCCTATTACGCCTCAACCCGCTATTGGAATGCCTTACCCAGTTTTGAATACAATCTGGGACCCTTCTCAACATTCAATTCTCATTGCTTCTCAAGTTCCTTTGTATCAACCTAGCTAACCTCTTGGACAACCTACACAACAAATTCCTTTTCAAGGCATGCCTTTTCAAGTTCAATCAATCGTCTAGGCTAACCTATCAACACCTACCCAACAACTGCTTCAGCGTCCTGTTTTGAGTACTCATCAAACCCTGGTGTAGTCTGCCATGCCAACGATTGTTCAGAACCCAGGTTCGGGTTTGGCTCAAACTCCCATTCGAGGAGTATCACAAGTAACTATCCTGATTACGTCACAGGTTACTATGCAACCCCTTGTTCAGTCTTTACCTCAGGCATCTGGTGTTCAATCTATACCTATGATTCCACCAACACCTCAAATACATGTTGTACATCCTAGCGTCCCATATATGCAAGTACTGTTTCAAGGACTGCCTTTCCAAGGTTTACCCTAGAGTCAGTTTGTTCAGGGTCCACCTTTTCAAAATCAATTTCTCCAAGGTAAACCCTTTCGAAACCAACCATTTCAAGGACATTTCATTCAAGTTCAAATGGGTCAGAGTCTCCCATTTCAGAATCAACCATACTCAGATCATACATTTCAACAACCTATTCAACCGCAATATAGTATGTCTCATCCTGGATACCCATGAGTTATGCAGATTCCAACTGCTCAGGCTATCCCTAGATATCCTGGATATCCTCCTCCCGGTACAAGACTCGTCCCTCGGGGTTATTAATATCCATCGTAGGACCCTAATCACTAGTTGCCCTTCATTGCAACTTTGGATTTGCCTAACCTTTCTTGGTTAACTAATGATCCAATTCTTTATTTAACATTTTGGCCGGCTATTCCTACTAAGTTTTCCAGTGATATTTCTAAGTTCAAAGGTAAGTCAAGTGAAGATCCATCCAACAGATTTTGGCTGAATGGTTCATAAAATCTCTTTTACCAGTAATAACTGAAGATGTGGCCAGAGGGAGTGTTGTAGCTGAAGAGCAGGTAATTGCTCGTGCTCCATACCTTGATCTTGTTTATACTCAGTCTGGTACTTTGTATGAAAATATCCTAGATTTACCCCTATATACCCCAAATAATCCACCTCTTCCAGGGTCACATGCCGTTGATGGCATGATTGGTTATGTGAGCCAGAAATCCAAGAACAAAAAGAAAAATTCTAAGAAAGTTCAGGTTTCGCCTCTATCCGATTCATCTGACGAAGATCCTTCTCTCGAAATTACTTCATAAATTAATGCTATAGAGTCATCTAATAACAAGGTTAAGCAATCTAAAAATAAGAAAAAGGGAAAAGGAAAAACTAAACAAGGCAATTGTTCTAAGTAGAAATCAAACAAGAAAGAAAATATTCATATAGGAGCTTCTTGTTCGTTAGAAGAGATTTCAACTTACAAAGCCCTATTTCAGGAATTCCATGACATTTTTGCCTGGTCCTATGAAGAAATACCAGGAATTTACCCTAGCATTGTTGTACATGAAATAAAAACTTATCCGGATGTTAATCCAGTTAGACAAAGATTATGTCTTATACATCCGCGAAAGGATTCCGCCATCAAAATTGAAGTTGAAAAATTGTTGAAAGTAGGTTTTATTTACCCCATTCCTTTAACCCACTGGGTATCAAATATTGTACCATTAATAAAAAGAAAGGAACTATTCAAGTATGTGCTGATTACTGAGATATCAATAAAGCTTGCCCCAAGGACAATTATCCAACTCCGTATATCAACCAAATTATCCATGATTATGTCGGAAATGAAATTTTTTCATTTATGGAGGATTTTCTGGCTACAATCAGATAAACATACTCCTTGCTGATCAATATAAAACCGCGGTTATATGCCCATGGGGAACTTTTACTTATCGCAAGCTCCCATTTGGTCTAAAAAATGTTGGCGCAAATTTTCAGCGAGCAATGTCTTATGCATTCCACGATATCAAGCATATTGTTAAGCCTTATTTAGATGACCTACCAACTCATTCTATCAAACGGCAAGATCACTCATTGCACTTAAAAGCAATTTTCATTAGGTGCAGGGATTACAATATTCGCTTGAATCTGCACAAGTGTGTTTTTTGTGTACTATCAAATCAGCTTCTAGGTTTCATCGTTTCAAAGGAATGTATTCATGTTGATCCCCTCAAGGTAGAGGAAATCTTGAATTTTCTTGCTCCTTCTAGCCTTACTCAACTCCAAAGTTTGCAAGGGAAGGAAAACTTTTTGCGTAGATTCATCCACAATTATGTTGAACTAACCCAGGGTTTTACTTGACTGTTTAAAATGTGTATTCCATTTTTCTGGGATGAGCTTTCTAATAAAGCTTTTGATGCATTAAAGCATGCACTGACTAATGCATCATTACTGCATCCACCCGATTATCATCGAAACTACTTTCTGTACTTCGTTGCATCAGATGCCATAATTGCCATGGTATTAGTCCAAGAGGATTATTTTTGCAGCGAACATGTGATTTACTATTTCAGTAGGAGTCTCACTAAAATGGATATTAAATATGCACATGTGGATAATCTAGCCTTGGAAGCTATGCAAGCGATTCAAAAATTTTGTCACTATATACTTCTCTGAAAAACATCTGTCATTTCAGATTGCAACCCTATGATGTACATTCTCATGAAACAATTGCTAGGGGGAAAATACCTGAAGTGGATAATTATTTTACAAGATTTTGATTTTGAATTTGAAAAATCTAAATCAAAGAAATCCTTGATTTTCGTTGAACTATTTTGTGACTTTCCCCATACTGATATAGAAACTGTAGTAGAAGATTCTTTTGTTGGCGAATCTCTCTTTCTTATTAGTATGTTAGATTTGTGCCATGTAGACATCGTTGTATATCTCCAAACAAAAAAATTTAGGCCCTTGTTATCCAAAACTGATCGTCAGCGAATTCGATACCAATCCCAATAATAAAATATTTTTGGCGACACTCTTTACCATTGTGGTGCCGATTCTGTATTTTGACGTTGTTTAACTTTTCAATAAGTTGAAAGAACTTTAAATGACTGCCACTCTGGAGTCTGTGGTGGTCACATGTCTGGGTATGCTACTTCCCAAAATATATTACGTGTTGGTTATTTTTTGTCGTCAATGTTTAAAGACTGCATCACTACAGTCCGCAAATGCCATAATTGCCAAATCTATGATCACAAAATGCGAGCACCTCCAACTCCCCTTCACCCTATCATTGTTGTCGGTCCTTTTTCCAAATGGGGCATCAACTTCATCACATTAACCCTCACTCGGCCAGGGGGCATGGATCAGGGAAAATTTTAAGAACCCCCCCTAAATTTATAAGTATAATAAATGGGCGAATCTCCATGGTATATAGGAAAAATGGAAGGCTATTTTATCAATAATATAATATGTATATATAATTTTTGGCGAATCTCTCACCAGGCATGGCGAATAATTTACTCAATTATAAAATCTTCTAAGATCTTGGTATTACCATGGGTTATCATAAACCTGGAGCTTAAAAATTACTATTAGTAATTTATAAAAATTAATAGTTGATTTTTATTTTATTTTTTATTTTAGCCAAGCTAAAATGTTTAACATACATTAAATTACAACATCCAATTTTACTCTTATCCACCAAGCCCTGAGAAGGATCAAATATTTTTTCACTCTATGCTAGTTTTCATATCACGATATTTGATACCTCTCGGGGGTTAGTAGATCTAGAGTAAAGATGGATCTATGCTGGTTTAATTCCCCCATTTAAAGAGGTTGCATTCCAGGTGAATACCATGGGTCAATACCATGTGCCATTTTGGTCAATACCATGTGCCATTTTTATTTTTATTAATACTAATATTAGGGTTAATAATGTTTTTTTGCATGGTATTAATAACAATCTAGTCCATGGTATTTGTCCCATAGTATTTTTCCCATAGGTTTCACCTAAATATAACACATTTTTTGAGTGTTTGTAAATATAAGGTGACTTATGGAGTAAATATAAAAAAATATTGTATTTGTTTACCATACCTCTCATTTATTTATATTTTTATTAATTTACCATACCTCTTTTACAAATATGGTATTTGGCCCATGGGATTCACTTAAATAAAACCTCTTTCTTGAGCCTTCATAAATAGAATAAGGGTTATGGACTAAATATAAAAAGAAGTTTTATTTATTTACCATACATCTAGTTTATTTATATTTTTATTTATTTACCATACTTTTTGAGTAAGTATAAAAAGAATATATATATATATATATATATATATATATATATATATATATATATATACCATACCTCCACTTTACTTATATTTTTATTTGTTTACACCCTTGCATGTATATAAGGTGACTTATGGAGTAAATATAAAAAATGTTTTATTTATTTACCATACTTCTCATTTATTTATATTTTTATTAATTTACCATACCTCTTTTATAAATATGGTATTTGGCCAATAGGATTCACTTAAATAAAACCTATTCTTGAAAATGGGCGAATGGATTCACTTAAATAAAACCTATTCTTGAAAATGGGCGAATGGAAGGTTCTAACTCCTAATTTCAAGGGCTAAATTTACCTTTTTTACCCTCTCCCTTAAAATAAGGTGGGCTATTTGAGGTGATTTGTAAAAATGTACTATGATACAAAGTATTCGCCCACTACAAATTTAAAACCCCTTAATTTCGCCAAAGGGCGAACATTCGCCCCTAAAATTTTCTATGGCATGGATACATTATCCTTGCAGTCGATTACTTTACAAAATGGGCTGAGGCGATGCCTACATATAGGGAGAACAATGAAATTTCAACCATTTTCATTTTCAATCATGTAATTGCTCTGTTTAGTTTCCCACAAACTAATGGTCATGTTGAAGCTGTCAATAAATTTTTAACCAATATGATTAAACAGATAGTTGGTACGCATAAAGGAAACTGACATTCTATGCTCTTTTTAGTACTGTGGGCTTACCATACTATTGTAAAAACATCGATTGGTTTTACTCCTTTCCAAATTGTTTATTGTTTGGAAATCTTATTACCTATTAAATGTGAAATCCCATCCCTCAAGCTAGCTATCAAATTATTACCTGCTACCTCTGTAGACGAAGAATGCTTTGTAAATTTAGCTCATTTAGATGAAAATCGCCGTAATGTCGTATTGGATAGCGAAGCTCACCAGAAACGTGCCAAAGCCCAATATGATCAAAACATTAATCCTCGTATATATTCAAAAGGTGACCTAGTCTTGGTTTATGATCGAGCTCATTAAAAGTTAGGTGTAGGGAAATTCGAGCCCATATGGAATGGACCTTACATCATAAAATGCGTATTAGCTAAAAGTTCCTATGAGCTGGTTTATTACGATGTGTTCCTTTGGGAAAGCCCAAAAATGGTCTTTACCTAAAGAAATATTTTGCATAAAATTTTGGTGAAGATTTGTACATTATTTACCATTTTTTGGTATCTGTGCGAGTTCATGTTTTTGACATTTTCTACTACTTCTCCTTCTTATCTTGTTCTTACACTTGATTTTCAGATGTTGACATTATCTCAGACTTACATTGGCTTTGTTGATGGCACTAGTCGTAGTACCCAGAATTTATCTTCCACAGCCTGGGTTATCTATTCACCTAATGATGAGCTAGTCTCTATTCATGGAATATGTCTCAGTCAAACAACGAACAATGTAGCAGAATATAACACAGTTATTAAGCTATTAACTGATGCCATCACATTTGGTATTGAACGTTTGATCGCTAGGTTAGATTCACATCTCGTGGTATTACATTTAAATGGTGTCTATACAGTAAGGAGTCCAACCATGTTAAGAGTATTTTTACGAGTTTGTCTCTTGGAAAGGCAATTTGATTACATCGAATATCAACACATTCTGAGATATTTAAACACATTAACAGATGCATTGGCAAATCATGTGTTAAATAGACATTTGCAACATATGTAAATTAAAAACAATATTCATTCATACATTGATCGAGATAAACATAGGTAAAAAGTAGTAGGTTTTTCATTAAAATAGAGTTTGGGTGTGTCTACAAAATATGTCATCCGAGGACACAAGGCCCTGTGGCCTTTTATTTTCCGAATATGCTGACACCAAAAAGTAAAAAATGGTCCTAGAAACTAGAACAACTATGCATGATGATGCTCATGATAACACATGATAGCATGAGCAACTCGACGTAGAAAATGTATGAGAGGCCCTAGAACCCCAACTACATGCCTCTGATAGGCGTGTGGAATGTCATCGGTCCCAGTCTCTAGGATGTTGGAAGTCAACCTCTCAACGTTGTGCCCCAACTCTGTCAGGATATCATCTGCCTCTAGGTTCACTGCCATAGCTGTTATAGGTTGCTCACCTCATCTATCATATCGTCTCAACTGGGCTAGTTGGGTTGTACTCACATCTGCACATGCATTTCAGATTATTAGCCTTTGAAGACAAAAGACACATAAAAATTTGAAAATTTGAAAATACGTCAAAATGAGAAATTGTTACCTAGATCACCCCACTAAGTTCTGGTAGGAAGTGGGATATCAGGATGACCTCTGTAATCCATCTCATCATACAGAAAGTCCTCGATCAGGACAATTTGCTCGCCCATCTAGTCAAAAAACTCTGTCGTATACCTCACTACTGGCCCATCACCTCCAAGGCTTGCCATCAGTGAAACCCACCTCATCATGTGTGGATCCCTCGAACTCCCCTCATCTGCCAGAATCTATTATGGTCGAAGAATAGGAACCCTCTCTAGGGCAAAAGAAACAAGCATGGCACCATAACCGAAATTATTCAGTTTTTCATTCTTGCACGTAGTCAACTAGCCCTTTATATTCACCTCCATTACCTCGCACCAGTTTTATACTATGGATTCCCAACATTCCACAGCCGTCTGCATCTATGCCCATGTGGCTTGATGAAGGGCAACACTGCGACAGAGTTTGTAAACAGTAAAAGAAATGGTCCTCAAGGGTAAAAGTTTGATGGACTGAATGTCAATTCGTCTATTCTTGGGTAGTACACCCTGCAAAAGTGTCGTAGGTATCCATCAATAGTGCCTGCCCATTCTCTCGATCAAAATAGTGAAAGATCGGCTCCTCAATGAGACAACCTAGTCAGAAAATAGATATCATCAACATCAATGGTAAGGTGATAATCAACAATCATAAAAAAATGTCCCTGGGCATTCCAGGTCCTTACCAACCACGTCATTAGATCTACGTGAGATTTCATCTTGGGAATAAGCTAGTATTTTAGGAGGCCACGAGTCCTGAGAGCCTATAAGGTGGTCAGATCCGCCAAAGCTGCCAAATCATTGGCTTCATGCTCTCTTTCCCTCCACTCCATTTTTGAGCAATCAAATGACCTAAAATGAACATTTTAAAGAAGTTAGAAACATTTTTAAAACTCATTTCACATTTTTTTGGCTAAAAATGTGTTTAAAAATTAGCCCTCGGCGCTTGCGCAACCACCCTTTTATGGATAGGGCGTAGCTGTGTGAATTTTTCCCACAAAAATTCTGCACAGGCTCTGATTTCCTGTGTGGAAAATTTTATTGGCCTGTGCAAGCCCGATTGAAAAAAACCTGCGCAAGGCCAAGGGCGCATTATTGAACAAGGTCTTGCTCCAAAAAATAAAATGAAAGATTAAAATGAAAATCTAAATAGATAAAAAGCTAAGTTATGGAGAGATCTTCTACCTGGAAGAAACAGTGCGCGATTTCTTCCACCGGTTGGCTTAGAATTAGTCCTGAAAGTTTGATGGTAAAAAATCCTCTCTCTGCTTTGAACTAGTGAAAATGAAAATGGAAAATTATTTTTTCCCACTTTTATAAGTTTTTCAAGCTTAAAAAATATTATTTTTTATGTTTTGAACCTTTTTGGGAGGGAAAATGTCCCTTTTGAGAAATTATGACGAGTTATTAAGTTTAAATGTGCAGGATTGTTTACGGAGTGAAGATGAGTCTTTTTTGACATTTTAGCAGACTTTTATCGCTTTTCATGCTCTTAAAAAATTACAAAAAGAGAAAATCATGGACTCCTTTTTAAATCCCTTTTCAGACTCTTTCAAAACGGAAATGTTTTCCAGTAATTTCTTGTCCGATGATCCGGATTTAAATAGCAATACAAAAAATTACAGATATAACCATAAATAAAAAGATGCAGTTGAAATAACACTTCATTTCATTAATATCAAGTACTAAAATATGCTTACAAACATAATGGAAATAAGACTAGCTCGGGTGATGGTAGCTTATCTCTGAGAAGAGATGTGGCAGCTACGTGCCTCTAAACTGTGTTACAATGAGGCTCAAGGGACTTTTTATTATTGAAAAATAAGAGCAAACCCTAAACAACCAAAACCCTAACCTGAGGAGATGTAACGCCAAGAGTTTATGGGCCTAGTTGGGGTTAGTTGGATAACCAACTTCCTGGGGTCGCGACTTGGTCATATTATCTTTGTTTGATGCCCATGATACCCCGTTAGAAAGATCTCTTTGAGGACTACGACGAAAAATACGATCATATTAAAACATTGTTGACTGTAGATTGCCAAAAAAACGTTGTTTAGGGCCTCAAAACAGCTCCGAAAGTTTAGGACCCGAAAAACTGCTAAAAATCGTAAACTGTGCTACAACTAAGGAAACTAAAAAACTGAAAGAAACAATAGTGGGAGTCTAAGTGGAATTGGCGGGTGGCCACCAATATCCACCTGGATCATTCCTTTCCCCTTAGAAATAAATGGTCCCCATTGCGTTGAGATGAGGAAACTTATGTTGAACTTCATCCCTGGTGAGCCACTTGCCCTGATGTAGGAGTTGGCCTGCTTTGACAACTCGATACAGTTGGATCTTCTACTGGCAAGTGTGCTTGATCCACGTGTCCATGATCTGATTAGTTGTAGCTTGTTCCATGCAATCTGGATTTAACTCTATAGGTGTTAGTTGTTCTGCAATGTCTGATGTGTTTAGAAATGGTGGGAAGTATGGTCGAAGGCAGTCCACATTGAACACTGGGTGTAGGCCAAGGAATGGGGGAATTCTGAGCTCAAATGCATTGTCTCCTACAACCTTGGTAATGGTGTAAGGACCATATCGGAGTGGTCTGAGTTTTTGATAGGCTCTGGTAAGGCATTCCTTTTGCAAATGCAACCAGACTTTGTCGCCCACCTGAAACTTGTGTGGCACCCGATGTTGATCATATCGCTACTTGTACTTGGAATTTGATTTCTCCCAAATGTCATGGACCTGCTGGTAGATATGTTGGATGTGCTCAATGAAGTTATTTACCTTATCGATTTCAGACTAGACATGAGCCAAATTTTCCTAAGTAGCTGCAAATGGCATGGCCACATCAATGGGACATAATGGTTGGAACCCTAAGCCCACCTGAAAAGGGTTGTGGCTAGTCAATTTGTGGAGAGCCTAGTTATAGTTGTGTTGGGCATAGGGGAGGCTCTCATCCCATGTGCGTGGATGCTTTGAGTTGTACATGCGCAAAATGTGTACGATCATCCTGTTGATGACCTCTATATGGCAATCAGTTTGGGGATGGAAAGTTGTCGAATTAGTGAGCTTGGTGTCCAACATCGACCAGAGATAGGACCAAAATGTACTAAGGAACCTGCTGTCCCGATCTCAGATGATAGATTGTGGGATCCCAAAGTGTACCCACACTCATTCAAAGAAGAGTTTAGCAATGGCTTCCGCTGTGATATTCTTCTTGCAGGCAGCAATAATGGCCATCTTTGAGAATCTGTTGATGACCACAAAAACACAGTCGTTCCCTTGCTTAGTAGAAGGAACACCCGACATGTAATCCATGGAGATGGATTCCCAAGGTCGACTAGGGGTAGGAAATGGAGTATAGAGGCCTTGCTTCTTGATGGATGTTTTAGCATTGGCGCAGACAATGCAGGATCTGATGTACTTCGCGACATCCTGTCAAAGATTTGGCCAATAGAAATACTTCTGTAGTACTGCCCCCTTCAGTTGGTAGAGAAGGTCATCAATCCATGGGATCGAGTACCTATCTTAGACAGTGATCTTGTTCAGCGCCCGATAGTCAATACAAAGTCTCTAAGTCCCATCCTTCTTTTGTACCAACACGATCAAGCTCCCACAGGGCGATGAACTTGGACGGATGTGACCTTTCTGCAACAACTCCTGAATCTGCCTCTTGATTTCATCGTTCTCTAGAATGGAGCACTAATAGATTGGTCCATTGGGCAACGAGGCACCTAGGGTCAGATCGATGGAGTGCTTGACTTGGCAATGCAGAGGCACGTCTGCGAAGGAGGTGAATATTTCCTTGTACTCCTACACGACCTTTTCCATCTGTTGTTGTCATGTGGAGGGGCCCTTTCTGGAGGTCATGGCCACCGTCTTCTTCTTTCCCTGAGGGCGTATCATTAGGAAAAAAAAATTCCTAGTTTTGGAAATGAGCTTACTGCATTGTTTTGCAGTAACCAAAGAGATGGCGATAGGTGGTGCTACCTCCGATATCCTATACAACTTATTACCCAAAGTAACAATAACAACACGAGGCCTTGACTCATACACATCATGTCGCTTCCATAAGTATGGTTGGCCTAATAATACATCACAAAAATCAAGGGGAGCAACGTCACATAATACCTCATTCGTGAAGGGCTTGATGCTGTATGGAAGACAACACTACTGGCTCATGCAAAGATCCTGCCCTTGGTGAAGCCACCCGATAGTGTACGATTGTGGATGTGTTATGGTCGATAAGCCCAACCACTTCACGACCTCTGCCAAAATGAGGTTCTTTTGGCTCCCACTATCGACAACGAACTGTAGCGGGGAACCCTTTACCCACATCTAGTAGTGGAAGAGGCGCTCCTCCTCCTCTGGATCCTTGGGTTCCTCCTTCTAGATCTTTGTGGTGGCAATGATGGCATTAGGCTCTGCATCGATAATATGCTTCCCTTTGTCATTCCCCTTGTTGAGTTCTGACTCAGAGTCGAAAAATGCATCTGATTCAGAAGCATTTAGCTCAGCCATCAGTGACTGCTTGGCCCGACACTCACTTGTGTTGTGAGTGGAGCTCTTATGGAACTCACACCACTTTCCCAAGTCCATCTTTGGCTTTGCAGTGTTGTTATTTTCTTGCGGCTTTGGTGGGTTGTCTTGCGCCGCCCCGCCTTGGCTGTGTCCTTTTTTCTGCAGTTTGGGGGCACCTTTCCCTTGCTTCAGATTAGCAGATCCAAAGTCTCTCTTCTTCTGTTTAAACTTTTGCTCGATCTTGATGACATATCGGTATGCAGTGTTGAGCGAGGAGATGTCTAGGAATTCCATCTCATCCTGGATGTACTTGTGTAGGCATCCACAGTACTTGAGAACCAGATGCTTCTCAGAATTGTTGATACCCAACTTTGTGCGAAGGGTATGAAAAACATTGGTAAAATCTGGCACATCTTGGTCCCTTCCCTGTCGCAGCATTGTCCACTTTATGTATTTATCCTCATAGCTCTCGACAGGGTAGCACTGCTCCTTGATGGCATCCTAGAACGCGTTCCAAGTGGTTGTGGCTGAAAACAGTGAGTTTGTACTATCATCCTTCTGCTCACTGTAGGTTTCCCACCAATCCTTGATGTGGGGGGCTGCTTTGAGAAGTGCAAAAGTGATCTTTTCCCAACTGGAAAAGTCATGAATGGAAAAAATATCCTTCTAGCATATTTAACCATTTATCTACATCGTCTGCATCTATCTAACCCTGAAATATGGGAATGTCAAAGTTAACTTGTACCTTAAATGGTGTGGCACTTCCAGAGTAGCTGTTGTAAGTAGGTGCGTCACCCTTGGGTAGCCGTTGAAGGATCTTGGAAAAGTTTTCCATCATCGCATTCCTTTGTCGCTCGAGGGCTTCTTCGACCAAGATTTTAATAGGATATCCTACCTCCTCATCTTTCTTTTCATTCGCCATGGGAGGCCGTTGGGATTTGTGAGGCTGGTCTTCCAAAGGTTCGACCAATTCAAGCCCTAACTCCTTATATCCCGACCTCGTTGGGGACATGCAAAGAGAAACAAAGAAAGAGAAGACGCTCTGATACCACTAATCTATATTTAAACAGGAATGCAACAAATTATAGATATAACCAGAAATACAAATATGCAGTATAAATAACACTTCATTTCATTAATATCAAGTACTGAAATATGCTTACAAACATAATGGAAACAAGACTAGCTCAGATGATGGTAGCTTATCTCTAAGAAGAGATGTGGCAGCTACATGCCTCTAAATTGTGTTAAATGAGGCTCAAGGGCCTTATTATTACTGAACAATAAGTGTGAACCCTAAACAACCAAAACGCTAACCTGAGGAGATGTAACGCCAAGAGTTTATGGGCCCTGTTGGGGTTAGTTGGATAGCCAACTTCCCAGGGTCACGACTTGGTCATATTATCTCCATTTGACGCTCATGATACCTTGTTAGAAAGATCTCTCCGAGGACTATGTCGAAAAAGACGATTTTACCGTAAAATTGTTGGCGGTAGATTACCAAAAAACATCGTTTAGGACCTTAAAACGGCTCCGAAAGTTTAGGACCCGAAAAGTGCTAAAAATAGTAAATTGTGCTACAATTAAGGAAACTAAAAAACTGAAAGAAACAATGGTGTGGGTCTGAGTGGAGTTGGTGGGTGGCCAAAAATACCCACCTAGATCATTCGAACTTGTAAAATTAAATGAACAACCGTCCACTCAGTATAAGTTTACCCCTTTTATAGATTGAGCCAAGACTATTTAAGAAAAAGGCATACGTTGACCATACATGGTCAATAGAGTTTTCTCTTCTATTATTTTATCCTTTTTCGGACCTGAGAAACTAAACTAACGAAAAATAACTTGATGGAGTATACTTATGTTTTTCTTCCGACTCTCTAAAAATGAAAAACACCGAGCTTTAATTTTTCCGGGCTCGTTAAAACTTTACGTTAAAAGAATTGAATAAGTTTCCTTTTTGTGTCTTTTTCAAAACTCTTAAAATAAAATGACATCGAGTTACCCCTTTACCGGACTTGTAAAATTAAATAGTATAGGACTCGTTAAGCATGACGAGACCGAACCACTCCTTCTTAGGATTCATTAAAAATACTTCGATGGACTCATCCGAAGGATGAGCTTACAGTCCAAGCATATGTTATCCTCCTCAAGCTTGTAAAAAATAAAGAGGTACTTGCCAGTAATGGTGGGGGAAAATTGGGGAAGGTGTCCATTTTACATTTTCAGTTTTAAAAGTTAGCATGTCACTCTTGAACATGGGACTTCGTCACATTCATGTCCGGGTTGGGAAATCCATTTTCCTTACAGTTAATCAAACCTCATTGAAAGTCTTCATGGTTTTGGGTATTATCATTAAGTCAAATGTTGCCAAGTCATTGTCATGTCGTTATGTGTTCAAGAGAAGTTCAACCTTAGTTCAAAACCCTTTGCAAATTATATGCCTTCATTTGCGTTGGCCATCCTTGAGTCAGTCCTTGCAAACTATTTTCAAAACTTGATATCATGTTTCATGTCGTAGGATTTCCTACAACGGATCACTTCCTATCAACTTTAGTTCATTATCTAGGAAGTTGATTTATAAACCTTTAGTTCCTTGAAGCTTGCATGCCTTAGTGGAGGGTTTCTCGCTTTCAGCGACAATTTCTCATCATTAGCATTCAATAGAATGATTCTATGAATGTTCGACTTCACATCACTTATTCACACTTCATAGATTGTACTGGGAGTACCTTGAGAGCCATTGTGATTATTGGTGGTTTCTCTTGCGCTTGTTAACAGTTGACATTATTGACCGGTAATCAAGTGGTTTCTGCCATGTTCGAATTCGAGACATTCACTCGCATGGTTAGAACTGTACTGTGGATTGAGAGATGGAGATCAAGACCCTAGATCTGGTTTCATCAATCCATGTTGCGAGGAAATTTTGTATTCATGATTATGTAGGCAGGTGGTTGCATCCATGTTGTGTCTACCATCTATATGATCTTAATTTTTCCATGTTTGTTCATTGATTTCACTTTACTCTTAGTATGGGAATGCCTAACTCAAAGATGATTTCTTGATATATATTTGCATTATGTTCCTTGAATGTTCCTTGCAGGTTTCTGACCATTGCCTATGATCCGATCCTTGGAATGATAAAGCGCTTCAATCTTTAAACTTGTTTTTACAACCTTCGCACTTTAGGGGGAAATCTATTACATGTCAATTTGTCGCCATGACACTTGATCAATTTATGGATATTTCTACCATCCGTGAACATGTTTGAACCAGCTCCCTTAGAAATCAAACAACCCAAAATATGTTGAAGTACATGAGAAATTTGAGTCAAATAGTTGTCACACCTTGTTAAGTTCCACCTGCGCCATTTTCTCTAGAGTTTCCAATGCATGTGCTGAAATTGGCTCTGGGAACAATGCAGAGCTGCACTCTGTTTGCGACTATAAACCTGTGCAGGTGAATTCTAGAAAGGAAAAATAAAAATTACATTCTAGAAACATATTTGGTCGAATATTTCCCAACTAAAAGCTTCCAGGTGATGACTATTTGAACTATAACCCTAAGAAGATGCATCTCCATCCCTTTTCTCATGGTAACCTAATCCCTCAAGAAAGGAGTCTCATCCTCCTCTCATGGATTTGAAACTTCCTCGTCTTAGCCTATAAAATTACTAGAGGGTAGAGGGATTGGGGAGGTCAGAATAAAGAGAAGACAAACTTATGTTATTGGTTTGAGATTGGAAATCTTGTCATCTAAGGAGGAGATTGAAGGCATTTTGGAGGGACATCATGTCATCAAGGTGAAGGTTGTAAGGCTCCTCTTATTTTCTGATTAATACAAATGAACACTTATCTCATTGATTTTGTCTTATGTGAATGATGAACGATTTACAATTGTTTATAATGTTTATTAAGGAAAATTCAATCCCTAATTTCCTTGATCATTAGGCTAATTTGTTTGGATTATTATATCACATGTGCTTTTGATCCTTTTATGGTCTATGTTTGTAGGTCTTACCAAGCATCAAAGAACTACATCAAGTGACAACAAAGGATCTTCATCAGGTATTTCGTGAAATAGGTAAGTGACTCATCTATTAGCTATATTGCTTAAAATTCAAACAAGTTCAACTTAGGGAAATATTCGGTTCAATTGTCATGATTGTTTCTATTTTCCATTTAGGATCTAGGGAGATTGCTCTTGTCCGCAAGAGGGATTGTCCGGTGTAACACTTCCTTAAAGGAAGATGGCTCTGTCACAACACATTCATGCATGAGAGCCATACATCCAGTGTACCTCTCAGGTGACCTCCTCTGCCTACACTGAGAAGTGGGTTCTCCCACATTCTCCCATGCATCATCCAACAATCTGTTAGCCTCTCTGGTGCACTTTCTTCCATCTCTGGAAGACTCTACCTAAGTGGATGTCTCCATGCCCAGATCCTGTACATGTGGTTATTCCACATAAATTTGAGGCTTCTCAAACTTAGGAGCTAAAATATCCACATCCACATGTAGCTCAAGCTCCCTCTCGATGGTAACTCACATGGCCTTCTCCTCATCGAATCTGACATCCCTATGAACCACTATCATCCTATTTGTTGGAAAGTACACCCAATAGTTGTGAGGCATATCAGTGTACCCCAAAAATATCTCCAAATTTGCTTTCGCCTCAAGCTTCTTCTATGCATCTATAGTCACATGGAAATATACTAATGACCCAAAATCCCTGAAGTGACCAATATCTGGCCTCTTATCGGAACAAGCCTCCTCTGGTCTCTTCATCTCAAGTATCTGATGTGCGTTATGGTTCTGAACATAAACTATTGTGTTGCATGCCTCAACCCACAAATGTAGTGGTAGGCCCTGATCATGCAACACCGCCCTTGCTACCTCTACTATACTTATGTTCTTCCTTTTAGCCACCCGATTCTGTTGAGGGTTATGGGTTGTCGTCAACTCCTGTTTAATCCCTTCTATTGCACAAAAGTTACTAAATGCATTTGAGACATACTCACCACCATTATCACTTCGTAAAGCTTTAACCTTCTTGCGTGAATCTTTCTCCACCTATGCTTTAAACACACAAAACTTTGTGAAATTTTGATCCTTTTTGTTATGAAACCAGCTCACAAAAAGATAGAAAAGATAGATCAACGCCTTAGAATTCAGCCTCTTCGAGGGGGCAACCTCCTTTACATTACACAAATGAATGATCCCTTTATGATTCAAATGAAAAAACCTCCTTTCTATATATACGAGTCTAAGGAGTCACAATATAACCCAACCGACCTATCAATAATAATATAAAGCCACAAAAATAACAATAGAGGGATTCTATGGGGCACAGTAATAACAATATGGGGGCAATAGGGGTACAACAATATTAATAAGGGATACAACTACAATAGTAATGGGGTAATCACTAGTATTATAGGGACCTAACATGCTCCTCTCCTTCAAAAAAGTGTTGTCCTTAATGCTTGAGTAGTTCTGGATGCTTCTGTATAAAATTCTCATCCTCCCATGTGGAATATTTAGCCGATAAGTTCTTCCACTTGATGAGATACTCCGAAATTGATTGATTTCGTAGCTATCGATTTCTTGTTTCTGTGACTGCTTCCGGTTCCAATATAATTTTTCCTTCCTCGTCAAGTTCTGGCAATATTGTTTGAACTGGGAGCTTGTCGCTTATAACCTTCTTTAAATATGAAACATGGAAAACTAGGTGCACTCAAGAAGCTGCAGGAAGCTCCAATTTGTATGCCATCGTACCAATCTTTTGCAACACCTTGTACGGACCATAATACTTTGGTGATAATTTATTATCCTTCTTAGCTTGCTTGAGGGACATTTGTTTATATGGTTGTAGCCGTAGGAATACCCAATCACCTACATCAAAACTTCTTTCACTGCGATGTTTATCTGCCTGTTGTTTCATTCTATTATGTGCCAACACGAGGTTATCCTTTAAGAGTTGGAGGACTTGTTGTTGATACTCGATGTGATTCTCCACTGCTTGAACCTTATAATTTTCTCTTAACTATGATGTGATGGATGGTGGCTGATATCCATAAAGTGCCATAAATGGGGACATTTTTGTTGCTGTATGGAAGGAAGTGTTATACCACCATTCAGCCAGAGGCAACCATTTGACCCATTGTGTCTGTTTATCAGATACAAAGCAACGAAGATATCCTTCCAAACATTTGTTTACTATCTCATTTTTCCCATCAGATTGAGGATGATAAGATGATCTATGAGCTAACTGAGTACCGGAGACAAGAAAATAATTCTGTCCAAAAATTTCCAGTGAAAATGGGATCTTTGTCACTTACAATAATCTTTGGGATTCCGTTTAGCTTTTGAATTGTTTCCATAAATGCAGTAGAAACTGTACTAGCTTTAAATGGATGTGATAATGCACAAAACTGTGCATACTTGGTAAGTCTTTCAACTACCACCATGATGACACTCTTTCCCTCAGACTTGGGTAAACCTGTGATAAAATCCATCGAAACCTCCTCCAAACGTTGGCTTGGAATGGATAAAGGTTGTAATAGACCCGAGGTCTTAATTGTTTCAACTTTATTTTGTTGGCAAACCAAACATTCCACCACAAACTTTTGAATATCTGATTTAAGGCCATCCCAAAAAAGTTCCTTCTTAACCCGAGTGCCCTCCTAAGGGAGAAGTATGCAATTCCATAAGAATCTTTTGTTTGAGTTGGGAATTCTTATAGAGGTATAAGCGATCTTTGTACCATAACGAATCATTTTGCCAGCTAAATGTATCAGATGTACTGGAATCTTGTTATAAATTTTGAATAAGTTCCCACACTTCTTCATCATTCTTCCATTCCTCCCTTGCTTCATTTATCCAATTTGGTTGGATAATAGAAATGGCGCACAACAATGCTTCCACATCCTCGTCCTTTCTTGAGAGTGCATCTGCCACCACATTTTGCTTCCCTTTTTTTATAGATGATTTCAAAGTCATAACCCAACATCTTTGTGATCCACTTTTGTTGCTTTTCAGATGATAATCTTTGTTCTAAAAAGTATTTAAGGCTATCATGATCCATTTTGACCTTGAAGTATCTTCCCATTAGGTAGGGTCGCCATTTCTTAAGTGCATGTATAATTGCCAACATTTCTTTCTCATAAATAGCTTTGTGTAAAAACTTTCCCTTGATTGGACGAATTTCAAAAGAAATGGGTCTTTCATCTTGCATTAAAATAGCACCAATTCCATTTCCTAAAGCATCACATTCCGCAATAAAGGTTTTTGTGAAGTCCGGTGTAGCTAAGACTGGTGCTTGGCACATTGCCTCTTTAATATGTTCGAAGGCCTTTGTTGATTCTGGAGTCCATGAAAATGCATCTTTCTTCAATAATGTTGTTAGAGGTGTTGCTATTCTCCCATAATTCTTGAAAAACTTGTGATAATACCCTGTCAACCCGAGAAATCCTCGCAGATGCTTTATGGATGTGGGGATTTTCCATTCCTTAATGGCTTTAATTTTGCTAAGGTCTACCTTAACTCCTTCATGATATACAATATGACCCAGATATTCGACCTCTTGTACTCCAAAGAAACATTTGGATCTTTTTGCATATAATTGTTTCTCCTCCAATAGTTGTAGTACCCTGTCAACATGTTCAACATGATCCTTCCACGACTTGCTGTAGATTAGTATATCATCAAAAAATACTAACACAAACTTTCTAAGGAAGGGTTTGAAAATGGAATTCATCAAAACTTGAAATGTAGAAGGTGCATTGGTAAGGCCAAAAGGCATGGCAAAAAATTCATAATGACCCTCATGAGTTCTAAATGTTGTTTTAGGAATGTCTTCAGTCTTCATTCTGATTTGATGATATCCTGAACGAAGATCCAACTTTGTGAAGTAAATTGATCCATGCAATTCATCCAGTAATTCATCAATGACAATAATGGGAAACTTATCTTTAATAGTGAGCTTGTTGAGCTCCCTATAATCTGGATACATGCGCCATGATCCATCCTTCTTGTGCACCAATACTACTAGAGCAGAGAAAGAACTTTGACTATGTTGAATTATACCAGCCTCTAGCATTTCTGCAACCATACGTTCAATTTCACTCTTTTGGGCATAGGGATATCTGTACGGCCTGATGTTTGGAGGAACACTTATTGGAATCAGATGAATAGCATGATCATGATCACAAATAGGTGGGAGACCTTTGGGAGTCTCAAATACCTTGGAATGATTGTCCAAGACTTTTTGGAGATCTGGAAAAATAGATGATTTCGATGTGGAAACATCTAGCGAACATAATTATGCAATTACACCTCTTTGTTCCTTTTTTAGAAGCTTCGTCATACCGTTAGAGCTGATTATCTTTCCCGGTTTCCCTGCAATACCCCTTAATTCAACTTCCTTTCCTTCTGCATAAAATTTCATGAAAAGTTCTTGAAAATTAAAAGCTATTGTACCCAAGGATTGTAGCCATTGGACTCATAGTACAACATCAGCACCTCCCATTGGAATGGAAAGCATTGGGCTAGTCAATACATATTATCCCATGGATAGCTTGATATTATGGCACTTTCGAGAGCAATTTATTGTTCCTCCATTTGCAACCATCACTTGACAGTCTGGTGCTGGATATAGGAAGCAATTCAATTCTTTTGCTACCTTACAATGAATAAAATTGTGGGTACTTCCTGAATCAATCAACACTATTACCTTTTTATTCTTGATTTGTCCTTCTATCTTGATGGTTTGAGGAGTGGTAATTCCAGCCAATGCATTACAAGATATGGTTGAGTTCATTTCTTCTTTATCTAGACATTGTTCCTGGAGTATATCCTCTTCTTTTGACCTTTCTTGCTCCTTTTCCTCTTTCTCTTCACAATCTATGTAGAATAATTTCTTCTCAGCACACTTATGACCTTTAGTGTATTTTCTATCACAACTGTAACAAAGCCCTTTTGCTCTTTTTTCTCCCAATTGTTGTGGTGTCAACCTTATAGGTTGTAGAAGACTAGGGGCAACAACACTTCCATCTTTATAGTTGTGAGTGGTATGCTTCTTGGTTGCCATAATTTTGCTTTCCATTTTTCTTGCTAACCTGAATGACTTCTCTAATGAATCAGGTTCCCAAAGGCAAACATCATGTTGGATATTATCCTTTAAAGTCCCTATGAACACATCAATCCTATGCTCCTCTGGAATATTTTTTACCCTTATGTTCAATTTTTGGAACTCCTCAATTTGCTCCATTATTGAACCCTTTTGTTTGAGACTTATCAATTGGCTAAAAAAAGTGTTGCTTTTTGTATCCTCATAATGTGCTGTCAATTCTTATGTAAAAATTGCCCAAGTGATAATTTTTTTACGAGAGCAAATCCATTGATACCATACAAACTGATTTGGTTCCAAATATAAAGTTGCAATACGTACCTTTTGTGTGTTTTGCACATTATTGAGATCAAAAAATTGCTCCATTTGTAATATCCATGTTGCGGGATCCTTGCCATCAAACTTCCTCATATCGATTTTTGGAATATGGTGGGTCTTCGATCCAACATTAGAGTCTATGAAATCATGGTTAACATTTCTTTTGTTCGCATCATGATTTTCCTTTACTACCCTTTCACCATTAGTAAGTATTTCTTGTAGAAAATTGGTCAAATCTGCCTTCAAATCTATCTTCAAATCGTCAATCTTAGCTTCCACGCCCTTTATCCTAGATTCCACGCCATTTATCTTAGCTTCTGTTAGGTTTTGTGAGAGTGAAATTTGTTGCACTTGGTCTTGTAATTTTGATATATCATGTAGCATTTCTTCCTCTTCTTCATGAGTCATGCTAGAGCTTTCAGGTTGCTTACTAGGTGTTTGCATTTTCTTTCCTTGGGGCATCAGTTACCGATAATAATGCTCTACTATGCCCTTTGAATTCCTTCAAAATAATTTTTCAAACCAAGCTTAAGAAAAAAATTTAAAAAAAATCTACACACCTTTTTTCACTTTGTAGGAGCTCGATATTACCTCTGATGTATCTCTGTAATTTCAGATCATCTAGTTCTAAAATTGCAACCTGTAGTAGCCCTATGTGTCCTCTTTCCAATTCCACTAGTCTGATACCAATTGGATTCTCCAAAGAAGAGTTATGCTAAATCTTCCACAGTGGCCTGATTATAGACTAGTTCAGTAGAGCGAACTTGTACGACGTGCCACGTGTCCCTGTTTTGACCTTTGGCTCTAAAAAGTATATACAAGAAACTATAATCCGTCCTCTTTCTGTACCTTCTGACGAATTTTCAATTCGATGCCCAGAGAGAAAGTTATGATGATTTTCCCTAGGTCACCTGTTTGGAATGTAATTTAGGAGTCTGCAAAAAGACCAACTTCCTCAGATCATATCTCCGCAACTATAGTGCGAAAAGCTCTGAAATTTGGACCTGAGCTTCAGTGCGATCTCGTCTCAAATGGTTTTTTTTTAGCTTTTGAAACATCGCAGAAAAGAAGTTATAGCAAAAATTCCACGATGATCTGTTTGGAGCAGCGAAACCCTAGAATCCAAAGCTCTGATACCAAATGTTATGAAACCACCTCACAAAAAGATAGAAAATATAGATTAACGCCTTAGAATTCAGCCTCTTCGAGGGGGCAACCTCCTTTACATTACACAAATGAATGATTCCTTTATGATTCAAATGAAAAAACCTCCTTTCTATATATAGGAGTCTAAGGAGTCACAATATAACCCAGCCGACCTATCAATAATAATATAAAGCCACAAAAATAACAATAGAAGGATTCTATGGGGCACAGTAATAACAATATGGGGGAAATAGGGGAACAAAAATATTAATAAGGGATATAACTACAATAGTAATGGGGTAATCACTAGTATTATAGGGACCTAACACTTTTTCTGAATAAAAGATATCTAGCATTTTCGAGAAAAGTCATCAACAAATATAAAATAATACCCATGTTTGGCCATGGATGTTGTCGATAATGGTCCACACACATCTGAATGGACTCTCTCTAGAATAGCCTCTTCTTGATTGTCTCTATCTTGAAAGGAAGATTTGGTGTATTTTCCCAAAGTACACCCCTTGCATGCATCAACTTGCTCAAGTGTGCCTTTGGGAAGATAAGTAGAGATTTGTTGCAATATCTTCAAAGTCCCATGATGATGTAAGTGGCCCAATCACATGTGCTACAACTCATCAATGTCTCATCTCTGCACCATTTCTGCTTTTGTGCTTAAAGCAGCACACTCCTTTACCTCCAGCTTATAGAGATTCTTCACCCGAATCCCTATCTTCTTTACTTGACTCGTGGCTATGTGTCAAAGGAATGCCTTTGCTTTCAAGAAGATCACATCACAGCCTCAATTCTCAAGCATGACAATGGATACCAAGTTCTTCTTCATACCAGGCACATACATAAAATTCTTCAAGATGATTCGAATCCCATGCTCCCTCTGAAAAGTAATTGTGCCCAATCCAGTAAAACTATACTTCTCGTCATCACCCACCTCGATATGCATCTAGAGATATTTCTCTTCTAGGTCACTGAATAACTCTTTGTCACCAGTCATGTAGAATTAATCTCTATTATCTAAGTACCATACACTTCCCATCATTGATGACACCATGCATGTAATGAGGGAAAAGTCCAATTCGAATTGAGAGGCCAAAGCCTCACCTGCCGCTCCTCCTGAGGACTTCTTCTTGGACTTCTTGAGTGGACAATATGTAGTAAAATGGCCTAGCTCATGACAATGAAATAACTTAACGTTCGTCATGTCTTACTTCTTACCTCCATGATAAGAATCCAATTTTGGAATGGGAAACTTTCCCTTTCCCCTTCTTCACCTTAATCGCTAAGGCCTAGTTCTCTTCATCATCATTATTTGATGAAGAGCCATCCCTGGTGTTCCTCCTAATCTCCGTCTTGCATCAAATCTGACCATAGTCATTCCCAATCCTGTTGCTTCTCCCAACCATTGATAGAGTCATGATAACTATGCCAACTCTTTGGGAGTCCTAGAAGAGCAAGACTCACCATGTCATCTTCAACAACCATGATTCCAACACTTCCAAGTTCATCACGACACTGATTGAACTTGGTTAAGTATTTTGGAATCATCTGGCCTTTCTCAATTTTGATTTTTTGAAGTTTGTCCTTCAGTGCCAATTTCCATTGGTCACTATTGTTATGATACAAGTCCTTCAATGTCTTCCACATAGCATACGGAGTTTCCTTTCCAGACTCAAGACAATGTGGTCTCGAACTCCCTCAAGGATTATCCACCTCACCTTCGCCACAGACTTCTTCAATTTGGCCTAATTATGTGCATTCGATGCTGCTGGCTTAGGAATTTCTTGATCAATGAATTCCTTCAAGCCATTATCCTCTAGCACAACCTCCATTATGTCCCTCTAGGCTATAAATTTGAGCTGCCTTCTAAGGCATACTCGAGTCGCAAACCGTAGAACGCCATCTGTTGATCTTGAAGTATGTATTGCAAATTTGAATTTCACTTGTAACCCAAAACTCAAAACTTCGAAATCTCCTCTAGTATACTATTCTCAGCTCTGATACCATGTAGAAAATCATGTATATTTACAAGCTCATGCAATGTACTAAAGCACAGGACAAGAATCTACTTCTACTTTCAACCAGAGGAAGCCAATAGATCGATTGAAAACAATATGAATGAGAAGAAGATAAATCAACGGCACATAACACAAGATGTATCTGGGGAAAGTCATTGCTCAAAACCTCACTATCTATATTGCATATATTATAAATATGAGTGAATATACAAAGCTTGTTCTCACTAGAACAATTCCGCACAAGTATGCTCAACTCTCTCAGCTCACAAGCTAGCTCATGGCCAACGCTTAGCCATTTTTGTAGCTCTCCAAGCCCCTAATATCTTGCGTAATTCCTAGGATGAATAGCCTATATTTAAAGGGAATTCATGCTTCCAAAACTGCGCAATCCAAACATAGGATCAATCTCTAATGCATGCATGATATTTTCACTCTAGTAAATAATACAACTGATAGTACATTGTCCTTGCACTCTTCTCTCAACTAGGTATTTCTCGGAATTGGCATGCATGAATTTTTGATGAGGGAATCTTTAGTTAACTAGAGTGACACTTTTGGATGCACTAGTGCACCAACTGACTGTTAATTCTCTCTTAGTTCCTCAGATAGTTTGGAACTAATTTAACGAAACTTAACTCAATAAACTGAGTGATCTAATTTCCAACTCAATTTAAACTCATATTGGACCCCTAAAACTTAGGCAGAACATATAAATGACTTCAGAAAGACTTCCAACTCGAAATTCCTAAGATAATTAAGTTAATTAAACTTAATTAACTATTTACAAGTTCCTATGAGAATAGAATTTGCTTTTAATTCAAGGACAAATTAAATTGGAATTTTTTGTTTCCATTTCTCAACAATTTCTGGACACTTGTTTGACTCCTTTTAGATTAAAATCCATGGAAAGATTAACATAATAAATGGAGTAACCTGATGCAAACAAAATTGTCCTTGATTATTGGATTTTTGTCAGTACTATTTTTTAACAGTACTGTACAATTGAATTTTGTCCTGGTTCATTTTGTCATTGGGTTGGGCCTATTTCTCATTGTTATTTTTATCCTCAAACATTGGGTTTTCTTCAATATGTTAGAGAACTTTGTGGGGGTGAACTTTCTAGTTTTTCTACATTTGAAGATAGTTATTTTCACCAAAATCTATGTTTTAAGAAAGAACTAAAAGACAAAGTTGGAAATATATTATTATGTGGAAAATTATTGGATGATCATATTACTAAAAAGTTTCACTGAATTTTGGAAATGAAACAAATTAATTGTATGAAAAAATTGCAAGTAAAATATACACAAGGGACAATTAAAGGCTAGTATTGAAAATTAATATTGGAGAAGAAACACAGAGGATAGATATAATACTTACAATCATGGAGAATAAGTTAAAGGTTTGAATATCAATGTAGGAAATGAGTAGATAGAATCTAATGAGTACAAATAAACTATTGAATCATTATAATTGGTAGAAATGACGAGGAGCTTGAAGTTGGAGGTGTGAGCTATAACATTGATAACACAAGAATGCTAAGGACTCGATATAATCAAAATAATTTGAACACATAACTAATATAAAGCTTAAATCAGTTTTAGAGGCAAATGAAGAATGATTCACTAATATAAATTTTAATCAATTAGAGGCAAATGAAGAATGGATCATGTTTGTGGAAAGAGGGGGAACACAAAGCATATTCAAATAAGGGGTCTCAAGGAAGCCTCTATGCACTTAGGAAGTATTATTAGAGTTTGAAATGTCACCACTCACCATATTATTCAATGAAAATGTCTCACATTTGAAGAACCAAAGAGTAGCCTGAAAGTACCTTTTTGAGCATTACATAGGTAAAGATACATAGGTTCTTCAGTGAGTCGCTTTCATTCTATAGAGACAAGATTTGATGTGATGGGCATAAAACTATTGATAATACAATCAAGAAGCAAAACAACTTATATGATTAGAAATTGGATGAAGTAGACTTCTAAAAGAACCAACAAGATCAAAAAATAAGGGAATTAAAATTCTTTTCAATAAAAATAATCCTAACACATTGTCAAATTCAACCGATCTAGAATGGATTCAAAATGGAATAATCTTTGGGGAAAATGGGAAAGGATTCTATTCAAATGTTAGGGGTGTGAAGGGGATCATTTTTATAGAGATTATCCTCATAATGGGGACACAATTAGGAATGTGAAAAATATCCAAGAAGCAACTAGAATGGAATATCCGATGAGATGTAGCTAAGCAATTTTCCCTCAAGGCTACACATTGCCCAAATTAGAAATCACCCAAGTTTTCAAATGGTGTCTTCAATTAGATCGATGTTGGTTTATTTCCTAGAACATTAGATCATGAGTCTATTGCATCATATCAAGCTACAACCATGCGTTTTGGGCAAACATTTGTTTGAGTAATGGCAGAAATTCAATTTCAGGCAGTTGTTCATCAATTAATTATATTGTGAATGAGGAGAGGGATGGAGTGAAGTGCTATGAACGTATATTAAAAATTAGATTGCATTTATTAACATAAAACAATAGATTTGCTTAGTTGTTGGCCATTAAATATAGGGTTCTTGCATTTCTTGAATAATCCTCGGTCTTGGCAATACAAGCAGTGAACCAAGCCAACTAGTCTTGACCAAATAGATCCACTTATTCATCCTTGTTGGAAAAGAAGCCTTGAGCTTAACTTGATAGAGAACTCATTATTTAATTATTTCCATGAAAGTATCCATGTTTATGAGATGGATACGCCATAGTCACGTCATCTATAGATCAACATTAGACCATTAAATGCCACAAATCATAGTGAGATGTGCTTGAGTGTGGGCTGAGTTATCATATTGTGGGAATACTAATATGCATCTCCTATGTATATTGAAAGAATAAAGGTGCATTATAGAATCCATGTGGGGTCATAAGAGAGGCATCCCATCATTATGCTAGGGATATAAATATAAAAGGGTATAAAAAATGTTAACGAAAAAATGGATACGTACAATATCTAGTGAAAGTAGGGGTTTTTCAAATTGAGAGTTTTTTAAATTGGGAAAATGTATTGGGTTAGAATTGGTAGGGGGTTAAATACAGTCATTTTTAGAGGTATTACGCACATGCTATGTCATAGGTTCATTGAGTGAAGCCCCCATGGGATTGGCCCACAAAGGTTATTAGATGAAACATTTCAATAAGCCAAAAATAATAATTTAGAGAGCCGAGAGGAATTGTTCCACTCAATTTATTTTTTGACAAGTCCAATTGCTCCAAAATAAATATATCACTAAAAGTTGCAAGGATCTTTCCTTCTAGTTGGCTTCTAAGTAGATTTAGCAGCGGCAAGATACTCGTATTTCCTACGCTTAGAGGAATTTCTAGTGTAAGATTATTGCTAGACAAATCAAATATACCATTTTTATATGAGAAATAAAACAAATTATACTTTCTCCCATTTATATATTCTTTAATTTGATCACTATACATGGTTATCTTCTCCAAAATCTTTTTTAAATCCTTGGATTTTTTTAAGATCATATGTTATTCTTCTATTAAATCTATAATTGCATAAATCCAACCTAACTAAGTTGATAAAATTTGTGATCCACCGAAAAATACTACCATCAAAATTATTATAACCCAGACTTAAAATTCTTCATTCATTAAAATTTGCAATATAGAAAAGAAGCTTGCCAGGGAACCCATTTCTCCTTGAATCTAACCTTTGAAGCTCCATACGGTTGGCCCAAGATGATGATAGAGTCCCATAAAAGTTGTTAGAAACGAAAATGTCGGCAAATCATATAATCATTGATATCGATTCATTGGTGATGTCGTCGTTGTAGTTTGCTTTCTCTCTGAAGCCAGAGGAAGCCTCTACGTTCGCTGATGGGACTAAAATAATTACCCACGGCAAGGTTGTAAAATTTATTTGATTTCTTCAAACTCACAGGGAACAAAGATCGCTCCCTCTCGCTTTTATCAAGTGACCGACACTACGTTCTTCGCCCTTTGAAAGCTACGTTTCCTCTGGAATTGGAGGAGAAATTCAGTTAATTATATACATATATGAGGAGTTCAAAAAAAAAATCATTACTATTTTGGAAGGGTATTTATAATCTCACGAATTTCATTATTATTTCATAATATATATATGAGAAACATATTCTAATTAGAACCCGGAGGAACTTTTTGAATCAAACCTTCATTAATAAAACATTTATTGATATTAAAAAAAACCATGTTAATGAAAGTTGATTAAGTGTTTTCGGATTTGATTAGTCATTTATAATACATTAACTTTTTTATTGATATTTAAAGAACACATTGTAATTTAAGTTAATGAAAGTTTATTAATAAATAGAGTGTTTTTGCATTTCATTTTTTTTTTGGTTATTTACCATACATTAATTTTTAAGAATAATTTAAATTAAAAAAATTATTAATATTTGAAAATAACATTGTAATTTTAAATTGTATGAATTTTATTAATATATAAAAATTTGGGAACTTTATAAAGCTATAAAGTTTTTTTTTGAATTTTTATTATTATTATTATTTTAAAGGAAGGTTTATCATATTTAAGTTGAAGGAATTTATTAATATTAAAAAATGAAATAATTAGAAAATAGTTGGGATAGGTCAATTGACAATGGTTGTGGAAATGGAGTCTCACCAAAATGGAAGTCTTGGGTTCAAATCTTGTGATATCCTCTCGATCGAGGTGAGAAGTTGCACATGATGAAGATGTGGTTCTATCAAGATTAAAAGAAAAATATTTAGAAAATAATAATTAATTCAAGTTGTCAACATTGGAACTTTACGATATGATAACCATGGTGAATACACATCTCATGCTTTTGAGAAGTATTTGCAGGACAATGACATCAAACATCAAACTGCAATTCCTTATAATCCGCATCAAAATGGTGTTGTAGAACATATGAACAAAACTTTACTAAATATGGTGAGATCAATTATGTTTTTTAAGAATTTTAAGTTGATGGTTTGGGGAGAAGAATTACTTTGTGCAACCTATATTCATAATAATTGTCCTTCTTTTTTCATCAATAATAAATTTCCTTATGAAATGTGGTAAAATCGTCTTCCTACCATTCAATATTTCGAGTTTTTGGTTCTCTATGCGATGCATTGATTCCTAAACATCAGAACAACAAATTGGGCACCAGGAGTCGCAAATGTATTCTTGGGGTATTCACTATCTTTTTCATAAACTTCTCAGAGATGGAAAAAATCTAGACTCCCCTAGAGTTAAATTATAGTCCAATCACCTATTTATCGATGGAAACAATCTAGACTCCTGTAGTGTTAAATTACTGTCTAATCACTTATTTATCTATATAATCTCGGAGTCCCAAACAAGTTTAGGATCATAAATTAATAAACTACACAAGGAAACAATATTGTAAAGCTAGTAGTTTGGCATGGAAGTTGAAGCCAAATCTGGTTCATGCCTTCCAATATAATAGATTATGGCTGTCACCGTTGATTGTGTAAATGTATCCATTTATTGGTTTGAGAAAGTTTCCACGATTAGTGTATCCATTGGGTATGATCTCTCTAGAACAAGGACAATGGTGACTGCATTTCATTGAAGTCGTTCAACCTTTAACATGCTGGCCTACAAGTCACCCATTTCATAAATACTATGTTGAACTGATAAGTAATCTTATCATTATTCATGAAAGTAGAGTTTGCATACAAATCTTTTTATATTTAAAAGAAGAGAAACCTTGCTTTTATATCTATATATATATATATATATATAGATATAGATTGCATATGCATCTAATGTAAGAAAAGATAGGATGCATGCTCTTTTTTTAAAAGGGATTTTTATAGCATCATGTATCACACTTGTATACTTGATGCTCTGAGTCATGGCCTTAGGTAGTCCTTTCTTTCCAAACATGGTCCTTTTACTAAAAAAAATTATTTTAAATTCCATACGCGACTCTGCCCTTCAAAAAGCACATACACACACACGGGTCCATCTATACCCAACCCGCGTATATAATTTGAAATATTAAAAAAATATGAAATCCTTATTTTATGGGCAAGGTTTACGGGTTACACTGGAAGCCCACCTACAGGAGCTCATGGCCTCACTGTATCAAAACTGAAACAATTGTTTTGAGGTGGTATAAATACACCTCATGGGAAGGCCTAAATGGGGGAGAAAGATAGGATATTGATATTATATCCAATTGGTCCCTGATCAAGTTTGATTTATCCCTATGCCTCCTGCACTCCCAGATATAGGAAACACTTGTTTCCTCATTGAGTTGTCCATCTCCTTTATATGGCATCTATGTGTATGAATTTTAAAGAGGATTGTTGAGGTTTGGGTTGGACGGATCTGGAGGAAGGTTTTTCTTGGAGCTGTGGTCAAAGAATGTTGTATTCTTCCATATTTCTTCACAAACATCAATAAAGAAGCTCTGTCATGTTCCTCATAGTTATGATCTTTATGATTTAAGTATATTATGATCTAATTATGTATGATTTCATGTTTTATATCCATATGTGTATATGATCTAACATTGATATATTGAACATGCTTCGAATTACTGCTAATATATATGCTTTTCTGGAATGAATTGCAGGTTTTGAAGCATTGGAGGAAGCAGAGGTTTTGGACCTTGTGGGAACATCTTCAAACATAGGACCTATGGGTACTCTCTCTACATCCCACTTTAGTAGTTTAAGCATTAGGACTTCTTGTTTTCTTTCTTCTTGTTGGTGTATGCCCTTCGATCTGTTAGGTTTCTCAACCCAAATCCTAGGGTGTTTTATCCCATAACAGAATTGGCGACCGTACTAGGGATTTTGTATTTTTTTAATATTTCAAATTATATACATGAGTTGGGTATATATGGAACCACATGTGTACGCACTTTCTGAAGGGAAGAGTCACGTATGGAATTTAAAATAATGTTTTTTAGTAAAAGGACCAAGTGTGAAGGGAAATGGCTACCCAAAGCCATGACTCAGAGCATCAAATATACAAGGGTGATAAATGATGCTATAACAATCCCTTTTAAAAAAAGAGCATGCATCCTATCTTTTCTTACATAAGATGCATATGCAATATTATATATATTTTTAAAAGACAAGAAAGGTTTCTCTTCTTTTAAATATAAAAAGATTCGTATGCAAATTCTACTTTCAGGAATAATGATAATATTACTTATCACTTGAGTGTAGTATTTATGAAATTGGTTATTTGTAGGCCAACATGTTAAAGGTTGAATGACTTCAATGAAATGCAGTCACCATTGTCCTCGTTCTAGAGATTTCATACCCAATGGATACACTTATCGTGGAAAAATTCTCAAACCAAGAAATGGATAACTTTACACAATCAACTGTGCAAGTCGTAAGCTATTATATTGTAAGACATGAACCGGATCTAGCTTCAACTTCCATGCCAAACTACTAGCTCGACAATATAGTTTCCTTGTGCAGTCTATAATTTATGATCCTAAACTTGTTTGGGACTCCGATCAATATTGATAAATAGGTGATTGAACTGTAATTTAACACTACGAGAGTCTGGATTGTTTTCTTCAATAAATACATGATTGGACTATAATTTAACACTAGGAGAGTCTATCTTTCTTCCTTCTCTGAGAAGCTTATGAAAAAGATAGCGGCATGGTCACATGATGTGATTCATAATGTTGCAGAGATGATTGCCCATATAATTTTTGTTGGATAGGTTAGAATTATAGGGTGTATTTATCATATCCCATTGACCAAGAAAAATACCCAAAAGATAAGGCAATCCCATGGTGGTTTGTAATTGTTCAGAGACCTAACATTTTTTTGATTTCATGAAATAAACTAATAATAGTTTTATTTCGTAACTGTTATGAGTTTTATGGGAGTACAGTAGGGACATTACACTACAACAGTAAACTCTAATACATAAGAAAAATATCTCTACTCATGATATTTTAATTTTCTAGGATTCATAAGATATTACCCTGCCCTCCTCCATTAGCACTCCTCCTATCAATTCTCGGCATGCATCTGTCCAAACAACAAATTATTTTTCCAGGTATGTAATTCTTAATACTAGGGATGTAATCAATAAATGTTTTAGTTATTCAAAAGTATGTTGGAATTCTAGTGTCCACTTGTAAAGTTTATGTTTTATTTTTTATTTTATAAAATTTGTGACCTTTTGGCCTTGAGTGCTTGGATAGGTTTTTTTTAGGATGAATTGAAGACTTTGAGACATTTCTACCACTTTGATTCCATGATTGTTGACCCATCATGGCAGGTATCATTTTCGTCACTGGCATATAGGTTAGGGAAGATCACTTTTTTCATTGCATTATGCATTCTAGACTCCATACTGTGATATATTTCCATAAGGTCGACCCCATTGTGTTATGATGTTTAAACCATTTTCACTCACCGACTTATAAAATCATGACATGATGGTAGGGCCATCCTTTACATGGGATTCCTATTTAGATCCTCGCTAGCATATGTTTCCCATGCTACAAATATTGAGTAGGCTCGGGAGTCATCTTTAGTCCCGCCATGACTTTTGCAATGAAGCTTCCTTCTCCTTCTTCTTCGCTATCTTTCTAGCTTTATACCCTATAGGCTCCCACATGTTGAGTTGTATTGTTGCATTGGATATTGATTATTTCTACCTTTTTGTCTTAAGTTAGATTCACTTGTACTCGTGTATAAGCCACTTTTTGACTATGTCTTTCTGCAAAATCAACCTTACAATCACTTAGCCTCTGCAACTTGACACCTTATGCCCATGGAAAGAAAAATATTTTGAGTGTCATTGACCAGTTTCATCACCTTTCATTGAGCATAAGAATGTTCAACTCCCAAGAACTAGCACATATGTATTTATACATTCGTTCTTCCCACTGTACCATAGGCATTCTTTTATTCTTTTTCAGGGTTTTTAAATATGAAAAATACAAAATAATTATATATTGCCAAAAAGAGCGGGAATGTTATAGACAATTTTGTGCCTTACAGCAACAAGCATGAATTGTCAATAATCCAAGGGATCCAAAGTTCCCTAAACATGATGTTCCTACCCCTAGAGGAACAAGGTCAGCAAACCAACAGCTCTCAGATCAGTTCTCCACCTGAAAACACTCAAAAACAAGCAATCCTGAAATCAAAGCAGGTGCTCCACTAGGCTTCTGCGCTGAAACACAACTGCTCCATGGTGTACCTGCGTTGCAAAGCAGGTAGAACAAAGCCCACCTGCGTTGAGCGAGTTTGGACATGTGGCACACTGAGTCATTGCTCTGGAATCTTCCAAAAATGACACTTGGATCAGGGATTTCGCCTTGTGATGAGTCAGAGGCTTTGTTTCTCCAAGTGGAAGCAAGGTTCACCAAGTGGACTCAAGAACTGAAGATCAACTAAAGATTAACTGAAGAGAGAGAGGACATAAGGCAGCTACACATCAGTCACAAGCTGACTCATCCTTTCTCAATTCATCTATATATTGAGCTCTCTCCTATGAGCTCAGGAGGCTGGAATTTTGTGCAAAGTAATGATATGCTGTTGGTTTCACTATAGAACTATTGGGTGATTGTTTGAGAGAGGTGAAGAGGAGAAATTCTTTCTGCTGAGAGGTGTTGCTGGGTTGGAGCCTCCAATGGTTGTAATACTCTCAGAACCTTTACTTCTTCATTAATAAAAGCTATTGAGGTTCTTCTATGTGCTCTTGTTTCAATGATATATTGTGATAACTGCATGTTTGGTTTACACTAATCCATGAACCAGTTATGATTGCATGCCTCTTGTAGTTTCCTTCTTTGTTATTTTGCAGGATCTCACTGTAGCTGGGCAAGCAAAAGAGCAAGGAGCTAGGAGCAAGCGGCCAAAGAGAAGAGTTTGGATTCGACATTAAGCGCAAGGCAACGGTTAGTGCTTTTCTCCATTCTCTATTGCTTTCATAAAGAAGTAAACCTTGAGTAGTTTGTTTTACAGTTGTTGCTAAGGAACTATCACCCTTAGAGTGGGATAGGGTCATCCGAGTCGGATACTTTTCCCTACAACAAACTGGCGACTCCACTGGGGATCGTATCCGTTTGATTGTGTTTGTAGTATCTTGCTATTCATTTCCTGAACAAAAGAGTACCAAATCGAAAAGCTTTTGACTATATCAAAAGCGAAGTAGAGAGCAGCTACTCTAGCTCATTTCTGAGCAAGTTCATGATTTGAAGAGCTGATCTACAAGGATCCTTGTAAGCTCTTAGTGATAGCTTTTTACCTTCCTAATCATCCCTTTGAGTGTGCTTGACTGATTGCTTCTGATTTGAGCAAAAACTGTGCATTTTTGAGAAAATTATGACCCGGAAACTGTGAAAACGCAACTTTCGTTTTCCAAAGCAGGTAGTACACAGGCTACTTGCTTTGCAACGCAGGTCCCGAAGGGGCTACCTACGCTGAGAGCCAGACTGGCTGTGCAGCACTTGCGTTGGCCCAAATTTGCCTAGTGCATTTGGGGTTTCCTCTCTTTTTCTTGCCTGTTTTCACTATTGATTTGGCTGCCAGTTACCAGTCTTGCACCTGTTCTGAAACCAATATTACTTGCCATCATTCCGCCTCTATTATATAACGAAATTGTACTTGTTCTTTGTATTTCTTACTCATTTACAATTTCCCATAATGAAAAGTAAACTAGTCTTGCTTTTGGCCTCTTAGATCTGAACCTGTGTTAGGCATTTTGCTGGTCTAAAGAGTTAGCTTGTCTGCTGTCCATAGCTGATTAGCCATTTTACTTTCGTTATTATGGTTTGATTTCATGCATTTCCAGTGATTAAGCAAGTGAATCTTAAGGTGTCTTTTGATTTTGGACAAGCTTGTTTACTTTCGCTTTAAATCGAAATCAAAGTTATATAACAACTTTCTTTTTGTAACCCATCCACATTAAGAAAGGGAAAAGAAAATACATGCATTGTGCATTTTGCATTTGACTGTTTGCTTGATGATTTAGGAAAAATTTGCATTTAGTGTGTGCTCTATGATCTGTGTGAAAAGATTTGCCTTTCTTTTCCTTCAGTAGTTAAGGTTTTCAAAGTTGAAAGATTGAAAAGTTTGCTTCTCATCTTAGACTGCATTCAGGAATTTGTTACATACATCTCGTGGTGATCCTTAAAGGCAAACTGCTAAGCAAGATCAACATTAAAATAAATTCAATTTACATAACAACGCTTTGTAACATAACACAAACAAATAGAGGTCTAGGTAGAGACGTGTTCCGGCGTCGTTAAACATAGTGACTGTCGATCTCTACGAAGGTGGGTGATTCCTCCTGAGAGTCGATGGCACTAATATGGACTTGTGCTCCCACGTACCGTCGCGTATATATTGGGAGACCCCTATAGGCAATTATCCTTTATCCATAGGAAGCCGTGTCGGCCGCCCTACTGATCATGATGCAGTGAACACAGCATTCACGAAGATCGACCACCCGTACCGTAAAACGTATTCTGTGGTTTCGCGAAAAGTTTGGCACACCCTCTGCCTAGAAATCCAGAGCAGTTTCTTTTGGCCTTTTTCAAACTCTATAACTGAAAAAGTCCATCTGAGCATTTGTCACTTCGGGCTCGTTAAAACATCGAAGGGGACTAGAGTCATCTTTAGCTTTTTCTCGACTCTTAAAACATGAAAAAGCAAGTTTGTGTCTAAAAGCGTCGTTAATAAAATTTATTTTAAACGGAACATAATCACCTCTTATTCCCACGTTGATCTTTCAGTTGAAAAAGTATGGAGCCCACCAACCAAGGAAGTAACCTTGGCGGAAGTCCAAATCCCTTCTCCTCTTGGGGAGATGTTGGTGCGCCTCATATGGCCACATTGTCACTTCCAGGATTAACAATTGGCCTACCTGTATGGCTCTTTTCAACTAAGGTAGTCCAGATCACCACTAATCCTGAGCAGTCGAATCAATAGTTAGAACAGTCTAGAGCTATCCACCAGCCTTCCACTTCTTACAATTCTTCCTCTGATCCTTCATCTTCACAAGGTAGAGCCGGCAAAAGTCAGCCTCCCATGGAGAAGAAGGAAAAGAAGAAGAGAGAAAAGAAGCAGAAGGGGCCTATGGCGAAGGCGACTGGGGGCAAGCAAAAGACAGCTGACAAAAACCCACACACTGCACCGACCGGGCCTAAATCGCCATGTGTCATTTGAAAAGGGGCCCACTTCCATCATGATTGTCCTTGTATTCCCCGGATACTAAGGGACTGGTCCCCAAGGTTGCACAATCCGGTAGCATCAACCTCTGGTAGTCATGTTGATTGCAGTCCGTCAACTAGCGAGAGTGAAGGACGAAGAGGGAGACCAAGATCACCCTGTATATTGTGTGAAGGCGATCACGCCATCCAAAAATGTCCATTCTTAGATAAGGCAAAGAGAGTTTTGGAAGATCGTCCGGTATCACCGTTACGACTTCCTCCTGGATACCAAAAACTCATGCCTAATCCCTCGATAGTTGAAAATCCAGCTGGCCTGCTCAAGTGGTCAGCTGAAGTGTCGGTCATTGAGAATGAACCAACTGAATCCAGACTAGGCGAAAGTCTAAAGGTCGAAACGGCAATTGATCCGGTTCTTCCTTCAGAGGTTTCATCCTTAAATGACACCGTCGTTGAAGATTCACCTTCAAATGACACCCTCACTGAAGAGAATAAGGATGACACCATCCAGATTCTTTTCATCAACACAGACTCTGATGAGCATCAGGGCAATGCGCCCATTCCTTTATCGCAGGAAGGAACATCGTTAGGGTCGTATCCGGCCGTGTATTCGGTCCCACCACCAAGCAACCTGGTTGTATCCTTTGATTGGAACCAACTAGGCAGACCCCGATTACCAGCCAGTATACCATTCAGAATCATTGTCCAAATCTATAGAATGGTAATGGCTGGAACCATAATTGATGAAGGGGCATCTGTGAGTATCCTTTCCTCTATTGCTTGGAAAGCACTGGGTTCCCCGGCGCTTTTACCTGAGATGAGAAATCTATCAGGTTTTGATAAAGGAACCAGTTGCCCTTTAGGGATCCTCCCCAATGTTCCCATTACATTGAGGAAGAAGACAGTTCATATGAATGTCATGGTCGTCCAAGGACCCTTGGATTATAACCTACTCCTTGGACGGGACTATATATATTGCATGGGAGCTATAGTCTCCTCACTCTTTAGAGTAATGTGTTTTCCACACGAAGGAAAGATGGTCAAGCTCGTAGACCAACTTTCATTTCCGGGATCTCGCATCGCAAATAGTCAAATACCAACCCTAAACGGCTTATTCACCCAAGAAATGCCTCCACCCCCGGTTCTACTTCCCGATGAATGCGAGTAATTCGGAAAGAAAGAACTGGGACCCAGGGGGCATGCACCCTGGCCTGCCTTGGGCAGAGGAAACCTTGGGTATAAAGTTGATTTCCGCAGAAAAATATGACTAGTCCGTACCCCGTCCGAAAGAAGGAAGAGAGGGTTGTTCTAGAATAAGATTCTTTTGTCAAAGTTATGTGAGTGAGATAATCTGCTTCTCGCTCCCCTTGTCTAGATAATAAGGATACCGAGGAAGGGGACCATTTGCGGTAGCAAGTAGTAACCATCTTTGAAGACAAGCCTCACCCATTAAAACATATGTTTTGAAGGATAAGTAGGGGCAGCCTCCAAAGAAAGAGATTCTATTGCTACAACAAGTGGTCACCATCTTTAGTAACCTAATGGTAGACATCGCCGGGAGAAAGAGTTTAGTTTGCGGCAGCAAACAAAACCATTTTTCGGATAATAAGTAAGAGGAAAACCTCCATCCGTAACACCAATGTTTTATCTGTTGCGATCTTGCAAAAACCTCAAAGTGAACTGATGGGAAGACAAGTACCGTCGGCACCGAAGAATAACGAGAAGACAAGTATCGTTAAAAATATAGCAAGACGACAAGTAGAAAAACAGAGGTGGGACGGAGGAGGGGTAGCCTTGAAATTATATTTTATACCTGGGGGCATGCAAACCTTTTGGAGTGCAAGCAAAGAGCGGTTATTTATCTGTTTTTTGGATTAGTCGTTTCCGAGCTTGCATAAAGAAAGGATGTGGGGCAAAAGTTAAAACTTGCCAAATTGGAGTAACTAGTGAGGTATAGCTCCTTAAAAATGACTACCTCACCTGAGGCGTTTCTTGTATTATGACTGGTATGTTCGAGCAGTTTTAGCACATAGTTCATGCTCGTTAAAAAATAAACGCAAAGATCCGAGCAGTTTTAGCGCATAGTTCATGCTCGTTAAAAAATAAACATAAGTTGTGAGCAATCTTCCCCTAGAGTTCAAGCTCACCCAGAAAAATGAACCGGTAAATAACCTTGGTAAATGTAACCTTTGACAGCCATATTAAAGCCCTTGGTCGTGTTCTTGCAGTCTCACCTCCATCCGTTCATTTGGCCAATCGTTCATCTCCATATGTTTGTTTACCCGTTTTGAGGAACAGCTGCGAAGAGTGATTTCACTAAGCCATCCTTATGACACTGCCGTGATTGGAATATTCCAACCTGTACCTGGAATCTGCTGCTGCCCTGTTAATCACTCGTTCCTCAAAAGACGAGTCTTCTTTGAGCTCTTTTCACTGACTCGTAAAATATGAAAAGTTTGCCGAGTTTTGGCCTTCCAGCTCGTTAAAGCGACCGGAAGAGCTATCCCTCCTCTAGATTTTAATCTTTTTGGACCTGAGGGATTATTGCACAAAAAGATCGAGCGCTTGTTTTGTTCGGCTCGTTAAAGCAATCGAAAATTCATCCCTTCTGTATTGTTTTATACTTTTTCGGACTTAAGGGATTAGATGACGAAAAATGAATTTTGGAGTTAACTTTCCGTACCTTTTCAGACTCTCTAAAAATGAAAAGGACCGAGTTTTCCTTGTCGTTAGACTCGTTAAAATGATTAAATAGCGACAAACTTGTCTTTAGACGAGAACGAGTTTCCCTATCGCTAGGCTCGTTAAAACATAGCGATGGGCTTGCCCGAAGGGCAGGTTATAGAACAAGCATATGTTATCCTCCTCAAGCTTGACAAAAATAAAGAGGTACTGGTCAGCAATGACTGGGGAAAAATTGGGAGAACCTCACAGCATTAATGGTAGCAAGTCGCTCTTGAACATGACACTTTGTCCTCCGTATCACATCGGGTTGGGTTGTTTCATTCACCGGTCTCATAACCATGGTCCTCGCCACACCATCTGCAATTGGGGTAATGCTACCAATCCATCACATCAGTGTCGTTATATGTTCAAGAGATGTGGTTCTGTAAAGAGTCAACCGTGTTCCACCCACTGCCATACATTATCCTTCATCCACTTCATGACCGCCACCCTGAATCATACATCACAGTTTGTTTTCACCTCATCACAATCACTAGCTCCGTTCCGTGTCACTGATGTGGGATTCATTAAGGCCCTCCTTTGACGGATCGCTCCTTGTCGACATCAGCTCATTATCCAAGGAGTTGATCTAGGAACAACCCCTTCAGTACTTTGAAGCTTGCATGCCTTAATGGCAAGTTTCTCACTTCCAGCGACAGGTATACGTCAATGACCTTCGACCAGAGGATTTTGCATGGTGGTCGACGCCAAGTCCTTTATTCCCACCATGTGAATTGTACTGTTGTACCTTGAGGGTCATCATCCTTATCGGTGATTCCTCTCGCGCTTGTTAACAGTTTACATCATTGGCCGGTAATCAAGCGATGTCTTTCCATGTTCGACTTCAAGAAATTCTCACATGGATCGACTTGTACATCGAGTGAAGATCGGAAGAGATTGAAGACCCCGGATCTAGTTTCATCCATCCGGGCTGCGATATATATTCAGGATATAAAGACATTTGATATGTACATCGTTGCAGCAGATGATCATCCTTCTCAAAGGATGATAATTTCAGCAGAGAATTGTCAGTCTACAATCAGACGATTGTCTGTTCTATGTACCAAAATGTATTTATAAAGCTGAGCATGGGAATGCCCGCCTCAGCTAGATCATGAAAATGTATGAAAAATAATGTATCGTATTGTATCTTATTACAGGACACTTCTCAGCAGATTGAATGAACTTCGGATCCTCTCAATAAAGCATTTCACCCGATAAACGACCTCATACTTTAGGGGGCATCTGTTATAGACAATTTTGTGCCTTACAGCAACAAGCATGAATTGTCAATAATCCAAGGGATCCAAAGTTCCCTAAACATGATGTTCCTACCCCTAGAGGAACAAGGTCAGCAAACCAACAGCTCTCAGATCAGTTCTCCACCTGAAAACACTCAAAAACAAGCAATCCTGAAATCAAAGCAGGTGCTCCACTAGGCTTCTGCGCTGAAACACAACTGCTCCATGGTGTACCTGCGTTGCAAAGCAGGTAGAACAAAGCCCACCTGCGTTGAGCGAGTTTGGACATGTGGCACACTGAGTCATTGCTCTGGAATCTTCCAAAAATGACACTTGGATCAGGGATTTCGCCTTGTGATGAGTCAGAGGCTTTATTTCTCCAAGTGGAAGCAAGGTTCACCAAGTGGACTCAAGAACTGAAGATCAACTAAAGATTAACTGAAGAGAGAGAGGACACAAGGCAGCTACACATCAGTCGCAAGCTGACTCATCCTTTCTCAATTCATCTATATATTGAGCTCTCTCCTATGAGCTCAGGAGGCTGGAATTTTGTGCAAAGTAATGATATGCTGTTGGTTTCACTATAGAACTATTGGGTGATTGTTTGAGAGAGGTGAAGAGGAGAAATTCTTTCTGCTGAGAGGTGTTGCTGGGTTGGAGCCTCCAATGGTTGTAATACTCTCAGAACCTTTACTTCTTCATTAATAAAAGCTATTGAGGTTCTTCTATGTGCTCTTGTTTCAATGATATATTGTGATAACTGCATGTTTGGTTTACACTAATCCATGAACCAGTTATGATTGCATGCCTCTTGTAGTTTCCTTCTTTGTTATTTTGCAGGATCTCACTGTAGCTGGGCAAGCAAAAGAGCAAGGAGCTAGGAGTAAGCGGCCAAAGAGAAGAGTTTGGATTCGACATTAAGCGCAAGGCAACGGTTAGTGCTTTTCTCCATTCTCTATTGCTTTCATAAAGAAGTAAACCTTGAGTAGTTTGTTTTACAGTTGTTGCTAAGGAACTATCACCCTTAGAGTGGGATAGGGTCATCCGAGTCGGATACTTTTCCCTACAACAGGGAACGAGACTTTACTTCCATAATTTATGGAAGCAAGAATTATTTGTGTCACCCTTGAACAAAGCACTCAAAGCAAGTCTTTCCTCCATCGGGATGGGCTTTAGTTTGAATTAGGAGATCCATAACCTTGTCATTGAGTCAATACTCCTCTAGTTGGTTATCTCTTCCAATCATATGGAGAGTTTGTGTATAGGAGGCAATATCTGCTGGAAGGAAGGAATTAAGGTTAAATTGTTATATCTTGTGTAGAATCTAAAGTTCTAGTGAAATATGAACACCAAGGATGGTGTTCCCTTTAAGGTGGGGATTATGTAATATCACTACTGTACTCCCATAAAAATCATAAAAATTACGAAATAAAATTATTATTAGTTTATTTAATGAAATCAAGAAACAATTAGGTCTTCGAATAGTTAAAAACCACCATGGGATTTCCTTATCATTTTATTATTTTTCTTGGTCAATGGGATATGAGAAATACACCCTATAATTCCAACCTATCCAACAACAATTAGATGGGCAGTAATCTCTGCAACATTATGAATCACATCATGTGACCATGTCGTTGTCTTTTTCGCAAGCTTCTGAGAGATGGAAAAAAATATACTCTCATAATGTTAATGTACATTCAAATAGCCTATTTAACAACGGAAAAAATATAGACACTCATAGCATTAAATTACAGTCTGATCACCTATTTATCAATATTTCTCTGAGTCCCAAACAAGTTTAGGATCATAAATTTATAGAGTGCACAAGAAAAATATATTGTCAAGCTAGTAGTTTGGAATGGCATTTTTAATTGGATCTTGTTCATGCATTCCAATATAATAGATTACAACTAACACAGTTGATTGTGTAAATATATCCATTTCTAGGTTTGAGAAAGTTTCCATGATCGGTGTATCCATTGGGTATGGATGCTCTAGAACGAGGACGATGGTGAATGCATTTCATTGAAGTCGTTCAACCTTTAACATGCTGGCATGCAATCCATCGATTTCATAGATACTATGCTCAAGAGATATGTACTCTTATCATTATTCCTGAAAGTAGAATCTACAAACGAATCCTTTTATATTTAAAAGAAGATAAACCTTTCTTTTCTTTTAAAAATATATACAATATTTTATATGCATCATATGTAACAAAATATGTATGCATCCTCTCTGTTTTTAAAGGGATTTCGTACAGATCTCGTGTATGAAATGATAATAAATGCAAGTTATTTTCTTGAAAATGAATGTATATTAAAGAGAGTAATTCGTGAAATATTTTCATGGGTGGTGAAAAAGAATAGAGAAAAGTTAATTAGATTAATTTTATTGGAAGGGCTTTCATCAATTGACATGCATATACTGCCCATGTTGTCTATTTAAAGACAACAAGGATTTGAGTGCAAAAAGATTGCATACTAATTTTGTGCATGAATTAATGAAAATAAAGATTGTTTTCTTAAAAGATGCATATGAATCTTGTTCATACAAGAACAAGAATGCATGCTTATTTCTTGAAAATATTATGTGCATTTAAGTAAAGGTGATTGTGTTTAAAAAAAATGCACACATGTTGCATGCAAAAAGGGTAGTTATTATGATATAGAAAATGTGTTTTTTGCATGTAGATAAATAAAGTTATTATGTTAATTTTCTTGAAAATAATAATCTCTTGAAAAGATTGCTTGGCTAGATGAATTGTGTGAAATTTTTTATTTAGGTGCATGAAATGTTAAGTTAACCTTGTTATTGCTTCCCTGTTTTTATATGCATAAAAGATGGTTAGATGTGGTAATTTCTTGAAAGGGAAGCATGATAAACTTGCATGTAGAAGATAGAGAAATGAGGATAAATTAACTTCCTTTTGAAAAATAAGTATGTATTTTTTACATGAAAATAATAGCTAATGATGATATAATGCTAGAGAAGGGAATATGTGTTGCGTAAATTCAAAAAGGGATATTATGATAAACTCTTGCATGCACTTAGAATAGTCATTATGTTATGGAGATATGTTCTTTGCATGGATAGAAGAACTAAGTGAGATATATTTCTTTAGAAAAATTATATGTGATTACTTTTATGCTACCATAACTATTATATTAGTTTCTTTTGGAACAAGATGTATATGTATGCAAGATCTGTGTTAGTGTTCGTTGGGAAAGAATATACATTTGCATGCAGGAAATGACAATATGTTGTGTTAGACTACATTGGAAAAGATCCTTTTGGAAAGTATATGGATTTGCATGCATATGAAAAACATTCATTATGTTAACTTTATTTACGTATTTGCATGCACCAAAAGTAATAGCTGAAGGGTTAGTTCTTTTGATAAAGTTCATGTAACTCACATGCACGAAGATCGTAAGTGATGTGCTAGTTTCCTTTGAAGGAATGTCTGCATAATTATAGTGTTTTTTCTTGCAAGAATGTGTGACTATGCGAGGAGAAATATTAGTTAATGTGGTATTTTTTATTAACAAGCATTGATGGTTATATGCTTATAACTAATGCATATGCAGTGTTGTTAGAGGAATCATGTCGCGATATTTTGTTTGAAATTCATGAATGTGAATGAATAGATGGTGAAGCACCGCTAGTATAGATTTATGAATTGGTTTGATTAATACTTGATTTAATAATGATATCAAAGGTTGTTGACAATAGAAGTTGTAGGAAAAGGTTGTGACATATAAAGATGGATTATGTTTACTGTTATGGAAAGCAATAAATTAGTGGTTTATGCAGATTGAAGGGATATTAGCTGCAGGATAATCCACTAAGGGCAAGAGCTAGTCCCTAAAGACACAATACTCAAGAGTTTGTTGGTAAATGATGTCATGATGATAGTAATAGCTTATAGCGAGTTATGTTGTTTTTGAGATGATATTATTTGTAATATCTTATGACAATGGTCAAGGGTTGGGCTCCCTTATAACCATTTAGTGAGGGGATGGACTCCCTCACGAGCGTAGGTTATCCTTGATGGAAACCTAGTTGATAAAGATGTCAACATGATGGTTATGCAGATGTTATAGTTTAGATAGACAAAGGAATATCTGTTCAGAGACAGAAGAATGATAAAGGTGAAGTATTGGAAAGTATACACAAAGCTTATGAAGAAAGGCCACGTAAATATGTGGGTATGGTGAAGAAAATTCACGTACATTTTTCGCACCATGGTATTTTCAATACAATGGGTCTTTACCATGGCATTGGCCCACAGTAATGAGCGTGACAACAGATACTTGATTATGTCAAAGAATACCATCGAAATTACTAAGGGATTTGACTAATGTATTGGCTAAGGTCAAATATATATAAGGAGATGGAGATCAAAGTATCAAGTGTGCATGTGATGGATTATTTATGAATGACTTGATCTGAAATAGTTGTGCACCAGAGAGCATGAATATGGATCAGATCTAATACATCTGAAATGAGTACATATTGAATAATCTATTTATGGTTTGATAGATCTGTGATGATGATGTTATGATGTGTGCTTGTAATGGTGTATGCCGAGATTTGGATTTGACAGATGTTGTGTTGTGCACCAAAGAAATGACTCAATAATAGATATGTACGCAAAAAATATTCAGAAAGGTCTTGTACATACATGGATCTTCTTCAGAGTATTCATGTATACATTCTACAATAGTTCATAATCTATACACAGGTGTCAAGTATGAAAAGCACGCACATAGGCAGATATGATTTATAAGAGTCGCATACATATGCTAAAGTTTTACAGTATGAATTATTAATGATGTATGATCAACTTTATTGTGTCTTCTGTTATCTGTCGATGATGTATCTCTCATGATAATCTGTGTTTGATAGCACTCGTTGAGTTAAGCTGAATGTGGAATGAAATGTTGACTAGTGGTGATGATACTAAATGATGATTTGTATTTGTTTTAGATATTTGTGATGGGTTCATTATTTTCTTCAATGATTTTTTCAGTGTTGACTCAGATTCAATTATCAGTGAAATGAGATTTGTAAGTAGGTCCTATTAAGGGAAAGTGCATATATACACAGGTATAGTTCATAATAGTAGAATATATCTTTTGGCATATGTTTAATCAAGGTTTGTAGTGGCAACATTTGATTTCAGTGATGGGTAACATTGTTTGGCTTGATATATTAATGAGTGGTTGTGCATTGATATGATATTTCCTGGTTTAATTTGATCTAGTTGCGTTGGTTGATTGAGACTCAGTGATTTATTTGGTGATTCAATTGGTTCAATGATTAAGTGATTTGATACAATGTTTAGTTTCAGTATTGTTATTTGGTATTGGGCTTAAATTATGGTATTGGGTCTATTCTAAAAATATGATGAAAAGTGGCCTACAAGTTTTGATGTTTTGAGTCAGGTGGATCCAGTATGAAATATTATGAAACGTGGTCCACAAAGGTGTTAAGGATTGGAGTCTACAGTGAGGGAGTCAAAGCTTCCTTCCAATGGTAGCTCGTAAATCTGTTCAGGGGGATAGGATCTCCCTTCTAATGGGTGTCGTTAAATGAGATCAGGGGGTTGGAGCTCCCTTATAGCGGGTGTTGGAGAATTAGAGAAGGTTGTATCCTCTTGCGGGTGGGTGCCTACATACTGGTATGAGACTGCACTAGTACAAGATTGCAAGAATTTTTCCTTTATAATAAAAGAAGAAGACAACGATGAAAACAACGGTAGCTTTCTCCAGGGTTTCCACCTAAAATCCTTGTGTTCATGTGTGTTGATGATTTATCTGTTATTTACTGCTCATATTTTCTTTGTAATAGATGTATAATGAAGTTATTAAGCATTGTTTAAAGATTAACATATTTTGCATTATATGGAAAGTTAATTAACTGGATATACGCAATTTACATTCATCACAGTCGCATACATATGCAAGTTCACTGAATAGCAGTCGCGTACGGAAATATGAATAAGAAAAGAAAACTTGAAGTAAGTTTAAAATATTGATTCACCTTCCCCCCACTTCTTAGTATATTTTCCCAACAATTGGTATTATAGGAGGTCACTCCAACAAAAGCTTAACCACTTAAGCGTGGATCAGGACAATGGGAAAGAAGAAGAAGGCAACTCAAAGGAAGAAATTATTCCAAGAAAATTGTGAAAATGACATGTCATATGATGTGACGATTATTGATGTCAACAAAATTTCATCTACAGGAACACCCCCCTTTTTGGTGATCAAGAATGAAGAAGACAATAACAAAGAAATATCAGGTACAAGATTTTGTTCTGCTTATGATCCATTTTCTTGTTTATGTAGTAATGATAGTGAAGATGATAATGAATCAATTGAAATTTCTCTCATGGGAAAAAGAGAAAGTAAGCATTCTAAAGAGAGAAAAAAAAATAATAATGGCCCTAGAGGCAGAAATTAGAAGGCTAATGGATGGGAATAAAGATCATCAAAATTTACTACAACTATTTGATGAAAGGGATTGTATCTACAAAGAAGAAATCATCAGATTAAAGAATTATTTGGAAGAAGGAATCAAAATTGAAGAAGGAATGAAGAAACATTATAAGTAAAAGGAAGATCAATGCCAAAGACTACAGGATGGGGTAGCATCATTAAGAAATAAAGTGAATTAAGAGGATACAAAAAGCGAGGAGCTTAAAGAAAGAACTAGTTACTATGAAGGACTTGAAGCAAAAATCATCTCTCTCAGATTCAATCTTGAGAAATCAAATAAACGATACGAGGAGATTCTTTAAGTTTATGAAAAACAAGAAAACGATCTTAAGAAGGAAATCATTAAGTTGAGAACACAATTGGAAAGGACTAGAGGTGAAAAAGGGGTTGAGGTAAACATTATAAAAGGTAAATTAGAAGAAAAGGATAAACACTTGAGATTTCAAGATAGTACTAATATTTTGGATAACATTCTTAGTAGTCAAAGGGATTCTTCTATTAAATATGGTCTTGGTTTTCATGAAACTATTAAAGGAGAATCTAGTTCATAAGTTAGTGCAAGGAATCTAAAGGGTAACACTGCAAAACCTATAGTGCTCAATAAAGAGATAAGAAGTCAACCTGATCAACAACCAAGGAAAGTGAATATTCAAAGAAAATCATTTTATCATAACTACATAAGTGTTAATTGATTCTCTCCTCTAATCAATAATGTTGATTGCTTTATATGTCATAATTATGGACATGTTGCAGGCAATTGGAAAAGCAGATTGTTTCAAGCAAGGAGTCATTTCACAAGAATTTCATCAGCTACCAGGTACTCAGGTTTCTTCAAGGGATATTGTTTTACTTGCAACGTATTTGGTCACAAAGCTATTGATTGCGATCAAAGGAATATGAAACAAAACTATTATGATTCCTATGCTCCCTTTTCTGGTCATATAAGATGTTATTCTTGTAACTCATTTGGGCATGTAGCAAAACAATGCATGAACAAATCAATGAATCTCCATAGACAACATGGCAATAAATCAGGTAAGAATATTGATAGACCCGAAAATGATGGATCCACCAACATTTCTCATAATAAGCATAAAGAAGAAGAAAAAATAAGGTGTGGTATTTGTCTCTACTCATTTGATGATGAAGATGAATGGTACATAGACAACACATGCTCTCATCACATGACTGGAGATAAGTGTAAGACAAAGTCTCTCAGGAAAAACCAATATGGTAAGCTTATTCTTGGAAATAGTGCTCCAGCAAATGTTTTGGGAAAAGGTAGATATAAAATTAATAAACATAAAAGATCAACTGATACTTTATTAGTTCAAGGGATAAAACATAATATTCTTAGTAAAATGGCAGATAAAGGAAATGTAATTGTATTTAAATCAACCAAATGCAAGGTTATAGATGAAGAAACTGGAACGGTCATAACAAGTGGATATATAAATCCAAACAAATTATATTTATTTAAAGAAAGGAATTCTCACATGAATGAGGAGGATAGTTTCTCTTCTTCAGATTTAGAGTAAAACAAGATGGTTCCCATTGCATTCCATTATTACTCCTAACAATGACTGTAGAAGTAATGTGAGGTACATGACCTCATGAAGAGAAGGTGACGATTATTAGATCCTCAGGATCAATGATATATGATCTAAGGGGGAGATAAACATATGAATATTTGATGATGATTCCCATGTTGATTTGATATTCATGTTGCTTATACTATTGACAGTGCACCTCATATAGTGACCATAAACATATAGTACAGACTCAGGTGGAGTTGTGGCTATGAAAGTTCAGCATTTTACTTTCCATATGTGGATAGAATGAATGACAATCATGGATATACATGCGTTTTGATATAGATAGTAGTGTATGATTCTTTATGATGAAGAAACTGTGGGAAAAACTCAGGGAGAGGTTCTGATATGCTTCAGAAAACCATTATTTGGATTTCTTGTTTTGACATTGATTGGCTATAGTTAGTTGTTTCTCAAATGATACTAGGACGTGATATTGCCTTATGATGGGTTATGAGTTGTTGCAATATCACATTGTTTCTTTGGTTCTTTTACTGATTGATGAAGTTTGATGTGATGATACCTGACAGTGAACAATTGGCATAGGTTAAGGGGGGGGCATTTTCTATGCTTATAATAGTGCATTATTAGCATTATGATTTCTAGAGAATTCCTTGTTGCTTAATAATGTTCATGATAAGTATATATCATTGGTGATGCTACTGAAGAAACACATGTTGTTGAAGTTTTAGTTGCTTAAAGTAACACTTAATGAGTTGATCATGCTACGATGTTGTGATTATGTCACCTTTGATGCATAGGTTGCTTATGGTGAAGTTTATATCGGTTAATGATGATGTTGATTAGGTTAGTGAGGACATAAAATTCTCTTTGTTTGCGCACCTAGTGATGATGTATGTATATGTTAATATTACATACGATATGTTTCTTAAGGATTGTGGCTCCTCTTAAGCGTGGAAAGAGCATGTTGATCTTGATAATATGAGATCAAGGAGATGGGTTACTAACAGAGTTCGATTATACAATCCCATGCTATGATTGTTTGATGATGATGGTTTCATACATATTACTATCTCTATGCCATGGGATATCAATGAAGTACAAATAGGGATCTTATGGATGATTAGTTGAGTTTCATATTGGTGAAATTTCCCATGATGTGATACACTTGATTGATGTTGAAGGTTCTCCTTATCTTTGATAGATGCATATGATGACATTGTGGTCGAAGAGAATGGTATTGTTGACTATAAATTATAACTCTTCATATATGAAGAAAAGGCATATTACATCAAGACAAGAGGATGGATATTGATATACTATTGCTAAAACTACTTCGTAATGATTGAAATCATTGCATATTTAATTACAGGTTGATTATATTGAAACTACATAGATTCTTGATGATGTTCATGTTGTTGTTGTCAGATGCTTATGGTGCAAATCCTATACATTGTATGATTGCTGTTGATGACTATCGTGGTATTTCTACCACACTATTGAGGTCTTTGGTTTTGGTTATAAATATCATATCTGTCTATTGATGTAAAGGTCATGTAAAGACCTATGATGTAATATTGGTACTATTTAGTCATGTTTGGACTATTGGATTCAAGTCAATTATATATGTAATCCCATATTTTGGGCACTTAATGTATTGTGTATCCCCACTGTCTTGGGTGATTGATGCAAACAAGAGTCATTGGTGATAGACAAGGTCATATTTGGTTGAGTCATAGATTCATGTACTTCTTTGTATATCTTTTAGAATATTCATCATGTTCTCAGGGGGAGCATGGTAAATATATAGTGTTCATATTCAGCAGATCATCTCTACAATGATCTTATCTATATAGGGGTACAAAAGCCTTCATTTAGAATTGGCTAGCCCATTTCCCTTGATGTCAAAGGGGGGGAGTAGGTTGGTGTTCAGAGAAGAATGCTTGGTGACTTAGAAGAGTAGCTTAGTGTTTGAGAAATAATGCTTGGAGAGAAGCTTGGTATGTTTATAGATGTGTTTACAGGTATCTACAGGTGGTGGTAACCAAACTTCCAAAGGGGTTTCCATCTAGTCCAAAGAGGGAGATTGATGGCATTATGACTAATTTGTTTCCCTTGATGACAACCTACTTGATAAAGATGTCAACATGATGGTTATTCAGATGCTACAGGTGAGATAGACAAAGGAATATCCACCCAGAGATAGAAGAATGATAAAGGTGAAGCATTGGAAAGTATATGCAGGTCCTGTGAAGAAGGCTCGCGTACATATGTGGGTATGGTGAAGAAAAGTCGTGTGTGGTTTCCGCACCATTGTATTGGACCATAGTAATGAGTGTGACAACGAATATTTGATCCCTTCAAAGAATACCATGGACATTACTAAGTGATTGGCCTGAGGTATTGGTTAAGGTCTAAGCTATATAAGGAGATGGATATCAAAGTGTCAAGTGTGCATGTGATGGATTATTTATGAATGACTTGATATAAAATAGGTGTGCACCAGGGAACCTGGAGATGGATCAGATCTAATAGATCTGAAATGATTACATATTGAATAATTTGTTTATGGTTTGATATATCTATGATGAAGATGTTATGATGTGTGTTTGTAACAGTGTATGCCGAGATTTGGGTTTGACAGATGTTGTGTTGTGCAGTGAATATATGACTCATTAATTATATATATGTATGTAAATTTGCTTCATAAAGGTTGTGTACATACGCATATCTTCTTCAGATAAATTGCATATACATTCTGCAATAGTGAAGAATCTATATGCAACTGTCAATTATGAAAAATGTGTACATACGGGGATATGCTTTATAAGATTCATGTACATATGCTAGGGTTTTGTAGTATGAATTGTTAATGATGTTTGATCAGCTCTGTTGTGTCTTTTCTTGTCTTTTGATGATGTCTCTCTCATGATAATTTGTGTTTGACAGTATTGGTTTAGTTGAACTGATTGTGGAATGAAATGTTGACTAGTGGTGATGCTATTGAATGATGATTTGTATTTGGTTCAAAGTTTTGTGATGGGTTAAGTATTTGTTTTAATGATTTTTTTAGTGTGAAAGTTATTCAAATTCAGTCATCAATGTGTTGAGATTTGTATGCATGTCCTATTAAGGGAAAGTGTGTATATATGAAGGTATAGGTCATAAGAGTAGTGTATATCTTCTGACATATTTTTAATCAGGGTTTGCAATGGAAACAATTGGTTTCAGTGATGGGTAACAATTTTTGGCTTGATATATTGATGAATGGTTGTGCATTGATATGATCTGTACGAGTATAGTTTGATCTAGTTGCATTGGTTGATTGAGACTTAGTGATTGATTTGATGATTCAGTGGGTTCAGTGATTAAATGATTTGATACAGTGTTTGGTTTCAATATTGTTATTTGGTATTGAGCTTAAATTATGGTAGTAGGTCCATTATGAAAATATGATGAAAAATGGGATACATTTTTTGATGTTTCGAGTCAACTGGATCTAGTATGAAATATTATGAAACATGGTCCACAAAGGTGTTGAGCATTGGAGCCTTTACTGAGGAGTTGAAGCTTCCTTCCAGTGGTAGTTGATAAATCTGTTCAGGGGGGTAGGGGCTCCCTTCTGATGGGTGGTGGTAAATGAGTTTAGGGGGTTGGATCTCCCTTCTAGTGGGTGCGGGAGAATGTGAGAAGGTTGTAGCCTTCTGCAGGTGAGTTCCTGCATACTAGTATGAGTCTACACTAGTACAATATTGTAAGAAGTTTTTCTTTATAATAAAAGAAGAAGAAAAAGATGACAACAGAGGTAGTTTTATCCCACATTGGGTTTCCACCTAAAGTCATGGTGTTAATGTGTGTTGATATGTTTCTTGTGTGTTGATGATATATTTGTTCTTTACTGCTCAAAGTTTCTGCTTAATACATGTATAACGAAGTAATGATGCATTGTTTAAATATTGACAGATGTTGAATTATATGAAAAGTTTGTTAATTGGATACGCACATATTACATTCATCACAGTCATGTACATGCGTGGGTTCACTACATAACAATGGTGTATGTAAATTTGAATAAGAAAAGAAAATTTGAAGTTTAAAATACTGATTCAGCCCCCCTCTCATTATTTTTCCCAAAAAATTAAATGTTTGTTGGTTTTCACCCTATGGGGTTTCTAGGGTATACCATTGTTCAAAGATGTGATTATTTATTGTGTCGGTTTGATGATGATTCCTTGCATGACATGAAGATTATGTTATGAAGTATGTGGTTAATTAACCTAGTTAAAGGAAGCTTGGAAATAATACAAGGCTACCTTAGAAATTTTATGATAATATGCTACAACAATGGCAATTACTGATTATGTAACTTACCATTCCTTTACTAAATGTTACTTTATGAAAAGATGAAGAATCTATCTAATGGTTAATGATGAATTTGGAATAGTAATTTGGATACTTACTCGTGGGTAAATGGTGTTAAAATTTTCTAGTACATTCATTTTCATGTGAGGTTACCAGGGGGTGTTACATGTTGTTTACTCGAAGGTATGGAGGCATTACTTGTTTGGTAAAATTCATTTTAACAACTAACCATAGTAGTTTGACTAGTTTCTTTAAACAACCCAACCTTAATGCGCATCAAGGCAGGGGGAATGATTTTCTAAGTGAATTTGATTTTGATATCAAGCATCTCAAAGGGAAGGAAAATTGGGTGGCCAATGATTTAGGAAGTTTCATTATGTGTATGAAATTTCCTATAGTAAAATAGAATTTGATTTTTTAAATGATATTAAAGAGTCATGATATCGAAGGTTGTTGATAGTAGTTGTAGGAAATGGTTGTGAGATATAAAGATGCATTATCTTTACCATTATGGTATGAAATAAGTTAATGGTTTATGCATATTGAAGGAATGTTAGTTGTAGGATAATCCATTGATGGCAAGTGCTAGGTGCCAAAGATATAATTCTCAAGGGTTTGTGACTAAATTATGTCATGATGATTGTAATAGACTATAATGATTTATTTTTTTTAGATGATATTCTTTGTAATATTTTATGACAATGGTCAAGGGATGGACTCCCTTAGAACCATTGAGTGAGGGGTGAGAATCCTCACGAGTGTTTACTAATAATTTTTTTTTTTTTGGTTTCCACCCTACGGGGTTTCCAGGGTATATCAGTGTTCAATGATGTGATTTCTTATTGTGCCAGTTTGACGATGATTCCTTGCATGACATGCTGATTACATTATGAAGTATGTGATTAATTAACCTAGTTAAAAGAATCATGGAAATGATACAATGCTACCTCAGAAATTTTATGATAATATGCTACAATAATTGAAGTTAGTGATTGTGTGACTAACCATTCCTTTACTAAAGGTTAATTTATTAAATGATTTAGAATTTATCTAATGGTTAATGATGAATTTGGAATAGTAATTTGGATAGTCACCCATGGGTAAATTGTGTAAAATTTTTCTACTCCATGCATTTTCATGTGAGGTTACACAAGGATGTTACATGTTCTTTACTCCTTAAAGGTATGGAGGTATTACTTGTTGGGTTAGAATTTCATTTTAATGACTTACCATAGTAGTTTGACTAGTTTCTTTAAACAACCCAACCTTAACGCATATCAAACCAGGTGGAATTCTTTTCTAAGAAAATTCAATTTTGACGTAAAACATCTAAAAGGGAAGGAAAATTGGGTGGCCAATGCATTAAGTATGAAGATGCATTATGTGTATAAAATTTCCTATAGTCAAATGGAATTTAATTTTTTTAAATCATATTAAAGAGGCCTCCATGATAGATCCATAATATGAATTCCTATGGCAACAAACTAAAGAGGAGTTCAGCTTCGGAAATTAATTGGAGTTTGGCATTAATGAAGACAACTTATTGGCCTATAGGAAAATAATATATGTTCCTAATCAGCAGACTATTAAGCAATTAATTCTGGATGAATTTCATAAAATCCCTTATGTTTCAAATCTTGGATATCAAAAATTATTTTATGCAATTAAGAAGAATTATTTTTGGCCTATTATGACAATAGAAATTACAAAAAAATATATCCAAGTATCTATAATGTTAGCAAGTTAAAGTTGAACATCAACACCTAGTTGGTCTACTCCACCCGTTACCCATTCCCGAGTTTAAATGTGAAACTAATACACTAGATTTCATTACAAGTTTACCAATATCAAAGAGAAAAAATGATTCAATTATGGTTGTAGTGGATAAACTAAGTAAATCAACACATTTTATTCCTGTACAATCTGAATATAAAACTATTCAAATTGTTGATATTTTAATGAAGGAATTTTTTTGATTACATGATATACCTAAAGTAGTGATTTCCGATAGAGATGTGAAATTCACTTCTACATTTTGGAAGGCTCCTTTACTAGATTAGGTACCCAAGTCCAATTCAGTATTGTACACCATCCACAGAAAGATGGGCAAACTGAATGAGTAAACTAGGTACTTGAAGATATGTTAACGATGTATGTTATGAAACAACCAACCAAGTGGGAAGGCTATCTCCACCTAGAATAATTTTCATATAACTATTGGGTGCAGGACTTACACTTAAGCAAACTCCTCAACACTTAAATTGTCAACCCCAGGGATTCGTAAACTTAGAGACGAAGCATAGGAAATGCCAGAGATGGTATGAATATTTCTAATATAAATCCCTACTTTCTTTAAAGGAAAGATTGCAGAATCAAACTAAAAAGAGAAAAAGGCAACTTGAACCATCAAAATAATCTAAGACTGGAACAAGGAAGAATGCATTTGCAAAAGGGATTTAGAAATAAAGGGGCAATCACTCTAGCTAAATATTGATTAACTACTGAGTGTGTGTTTTTCTTTAGTAGAGACACTTAGCAGTCTCATCAGATGGGCCCTTTAAACCTACTCCTTTAGAGATTTCCTTCTTGCACTAATCTGTCCTGCACTATCGCAGTCTACTTGCACTAGTGCAGGAACAGAGATTTATGCAGAGGGTATAAATGGTGTCTTTACTAAAGGCGTTTTACTTCCTACAAGGGCTTGAACTTTTCCAAGTTCAAAGCACTCAGATCTCGTGGCAAGAAACTAGTTCTTGCACTGGATCAGAGCTTCTTGCACTTAGCATTTAATTCTTAAAATAAGTGTTTAGTTACTGCAAGTGCTATTACACTGTTAAATCAAATTGCACACATAAAAATGAATGTTTCTGATTTTGACAGAGTGCAAAAATAAAGAAACAATCCATATACTTTTATCATGTCATAAAGTGTTTAATGAAAGCAAGAAAATTGTGGGAAGTAAACTAGAAAGGCTTATTGCATGACACCAACGTGCACTGGTGCAAGTTGATTTCTCTTGCTTGGACCAGGCGAGAAAAACCAACTAAACAGAGCTGTAGAAAAGGAATATCACACCAACGTGCACTGGTGCAGGTTTATTTCTCCTTCTTAGACCAGGCGGGGGAACCAATCCGAAATCGTGTGCAGGAAAAGGAAATTTAGCTACTTCACACAACGGATCCACTTTCACTCAGACAGGAATGCATGTGCTTGAAATTAAACCACACTTGACAATATAAACACAAATTACAAGAAACAAGAAATAGGGTAAACGTGCTGGGTTGGCTGGGCCCTAGCCAACCAGCGTGTTTCCCTTTCAAATGATAACACTGCTCAGTAATTTAATCAATTCATCAGCTTCAAAAGTAGAAATGCAATTTAAAAACAGGAGGCGAAGCTCGCTTCTTATTAATTCACTGAGGCAAATACATGCATGAATACATAGTCCAGCCCAAATTCAGGCGATAACAAAATACAACAACCTGTTACCGACTCTTTGGCTATATATCTGCTCTATACAAAACTTATATCAAAAAAACTATCTCATCCTATTTACATTCTTCATTATATAGAACTTTGGCCGAAGGTCAAAAGGATTGTTTAACCAATTACATAACCATATGCAGAATTTATATTTTCGGCCTTCAAAATTAGACAGTCTAACAAAACTGGTCGTAGCCAATCTCTAGCTGTTCGTTCTTCATAAATTCGACCTTGGCTGCCTTTGGATCGATCTTGCTGTCATGGCTGAAGCTTTACTACCTTTAGATCGATCTTTCTGTCATGGCTAAAGCTTCTCAAAACGAGGCAGTGATCATGTTATGAAACCAGCTCAAGAAAAGATAGAAAAGATAGATCAACGCCTTAGAATTCAGCCTCCTCGAGGGGGAAACCTCCTTTACATTACATAAATGAACAATTCTTCGATGATACAAATGACAAAACCTCCTTTCTATATATAGGAGTCTAAGGAGTCACAATATAACCCCTCCGACCTAACAATAATAATATAAAGCCACAAAAATAACAATAGAGGGATTCTATGGGGCACAGTAATAACAATATGGGGGCAATAGGGGCACAACAATATTAATAAGGGGTATAACTACAATAGTAATGGGGTAATCACTAGTATTATAGGGACCCAACATGCCCCTCTCCTTCAAAAAAGTGTTGTCCTCAATGCTTGAGTAGTTCTGGATACTTCTGTATAAAATTCTCATCCTCCCATGTGGAATCTTCAGCAGATAAGTTCTTCCACTTGATAAGATACTCTGAAATTGATCGATTTCGTAGCTGTCGAGTTCTTGTTTCTGTGACTGCTTCCGGTTCCAATATAATTTTTCCTTTCGTCAAGTTCTGGAAATATTGTTTGAACTGGGAGCTTGTCACCTATAACCTTCTTTAAACATGAAACATGGAAAACTGGGTGCAATCGAGAAGCTGCAGGAAGCTCCAATTTGTATGCCATAGTACCAATCTTTTGCAACACCTTGTACGGACCATAATACTTTGGTGATAATTTATTATCCTTCTTAGCTTGCTTGAGGGACATTTGCTTATATGGTTGTAGCCGTAGGAATACCCAATCACCTACATCAAAACTTCTTTCACTGCGATGTTGATCTGCCTGTTGTTTCATTCTATTCTGTGCCAACACGAGGTTATCCTTTAAGAGTTGGAGGACTTGTTGTTGATGTTCGATGTGATGTTCCACTGCTTGAACCTTAGAATTTTCTCTTAAATATGATGTGATGGATGGTGGTTGATACCCATAAAGTGCCATAAATGGGGTCATTTTTGTTGTTGTATGGAAGGAAGTGTTATACCACCATTCAGCCAGAGGCAACCATTTGACCCATTGTGTCTGTTTATCAGATACAAAGCAACGAAGATATCCTTCCAAACATTTGTTTACTATCTCAGTTTTCCCATCAGATTGAGGATGATAAGATGAGCTATGAGCTAACTGAGTACCAAGACAAGAAAATAATTCTGTCCAAAAATTTCCAGTGAAAATGGGATCTCTGTCACTTACAATAATCTTTGGGTTTCCATGTAGCTTTTGAATTGTTTCCATAAATGCAGTAGAAACTGTACTGGCTTTAAATGGATGTGATAATGCACAAAAGTGTGCATACTTGGTAAGTCTGTCAACTACCACCATGATGACACTCTTTCCCTCAGACTTGGGTAAACCTGTGATAAAATCCATTGAAACCTCCTCCCAACGTTGGCTTGGAATGGATAAAGGTTGTAATAGACCTGGTGTCTTAATTGTTTCAACTTTATTTTGTTGGCAAACCAAACATTCTGCCACAAACTTTTGAATATCTGATTTAAGGCCATCCCAAAAAAATTCCTTCTTAACCCTGTGGTAAGTTTTTAAAAATCCTGAGTGCCCTCCTAAGGGAGAAGTGTGCAATTCCATAAGAATCTTTTGTTTTAGCTGGGAATTCTTACAGAGGTATAAGCGATCTTTGTACCATAACGAATCATTTTGCCAGCTAAATGTATCAGACGTACTGGAATCTTGTTGTAACTTTCGAATAAGTGCCCACACTTCTTCGTCATTCTTCCATTCCTCCCTTGCTTCGTTTATCCAATCTGGTTGGATAATAGAAATGGCGCACAACAATGCTTCCACATCCTCATCCTTTCTTGAGAGTGCATCTGCCACCACATTTTGCTTCCCTTTTTTGTAGATGATTTCAAAGTCATAACCCAACATCTTTGTGACCCACTTTTGTTGCTCTTCAGAGGATAATCTTTGTTCTAAAAAGTATTTAAGGCTATCATGATCCGTTTTTACCTTGAAGTGTCTTCCCATTAGGTAGGGTCGCCATTTCTTAAGTGCATGGAGTATTGCCAACATTTCCTTCTCATAAATAGCTTTGCTTAAAAACTTTCCCTTGATTGGACGACTTTCAAAAGCAATGGGTCTTTCATCTTGCATTAGAACAGCACCAATTCCATTTCCTGAAGCATCACATTCCACAATAAAGGTTTTTGTGAAGTCCGGTGTAGCTAAGACTGGTGCTTGGCACATTGCCTCTTTAAGATGTTCAAAGGCCTTTGTTGCTTCCAAAGTCCATGAAAATGCATCTTTCTTCAATAATGTTGTTAGAGGTGCTGCTATTCTCCCATAATTCTTAACAAACTTGCGATAATACCCTGTCAACCCGAGAAATCCTCGCAGATGCTTTATGGATGTGGGGATTTTCCATTCCTTAATGGCTTTAATTTTGCTAGGGTCTACCTTAACTCCTTCATGAGATACAATATGACCCAAATATTCCACCTCTTGGACTCCAAAGAAACATTTGGATCTTTTTGCATATAATTGTTTCTCCTCCAATAGTTGTAGCACCCTGTCAACATGTTCAACATGATCCTTCCAAGACTTGCTGTAGATTAGTATATCATCAAAAAATACTAACACAAATTTTCTAAGGAATGGTTTGAAAATTGAATTCATCAAACCTTGAAATGTTGAAGGTGCATTGGTAAGGCCAAAAGGCATGACCCTCATGAGTTCTAAATGCTGTTTTCGGAATGTCTTCAGTCTTCATTCTGATTTGATGATATCCGGAACGAAGATCCAACTTGGTGAAGTAAATTGATCCATGCAATTCATCCAGTAATTCATCAATGACAGGAATGGGGAACTTATCTTTAATAGTGAGCTTGTTGAGCTCCCTATAATCCGGACACATGCGCCATGATCCATCCTTCTTGTGCACCAATACTACTGGAGCAGAGAAAGAACTTTGACTCGGTTGAATTATACCAGCCTCTAGCATTTCTGCAACCATACGTTCAATTTCACTCTTTTGGACATAGGGATATCTGTACGGCCTGATGTTTGGAGGAACACTTCCTGGAATCAGATGAATAGCATGATCATGATCACGCATAGGTGGGAGACCTTTGGGAGTCTCAAATACCTTGGAATGATTGTCCAGGACTTTTTGGAGATCTGGAGAAATAGATGATTCCGATGTGGAAACATCTAGCGAACATAATTGTGCAATTACACCTCTTTGTTCCTTTTTTAGAAGCTTTGTCATACCATTAGAGCTGATTATCTTTCCTGGTTTCCCTGCAATACCCCTTAATTCAACTTCCTTTCCTTCCGTAGAAAATTTGATGAAAAGTTCTTGAAAATTAAAAGCTATTGTACCCAAGGATTGTAGCCATTGGACTCCTAGTACAACATCAGCACCTCCCATTGGAATGGAAAGCATTGGGCTAGTCAATACATATTCTCCCATGGATAGCTTGATATTATGGCACTTTCCAGAGAAATTTATTGTTCCTCCATTTGCAATCATCACTTGACACTCTGGTGCTGGATATAGGAAGCAATTCAATTCTTTTGCTACCTTACAATGAATAAAATTGTGGGTGCTTCCTGAATCAATCAACACTATTACCTTTTTCTTCTTGATTTGTCCTTCTATCTTGATGGTTTGAGGAGTGGTAATTCCCGCCAATGCATTACAAGATATGGTTGGATTTTTTGTTCTTCATCTAGGCTTTGTTCCTGGAGTATATCCTCTTCTTTTGACCTTTCTTGCTCCTTTTCTTCTTCCTCTTCACAATCTATGTAGAATAATTTCTTCTCAGCACACTTATGACCTTTAGTGTATTTGCTATCACAACTGTAACAAAGCCCTTTTGCTCTTTTTTCTTCCAATTGTTGTGGTGTCAACCTTATAGGTTGTGGAAGACTAGGGGCAACAACACTTCCGTCTTTATAGTTGTGAGTGGTATGCTTCCTGGTTGCCATAATTTTGCTTTCCATTTTTCTTGCTAACCTGAATGCCTTCTCTAATGAATCAGGTTCCCAAAGGCGAACATCATGTTGGATATTATCCTTTAAAGACCCTATGAACACATCAATCCTATGCTCCTCTGGAATATCTTTTACCCTTATGTTCAATTTTTGGAACTCCTCAATGTGCTCCATTATTGAACCCTTTTGTTTGAGACTTATCAATTGGCTAAAAAAAGTGTTGCTTTTTGTATCCTCATAATGTGCTATCAATTCTTCCATAAAAATTGCCCAAGTGATAAATTGTTTACGAGAGCAAAGCCATTGATACCATACAAACTGATTTGGTTCCAAATATAAAGTTGCCATACGTACCTTTTGTGTGTTTTGCACATTATTGAGATCAAAAAATTGCTCCATCTGTAATATCCATGTTGCGGGATCCTTGCCATCAAACTTCCTCATATCGATTTTTGGAATATGGTGGGTCTTCGATCCAACATTAGAGTCTATGGAATCATGATTAACATTTCTTTTGTTTACATCATGAGTTTCCTTTACAACCTTTTCACCATTAGTAAGTATTTCTTGTAGAAAATTTGTCAAATCTGTCTTCAAATCTGCCATGTCTCTCTTCAAATCTGTCTTCGAGTCATCCATATTAGCTTCCATGCCCTTTATCTTAGATTCCACGCCATTTATATTAGATTCCACGCCATTTATCTTAGCTTCTGTTAGCTTTTGTGAGCGTGACATTTGTTGCACTTGTTCTTGTAATTTTGATATATCATGTAGCATTTCTTCCTCTTCTTCATGAGTCATGCTAGAGCTTTCAGGTTCCTTACTAGGTGTTTGCATTTTCTTTCCTCGGGGCATCAGTTACCGATAATAATGCTTTGCTATGCCCTTTGAAATCCTTCACACCAAGCTTACGCAAAAATTTAAAAAAAAACTACACACCTTTTTTTTCACTCCGTAGAAGCCTGATATTGAATCTGATGTATCTTTGTAATTTCGGATCATCCAGTTCTGAAATTGTGACCTGTAGTAGCCTTCTGTGTCCTTTTTCCAATGCCACCAGTCTGATCCCAATTGGATTCTCCAAGGAAGAGTTATATAAAATCTCCCACAGTGACCTGCTTATAGACTAGTTCAGTAGAGCCAACTTGTACGACGTGCCACGAATCACTGTTTCAACCTTTGGCTCTGAAAAAATATATACAAGAAACTGCAGTCCGTCCTTTTTCTGTACCTTCTTACTAAATTTCAATCCGATGCTTAGAAATAAAGTTATGACGATTTTCCCCAGGTCACCTGTTTGGAATGTAATTCAGGAGTCCGCAAGAAGACCAACTTCCGCAGATCATATCTCTGCAAATATAGCGCGAAAAGTTCTGAAATTCAGACCTAAGATTCAGCGCGATGTCTTCTCAAATGGTTTTTTTTTTAGCTTTTGAAATGTCACAGAATTTTTTTTTATAGCGAAAATGCCACGATGACCTGTTGGGAGAAGCGAAACCCTAGAATCCAAGGCTCTGATACCAAATGTTATGAAACCAGCTCAAGAAAAGATAGAAAAGATAGATCAACACCTTAGAATTTAGCCTCTTCGAGGGGGAAACCTCCTTTACATTACATAAATGAACAATTCTTCGATGATACAAATGACAAAACCTCCATTCTATATATAGGAGTCTAAGGAGTCACAATATAACCCAGCCGACCTAACAATAATAATATAAAGCCACAAAAATAACAATAGAGGGATTCTATGGGGCACAGTAATAACAATATGGGGGCAATAGGGGCACAACAATATTAATAAAGGGTATAACTACAATAGTAATGGGGTAATCACTAGTATTATAGGGACCGAACAGATCAAGGAGGTTAGGATCTGCTGCAAGGATTTTTTGTGCTGGCACTGGTGTAAGATCTGATCCTGCACTAGGATCAGTGGTCATGGTAAGTACTTTGACTATCAAATAAACATTGGAGATATCGATAAGTTACAAAAAGTGATTATAGCCAAGAAATCATATAATAAATGATTAATTAATGCTAAGTTAAGTTAAAAATATGAAAAATAAAGGGCATACGAAATATGTCATCATTCTTGGACTGGTGCAAGATGAGGGTGTATAAGAGAGGTAAAACAATGGTAAATGGTTATGATTTAGGAAGGGGAAAATGGCAAAAAGAGAGCAAATTAGGGGGCTAACATCCTCCCATTCCTAAACTGTTGTGTGTCCTCACATAACTCTTTACCTCTGTAAAAAAATTCAAAATTTTGAGCAATCCTGCTCTGGCATACTGCCATTAGCTTGCAATGTTTCAGATTTCTTCTTTTTGATGTTTTTTAGTTTCCATGTCACCGTTTTAAGTCGCTTGAAAAATTTTGCAGCTTGGTACTTCCAGACTTTGACTTCTCTTTTCTTTTTCTGGATCTCCGCCGTCAATTCTCGTTTACTCTGTTCTTTATCCTCCTGTGCTTTAGCTATAAGTTGTTCTAAGTTCTATACTTGAAACTCTAGTTCAACTACCCGAGTAGCAGGAGTTACCAAATCTTCTTCTTTTTTTGTTTTGGAAGGGACTGTGTCTTCCTTAGGGACCTCAATATCCCTCATGGTTACATCAGGAAATTCTTCTTCCTCTGGTCCCTCTTCTTCTAGTTCTTCCTCTTCTGCCTCTCCTTCTTCTGCTTTTTCCTCTTTTGCTGCTTCTTCTTCTTCAAATTCTTCTCCTCCTACTTCTTATTCTTCTGCCTCTCCTTCTTCTACTTCTTCGTCTTTTGCTTCTTCTTCTTCTTCAGTTTCCGCCTCTTCTTCTTCGGGTTCTTCTACTCCTGCTTATTCTTCCAGTTCTTCTCGTACTGGTGCTTATTATTGTACTGGTGCAGGAAGGGATTCAATGCCCTGTGGGAACTGTGGTTCTTTGCCTGCATCAGGTGCTTTATTATTTTTCTTAGGCTTTTTAATTAAATCGGCCAATAGAGCATCATCTTCAACCTCTGCAAATTTTCCCGCATCTGCAAGGATTGGCAGGTTGTCATTTTCGGGGGTTTGTGCCTGTACTGGTGGTGTAGAAGGAGTTTCTTCAGTAGGTGCGCTAGCTGCCTACTTATTGAAGCTGGGATATTTTCTACTTTTTCAGATAGTTTCCTTTTTGCACTGGTGTAAGAAGGACTCCCCTTTTCATTCTTACTTGGGCCCTTGCTTGTGCTGGCAGGGTCCTCTGTCTCCTTTCCAGCAGCTATTTGTTTATGCAGTTGTTTTAACTGCGCCTCCTAGGTCATGCCTTTAACTTCTAGTTGTTTCAGGACCAGAATCTTTATCAGGCCGTGGTGATGTAGCTTCGTGTCGGCCTGGTCTGCCTGTCCATCCTGCACACCTTTGGCCATTTTTTCCAAGCTCTTAAGAAAAAAATATGGGAAATTCATCCTCCACCGGACATGCTGGCCGACTTCGAAATGCTGCAACATCCTAAAATGATATACCAAAGTGCGGGTGTATCTTCCCTCACAGGCCACAAACTTCTTTAGGATGAAAAGGAGGTCTTTCCACTATCCCAGCAGGGCTCTACACGAAACTCTTACCTTCTAGACTACCTCTATCTTCTTGTCGATGACAAAACGCTGCCATCACTTCCTTTCTAGTTTTTGATTTTTAAACCACTGCTCACCAGTATTTTCCAAGCCTGTCACTGCTGCTATAAATTCTTCTGTGACTTTAAATTTGAGAGGCCCAATTTTCACTCGGCCGTTTCTGAAACTTTTGGCAAACTGTAAAGCCACTTCTTTATCGTGCCCGTCAAACTTCTGCAAGAACTGGAGAAAACTCGAGTCTCGCAATAGTGCAAGACTATTGCGATACTCAGCAGTCTGCTCTACCCTACTAAGAGACGAGGATTCATTTCGAATAGGCGGCATCACTACTTAACGGCTATGAACAGTCAAGAATTTTACATGCAACACCGGGGAATTCGGTTCTTATAGATAGGGATCCAACTGTCCACCATCCTTTCCATCTTATCACCAGTTCATTCACCGTAGATGCTCGACATCTTTGAGGTTAGGCCAGATTGGTACTTGTGGCGGTGTTTTAACGACTAGGTGAGGTAATAATTATGAGTGAAGGACATCTAGGATTATGAAAGAAAGGGGCAATTATGTCCAAGCAACAGTTAAATACTTCCACATTCCTTCATAATTCAAAAAAAAAGAACTTAGCATTCATTAAAAAAATGATCATGATTCCTAACTTAAAAACACCTTGTACTTTAAATATTTTTCTCCTAGTTAGTATGATATCACAAGTACTCGTCGGCTAAGTGAAAGGACTTCATATAAATTTTAATGATGAACACTTTCCTATGACGTATGCTATGAAAGAACAAATTGTACTATGTTTATGACAGGGTGCATGCTTGCACTGGTCTGCTTGCACCACTTAAATTATGCTATTTTGTTGGTACCATTATGCTTGCTTCATCATATAGGACAACATGCTTGCACTAGTGCAAGCATAATATCTAAAAACAGAGAATTTAAATAAAACATAGGCTGGACATCCACATGACTTCCTCAACTTATAATGCAAATTTGCTTTGCCCTTTCTTAATGCGTCAAAGAATATCCTTTTTCTCTTTGTGTGCAAGATCCTGCAATGAATTCATGAGGGAATAAAGAAGTGGGAAAAGGGAAATTTCATAATGGGAAGGAATTTTGTTACAAGGATTCTAGGAATAGTACCAAAAGAGGGAATAAACAGAAGTGGGATAGGGAAAAACAAATTCAAGGATAAAGTGGGATTTTTTTCAAAGAGGACAGGGTAAATTTAGAAGAATGTGGGAAGGTTAATCATTCTAGGATTGAAGAAGAAAACTGAAGGGATATTACAGAAGTGGAATATGAAGAAAGGCATAAAATTCCTGGAAGGTCTGCCTGCACTGGTGTAAGAAAAAATAACTGCAGTGAAAATGAAGTGTTACTTGAGTAAAAATATCCATGCTAATTACCCCAATTGTATAAAGGTTGGTTGTTGTAGCTCTGATACCACTTGTTGTAGCTCTGATACCACTTGTTATGCTCTTAACCTGCAAAATGATACCCAAATACAGAATATGCGAAGAAAAGATACCCAGAACACAGAATAGCAATGATTTTATTATTCAGAGAGTAATGTTCACTTGCCTCTTTGAGGGGGCAACCTCCAATAGAGCAGAGCTCGACTACAAAAATAAGACATGATGCTCCTCACAGGGAGTCCCTATCCTTTGTATATGACTCATACATGCAATACCACGGGCCAATACCGTGGGTTTTATTAATACCATCTATCTAATACTACGGCCCATTTGCAACTAACTGTGGTTCCGTCATTAATTGCGGATTAACCACTTACAATTATTAATATGGGCTTTATTGACTCTTGACTATGACGTGATCCCATTACATAAATAAGGGGGTTAGGGTGGGACCCTAACATTGGTTCTGCTGAACTTGCTTTTACTTGGTGGTCGCTAGCATATCTAAAGATCAAGCAACATTTTCTTTTTTATTAAAATTTTTTGATCTTCATGCCAACAAGCTGGTTTTTAGGTTGATCCTTCTGCAATCATGTCAGTGAACTGATTTTCATAATTACAGGAAAACAATTTTTCTTTACTTTTTCCCTATTTTTATTTTTTATTTTTAAGAAGAAGAAGAATTCATGTTTTTAAAATGTTGGTATTACCATTCACCACTACCATCCCAAATTGCTATTGGACTTGTTGTGGAAAATATTTCCTGGTAGGTGGCTGAAAATACTTCTTTAACCTGTGTCCATTTACCAAGAATATTGAATCTTGTCCATCAATATTTTTAACTTCTACTGCTCCATTCTCAAATACTCAGATCACTTCATAAGGTCTCATCCAATGTGTATGGAATTTCCCTTTAAAGATTTTAAATCTAGAATCATAAAGGAGCACCCAATCACCTGGTTGGAATTTCTTTTTCTGAATAGACTTGTCATGCCACCTTTTGTGTTGCTACTGAATTAGTATGTTTTGCTGAACAACACCCCTATGAAATTCATCTTACTCATTTAATTGGAGAAGACGTTGTTGTTGTGCCTCAGAGAGATCTAGTCCTAACTGAACTGTAGTTCTGAAATTTTTGATCTGGAATTCAATTGGTAACAGAACTTGTTTGCCATATACTAGCTCATATGGTGTATGTCCCGTGCTATTTCTCCAAGTGGTTCTGTATGCCCACAAAGCCTCTGGTAATCTTTCAGCCCAATCTTTTTGATGCATATTTACTGTCTTTGTAAGAATGGACTTGATTACTTTATTTGTGGATTCCACCTAGCCATTTGCTTGCGGGTGATATGGCGTGGATTTCCTGTGCCGGATCTTATATTGCTCCATCACACCCTGCACCATATTAGAAATAAACTACGGACCATTGTCAGAAACAATTTCTCTAGGCACACAAAATCTAGTAAAGGTTTCAGTAAAAAGAAAATCAACAACAACTTTTTCTATAGCAAAAGAAACAGCTTTAGTTTCTACCCATTTCGTAACAAAATCTGTACAAACCAAGATATGATTTTTACTAAATGATGTTGGATTTATTGGCCCTATAAAATCAATAGCCCATTTTTCAAATGGCTCAATCATAACTTCGAGGCATAAAGGCATCTCATTGGTTTGATTAGGATGGCCCATTCGCTGATAGATATCACAATGCTTGACATACTGTTTGACATCCTTAAACAAGGAAGGCCAAAAGTAACCAGCACGCAATACTTTATATGTAGTCTACTTATCAACAGAGTGGCCTCCACAAGGTTCATCATGAGCAGATTTCAATATGTCAAACACTTCCTCCTCTCTTACACACCTATGGATAATCAGATCCGGACCAGTGTAAAAGAGATCTCCTTGAATCCAGGAATATGCAGCACTTTTCTGAACAATACTCTTCTTTTCATGAGCAGACAAGTGGGGTGGTGTTTTCCTTGTAGCCAAGTAATTAGCAATGTCAGCAAACCACGGGGAAACTGTTGACATGGAAAAATATGTTCATCCGGAAAATCATCATTAATAGGAGTTGCTTCACCAGGATTATCTAATCTAGAAAGAAAATTTGCTACAACATTAGAATTTCCTAGTCTATCAACAATAGTAACATTAAATTCCTACAACAATAGTAATCACCTAGTCACTCACCCGCTAGTTAATGGCTTGTTCATCAAATATTTGATCGCGGAATGATCAATATGTACAAATAATTCATATCCTATAATATAGTGTCTGAACTTATTAATTGCAAAAATTACACCTAAAAACTCTTTCTCTGTAACTGTATAATTTAATTCAACGGAAGACAAATTCTTACTAATATAATAAATAGCATAGGATTGTTTATTTTCCTCTTGTCCTAAAGCTGTGCCAATAGCCAAATCTGAAGCATCAGAGGAAATGTGAAAAGGCAGGGACCAGTTAGGACCTCTCAAAACTGGTGCATGTACTAACTTTTCCTTCAATGTTTCAAAAGACTGTTGGCAAGCTGTGGTCCAAGAAAATTCACTATCCTTAGCTAGAAGTCGGAAAAGAGGGGCAACTATCTTAGAAAAAATTTCAATGAATCTCCTATAGTAACCAACATGTCCTAAAAAACCTCTTACTTCCCTTTGAGTTTTGGGTGCAGGAAGATGTAGAATGATTTCGATCTTTGTTGGATCAACTTGGATACCTTTACTAGAAATCAAATGGCCAAGTACCACTCCTTCTTTGCATATTAATATACATTTCTTGTCTCTCAAGGCGACATGGGCTTCCTGATAACGAAGAAGCACTTTTTCTAGATTTCTGAGACCATCTTGAAAAGAATCACCAAACACAACAAAGTCATCCACATAAATTTCTACAAATTCTAGATCAGCAAAAATGGCCAAGACTACCCTTTGAAAGGTAGCTGGGGCATTAAATAAACTAAAGGGAAGCACTCTATAAGCAAATGTACTGCATGGACATGTAAAAGTAGTTTTATCTTGATCTTCGGGTGCAATCTATATTTGGTTATAACCATTGAAGCCACCTAAAAAGGAAAAATATTTATTTCCTGCAAGGGTATTAAGCACCTGGTCAATGAAAGGGAGAGGGAAATAATCTTTGAGAGTGGCTTTGTTTAATTCTCGATAATCAATACAAATATGCCATCTTCCATCTTTCTTAGGTACTATCACTAATGGAGAGACCCATTGACTGTCAGAAATAGGATAGATAAAACCGACATCCAAGAGTTTCTATACTTCTTCCTTCACAATATCTCTTAGAGCTGGATTCATTCACCTTTGGGGTTGTTGGATAGGTCGGGTTCCTTCCTGAATATAGATATGATGTGTACAAATTTCAGTAGGAATACCCTTCATATCTTCATAGCCCATGCAAAGGCACTAAGATGGTTTTGCAACAAATTCACAAGCTGCTCTTGCTGAGATGAGTCCAAATCTGAACTAATATACAAGGATTTACTGGGGCTAATCTCAACAAGAGTAGTATCAGGCTCAGGAGTACTCAAGGGGGTGGTCAAATGTAGCGGTACAGAAGAATGAGAATCATGATTATCTTGAAAATCTAGGCTGAAAATCTGGCTCAATAGCTCAAAATTAGGCATAGTGTCTAGATTATTCAGGAAATCTTGAATCTCATCTTCTTGTGAAGACCTAGTGTACTGATGGATAAGGGAAATGGGCTGAGTCTCCTCATCACTGCTTTTATCCAACCATAAAGTATCTCGAAGGTCCTAAATGGATCTAGCAAGGGGTATAAGGTAACTTTCTTCCTAGAATCTCCATGCGAAATATACATATCACCGAAGCAACATCCAATATATGCATCGGTTTTAGCAATCCATGGTCGACCCAAGATCAAAGGATGTCCTCCTACTGGGTTGTTTGGTTGAAGCACAATGAAATCAGTAGGATATTCCCAATAATCTAATGAGATGATGACATTGTCCAATACTCCTTCTGGGTTAATTTTAGGTTTATCTGCTAATTCAATCACAGTGGGAGTAGGGCGAAGATGAGATAACCGAAGTTGATCCATGGTTTGCTTAGTCATAACATTAATGGCTTCCCCCAGGTATAGAAGAACATTAGAGACAAGGACATTACCAATCTAAACTGAGACAATAGGGTTTCTGCGATCATTATATTTTTCCATAGACACACATCCCATCATCAACTTTGCCGCCCTACCAACAAATTGAATGGTTTGGGGTTCCAATCTCTTCCTCCTGGGTTTCTTGAGACAGATTTCCTTAATAATATTGGTAAAAATGGGGATCTCTTTGATTGTTTGAAGCAAAGGTATCTTAGTGAAAAGATTCCAAAGCTTTGATGCCAAGCTAGTCTCAGAAATAGGCTCAATTCTTTCCATTACTAGCCTCTCTAGGAAGGGAGGCTGATTGGAAGAAGATGAAAAGGATTCAGAGGGTGAGGGTTGTTTAGTGACAACTTTCGGATAATGATTGAGAACTTCTTCTTTCTCTTCAACAATCACTCTAGGTTGCTTCTGATTTTCTGATGTTACAGTCATTCCTGATATTAATTGAATATTATGAACCCCAACTAGAATAGACCGGTACTCGAATAAAGGTGGGTTTGTTACATACACATTTGCACTGCTTTATTATTGTTATGATTGGGCATAGGTTGAGCAGGAAACTGAGGAGGTGTTAGGGTCCAACCCTAACCCCCTTATTTATGTAATAGGATTGAGTCATATTTATAGTTAAGTAAAGAGTCAATAAAGCCCACATTAATAGTTGTAAGTGGTTAACCCACATTTAATGAAGGGACCAAAGTTAGTTGCAAATGGGCCATGGTATTAGATAGATGGTATTAATAAGAACCATGGTATTTCCCCATAGTATTGCATGGATGAATCTTATATAAAGGAGAGAGACTCCCCTCGAGGAGCATCGTGTCTTATTTTGTAATTGAGCTCAACTCTATTGGAGGTTGCCCCATCGAAGGGGTAAGTGAACATTGCTTTCTGAATAATAAAATACTTGTTGTTATTTCTCATTGTTATATGTTCTGGGTATATTTCTTCACATATTTGGTATTCTGGTATTGTCTTGTAGGTTAAGAGCATAAAAAGTGGTATCAGAGCACTTTCCAGGGCCAGTGGGATCTCCAATTTTTAGCAATTTGTTTTTTTTTTTTTGGCTAGAGACGTGTTCCGACGTCTTTAAACCATAGGATCTGTCGTTGAGCGCATAAAACTGTGGATTTGGGAGGCATGAATGCTGGAAATACAAGAGGTGGTCACGCTTGTTGGACTCCCTTGTAACCCCTGTGGGTGCCCCTTCGAGTAGTAGCGCATTAGAAAGAATCACGCACAGACTGTCTTCCAAGTACCCTCTGGGTATATCAGAAGCCCCCTAGCTCCCTTGAAACCTTTCCATAGATAAACCATCGGCCATCTTGCTGCTACAATACACCGAGAACAGCACTCGGAGAGATTACTCACACGTACGATAGGGTAGTCGGGTTGTACGGCTAAGGGTACGCTTGATCCTCCTTGGTTAGTGCCCTGAAAAATTGGGCTGAGTACTACTATCAGACCCTTATGTGTATTGCGATTTGTAGCACCTAACACTCCTGGAGACCATAGTTCCCTTCTCTATCTCTAGATCACACATAATCTTTGTCAGACTAGATCTCGAAAGTGGGGTTTTGTCGCAGCAATAGCAATCAGTTCCGCTGTCCAAATCTATCATATCAGCCATACAGATCTCTCAGATCCATCAAATCTGCCATCCAGATCTAGCAATTTGGGCTCTATAGCCATCACAATAATCAGATCTGCCATTCAGATTTGACTAATTGTGTGGGTTCCTATACCTAGGCGTGATTTTCGTAGGAATTTGGGCAGCGTTGACATTTTTGGGGTTTGGCTATTGTAGTATTCCTAAGCAAGGAGTAAAACTCCGTTCAGAGTAAAAAAAAAAAAGACTGAGACACCCCTGAGGCGCTTATTGGTGACTTAACCCATAAGAATCAGGTCGACGAGCTGAGCAAGGTGGTACGATTCAATTGTTAGTGCCAAAAAATTCGCGCGATCCCAAATTTCAAGTACATCGGATCGATGCATGGTACAAACTAGAGCTCAAGCTATGGCCAATGAGAGGATTGACAGCCTTGAAGCACAATTGAAAGATGTCGTGTTGCAGCTGAAGAACTTAAATGAAACACTCTTTAAGGGCAAGGTGGAAGAACGCGCGGAGGCATATATTTGCAATGAAAACAGTGAGGGTGGGTCTAGCCAGTCTCTTCACCTCTTTGGCACCCACCAACAATCCCATTCGCAACCACCCAAGTTGGACATGTATAAATTTGTTGGCTCTCACCTGGCCACATGGATAGCACAAATGGAGCAATATTTCACACTGAATTACATCCTCGATGATGCGACTCGACTTAGTGTGGGTATCATGTACTTGGACAATGAAATATGGAAATGGTGGTGATGGCATCAACGTTGCTATGGAAGGCCCTTGACTTGGCAGACATTAAAAAAAGCTCTTACGGATCGCTTTGACCATGAATCTGATTTTTTGGGTCGTCTCACTAAGCTCTGACAGACAGGAACAGTGAACGAATATATTGCAGCCTTTGAAGCCTTAGCTTTCCACACTGGAGGTCTACACGATGAGTTCTACATGGAATGTTTTGTCAGTGGTCTCAAAGAAGCCATACAAGCCCACGTCCAACTGCACCACCCTAGCTCATGGCTACATGCTTGTTGGATAGCTCGTGAAGTAGAACGTGCGTTAGCGACCCAATCCAATTGCCCAAATTTCATTGCCAAGGGTCGCCCCACACAGGCTCAAAGCACTACCCAAACACTCAAGGTTCAAAAGGTGTCACCAGCAGAAATGGCGGAAAGAAGAAAGCAAGGATTGTGTTACTACTATGATGAGAAATACTCCCCCGGGCATAAATGCAAGGAGCCCAAATTATTTCAAATTGATGCTACTGATCACAGTTCAACGGAGGAAGCACCACCACTTGAGGAACCAGAGGAGGAAGAAGAGGACAACCAGCAGGACAATGTACCTGAAGAATCAGTTATCTCACTGCATACTTTGGCAGGTATTTGTTCTCCCCAAACTCTCAAAATCAGAGGTTTTATTAAGCATCGCCCGGTAGTAGTCTTGATTGATAGTGGCAGTACACATAATTTTATCCATTAAAGAGTCGCAGAAGTAGTGCATTGTTTGTCCAAGCAGTTTCTAACTTCCAGGTCCAAATTGCTGATGGGGGGACAATGAAATGTGAAGGCCGCTGTGAAAATGTCAAACTTCAAATGGGGGATTATTAGTTAAAGACCCACATGTTTGCCATACACATGGGAAGGTGTGATATTGTCCTAGGTGCTGAATGGCTTCTCACACTTGGCCCAATCACAATGGATTTCCAGGAGTTATATATGAGCTTTAAGCAGAACAACCACACACATACCCTCCGCGGACTCCAGGCGGGAGCTCCCTCTATCATTAGCTCACATCGGATGGAAAAATTGTTAAAAAAGGGCAACCATGGAGTTATAGCCCAATTTAATGCCATCCATGCCTTCAAACCCAATTCTCTTCATATTCATCCTGAGATGCAACAAATCTTAAACAACCATCTGCCAGTCTTTGACAAGCCTCATGAGCTTCCACCCTCAAGAGGGGAACATGATCATAGCATTACTTTGGTCCCAGGGGCCCAACCACCAAATGTGCACCCATATAGATATCCATTCACCCAAAAGAATGAAATTGAAAAAATAATCAAGGAACTCTTGGAAGCAGGCGTCATTCATCCCAGCATTAGTCCTTATTCATCACTGATGGTCATGGTGCTCAAGAAAGATGGGGAATGGCGTATGTGTCCAGACTTCAGGGCCCTCAATAAGTTGACGGTCAAAGATAAATTTCCCATCCCAGTTGTCGATGATTTGCTGGATGAACTAAATGGGGCTCAATTCTTTACTAAGCTCGACCTTCACTCAGGCTACCACCAAATTCGCATGAAAGAAGTAGATATTCCAAAGATTGCTTTCTGAACTCATGAAGGCCATTATGAGTTCCTGGTCATGCCATTTGGTCTTTGTAATGCCCCATCCACTTTTCAGAGCCTTATGAACCACCTACTCAAACCATATCTCAGAAAATTTGTCCTTGTTTTCTTTGATGACATCCTCATCTACAGTCGCACCTAGGCCACACATCTTCAGCATGTAGATCTGCTCTTGCAACTGCTCCGCAAGCATAAATTATTTGTCAAGATGTCCAAGTGCTCTTTTGGAATGGAAGAATTTGATTATTTGGGCCACATTATGGGGCGTGAAGGTGTCACAAGCTACTATCACAAATTTGTTCGCAATTATGGTCGCATTGCTAGGCCCCTCACTCAACTCCTCAAGAAAAATTCATTCCTCTAGAATGATGAAGCACAACAGGCCTTTACAGCTCTCAAACATACCATGTGTTCCACTCCAGTCTTAGCACTACCCGACTTCACCAAATCTTTTGTGATTGAATGTGATGCTTCTAGTATGGGTATTGGGGCAGTCTTAATCCAGGAAGGTCAACCCTTTGCCTTCACAAGCCAACAACTAAGTGGGAAGAATCTAGAAAAATCTACCTATGAGAAGGATATGATGGCCATATTACATGCGGTAGATACTTGGCAACCATACTTGTTGGGGCAACGTTTCCAAATCCACATAGACCATCAAAGCCTTAAATATTTTTTGGAGCAATGCCTATCCTTACCACAACAAAATAAATGGCTTGCCAAAATGCTGGGATATGATTATGAGATAATTTACAAGAAAGGGCACGAAAATATTGTAGCAGATGCATTATCCCGCCAATTTGAGGAGGAAAGTACCCTGCTCGCAATTTCCCTTCCCATTCTAGAATGGATTGAAGAGGCTTGCAAGGAATGGTTTTCACATCCCTGGCTCTCCCAACTCATTAATCAATTGTAGACAGATCCAAATTCCACAACAGGCTACTTGTGGTAGGATGAGATTCTTCGCTACAAGGACAAAGTCATAATATCACCAACATCCACCCTCAAAAGCTGCATTTTGGTGGAGTTGCACTCATCTCCCACTGCAGGACATTCAGGCTTTCACAAGATGTATGCTCGCACTCAAAGATCATTTTTTTGGACAAGCATGAAAAAGGACATCCTTACTTTTGTAGCTGAATGTGACGTCTGTCAACACCACGAAGGAGAAATAGTCAAATCCCTAGGTACATTACAACCATTGCCCATCCCGGCCTCAATCTGGATGGAGGTTTCTATGGATTTCATTACGGGTCTTCCAAAGTCAGGAAACAAGTCAGTCATCATGGTGGTTGTGGACTGACTTTCTAAGTATGCTCATTTTTGTGTCCTACCCCACCCTTGTACACCGACTTTGGTCTCTCAATCTTTCATGGATTAGATCTTCAAATTGCATGGCATGCCCACTTCCATTGTGTTTGATTGTGACCCAATCCTCACCAGTGACTTTTGGCAGGAACTCTTCTGACTACAAGGTACCCAACTACAACTCAGTACTTCCTATCATCCACAAACTAATGGTCAAATTGCAGCAATCAACAAATTTCTGGAGACCTACCTTAGGTGTTTCACTTCAGAAAAGCAACATCTATGGGTACAGTGGTTACCTCTAGCTGAATGGTGGTATAACACCAAATATCATGCCACCACCAAAATGATTCCATATGAAGCAGTTTATGGTCAAATCCCTCCTTCCCCTACTTCTTATATCAAGGGATGCTCGAAGGTACAAGCAGTGGATCAACTCCTACAAAACCGCACAACCATGCCGGCCCACCTTAGAGAGAATCTTCATCAAGCCCAAAACCGCATGAAGCAACAGGTAGATCAACATCGCTCAGAACGCCAATTTCAAGAAGGGGATCAGGTATTTTTGAGGCTGCAACCATATAAGCAAACATCACTCAAAGACAAGGGTTGTTAGAAATTATCTCCAAAATTCTACGGACCGTATCAAGTACTTTAGCGCATTGGAGAAGTCACCTACAAGCTAACTTTTCCACCCACTGCAACAATCCATCTAGTCTTCCATGTCTCATGCCTCAAGAAAGTGATTGGGAACCATTGTAGAATTCAAACCAGTCTACCTAAAGTGGATGAAGAAGGGTCAATTTGGCTCCAACCTGAATAGGTTCTTGACACACGAGAACGACACCTGCGTGGCTGCGCAATCAAGGAAGTCCTCATCAAGTGGAAAGAAACCTCTCCGGAAGATGCAACCTGGGAATCAGCCACTATCCTTCAGTAGTTTCCACAACTTCACCCTTGAGGACAATGCTATTCTTATGGGGGAGGGCATGCTAGGGTCCAACCCTAATCCCCTTATTTATGTAATAAGATCGAGTCATAGTTATAGTTAAGTAAAGATTCAATAAAGCCCATATTAATAATTGTAAGTGGTTAACCCACATTTAATGAAGGGACCATAGTTAGTTGCAAATGGGCCATGGTATTAGATAGATGGTATTAATAAGAAGCATGGTATTTCCCCATAGTATTGCATGTATGAATCCTATATAAAGGATAGAGACTCCCCTCGAGGAGCATCATGTCTTATTTTGTAATTGAGCTCATCTCTATTGGAGGTTGCCCCCTCGAAGAGGCAAGTGAACATTGCTTTTTGAATAATAAAATACTTGTTGTTATTTCTCATTGTTCTATGTTCTGGGTACATTTCTTCGCATATTTGGTATTCTGGTATCGTCTTGTAGGTTAAGAGCATAACAAGGGGTCGAAAAGGTGGAGGTAAAGGTAATGGTCAAGTAGACTGACTTGGAAGTTGAGGCATGGAATAAGGTGTATGTGTAGATGGATATGACTACATGGGTGGCTGGTAGGAATATGGACAATGAGTTGGCCCTCTCCAACCTTGTTTCCATGGTTGAGAAGGTTTCCCATGCTGATATTGATTCCCATACTGCCACTGCTGATTAGTGTTAGGATAAGAATATGCATGTGAATTATAACCAAAATAGTGTGGAAAAAATTCAAGAGCCATATCTGCACCTACTTGAGGCCAATTTCTTTTTGCTCCCATAGCATACAAGTATTCAGCTTTAGGTTGTCCCCCTGTAAATATAGCTTTGAGTCTTGGTATAGAGGGACATTTTCCTATGACATGGTCTTCTGCACAAATAGCACACTTATTAGTTTCTTTCAAATTAAGAGGACACTCTTTAGGAGGATGCTTGTCTCTACATTTAGGACAAAAAATACATAATGACTCTTGTTCCTTTATGAGTTTTTGTTGAAATTTTAATGAGTCCAACTATTTGGTAACAATTGTCCTAACAGATTTAAATTATTTCTAACATTATCAATAAGTCCTCTTAAGAACAAGGTTCTAATAGTATTGGAATCAAGCTTAAGTTTCGACCTTTGTAAAATATACAGAAATCTTTCTAGGTAATCTTCAAGAGTTTCATCATCATCCTGTATGATTGTAAAAATCTCATCCTCCATGTCCTGAGTTTTGCAATATTCTTGATATTTAGAAAAAAACACTCTCTTCATCTGATTCCAAGCGGCTATAGTGTTTCCTCCTAACCCCATAAACCAGCATAAAGTTGAGTCTTTGAGAGTAACAGGAAATAATCTTAGCTTTTGAGTGTCAGTTGAATAATCATAACTTCTACACAGAATATCAAACTCGAATAGAAAAGAGTTAGGATCTTCATGAACTTTACCATGGAAATGAGGGAGAGCTAATGGTGGAATATTCTTCATTTGTGCCACAATATCAGGGTCCACAATTGGAAAAAAAAAAAGTGGATTGTTCCCTACTTACTTGGTTTTCACCAGTCCCTTCCACATGATCTTCATGTTCTGCCATTGTTTCCCTTTTTCTCCCAACAGACTAAACCACACCTGAGTTGTTGTCTCCAGAATCCAGGTGGATAGTTATTGCGTGATGGGTTTGAATTGGATTGGGCTTCCTGCTCACAAAAGGAGACCCAATATGTGAATTTTTTTTAGAATTCTTTCGGACCTTAGTGGGCTTTGAACCCTTACCTTTTCTAGGCATTCATTTCAAATAAAGAAAGAAAAATAACAAAACAAATTCTAATAAAAAATGTTGTCAGAAATCAATCAACACCAGTAAAATTCCTTCAAAGACGCTTTTCCAAAAAATACTACAAAAATAAAGGAAAAATTACCTCTATTGTATAATCATAAAATTCTTACCAAATCAAATTGCCTCCCCGGCAATGGCGCCAAAATTTTGGGTGCAGGAATTACACTTAAGCAAACTCCTCAACACTTAAATTGTCAACCTAGGGGATTTGTAAACTTAGAGACGAAGCACAGACAATGCCAGAGATGGTATGAATATTTCTAATATAAATCCCTACTTTCTTTAAAGGAAAGATTGCAGAATCAAACTAAAAAGAGAAAAAGGCAACTTGAACCATCAAAATAATCTAAGACTGGAACAAGGAAGAATGCATTTGCAAAAGGGATTTAGAAATAAAGGGGCAATCACTCTAGCTAACTATTGATTAACTACTGAGTGTGTGTTTTTCTTTAGCAAAGACACTTAGCAGTCTCATCAAATGGGCCCTTTAAACCTGCTCCTTTAGATATTTCCTTCTTGCACTAATCTCTCCTGCACTATCGCAATCTTCTTGCACTAGTGCAGGAACAGAGATTTATGTAGAGGGTATAAATGGTGTCTTTACTAAGGCATTTTACTTCCTGCAAGGGCTTGAACTTTTCCAGGTTCAAAGAACTCAGATCCCATGGCAATAAACTAGTTCTTGCACTGGATCAGAGCTTCTTGCACTTACCATTTAATTCTTAAAATAAGTGTTTAGTTACTGCAAGTGCTATTACACTGTTAAATCAAATTTCACACATAAAGATGAATGTTTTTGATTTTGACAGAGTGCAGAAATAAAGAAACAATCCATATACATTTATCTTGTCATAAAGTGTTTAATGAAAGCAAGAAAATTGCAGGAAGTAAACTAGAAAGGCTTGCTACATCACACCAACGTGCACTCATGCAGGTTCATTTCTCCTGCTTGAACCAAGTGGGAAAACAAACCAAATAGAGCTGCTAAAAAGGAATAGCACAACAACGTGCACTCATGCAAGTTTATTTCTCCTGCTTAGACTAGGCAGGGTAACTAATCCGAAATCAGGTGTAGGAAAAGGAAATTTAGCTACTTCAAGCCACGGATCCGCTTTCACTCAGATAGGAATGCATGTGCTTGAAATTAAACCAGACTTGACAATATAAATACAAATTACAAGAAACAGGAAACATGAAATAGGGTAAACATGCTGGGTTGGCTGGGTCCTAGCCAACCAATGCGTTTTCCTTTCAAATGAAAATGTTGCTCAGTACTTTAATCAATTTATCAGCTTCAAACGCATAAATGAAATTTATAAAACATGAGGCAGAGCTCCATTCTTATTAATTCACTGAGGTAAATACATGCATGAATACATAGTCTAGCCCAGATTCAGGCGATAACAAAATATAGTAACCTGTTACCGCCTCTCTAGCTGTATCTTTGTTCTGTACAAAACTTCTATAAAAAAAAGTATCTCGTCCTATTTACATTCTCCATTATATAGATCTTTGGCCAAAGGCTAAAAATATCATTTAACCAATTACATAACCATATGCAGAATTTAGCTTTTCGACCTTCAAAATTAGACAGTTTAACAAAACTGGTCGTAGCCAATCTCCAGTTGTTTGTTCTTCATAAATTCGATCTTGGCTTCCTTTGGATCGATCTTGTTGTCGTGGCTGAAGCTCGACTGCCTTTAGATCGATCTTGTTGTTGTGGCTAAAGCTGCTCAAAACAAGGCAGTGATCAAGGAGGTCTAGATCTACTGCAAGGATTTGTTGTGCTGGCACCAGTGCAAGATCCGATCCTACACTAGGATCAATGATCATGGTAAGTACTTTGACTATCAAATAAACATTGGAGATATCGATAAGTTACAAAGAGTGATTATAAGCAAGAAATCATGTAATAAATGATTAATTAATGCTAAGTTAAGTTTAAAATATGAAAAATAAAGGGCATACGAAATATGTCATCGTTCTTGGACTGGTGCAAGATGAGGGTGTATAAGAGAGGTAAAACAACGATAAATGGTTATGATTTAGGAAGGGGAAAATGGCAAAAAGAGAGCAAATTAGGGGGCTAACAATAACAACAATCAGCATGACTCATTGAAAATGAGTCCCTTTGAAGTGTTATATGGAAGTAAATGCAAGGCGCCTACCAATTGGAGTTAGCAATCCTGAAGATAAGTTAATATTAGGACCTGAAATGTTATCGGAAAAAGAACCATTAGGGGAATTTTGAGGTCTAAAATGAGCCTCCTAATAAAAATCTACAACCAAAATAAATTTTATAAAAACCAATAGGAATCAATATGATGATGTCAACCATGGGGGTCGATTCACCATTTTTGGAGTAAAAAAAATAAAAAGATTAAAAAATAATAAAACTTCTTTTTCAACTTGTATTTTCAACTTATCTCCCTAATTTTTTACTCAAATTTCAAGCGACAGTACTCATTGGATGCAAAATTTATTTCCTAATCCAAGGAGTACCCATGTTGCAAACATTTGATGGACCATGCTACATGAAAAATAGGAAATACATGAAAAAGTGTGATTGCAATCATGTTTTTCCTGTATTTCTCATTTTTCATGTAACATGATCCAACAAAAGTATGCACCATGGTTACTCCTTGGATGAGGAATCAAATCCTTCATCCAACGAGCATTTCCGCTCGAAATTTTAGTAAACCCATACGAAGATATGTTGAAAAAATACCTTTTTATTTTTTCCCACAAAAAGTTGATGATGTAATCTAATATTATTTTATTATTTCCACTATTGTTTTATAATTTCCTTAGAAGACCCATTTTATACCTCAAAATTCCCCTAATGAAATTGTAAGAAAATTTTGGCAGGATTTGGAGGTTACTCAAGATAGGTAGAAGGCTTATGAAGATAGAAAGAGAACTTATAGATAATTCTAGGTGGGATATCATGTGTATGTGAGGGTTAAACCCAAAAATAACACTTTCATATGTGGAGGCTGTGCAAAAATAGCCCCTAATTTTGTGGTCCTTTCCAATTATTAATTAGAATTGGACCTGTAGCATACCAACTGGCACTACCTAGTCACATACGAGTACATAATGTGTTCAATGTTTCTTTGTTAAAGAAGTATGTATATGATCCTCAACATATCATTAACCCGAAATATGTGTAGGTAAAATTGAGATTGAATGTTTGATATATGTGTGTGTGTGTGTGTGTGTGTGTGTGTGTAATGAACGATATAATATTAATGATAGCCTTTATGACTATGGAACAGGTCGAATCGAATAGAGAGTTCATGGTAGAGCCTCTACGTATTCTCAATTGAAGTGAAATAATGTTATGAAGGCTAGCTATCATGCAAGTTAAAGTGCATTGGATGCACTTTAGCTTGGAGGAGGCCACATGGGAAGAAACAAATTTCATGTGGGAGGCATATCCCAACCTATTCCAAGGGAAAGTGTAAACATTGGGGAAAATGTTTCACTCGAGAGGGAGAAGATGTAATACCCTTCAGTTCTCATAGACATTTTTTTTTATTTAATTTTACTATAATAACTTGGTAAATGATGGGTTATATGGAGTTGTAGTGGAAAAATTTAATGTTTAAAGTTTATTTTAAATTTATATAAAAGTGGTTATGAAAATCTATGGAATTCATGTGGAAAATACACTAAACGATTTTTTTTATTATTTTTTATTTTTTTTCCTTTCTTCAGTTATCAGAAAGTTAGAGCACAATTACTCCCTTCCCTAGAGATAAATCAACTTGGTTGGGAAAATAAGCCAAGGAGGTATGAGAGAAAATTTGAGGCAACTAAGAAGTGAGAGAAAGAAACCAATACCTTGAAAAAGACATTGTTAAGGGAAGGAAGGATGTTTCTAGTTAGGGTTTTCTTGAGTTTTTTGGCCACTAGAATCCTTAATTCATGCATGTTAAGTCTGTGAGTTCCTAGTTTGAACTTGTTATAGTCTGAGATGCGTTTGGACAAACACTTTTAGGTCACTATCAAGCAACTATTCTAGGAGTACAAAAATGGCTCAAGGGTAGAGTTGGTGGTGATTACCATTCTCATTAGTTGGGAGGAATGGTCTTTCTACTTTGTGAATTCATTAACATTATAAACAAAACAAAACAAAATTGTCACTATAAATGGCAATAGTATATGAGATATTTATTTACAAGTAGTGACTTGGTGTAAAGGATTTATGAAACTCTTTTTAAAATTAGTAGAACGGAAATCTGCGTAAAGTCTTTGATATAGTCATGGTAAATTTCCTACTAAAGAAGCTGTGTGAAAGGGCATATGATGAAAGATATTTAAATGCTACAACTAAAGTTTGTATATATGATATTATTAATAGTATACATTATAGAAAGAGGTTAGTTACCACTAGTAGATAAAAGTCTAAATTGGGAAAAAACCTTATTTTTGTAATTAATTATATCTAGGCACTACAGAAGGGAAAATGGAAGGTCCTGACAAGAGACCAGGTCTCGCCCACCCTCTAAATTATTGGTAAAAATTTTAAAAGAAAGAGAAAAAGGGAAAGAAAAGGTAAAGAATGGTAATAGGGAGTCTATCTAGAGTTTAAGTAATAGACAAAGTCATAAACTAACCATATGAAATACATTTGACATTTATTATGCAAATAGAGGAAAATTAATTATTGTGATAAACTAAACCATATTTATATCCATATGCCAAACCAAATAAAATAATTACAAGATAGAAATAATTACCAGACAAAATCATGTAGGTTACATCTGGTGTGACCTTAAATCAAACAAGTATCTATATAGTGAACATCAACCCCTCGGCCCGCCCCCCCCCCCAATCGGCCAACATAGTATATATACACTTGGTACCGAGAAACATTTGAAGAAACAAAGTTTGATGAGTAACCAAAGTTATACATGTGATACATATCTATGACAATAGAACAAAATTAGTAAAGGTCTTAGCTAGTTCATATCTTTTTTTACTGTAAACTACATTACATAACTCTAAAATATTTCATGAATATACAATAAAGAGAATGCATTGGAACAATAGTGTTTTATAGGGTCTAAGGTTATAAAAAGTACCAGTCATTATATTCCGGTGCAGAAAACATTATTTTTTCATTATAACTTAATTGAAAAGAAAATAATAATTCCTTGAATACAACCATAGAAAATGTTTGAAATTATAGTTTAAATTGATAATGGAAAGTTCAATACAAACCCTCTATGTGAGGGAATACACTTCTTATAACCATAAGATAAGTTTTCCTCCTGGAATTTTTCATATTGTAAGGAATTGATGTTGGTTTCTTGAGACAAACATCAGATTGTTGGGTGATCTAAGCTTTGTTTGAGGTGAAGAGGGGCTTCTTTGCTGGGAGGTTGATGCCGGGTCAGAACAACTGGTTGTAACTCCTCTTGGCTCTTTTCTTGTTTATCAATAAAAGCTATTTGAGTTTTCCTCCATGCTTTTGTGTCATTGATGCTTGTTATATTTGTATGGTCAATTTACATCTGATCCTAGATTGTTTATGATTATAGATCCATGTCTTTGTATAGTGTTATGCTTCTGTGATCTTACAGGCACTTTGTGAAGCTGGGCGTGCAATGGAGCAGGTAGCTGAGGACTATCAAAGAAGAGAGGGATCAAATAAGGAGATTAGCGCAAGACAAAGGTTGGTCTTTCTGTTCCTCTCTATCTATAATTCATAAAGGAAAAACAAAAGTATCTTTTCTCTGTTTGTTTCTAAGGCAACTGTCACACCTTAGTGGGATAGAGCAGTTCTATATAGACACTTTTCCCTATAACAAAATGGCGACTCCACTGGGGAACCTGCGACTCAACCATAATCACCGACTGGTGGAATGACACAGGTTCAGACGGGTACAATTACCCCTCATCTTGGTCAAACTGTTAGTATCAGGCAACAACACATGGCTTCACAACCATGGCTAGTGCAATTACCAACAACCACAATTCCAACAAGTATACCAAGGTTCTGAACAACAAATCTTTGCTAATAGTGGACAGCCGTACATTCAAAATGGTCAAAATCAACCATTTTACAATGGTCATGCCCACCAACCTTACCAAAGTTACCAGCATCAAATGCATTATGCCGGTATGCAAAGACCAACTGCTTAGGCAATCCCATCTTATCCTGGGTATGCTTCACCTAACCTGAATCAGCAGTTACCCTTTGTGGCAACTTTAGAGTTACCTGATTTAAATAGGTTAACAAACGATCCAATCGCTTACGCCCCTTGGTGGCCAGCGATTCCACATAAAATTCCATCAGATATTCCTAAATTTAATGGAAATCCGGGTGAAGATCCATCGAATCACGTGATGACCTTTCATCTATGGTGTTCATCAAACACCCTAAATGATGATTCGATAAGACTTCGCCTCTTTCAGAGGACGTTAACGGGTCCGGCGGCAAAATGGTACATCGAATTTCCTAGAGCTTCGTTCGACAACTTCAGTACCTTAGCCACAACCTTTTAAACCCATTTTCAGTTACCAATAAGGTACGAAATGGGAACATAACTTCTTACCAATTTCAAACAGACAACGGCCACTCACATATCTAATCATATACATGAGGGGCGACGTCATCGTAGAATGGTAAAAACGTATGTCCCCGATCAGCTCTTAGCTGAATGATTTATCAAGTCATTACTACCTTCCATCACGGAAGATGTGGCAAAGGGGGGAGTCGTAACAGAAGAGCAAGTTATCGCTCGTGCGCAATATCTGGACTTGATTTACACTCAGTCCGGCATGCTCTACGATAAAATACCTGACGACCCTAGACCGGAATTCTCAATTCCTCCTCCTCCTAAATCAAACAATGACTCTCATGCCAGCGATGGCGTGATTGGCACAACAGACACGAAATCGACAAAGGCTACATCCAAAAAGGCTCGTAAGATTTTAGGTCAAAATGCAAAAGATGAAATTCTTGCTTTGGAAGTAAATTTCGTATCAACAGATAAAGGCAAAGAAACTAAACAACCAGGGAGCAAGAAGAAAGGCAAAGGGAAGAAGAAGAAACAGGAGGAGTCATCACCTAAAAAATCTTCTTCAAACCCTCCTGGAGATAGGAAACCAAAAAATCCATGCCTTATATGCGTTGATGATCATTGGATTGCAAGTTGTCCACACAGAGCTGAGCTTAAGAAATTCTTCAAGAATTCAAAGACCTCCGCAGTGTTAACTGATCCGTTTCCAAATCCGGGAACAAATCTGGTTGAAAGTGGAAATGCTTCCCCGTCTCAAGTGCTAATGTTGTCAGTTTCAAAACAGCAAAATGATGCTTTGATATCGACTAGGAACAAATATTATGGGAATCCACAGCTGTTGAACAATAAGGATAAAGATCAACCTAGTAGTTCAACAACAACTTCGACAGAAGTTGCGCCGCCCATCATTCCTGAATTGACAATAAAACTGCCAAAGGGAGTAGTACACAAGTCGACGTTTAATCCCCGTGCTAGAGCGGCACAACATTATAATATAGTGGAAGATTTGGCCCAATCGCCATCCGCTATGTCGACTCTTGAAGTACTACAGAATTGCCCATCCCAAAGGCAGGATTTATTATCAGCCATCGGTGGGATAGACCCAAAGGATTCCAATCTTGTATCCTTTGACCATAAAGGATACGATCCTCAATTACCAGCTCAACTAGCTTTCCTTATTCAAGTGAAAGCCCTCAATAAAACTGTTCATTGAACAATTATTGATGAGGGGGCATCTACATGCATTATTTCAATGAGTTGCTGGAAAACCTTAGGATCTCCAACCTTGTCGCGATCTTCGATGACATTGAAAGCATTTGACGGAAGGACATATACCCCATATGGTATTCTAAGTGACTTGAAAGTTGAACTAGGAGGGAAAACGGTAGAAATAGATGTTGAAGTAATCGATGGAAATCTTGATTACAACATCCTACTTGGAAGGCCATGGATATATGCTATGGCGGCTGTTGTGTCGACCTATTTTAGGAAGATTGCATTTCCCTTTCAAGGAGGGATTACAATCGTCGATCAAAAAAACTTCCTCCCCAATGGTTCTCAAGTTACAGGAAGCATTCCCATGATCCATGGAAGCCCCCATTCGCTTCAAAATATCGGAGTAGGCCTACTAAAAGATCCTATATTAATGGGAAATTTCGCCCTTCCACCTCCAATCAACCTGGCGGAAGTAGCGTCAGTAGGAACCTGCAATATGATATCTTCTAAAAAGATCTCAGAAAACGATATCGACATGGATCATGTGATGGTTTTGCCTCCAAGCCCAATGGAAATATTGTAGCAATCAATGTTCCTAGCATGGGAGGCAAACCCAAATCAACGCTCATCAAGCGTTTGGATGGATAGGTCTAAAGAATATGGTACCCCTTCAGATCCTTGGTCGTGAGTGCATGTCACCGACGAAGGAATTGTACAATCAATGGTAATTGAAGGGGCACCATGGAATGATTCCCACCATTGCTCCCTTCTTCCGGATTGTGGAGAAGATACTCAAGATGACCTGTATCATCCTTCAGTCTTTGATTTCCTATCAAATACTGTAAACACGGTGGATTCCGAGCGAAACTTGTCCAACATTGAAGAGATTATCGCCATAAATATCTCAACCAAAACAGATGTTGTAGAGAATATTTATGTTGGCAAATGTTGTTCTCCTTCAGAACTCGAAATATATAATGCTCTTTTTCACGAATTCAGAGATGTCTTTGCTTGGTCATATAGTGAAATTCCAGGCATTGACTCGAGTATCATTGAACGCGAAATTAAGATGTATCCAGATGTCAAACCAGTACGACAACGGCTAAGGCAGGTGCACCCCAAGAAAGCCGTTGCCATTAAGGCAGAAGTTGAAAAACTTCTCCATGCTGGTTTCATCTACCCGGTTCCTCTAACTGATTGGGTATCGAATATTGTCCCTGTTATGAAAAAACAAGGAACAATTAGAGTGTACGTTGATTATAGGGATGTAAATCAAGCTTGTCCAAAAGACAACTACCCTACACCCTTCATTGACCAGATAATTGATGAATGCGCCGGATTTGAAATATTTTCATTCATGGATGGATTCTCCAGGTATAATCAAATAAATATCTGCCCACAGGACTAGTCAAAGACTGCATTTATTTGTCCGTGGGGCACATTCGCATATCGAAAATTACCCTTTGGTTTGAAGAATGCAGGGGCGACGTTTCAGAGGGCAATGAATTATGCCTTCCATGACATCAAAAACATCGTTCAACCATACCTCGACGACCTTCCGGCTCATTCGCGAAAGCGGACTAATCACCCACAGCATTTAAGAGCAATATTTCTACATTGCCGACACTACAAGATACGACTCAATCCACACAAATGTGTATTTTGCGTCAGTTCTGGCCGTTTACTTGGCTTTGTAGTCTCAAAGGACGAGATTCGTCTCGACCCATATAAGGTCCAGGCAATCATAAATTTGCCTCCACCTTCGAATTTGCTTCAGATTCAGAAACTCCAAGGGAAAGCGAACTTTCTGAGGAGGTTCATTCCAAATTACGCTGAACTTGCTAAAGGTTATACATGTCTTTTGAAAAAGGAAGTGCCCTTTGTCTGGGATCAGGTTGCGCAAGCTTCCTTTGATGCTTTAAAATAATCACTAAAGAAAGCATCATTAATGTACGCTCCTGATTATCAAAAAGATTTTAACCTGTATCTGGCTGCAGCGGATACGACCATCGCAATGGTTTTAATTCAAGAAGTCGATGGAATTGAAAATCCTATATATTATTTAAGTAAAAACTTAAATGATACAGAAAGCAAATATTCTTACGTTGAAAAGCTAGCACTCGCAGCCGTTCAAGCGATACAGAGATTTCGACACTATGTCCTCTTTCGGAAAACTACCATTCTGTCAGATTGCAACCCCATGACTTATATATTGTTGCGACAGTTGCTGGGGGGCAAATATTCAAAATGGATAGCAAACCTAGAAGAGTTTGATCTGGAATTTGTAAAATCCAAGTCGAAAAAAGCTCTAGTTTTCGCAGAATTATTATGCGATCTCCCATCGTCGTCCAACGATGAAACATCCGAAGAAACAATCGTGGACAAAAGTTTGTTTCTGATATCTTCAAGAAATGAGTGGTATGGGGATATAATAATTTATCTCCAAACCCAAAAATATAGGCCAAACACCTCCCACTCCGAACAAAAACGTATTCGATACCAAGCAAAAGACTACATGATCGTCGGTGATACACTTTACCGTCGTGGTATCGATATAGTTCTGAGAAGGTGCCTCACCCATGAGGAGGCCGAAAAAGTCCTAAATGATTGTCATTCAGGCGCGTGTGGGGGGCATCAATCTGGATATGCTACAGCGCAAAAAATCTTATGAGCAGGATACTTCTGGCCAACAATGTTCAAAGATTGCATAACCGTAGTCAGAAGTTGCCATGCTTGTCAAATTTTCGATAGCAAAACTAGAAAACCACCCGTACCTCTGCAGCCAATAATTGCTGTTGGGCCATTCGCCAAATGGGGCATCGATTTCATGACATGTAACCCCACCTCGACCGGGGGCATGGGTATATCATAGTCGCAGTTGACTATTTTACCAATTGGGCCGAGGCGATGCCTACATTGGATAATACTGGTGAAACATCTGCCCTCTTCTTTTTCAATCATGTAGTCGCCAGATTCGGCGTACCACAGGCTATAGTCACAGATCATGGATCGCATTTTCGCAATCACATGATGGTCGAATTAGCTGCCAAACTAGGGTTGTCTCATGACAGCTCTACTCCATATTATCCACAAGAAAACGGACAAGTTGAAGCAATCAACAAGGTCCTGAAACACATGCTGCAAAGGATGATTGGAGTTCACAAGAGAATATGGCACCTAATCATGTACTCAGCTTTGTGGGATTACCGGACATCGGTAAGGAATGAAACCGGGTTTACACCTTTCCAACTGGTATATGGCCTGGAAGAAGTCTTACCAATCGAGTGCGAAATCTCGTCTCTCAAACTTGCAATTGATCTCCTCCCCGGAACTTCAGAAGAAGAAGCTCGTTTCTTGGAATTAATCCAATTGGATGAAACCTGTCGTGATGCCACTTTGGTTAACGAAGCCCATAAGAAATGAGTCAAGGCGCAGTTCGACAAAAATGTCACACCCCGTGTCTTCTCAGAAGGTGACTTGGTCTTGCTTTACGACCAAAAATTCGATAAATTGGGAGCAGGGAAATTTAAGTCTTTATGGATGGGCCCCTATATTGTTAAATGGGTGTTAGCAAAAGGAGCCTATGAGTTAATGGATTATGACGAAATTCCACTGGCACAACCTTGTAATGGGTTGTACCTCAAGCGTTACTATGCGTAATGGTAACATGTATGCTTTTGTTATGTTTTTGTTTTCGCTAAAGTGTTTATTTTGGTCAAGTAAATCCACGTTTTACATTTATTGCAGATAGAAAACCTATTGGAGTCATGTGTTGGATATGTCGATGGAGCGAGTCGTAGTTCGTGGAATCTATCTTCCGCGGCCTGGGCCATTTTTGATCCAAGTGGCGAGTTAGTAAGTTTCAGAGGGGTATGTATTGGTCGATCAACAAATAACATCGCTGAATATAGTGCATTGATAGAACTTCTATCTGATGCCATCACACATGGTATACGCCGGCTAACTGTCAGGCTAGAATCACAACTCGTAATACTACAACTCACTGGTATCTATTCTGTCTGAAATCTAGCTATTTATCGCATGTTCCTAAGGGTTAAGATTTTGGAAAGACAATTTGATTTTATTCAATATCAACATATTTCCAAAAACTTAAACACATTAACTGACTCATTGGCAAATTATGTGTTAGATAGGCATTTGCAACATTTATAAAAATAAACATACCATCAATATTTGCATTTGGATCACATAACTTAACCAAAATAAAACTCCGAAAATCAAAAATATATATAACTGTTTATGGTTTACATATAATGTTCTGTAACCAAGACAAATCGATCAAGTGACCAAAAACTCAAAATACTAGGGGGCACCCTAGTCTAATGATGCTCGTGATAGCAAGTCACAGCTTGTGCGATCATGCGTAAGAGACGAGTCCATCGTCTTGGCACACCAGTGGTATGTCGTTGTAACCTCAAAGGTAGCTCGTCAGTCCTCACATCTGGAATACCAAGAGTGAGGCCCTCAACCTGCTCCTGTAATGCTGTGAGAGTCTCGGCCACATCAAGGTCATGAAGGATAGCCCTTTCAATAGCCTCTCCTGCTGGGGCGGTGGCTGGAACTCTTAAGCGAACTACTGGACGAACAAGACCAACATCTGCATGTACACATGAGTTTGATTAAAGTCTTGATAGAATAAAGCACAAGAACATTATAAATGAAAAACGATAAACAGGAATATCGTCAAAGATTTTACCAATGGCGCCCCACTGTTCGCCATCCGGCAGTACTAAATCTGGATCACCCTGGAAGTCCATGCCAGCATATGGATACTCAGAATAAACCATCTCCTGACAATCAAACCACCTGAAGAAGGTATCAGAAAATGAAATCTGAGACTGAACAGCATGCCTAGACATATGGTCAACCCATCTCTGCGTACGTGGTTCGGTAGGTGAAGGTAAATCGAGTGCAATATACTGCGGCTGCATCAGTGGTATCTTCTCCAAGGCAAAGGCGGTCAAAATAGAGCCATACCCAAAGTTCTTCAACCTCCCGCTCTTTATCTTGGTCAACTTTTCTTTCATCACAAGAAGTACTGTGTCACACCAGTTGAACACCTTCGGTTGGAGGCATTCCAAGGCATACTGCATATAAGATCGGTTGGCTACATGAAGAGCCGCACCACCGGCCATCCTACCAAAAGTAAATAGAATAGTCCTAAGGGACCTGTTAGTGACATCACGGATGATGATCTTGCCGTCTTTACTCGACTGAGATCCCTCTCTGTAGTACCGGCGAACATAATCTCTCACAGAGTCACCTCCTCGGGCCGAACCTGATAAAGAGATGGGGGCACCCTGCCTTGATAAGTCAGTCAAGAAATAGATGTCTACTACAGTCAAGGGGATAGATTTTCCCCTGATCTGGAAAACTTGGTTGGTAGGATCCCAAGCATCGAGCAAATACTGCAGTAAGTTGATCTGTTGTCTCATGCTAGAAATGCGGAAGAACTTCAACAAGCCACAGTTCCATAGTGCGTTTACTGTAATCGGATCATGTATGGCAAGCATGTCCTCTTCTTCATGCTCACGTTCTCGCCATGTAATGGTCATCTTACTCCAAATATCTCTGAAAAACAAAGAAGAGAAGAGTTAGATCCTGATTTTGGTAAGAAACAGGCAAAATTTCCATAAAAAATTGTGCATAGAATTCCTTTTCTGCGCCCAACACACCTACAGTAGTGTTCTGGGTGCATTGCATGTTAGATAGCCTTTAGACAGGCCAACATTCAACGCACCTTTCGATACACAGAGGGTGCGCTGAAGGCAGAACGAGTTTTTTAAACTCCAGGGGCTCAGAAAAACTAGGAATCAAGCTCAAAATGCAAAATGGAAACCATGAAATGAAAGAGCTCAGGTTTAGCTCCTACCTGGTCCAGACGGTGCCGAGAATCGTCCATAGAATCTCTTGAAATCAGCTGATGAAAATCAAAGGGGGAAAGCACCTCCAAAGCTCCAACAAACCAAAGTTCAAATGAAATGGTAAAATGAGAGGTAAAAACACTTTTTCATTACTTTTTACGTAGTTCAAAGTAAAATATTAGTGTTCTAACTCGTTTTCAAACATATATTGTTCATTTCTGACTAATTTGATGAAGCATTTGAAAATACAGTACAATCTTTGAAAGAACAAAGCTATTTATGGTAAAATCAAAATGGGACCATTCAATCGAGCAATTTTAGCACATAGTTCAAGCTCGTTAAAAAATAAACATAAGCCATGAGCAAATGTTTCCTCCCGCGTTTAAGCTCGTTAAAAAATGAACTATTCCCTGGTAAATAACCATCGTGAATGTAGTACTTCAGCCATTAAAGCCTTGGTCGTGTTTGCACCGTCACCTCCACTTTTGCATTGGCCGATCATTCACCCCCATTTGATTGTTTACCCATTTTGAGGAACAGCTGCGAAGAGTGATCTCACTAGCCATCCTTGTGACACTGCCGTGATTGGAAAATTCCAAACCTTACCTGGAATCAGTTGCTACCCATTTTATCACTCGTTCCTCAAAAGACGAGTCTCCTTTAAGCTCTTTCCAACTGACTCGTAAAATATGAAAAGATTTCCGAGCCATTGGCCTCTCCAGCTCGTTAAAGGGACAGGGAGTGCTATCCCTCCTCTAGATTTTAATGTTTTTGGACTTGAGGGATTATTACACAAAAAGATCGAGCGCTTGTTTTGTTCGGCTCGTTAAAAGTATCGAAAATTCATCCCTTCTGTATTGTTTTATACTTTTTCGGGCTTAAGGGATTAGATTATGAAAAAGGAATTTTAGAGTTACCTTTACGTTCCTTTTCAGACTCTCTAAAATTGAAAAGGACCGAGTTATCTTTGTCGTTAGACTCGTTAAAAGCATTAATAACGACAAACTTGTCTTTAGACGAGAACGAGTTTCACTATCGCTAGGCTCGTTAAAACATGGCGACGGGTTTGACCGAAGGGCAAATTATAGAACAATCATATGTTATCCTCCTCAAGCTTGACAAAAATAAAGAGGTACTGGTCAGAAATGACTGGGCAAAAATTGGGAGAAACTCAAAGAACTTTTATTGGTAGCAAGTCGCTCTTGAACATGACATTTGCACTCCGTGCCTGAGTCGGGTTGGGTTGTTTCATTCACCGGTCACATCACCATGGTCTTGCCAATACCATCCACCTTTGGGGTAAATGCTACCGATCCATCACACAAGTGTCGCCGACATGTTCAAGAGAAGTCATCCAGAGAAGTCAACCGTGTCCCATCCACTACCATACATTATCCTTCATCCTTTCATGACCGCCACCTTGAACCATATATCATCAGATTGTTTTCACCTCCATCAAAATCATTTGCTCCGTTCCGTGTCATTGATGTGGGATTCATTAAGGCCCTCCTGTGACAGATCACTTCTTGTCGACATCAGCTCATTATCCAAGAAGTTGATCTAGGAACACCCCATTCAGTACTTTGAAGCTTGCATGCCTCAATGGCAAGTTTCTCACTTCCGGCGACAGGTTTACATCAATGGCCTTCAACCGAAAGATTTTGCGTGGTGTTCGACGCCAAGTCCTTTATTCACACCACGTGAATTGTACTGCAGTACCTTGAGGGTCATTATCATTATCGGTGATTCCTCTCACGCTTGTTAACAGTTTACATCATTGACTGGTAATCAAGCGATGTCTTTCCATGTTCGACTTCAGAACATTTCTCACATGCACCGACTTGTACTTTGAGTGAAGATCAGACGAGATTGAAGACCCCGGATCTAGTTTCATCCATCCGGGCTGCGATATATATTCAGGGAAATAAAGACATTAAATGTACATCATTGCTGCACAGATAATCATCCACTCAAATGGATGATGGCTCTATCAGAATCATCAGTCTACACTCAGACGATTGTCTGTCCTATGTACATGAAAATGAATTTATAAAGCTGAGCATGGGAATGGCCGCCTCAGCTAGATCATGAAAATATTATGAAGATGATGTATTTTATTGTATCTTATTACAGGTCTCCTCCCATCATTGAAAGAACTTCATATCCTTACAATAAAGCATTTCACCCGACATCAAAAGATTAACAGCCTCATGCTTTAGGGGGAAACTGTTATAGAAATTTTTGGGCCCTACAACCCCAAGCATGAAATTCCCATAAACCAAGGGCTCCTAAGTCCCTAAAAGTGTTGTTCTAACCCCTAAAGGAACAAGTTCAACAAATTACAGCTTCTCCTAGAAGTTCTCCATGAGAAACTGTTCAGAATTGGTCAAAACAGGATCATTGCAGATGCTCCACTGGCTAAGTGCGTTGCATCTCACCCAAATACACTGTGAGGGTGCACTGCATTTCAAAAGTCCCTTTTGTAGGGTGCGATGGGCAAGAAATGAAAAATGGCAGTGTCATTCCGCGAGGTGGAGAGGCAATGGAAGCTTCCAGAATCTTCTCCTGTGACACCCGCCTCACTGAATTCGACCAAGGATGAGTAAGAGGCCATCAGTCTCCAAGTGGAAGCAAGAACTATCAGAGGGAAGACACTAATCAAATCACAAGCTAACTCATCCCCCTTACAGATATCTATATATGGATCCCTCATCCCAGAGATCCAGAGGCTGGAATTTTGCATATAGTAAGGAATTGTTGTTGGTTTCTTGAGACAAACATCAGATTGTTGGGTGATCTAAGCTTTGTTTGAGGTGAAGAGGGGCTTCTTTGCTGGGAGGTTGATGCTGGGTCAGAACAACTGGTTGTAACTCCTCTTGGCTCTTTTCTTGTTTATCAATAAAAGCTATTTGAGTTTTCCTCCATGCTTTTGTGTCATTGATGCTTGTTATATTTGTATGGTCAATTTACATCTGATCCTAGATTGTTTATGATTATAGATCCATGTCTTTGTATAGTGCTATGCTTCTGTGATCTTACAGGCACTTTGTGAAGCTGTGCGTGCAAGGGAGCAGGTAGCTGAGGACTATCAAAGAAGAGAGGGATCAAATCAGGAGATTAGTGCAAGACAAAGGTTGGTCTTTCTGTTCCTCTCTATCTATAATTCATAAAGGAAAAGCAAAAGTAGCTTTTCTCTGTTTGTTTCTAAGGCAGCTGTCACACCTTAGTGGGATAGAGCAGTTCTATATAGACACTTTTCCCTGTAACACTCCCCCTCCTCCCCCATGCTCGTCTCCCTCACCTAAGGAAGAAGCTTCCACATTTCAGGCTTTGATAACTTTTTTGTCGAAGAGAGCGCAGACTGCAGCACTGCATTCAATATTTGTTAAGCAAAGTGATGAGATCCAGGATATAGCCCTACACATTGGAGCTCAAATGACTTCCCTGGCATATTACAAAAGAGAATTAATAGGGAAATTCGTAGGTATGCTGATCTGAAATCACTCATGAATGATCTCAGTTAATTAGTGAAGGTATAAAAAAATCATGGGTTGGGGTGTGACTATGTTATTTTAAGCAATGGATCGATAATATTTTGAAATACACAGGCACTTGAAACAGTAAAAGAAACATAGTAAGAAAATACAAAACACAAAAAAATTAATAAGGAGTTCACCCAATTCTCCTGGGCTACGTCTCCTGGTCCAACTTTCAGTGGTGGCCTTTTCTATTATGTCTTAAAGCAAAGATTTTACAATAAGGAGCTCAATTGGAGTCTCACTTAACAGAGAATGATCCATAGGATTGTACTTGGATCCCCCAAGTCTCTAGAGTGAACAGACTCCCCTTATTAAGTCTCGACCTCAACTGGTCTCGGTGGTATGAGTCTAATTTGGTACTCAATACCTGACAGGTACACATAAAGGAGTTTCTTGAACCTCTCAAGCCTTCTCTGGAGTTCACAGACTCTCAGACTTTCTTTGTTCTGTCTGCTCGATGCTGCCTATGCTCTGCGGGTTAGCCCGGCTTCTCTGTTCTCTGCAATTCACTTCTTTCTCTCTACTTTTGTTTCCCCCTTCTCCTCTCTCTCTGCTTTCTCTATCTGTTCGTGGCTTAAAGCCAATCTGCTCCTTGACTGTTCATTTCTGCCTCCCGACTCTCTAGATCACCCACCTCTGTCCACTGGAATTCCCCTGCTTTGCGTCATCATCGCTGTGTAACGTTTCTCAGGGAGGTGGCCACCTGTTTCCTCATGAACTGAGTGCCAGTCCTCTTTGAACGGTCGTTATTTCCGTTACTCCAAGATTACCCGCGAAACTATTCTTCTGCCAACTCATTGGTCACGTCGAACCTCAAATTCTCATGTACTTCAATATATTTCCCCGTCAAATCCGGTCTTCCATCGGGTTGATTCTCTGTCGTTGATCTAGAGCCTCCAAATCCTACGGTCTCTGTCTATATCGCGCGGGTGAGCTGCTCGACCGTTACTCACGCAATGTAAGTGGTTTTCTCTCTCATCCACTTGACACATGTTACCCAGTGTGTGACATCACGCTGAATTTGGCCAAACCCGCTTACCGCTTGAAGTGCACGCGATATCCTACCATTTTTTGGGCGCGGGACCCCCTTCTGACGGAATCGGCGATTTCCGTGTGGTTCTATGCTTTTCCTTGTGACCAAGGCTCAGGGCTTTCCTTCGCTGAGGGTTTTGACCTGCGATACGCGATTAGCACTACCTCTGTTTTCGGATCTAGGCTTCTGATTTCCAATTTGCATCCATGCACGGTCTCCATGGGCCAACGGTCAGTGCGCTTTGACTGAGGGTCCTCGTTGTTCCGTGCTGGCCACAAATTGCCATTATCCAAAGGTCATTTCTGATAAGTTCGTCATTCATAAGATTTTGAAGCCTAACATAATTTGAAATAGTCATGGAAATGTTTAAGGATCCAATTCGGATCATATGCAGTCATCTCCTATATCTATGGAAATCATGATAGATAAGTAATGGAGGTCAATGATGAAAGATAATATAGCTTTTTATGCAATTGGGAATGGTTATTTTACATTTTTATTTGAGATTTTCATGTTTAAGCAAATACTTTACGAATATGTGGATATTATTTGTCCAAAAACAGAATTGGAAGAGAAAGAGGCTCTAAAAATGATGGAAACAAAGTGGAAAGGAAGTTTTTGAATTACCTAAAGTTAAAGAGGAGCATCAGGGCATCTATGTACTTTCTAGTTGGAGAAACATTTCTTGTGCATTGAAATTCTTAAGATGTGGCATTGGATTATGGCCAATCTAAAAACTAAGGAGACGGGAGAAAGAATATTAATGATAAATGTATATGCACCTGTCTTGTATAGTGAGAAAATGGATTTAGGACTCTTTGGAAGTAATTAAAGACAAGGGATTACATCAAAATGTCGTGATTGGGGTGATTTCAATGCAACTCTAAATTTATCTGAAAAGAAAGGGGGAAGTATAGTAAGGGACCCATTCAAAGAGTGATTGGAGGATGTAATATGCAAATGGGATTTTTTTTATATAGTTACCAAAGCTAGGAAATACACATGGACCGATCGACGAACAATAGATAATCACATAGTAGCTAGATTAGATAGATTTCTGATCCATAATAGTTGACTATTAAAATGGTTAGAATGCTTGTCATTTGTTAAAGCCTAAGGTGAATCGGACCATAGGCCAATTTCTCTTCATTTGGAAAAAAGTGAAAACATGTGTCCAATCCCATTCAGATTCAACCCATCTTGGATATAAGAGTTAAATCAATGGAAAGTTAAATATAAGTCCCAACCAACTAGAACCACATTTTCTGATATAGTCTAAGAACTTACAGATCATGCAAAAGGCATGCACAAAATTTTGAAAAACATATGGGTCTTTGTTTATCATCTTTTTGTCACACACTTTCCATATTATCCTACTCCTTTCAAGTGCATCCTTTCTCGTCAACTCATTACTTTTGGAACAATGTTCTAGCATTTTGTTCCTTAATTACATCATTTGGTTCCTTACCTTAGAAGACAACAAATTCTATTGAATTACCTGAATACCACATCAACAAAACCTGGTTCATTGCGAACATATAGTGAGGTGGTTTATATATATATATATATATATATATATATATATATATATATATATATATATATATATATATATATATATATATATATATATATGTTGTTACAGTGTCCTCGAATACCTTCCAATTGGCTTGGTTCTACAAAAATTAAGAAAAGGCCCTTAACTTTAGTATCCCCTACGTAAGGTGTAAAATTAAACTTCTTCTCACCCAAAAAAACACATTCACACAAGTATAATTCACACAACAAATGGTGTTCCACAAAACTAGTTTGTCGAAATGTTTTTAGTAAATTTATGGGTCAATGATTGTTTATGGCCATTGCTCCTTAACAACTTACAATCTAGAAAGAAAATGTTTCTCCTGTAGAAATATATGGTAAGAAGAATAGGGGTTTCTGCAACTTAATCAACTCAATTCTAAGTCATACATCTTGTTTTGGCTCCTAGAGACAACCCCTGGGTTGACAAGAAGGGTCGGTCTTGAGGACATCTTAGTGTCTATTCAAGGTAAATCAATGTTGCTCAGGAGTTAGATGTAAAATGATTTAAGTATGGTTCAATTATTTTACTTAGAGGTAAATCACATTTCACACATTGTTAGTATTTAATTCCAAATAATTGATTTGCATCTGTGGTGGCCTACACCCAAATAGTGAAGTTCTTTAAATGTTGTAGTATAGGTGAAGGAAGAAATAAAAGAAAGAAATATGGTGCAGAGGGGTGCAGAGGGATAGTGATAAAATCATGTGCACTAAATTCCTGCAAAATTATGAATAGACAAAGGGAATTAAATTAGAAACCATGGTAAGCATTTTAAGGCCTTCAATCTCACATTTTATAGGTACCATTTTTCATAACATGACATAGATAAATCTAACATTGAATACTGAGTTACAACAACTATAATTAATGGATTTCTAAGAGGAAAGAAACACATATGAAAATGATAAACAATTACAAGAACACATACTCCACATTTCAGAGCTCGGAATCTCCAAAACATATTCATTAATATTCAAGAACAAGATACATCTCATAAGCTCCAAAACTTGAAAAAATTGTAGAAAATTATAGCCTCTAGAATAGAAAATTGAACACCTATAAATGATTTATTCTTCCCTTTTATAGGGAGAGTCCCATAAAAAAAAGTTACAAAAATATTGTGAATTTCTTTAGCTATCTAAACTAATCAACTTTGCAAGCATGAAAATGGCCTAGTTTCCTAATTATTACATAACAAATTTGATTCCTTGCTGAAAATAAAAATATTTACAAAATTTCAAAATGGCACTGTTATGTCATGATTCCCCAAATCAGAAAAATCTTCATTGTTGGCTCGCTTGATCTCTCGAACTGGACCCCTCCTCCACTATACGAACTCATGGTGTGTTAATCAATTGATCACATATTTTCCATAGAACTAGATTTGGTGTGGAAGTGTGAATAAGAGTATTGTAAGCCATCCTTAAATTCACGAGCTTGGTGTAATTTGGCCTAGCCACAAACATGGTCTTTACAATCCACAACAATTGAAAGTCTGTTTGAAGATAATTCACTATGGACCTTCCCTTGAGTGTGGCAATCTTTCCATGCGGTGAGACTACCTTACTCTTGGCTTCAATTTTTTGCACTACTCCCATGGTAGGAGATGCCCTTGGAAATACCAACATCTAGGTAATCCTGCTCTAGTTCTCTGCTCAAAATTAGAGTTGAATGTTGCAACCAACTTTTCTAGCTCACTCACACATGCTTCAGCCCTATACCTAGCTTCCTTCTTCTAGATCATTTTGGAAACTTCCATGATCACACATGTCCTAACAATGATGTCTATTGCCCTCAACTAATCTGTTGATTTCTCATTAAGGAGCTTGATAAATTTATTAGTAGTGCTGGAATTCTTGGCATCCTACTCTTTGGTTGATAGGACAGAGAATTCAATGGCTTTTACTAAAGCTTTTTGTTCTACGACTAGTTTTATGTCTTCCCATAGTTTATTTATTTATGAGATGATATCCTCTCATATTAGCTGCCTAGATTCGACAAGGGACATGTTTCCCTTCAACCTATTTTTTAGTGCTTTGATATCATATTTTGACACATGATACTTGTTGTTAATTTGATCCACACTTGCTTGGGTGGACTTGAGTTGTTTCTCCTTATTTTCCAGTAGGTACGTAGTGTTTTCCATTTCAATCTGTATCTTCTTAAACTCACTCTCTGATAATTGCATATTTTTTAGAGCCTTGGCTAACTACTCAATGGGGTTTTATGGTTTGCTTTTAACACAACCAGAACAAAAATATGGGAATCTATCTTGCATTGCAGATTTCCTACCTTCCGTTAGGTCCCTACACTAGCTCAAAAAAAGATAGCTCACAAAATAGAAGAAAAGATAGCTCAATTACTTCAAAATCAGCTTCTTTGAGGGGGAAACCTCCTTTACATTACACAAATTAAAAATTCTTGGATGATACAATTGATAATACCTCATTTCTATATATAGGAGTTTAAGTGGTCCCAATATAATCAGAGCCTACATAACAATAATATTGTAGGGGCATAACAATAACAATAGTGGGCTTCTATGGGGCACAATAATAACAACATGGGGACTACATGAGCCCAAAAATACAATAAGGGGGTTGCACTAATAACAATAAAGAGCTACACTAGTAGTATAGGGACCTAACATGCCCCTATCCTTAAAAAAGTGTTGTCCTCAATGCTTGAGTAGTTCTGGATGCTTTTGTATAAAATTCTCGTCCTCCCATGGGGAATCTTCAGTGGGTAAGTTCTTCCACTTGATGAGATAATCTGAAATTGATCAATTTCGTAGCTGTAGGGTTCTTGTTTCCATGACTACTTTAGGTTCCAATATGATTTTTCCTTCCTCGTCAAGTTCCGACAATATTGTTTGAATTGGGAGCTTGTCACCTATAACCTTCTTTAAGCATGAAACATGGAAAACTGGGGGCACTCGGGAAGATGCAAGAAGCTCCAATTTGTATGCCATAGTACCAATATTTTGCAACACTTTGTAAGGACCATAGTACTTTTGTGGTAATTTATTATCCTTCTTAGCTTGCTTGAGGGACATTTGTTTATATGGTTGTAGTCGTAAAAATACCCAGTCACCTATATCAAAACTTCTTTCGCTGCGATGTTGATCTTCCCATTATTTCATTCGATTCTACGCGAAAGTGAAGATATCCTTTTTCTTCTTGATATGTCCTTCTATCTTGAGAGTTTGAGGAGTGGTAATTCCTGCCAACGCATTACAATATATGGTCAGATTCATTCTTCTTTCCCTGGGGTTGGTTCCCAGTGTATGTCCTCTTCTTTAGATGTTTCTTGATCCTTTTCTTCCTCCTCTTCATAATCAATGTAAAATAATTTCTTCTCAGCACACTTGTGACCTTTAATGTATTTTCTATCACAACTATAACAAAGGCCATTTTCTCCTTTTTCTTCCCATTGTTGTGGTGTCAACCTTGTAGGTTGTGGAAAGCTAGGAGCAACAACACTTCCATCTTTATAATTGTGAGTGGTATGATTCATTGTTGCCATAATTTTGGTTTCAATTTTTCTTGCCAACCTGAATGCCTTCTCCAATGAATCAGGTTCCTAAAGACAAACCTCATGTTGAATGTTATACTTTAAATTCCCCATGAAGACATCAATCCTATGCTTCTCTGGAATATCGCTTACCCTTATATTCAATTTTTGGAAGTCCTCAATGTGCTCTACCATTGAACCCTTTTGTTTGAGATTTTTCAATTGGCGAAAGAAGGTGTTGCTCTTTGTATCCTCATAATGTGCTATCATTTCCTCCTTGAAAATTGACCAGGTGATAAGTTTTTTATGAGAACAAAGCCCTTTATACCATAAAAATTCATTTGGTTCTAAATATAAATATGCAATACGTACCTTTTGTAACAGTTGCACATCATGTAGATCAAAATATTTATCCATCTGTAGTATCCATGTTATGGGATCCTTGCCATCAAAATTCTTCATATCGATCTTTGGAATATGGTGGGTCTTTAATCCAATGTTAGATTCTATGAAATCATGATTAACATCTATTTTTTTCTCATCATGAGTTTCCTCTACTACCTTTTCATCATTAGGAGGCCTTTCTTGTAGCAACTTTGTCCCACCTTCCTTCAAACCTTCCATGTCTTTCTTCAAATCTTCCATGCCTTTCTTCAAATGTCCTTCCATAACATCGACAATAGCTTCCATGGCACATATAAAACTATTTATCCTAGCTTCGATCGCATTCTTCAAAGCATCCATCCATCCAATTTTTTTTACTAGGTGTTTCTATTTTCTTGATTCGAGACATTATTTTTCTTTCTTTTAGGAGCTTAATATTTAAACGACTGTAACTCTGTAATTTCATATCTTCAAGTTCTGAAATTTCTGCTTGTGGTATCCCTCTAAGTCCTCTTTCTAACCCCACCTGCCTAATGAAAATTGGATACTTCAATAAATAGTTATTCCAAATCTCCTACGATGACCTGATTATAGACTGGTTCAGTAGAGCGAACTTGTACGACTTTCTACATTTCACTATTTCGACCTTAGGACCTAAAGCCAATATACAAAAAACTATATGCCGTACTCTTTCTGTAACCTTTCACATAATTTCAATCTGATGCTCAAAGAGAATGTTATGACGATTTTCCCTAGGTCACATGTTTGGGATCTAATTCGAGAGCCTGCTGTTGAGTCTTGAAATTGTCATTCACTTTCATTACACTTTCACTATCATGTCCATTATATAACCTCCATTTCACCTTCATTTCGTTACCATGTCACTACATTCATCTCACTTTCATCATTATTGGGTCACATTTGTGTTTTTCCAAACTTTATTAATTCTTAGCATTTTTAAGTGAATTTGTGGTTAAAAATTAGAAAATAATGTGCATATGCTTATACCTAACAAGTGGGATGAGATTGTTGACATGTGTAGGTCAAAAGGAAGCTTCTAGAATACCTTTATGTGGCATCCTAAGGCCAAATTCGATTTTGAAGCAGAGAAGATCATGGGATCATGAGGATATGTGTCACATTTCCTATTTGTATTGAAACTCTAAGAAGACATGTGTCTTATCATTTCCTATTTTGATTATAACTCTAGAGGTATAGGGAGAGATTCATGGACTCTCATTAATGAGATGACTTCTCATCTTTTAGGAGATCTCTCTCCTTTATTTGGAAGCTTTGTAAACTTTGTTAGCTCAACTTGTTGTACTTTGTAATTTTGAAGAATTTGAATAAAGCTTTGATGTTCCTGACATGGAAGGAGATGTGAAGTAGATGTCATGGATCATATTAGAATGTAAAGTAGAGTAGATTTTATTTTGTAGTTTTTGTTTGATTTCATTCAAGTATGTCATTTTATCTTTATGATTGTTTTCAAGTTTAATAGTTTAGATTTTCCATTCATGCAAGTTTAACTCATGCAAATGTTTTCAACTAGTGGATTGTAGATTTATCTAACTGTGTAATCTATGCTTGACAAAATAGTCCAAGAAAGTAGTCCTCCTATTTCCAATTGTTGCTTGGAGCATTAAAGCACACGGTAGATTTGATGTTAGTTTAATAACTCATGTTGTAAGTGAATATTTCTGAAAGCCCTTTCAGTTGATGGTTCATCTTAAAACTAAGTGGTGAAGTATTTCATTTATGAATGACTCTTTCTCTGCATTTTTATGTTTACTTTTTCTTAGAACAATGAATTATTGGATCCTTCAAAATGCTATCACAAGGTGGTAGTTCTCCCAAAATTGTATAGCAGAGTGATAAAACACTTCATTTAGTTGTTATAGTAAATTAGTTGCAATCTCAATTTCAGTCTTAGTCTTTCATTTAAGTTTGCTGCAAATTCATTTTCAGTTTTAGAACAATGAAGTACTGAATCCCTCCAAATGCTATCACAAGGAGGTAGTTCTCCCAAAATTGTATAATAGAGTGAAAACATTTCATTTAGCTGTTATCATTTTTGCTTTCATTTCATAGACATTTTTCCAGCTTAGATTAATCTAACTATTCAAAGTTTTGATTTGTTTTTATCTAATGTTCATTTCCTGTTCTCCCTTATTTAGAAATTAGATTTTAACATTAAAAGTCATTAGATTTAGTTGTCCATTAACATTTAGATATTTCATTTAGAAGCATAACTTTTCTTTCTTAGATTAATTTCCTTAAGCATGAGAAACAAAACCCCCAAAAACAACATAAACTATAAAATAACGAAGTAAGAGAAAGGTTAGCTAAGCACATATAGTGCACTACACTTCATCAGTTTACGATACTCGGATTGATAATTTATGTAGAGCAATTTAGGACACTAAATTGACTAGACACCTGCAAAAACCATAAATGTCTTGGACCATATCTCTGACAATATAGTGACACAAGATTTGACATTTGGGCCCGAGATTCACCACAATTTTGGCTCAAATGGGTTTTAATTTCTAAGTCTGAACCTTCGTAGGGAAACAATTATAGCGAAAATTCCACGATGACATGTTTGAGATGGAATTTTGGATCTTGCAAAAACCCCAACTTCCTCAGATCATATCTCTGAAACTATAGTGAGACAAGATATGAAATTTGGACCCGAGGTTCATAACGATTTCGGCTCAAATGGGTTTTTTTTAGCTTCTGAAACTTCGTAGAGAAAAGGGTATAGAGAAAATGCTATGATGACCTGTTTGGAGTAGCAAAACCCTAGAATCCAAAGCTCTTATACCAAATGTTATGCAACCAGATCACAAAATGGAAGAAAAGATAGATCAATGTCTTCAAAATCAACCTCTTTGAGGGGGAAACCTCCTTTACATTACAAAAATGAACAATTATTGGATGATACAAATGACAATAGCTCCTTTCTGTATATAGGAGTCTAAGTAGTCCCAATATAATTAGAGCCTACATAACAATAATATTGTAGGGGCATAACAATAACAATAGTGGGCTTCTATGGGGCACAATAATAACAAAATAGAGACTGCATGGGCCCAACAATACAATAATGGGGTTACACTAATAATAATAAGGGGCTACACTAGTAGTATAGGGACCTAACATGCCCCTCCATTCTCATCTTCTAGAAGTTGTAGTTTTCACCATAAAAAGAATGGAAATTTCACATCATGGCCAACCATTGTCGCTTCTTGAACTATCCTTTTAGCAACAAGCTAAAACAAAGGATCCAAATTTGATGCCAATTGTTAGACATAAGTAATATTTGGGGCAGGGGGGGGGGGGTGGGTGAATCAGTATTACGGAAATATAAAAATAATTTATGCAAATAAAACTCCTTGAGAAATTAACTTCAGAAATATATAACATAATCAAGCACATGAAAAACACAAATAACCATCACATATATACACTTATATTTTAGGTGTAAAAACCCCCCTCCAGGGGAAAAACCACCGAATTGTTTTCTGCTTCTTCTTATTATCTATTGCTTCAAAATTTTCTCATTACATCACATCATCTTGCACCCACTATCAATATTGCACCCACCCCTTGAATGAATGAGAAATTTTGGCCACAACCAACTTGGAGCACCCACTCCTACAATAGACAAATAACATGCACTCAACCCCCACTCCAAGCACAAACAATTTTTCTCTGAAATGATATGATTCAGAAATGAGAATATCGTTGCATAAATAGAACATGTAAAAATAAATACACTCATGTATACACAATCCATATTCCAATTGAGAGAACGATTCTCTACACACACTCTCCAAACTAATTTTCAATCATTGCACACTACTCTAAAATTTTGTTGAAGCATTAGAGGAATTTTGAAGTCTAAAATGATCCTCCTAAGAAAAATGTACAACCAAAATAAAATTTATAAGAACCAATAGGATTCAATATGATGATGTCAACCATGGGGGATGATTCACCATTTTTGGAGTAAAAAATAAAAATAAAAATAAAAAAAATAATAAAACTACTTTTTCAACTTATCTCCCTAATGTTTTACTCAAATTTCAAGCGAGAAGACTCGTTGGATGAAAAATTTAATTCCTCAGTGAACAAGTACCCATGTTGCATACTTTCGATGGACCCTACTACACAAAAAATGAGAAACACATGAAAAAACGTGATTACAATCACATTTTTCATTTATTTATCATTTTTTGTGTAGCAAGGTCCATCAAAAGTATGCAACATGGGTACTCCTTGGATGAGGAATCAAATTATGCATCCAACGAGGCTTCTCGCTTGAATTTGAGTAAACCCATAGGTAGATAAGTTGAAAATACGAGTTGAAAGAGTAGTTTTTTCTTTTTCCCCTCTAAAATTTGATGATGTAATCTAATATTATTTTATTATTTCCACTATTATTTATAATTTCCTTAGGAGGCCCATTTTAGACCTCAAAATTCCCCTAATGATTATTCTTTGAAGAACATTGCAATTTTGAAATCACTACAGAACTCATTGGTTGTGCACTTGCGACTCAAGCACACTCCCTCATGCACCCTTCTTCTGAACTAACAAATGATCTTATTTCCTTCTTGTTGTTGTCAGAATTTGCATACTGCCATCAATGATCAAAATTCCTCTTTTCATATTCATATTAGGGTCTCACTTAGAAATTTTTTCCACATAGGTCCTCATTCAAAAATTTACTCACTGATGGTGGCCCTAGTAATAAACCCTCACAAACCTACACTCCATCTACCTCCCTTGACAATTTCTGACGACCATTCCTCTAATTTCCCTCTCCTAGGGTTTTGAGGGCATTTTTCTTGGTTTCATGACCTCCATGGTTAACTCATCAACATAACTTGTATCCTGGTGCTCTTATGCCTTCCCCTATCCTTAATATACCTTCCTAAACAATTCCCATCATTCCTATCCCTCAAAATAATAATTTTTCTACAAACCCTAGCCTATTGCTACGCTTTTGACACTTTTCTAGACTAGGCCTGTGTTTTTCCCTTTTGGACCCCTTCCCCTCACTCAATCCTTGAAATTCTAGTTTCCCCTACTTCCTAACATCCCTCCCTACCTCCAAAAAAATTCCTAAGAATGTAGAAGCCCCCTATCCCCTTTATTTCCCTTCATTCCTGTAAATTTCCCAAATCCCCTATTTTGCCTACACTAAACCCTAATTTCCTCTCCCATTGAGCTAGGGTTTTCTATGGAATCAGAGATGTCTAAGTAGAGGAGGCATAATGGAGGTCATATCAGCAAGTATGAGGTCACTCCAACTCATAAGCATCATGTCTCCATCATTTTTCAAAAAAGTCATTCCAAGGGACAAAATCATTTGCCACACATAGGGTCAGTTTTGCTTCAAAGTATGTTTCCAACCAAACAAAGATGAATTTTAAAAACGTCAACATGGTTTTTTTCCAAAATAGGCCAAGGAACAAAAACTTCCTTCATTTTTTACACAGGTGTTATGGTTTTTGAGAAATGTAAAACATATAGGTGCTACAAGAGGTTTTATGCACTTCTAGAGTGACCTTGGGAAAATCAATTATTCTCCTAACTGGAGTGTCCATATGACTTGCTTGATGAGTCAAATGAAAACTAGACTAGAATATATTTCCAATGAGATATTAGGAGCCCAATGTGGATGTTGGCTTAGTGGGCCTTGACCCAGGTTCAGAAGTGATTTAGCCAAGCAAATCCCGGTACTACTGGTCCTTTCGGCCATAGTCTGCGGAGTGGGGACTAATGTCTCAACCGAAGTAGTATGGGAGTGTGCTAGAGTCGGGTTTCCACAACCTGTGGATGTCTGATATGAGGTGGTTGGCTTCGCGATCCAACCTTCGCACTTGCTGCACTACGCACTTCAGCAGGCACCCCACGCCTTGTGATACTGTCTTCGCGCACGCGACCCACGTTATTTACCCAAATCTTCCTTACTTAGGCTCTGTTAGCTATTGCTTAAACTATTTGCATATATAAACATTCATACAAGTATTTATCAAGTGCGCGCATGTAAATAAACAGAGTAAAGATAATGCATAACATCAAAATATAGATCCACGAATAGATGCACAATATTCTAAATCAAAATTCTCTTTATTAATAATCCTTCTCAAGTACAATCCCAATTACAGACCCGACTCAGCCCTGTGCACTCAGCTGTAGGGGTCCGCGCACTCAGCTGCAGACTCTACTAGGCCTCTGCACTCTCAGCTGCATAGCCTCTTCCTACTACTACTATGACCTAATACACTTCAGATCCAACTCTATGCTCTGACCATGCCTTCACATCTTCGATCTATCTTCTATTACCTTCTTTACACTTAGAGCCTCACTCTATTTATACAATCCCATGGTCCACGGACCATGGGTAGGCCAACACAACTTTACATTAAATTACAATTCTTAGGGCAGACAGCCCTATGACTCATCCTAGACTTTCGCATTCCACACCTGTACTTCGCAGAGTTCTACACCATCTTTGACCAGAACTTGGGCATTGAGCCCCAAAACCTACTGCAAGGGATCCCATGCCCAATAGGCCCCCAACACAATCATCGTGACTCGTCCCGAGTCACTGTGCAGCGATCTTGGCATGGAGCCCTTTGAACTGGGCCTGTGCTGCGCAAAGGTCCTCTGTGCACTATTTTTTCGTCTGCTGGATCTACTCGACTCTTTCGGCTGAATGCTCACTGTCAGGTGCAAAGCCTTGTTATGAATCATGCATCACTTTCATTTGTGCGATCTTTCCTTTGATGTCAGCAATGATGAGGAAGGCCTCATCAATCCAAGGCTGGACACGCGCTTTAAGTACGGCCTCCTTCTAGCGTGTGGCATCCACCTGTTCCTTCAATGCCTTCGCTTATTGTAGCTTTGCTAGCCATTGGGTTAGGACCACTATCTGCGTTGTTCCACGCACATTGTCATATTATACTTGAAGCTCCCATGCCTCGGTTTCCAGGCGCTGTATAGTGGGGTCCTCTTGTAAGGAAGTGAGGACAAAGAAGGATTCTTCCAACATAGTTGTACAGATATGCATTTCCTGTCATATTTCCTCCAGCCCTTTTTGGATAACGCCAGCGCGTTGTTCCTTAACTTTTGAGGGTGTGGATGACTATGCCTTTAATCACAGTTCGGAAACCTGAAGGTTGAGGTACAATTGTATTCTCATTGCTTCCTCCTTTGCCTCGCAGAATCCACTAGCCAATTTGTGAATCTGCACTCCTACTAGTAGGTCTGTTGCAATTTCTAGCTCTGGAGCACAGTGACATGCTTCCTCTACTATCTGATCCAGCTAGTGAGTCCGTGCTAGCACTTCATCGCGTTGTAGACTAAACTGCTCGATGTTGATTCGTTGTCCGCTGAGTGTTTGTACTGCGCGTCCTTCCCTAGCACGGAGTTCTATTGTCACGCTGCCCTATAGCTGGTATAACGTATCCCGCAGTAGGGTAGCCAAGTTTAGGCCCAGTACATTAATCTGGTCCACCGTAGCTCTATCCTTTGTGTTGTCCATTGTCAGTGCTCCGTTTGGCAACAAGACGGTGTTAGTCATCTTGGCTTGCAGCAACTGCTCCATTGTCGATGTACCAATGGCACCATATGCAACTACCATTCCCTCTTGAGGGGGCCACACCTGAAGTTCCTGCAGTTGCACCCTAAGGGCCCCCAACACATTCTGCTACTCCGTCATCGCTTCCTAGAGTGCTTCCCTGGTGGCCTCATGAACTATGTAGCCGACGTCATATAAGTCACCCTCTATCAGTGTAATGGGTTCACCATCTAGTTTGGAAGCCTTTGGTCTTCTTCCACGGGCCTGTTCGTTTTGTACCGCGCAACCATTTCAGCTGTGTAGATGTCATAGTTGGGTCTGCACCTTTCACCATGCCCTCTATCCCCGGTGTCGTGGTCAGGTCCGGGCCACCTTCCTCCTGCGTTGTGGTGGCCCCTGTTGCCGGCCTTGCTGCTACTTTTTCGACACCCTTGGTCTGCTCTGCGGCGCCCTTCGCTACCTCATGGAAAGCCCTTACCTCCTTGGTCAACTGCTCGTTGCACTTCTGCTGTGCCAGCAGCTTGGCGGCATCCTTCTGTTTTTGTACCATTGTCTTACCGCGCACCGCCAGATCCAGAGGGAGCCACTCGGGTGGCCATGAGTCGAGCACAGCGAAGATGGCATCATCAATTGCGATGAAAGGAAGTTTGGTCCATTTCTACATCAGATCCTTACGCGCCTTGATATTCACATTGTACATATCCACCTTGAAGTCTGCAACGCTCCACAAACTGTTGTACATTGTGGGAGATAGGTGCAGTCTTTTATTGATCCACATTAGGATGCTCGCCTCCATGAGCACCTAGAAGATCTTGGTCTCGCGGATCCTTGTGGCATCCTTCGTTGCCCAGAGCGATGCATATTTTGCTGCCTCTGGCAAGTCCTATTCAAGAGGAGGGAACTCACTGTCTTCGAGCAATTCCCTATCACCAATAAGATATACAAGAGCAACCACGTGTAGTGGAAGGTCTTGCCCTACTCTTGAGCTTCTTTGTAGTTGGTTAGTAATTCTTCACAGAGGAATTCGGCCCAGTTGAATTGGACCCCCTCCGAGCATTGTTTGACCAACACGACGACCATCGCTGGTACCTCGTTGCCGCGACATCTTCTCATCACCTTCCCAGCCAGCAGTTGGGCGGCTACACGCACCCCTTTGTCTTGAATGCTACTAATTACGTAGTCTCTCTGCTTCTTTTCCAACTTGTATTTCTTCTTCATGGCCTCTGGGAGTGCCAAATCTCTACTTTTGCCAGCTATTTTCGTGGGGTCCCTTCTCGTACAGGGAAGCCAAGAAATCTTGTGAATAAGCTCTGCCGTGATGGGAATAGGCTCTTCCAGCCACAAGTACCCATCATGCACTAGGCAAAGCATTTGCCTAATGATAAAGATCGTGATTAGTGCCTGGTGAAAGTGCGAAATCCATAATAGGTGGAGTAGCCCAGCCTTCTCCACACCGTGCAGCCATTTCTGCGGCTCTAATGCTATAACTGTCCATCCTTGCTTTGTTTCATGAGGTTGCTAATCTCCAAATGTGGGAGCTTTTCGCTATCCACGAGGTCCCAATATTCAAATTTCATCGTGGGCATGCAGCCCAGGACCGAACCTTCAAACATAATTCCATCTGGGGGGAGCGGGGTTTGGAGTGAGCTCTTAACGACATCCAAATCCTTAGGTACTTTTGCTTTCCCTTTCCACGGAGGGACATACTTGGGCAGGTTTGCAGCAGCAATCACCGACTGGATGTCTCCTTCCATTTCTTTGTCTGCCTCAATCTCTTCTACGAAAGCCTGGAGGTCCTCTTCCTCATCATCTGTCTCAAGATTAACAGTCTTGCCCTTGTCTTCCATAGAAATTTTACCAAACCATGGATTTCACAGGGACATGCGGATAGGTCCCGCTGCTTGTGGATCCGTTTTGGGCCTCGACGTCTGAGGCGATTTTGGAATTTCTAGTGCATCCCCCATCTGTAGCATAGGTCTTTCTGCGAATTACTCGATGGTACTTTCGATAAAACGGACACCTCTTCTGGTAGTTGTCATCTTTCTCGAGTTGTCTATAGTTGTTCACGACTTGGGAGGCTCAAACACCCCTTGGCGCTCAACACTGTGGGCTCTCTGTAACAACTCAAATCTCAAACAAACAAGTGTGGTCTCGTGGCCAACCTTGGTAGTTTTATAGCATCTTTCGAATTTGAATTTGACCATCCCCCCATGTTTGAGTCATTAATGCATTTTTGGTGGTAGATCGTCCCAAATCTAATTCTAACTTCGTGTCTTAATTGCCCGCCACCTGCTCCTCTTTGTCTTAAATTGGATATCTTGTCATGAACAGTGACACCAACGGTGACCTCCTAGCCTACCCGCTGTTGAGTGATAAAAGGTGTCTTTTTAAATCCTAATTATCTTCACATTAATTGTCAACCCAGGGACGATTTTTTATTTCAAGAGTGTACTCAGTCTAAGGCGGTCACTTCCTCAAGAGTAATGTTTTGCAGTATAGTGCTTAAAATGCAAAAGAAAATGAATGTTGGAAACAAAATCTAATCGAAACAGTAAGAAATTGAAATTTTCTGTAACTAAATCATTTACTCAAACAATCATCAATCGAGGACTTAGTAATGATAATTCTCTCCCCCGTAAACTGATGCAAATGAAAATCAATCATAGGCAAGATCTCCAATCTGAGAACTTAGACAATGGTATTCAGTGTCCTTTACAGTTGTTGATCTTTCAATCCACACTAAACAAAATAACTGGAAATGGAAATTCAATTGGAAATGCTCACTAAAACACACTTGCTGCAATATCACTTAAAAGGTGAAATCAAATCCTTGCATGAAAGAGATAACAACAAAGCCTATTTGAACAACAACACTAAATTAATGGAAATGAACAACAAAGCTAAATTAATGGAAATGAATAGCGATATGAAATATAACGGAACAGTAAAGCTAATTAAGTGGAAACACACGACGACTATAAATTAAACTGAATCAGTAATCTTATACTAGTAGAATGAACATTAACCACAAGTATAATAGAAATGGCAATCGCAGTTATAATTGAACGGTAATTAAGTGAACAGCAATCGCAGTTGTAAGTGAACTGTAGTTAAATGAACAACAATCGCAACTGTAAATGAAAAGCAGAATCTGAATTAGACAACGCAATATTATATCAGAATTAACAACATGACATTGTAGGTTATAAGTAATAATCTTGCTATCAACGCAATCCAATCACGATTTTGATATAACAAGTCAATTCAACGAAATGTTCAGAAACAGAAGATTACTGAATAAAACAAATTAAAGAAATGAAAAGGAAATCAAACCATCACACGGAACTGTAAAATAATGATACAAGAAGCAAGCAGATCCACCAGGGTCAGGCCCTTAGCCGCCAGTGAAGCACCGTCGAACTTACTCCAGTATCAAAAATTAGAACAACAACTCTTTTATTTATTAATCATCAAACTGTGAAATCATTACAACAGCAAAAGCCTTGAGAATTACAATGGTAATGCAATAGTCCCCCTTTCCTCCTATCCTATCCTATCCTATCTCTAATAATCCCTAACTTAATCTCTCATAATCTATCCCATCATGAATCATGAATCCACAATTCCCCTTCTCTGATCTTTGTTCTCATTTAAATACACAGAGAGCATAGAGAAGTTACAACAGATATGATTACAATATGATTTCTATTACAAAATTGGATTGTTCTCAATAAATTGATAAGAAAGATCATATCCGAAATATCTTTCCATCAATCATTCAACAGGAACAGGTCGAATTTGGCATTGCAACTGGGATAATTTGGAAAACGACCAAAACAGCGAATCTGAGAAAAACGTCTTCAAAGAACCTTCCGTTTCTCCTAGTACGAGCTGAATTTGGGAAAACTGCTCATCAAAAAACTAATTTGGTCCGTTCTGAACAAAACCCATGTTTCATAGTTTCCAGATTCTTCTCCATTTTCCCAAACCGTTCAATAAAAAATTGTCACTTCTTATTCCAGCGAATTTCTAAGTTGGCACATTTAATGATCAAATCTTCAATCTGGAAAATATCTTTGGAAGCTAAAATGGTGAAAAAAATTATTATTAAACCATCATTGATAAAAAAATTCATAGTAATCAATTTATTAAAAATAAAGGAGAAGAAATAATATTTATCCATAAGAGCATAAATAATTATAAAATAGAATTATATGATAAATTATGATAAATGACGTGATGAAGAATGGTAGAAATGGATGAAATAGGTGTTTAAAAGTGATAATAATAATGACATATTAGCGGCCCAACACCCGCGTGGTAGAACAGCCCCTTATGCGCAGGCGCGACACTTGTGACATACTGCTCCTGCGCGCAACCTTCTTATTGCGCAGCTCCCCCACAGAATCATTTATAACCCACGCTCTCTTTCAACTGCTCGAAGCACTGAGATTGTGCTCCCTACAACTACTCAGGAGGTCGCACCACTTGGGCGAGACTTCAATTCACCTTCCAGCCTAGCCCGTGGGCATTCCTCAATTATCCTTGCGACAGTCAGCACCGCGTGGTCTTCCTTATGCGGTGCACTCCCCTGGTTACTTTTTTTGGCAAGGTGTGGTCACAGCCATGGTAGTAGAGTCACAAATTCTCGGTGACAATTTCTAATGCAGTAGTATGGTTGTCCATCTCTCATCCTGTCCTTCTTGGTTTTTCGACAAGACATGCTTGCGCAATGTCATTTTCCATTTTTTTGATCTCCACGTCCATTAATATGCTTTTCTTCCTCATTCGTACCCGATCTTTCTTCGAGTTCACAAAGCTTAAGGTTCCCTTGTCGAATGGCTTCCTAAATCCGCATATGTTCACCCTCACATAGTTGCATAATTCCTTCATCCGGGTCCTCGCGTACTGTCTCAACTGTGAGAGCTATTGCGTGAGGATTCCTTTTCTCCAAAATTATGGTCTCGACTTTGCTCCTCAACCTCGAAATCATCTCCACACTCAGGTTTTTACACATGGCCCTATAGGCCCATCAAACCACTGGTACCTGTAGGTCCCAATCAGTTCGTCTCGCCTGGTGAACCCTATTCAAGACTCTGCATACCTTCTCGAACACTTCTACGTGGAACGCTTGTGGTGCGCATTGCCTTTCCTGCTGCTGTGTCCTGTCCTGATTTTCAACCCTAAATTTGGGGTGTGCATGGGTGGGCTGCATAGCACATGTCTATACCCATCGAGACAGGTGGGCACGCGATTTGATCCATCCCTGCTGATCGACTCTTGTTCGAAGCTGGCGGCTTCCAAATTGTAGGCGCATCATCCTTCTACATCCATGCCAATCCTCAAAATTTCCTTGATGTGTACCCCACCATCACGTGGGTGTTGCGTGTAGTTCCCACTTCAACACATCGAACCACTACTATTCGGGTACCGTGCTTTCAAATTTGCTTAGGAATTCGTCCACCGCTGTCAATCCATCATATGTCGGCAGCTCTCTTGCCTCTGTCATTACGCATCGCAGTGATCTAACCATCATGTTGCAGTTCAGCGTTGTCACTTCATGCAATCGATTCTGCCATTGCTCTACTTCTTCATCTGAATCCGAAGTGCAAGAGCTTTCACGCTCCCACGAGATCCTCCCATCTGCAGTTGGATTCACCCAATCCTGGTCTCGTGCATTTATCTTGTAAATACAATCCAGCTAATCGTCGCTATCATCGTCGTGCACGGGTTCAGTGTAGCGTGCCCCTTCGGCTGGGTCTAGTGGGACTACTACACGTAGCGATTTTTTCTCAAAGATCAGTTTGCACTTCTTCAAGTTGATGACTTCATTCATATCGATGGCCCAGTCTATTCCTAACAGTGAGGGATAGGGATTGCTGTCATTGGCAATCTCTATTACCTCAAAATCTACCTATGCGCTCACGCCTTCAATATCAACTGTCGCTCCTTGATACCTCCCCATGGGTAAAATATTCTGTTGGTTCGCCATTCGCAATTGAATAGGGGAATATTGTAATGCGGGCCTGCCTATGCGTTCCCAGGTTTGCTTCGGTAACACATTCGCGTCTGAACCCAGATCTAGGATTACCTGATCCATTTCATACTAACCAATCTGTGAAATCAGCCTCATTTCCCTTGCAGTGCGCAATGCATGCTTCCCTAATTTCCGGACTACGCGCGGTTCTCTTGACCCTGTGCACTTGGTAATCAGCTCATGTAGTCCTTTAACTGCCTTGTTATCGCACAATAATTTCATGCATGTCTCCAGAAAGGTAGTGAGCATTGAAGGATCCATTCCTAGCTCCGATTGATCCTTACTACCTGAAGTGGAGGCCTCCGTGAAGCTCTTCTTAGCTTCCATGAATGTCTCCTTTGCGTGTTCTAAGTCAAACTCGGGTTCCTTTGTAGGAGCCTTGCGAACCCACATATCTTCCTCCAACTGCTTCCCCTTATCCTCACCCGTGATCACACTGCGTCTAAGCATCATGTTTACATTCGGGTCTTCTACGCGTGGCCCAGACCTCATCATTTGTATATTCTGAGTTGGAGGATGTTGGAATACCCCTTTTTCGTGTGTCTGTGTGATCAACGTAGGACAATCTATTGTTTCATGATCAAACTGAGCACAATACGGATAGGATATCCTTGTCGGGTTGGTATAATCACGTGCAAAGTGCCCTGGTCCTCCACAATTATAACAAATTAATTGTCTGCGGCCCCTTCTTGGTCCCATTCCTCCTCATCCTCGACCTCGCCCTTGAAATCCAGCACGCACCATCCCTGCAATTGGGTTGAGGGCTCACGTTTCTGTCTACATTCTATAAGCTGGGGTCCGATGCATCATTAGCTCGTAGCTGCGGCAAGTGCACTCATCGTGGCCTACCAACCTGCATAAATTACAAAACAATTGTTGGGATGTCTATGTATACTTCTATAGCAAATGACAATTATCTATTGCGTGTTTCCCTCCTATCTAGCAGATCATGCACCATAACGTAGGTGTCGCACTCGGCCCTGCCTATGCCTCCGATCTCAATGGTATTGGCCCTCCTCCTGCCAAGTAGTTTGCAAACACTAGACAGTGATCCTTGTCATGGCCTTGGCCTTTGCATTTTATGCACCATACTTATTCACGCGCCTCTAGCCGCGGTGCCCTATCTTGCTTCAAACTTTGCATTTCCAGGCATAGATTTTGTAGTTGCACGTGGATTTTTGAACTCCCAATCGAGGGTCTTGTATCGGGGTCTCATGCAACCTCATCGCCATTTCCAACACTTCGACCTGGGTGGAAAGTTTCTGTTGTGACAACGTCGTCCTCAACTATGGTGTCATAGATGCTACAAACCATGCATGATGCTGTCCATCTGTCAACGTCATATTGGCTTCGCAGATCATACTCTTCAGCCGTTGATCCAGATCCCAAGGAGTCTTGCCCGGGAGCATCACGATTTCTTTAGCCTATTTCTGACTTTAGCCTGCTAAATTATTTGTTCAGCGCGGTCTTGATCTCTGCTATCCCTATGTTTGGGTGGTTGCTAGAGCACTTGATATACCATGTTAACGTGCGATCCTGCAGCATGCTCACCAATGTAGCCTTCTTAATGTTGTCATCCGTGACACCTTGTGCTTCCCATACTGCTCTTACCACGAACCAGAATTGGTCTAGATCTTCATTTCGTACCCCTCTGAATATTGGTAGTTTGATCGTGCTCACCATACTGAACTATGGAGGTGGTGGTGGAGTGGGTGGAGATGGAGGTGGGGGAGGTGAAGCGGGTGGTGGTGTGTGCTGGAGAGGTAAATCCCCTCTGCGGACAGAGGCAATCCCACTAGCCCAAAATGGGTCTAGAAACAATCAAACAATACTATCATGCAGGCTCCTAATTGCAAATTAAAGGTGGATTATGAGAACCTACTTGGATTCCAACGCTAGTGTTGTAGGAGAGCTGACGCTCCCGTTCCTTTGCTCCGGTCGGTCACGATCCTCACGATCTTCGTGAATGGACACCTGCACATGCAAAGAACGATACAAATACAAGCATAAAATCCAATAGATGCAATTATATATCGGTCAGAAAAGATATAATTCAATCATCATTATAATGAACAGCAAGAATGGAACCATAATGATAGTCATCTACTATTGATAATCAACAAAGGAGTATACAACCGAAGTTCTGACGTCAAATCCTCCTTTGGCTGGGTGATCAGCTACACATGTCTTGCAAAGCTTGTCGGGATCAGGAACAAGCCTCTCTCTCTCTTTGACTATGAATGCAAAGAAGACTCAACAACAATCTCTCAGACTTCTGACAGTATCATTCTCCCTCTACTCAAAACTAGCTTGTCAAATGCACCAGAACAAGCTTTTATAGATGGAGGAGGAGGAAGAGATACAATGAATCCAGACATTCATGGGATAAGCATTATCCTCGAAAAGCTATTGTGGATGATGATTCTCGACGTCCATGAGATTGACATTATCCCTGAAAAGCCACATGAGTCGAAAGGAAAAAACTCTCAGGCGTGCATTTGTTAACAAACTTTTCCAAACTTGGTTGGCACGGGTAAGACTCTGAGACAGAGCGCCAATGAGCGCGCCCTCTTTGGTGAATTTCCTTCATTGGCACGGGTGATACACTATGGATCTGTGCTAATGGAAAAAGGGGACTTTTTAAGGATATTTTGCAGGAGATGTCTTCAAGGCATATGAAGTCCATACTTAGGGGAACATAATGCAAGTGTTTTCAAGTTATGTCACTGCTCACAAGTCTCGGAATGAGTCCTCCAAAGTGCGGGAAAGGGGTAACAGGGACGGTGACTGTTATAGACATTTTTGTGGCTTACAACATTGAGCATGAAATGTCCATAATCCAAGGGATCCAAAGTCCCTAAAAGAGTTGTTCCTACCCCTAAAGGAACAAGGTCAACAAAAGACAGCTTCTCCCAGAAGTTCTCCACCAAAAACAACTCAGAAATGGTCAAATTAGGATCAATTCAGTGGCTCCACTAGCTACCTGCGTTGAAATGCAGAGGTTACACTGGCTAGGTGCACCGCAACGCAGGTAGAAGCACTACCAGGGTGCGCTGAGCGGGAAATGACAAATGGCAAGTTCATTCAACGAGGTGGAAAGACCTTGGAAGCTTCCAGAATCTTCCTCAATGACACTTGCCTCAATGAATTCGACCAAGTGATGAGTAAGAGGTTCTCAACCTCCAAGTGGAAGCAAGAACTGACAGAGAGAAGCCACAAGTCAAAACATAAGCTGACTCATCCTCTCTGCTTACATCTATATATGGATCTCTCACCCAGAGGTTCAGGAGGCTGGAATTTTGTACTTTGCAGAGAATTGTTGTTGGTTTGTGATTGAGATTAGTACATTGGGTGATTTATGCTTTGTTGGAGGAGAGGAAGGGATTCCTTTGCTGGGAGGTAGATGCTGGATCGAGACTCACTTGGTTGTATCTCCTCTTGAACCTTGTTATCATATCAATAAAGCTATTTGGGTTTCTCCTATATGCTTGTATTTCAATGATGTTTTGTTATATTTGCATATTTAGTTTATATCTGATCCTAAACTAGTTATGAATGTGAATCTGTGTCTTTTGTGTAGTTTTCCTCTCTTGTGATCTTGCAGGAACTGGGTGAAGCTGGACCAGTGAAAGAGCAGGAAGTGGGAAGCGAACAAAAGAGAGAGTGATTGGATCGACAAACTAGCGGAAGACACCGGTTAGTTACATCCTTCTTTCTCTATTTACATCTCATAAAGAAGAATACTCAGATAGTTTTCCTTGTTTGTTGCTAAGGCACTATCACCTCTTAGAGTGGGATAGGGGCATTCCGAATTGGATACTTTTCCCAACAACAAAATGGCGACTCCACTGGGGAGAGTATCTTGTTAGTTTATTTGTGTTTCTATTGCTATTCATTTCATAAACTCAAGAGTGCCGAATCGAACTGCATTTGCCATTTTCAAATGCAAAGTAGAGATCAGCTACTCTAGTCCATTCGCTGGGCCTGTTTATGATCTGAACAGCTGATCCACAAGTGCTCTAACGACCCTTTGTGATAGATCTTAGTCCTCCTATAAATCATCCTTCTAATTGTACCTAATTGATAGCTTTTATCCGGCCAAAAACTGTAGATTAAACTGCAAACCGTGACCCAGAACCCAGAAACAACTCTCGTTTCTGCTTCAGCGCACACTCTGTGAAGAGGTTCTGCATTTCAATGCAGGTCCCGTGAAGGCTACCTGCGCTGAAACTCAGTTTCTCTGTGTTGAGGGTGCGCTGATCAGTCTTTGCTTTGTGCAGCTGTGGTTCCCTGCTTCCTTTTGCTCAGTTTTATCTCTGTTTTTTGCAGCCTGTTATCAGCCAGTGTACCTATCTGAAACCCCTTTTCTTTGCCTCAATTCTGCCTCAGTTGTATAAAGAAACTATATTTGTTCTTTGTGTATTTGTTACATCATTTGCAGTTTCCCATTACAAAAGTAAACTAGTCATACTGTCGCCCTTAGATCTAGACCTGTCGTAAGTGTCGTTTTGATCTTAGGAGTGAGTTTGTTTGCTGTTCACAGTTGATTACGCTTTTACTTTTGTCTTTTGGTTTGAATTTATGCATTTCAAGTGTCGAAACAAGTAAATCATAAAGTGTCGTAATCGTCTTTTTGATTTCGAAAAAGGAACTTGTTTGTGTTTTTCACTTGAAATCGAATTCAAATTTGTACAACAACTTTCTTTTTAGGCATCAATATTAAGAAAGTGAAAACAAATACATGCATATGTGCATTTGCATTTTGACAGTTTGTATGTTGATTTAGGGAAAAGTGCATTACTGTGTGCTCTATGCTCTTTGAGAAAAGATGGTGTCTTTCTTTTCCCCTTGTAGCTAGGATTTTCATTGTTGAAAAGATATAAAAGCTTGCTTATCATCTTTAGACTGCATTTAGGAATTGTATCATACATCTCGTGGTGATCCAAAAAGGCAAACTTCTAAGAAAGATCAACCTAAAATAAATTGAATGAACTTAACAACGCTTTGTAACATAACGCACAACATAGAGGTCTAGGCTAGATACGTGTTCCGGCGTCGTAAAACCTGGTCACTGGTCGCCTCGCTGATGGTTGGGTGATTCCTCCTGAGAGACGATAAGTGCCAGTACGGATTGTGCTCCCACGTACCGTCGCGTATATATTGGGAGACCCCTATAGGAATATAACCTTTATCCATAGGAAGCCGTGTCGGCCGCCCTACTGATCGCAATGCACTGAACACAGCATTCAGGAAGATTGACCGCTCGTACCCTAAAAAGTATTCTGCAGTTTTGCGAAAAGTTTGGCACACCCTCTACCTAGAACTCCAAAGCAGTTCCTTTTGGCCTTTTTCAACTCTATAACAGAAAAAGTCCATCCGAGCACTTGTCACTTCGGGCTCGTTAAAACATCGAAGGAGACTAGAGTCATCTTTAGCTTTTTCTCGACTCTTTAAAATTGAAAAAGCAAGTTGTGTCTAAGCGTCGTTAAAATTTATTTTAAACGGAACAATCACCCCTTTTTTCCTGCGTTAATCTTTAGGTTGAGAAAATGGAGCCCACCAACCAAGGAATTCCCCTTGGTGGAAATCCTAGTCCCTTCTCCTCTTGGGGAGATGTTGGTGCGCCCCATATGGCCACATTGTCGCTTCCAGGACTGACAATTGGCCTGCCGGTCTGGCTCTTCTCAACCAATGTCGTTCAGAACACCACTATTCCTGAACAGTCGAATCAACAATTAGACGAGTCCAGAATTTCCCACCAACCTTCTACTTCATATAATTCTTCCTCTCTTCCTTCCTCTTCGCGTGACGGAACTGGTAAAACTAAAAACCAAGTTCCTAAGGAGAAGAAGGAAAAGAAGAAGAAAGAGAAAAAGAAGAAGGAGCCAAAGGCAAATAAGGGAAAACAAGTGTCGTCTGATGAAAATCCACACACAGCACTGACCAGGCCTAAATCGCCATGTGTCATCTGCAAGGGAGACCACTTTCACAGAGATTGTCCCTGCATCCCTCGGATACTAAGGGACTGGTCTCCCCGTTTGCACAATCCGGTGTCGTCAACCTCTGATAGTCATGTTGAAAGTACACCGTCAACTAGCGAAAGTGAAGTTCTAGGATAGAAAGGGAGGGCTAGACCTCCCTGTAGACTCTGCGAAGGAAACCATGCCCTCCACCGTTGTCCCTTCTTAGACGAGGCTAAAAGAGTCTTGGAAGATCGTCCGGTTTCACCGTTACGACTTCCTCCTGGATATAAAAAACTCTTGCCAAGTCCTTCGTTAGTTGAAAATCCAGCTGGCCCGCTCAAGTGGTCAGCTGAAGCATCTATCATTGAGGATAAACCGACTGAATCCATACCCGACGAAAGTCAAAAGGTCGAGGCGGCAGTTGACCTGGTCTTGCCTTCAGAGGATTTATCTTCGAATGATACAGTCACTGAAGAGGATAAGGATGACACCATCCAGATTCTTTTCATCAACACAGACTCTGACGAACACGGGGGCAATGTACCCATTCCTTTATCGCAGGAAGGAAGTTCGTCAGAGCGATATCCAGCTGTCTACTTGGTCCCACCACCAAGCAACCTGGTTGTGTCCTTCGACTGGAACCAACTAGGCAGACCCCGCTTGCCAGCCAGCATACCATTCAGAATTATCGTTCAAATATACAGAATGGTTATGGCTGGCACCATCATCGATGAGGGGGCATCTGTGAGTATCCTTTCCTCTATTTCTTGGAAAGCACTTGGTTCGCCAGCGCTTTTGCCTGAAATGAGAAATCTGACAGGATTCGATAAAGGAACCAGTTGACCTTTAGGGATCCTCCCCAATGTGCCTATCACATTGAAAGGGAAGACCGTTCAAATGAACGTGATGGTCATTCAAGGACCCTTGGATTATAACCTACTCCTTGGACGAGACTATATATATTGCATGGGAGCCATCGTCTCCTCACTCTTTAGAGTAATGTGTTTTCCGCACGAAGGAAGAGTGGTCAAGCTCGTGGACCAGCTTTCATTTCCCGGATCACGCATCGCAAATAGTCACATACCATCCCTAAATGGTCTCTTCACACAAGAAATGTCTCAACCCACGGTCCGTCCTCCCGATGAGCGCGAGTGATTCGAAAAGATATGACTGGAACCCAGGGGGCATGCGTCCTGGTCTGCTTCGGCAGGAAAACTTTGGGTATAGGGTAGGTTTCCGCGGGAGAATATGACTAGTCCGTACCCCGTCCGTGATTGGAAGAGGGGTTGTTCTAGAATAAGATTCTTTTGTCAAAGTTATGTGGGTTGGCAGAGCTAAGTCACTCACCTTTGTCTGCTTCGGTAGGCATCGCCGAAGAAGTGTTTTGTTTGCACCGCGAATAGAACAATCTTTGGGTAACCTGTAAGAGGTAGTACCCTTCCTGATAAAACGAATGTTTTGTCAGCTCGAATAAAGGGTGACCCTTCCTGATAAAACAAATGTTTTGTCAGCTCGAATAGAGGGAGACCTCGAAACTCTGTTTTATACCTGGGGGCATGCAAACCTTTTGGAATGCAAGCAAGGGGCGGCTATTTATTTTTTAAATTTTTAGGTCCTCCCTTTAAACCTGTAGGTCTAACCCTTTAAACTCGTAGGATTAGTCGTTTCCGAACTTGCATAAAGAAAGGATGTGGGGCAAAAATCTAAAAGTTGCCGTTTTTATATGAGACATTCTTATCATATGACTGGATAATCGAGAAGTTTTAGCGTATAGTTCATGCTTGTTAAAAAATAAACATAAAATCGAGCAGTTTTATCACATAGTTCATGCTCGTTAAAAAATAAACATAAGATCGAGCAAGTGTTTCAATTTGCATTTAAGCTCGTTAAAAAATGAACTACCCGGTAAATAACCACTGCGAATGTAGAGTTATTAGCCATTAAAGCCTTGGTCGTGTTTGCACCGTCACCTCCACTTTTCCATTGGCCGATCATTCACCTCCATTTGATTTTTTACCCTTTTTGAGGAACAGCTGCGAAGAGTGATTTCACTAGCCATCCTTGTGACACTGCCGTGATTGGAAAATTCCAACCCTTACCTGGAATCAGCTGCTAACCCGTTTCATCACTTGTTCCTCAAAAGATGAGTCTTCTTTAAGCTCTTTTCATCTGACTCGTAAAATATGAAAAGATTGCCGAGTTTTGGCCTTCCAGCTCGTTAAAGCGACCGGAAGTGCTATCCCTCCTCTAGATTTTAATCTTTTTGGACCGGAGGGATTATTGCACAAAAAGATCGAGTGCTTGTTTTGTTCGGCTCATTAAAACTATCGAAAATCCATCCCTTCTGTATTGTTTTATACTTTTTCGGACTTAAGGGATTAGATGACGAAAAAGGACTTTCGGAGTTAACTTTACGTACCTTTTCAGACTCTCTAAAATTGAAAAGGACCGAGTTATCTTTGTCGTTAGACTCGTTAAAAGCATTAATAGCGAAAAACTTGTCTTGAGACGAGAACGAGTTTCACTATCGCTAGGCTCATTAAAACATAGCGATGGGTTTGCCCAAAGGGAAAATTATAGAACAATCATATGTTATCCTCCTCAAGCTTGACAAAAATAAAGAGGTACTGGTCAGAAATGACTGGGGAAAAATTGGGAGAAACTCAAAGAACTTTTATTGGTAGCAAGTCGCTCTTGAACATGACACTTCCACTCCGTGCCTGAGTCGGGTTGGGTTGTTTCATTCACCGGTCACATCACCATGGTCTCGCCAATACCATCCACCTTTGGGGTAAATGCTACCGATCCATCACACAAGTGTCGCCGATATGTTCAAGAGAAGTCATCCAGAGAAGTCAACCGTGTCCCATCCACTACCATACATTATCCTTCATCCTTTCATGACCGCCACCCTGAACCATATATCATCAGATTGTTTTCACCTCCATCAAAATCATTTGCTCCGTTCCATGTCACCGATGTGGGATACATTAAGGCCCTCCTTTGACGGATCGCTTCTTGTCGACATCAGCTCATTATCCAAGAAGTTGATCTAGGAACACCCCCTTCAGTACTTTGAAGCTTGCATGCCTCAATGGCAAGTTTCTCACTTCCGGCGACAGGTATACATCAATGACCTTCGACCGAAAGATTTTGCGTGGTGTTCGACGCCAAGTCCTTTATTCACACCATGTGAATTGTACTGCAGTACCTTGAGGGTCATTATCATTATCGGTGATTCCTCTCGCGCTTGTCAACAGTTTACATCATTGACTGGTAATCAAGCGATGTCTTTCCATGTTCGACTTTAGAACATTTCTCACATGGATCGACTTGTACTTAGAGTGAAGATCGAACGAGATTGAAGACCCCGGATCTAGTTTCATCCATCCAGGTTGCGATATATATTTAGGAAAAATAAAGACATTGACATGTACAGTATTGCAGCAGATAATCATCCTACCAAAAGGATGATGATTTCATCAAAATCGTCAGTCTACCATCAGACGATTGTCTGTTCTATGTACAGAAAAATGAATTTATAAAGCTGAGCATGGGAATGCCCGCCTCAGCTAGATCATGAAAGCAGTATGAAAAATAATGTATTGTATTGTATCTTATTACAGGTCTCCTCCCAGCATTGGAAAAACTTCGGATCCTCCTAATAAATCATTTCACCCGATAAACGACCTCTTACTTTAGGGGGCAACTGTTATAGACATTTTTGTGGCTTACAGCATTGAGCATGAAATTTCCATAATCCAAGGGATCCAAAGTCCCTAAAAGAGTTGTTCCTACCCCTAAAGGAACAAGGTCAACAAAAGACAGCTTCTCCCAGAAGTTCTCCACCAAAAACAACTCAGAAATGGTCAAATCAGGATCAATTCAATGGCTCCACTAGCTACCTGCGTTGAAATGCAGAGGTTACACTAGCTAGGTGCACTGCAACGCAGGTAGAAGCACTACCAGGGTGCGCTGAGCGGGAAATGACAAATGGCAAGTTCATTCAACGAGGTGGAAAGACCCTGGAAGCTTCCAGAATCTTCCTCAATGACACTTGCCTCAATGAATTTGACCAAGTGATGAGTAAGAGGTTCTCAACCTCCAAGTGGAAGCAAGAACTAACAGAGAGAAGCCACAAGTCAAAACATAAGCTGACTCATCTTCTCTGCTTACATCTATATATGGATCTCTCACCTAGAGGTTCAGGAGGCTGGAATTTTGTACTTTGCAGAGAATTTCTATTGGTTTGTGATTGAGATTAGTACATTGGGTGATTTATTCTTTGTTGGAGGAGAGGAAGGGATTCCTTTGCTGGGAGGTAGATGCTGGATCGGGACTCACTTGGTCGTATCTCCTCTTGAACCTTGTTATCATATCAATAAAGCTATTTGAGTTTCTCCTATATGCTTGTATTTCAATGATGTTTTGTTATATTTGCATATTTAGTTTATATCTGATCCTAAACTAGTTATGAATGTGAATCTATGTCTTTTGTGTAGTTTTCCTCTCTTGTGATCTTGCAGGAACTGGGTGAAGCTGGACCAGTGAAAGAGCAAGCAGCGGGAAGTGGACAAAAGAGAGAGTGATTGGATCGACAAACTAGCAGAAGACACCGGTTAGTTACATCCTTCTTTCTCTATTTACATCTCATAAAGAAGAATACTCAGATAGTTTTCCCTGTTTGTTGCTAAGGCACTATCACCTCTTAGAGTGGGATAGGGGCATTCCGAATTGGATACTTTTCCCAACAACAGTGACCAATGGTGACAAATTACTGTGTAACAGTGTGGGTAGAGGTGGTAACCGTGGAATGCGTTGCCTTATCAAATTGACCACGCTCCTCGAAGAGACCTTAGCAAGCTCTTCCTCGCTCTCTCATGAAGGTGAAATTAAGGGGATGTTTTCTAATTCTTCGCTACTTTTGTAGATCTTTCCACTCCGTGTCTTCCCAACCATTAATGTATTTGCATGACCCTTTTTTCACACAATAGCATCTTAATCCAGGTAGTCAAAGATTTAATATACTTACCTCACGGTCCTTTGAGAAAGCATCGTTCTGCTTCATTGTAGCTCACGGTCGTGTCTACCGCAAACTCAGTGATGAATCCCCTTATTATCCAGTCGAGACAATGGTCCATAGCTCGCACGATCTTGTCCTCTGATGCTTCTGGTCTGCACACTAATTTCGAAGTCCACACTATTGGTTTGTCGAGCCTACACCTTCCCTCACTATCGGCTAAATTTGCAATCCACTCATATAGCTTAGAAGGAAAGGATGCAAATAAAATATCATGGACTTTCATATACATGTAGTGCTCCAACTACTTTTCTTCAGATATTTGCGGAGTTCTATTTTCATGTACCGCAAACTCGTGAATCTTCTTGTCCAACCACTCTTCAATTTCCTTCTCTTTTGGGTTCCAATGGCGCGACATTAGACATCCCTTATGCAAATCCCGGTCCTGTCAACGGAACCATTTGTTGGCTTAGTGGGCCCTAACCCAGGTTCAGAAGTGATTTAGCCAAGCAAATCTCAGTACTACTGGCCCTTTCAGTAATAGTCAGAGCGTGGACTGAGGTCTCACCCGAAGTAGTATGGGAGGGTGCTACAACCAGGTTTCTGCACCCTGGGGATGTCTGATATGAGGTGGTTGGCTTGGGATCCAACTTTTGCACTTGCTGCGCTACGCGCTTCAACAGGCACCCCACACCCTGTGATACTGTCTTTAGGCGCGCGACCCACGTTATTTACCCAAATCTTCCTTACTTAGGCTCTATTAGCTTATTGCTTAGATTATTTACATATATAAACATTCATACAAGTATTTATCAAGTGCGCGAATGTAAATAAACAGAGAAAAGATAATGCATAACATCAAAATATAGATCCACGAACAGATGCACGATATTCCAAATCAAACTTCTCTTTATTAATAATCCTTCTCAAGTACAATCCCAATTACAAACTCGACTCCACCCTGCGCACTCAGCTGCAGGGGTCTGCGCACTTAGCTGCGGACTCTATTAGGCCTCTACGCACTCAGTTGCAGAACCTCTTCCTACTACTACTGTGACTTAATACAAGTAAAATCCAACTCTATGCTCTAACCATGCCTTCGCATCTTCGATCTATCTTTTATTACTTTCTTTACACTTAGGGCCTCACTCTATTTATATAATCCCATGGTCCACAGACCATGGGTAGGCCGACACAACTTTACATTAAATTACAATTCTTAGGGCATGTTATCGCTCAGGTTGTCCTTAAGCTCCGTAAAAGGATACGATCGAGGTAACCACAGACCAACTTTGGACTGGAGGTTCTAGCCAACCTGCAATCAGAGAGGGCTCTCTCTTTATGATTTAGCTTTGTTGAAAAGGATTTTAGGCTAGGTCTTGAGTTCAGAGGGTTTTGTATTGTTTTTGGTGGGAAAATTGATGTTTTCAGGCAGAGAGGCAAGGCATAGTTTGATAGTTTCAAACCATTGGGTGTGGAGTCGAGGAGGGGAACTGCTGGTGCATTTCTTCGGTCACAAGAGAGGTAAAATGGAGCAAGATAACCGAGCATGAAACAATATTTCAGGTTTAAATGATGGGAAGAATGCTAAGTAATGAGAGGCAGTTAAGAATCTCTCAATCAGCTTAACAGATGGAGGTAACAGAGCTCTACCTAGGGGCAGTGAAGAATCCCTAGATAATTGGCCAACACAAGTTAATCGCGGTAAACATGAGCCAGGAGGAATTCATATTCATAACCAATTCAATCAGAGGAAAACACAAAGAAATAGCAGAAATTGAGCATAGAGTGTATTTAAACAAATTCTAAGCTATTCTTTCTTTCTGCTATTTAGATAGTGGTAAACAATAAACAGAGGTAAGATGCACTTATTGCTTCAGGCTGCAGCACAAGAATTCCATCTTCATATCTCCAAAAAGCATTCATTTACAACAGTCAATTTGCTCTCCAAGCTTTCAGCAATCTTTGATTATAGAAAAAACTCAGGTATACAATGCGAGTCTCCAATGAAAATTATCAATCAACCAACCCTTGTAACAATGTAGAGGGCAGTATATATAGGGCAAAACTATCTATAGAGTTCCTTTATTACATCTTGACCTAATTAGGTCTGAAAAAAATATAACTACTTAACCTAATCCTATCCAAAAATAAATGCAAAAAATATCTCGGGCTGCGCTGAGGGCCCGCCGTATCAAAACTAAGTAAATAATGTTATCCTTGGTGGCTTGCTGCAGTGTTTTCTGAAATAAATGTGTATGGGTTTCTACATCTCTGCTGTCTGTCTGCATTTAAAGATTTAACTGTGATTTGAGGGCAAGGATGGGCTCATGCCTCTTGATTTGACTTTCTGGGGGGTTCATCAATGTTCAGGTGCTTCGAGCTCCAAAAACTCTTCGGCTGATACTCTTTGGCTTTTCATCTTCATCTGATACTCTTTGGAAATAAACCGATGTTGTTCTGACGTGTTGGTGGGTCTAATCACAAATTAATGGCCGCTCTTTGGCCTCTATTTCCTTCAAAACTGTTTTCTGCTCCTCTCGGCAAGCTTCGCGAAGAAAAATGGTTCATTCGGCGCCTTCCGGGCTTCCTCGGGGCTGCAGAATGAAAAGATTCCCCACTCTGGCCCAAAAAAATCTAGCGCAAATCGCTCATCAAAAACTGCCTCAGAAACTGATTCCAGGGCTCCGAAATGCAATTTTTTGCCCTTCGCGCCAAAAAGTGTTGATGACGTCAGCAGATGTGACTTCGTACGGCGGGTGACATTAGCGATGACGTCATCATGATGACGTGGTGGGATGACATCAGAGGGTGACGTCATCATGTACGGACGGTGACGTGGCATGTACAGTGGCAGGGTACGGTGGCAGGCGGCCACGTGGCTGGTGACTCGACGGTACGGTGGCAGGAGGCCACGCAGGCGGACGACGTGTCACGGTGATTGGGCCGGGGAGGTGACGCAGGCAGGTGATGTGGGGCTTACGTCACAGGGGAGGGCGGTAAGCGATTTTGGGCGCACCGCCATTAGCGCCTAGGCGGTTTTGGGGGGAGGGGCTCCGCCACACCCCAGAACCTGATGCGTGGCGGGAGTACGGCGGTAATACCGCCCATCTCCCGGACGCTAAAGCTCGGGTGTTTCGAGGATGGGAGGGCCCGTCAGCCGTAGATCTGCGGGGCGGATGATCCAACGGCTGGCGGGGATGGCGAGTCGACGGGGGTATACGGCGGGGAATATGCGCGGGATATTCCAATTTAAATAGCGCGCACAGGTGGGGTTTGAAACTTAGGTTTAGTGGGTTTGGGGGGTAAATACGGGCGTGGGTTAATGTATTTTATGCCCGAAACTTAGGATAAAGGGGCAAAAAGTGGGTTTTTGAGGGTTTTTAGGGCTAGGGAAGAGGTTATTAATCTGGCCAGGTGTCAGATTAATCCCTGTTTAGACACGGATGGGCTAAAAGCAGCCCCAGATGGACTGTTCTTTCCCTGACTTAGAGAGAATATGGCTATATTGCCAGGGAGGGGATATTTACATAGGGGAATTTTATATACAAAGTTTTAGTAGGGGAGGGGGGAAAACTGATAGGGAATTATATACTAGAGTTAGTAGTTAATATGAAGGTGATCAGCAAGCGCTAAGGTCAGGGACCTTAGGCTATTTTGGGGAAAAGAGTTTGAAAAAATAAAATCCTTGAGTGAAGCAGATCTTCACCAAGGCAACTGATATGGATGATGATGAAACTAAGAGGAATCAAGCAGATCTTGACCTCTTTGGGAAATTAGTAAGTGACTTGGGGAATTAGAAGAAGGGGGAGTTAGTTATGTCCACCTTTGAGCTCCCTTGCATGAAAACTTCCTGCACTGTGATCTGTAAAGTTAAAGCACTTTGTAACACAAAATTGATCATAATTTATCATTCTACAACCACACAGCTACCTACCCAACCTACTCTCCTAACATTTTTTCTTCTTTTGAATTGGGTGCACTTAGACTTGCAAACCCAGATTTACAATTTTTCTTTTGAATTTTTCCTATCTAAATCTACACTTATTTCTGCCAGGGCCCAGATTAAACAGTTGGGTCCCTTTGATTCTCTACCTATCTACAGATCTGCCAAGATTAAACTGTTTGGACAGATATCATTCTCTATATTCTAAAACAGGAAATTGAAACCTAGGGAGACCAAGATTAAACTGTTTGGACCTCCCTTAACTGAAAACTCTTCAAAACTGGAACAACTCATCAAAAATGGAATACAGCAGTGCATTTGGACTAAGCATACTTCATGGCACCTCGTGGAAATATGGAACACTGCAGCCTACAAAGTATGACATATTTGGCATGTAAAAATGTCAATCATGAAAAATGATACCCTGTTGCAACAGGAGGCTAACAGTGGCTCCACTTGGGGATGGCCTTCCCTTGTGGAAGGCCAAGAACAACAGGTCAGACTGCCTTGATCTTCTGTGGTTGTTGTAGACTGCAAACACTTCTTTGTTCTGGCTGCTAAAAATATAAACTTTGAACTATGAACAACCTCCTCCTCAACTGAATTACTGTGAAATGTACAGCATCGCCTGCTTTCTTCTGCGTGCTTGATAATTATGTACAACATTGTTTGAGCATTATGCCTCTGAAAACCATGGGCCAAAACTGATGTGTCTTCTCTGACTCTGGTCCTGAACAGTTACTGACCAATTTCTTCTTCCTTGTCAACATTCTTTTGGCCGAAGATTACAATCTGCCACAACTTGCCTTTACCATGATATATTGTGATGTGTCTGTGCTATTCTTCACTGTTGTGTTGAAATTAGTGCAGAGACAGGGCCTTTAAAACTGGAATACTTGCATCAGCTGGATCTTCACAGATTTACTGCTGCTTCTTAAACAATCGGCTTGCTTACAAAAATGAAAACAAAGTGCTGATATATACAAATAAGACTGTACAACGATATATACAAAACTGCATTGTGTCCCTTTAAAAGGGGTCATGGTAATGCTTCAGCATACGGCCATTGACAGGGCCTTCTTCAGCAGAACAACCCTCTACAGATCTGAGAAAATAAGTGTTATTTCCCTGAACAGCAGAAATAACCAATGGACCTCTCCATAGAAAATCAAACTTGGCATGTTTGCCCTTGTCTTCCCTTCTTGAGTCCCATCTTAGAACTTTGTCACCAACATTGAAATCTTCAGCCTTAGCTCTCTTATCAAACATCTTTTTGAGCTTTTCTTGCACAATTTTAGCTCTGTCATAAACTTGTTCTCTGGTTTGCTGCAGATGGATAGTCTGATTGATTCTTCTTTGAATGTCATTCGGTTCAGCTTGAATCTCTTGTAACAACTTGATAGTAGGAATGCCCAGGGATGAAGGAAATCTGGCCTCCATGCCATATACTAGCTCATAAGGGCTCATCCCAATTGATCTTTTGCTTGAAAGTCTGTCTGCCCATAGGGCATTTACCAGTTTTTTGTGCCAGTTCTTCTTGTTTTCTTCCAGCACTTTCTTTATGATGTTGATGAGGCTTTTGTTAGATGATTCGGCCAAGCCATTGCCTTGAGGGTAATAGGCTGTGGAGTGGCCCAAGGTAATATGAAATCTGTGGCAGAAGTTGATCATCTTTTTGGACTTAAAGGCAGCGGCATTGTCAGTGATAATTTTCTCAGGGCAGCCAAATCTGGAAAGGATATTGCACTCAAGGAATTGGATAATGATGGTGTCATTGGCTTGTCTACAGGGAATGGCTTCAACCCACTTAGTGAAATAGTCGGTGGCTATTAGGATCCATTTGTGCTGGCCTGAGGAAGAGGGATGGATTTCTCCAATGAAGTCAAGACCCCATTATTGAAAAGGTTTTTCTGTGGAGATGGGTTTGAGGGGCAGGGATAACAACTTTCTCTTGCCCTCAAAAATTTGGCATTTGTGACATGACATGGCAAACTTCTTTACATCTACAAAAAGAGAGGGCCAATAAAAACCAGCCCTTAAAATTTTATCAGCAATGGACTTCCAATATAGATGTCCTCCACAGTCACCTGCATGGAATTCTTTCATGACATTGTTAGTTTCATTCATGGTTAAACAATTGAGCAATATACCTTCATGATTTCTCCAAAATAATGCACCATCTATAACACAAAACTTTAAAGCCTTCATTTTCAAAAATCTTTTCTTGGTTCTGGACAATCCTGGGGGAGCACACAAGTTTAATAATACAAAGCATATATCAACGTACCATGGGGATTGTAAAAAGATTTCGTTGATCTGTGGAGTCGCCAGCTCTGGTTCATTGTCTAGCTGGTCAATCTCTAAGGCTTGAAAATTTGTTTCGGACATCAGTTTAGCTAAACCTTGTCCCTTTATCAGCTTGGTTGGTTTTATTTCTATGTCATATTGAAGGATATTTGCAATCCACTTGCCTCTTTTTCCTTCTAATCCTTCTTGAGTCAATATGTCCTTTACAGCAGCGTGTGGGACATAGGCAATCACGTGTGAATATAAAATGTACACTCTGAAATCCTTGATGACCTTAACAAGTGCGTAGGCCTGCCTTTCCATTATTGGGTACTTCAAAGGGGCGTCTCTTAGAGCTCGGCTAAAAAAATCAATTGGCTTTTCAGCTCCCTGTTCATCCTTTTGCAAAAGGACAGCGCTATAGTGTGATCAGATGCAAACGAAAATATGATAAAATCTTTATCAAACTTTGGGCTAGTTAGGACAGGGGTTTGTGTTAAGGCTGATTTGATACTCTCAAATGCTTGCTTAGTTTCAAGAGACCATTTTACCTTGGCATCCTTCTTTAACATGTTGCTTAACAATCTTATCAGCTCAGCTAGATTTGGAATAAATCTTCTAAAGAAGTTGATTTTCCCAAGGAATGCTTGTAGCTCTTTAATGTTTCTCAGAAATGGGATTTTGAGGATGGCTTGTATTCTTTCAGGATCAATTCTAATCCCATCCTTTGATATGATGTGGCCAAGTAATTTTCCTTCTTCAAGGCCAAACAGAGACTTCTTGGGGTTCAAGGAAATGCCATATTTCCTACATGTCATGAAAATTTGCCTAAGATGCTTGAGGTGTTCTTCATCAGATTTGGAAAATGGGGTTAAGTCATCAAGGTAGACAACTAGGAAGTCATGTATTTCTTTGGCGAAAGCAATATCCATTGCACGTTGAAAGGTAGCGCCAGCGTTTTTAAGACCAAATGGCATCTTTACATACTTGAATGTTCCCCAGGGTGTAGTAAAAGCAGTTTTGTCTTGATCGTCCGGGTGAACAAGTATTTGGTTGAAACCTGAAAAACCATCTAGCAAAGAGATTCTAGATGATCCCACTACTCTCTGCAAGATGTGGTCCATTTTAGGCAAAGGGTAATGGTCCTTTAGGGAGACTTGATTTAAATTTTTGAGATCTACACAAAGTCTGATTTCGCCTGTCTTTTTTCTCGTAGGAACAAGATTAGACACCCATTCAGAAAATCTGATGGGTGCTATGATGCCTGCTTCAAACATCCTCTTTACTTCCTTCTCAATCGGGGGAAGAAGCATAGGGTTAATTCTTCTAAGTTTCTGCTTGAAGGGTTTCTGGTTTGGTTTTAAAGGAATGGTGTGTTGGATCACCGAGGTGTCATAAGATTTCAGATCCTCATAGCTCCAAGCAAATACATCTTGGAACTCTTTGAATAAGTCAATATACTTGGGCTTTTGATCGGGTGGTAAGTTTTTGGACAGTTTGATCATTTTTGGCTTTTCTACAGTCCCAATGTTATGTTCCTCTATCTCAGTGTTTATGGGCTGCAATTTTGGCTTTCTTGGCACATCATTAGCATCAAACATGTCTTCTAGTGGGGTTAGGCCAGCAGGCAGAAAGTTATCCTTTAAGTCAATGATGTCTGCCTCTGTTTTGGCTGTATCTTCCAAGTGTATTTGTTTCAGCTGTTCTATGTTTTCTTTGTCAAAAATAGTTTGTTTCAGGACTTGCTTGACTGTTGCAGCTGTTACATCTTGCTGAGTTTCATTTGTTTGGTGTTCTGTATCTGTCATAGCATCCATGTCGATGTTAATATTCGAAAACTCATGCTCAAGGGTGAGGAAATTGTTAATCTGGGCATCATTTTTGAATACTTGCCAATCTTTAACGTTATTTGGGACTGCGGGCCTATGTTTTATTTCGGCTGTGAAGTGATGGTTTGGGTCAAAAGGAAGCTTGCATGTACTAGCAAAGGTGGCTAGGCTGTGTGCATGAATGTTGTGATTTCTTGAAATCTTATCAAGCTTGAATTCAGTGAATGCCTGGAGTATGTTAGTAGCAGCGGTCCTATAGGCTCTCATTCTGTTGTCATTGGTTATGAAATTGCCTTTCATCTGTTGTATGATTAAATCAGAGTCTCCTAAAATAGACACTTTTGCAGCTCCCAGAGCTCTGAGGAGTTTAAGACCTAAAAGCAGAGCCTCATACTCTGCCATGTTGTTTGTGCATTTAAAATTCAGTCTGTAGGCATGACCTTCTGCATGGTTGTTATATGTGTTGTGAATCCATACACCTGCCCCTGCTCCTAACTTGTTGATAGAGCCATCAAACTCTAAATACCATGTGATTTCTTTCTTATGGTCAGTATCAAGAGATTGAGTTGTTTTAGGATTGGGCAGATTTAAAATTTCTATTTGGGGAACTTCTTTCGGTAGGCTGGTTGCATCAACTGTTGTGCAAGTTTCGTCAGTGTGTGCAACTGATTCTTCATTGATGTGTGCTTGTTGCTCTAGAGTGAAGGGCTCATTACCAGTTGGAGAATTTGTATCATCATTAAACAAAATAAAGGAATCCATATCAGAGTGGATTGAGTAAATGGGAAAATTTTCAGGCTTACTCTCACTACTTACCACATATTTCATGAGCGTTTCTCTATATAGTCTCTTTGGTTGCCCGAAGACTAAAATGGTGGCATAGGAAAGGTCTAATTGAAGGGATCCTTGGAGCTTTGCTCCCCATGATCTTGACAGGAGCATACCATATTTTGGTTGAATGTCAGCAACCACTACATCCATGAGGATGGTCTTATTGGGATATTGGACTAAGGAGACACACAAGTCTTTGATGAGGCCTAGACATTTCACTTGACTTGAGTCAAATGAGTATAAATCTTTGTAAGGTCTTGTAACATCAAGATTTAGTTTTTCCATAACTGCTTTGGGCATAAGATTGTGTGATGCCCCTGAGTCAAACATAGTGTTGTGCAAAACTTTGTCATGTATATGCAAACTGACATAAAAGGGTGGGACAGGTCCATGTGTTGATTTTCCATTAACTTCTGGGCCAAATAGCAGCTCTAGGGTGTCATCTAAAACATTTACATCATCCTTAACCTCTGGCATTTGAAGTGATCTTTGAATTTGCTGCCTATATACATCATGTTTGGCAAGTTCTGAGAGGGGAATGGATATTTTTAACTTAGCTATTTCTGTCTCTAAGTTAAATGGCTTTTCCAGTGGAGTTTTGGTGTTGATAATGGCAGTTTTTTCTGTTTCATTTGAATTGTCTACGTTTTGCTCTTGTTTATCAGCGTTATGGGAAGTTTTTGCTTGCGGTTTCTCAACTTCAGGAAAGTTTTTTGGGACCCTGTTCGAGCTTTCTTTCGAGGAAGAAGGTGGCAAAGGCTGATCTTTGGAAGGCTGTATTTCTGTTATGTCTTCTACAGTCACTTGATGCGGGTTTGGAATAGGTATATCAACTGGTTCTGTTATGACAACCTTGCCTTTGATCTTGTTGGGTTGTTTGCTATCCTTCGTTTTACTAGGTTCGGTAATGTCAATGGTCCTAGTTCTCAGCTTATATTGTTTGTGTACTTCATACACAGCGGTATCATATCCTTGTTTAAAATCAAAAGACTCGCCAGACCTAGTCTGAAATTGATTGTAGTCGGGTTCGTTTTGGTCTTCTTGGGACAGGACAGTTTGGTGCTCACCCTTTAGATCCATTAAGTTCATGTGAGTGTCCTCTATGGGTTCACTAGAAGTAGATCCTTCAACATAATTATCTTGGAAAGGGGGTCTTATATCATGGTCTTGGTTAGACCTACCAGCATTTGTGTCCTGTGTTTTTCTAAAATTTGGGTTCCTTATGGTATTAGACTGTTGTCCTTCCCATGATGCTTTTCTCTCCACATTTTCTACTCTTTCTCCCAACCTTTGCAGGCCACTGATGATAGCATCAAGCTTTTGATCAAAAGCTGAGGGTTCTTCCTTAAAGGTGGTTCTTCTTTCCATTCTAGCTCTATTTCTTTTGGCAATTAAATTGACTTCTACGCTGACAGCAACATTTTGCATGTCCGCAAGGGTTTGAGGAGATCTTTCTTTTAAATGGTATGCCATATCCGGGTCGAATCCATCGGGAAATTTGTACAAGGCAAGGTCAGGTGGAGGCCTTAGGTTCTGTGGTATTGTGTTATATAAATTATTGAATCTTGCACAGTACTCCAAAACAGTCTCTTGAGGACCTCGTTTGATCGTATCATATTCAGCTAGTATGTGCAAGGGGTCTTTCTTTTTCTCCCATCTATTGGTAAAGGATTGGTAAAGCTCATCTGGGGTGGTTATGGAATTTGCAGCAAGTGATCTGAACCAAGTTCTTACATCACCTGTTAAACTCTGAACAAAAATTCTCATTCTTACACTATCATCATCTATTTCGTAGTTTTCAAAATAGTCTTGCATCTTCTTGGTGTGCTGAATGGCTGTGAAAGGACCGGTGGAATCAAAATATGTGATTTTCGATTGGTACTCTTGAGGTAAAGCCCCAGCATTAGCAGGTAATTGCAGGGGTGCATATCTATTAGCCATATTGGCAGGTATAAGTGGAACAACGGGGATAAGTGGAACAGCTAGAGTAACGGGGATCATAGGAGTAACTGGAATGATGGACACAACGGTAGTGTTAGTATGTATAGTGAATGAAGGTGTGGAAGGAGTACTGCGAGATGTAGATGATGAACTAAGAGAAATAGGGGTTGACCGGAACAAAACCTTGACAGGAGTCGGAATACTGCTAGGGTAAGCTATTTCAGGGCTCAAATCAGCAAAATTTTCCTGTCTTTCTTGATTCCTAAGGTTTTTTGAGATTATGTTATGGTTTTCAAAAATAGCTGGAGGGTTGGGATCTGGATTTGATCTGGTATATCATGGATTTTTCTTGGGAGCCAGCTTCCGAATTTTTTTTGGGGTATTTTTTCTGGGAATGTTTTTGTAATCAACAAGGGACTAATTAAAATATGGGACAGCTTGTTTGTAACTTAAAACTAGCATGAAGATTGACTAAAGCAGCATTTATTTACTCCTGTTAATGCAAAGCAAAAAACAGTTTCAAAGGCTTCCTGGCTGACATTCAGGCTTCATCAGTAGTTTTAAGAGATAAACAGGAGTTGGAAAGTTTGATTTATGGCCTCAGCGGAGCTTTCTTACCTTCTTCATGAAACTATCTGAGGAAGTTCCCCAGTGGAGTCGCCATTATGTTATCACTCAGGTTGTCCTTAAGCTCCGGAAAAGGATACGGCCGAGGTAACCACAGACCAACTTTGGACTGCAGGTTCTAGCCAACCTGCAATCAGAGAGGGCTCTCTCTTTATGATTTAGCTTTGTTGAAAAGGATTTTAGGCTAGGTCTTGAGTTCAGAGGGTTTTGTTTTGTTTTTGGTGGGAAAATTGATGTTTTCAGACAGAGAGGCAAGGCATAGTCTGGTAGTTTCAAACCATTGGGCGTGGAGTCAAGGAGGGGAACTGCTGGTGCATTTCTTCGATCACAAGAGAGGTAAAATGGAGCAAGATAGCCGAGCATGAAACAATATTTCAGGTTAAAATGATGGGAAGAATGCTAAGTAATGAGAGGCATTTAAGAATCTCTCAATCAGCTTAACAGATGGAGGTAACAGAGCTCTACCTAGGGGCAGTGAAGAATCCCTAGATAATTGGCCAACACAAGTGAATCAGGGTAAACATGAGCCAGGAGGAATTCATATTCATAACCAATTCAATAAGAGGAAAACATAAAGAAATAACAGAAATTGAGCATAGAGTGTATTTAAACAAATTCTAAGCTATTCTTTCTTTCTGCTATTTAGATAGTGGTAAACAATAAATAGAGGTAAGATGCAGTTATTGCTTCAGGCTGCAGCACAAGAATTCCATCTTCATATCTCCAAAAAGCATTCATTTACAACAGTCAATTTGCTCTCCAAGCTTTCAACAATCTTTGATTATAGAAAAAACTCAGGTATACAATGTGAGTCTCCAGTGAAAATTATCAATCAACCAACCCTTGTAACAATGTAGAGGGAGGTATATATAGGGCAAAACTATCTACAGAGTTCCTTTATTACATCTTGACCTAATTAGGTCTGAAAGAAAGATAACTACTTAACCTAATCCTATCCAGAAATAAATGCAAAAAATATCTCGGGCTGCGCTCAGGGCCGCCGTATCAAAACTGAGTAAATGATGTTATCCTTGGTGGCTTGCTGTAGTGTTTTCTGAAATAAATGTGTATGGGTTTCTGCATCTCTGTTGTCTGTCTGCATTTAAAGCTTTAACTGTGATTTGAGGGCAAGGATGGGCTCATGCCTCTTGATTTGACTTTCTGGAGGGTTCATCAATGTTCAGGTGCTTCGAGCCCCTAAAAAATCTCCGGCTGATACTTTTTGGCTTTTCATCTTCATCTGACACTCTTTGGCAATAAACCGATGCTGTTCTGATGTGTTGGTGGGTCTAATCACAAATTAATGGCCGCTGTTCGACCTCTGTTTCCTTCAAAACTGTTTTATGCTCCTCTCGGCAAGCTTCGCGAAGAAAAATGGTTCATTCAGCGCCTTTTGGGCTTCCTGGGGGCTGCAGAATGAAAAGATTCCCTGAAGATTCCCCACTTTGCAAATCGCTCATCAAAAACTGCCTCAGAAACTGATTCCGGGGCTCCGAAATGCGATTTTTTGCCCTTCGTGCCAAAAAGTGTTGATGACGTCAGCAGATGTGACTTCGTACGGCGGGTGACGTCAGCGATGACGTCAGCATGATGACGTGGCGGGATGACATCAGCGGGTGACGTCATCATGTACAGACGGTGACGTGGCATGTACAGTGGCAGGGTACGGTGGCAGGAGGCCACGTGGCTGGTGACTCGGCGGTACGGTGGCAGGAGGCCACGCAGGCGGACGACGTGTCGCGGTGACTGGGCCGGGGGGGTGACGCAGGCAGGTGATGTGGGGCTTACGTCACAGGGGAGGGCGGTAAGCGGTTTTGGGCGCACCGCCATTAGCGCCTGGGCGGTTTTGGGGGGAGGGGCTCCGCCACACCCCAGAGCCTGACGCGTGGCGGGAGTACGGCGGTAATACCGCCCATCTCCCGGATGCTAAAGCTCGGGCGTTTCGAGGATGGGAGGGCCCGTCAGCCGTAGATCTGCGGGGCGGATGATCCAACGGCTGGCGGGGATGGCGAGTCGGCGGGGGTATACGGCGGGGAATATGCGCGGAATATTCCAATTTAAATAGCGCGCACAGGTGGGGTTTGAAACTTAGGTTTAGTGGGTTTGGGGGGTAAATACGGGCGCGGGTTAATGTATTTTATGCCTGAAACTTAGGATAAAGGGGCAAAAAGTGGGTTTTTGAGGGTTTTTAGGGCTAGGGAAGAGGTTATTAATCTGGCCAGGTGTCAGATTAATCCCTGTTTAGACACGGATGGGCTAAAAGCAGCCCCAGATGGACTGTTCTTTCCCTGACTTAGAGAGAATATGGCTATATTGCCAGGGAGGGGATATTTACATAGGGGAATTTTATATACAAAGTTTTAGTAGGGGAGGGGGAAAATTGATAGGGAATTATATACTAGAGTTAGTAGTTAATATGAAGGTGATCAGCAAGCGCTAAGGTCAGGGACCTTAGGCTATTTTGGGGAAAAGAGTTTGAAAAAATAAAATCCTTGAGTGAAGCAGATCTTCACCAAGGCAACTGATATGGATGATGATGAAACTAAGAGGAATCAAGCAGATCTTGACCTCTTTGGGAAATTAGTAAGTGACTTGGGGAATTAGAAGAAGGGGGAGTTAGTTATGTCCACCTTTGAGCTCCCTTGCATGAAAACTGCCTGCACTGTGATCTGTAAAGTTAAAGCACTTTGTAACACAAAATTGATCATAAATTATCATTCTGCAACCACACAGCTACCTACCCAACCTACTCTCCTAACATTTTTTCTTCTTTTGAATTGGGTGCACTTAGACTTGCAAACCCAGATTTACAATTTTTCTTTTGAATTTTTCCTATCTAAATGTACACTTATTTTTGCCAGGGCCTAGATTAAACAGTTGGGTCCTTTTGATTCTCTACCTATCTACAGATCTGCCAAGATTAAACTGTTTGGACAGATATCATTATCTATATTCTAAAACAGGAAATTGAAACCTAGGGAGACCAAGATTAAACTGTTTGGACTTCCCTTAACTGAAAACTCTTCAAAATTGGAACAACTCATCAAAAATGGAATACAACAGTGCATTTGGACTAAGCATACTTCATGGCACCTCGTGGAAATATGGAACACTGCAGCATGTAAAGTATGACATATTTGGCATGTAAAAATGTCAATCATGAAAAATGATACCCTGTTGCAACAGGAGGCTAACAGGGCGGACATCCCTATGACTCATCCTAGACTTTCGCATTTCGCACCCATACTTCACGGAGTTCTACACCATCTTTGACTAGAACTTGGGCTTTGAGCCACAAAACCTGCTACGGGGGATCCCATGCCCAACAATGAAGTTCATGAAGGCCTCCAAAAGTATCCTGCAAGACCACACTGCATTTTTGCACCCGCATTTTGCACGTTTTGACCAGTATTGGGAGAATTGATTTTTGAGGGGCTATACTTAATCAATTTCAGTGCTTGAGAGGTCCACTGTGTGGCCAAGAGAGAGATATTTCCAACTAGCTATCATAGTCTCAATTCGGACTTAGGTAAGAAACTCAAAACTTGATTTGAATTTGGTGTTGCGCGTTTCCTTCTCGTGTTGTGCTTTTGACCAGTCTCGGGAGAATCCATTTTTGGAGGGTCAAATCAAGTCCATTTTTCAAACTAAAGGTAGATCTATAAACTAGACAGGATAATTATATTTCCAATGAGCTATCCTAGTCTCAATTTGGACACCGGGAAGGTAGGTAAAAGTGGGTCTGAAGATGGCCCTGCGCTTTTGACACTGGCACTGCGCGTTTGACACTGATGCTGTGCATTTGACCAGTTGCCTAATTTTTCACTGTTTTTCTCCATATTTGATTTTCCTCTTGTGAAATCAACCTTTTACTGATGTAATTGATCATGTAAATGTAATTATGGTCTTTTTACTATTACCTAGGCTAAATATATTAGGTAAATAGACTCTATGAGGTGTAATAAATCAGTTCATTGTAATTAGGGATGAGTCACTTTGACCACCCTACACTCTAGCTATCAATTCATGTTTTGGTGGAACTACTCCTCCTCTCATGGATTCGACCCATGATGGTCGGGAGGAGTTTGTTTGAGGCCTATATCATGTACTTTTTAAGTCATTTTATAGGTTGGACTCAGTTGGATGTTTTACTAGTGATCAAAGACACTATTGTATCAAATTTTGGCCATTATTAATACATGAGTTGCAGTTATTTCCTTGGGATACTTGTGGTATGAATATTTGACATTGTTTCTTCTATTGTCTCAATTGTTTGAATGTGTTGTTAATTTCAGTGATCATTTCATGTCTATTTTGTGATATTTTTCAAGTTGATGAACATAATTCATGAGTTTCCATGCTTTGTTTTGGGGAAACTTTCACAATTTGTAATCATCTCTTCAGTTTAGGAAGAATTCATGTGTTTCATGCTCTTCTTAGCTCCTCACCATTCTTAAGCCATCTCACCAAATCACCTTAAATTGTTAGGTTTTCTACCTACCCTACACCTTTGAATGTATGCAATCATATCTTATTTGCCTTGACCTAGCTTCTTTGACCTAATCCTCATCCAAAAACCCAACATCAAATAAAAACAACCTCTGCACTTTATATGTAGCATAAAACCCTAATCCATCCAGCCCTCTAGGTTGTGATTCTTTGGAGAGAGTCCTCTCCGGCCTGATAGGGCTAGCTACCAAGTCAAAAGATTGGTCTGCGGTTACCTCAACTGGACTCTTCCTCAACCTTGGAGATTCAGAGGAGTGATAACGTACTGGTGTCGTTGCCGGGGATGAAGAGATCATATCTTCCCTAGGAAAAGATGACAAAGTTTAGATCTGATTGTTGATGGTGGACAACAATCAGACACATATGAAGGCTGAAACATTCACCTGGTGACTCCAACTTGATTCAAAGACTCCACTGGCAGCAGGATCCAGAAATCAAAATGAGTTCTCAATCCAGAAGGTATGCTCCTATGCATCGAGATCATGTTCCATGATTTCCAAATCTTATGCCTCGGGTAGATTGGCAAACATTCTTGCCAAAATTCAGAGATGAAAAAGGTGATGATGCTACACTTCATTTAATAAGATTTTATAGCATGTTCATAAGATGAGGATTAATTTTCATGAAGATTGTTTAATGAAGATGTTCATGGTCACATTAGAAGAAAGAGTGTGGTTTTGGTATGATTCATGAAAGCTTGCCTCCTGCTTGTATTTATTCTCTCAAACATTTTTGCTCAGTATTTTTTAAGAAGTATAGAGAAGCCTATCCTTCTTTGATTTTGATTGAGGATTGTTGTGATCACTTTGAGAAAATTATTCAAGAGTTGGAAAGTGCCTATGGTGACGAAGAGTTTATGGATGATGAACTCTTAGATTCTTTGAATGAAAACCATTTTCACAACCATGAAAAGATAATGGATTCTACCTTGGATGACAACGAAATTGAGTAGAATTCTTCAAAAGATGACAATGATCTTCCATCATATGAAGTTGATAATAATTTGCAGCAGTCTTACCAATATTCAAGATATATATAAAGATGTTCTTTCCAGCTACCCTTCATTCCTTTCCTCTTCTGATTTTTTAATTAAGGAAGAAATATGTGCAGATTAGAATTTTGAGTTTGCTTGTATACAAACTCTAGAGAGTCATGATTTATTTGTTGAGGTCAAAAACAATGTACAACAGGTTTTTTGTCTTGAGTTTTATGAACATGTTTAGTAGCCTTCAAATGATCAAGATATATAATTTTTTCAAAGCCTAGATGATCCAGGAGGATATCATCAGATCAGTTACATAGGTTCAGTGTCATCAACAACATTCAGTCCGTTGTCGTTCAGTTTCGACAATGTTGGTTATGGATCAGGTTGTTCAGGTGATGTTTATGGTTTTTCATGGTGTTCAGTTGATATGGTGTTGTACCTTGGTTGTCGATGTGGGTTTGTCGTCCTTTTTGTAGGGTTTGATTGTCGTCATCATGTTATGATTGTCGTGAATCTCACTTTGTGACAATTTGATGTAAAAGGTTATTTTTAAAAAATTAACCTAATCCAAACCTATTCCTAAACCCATTAACCTATACCTAAACATAAGTTACGAAAACCTAATGGACCATGTTGCATTGCAAAACCTTGTATCAAAGGCCATACCCTAGTCCTAAAACTAGCCCTAAAAAGCTATGCTAAGACCATGTATCAAAACCCTATGCTAGACCTAAACCCTAAACTTATTCCAAAGCCAATGTATTAAAACAATACACATAAACCTAATTCTAAACCCTTGGGCCTTTGTAATACATGTCAAAACATTACAAATATATTAAAACAGTCCCTAACCGCCATCTCTAGACCACAGTAGGACCGCATGGTCATGTGAACGGAGGTCGGATAACCGTCGGGATTATGTTAACCACTAAATTCGAAACTACACGGGGAAGTTACATAACTGCACTCAACCATGTGAGCATCGGAGTTGTTAGCCATCAGCATTAGAAATTAACCGTCGCGGAATTGGATATCGTAACCATAGTTGCATCAAATTGTGGTCATGTGAGCGGAGTCAGATTATCCGTCGAGGTTAACATCAGAGTAAACTGTAGCATGTGAGCGAAGTTGATAACCGTCGGAGGGATGTTAGCCAAGACCATCGGTGATCAGTGCGGAGTTGGTAGCATGTGTTTAGACCGTGGCAGTCCCATGCGGGTGGTCAACCTCCTCCGCCCGATCAGCAAGCCACCATGCTTTCAGTTTTAATATATGGTCCAATTGTGGGTTTTATGGTTGTTATTTGACATTAAACTAATGCAATGACCATGGTGTTATCCCTAAGGTGTCAAGACATGGATAGACCAAGGCCCAAGAACCCAAATTAGATAAAATTACTTCCTAAACTCAGTGGAGGGAGTTCGAATGCATCTAGTGGCTTATAAAAGGCAGTTTGCTCATTGAAGTGTAAAGAGAGTGGTTTTGAGTTTCATGTGCAGGTTCTAGAGGGATATAGGTTGTTTTGTTTTCAGTGTAACAGGAGCATCCAGAGTCAGATTTGGGAAGTGTGACAGGCATTGGAAATATGGTTCAGAGAGCTTTCTCATGATAGTGACCAAAAATGCCTATGTTCACATTCATTTCAGTAAAAATTCTGTGTAATCGACTTCTCCAGTTTCAATCCTAATAAAGAGGTTGCCCATCTTGAAAGCAGACCCGGGGACGTAGTCCATCATGGAAGAACCCCATAATCAATCTTATTGTCTGGTATTGCTGTGTATTTGTTTTTTTCACTTCTATTTTTGCATCTTACTTATGTTTTATCATCTGTCATAAAGTCTTCTTCTCGAGCGGTTCTCACGGTTTTCTGCACTTTCAGTTAACATTCTATTCATTAATGGCATAATCAATTCTACATCAGTTTTAACATATGATCATTTCAAATCACTAGATGATTCGTTTTTCGATATACATGAAAAGTCACTTGTAGATATTTGTGTTGATGCTAATTTGGCTACCTCAAATGAATATCTGCAAGAACATACAAATCTTGTCTCTGGTCTGGATGGTATGGAATTTGACATTGTTGCATTTCCATTTAAGAAAGATAGCCCAAATGAACAAGAACAATCAGCCATTATATTTGAAAACATCTTCATTCCTTGTGTTGATCCACAAGAGGCAATGCTTCATGATTTCCAAGACCCCTCGGGTAGCCTTTTGTAAGCATCAGAAAAGGTGGAGATTGTTTTATTCACCAACACAGGTTTTGAACTAAAGTTTCATTTTGAGTTCCCATTTACTCAATCTTTCTTTATGTTTGTTGGAGTTGAATACAAGCATCAATCAAGTAGTCATGTACTTGATTGGTTACACTAGATCTTTGACTTCACTTGATCTAATAGTTTATGGATCAGTTACACAAGATAAGGTGTGATCAATAAGCTCAACATTCAGAGCATCTTTTTCAATGTCAATTTCTAGTAGGGTTTGCAGTTGATGGTACAGTTCAGTTTTCAGTTTAATCTGAGACAATTTCCATTTTGTCACAAGTCAGTTTATGTCATTTGAGTTTGCAGCATTTATTTATGCTCATTAGTTATTGAGTTTTTAACCGTATTGGCCCACATGGTTAAGCAATTGGTCTACAGTGTTCTTGAAACCTCCAAGGAGCTGTCATCCCCAATAAGGCTGATGTTAGTGTCAGTGTTTGCATACTGCCATCAGTGATCAAAGCTCCTCTTTTCATATTCATATTAGGGTCTTGCTCAAAAAAAATTTCCACTTAGGTCCTCATTCAAAAATTTACTCACTGATTGTGGCCCTAGTAAAAAAACCTCTCTCTCTTACACTCCATCTACCTCCCTTGACCTTTTCCCATGCCCATTCCTCTCATTTCTGTCTCCTAGGGTTTTGAGGGCATTTTTCCTGGTTTCATGGCCTCCGTAATTAAATCATCAACAAAACTTGTATCCTAATTCTCTTACACCTTCCCCTATACTTAATATACCTTCCTAAACACTTCCCATCACTCCTATCCCTCAAAATCATCATTTTTCTACAAACCCTAGCCTATTGCTATGCTTTTGACACTTTTCTAGACTAGGCCTGTGTTTTTCCATTTTGGACCCCTTCCCCTACCCAATCCTTGAAATTCCAGTTTCCCCTAATTCCTAACATCCCTTCCTACCTCCCAAAATTTTCCTAAGAATTTAGAGGCCCCCTATCCCCTTTATTTCCCTTCATTCCTATAAATTTCCCATATCCCCTGTTTTGCCTACACTAAACCCTAATTTCTTCTCCCATTGAGCTACAGTTTTCTATGGAATCAAAGACATATAAGTAGAGAAGGCATAAGGGAGGTAATATCAGAAAGTATGAGGCCACTGTAACTCATAAGCACCATGTCTCCATCATTTTTCAAAAAAATCATTCCAAGGGACAAAATCGTTTGTAACACATAAGGCTAGTTTTGCTTCAAAGTATGTTTCCAACCAAACAAAGATGCATTTTTAAAAAGTGAGAGAGGTTTTTGTCCATAATTGGCAAAGGAACAAAAACCTTCCTTCATGTTTTACATAGGTGTTATGGTTTTGGAGAAATGTAAAACATATAGATGCTACAAGAGGTTTTATGCACTTCTGGAGTGACCTTGGGAAAATCACAGTTTCTCCTAGCTGGAGTGTCCAGATGACTTGCTTGATGAGTCAAATGATAACTAGACTAAAATATCTTTCCAATACAATATAGTAATCTCAATTGGGAGTTGAAAAAGGCCTCCAAAAGTTGCATGCAAGACCACACATCATTTTTCCACCCCCATTCTGCACGTTTTGACCAATTTTGGAAGAATTAATTTTTGAGGGGCTATAATTGATTATTTTTAGTGATTTATAGGTCCATTGTGTAGCCCAGAGAGAGATATTTCCAACAAGTTATTATGGTCTTAATGTGAACTACGGGAAGGCACTCAACAGTCGATTTGAAGTTGATGCTCCGCGTTTGCTTCTAGCATTGTGCGTTTCCTTCTGGTGTTGTGCGTTTGACCAGACTTGGGAGAATCCATTTTTGAAGAGTCAAATTAAGTCCATTGTGCAAAATAAAAGTAGATCTGGAAACTAGACAGGATAAGATTTCTAACTAGCTATCATAGGCTCAATTTGGACACTGGGAAGGTAGGCAAAAGTGGGTCTCAAGATGGCCCTGCGCGTTTCACACTGACGCCGCGCATTTGACCAATTGCCTAATTTTTCACTATTTTTCTCCATATTTGATTTTCCTCTTGTGAAATCAACTTTTTACTGATGTAATTGATTATGTAAATGTAATTATGGTCTTTTTACTATTACCTAGGCTAAATACATTAGGTAAATATACTCTATGAGGTGTAATGAATCAGTTCATTGTAATTAGGGATGAGTCACTTTGACCACCCTACACTCTAGCTATCGGTTCATATTTTAGTGGAACTGCTCCTCCTCTCATGGATTCAACCCCTGATGGTTGGGAGGAGTTTTTTTGAGGCCTATATCATGTACTTTTTCAGTCATTTTATAGGTTGGACTCAGTTGGATGTTGTATTAGTGATCAGAGACACTATTGTATCAGATTTGGCCAGTATTAATAGATGAGTTGCAGTTATTTACTTGTGATACTTGTGTATGAATATTTGACATTGTTTCTTCTATTTTCTCATATGTTTGAATGTGTTGTTAATTCCAGCAATCATTTCATGTCTATTTTGTGATAGTTTTCAAGTTGATGAACATAATTCATGAGTTTCCATGCTCTGTTTTGTGGAAACTTTCACAATTTGTAATCATTTCTTCAGTTTAGGAAGAATTCATGTGTTTCATGCTCTTCTTAGCTCCTCACCAGTCTTAAGCCATCTCACCAAATCACCTTAAAGTGTTAGGTTTTCTACCAACCCTTCCCCTTTGAATGTCTGCAATCATATCTTATTTTCCCTGACCTAGCTTCTTTCACCTAATCCTCATCGAGCAACCCAACATCAAATCAAAACAACCTCTGCACTTTATACCTAGCCTAAAACCCTAATCCATCTAGCCCTCTTGGTTGTGATTCTTTGGAGAGAGTCCTCTCTTTTACCATTTTTCTCTCTACCTTTGCAGCTCCACTGAAATTCACAGCCACCTCAGAAACCTTGTTTTCACACATCCAGATAATGCCTGATAGCCACAAGATGGCATTTTCACACTTCCACAAAATGCAACTTGAGCAATTTGTTCCACTTCAAAATCAAACACACGACAAACATAAAAATCCTCACCCTTTCCCTCTTACAGTGGGAACTTAGGCTTTCCTCCCCACATAGGCATTGTTGCTCCTCCTTTTCGTGAATGCACAACCTATTCATCTCTATCTCACGAACCATATTTAAGTTTGTTGCAACTACTCGCATGCTTGTACATGCATGGGGTGAACCAAACACCACCCCCCCAATTCACAAATGCCCAACTCCTTGATAGAGTGGTGGCTTGCCCCTCGAGCCTTCTATTCATCTCATTTCCCACCCCCATAGGGGAATTATTTAAAAAAAATTTAGTGTGACATACATGTTATTATTTTTCCTTCAAAAAAAACTCGTAATTTTATTAATAAAAACATAATTACAATGTCAAATCCTTATTAGTGACAAGATTAGCATTGTTGCATTAGCTTTGTACATTAAAAACTCTTAAGTGAATATACTAAAGAAAATAAAATAACAATAACAATAATAAATAATAATAAAATTAACTAAAAATAATTTAAAAATAAAATATAAAATTAATTAATTACAATATAATAAATTAAATTAAATATTTTTATTTATTTTTAGTTTTTTTTTTTTTTTTTTTAATTGAGTGGACATTATGTTTTTTATGAACACTTTAGGATTTAGTGCATTTTAAGAAGACCATAACGCTTCTCCATATAGAGTTGACATTTAAATGGTTAAAATTATACAAAGAAAAAGATAAGTCTATGATATGTGCATGAGAATGAGTTTATAAATAAGATATAACAAAAGGCAATATATATTATATATTCATTTTTGTTAGCAATATGACTTGTGATTTTATATAAACGTTTCATTAACTACAATTTTTTTTTTATTTAATATGTTTGGTTAAAGTTGTGCTAGGTTGTCTTTTTTATTTAGTAGGTTAATTACATTATTGGTTTAGTTTTGAATGTATGCCAATCTGAATTTAGAACAAGTTGAAACATCAAATTTTTAGATTTTTTAAACAATTATCATCAAATTAAATGATGTAATTGTTGGTGAAATTGTAAATTTCTTATTATTCAAATTATAATTTTAAATGTATAGAGCTCCATAAAAAAACATTGAATTCACTTGAAATATGCATTATAATTTTAATAATTCTTTTAAATTTTTAGTTGAATTAGAAAAGTGATAAAAGATATGAAATATATTAAAAATTGATTGTTGAAACTACTTGTTTAATTTTATTTTTAACTAATGATATCTATTTTAATTGAGATTTATTTTAATTTTTGTTTTTCATTTTGTAGATCCCTCAATTGATGGTGGAGATTTTGTAATTAAGCATGGCATTTTTATGAATGTTATTTCTTACCATGCGGCGTCATAGCATCATAAGAAATGATTTCATCTTAAATTACCAAAAGTGGGGATGAATTTATGCACTTCTAAAAATTTCCAAAATTAGCAAAAATGTTTTTTCAATCTTTCTTTAGAAAAACCTTTATTATCATTTACAATCCGCTCACTTTCAAATAAATTGAGGACATATTGTTGACCTATTTGTGTTTCCATTGATGTCATATGTTGAAGTCATGTAGTCATGAGTCTATATGTCAAGTCTTGAGTCTGTTGTATATTTGTTGAAGATTGTCATACTGATGTAACTTGTTGTAATAAGTCTCAGAAGGTCTGTAGGAGAGGTTTCATGAGGTAACAAGGTCTCACTTGAAGCTACACTACACTTGTACTATAGGTCTAGTTGATGATGTGTGTGATGTCTTGTTGAAGTTATACAGTTGGGTTCCCGATGTCAAGATGAGTTTGTAAGGATGGTTTACAAGTCATTTAACTCCTCTAAAACTTTGTGGAAATTTTAAGGGTTGGATCATTGTTTCAAGCCATGCTCTGTACTATTCACATGGAAGGAGGCTCATTAGAGTGACTGGAACAATCCAGTTGCATGGAGGACAGGCGCATGTGAGTGAACAATTCTTCCAGTCGGTTTGGTCTAGGCCTATGCGTGCGATTGAGGGATTATGAGTTTATCTATAAATTTCTCGCGCTTCTTTGTAAATTAGTTTGTTTTTTGTGGAGTCCAGTGTCCAAATTTTCCAGAAAAAGGTCGAAATAAGTCATGGGGCCTCTAGAAGGTGGTTAAAGTTGAAATCATCAAAGGGCTAGTGGAAGTGGTGGTTTAATATGGTCAAGATGTCAATCTCAATCATTTCTTAAGTGTGTGAAAAAATTTGTGTGAGCTCCATCATCTGAAAAATTAATTAACTTAACCATCTCCAAATTCTACAAATATGAGAATGAAAGAAGCTCATTTGTTGGTTCGAAAGAAGGGTGTGTGAGGAAGTGTGCATGATTTGTAAGTGCACAACCAGTGAGTTTTTCAGTGAGTTCAGAATTTCAAAATTGTAGTGTGATTTAGAGAATAATATTCAGGAAAATTTCATAGTAGTGTGCAGTGATTGAAAATCAGTTTAGTGAGTATGTGTGGAGAGAATTGTTCTCTTAATTAGGGTGTGGATTGTGGGTGCATGATTTTGTGTATTTGTTGCATGTTCTGTTTATGTGACAATATTCTCATTTCTGAATCATATCATTTTAGAGTAGAATTGTTTGTGCTTGGAGTGGGGGCTTCAAGCTGAGTGCATGTTATTTGTCTATTGTAGGAGTGGGTGCTCCAAGTTGGTTGTGGCCAACATTTCTCGTTCATTCAAGGGGTGGGTACTCCATTGCTAGTGGGTGCTAGTTGATGTAATGTAATGAGAAAATTTTGAAGCAATAGATAATAAGAACAAGTAGTAAATTGTTCGATGGTTTTTTCCCTAGAGGGGGTTTTTTCCACCTAAAATCTAAGTGTCTATATGTGATGGTTATTTTTATTTTTCATGTGCTTGATTATGTTGTATATTTCTGAAGTTAATTTCTCAAGAAGTTTTATTTGTAAAAAATATTTTTATATTTTCGTAATACTGATTCACCCCTCATCTCCGCTCCCCCCCCCCCCCCTTCTTAGTATTATTTATGTCTAACAACTGGTATTAGAGTTAGATCCTTTGCTGTAGATTGACCACTGAAAGAAGAATTCAAGAACGAACAATGGTTGGCCATGATGTGAAAGTTCCGTTTTTTTTATGGTGAAAACTACAACTTATGGAAGATGAGAATGGAGGGGCACCTCATGAGTTTAGGTGTTGATGTTTTCTCTACTGAGGTGACTAGTTATATTTTTCCTGATGTTATTCCTTGAGATCCTGATGGAAATAATATTTTTCAAAACAATACAAAATCAAATAATTCCATTATTGCAACACTTAGTGAGACTTAGCTGATAAAAGTCGCATTGTAAATTATCCAAAGAAGTTTCAAAGAAACTTGAGAATAGCTATGAAGGTGATGAGAAGGTGAAGAAACAAAATTTCCAACCCTATAGGATGAGGTTGAGAGCTTGAAAAAGAAAGAAGATGAAACTATTGCAGAATATTTCTGAAAGATTGAATCAATAACAAATCTGGTCAAGAGCATAGATGAAAATTTTGAGGATGAAATCATTATTGAGAAAATATTTAGGTCCTTACCAACAAGATTTAATCCAAAGGTTTCTTCTATTGAAGACATGTCATATTTGAGCACTCTCACTATGGAGCAATTGCTTGGAATTCTTACATCTTATGAGATGTGAATTGTTCAAGAGAAATATGAATCTAGTGAAGTTGCTTTCAAAGCCTCCAAGAAGGTCAAGGGTATTACCAAAAATCTCAAGAAACTTCCAAAGAAAATCAAGGAAGAGGAAGAATACTCTAGTAGTGAATATGATGAAGAATTTGCTCAGTTTGACAATAAATTGAAGAAAGGTACTGGAAGGTATGAAGGTATGCTTCCTTTCAAGTATTTCAAATGTAGAAAAGTTGGACATTTTGCTACAAAATGTACACACAAAAGAAGTAAAAATGATATGAAGAGCAAGGATAAAACCTAGGAATTTCGAAAAGCTAAAGTTCAAAAGAGATGGAGTTGTTACTCCAAAGAAGAGAGTGATATTTTAGATGAAAGCATTGAGAAATATTCATCAAAAGTAGAGGAAGAGAACAATGAATGTGTTCTTATGGATCTTGAGTACAAAGATGAATAAGATCTGGAAGATGGAGAGATTGATTATGAAGGTGAGCTCATTTTTGCATTTGATTAGTTGTACAAAGCTAGAAATAAAAATAAGGAGATGAAAGGGGAAATACGCAAACTAAAGGGGAATACACCCCCTTTGGTGGTTGATTCTTTGAAGATCCACTGGGATGATATTGATAAATTCAAGGAAAGTTTGCTGCAACAAATTGTGGTTCTACAAAATAATATGGCTGAGTTTGAGAAAGAAAATGAACATTTGAAGTAGAATGTTGGAGGAGCTCCTATTGCATGCACTCATGAAGAAGACATCATCTACTTAAAGAGAGAATTGGAAGAAGCAAAAATGAGAGAAAATGTTCTCACCAATCACGTGGAAGAATGGAAAGAAAATTGTCACAAACTTAAAGCAGAAATTATTGCTTTAGGGGCCAATCTTTCAAAAGCAGAAACTAAAGCATGTTTAAATCAGAAATTTATCAAGGGATTTGAAACCTTGCAAAATATTCTCAACATGCAAAGGTCACAGGAGGACAAAAATTGTTTGGGATACAAGTCTCCTCTACAAAATGCTAATGATCAGCCAAGTACCAGTTATGCGGATGCATTGGAAGGTAAAGAAAATCAATCAAATATTGTTGCAACTAACAAGAATGTGCAAAAGAATGAAGCTGAAAGAAAATTAGCATAAAATCAACAAGTGAAACAATCAAGATCACTCCTCCGTCATGGTGACAAAAAGTTAGGTATCCTACTCAATTTAATGGTTACTATTTTGCATGTAATAATTTTTCACACAAAGCCATAAGTTGTAGATTGAAGATGTTTCCTAGAAGAAATGTTGATAGATCAAGAATTTCTCAAGAGACAAATATTTTGCATGCTAATGAAAATAATTATTTTTTTTCCACTAATGAACGAGATAGAGTGTTTCATATGCAATAACTTTGGTCACAAAACTAGTGAGTGCAAATCTAGTCTTCTAATTCTTCCATGCATCATACTAAAGAGAAATCTAATCAACAAAATGTTGAGAAAAGATAGAAGAAAAATGTTGAAAATTGTGAGCTTTCTTTGATAGCTTGTGATCAACATGAGTAATGGCTGATTTATAGTGGTTGTTCCAAGAAGATGATCGGTGATAAGAGAAAATTATTACAGCGAAAAGAGTATGAGAAAGGTGATGTTAGTTTTGGAAAGATGCAGCAGTTTCCATTAGAGGCAAAAGAACAATTAGATTGGACAAGAAGACCAAAGCTCAAAATGTGCTTTATGTTGATGGTTTGAAGCACAACCTCCATAGTGTTAGTCAGATGTGTGATAATGGGCATGAGGTGATTTTTAGATCTAAAGAGTGTGATATCAAAAATTCTAAATCAAGAATGATAGTGGCAAAGGCCATTAAAAGTGACAACAACATGTATATTTTTTATGACACTAGATACAGTTACTGCATGAGAAAATATAAGAATCTTGGCTATGGCAAAGAATATTGGGAGCAATTTTAATATCTTAGAGAGTAGATGGGTGCTGTGCATTTTTGGAAGCACTGAGGAGTTTTTCATGGAGTTTTTTGTTGTCATATGGCTGCCACCAAGAGCACTTTCAGCTGTAAAATTTGGAGAATGGGTGGTGATTGGTTGGTTGCATGCTATTCAACGCATTATGAATTGTTTGCTTGCTTCTTCTTGCTTCCTTTCAATATGGGTTGCTTCTTCATGTATATTGCTTCTTCAAGATGGTGTGGCCTTATATATATTGAGTGGGAGAATGATCAGCAGCTTAGGGGGAATATTTGTTGCACCTCTTCAGGGGGAGGATCTCATTTTTTTCTATGTATCACATTGTTGTTATGTATTTTATCTTCCCATGTAAATATTATATAATTTTTTATTAATAATTAAATGCAATATATTAATTATACATCTTAAATATTATTTATTTATTCAAATTCTATATAAAAATAAGATAAAAAAAAGTTATAACGAGATTTTATTTATTTATTTTAATGTTATATACAAAATAAGATAAAAAATTATAAAGAAATTTTATGAATGGTCCAAAGGGCATAAAGTTATAAATTTTCTAGAATTATAATAGGGAAATTAACACAATTAAATTTATACCATATTTATCATATATAGGTGTAATTTAATTATATATTATTTTGGTCCTGATATAATTTTGATTATGTTTGTGAATTTCAGTTATTTAAAATGTATTTTTTAATACATAAATAAATTTAATGTTTTAAAAAAAATCGAATTAGAATTCAATTAAAGTTGCACTTAGAATTCTAGAAGGTATCTATTAGAGTTGGAGCAAAATTGAGTGAAATTTATTTTCTTTAGAAAAAACAAAAATATTTATGAATATAATACTTTATTTGGATCTAGTAACTATTAGCATAGATTTATCTTGAGCCCAGATCTATTAAAGGTTGAGATGGATCAAATCCCCTATAGTGCAAAATTTTTTTAGAGTGCAAAACTTAAAAAAAAAATTACATGTCTAGAGATTTGATGCTTCCTAATGCTTGATTGATCATGCTTAAGATGGATTTTGGTTAAAACATTTAAAGTAGTCTCATTATTCTACATTTTGGCCTTTTTCATGTGTGTGAAGATCCATCTAAAACACACATTTAGCAAGCATGGAGAGGAATCAAACAATGTAAACTTTTTTTCAAGTTTCTCACTAGAAAAGAGGCTTATACCTCAAGAGATTTGATCCCTTTAAGCTAAATTTGTGATTAAGAGAGGAATCAAACAGTGTAAACTTTTTCTCAAATTTCTCACTCAAAAAAGGCTTATACCTCAAGAGATTTGATCCCTCAAAGCTAGATCTTTGATTAAAATGGATGTTAGGTTATAAGTCATTTTTAGATTATATTCTTCTCTAATCTTCTACCTATACAAATCTTATATTAATATAAATATAACAAATTTTTGAAATCTCACATCTAGCTTTGTATTAATTTAAAATGATTTTAACTTTTTTATTTTTCCTTGATATTATTAAAAAGAATCTTAATGTTTTCTTACTATTATTAAAAAAATCTTAAAATTGTATTTTATTAATAAAAAAATTTAATAATTCACCATCGTGAGGACATTCATGCACGAGGACAAAGACTTTTCTTGCGATGATAAGAGAAGTTTAAGTTAATGGTTTAAACATAAAATAGCTTGAGTAATTATATATTTCGAATTATGCGTAATTCAAATCAAGAATCACGAACAGAAATAGGCTAATTCAAATCACGAATCACTGGCAGAACTTTTAACTTTGTAGAGATTAAGTTATTTGTAAGTTTTTAAAATCTACGAATTGAATTAATAGGCTAATTCAAATCATGAATCACGGGCAGAAATTTTAACTTTGTAGAGATTAAGTTATTTGTAAGTTTTTAAAATCTACGAATTGAATTAATATTTAATTTTGTATAAGAAAATATTTTGTTTTTAATTTTATATTAATTAAATTAAATATTTATTTTGGATAAATGTAATTAAATATTTTATTAAAACATTTTTTAAAATAAAATTACTAATTCAATTCTCCAAATCAAAAATCAAAATAATATAATATATGGGACATAATAGAAACGTAATCCACCCTAATATATTTAGTAAACAGTTCCGTAGGATCAAATCAATACTGACAGTGGGCAGTAAAGACAAGTCGATACTCCAATACTCCCATGTATTTAACTTCTTTTTTTAAGAGTAATTTTCTTTTCGATCCCATTGAAAACGCCCGCCTAGTCTTCCATGATGGAGTGGGTGGGTCGACAGATAGAGAAAAGGAAAGTATGGGGAAATTGTAGAATCACATTCCTATCAATTCACTCATATAGCGTTATCCCTACGCCCACAGTGTGTCTTACCGTCGTAGTCTTCAACCAGAGGGAAGAAATGGTAATGAGTGGTAAAATGTTAAATGGTAAAATTGAAGTCTTATTTGTTGATTGTAAGATTTGAAAAGTATAGGATGGATTGATGTTTATACTTTTTAAGTAATGATTTTAATGGTGTTTATTTTAAAATAGAATTTTTAAAATTTTAATTTAATTATTAAATAAAGGTTAGAAATCTAGTTTTAATTTTTTTTTGTAAGCTACAGTAGTTTCTTCTTTTTTTATTTATAGAAGCAAGTTGTTCCATATACAAAATTTTGGTGACCTCAACTTGCCCACATGGGAAACCAACTCTATTGGCCACCTTAGTCTGTTATAAGCCATCCAGTAGCAAAATTTAACAAGTCTTTCAACCCAAGCTAAATACACTTCACATCTAGATACACTGTTTAAGGTCCGAACTGACATATAAAGACAGGAAAAGTAAAAGCTATTCGCTAAAAAGACCAGTAAAACCTGGAAGGTAAAATACTATTCCTTTCTATCATCTTTTTCAGAATCCATGATAGCCGGTGCAGCAGCAGAGTCACCCGACACCGGAGACAGCTTCATCATTTGTTGTTGGATCTCATCCAGCTTACTATCCTGCATAAACATCATAATTTGCAGATTCTTCATGTCCTTTTTGAGGTTGGGCATGCCTTGGGCAATTTCTGCCATCTCCCTCGCCACCTGTTCCAGAGCTCTGGCCAACAAGCGCTTCATGACCTAGTATATGTGCAAGGTTTGTTTGAATAGCGTCATCCTGCCCCTGGTATGCCCTGGGTCGGGGACTATGTCCCCCCATTCTTCCATTTCCAGCTCAGAGTCTTCTTCCATGATGTTGTCCTCCATCTCCTGGATCAACTGGCGAATGTCAGCATTTGTTCCTTCTTTGTATGCTCGAGTTGCCTCCTTGACCGCCACCTTAATGGATTTCCTACCTCTTCTCGGCTCTACAATCTCCGAAGTGGTAGGTTCTTTTCTAACTGACTGGCTCTGGTGCCTTCTACCCCCGCGGCCCTTGCCTCTGCCTAGGCAAGCCATCTCTTCGTTTTCAGACTCCTGCTTACAATTATCAACATAAAACGTTAGCTTTTGAAGATCTTCATACTTCCAGTCTTCCAGCATTTCCTTTTTTCTAAGCATCCCCACCCTATTCAAGCCCTCCCCGTCTCTCTGGAGAGTCGTGGCTCTCTCCCATCCTAGCCTAAGGGAGGCGGCTGAGCCATCTACCATCCAATCCTACCTAAAATTCTCGTCCTTAGTTTCTCAGGGCTAACCCTTTATACTGAGATTACCCTGCTCAGGCTTGCCTATGCTCTTGCTGTTATTAATCGGCTGATCTGGGCCATCTCTCTGCCCCTCATCTCTATCCTTAGGCCTACCCTATCGCATCCCCTTCCCAACGTACCCAAGCTTACCCCCCTCCTTCAACATACTATTCTTCTCAGAGAAAATTGCAGGAGGTAAGCGAGAAGAAACATACCCGGAGTTATGTTCGACCACAGAAGTCCCCAACGCTTGCGCTACCCTGCTCCCATCTTCCCTTCTCTACGTTCTATGCTCTCTCCCTAATCTTTCCACCCTCATGTATCCCTTCCCACCTACCCTACGTCCCATCCTGCTACCGCCGCCGTTCTTGCCAACCTCTCTCCTCATAATCATGCCACTTTGCTCCCTTGATGTTCCCGCAGTCATGCAGGACGCCACCACGTCCAGCTGTTCCAGCTTGAGGACAGTAGGCGGTCGTCCTGGCCGTCCTCTCTCCTGATCTGTCTTTATGCCCGTACTCTCCCACTTCGTCACCCCGATCGGGGGTAAATCTAGTTTTAAATATTATAAATAAATTATTTTTTAATATTATTTATTTTAGAAATTTTATTATATTATTTTTTAAAATTATTTGTTTTAGAATTTTTAATAATAAAATTTAAATTTTTATTTAATTTTTGTATTCATCTTTGCATTGTTTATTTGGTCTTACACACAGAGATATATATATATATATATATATATATATATATATATATATATATATATATATATATATAAAGTTCTGTATTTAGAGATGAAAATATTTTATGGGTACTAAAGTACAAAACAATTTGCATCAGAGAGATTTGATTGATCTGAATACTTAGAAATTAAAATGGATCTATGCTAACTCTTAATAATATTCTATATATATATATATATATATATATACATATAATATTTATTTTATTTTAATAAAATCTTAATAATACTTATAGTTATATATGTTATATTTTTGGTTGACATGTTTTATAATTTTTATAATTTACTTTTTAATGTGATAAACACATATATGTGTGTGTGCGCGTATTTATTAATTTAATTTGACATCAACAATGGTGGTGTTAATATGAGTAATGAGACGACTTAAGGGGTTGTGCACACCACCCTCGAATGTGGTGTACATTTATGAGGGGGCACGACCAACCCCCTGCATATATTCACATGCATTAATATGCAAGACCTTAGTTGGCCTTGGCTCATTATAAACCTCTCCAAATGATGTCTTTTAGAGAAATTAGTGGTGGATTGAGAGCAGGAGGCAAGGCTAGGTCCTCAACCTCCCTCTAGGTGCTTTCTGTTCTAGTTAGTGGTGAACGGTGCTTTGTGTTCTGGTTTGGTTCTATTGTAGTGATGAAGAATATAGGGCTCGCAAGCCCACGAGGGCTTTGGTGGCAAGAGTGGAGTATCTTGAATGATGATGTCTCTCATTTGATGCTTGGAAGCCTATGTGTATTTATCTTTGCATTGTCTATTTGGTCCTTACACATATATATAAAAAGCTCTGGATTTAGAGATGAAAATATCTTATGGGTACTAAAGTACAAAACAATTTGCATCAAGAGAGATTTTGTTGCTCTGAATACTTAGTTAGAAATTAAAATGGATCTATGCTAGCTCTTAATAATATTATTTTTATTTATATAAATTTCACATTTATATATATAGAAAATATTTTTATTTTATTTTAATAAAATCTTAATAATACTTAGAATTATATATGTTATAGTTTTTGTTGACATGTTTTATAATATTTATAATTTACTTTTTAATGTGATATTCACATTATATATGTGTGTGTGTATGTGTGCATATTTATTAATTTAATTTGTCGGCAATGGTGGTGTTAATGTGAGTAATGAGATGGCTTCAGGGGTTGTGCACGCCACCCTCAAATGTGGTGTACATTTATGAGGAGGGGGGCATGACTAACCCCCTGCATACATTCAGATGCATTAATATGGAAGACCTAAGATTGCCTTGGCTCATTATAAACCTCTCCAAATGATGTCTTGTGGAGCAATTAGTGGTGGATTGAGAGCAAGAGGCGAGGCTAGGTCCTCAACCTCCCTCTGGGTGCTTTCTGTTCCAGTTAGTGGTGAATGGTGCTTTGTGTTCTGGTTTGGGTCTATTGTAGTAATGAAGAATATAGGGCTCGCTAGCCCACGAAAGTTTTGGTGGCAAGAGTGGAGTATCTTTAGCAACGATGTCTCTCATTTTGTGCTTGGAAGCCTGGCACGCAGGGGCCTGGTGTGGGCTTCACTTTCAACCCCTTGCTTTGGAATTCATGTTGATTCCTTCCATTATTTGGCATTTTCTTTTGACTTAAGTACAGGGGTAGAGTTTGAGGATGTAGGTCTAATTTCTTTGTGATGGAGGGTTTGGTTTAAGTCTATTTATCTGGATTGGGAAGTTTTGGCAGCCTATCTACATCTTTTGCTCAAGGGTATCCTTGCATTTGTAATGTCTAGGTATGTTGCTAAATTTCGTGTTAATCTTAATGATCATCGTCTAATGAATTATCAGGTTTGGGCTTGAGGGTTGCTTTGGTCTTTGCTTCCTAGGTGTTTGAGAGTTTCTCGTGACCTGGGTTCACTATACTATGTGTGTTTTGGAATATGTTTAATAGTGTTGGGGAAGGGGTCCTTTTTAGAGGCTTTTGTGACTGTTATACAACACCTAGGTGATTCCCTCGAGTATGGGGATTTTATCATGAATTTCAGAGATCATCTAGTGGGTTGGAGCTCTGGCTCTATTGTGGATGTCTGTTTTTTTTTGCAAGAAGAACTATTCACACTAGTAGCTCCAGGTGTGCCTTCTCAGTTTTAGACATGTTGCCTAGCAATAAAATGCGTTGTAGGGGTGGGGGAGGGGGCAGCAAGGAGTGATGATTTTTTCTCATGACTAAGCTGCCACATACTTTAATGTAGTTCTACCAAAAATAAGGAAAGAGATATGTAAACTGGAAACTCAAGCTAGGGTGGAAAGACAATCCCACTCTGATTCAAAAATCTTGGAGGACATTTCTACTTTGGTTCCTGACCCTAGGCACACTAGGGGAAGGAAGAAGCAATATCTAAACTCTATGGTCTTGCATTGGAAAATGAAAACCCTGTCAGGGCTTGTCCAGAAGGACAAGTAGGTGGAGTTGTATAATGTATTTTCCACCCTATAAAATATCAACATAGTGCTCAGAAATCAATCTTCTACCTGGACATAATTGATGCATGTCTTGCTCATGTTGAGGGGCATATTCTATGTGAACCTAATAACAAGGATCCAGCAGACTCACTAGATTCAAGAACGAGGGATCCCATGCTAATTTCTTCCTCTAAGAATAATTAAGATGTATTACTTGTTAGCTTTCCTACTTTTTGTCTACTCTGTTTTGGTTTAGCCTAGTCAAGTGGGATCATGCTTTTACGATGTATTCAGGTCTTAGGTTTCTATATGTCGAATTTGGTGTAGCACTTTGTTTTATGAATTTTTACAACCATGAATATCTAAAGAAATGTTGGCATATTAGCGTCATGGAAGGTGATTTGAGGAAGAGTTAAATCCTCATAGTGTAATCTAGGACAACTATGTAATCCTAGTTTTTTTTATACTAGAAAGTATCAGTTTACAAGAAGAAAGAAAAATAGGAAATTCAAAAATATAATGGTTACATATAGAAATCATTATTTTAATTTATATGGTCAAATATATAGAAATCATTAGAAATATTCATTCCTAGAGTATGATGTAAAACTACTTTTGGTGTGTACAACTCTAGAAACTTAACATGGTAGGTCAACCGTTACCTGAGGGGGAACCTTGGGCTTGGTAGACATAAACCAAGGGATCTCTGTAAGTGGAGTAGCCTTAGTAGGCATTGGCCAGGCTTTTGTTGTAACTATGTTGCATGCAAGAGGGTTTACTTAAGGGAAAATTCCCCTTACACTCCCTTATCTGTGCTAGCCTAAGAAAGCTGCTCATTCTCCTTTGATAGTTTCAATGAATTTTTACCTGCTCCAGGAAAAAATAAAAAATATAAATAAATAAAATAAAATAAAAATCATATTGATACTAAAAATAATAACTACCTCAATCAGGTACCATGTTCCTCGCTCATGGATGCATCCAAAAAAGAATGTATTAGTTCTGCTCGAGGAAGTAGGCGGTGATCCTTCTGGAATTTCATTCGGGACAAGATACGTTGACACTGTTTGCGCCCATGAGACTCAAGCTCATCCTATTGTTAGCTCATTGACATTGCCAGAGTTTCGTCTCCAATGTTCTTCAAGGCAATGCATATCATCCATAATCTTTGCAAGCTTCGAAAATCCAAGTGGGTCCTGCACAAATTTCATCAAGGGCTCTTGCCATGCAATGAATTCAAGTTCCATTATAGAAAAGGTATGCAATTCTTTAATACACTATTCTGATTAAGGGAGATAACCAAAGGTCTGCTAACATAATTATTTTTTGTGCAGGCATGCCTTAGGAAGGAGACATTTTCCATCTCTTTTTCTGAAGATTTGTTTGGAATCTCCTATGATGACAATCTCAAGTCTTTGGCAGTCGAGGGAGTTTGCAAATATTGATCAACACATCTGCTAGGCATATTGCCAAATAAATATGTAAGAATATAGCACTCGCTTTAGATAATTTTATATATGGAAGCCTGCAAAAATTATCAATGACACAATTGAAGACATAAAAGTGTATACACAAAGCTTAACATCTCCACAGATTCCCAAGTTCAAAAACCGACAAAAAAGAAACATATTGGAGGGAAAAAATTCCTGAAGTTTTAGATTGCACTATACCTCAAATCCTTCCTTCTTCAGAACGATTATGACACCATTGAAGGTGGTTAGGTGCATCATGACCTTTTTATTTAATCAAATTAGCTTTGAAAGTCAAATTTTATTTGATTATGACAATACCTTCCATTCATGAAAGTCGATTTATATTCCTTTAACAACAATCTAACTAGGTACATAGCATATTCTTGGGTTTCTATGTCATCCTCATCAAATGTCAGAGCTTCTTGAAATGAATATAGACTTCCCAAAAATGGGATTAATGCGCAAACGATCGTCTATCAGATCTAAGTCACTTTTGGCTTGTTATGGGTGATATTATGTGGATCCCTTTCGTTATTTAAATGACTTTTCCTGTTAGACTATATTCTATTTTCGAGAAAGTCCAATTTCTTTCTATATCATTTGTTGCCTGCTAATTTCATCCAGTTGAACTGCATAGTGCACCCTTTAAATGTGCACCACATTATTATTTCCTTCCAACAAGTGATATAGAATTGATCTAAGACAAACAATTAAGGTATTACAGACTCATGTGCATGGATGTGCCTATGTTATTTTATGCAACGGATTGATAAGATTGCAAAATACACAAACACTGAAGCAGTTAGAGAAAACATAGCAGGGAAGCATGTAAACACAACAAGTTTATTAAGGAGTTCACCCAATACTCCTGGGCTACGTCTCCCGGTTCAGCCTTCAGTGGTGGCCTCTCTATTATGTTTCCAAAGCAGATTGTTTACAACAGTGAGCTCAATTTGAGTCTCACATACAGATATAAATCAGCAAGACTGTACTTGGATCCCCCAAGTCTCTGGAGTACACAAAATCTCCTTACTGACACTTGACCTCTATTGGTCACAGTAGTATAAGCCCAATCTAAGACTCATACATGACAGGCATATACAGAAGAGTTCTGGAGCCTCTAGATCCTACGGTCATCGTTCATATCGGGTGGGTAAGTAACATGTCGTTTACTTGTCCGATGTGAGTGGTTTTCTCTCTCTTCCGCCAGACGCGTGGTACCCTTTGTGTGGCATTGGGTGGGACTTGGTTGAAACCGCTTACCTCTCGAAGCCCTTTCGATATTCTGTTGGTTTTTGTGGGACCTCGCTTCTGACAGAATTGGCGCAATATCCATTGCATTTTATAACCTTTTGGGTCCGGTTGCTTGGGGCTTTTCCTTCTTTGAGGGGTTTGCCCAGTGATTCGCTAATCACATATTAGAAACCACCCTCGTTTCTCAAAAAGGCCTCTCATTTTGCAAATTTGCGACAGCGCGCTTGACCGAGGGTCCTCGTTGCTCTGCGTTGATCACAAATTGCAACTGTTACGAGGATATCTCTGATAAGCTTGATCTTTATAAGAATTTGAAACTTTGGCATAATTTTAAGAGTTCATGAAAACTTAGAGATTGTTCTAGGATCCAATTCGGATCACGACCTTCCCACTGAAAAAGCTTTTGGACTACCAAAAGTTGGTTTTTAAGCATCAATCAAGTGAGGATATAGATTCATCGCTTTCCCAATTTATATCCATTTTTCAACGCTTGGTTTTGAACCTTTGAGTCCAATCCTTAGGTACTCAACATCCCCTCTGCGCGTAGTTCTCACCTTCCTACCCTGAACTGTGTCTTCCTGCAATTCATTGAGATATTCAGGTAACAGATCATCAATAGAAGGCAATTGACTTTGCTCTTCGGGATCTTCAATCAATGAGGGTTCAAATAGTCTCAAGCTATCTGCATTAACAATTGAGTAGATGTGCATGTAAGCTGGCAAATCAAGGCGAAAAGCATTCTCACCAATTTTCTCAAGTATCTTGAAAGGTCCATACCTTATCGGCTTCAACTTCTTACCTTCACTTTGCATTCTGTCTTCGCTGATATACAACCAAACTTGATCACCAACCTGGAAACTATGCTCAATCCGATGCTTATTATGCCTTGCCTTGTACTAGGCTTGGCTCTTTTCCAGCTATTTCTGTACTGCCTAGTGAATCTCTTGGACGTGAGAAATGAACTTGGTTGCCTTGTCCACATCATTGTGTCCATCAACTACTATGTCTTTACCAAAGACAAAATCCAAGGGAGACTTCAGTGTGAAACCAAAATAGGTCTCAAAAGTAGATCTCTGTGTAGAAGAATGTTTAGCTCGGTTGTAAGCATGTTGCACATAGCACAAATGTTCATCCCAAAGCTTGGGATGCTTGCTGCTAAAGCCTCTGAGCAATTGGCTCACTGTCCTGTTGACCACTTATGTTTGTCCATTTGTTTGCAGATGAAAATTTTTTCTCTTCTTCAGTCTAGTGTCCATCAATTCCCACAGACTCGACCAAAATTTCCCAACAAATCGAGAGTCTCAATCAGATATAATGGAAGTGGGTAATCCAAAATGAACCCATCCATGTTGAAGAACAACTTTGCAGTTTGTTCAGCTGTAATCTGTTTGTTACAGGGTATTAAAATACACATTTTGCTGAACCTATCCAAAATAACATATAAATAGTCATGACATTTTCTAGATTTAGGCAGTCCCACAACAAAATCCATGGGAACACTTTCCCAAGGATTAGAAGGAACTGGTAGTGGAGTGTAGAAGCCTAGTTTGCTATTGCTAGGCATTCTTTTAACACACATGGTACAACCTCTTACATATCTAGAAACTGTTTCATTCATTTTCGGCCAATAACAAAATCTTTTCAGCTATGCAATTGTTTTACTTACACCAAAGTGACCTAATATTAGAGAAGTGTGTGCTTCTTGAATTATCTTTACTCTTTCAGTTTGTGGAATACATAACTTTCCAAAATGATACAAGAGTTGGTCCTTAACATGATAATCCAATTCTTCTACTTGTTTGCCATAACTTGAAGTTGCATATACATCTTTAAAATCTATATCTTGAGCATATTGTTCAATGCAGCTTTCATGCAATACTGAATTATGCTTAAGTATAGTAGATGCATTTATGATTGGTCTGGATAACATATCTGCAACTTTATTGTGTATGCCCTTTTTATATCTGATGACAAGATGAAACTGTTGTAGAAAACCCATCCACCCATAGTGTCTTGATTGTTGCAACTTAGTTTGTGAGTGCAAATATTGAAGTGGTTGATGATCAATATGTATAATTGTCTCTTTTCCCATTAGGTAATGTTTCCACTTTTTCACACTCTGTACTAATGCATACAATTCTTTATCATATGTGGGATAATTAACTATTGCAGAATTAAATGTCTCAGAATGATAACATATGGGTTTACCATGCTGCATCAACACTGCTCTCATGGCATAGTCACTGGCATCTGTTTCAATCTCAAATGGTCTTTAAATATTAGGCAGTGCTAGTACTGGTGTTGTACTAATCTTTTCTTTTAAGGTGTTGAAGGCTTTTTGTTGTTTGCCTCCCCACTGAAACACCTTGATCAATCCTATTAAAGCATGTAAGGGAGTTGCAATCAAGGAAAATTTATAAATAAACTTTCTCCAATATTGTGCTGCTCCTAGGAAGCTTCTAACTTCTGTAGCAGATTTGGGTTTAGGCTAGTTTACAATGACTGCGACCTTAGAGGGATCTATCTTCAATTCACCACCCCCTACAATATGACCCAAATAATTCAAAATTATTTTGCCAAATTCACATTTTGAGAGCTTAACATAAATATTTTCTCTTTTCAAAACATCCAGAGTCTGCTTTACATGCTTCAAATGTTCTTCCCATGTTTTACTAAATATAAGAATGTCATCTAAATATAGAATGACAAAATCATCAATAAAAGGTCTGAGTACATCATTCACTACTCTCATGAGAGTAGCAGAAGCATTAGTTAAGCCAAAAGGCATAACCAACCACTCATACAATCCCTGCTTTGTTTTGAAAGCAGTCTTCCATGCATCTTGCTCTGCAACTCTAATCTGATCGTAGATGTTATGCTCCTATACCAATAAGTGTCATATTTCATGATGAATTGTTGAGCTCTGTAATATGTTCAATCCCTTTCCTTGTTGCAAAGGTTTTCCATATTATCAAAAAATCAAAAAATGTAAAAAATGTAAAGAGGTTATGCCCTAAAAGAAAAATCAAAGGGTAAAAAGAATAAAATGGTCAAAAAGGTGAAAGAAATGAACCCCAAATAAAAATAGACCGGGAAAGTGTGCAAGTCCAAAATGCCACTACTTTTTCATTTTCTATAATAAGCATTGTGTGCAGCTTGTTAATTTATGCCACAATTGATGAATGGCCAAACAGCTCAATCTTGGCCAGTTCATGTTTAAATTTCCTTTTTCAAAGATAGAGAATAAAAATCTGACCAAACTGTTTAATCTTGGCAGATAAGTAGACAGGTAGAGTAAATAAAAAGGAGCTCAACAGTTAAATCTGTTGGGTGTGGAGCCTGATTATCTTCTATAGTACCGACATATTGGACCCCAGTTCAAAATGGGGCGGCAACGCCGCCCGTAAAATAATCGCTGCCGTGGGGGGTCCAGGGGGGCGGCAGCGACTTTTGGGAGCCCCCCCTGGCGGGGGGTTTCGGGGGCAGCGCCCCCGAAGCTAAAAACAGCTGTAAAATTGCCTTGTAAAAGTATAGTAATTTCTAGTCAATCTGGGCCGTTCATTAGGCGGATGATCTAACGGTAGAACTTATGTTTAGTTTAGGGTTTTTTGCCCTAGAAGGCAACCCCTCTCTTTATATGAGGGCATTGTATTTGAGGCTGTGAGATAGATGTGTATTCGGTGAGCGAGAAACATAGAGGTGAGACTGTGAGAGAAAACAGAGGATATTACAGCGGTTTTGCTGTAGGTTGTATCTCTTCATTTTGATGGATAATAGAAAGGAAGGACTGGCTGTTCGGGGTGGACGTAGCCCAAACTGGGTGAACCACGTATATCTGTGTCTCTCTTGTTTTGTGTGTTTTCTGTGTTTATATTTCTGCAATATTTTATGTGTTCCATTGCTCCGTAATATATAATTTTCTAACAACTGGTATCAGAGCCGAAGGTCTATTTGGCTGATAAACTCGCAGGAAAGAAGGGTTCCTGGTTCAAGTGGGAGCAATGGCGGAAGATGGTAAGTTTAGGGTCGAGAAATTTAACGGCCAAAACTTCTCGCTGTGGAAGATGCAGATGGAAGATTATCTGTATCAGAAAGATCTATACCTACCATTGGGCGGAAAAACAAAGATGCCGACGGGTATGAAAGACGAAGAATGGAACCTTCTCGATAGAAAGGCACTCGGAACAATACGACTGTGCCTTGCTACGTCAGTCGCTTTCAACATTTCGAAGGAAACCACGACAGCAGGTTTGATGGAGGCGTTGTCGAAACTATATGAAAAACCCTCGGCCTCGAACAAGGTATTTCTTATGAAACGGTTATTTAATATGAAGATGTCGGAAGGTGGATCTGTTGCAGACAATTTAAATGATTTTAATACAGTTACAAGTCAGTTAAGTTCTGTAGGGGTAAACTTTGATGATGAAATTAGAGCTCTGTTATTCTTGTGCTCGTTACCAGAAAGCTAGAATGGTTTGGTAATGGCCATCAGTAACTCTGTTTTTGGATCTAGTACTTTAAAGTTTGATGATGTTGTCAGTGCTATCCTTAGCAAGGAAATCTGACGGAAAAGCTCCGGTGAGACATCAGGAAATGCTTTGAGTGCAGAGTCTAGAGGAAGAAAAATGGAAAGAGGAAAGAGCTCAGGATATCGCAGTAAATCAAGGAAAGGCAGATCCAAGTCCAGATCGGGGATAATGTGCTGGAAATGTGGAAAGAAAGGACACCTAAAGAAAGACTGTAGATCTCGGAAGGGAAAAGAAGGAGATGCACAGCAAGAAAACAATCATGAAGCAAATGTGACAGGTGAGGTGTTACAAGATGCTTTGATTCTTTCTTTCGAAAATATTACTGATTCCTGGGTGGTAGATTCAGGGGCTTCATTCCATGCCACACCTGATAAGAAATACTTTCATGACTATGTTCAAGGAGATTTTGGACAAGTTCGTCTAGGTGATGATAAACCCTGTAAAATCGTTGGAATGGGTAAGGTTCTTGTAAAACAACAGAATGGAAACCAATGGCTACTAAAGGAGGTAAGGCATGTTCCAGATCTAAAGAAAAATCTGATTTCAACAGGGCAGCTAGGCAGTGAAGGTTGTGTGACAACTTTCACAGATAAAGCTTGGAAGGTCACTAAAGGAGCCCTGGTAATAGCAAAAGGTGAAAAGGTTGGTACATTGTATTTATGCAATGGTATTTCTAACTCTGTTAATGCTTTAACTTCCAGAGGAGCAGATGCAGCATTATGGCATCATAGGCTCGGACACATGAGTGAAAAAGGGATGAAGATTCTTCACTCAAGGAATTTGTTGCCAGGTTTGAAGAATGTTGATTTGGATTTCTGTGAGAACTGCATTTATGGAAAACAGAAGAGAGTCAGATTTCTCAGAGTTGGGAAAGAAAAGAAGAACGAAAAATTAGAGCTTGTGCATACAGACGTATGGGGACCTGCTCAGGTATCATCTCTCGGTGGCTCTCGTTATTATGTTACTTTTATTGATGATGCAACTAGAAAAACTTGGATTTATTGTATTAAGAATAAATCTGATGTATTTGATACTTTCAAGAAATGGAAAGCTTTGGTTGAGATTGAGACGGGAAAGAAATTGAAGTGTCTTAGATCAGACAATGGAGGTGAATATTGCAGCAAAGAGTTTGATAGGTACTGTTCAGAGCATGGAATTCGTAGAGAGAAGATAGTTCCAAGAACACCACAAGAAAATGGTGTGTCAGAAAGGATGAACAGAACAATCATGGAGCGTGCAAGGTGCATGAGATTGCATGCAGGATTGCCTTTACAGTTTTGGGCAGATGCTGTAGATACTGCTGTTTATTTAATAAACAGAGGACCTTCAAGTTCCTTGGATGGTGGTGTTCCAGAGGAAGCATGGACAGGGAAAAAGGTAAACTACTCTATTTTAAAACCTTTTGGTTGTGAGGCCTTTGTCCATATTGATAAAGAAATTAGAACAAAGCTTGAGGCAAAGTCAAAGAAATGTACCTTTATTGGATATGGTGTTAATGATTTTGGTTATCACTTATATGATTATGAAAATCATAAAATCATTAGGAGCAGAGACGTAATATTCAATGAAAAGGTCTTGTATAAGAATCAGTTGCAGGAAAAGAAACAAGAAAAAGAAAACAAGGAATACGCAGTTCTTGATGAAATTACTGAAAAAGTAAAGGTGCCTGAAAATAATAATAATCAACAACCACAACAACAACAACCATCACAACAACAACAGGCACCCCAAACACCTGAAAGTGGTGTTATAAAATCTACCAGGACAAGTAGACCTCCTGAACGATACTCTCCTTCATTATATTATTTATTGTTGACTGATTCCGGTGAACCTGAATGTTATGAAGAAGCAATGCAGGTTGAAAGCAAGAAGAAGTGGGAGGTAGCCATGGAAGAAGAGATGGACTCCTTAATGCATAACCAGACTTGGGATTTAGTCAGGTTGCCTGCAGGAAAAACTACATTGAAGAATAAATGGGTTTACAGGCTGAAGGAAGAAGATGGAGGAAAGCAAAGGTACAAAGCTAGACTTGTGGTGAAGGGGTTTGCACAGAAGAAAGGTATTGATTTTGATGAAATATTTTCTCCTGTTGTTAAAATGACTTCAATCAGAACTATTTTAAGTCTTGTAGCAGCTGAAGATTTGCATCTTGAGCAGTTAGATGTAAAGACAGCCTTTCTCCATGGGGATTTGGAGGAAGAGATATATATGCAGCAGCCACAAGGATATGAGGTGAAAGGGAAGGAGAAACTTGTGTGCAGGTTGAAGAAGAGCTTGTATGGTTTAAAACAGGCTCCAAGGCAGTGGTATCTAAAATTTGACAAGTTTATGTCTGAACAAGGTTATACTAGATGTCACTCTGATCATTGTGTTTATCTGAAAAAGCAAAATGATGGCAGTTATATTATATTGTTATTGTATGTAGATGACATGCTTGTTGCAGGATCTAACATGCAGGAAATAAATGTGATCAAAAGAAAATTGGCAAATTCATTTGCAATGAAGGATTTGGGTGCTGCAAAACAAATCCTTGGTATGAGAATAACTAGAGACAGGAAAAATAGAAAATTAACATTATCTCAGAATGAGTACATACAAAAGGTGTTGAAAAGATTTAACATGCAAAATGCAAAACCAGTTAGTACACCTTTTGCTAGCCATTTCAAACTTAGCAAAGAAATGTGCCCAAAGACCCAAGAAGACATGGATTATATGTCTAAAGTTCCATATGCATCAGCAGTTGGAAGTTTAATGTATGCAATGGTCTGCACAAGGCCTGATATTGCACATGCAGTGGGAGTTGTAAGCAGGTACATGAACAATCCAGGAAAGGAACATTGGATGGCAGTGAAATGGATTCTCAGATATTTGAGAGGTACCACAAATCAGGCATTATGCTTTGGTGGTTCAAACATATCCCTACAAGGATATGTTGATGCAGATATGGTAGGTGACAGAGATAATAGGAGGAGCACTATAGGATATGTATTTACTGTCGGAGGAACAGCTGTCAGTTGGGTTTCAAAAATCCAAAGTGTTGTTGCACTCTCAACAACAGAAGCAGAGTATGTTGCTGCTACAGAGGCTAGTAAAGAAATGATTTGGTTACAAAGGTTTATGGGTGAATTGGGTAAGGAGCATGATATGGGCACGTTATACAGTGATAGTCAAAGTGCCATTCATCTTGCAAAGAACTCAGCATTTCATTCCAGGACAAAACACATACAGCTCAAGTACCATTTCATACGATCAGTGTTGGAAGATGGAGAGTTGAAGCTGGAAAAGATACACACTAGCCAGAACCCTGCAGATATGCTAACAAAAGTTGTAACCAGGGAGAAACTGAGAATATGCTCAGTTTCAGTTGGTCTTCAAGGATGACGATGAAGATGAGAAATAGCCAGGTCCAAAGAGGAGTCATTGTCCAGCAAATGGAGCAGCGGTGGAGTTGCTACAATCAGTCTCCAAGTGGGAGATTGTTGGGTGTGGAGCCTGATTATCTTCTATAGTACCGACATATTGGACCCCAGTTCAAAATGGGGCGGCAACGCCGCCCGTAAAATAATCGCTGCTGTGGGGGACTTTTGGGAGCCCCCCCTGGCGGGGGGTTTCGGGGGTAGCGCCCCCGAAGCTAAAAACAGCTGTAAAATTGCCTTGTAAAAGTATAGTAATTTCTAGTCAATCTGGCAATTTCATTAGGCGGATGATCTGACGGTAGAACTTATGTTTAGTTTAGGGTTTTTTGCCCTAGAAGGCAACCCCTCTCTTTATATGAGGGTATTGTATTTGAGGCTGTGAGATAGATGTGTATTCGGTGAGCGAGAAACATAGAGGTGAGACTGTGAGAGAAAACAGAGGATATTATAGCGGTTTTGCTGTAGGTTGTATCTCTTCATTTTGCTAGATAATAGAAAGGAAGGATTGGCTGTTCGGGGTGGACGTAGCCCAAACTGGGTGAACCACGTATATCTGTGTCTCTCTTGTTTTGTGCGTTTTCTGTGTTTATATTTCTGCAATATTTTATGTGTTCCATTGTTCCGTAATATATAATTTTCTAACAAAATCTGAGCCATTGGATGTTATAAGGGTAGACTTAGGTAGGATTTCCATGCAAAGAAAAGGAAAATTGATGAGGGTTTTCCAGTCCAAGTGCACCCAAGTAAAGGAAGAAAAAATGCTAGGCTAAAGTAGGTAGGGTAGGTAGATTGGTGTTGCAGAATGATACTTGTGATAGATTATGTTTCTTAAAAAATGTGTTAACTTTCACTTCTGTCACAAGTGCAAGGCAGACCTTATACTTGATGCAGCTCAAGCGAGACAAGATTGAAATAACTAACTCCCCTTCATATTTTTCCATAATCATTCACTAAATTCCCCCTAAATATTAAGATCTGTTCTTAAAAGCATTCAAAAATCACTCATCTCATTTCATAAACATTGCCTGAGTAAAACCCTATTTTACTTAGGAAAATGGCCATATTTCTCATATAAACCCCTTTTTCCTTTAGCCTAAGTTTTAAATGTGAATTCCTAAACATTATAACTTAGCGCATTTTATTTCAAATTCATATTAATTGCTAACTTTTATTATATAACTCCCTTATAAACAATTTTGCCCAAATCCCGTATTATGTAAATACATTAAAACAAACCCTATATATTATGTATCCTCGGCCTGGTTAAATATAACCCTAATCATATGTTTTAACATGGATTAATAAGTTTAACTGGAACTTGTTAAGAACCTCCCCGCGTGCAAAGGAATTAACCAACCATTTGGGTTGATTAATAACCAACCCCGACCATCAAAACGTGCCTGAAACTATTTAAAAACGTTTAATAAACGTGTCGACCGCTCAGCCTGCTCGCTCGCCCTCCGCCCGAAACCGCTCAGCCCCAAAAGCGGTGCAGGAAAAACCGCTTACCAGCCCCCCCATCATTTGCTGACGTCATCTGTCCTTTGTTGACGTCACCCGCCATGTCATCATCTGTACTACTTACGTCATCTGCCCTTCAAATAAAAAAATCCCGCCAAAACTACATTTTGTCAAATAAAAGGGTAAAATTGTCATTTTTGCTATATTTTTCTGCATATCGCGCTCTCGTGCAAAAAACTATCTGCTCCAGTTTCTCGACGCCACCTGACCAAAAAGACTCCAACAACGAGCTCGCGGCCTCAACCAACTTGCCATTTTACAGTTTCTTCCTCTTTGATGCAGTTTTAACCAACACCGAGGGGCTTCCAAGCTTGCAGAAGAGAGAAATAAAGAGAGATACAGGGAGATTTGCTACCCAAACCAGTGGACCTTCAGAGACACAAATTGCGAGAGGAAATATGATCAGAAGACACGTTAGTAGTTTTGTTTTACCAGACAACGATGAGCAGGGGTCAAAACAACATTAAAGTATATCAAAACAGAATTAAAGTGTATCAGATCAACATTAAAGTGTATCAGATCAGAATTAAAGTATGTCAGATCAGAGTTAAAGAGTATCAGTTAAGACAGGCAGCCAGCGCAGAGTTACTGAAGAAGACTAGTTGTTTCTATTTACTCGTAAACTATTATTTATCCTAGATATTATCTCACAGTTGTTATGAGATATTTGTTGTATAATTTTTGCATAAATACCCCCTTCATTAGAGTATTGAGGGTGGATTCCTAGACTTTGCTGTAATATTGATTTTTGGAATAAAGAGCTATTGGAATCAACTATTGTATGGCCTACTGGATGAAGAATTGAAGCAGAGGACTTGTCACAGATTTCTTGAATCAACCACTGGATCAATAAGTCCTCTATATCTTGTGTTTTAAAGTTTTCTTGTTTATTATATCATCTGTGTTTCATAATCTGAATGATAAAGAAAAGGTTAATTTCAGAATATGCTTGATTGCACTCTGTTTTCAGTCTTTATTGTTCTTTGTGTTTTCTTCAGAATTAGGATAAGCAGTGAAATCTTAATTGCTCATGTTTCTTGATTCTTTCATGTTGATTATTTGCTAAAAAATACTTAACTGCTCCTTATCAGTAATCATCCAATTTCCTTCTTTGAACAGGTTGAAGGATTCTTAACTGCTCTTCACCCAATTTGAGCCCATTCCATCTGTTTCAAGCCTCTATTTGTTCCCTGTTTGACTACCTTGCTCTGTGAAGCCATCCTCTGTTAAGAAACCAAATCCAGAAAGCCATCTTCTTTGACTCCATTAGCCCAATGGACTGAACTACTCTGTTTTACCTCTCTGTTCTATTGAATCTCACCACCCAAACTCAAACAAAACCCTTGAACTTCATAACTAGCCTAATACCTTTAGAAAACAAAGCTAAATCATAAAGAGAGAGCCCTCTCTAGATACAGATTGGCTAGATTTTGTATCTAAAAGATTGGTCTGTGGTTACCTCGGCATCCTTCCCTTTCTTACAACTTTTGGGAAAACCTGAGTGATAACATCATTGGCGACTCCACTGGGGACCTGAATAATTGTTTGTTACTATTGTTTATTTCATAAGCTACAGACGGAGCCTGAAATTAGCCAGGTAGCCTTCGAAATGATTTTGCTTTGCAACTGCAGAAGTAAATGAATGCTAATTCAGTCTATCTCTGGTCTAGGTTATAGATTGGACAGTTGGTTTCAAATACTTGATCAATTCCTCTTTTCAAAAAAGTCTTTAGAAAATTTCAAAACTCCCACATCTGAAACCTCCTAGAAGAGACTGTTAAAGTTGTATTGTCAGATATATTTCAAGAAAAAACCAAAAACACACCTAGAAGACTGGCTTTAGAAAAGATTCATTACACCAGATCAAATCCTAATCCTAATCCCCCACCTGTGTTTGAAAATCCTAATCTGATTCCTAGGATTCTTAGAAGACAAGATAGCCAAGAAAATTCTGTTAGTTCTCGGCCTCTATACAGATCAAAATCCTATCCTGTGAGGTGGATCTACCCTGAGGACAAACCTTTTGATAAGTATTTTGAAAACTCTTTGTTTGGGACCTTTTCAGAATCTGGGTTAACCCACACAGTTCAAAATCCAATATTCATTGAAAATTTGCAGATTGAAGTTGTTACTTCACACCTTGACAGACATTTGCAGCACTGCATTCAATTTGAACTTACCTCTGAAAGAACACCAAACCTTTCTGTGATTACTACAGCTTCTCCAAGTTCACCATCAGCCACCCCTTCCACTCCTCCATCTACAACACACATTCCCATTGTTATCCCTACTCCTCCAGTTGTCACATCTATTTCTACAACCATGGCAAACTGATATACTCCCCTACACTTACCTGCCAACCCAGGAGCTATGCCCCAATACTATCAAAGTAAAATCCCTTCTTTCGAAAGTATTGGCACTTACACAGCTCAACAGCATACCAATAAAATGACCGACTATTTTGAAAGATATGAGGTTGATGATGATGATGTTAGAATGAAAGTATTCGTTCAAAGTTTAACTAGAGATGTTAGAACCTGGTTTAGAGCCCTCCCTGCAAACAGTATCAATGACCCACAAGCTCTTTATCAGACCTTCTTAAACAGATGGGAAAAGAAGAAAGATCCTCTCCACATTTTATCAGAATATGAAAACCTAAGAAGAGGCACACAAGAAACTGTCCAATATTACTGTACCAGATTTAATAATGTCTACAATGCTATTCCTCAAAATCTCAGACCTCCTCCAGATTTGACTTTAATCAAATTCCTTGATGCATTTGATTCTGATATGGCATACCAACTTAGGAAAAGAGCTCCTCGAAACTTAGAAGAGATGTAAAGTATAGCTGTCAGTGTTGAGGCCAACCTGATATCCAAACGATCTAGAGCCAAAGCTGAAAGGAGGACACCTTTCAAAGAAGAACCTTTTGCCTTTGAACATAAAATAGATGCTATTATTAAAGGAATGGATAGACTTGGAGATAGAGTAGAAACAATTGCGAGAAAATCCCCTTGGGATGGTCAAACAGGCAATACTAGGAGAAATCCAAATTTCAGGAAGAACCAAAATCCTAACACTGGAAAGACAGGGCCTGACCAAAATATTAGACCCCCATTTCAAGAAAATTATGTTGAACCTGATGAACCAACAGAAGAAGAATTTTCTAACACTCAAATTAATTTGATGGCACTCAACAATGAACAACAAGTTTTCTTGACCCAAGAGAATCAAGAAGCTCACATTCTTAAACAATTCCAAACTCAGTCAGGGGAAACATTTGACTTTAGGGAGGGATATGATACAGCAATTTATGAAGTCCACAAACAATACAATCTAAGGAGCCGAAGAATAGATGTCCCTTAATAGTAAACAGAAAGATACCTAGCAGCCTAACAAAAGTAAGATCAGTGTCCCCCCTGTACATATTCTTTCTAGAGCAGGTCCTGACCCTAATAACCCAATTGTTGAAGATGTATCAGATAATCAACCACCTGACATACAACCTTCCACTTCTATTCCTGCTAAAAGAAACGTAGAAGAGCCTCTAGAACTTTATTTGGAAACAACTTCAGTCCATAATCCCACTCCTGAAGAGGAGAGAAATGCAGAAAATCCTGTTGTCTGAAATACAAGAAATCAGACCGAAAAACCTTTTAATCTTGAGACAGAAGTAGGCAAACTAAAGATTGTTGTTCCATTGTCAGAATTAGCTAAACATGATGTCTACAGAAGTCAAATCAGTAGATCACTCAAAATTTCTATGAACGAAGATTCAGTAAACGTTTTTGATGACTGACCTAAATTGATATTTGGCCCTGTAGTAAATGGAAAAATAGTAGGGGGAGAAGTTCCTCCTTTCTATGTAAGTTTAAACATACATGTTAAAATACTTCATAATGCCATGTTTGATTCTGGTGCTTCTCATAACTTAATGCCTAAATCTGTAATGGAGAGACTTGACCTTGACATCACCAGACCATATAAAGACCTTTTCTCTTTTGATTCAAGTCAGGTCAAATGTTTGGGTTTAAGCAAAAACTTGTGTGTGTCACTAGTCTAATTTCCTGCCAAAACCATCTTAATGGACATAGTAGTAGCTGATATTACACCAAAGTATGGTATGTTATTGTCTAGATCTTGGGGTGCAAAGCTTCAAGGAACTCTATAGTTAGACATGTCTTACGCTACTATTTCAGTGTTTGGTCAACCCAAGAAACTATACAGAGAAACCTTAATGAAGTATGTAGTAAGTAGTCAAGAGAAACCTCAAAATTTCCCTATCTACTCAGTACATTCAGATATGGATTCTTTTATCCTTTACAATGCTGAAATTGATCCCCCACATGCAATAAAAGTTCTAGTAGATGAAACAGAAAAAAATTGCAAATGAGAGGTCTAGTGTCCAAATCCAAGAAATTTTTGAAAATCATGAAACATCAGATAAACCAGAAAAAATTGAAAAACCAGATCTCCCTATTGAACAGATCTCCGAAACTCCAGAGATTAATTATGAACATGAAATCCTTTGGTACTTAGAATTTGATGGTTCCATGAACAAATTAGGAGCAGGAGCAGGAGTCTGGATGCACAATCTTGAAAACAATCATGTTGAAGGCCATGCCTACAGGTTAAACTTTAGGTGCACTAATAATATGGCTGAATATGAAGCTCTATTGCTAGGTCTTAAACTAGTCAAGAAATTAGGAGCAACTAGAGTATCAGTCCTTGGAGATTCTGATTTAATCATTCAACAGTTAAGAGGGAAGTTCTTAACCAATGATCCCAGATTAGGAGAGTACAGAAGAACAGCTATAGAGATCCTCAATATATTTCTAGAAACTCAGCTTGCCAAAATCCCAAAAAAACATAATTTGCAAGCTCATAGCCTGACAATGTTTGCCAGCATATGTAAACTACCATTTGAACCAAATCATCAATTCACAGCTGAAATTAGACATAGTCTAGCCATACTTGATAATGTAAAGAACTGGCAAGTTTTTGACAGTGATAATCAGATCAACATTTTTTTAACTCTAGAAGAAGAACTTTCTAGCACTAAAATAGATGTAGATACAGTTAGTGAGTTTGATCCAACAAATCAGATAGAAACAGACATTTCAGTAGAAAATGCAACCCAAATGCTTCATCCAACGAAATTTACCAAAAAGGAAATATATGATCTTAAAGAAATAGATGTTGATGGGTTTATTGAAGGAGAATCTGAAGTTATCAATTTGAAAGACAGTCATTTGCCCAAAGGATTAACTCCTTTGGAATATCTCTTTAATTTCAATGATATTCCAAAGAAACCCTAGATAGAACCTCTAAAAGCAGACATTGAAGACTAAAACATAGGAACTGAAGAGAATCCAAAAATGGTAAAGTTATCCAAATTTTTACCTCCTGACCAAAAACTTAAGTATGTTGAACTGATCAAAGAATTCAAGGATGTTTTTCCCTGGAGCTATGAAGACCTGAAGTCTTATGACACCTCTGTAATTCAACATACAATACCCCTCAAGGAAAATAAAAAACCATTCAAACAAAAGCTCAGAGGAATCAACCCTGTGCTGCTTCCTTTAATTGAAAAAGAAATCAAACAAATGCATGATACAGGGATAATTGCTCCAATCAGATTTTCAAAGTGGGTGTCTAATTTAGTGCCTACCAGGAAGAAAACATGAGAAATCAGATTATGTGTTGACTTAAGAAATGTAAACAAGGTTTCTTTGAAAGACAATTATCCTTTACCTAAGATGGATCACATTTTACAAAGGGTAGTAGGTGCTTCTAGTATTGCACTTTTGGATGGGTTTTCAGGTTATAATCAAATTCTGGTTCATCCTGATGACTAGGAAAAGACTGCATTTACAACACCATGGGGTACATTCAAATATGTTAAAATGCCATTCGGACTTAAGAACATAGGGGAAACCTTTCAACGAGCAATGGACATAGCTTTTGCAAAAGAAATTCATGATTTTCTGGTTATATACCTAGATGACCTCACTGTGTTTTCTAGATCAGATCAGCAACATTTAGATCATTTGAGACAAGTGTTTTTAAAATGCAGAAAGTATGGTATTTCATAAAATCCTAAAATGTCTTTGTTTGGTCTAGAAGAAGGCAAACTGTTAGGCCATATCATCTCCAAAGATGGCATCAGAATTGATCCTTCCAGAATAGAAGCTATTCTGCGAATACCCCACCCCAGAAATGTCAAAGAACTTCAAGCTTTCCTAGGAAAGATTAACTTATTAAGAAGATTCATATCTAATTTGGCTGAATTAATTAGATTGCTGACCAGTATGTTAAAAAAGGATTCAAAGGTTAAATGGACAGCAGAATCCAAACAAGCATTTGAAGAAATTAAAATGGCTTTGACCAGAACACCAATCTTTTACAAGTCCAAAGTTCGATAGAGAATTCATAATTTTTTCATTTGCATCAGAACACATCATAGCAAATGTTTTATTGCAAAAAGATGATCAAGGATATGAAAAAACCTTAGCCTTTTTCAGTAAAGCACTTAGAGATGCACCTCTAAATTACAAAATCATGGAAAAACAGGCTTTTGCACTTGTAAAAGCTATTAAAGACTTCAGAGTCTACATATTGTACTCACATGTAGTAGCTTATGCACCAAGTGCTGTTGTCAAAGACATCCAGGATGGAATTGAAGGCAAACGAGGTAAATGGATAGCTAATATATTGGAGTATGATATTAAAATAAAACCTACAAAGCTTATAAAAGGACAGGGATTGGCTAAACTCATGACTGAAACAAACTTTCAAGCCCTGGATATTAATGAACTGGATAATGAACAAGAGATGGCGACTCCACAAATCAACCAGGCCTTCTTAGAATCACCTTGGAATGCTGATATAACTCATGTATTATTAAACCTGCAGGCTCCTCCAGGGTTATCCAGCACAAAGAAAAAGTTTTTAAAGATGAAAGCTTCAAAATTTTGTATTTTAGATAATGATCTTTTTTGAAAAATCATGAAGGTATTCTATTGAGTTGTTTAATAAAAGAAGAAGCTGACAAAGTGCCCAAAGAATTTCATGCAAGGGACTACGGTGGACACCTTCATTGGAAATCAACTGCAGAAAAAATACTAAGGGCTGGATCTTACCGGCCAACCTTGTTCGCTGATGTAAAGAAGTTTGTCACTGCTTGCCACAAATGCCAAATTTTTGAAGGCAAAAGGAAAATGTTACCCCTACCCTTGAGACCAATTTCCACTGAAAAACCCTTTCAACAATGGGGTTTGGACTTCATTGGAGAAATACACCCTCCCTCTTCTAGCCAGCATAAATGGATTCTTACTGCCATAGACTATTTCACCAAATGGATAGAAGCCATTCCTTCTATACAAGCCAATGATACAGTGATTATAGGATTCTTAGAAACCAACATATTTTCTAGATTTGGATGTCCTGAAAAGATCATAATCGATAATGTTGTTGCCTTCAAGTCCAAGAAAATGATAAATTTCTGTAACAAATACCATATCACTTTAGGCCATTCCACAGCCTATTACCCTCAAGGTAATGGTCTAGCTGAATCTTCCAATAAAATCTTGATTAATATTATTAAGAAATTTTTGGAAGAGAAAAAGAAAAACTAGCACAAGAAACTCACAAATGCACTATGGGCAGACAGACTTACTACAAAGAGATCTATTGGAACTAGCCCTTACGAATTAGTTTATGGCATGGAGGTTGTGTTTCCTTCATCTTTAGGAGTTCTTATAATGAAATTACTGCAAGAAGCTCAGGTGGAATCCAATGACATTCAAAGGAGAATAAATCAGACCATCCATTTGCAGCAGACCAGAGAAGAAGTGCACCAAAGATCCCAAGTGTTACAAGAAAAACTCAAGAAAATATTTGATAAAAGGACCAAAGCAAAAGACTTCTACCTTGGAGACAAATTTCTAAGGTGGGATTCCAGGAGAGAAGACAAAGGAAAACATGGGAAGTTTGACTTCCTGTGGAAAGGGCCATTTATCATCCAGGCATTGCAAGGGAACAATACTTACTTTCTGAAGAGCCTGGATGGCACAGAAACAGAAGAAGGACCAGTGAATGGTCGAATGCTGAAACATTACTTTGATCCAGTTTTTTAAATGTATTCTGACTCTAACATGTACATACTATATCCTTAATAATGTCACAGTTTGGATTGGATAGTAACTTGTTGTAGTTGAAGACTGAAAGAGAAGGCCCTAAGCTTCACAAAGTGTGTTGTCATATATACAATAAAGCAACCAGAAAAGGAAGATTTTAGAGCATAGTCTAAGTTATTCAAAAGGGCATCTGACCTGTTGTTCTTGACTTTCCACCAGGGAAAGCCATCCCCAAGTAAAGCCACTGTTATGCTCCTATACCAATAGGTGTCATATTTCATAATTGACTTATTGAGCTCTGTAATATGTTCAATCCCTTTCCTTGTTGCAAAGGTTTTCCATATTATCAAAAAATCAAAAAATGTAAAAAATGTAAAGAGGGTATGCCCTAAAAGAAAAATCAAAGGATAAAAAGAATAAAATGGTCAAAAAAGTGAAAGAAATGAACCCCAGATAAAAATAGACCAGGAAAGTGTGTAAGTCCAAAATGCCACTAATTTTTTATTTTCTATAATAAGCATTGTGTGTAGCTTGTTAATTTATGCCACAATTGATGAATGGCCAAACAGCTCAATCTTGGCTAGCTCATGTTTGAATTTCCTGTTTTAGAGATAGAGAATAAAAATCTGACCAAACTATTTAATCTTGGCAGATAAGTAGATAGGTAGAGTAAATAAAAAGGAGCTCAACAGTTAAATCTGAGCCCTTGGATGTTATAAGGGCAGACTTAGGTAGGCTTTCCATGCAAAGAAAAGAAAAATTGATGAGGGTTTGCCAGTCCAAGTGCACCCAAGTAAAGGAAGAAAAAATGCTAGGCTAAAGTAGGCAGGGTAGGTAGATTGGTGTTGCAGAATGATACTTGCAATGGATTATGTTTCTAAAAAAATGTGTTAACTTTCACTTCTGTCACAAGTGCAAGGCAGACCTTATACTTTATGCAGCTCAAGCGAGGCAAGGTTGAAATAACTAACTCCCCTTCATATTTTTCCCTAATCATTCACTAAATTCCCCCTAAATATTAAGATCTGTTCTTAATAGCATTCACAAATCACTCATCTCATTTGATAAACATTGCCTAAGTAAAACCCTATTTTACTTAGGAAAATGGCCATATTTCTCATATAAACCCCTTTTTCCTTTAGCCTAAGTTTTAAATGTAAATTCCTAACATTATAACTTAGCGCTTTTTATTTCAAATTCATATTAATTGCTAACTTTTATTATATAACTCCCTTATAAACATTTTTTCCCAAATCCCGTATTATGTAAATACATGAAAAAAACCTTGTATATTATGTATCCCCAGCCCGATTAAATATAACGCTAATCACACATTTTAACATGGATTAATGATTTTAACTGGAACTTGTTAAGAACCTCCCTACGCGCAAAGGAATTAACCAACCATTTGGGTTGGTTAATAACCAACCTCGACCATCAAAACATGCTCGAAACTATTTAAAAACGTTTAATAAACATGTCGACCGCTTAGCCTGCTCGCCCGCCCTCTGCCCAAAACCGCTCAGCCCCAAAAGTGGTGCAGGAAAAACTGCTTACCACCCTCTGTTGATGTCATCCACTGACATCATCTGTCCTTTGCTGACATCACCCGCCATGTCATCATCCATACTGCTTACGTCATCTGCCCTTCAAATCAAAAAATCCCACCAAAACTACATTTTGTCAAATAAAAGGGTAAAATTGTCATTTTTGCTATATATTTCTACATATCATGCTCTCGTGCAAAAAACTATCTGCTCGAGTTTATCGACGCCACCTGACCAAAAAGACTCCAGCAACGAGCTCGCGGCCTCAACCAACTTGCCATTTTATAGTTTCTTCCTCTTTGACGCAGTTTTAACCAACACCGAGGGGCTTCCAAGCTTGCAGAAGAGAGAAATAAAGAGAGATACAGGGAGATTTGCTACCCAAACCAGTGGACCTTCAAAGACACAAATTTCCAGAGGAAAGATGATCAGAAGACACGTTAGTAGTTTTTTTTTACCAGACAGCAATGAGCAGGGGTCAAAACAGCATTAAATTATATCAAAACAGCATTAAAGTGTATCAGATCAGCATTAAAGTGTATCAGATCAGAATTAAAGTATGTCAGATCAAAGTTAAAGAGTATCAGTTAAGACAGGCAGCCAGTGCAGAGTTACTGAAGAAGACTAGCTATTTCTGTTTACTTGTAAACTATTATTTATCTTAAAGATTATCTCACAGCTGTTATGAGATATTTGTTGTATAATTTTTGCATAAATACCCCCTTCATTGGAGTATTGAGGGTGGATTCCTAGACTTTGCTGTAATATTGATTTTTGGAATAAAGAGTTGTTGGAATCAACTGTTGTATGGCCTACTGAATGAAGAATTGAAGCAGAGGACTTGTCACAGATTTCTTGAATCAACCACTGGATCAATAAGTCCTCTATATCTTGTGTTTTAAAGTTTTCTTGTTTATTATAACATCTGTGTTTCATAATCTGAATGATAAAGAAAAGGTTAATTTCAAAATATGCTTGATTGCACTCTGTTTTCAATCTTTATTATTCTATGTGTTTTCTTCAGAATTAGGATAAGTAGTTAATTGCTCCTGTTCCCTGATTCTTTCATGTTGATTATTTGCTAAAGAATACTTCACTGCTCCTTATCAGTAATCATCCAATTTCCCTATTTGAACAAGTTGAAGGATTCTTAACTGCCCTTCACCCAATTTGAGCCCATTCCATCTTGTTTCAAGTCTCTATTTGTTCCCTGTTTGACTACCTTGCTCTGTGAAGCCATCTTCTATTAAGAAACCAAATCCAAAAGCCATCTTCTTTGACTCCATTAGCCCAATGGACTGAACTACTCTGTTTTACCTCTCTATTCTATTGAATCTTACCACCCAAACTCAAACAAAACCCTTGAACTTCATAACTAGCCTAATACCTTTAGAAAAAACAAAGTTAAATCATAAAGAGAGATCCCTCTCTGGATACAGATTGGCTAGATTCTGTATCTAACAGATTGGTCTGTGGTTACCTCGGCATAATTTCCTTTCTTACAACTTTTGAGAAAACCTGAGTGATAACAGTAGCCACTATGCAATTCCAACTTGGAAAAATAAACAACTTCTTTCAATTGATCTAGTAGATCATCTATGCGAGGAGGGGATAACGATTTTTTATCGTTATCTTATTCAGTGATCGGTAATCAATGCACATTCTCCATGATCCATCTTTCTTTCTCACCAAGACAATTGGAGACCCACATGGTGATGTGCTAGGTCTTATGAACCCTTTCTCGAGCAGCTCCTGTACCTGCTTCTTGATTTCTGCATTCTCTAAAGCGGACAACCTGTACATTCTGATGTTAGGCAATGGAGCATCTTGCTGCAAATTAATATCATGTACTATTTCCTTTTTGGGTGGTAGACCTTTAAGTTCTTGAAATAGTATATCATATTCTGAAACAACTTTTTCTAAATCAGCTTGTTTAGCATTACAGCCCTCAAATACATTGGTTTTATTAGGGTTCTTTTCCTTTACAACTATTAGTAAAACTTGTTTGCATGAATTTACAATTATTTTCATCTGCCCTGAGTTTATGAGAGTATAATTATTCTTGAGTTTATGAGCTCTTACAATATATTCAATTACATCTTTAACGAGTTGATACTTGTTTTCTGCTATAATAGAAAATAGCTTTTCTTTCATACAAGTAAGGACTTCCTAAAACAATTCCACATATATCCAAGGGAACAATATCTAACTCAACCTCATCTACAAATGCTGACCCAAAATAAAACCTAAGTTTACATTGCCTAGTCACTTGTAGCTTTGCTTTATCACATAACCAACCTAATGGATATGGTTTCTTGTGAGGTGTGGTTAGTAATCCCAACTTCTTTACAATTGCTTTAGAAATTAAATTTACTTGTGAGCCACTATAAAACAAAGTATCAATCTTTTGATACTTGGAAACAACTCTAATATGAAAAATCTCATGTCTTTTCCTCTCATTTTCAGTAGATTGTGCAGAATTACTAGTAGATGCCTCAGAATTTTTACCTTTTATAGCTATGGCTGTGATTGTTGTTTCATCCCCTGTGTCTGACCCCAAATATTTTTGAATAGCTGTAGCAGTCTTCTTCTTTTTGTCATCATACTTCTTGGGCCTCAGCTCCGGATGTAGAATCCAGCAGTGTTCATCATCATGCCCATCCTTCTTGCAATGAGTGCATGAAGATTTGGTCTTTTGTATAGTATTTGTCTTCCTCTCTTTCCATTTCTGTTTTCTCTTTTCCTTATTCTTGCATGCAATGGGTTTTGATGATCCCCCAACTTCTGGGTTCACATTCTTGCCTCTAGCCTCTACATGTGTAGCCTGAACAGATACCTCATCTATGCTAGTGGGATTAAACATGAGAATGGTAAGCTTTAAATAGTTGTGTAGACCACCTATATACTTCAGCAAAGTTTCAGGTGAGTCCAAAGAGATTCCTAGAATCAAAGCTCTTTTCCTAAATTCTTGGGTGTAACTTTGTACACTTTTCCCCTTTAATTATCGAAGAGTTTTCCAACTCATCATGGCTTGTTGCATATAGGCTAGTGGACAAAACTGTTTTTTAATTGTAGAAACAAATTCTCTCCCGACAGAAAGAATTTTACCATGCTTCTTCATGTCAGCTTGTGTCCCGCCTTCCCACCATACCAAGGCAGTGACTCCAAGGCGTAAGCTGGCCAGCTGAATCTTACTCTTGTCTGAATCAATGCTCTGCACCTTGCAATATACATCAATCTGTCTAATCCAATTATCCAGCTTCTCTACATTCAACTCTCTATCATATATCAACAAATCAAATTTAACATCTAATTTAATCAAAGATGTTTTCTTTTTATGTTCATGGATATTAGGAGGTGTGGGAAGCTTTTCTTCTTTCCCTTTTCCTTTTGAATGGTCATGGAGGAGAGATTCTTCTACTCCTTTATCTTGTTTGGAGTTTGATGAATCTTCATCTCTACCTTTCTTAAATTTTCTATACATTTCCTCTACCATGGCTCTCATGGTCATGAAACTATCCATGAACTGGGAGTTTGATTCCAAGAGACTTTCTTCTGCCATTTTCCTCTTAGGATAGACTCTTCCTATTTCTGGGTCAACTTCAACCAACTCTCCTTCTCCTAATTTAAGCTTTGATCTAGTTATCATTCAACAAAAATTTAGCACAAGCTTGTCTAACCTTAGTAACCTAGAGCTTTGATACCACTTGATTTAGAATTGGTCTAAGACAAACAATTAAGGTATTACAGACTCATGTGCATGGATGTGCCTATGTTATTTTATGAAACAGATCGATAAGGTTGTGAAATACATAGGCACTGAAGCAGTCAGAGAAAACATAATAGGCAAACATGTAAACACAACAAGTTTAAGAAGCAGTTCACCCAATACTGCTGGGCTACGTCTCCCAGTTCAGCCTTCAGTGATGGCCTCTCTATTATGTTTTCAAAGCAGATTTTTTACAATAGTGAGCTCAATTTGAGTCTCACATACAAATATAAATCAGCAAGACTGTACTTGGATCCCCCAAATCTTTGGAGTACACAGACTCTCCTTACTGATACTCAACCTCTATTGATCACAGTAGTATGAACCCTGTTATACTCCTATACCAATAGGTGTCATATTTCATGATTGACTTGATGAGCTCTGTAATATGTTCATCCCTTTCCTTGTTGCAAAGGGTTTCCATATTATCAAAAAATCAAAAAATGTAAAGAGGGTATGCCCTAAAAGAAAAATCAAAGGGTAAAAAGAATAAAATGGTCAAAAAAGTGAAAGAAATGAACCCCAAATAAAGAAAGACCAGGAAAGTGTGCAAGTCCAAAATGCCACTACTTTTTCATTTTTTGTAAATAAAGCATTGTGTGCAGCTTGTTAATTTATGCCACAATTGATGAATGGCCAAAAAACTTAATCTTGGCTAGTTCATATTTGAATTTCCTGTTTTAGAGATAGAGAATAAAAATATGACCAAACTATTTAATCTTGGCAGATAAGTAGATAGGTAGAGTAAATAAAAAGGAGCTCAACAGTTAAATCTGAGCCCTTGGATGTAATAAGTGCAGACTTAGGTAGGCTTTCCATGCAAAGAAAAGAAAAGTTGATGCGGGTTTGCTAGTCTAAGTTCACCCAAAGAAACAAGGAAAAAATGCTAGGCCAAGTAGGCAGGGTAGGCAGATGGTGTTGCAGAATGATACCTGTGATGGATAATGTTTCTAAAAATGTGTTAACTTTCACTTCTATCACAAGTGCAAGGCAGACATTACACTTGACGCAGCTCAAGCGAGGCAAGGTTTCATAACTAACTCCCCTTCATATTTTTTCCCTAATTCATTCACTAATCCCCCCAAAGTATTAAGATTTGTTCTTAATATCATTCATAAATCACTCATCTCATTTCATAAACATTGCCTGAGTAAGACCCTATTTTACTTAGGAGAATGCACAAATATCACCTCAAAACCCCTTTTTCCCCCCATTTTTAGCCTAAGTTTTTTGGCATTAGCTTAGCGCTTTCTCAATTCATTTTCATATTAACCATTAACTTTTATTAGATAAATCCAGAAAACATTAAACCATTCCCCATATTATGTAAATATATTAAACAATCCCCAAATAATACATATCCCCGCCCCGGTCGATTACGATCATAAAACACTATATAAGCACGGATTGACAGGTTTATTTGAAACCTGTTAATAACCTTTCCTGCGCGTTAATGGAGTTAATTAACCACCTGGGTTAATTAATAACCAAACCCCCTGACCAATGAACACAGCCTCAATGCATAAAAAACACAGTTTATTGTGTCGGCCTCGCTGCTTAATCTCCCGCCACCTTCAACGATCGACAGCCGTTCGATCAACCCATTCTCATCCGACAGTTAATAACCATTTCGCGACCCCCCTAACCTCTGCCTTTTAACGCGCGATCACTCGGCGGTTTTCCGCCGTACCTCCGCCATGTGTCGCGCTCTTAGCCTACTCGCTCGCCCTCCGCCCGAAACCACTTGGCCCCAAAAGCCCTGCGGGCAAAACCACTTACCACCCCCCTGTTGACGTCACCCGCCACGTCATCTGCCCCCGTACTTCTACTGACGTCATCCGTACTGCTTACGTCATCCATCCTTCAAATCGTAAAATCCCACCGAATCTTCATTTTATCAAATAAAAGGGTAAAATCGTCATTTTTGCTATATTTTTCTGCATATCGCGCTCCAGGCATAAAATCGACCGAGTTCACGGCTCCAGTTTCTCGACTGCCTCCTGACTAGAAAAGACTCCATCAACGAGCTCGCGGCCTCAACCAACCTGCATAGTGCAGTCTTCCTCTTTAATACGGTTTGAACCAACACTAAGGGACTTCCAAGCTCGTAGAAGAAAGAAATAAAGGGATATACAGGGATATTTGCTACCCTAACGAGTGGACCTTCAGAGACATGAATTGCCAGAGGAAAGATGATCAAAAGACACGTTAGCAGTTTTGTTTTACCAGACAGCGATGAGCAGGGGTCAGAGAAGAATTAAAGAGTATCAGAATAGCATTAAAGGGTTCAAAACAAGTCAAAGAGTGTTAGAGCAGAATTAATTAGTATCAGTTCAGCATTAAAGTGTATCAGATCAGCGATAAAGGGGTCAGATCAGAATTAAAAAGTGGCAGATCAGAAGTAAAGAGCACAGTTAAGACAGGCAGTCGGCGCAGAGTTACTACAAAAGACAGCTGCCAGCTGAATTAAAGAGCCTGCCTCCAGCACAAACATCAATGATCTTTTCCTATTTTCAAAGAGTAGTTGTTTCTATTTTACTTGTAAACTATTATTAGTCATCCTAGATATTATCTCATAGTTGTTCTGAGATATTTGTTGTACAAATTTGTTGCATAAATACCCCCTCCATTAGAGTATTGATGGGTGTGTGTGGATTCTTAGACTCTGCTGTAATATTGAAATTTTGGAATAAAGAGCTGTTGGGATCAACTATTGTATGGCCTACTGAATGAAGAATTGAAGCAGAGGACTTGTCACAGATTTCTTAAATCAAACTCTGGACCAATAAGTCCTCTATACCTTGTGTTTTATAGTTTTCTTGTTTATTATATCATCTGTGTTTCATAATCTGAATAATAAAGAAAAGGTTAATTTCAGAATATGCTTGATTGCACTTTGTTTTCAGTCTTTATTGTTCTCTGTGTTCTCTTCAGAATTAAAATAAGCAATGAAATCTTAATTGCTCCTATTTCCTAATTCTTTCATGTTGATTATTTGTTAAAGAATACTTCACTGCTCCTTATCAGTAATCATCCATTTTCCCTCTTTAAATAGGTTGAAGGATTCTTAACTGCCCTTCACCCAATTTGAGCCCATTCCATCTGTTCCAAGTCTCTATTTGTTCCCTGTTTGACTACCTTACTCTGTGAAACCATCCTCTGCTAAGAAACCCAATCTAGAAAGCCATCTCCTTTGATTCCATTAGCCCAATGGACTGAACTACTCAGTTTTACTTCACTGTTCTATTGAATCTCACCACCCAAACTCAAACAAAACCCTTGAACTTCATAACTAGCCTAATACCTTTAAGAACAAAGCTAAATCATAAAGAGAGAGCCCTCTCTGGATACAGATTGGCTAGATTCTGTATCTAAAATATTGGTCTGTGGTTACCTCGGCATCCTTCCCTTTCTTACAACTTTTGGGAAAACCTGAGTGATAACAAGCCCAATCTAAGACTCATACATGACAGGCATATACAGAAGAGTTCGCTTGAACCTCTCAAGCCTTCTCTGGAGTACTGTTGCACTAAAAATTGTCACCTTGACATTCTGCAATCATTTGTGAGTCCATTACCACTCATACTTTCCTCCTTTGCAAGTCTAAAGCCTCAGCTCTTCATATCAAGCCTTGAAAGTAAGAGAAAATCCCTAAAAGTCTTTAAAACTCTAGTTCCACACTTTCTCTTTGCATTACCTGCAGTCCCACACCTAATGGTCATGTCCCCTACGCACCTGACCGCTCTGTCCCTATGTTATGGGTGCAGACCCATATAAAAGTTAAAAAGGCGCGAGTACATTCTAAAAAACTCACTTCCAGTCATTTCTAGAAGCTTCTGGAAAGAATCTTGAGGTGGCAAATTCACTCTCTTAAGGTTCATGCACTCCATACCTTAAGCAGCTAACCCCTTGATGTGAGGGGCTTATCCCTTTGAAGGAGGATTCTATCCCTTCATAGATGGACCTGTAACCTCCTCCTCTACACTATAAAATGAAGCATTGGGCTGGTTACTAAGGAGGTTAGAAGCTGAATATTTTTGAGGTGAAATGCTGCTGGAACTTGGTCTTCTTTAGTTGAGCTTTTATGAGGAGAGATTACATACCTCTAAGATCTCATTTGGAACAGTGCAAGGCTTGTCAAAGTAAAGGAAATTCCTGTTTCGGACCCCAGGAAGAGCTTGTTCAACATCAAGGCTGAAAAGATTGTAAGGTTCTTCTACTTCAAAGTTAATACAAATAAGTTTGTTTTTCTCAATAAGTTATTCATTAATGGTTTATTTTATGGATTCTTTGATCACCATAATAGACATGATTTATGATATTTGCTATGCAGGTGCTATTTGATGTTTACTTTTTTTTTATTGCAGGTCTTTAAAGATAACTCTTTTGGAAAATTGAGGGATAAATACAGCGAACAAGCGTTGGATCTAAGGTAGGATCGTAACACTGCTATAGTATTTATTTTTAAATTGCATATGTCTAGAGAAAGATAGATTTGTTTGTCTGTTTGTTGCTAGATTATCTTGTGATACAAGGGAAATCGGTTTTGTCAGCAAGATCGATTTATCCGGCCAACAAATTAGCGACTCCACTGGGGAATGAATTTGGTTTTTGGTTTTCTTTTATTTTGACTTGAGAAAAGTGTTTTCATTTCTGGTTTTTTATTGATGTATACTGGCTTGGGTAGTTTTTAAATCTGGCAGTATTTTTTATTTTTTTCGAAGTTTTCTGGGGACCGCACTTTCTCTTCACAAACAGTGCGGGCATCTCCGCACTTTTACTTTAGTAAACAGAGCGAGACCGCACTTGTTATTTCTAGAGCCTGCGGACCCTGTAAATTTTTTTGAAAAACCTAAATACCTTTTTCCAGTTAGGCTTAGGTTTGATTTAGAAGCTTTAGGGTCTACCCAGATCTATGTTTTTCCTGTCAAAAATCTCTTGTGAGTGAGTTCCAATAGTATTTTTGTTTTAGATGATTTTCTAGAAATTTGCATGCTTGGAGTGGTTTTCACTTGGTCTCTGTAGTGACTCAAAGATCAGAAGCTTGAGAAACCTTAGATCACCCTGGTGTCTTTTTGGATTCTTGATGAGTCTGACTTGGTTGTGAAATCTATCATTTATGAGAAATAGATTCAGTTTTCTCGTTGCAAATCTTTGAACAAACTTTGTTATAAGTTTTGAATTTCATTTTTACAAAAGAAAACATATCTGGATGTTTTTTGATTGGTTTGTTATTCTGAACAAATGAATCCTTATTTTACTGAACAATTAAGTAAAACATCCTCAAAAAGAATTAAAGCTTTCATTTATTTAGATTTTAAAGTTTTTAGATCTCAAAATTAGTTTTTGTAGTTTTGAGTGCTTTTCTAGAATTTGTAGATCTCTTTTGAAAGGAAAATTGTTTTTCTTGTAGTTTCGAGTTTTGAAAAAGGAAATGGATTTATTGTGAGCATTACTTATTAGTATCGTTATGAGTTCTTATTGAAAAATACAAAAAGATTTTCTTTTCATTCTCATGTTGAAAGAAAGATTTGTTTCTTAAAGAATTGCATTCTCGAACTCTTCCTTTTAGCTAGAATTTCATTGAAAGAAAAACAAATTGCTTATAATTTTAGGTGCACCTTTTAGCATTTGGAGTCGAGTCTTCACACCATCAAAGTTTCATTTCCATACCTATTGACTTAAGGAACAACCCATAAATGCAATGCTTAATTAAAATTGATCTAGTAATCTTTTTTATTCTAGGACTCTTATCACCAATATAGCTTAGGCTAGTATCTTGGAGTAGGGAGTAATTAACTCTCCAAGATAGTTAAAACAAACAAGTAGATATATCTTGTGGTAGGAAATAAATCCAATTGTAATTGATACATTCTGGGAAGCTTCTCTTAAAGGAATCAATCACGAGATCATGTCAAAACCTTTGAGACAATCAAGTCTGTTTCACTAGGAAAGATAGAAGATTTGTGCGTATTGTAAACGGTAAACCTTGGATTAACCATTATCGAGGAGCCTCGGGTCACTTGTTGGTAAACCTCGGATTGATCATGTCGAGGAGCCTTCAAGGGGATTGAGCTTTGTTACTCTGTCCTTGCCCGTAGATCGGATCATAGACTGTTCCCCCAGTTGTATTTGTTGTTGTTGGTAACCTTAGTGTCCATAAACTTAAGATTATTTCCTAAGATGACAGTGAAGGACGGGTCTCACTATACCTGGAGTAGACGTCGAATAGACTCACTTGGACTCTCTAGGGGGTTATATTCACTCAAGATGGTTTTGTGAAGAAACTTGTGCCAGTCTGTTTCATTAAGCAGGTTGTCGGGGTAACTGTTCCAACCGCACTTTCTGTATTAAACTTCTACTAAGTTGGATTTCATCACCAACTAGTGTTTTTAGTATGGGAAGTTACTGTTTGTGTGTGGTTTGAACTCTTATATTTTTTTAGGCGTGTGATTCAATTGTTTGTTTCTTTGGAGACTTTAGGTGGTTTTATTGAAATTTTCTTTGTTTGCGTGTGATTAATTAATATTTAATCGTGGCTAAGTTACCGAGACAATCTCGTAGACTTCAGGGGAAACCTCCTAAGTATTCACCAAGCCAGCTTGAAGGGTTACGAGCTCTTGTATCGCCTAGTGATAGTAGAGTTGGATCACCAGAAGCCGGAGAGTCATCTTTAATTGTTCACCCTGATTATCAAATACAAACAACAGAGTGTATTCAAGAGCCAATTTCATTTTCTGAAATTACTGGTAGTATTTATCCTTCCAGTGAATTAGCTGAAGAACCTGAAATTTTTGAGCCTGACACTGAACCTACTGTTACTCCAACTTCAGGATTTGCTTCTCCAACTTCTAGTAATCCTAGTTCACCTAGGGTAAGCAATATCATTACTCAAAATCTTCCTTCTGGCCTCATTTCTATTTAAGAACTTGTTAATCCAGAAGAAGACGTAACTCTTCCAAAAAACCAATAGATTTTAAATCTTAGGGAGCATGAATCAATATTCTACAGTCCTTTTAGGAGTGATGCTTGGTATGTTTCATTGACAAATTTGTTAGAAAACCCGGGTCTTAGTTTTTCACCACCTCGAATTCCTTTTCATCCTACGCCAAGAGGTTATTATCCTTCATCGATCATTTCAAGACAGTCATCCATGTTTTACCAAACACCGGAAACATTTTTATCTGGCGGTCCTTCTGTTCCTTCGGGGTACCAGTCACTCTCTGGTACTTTTTCAGGAGCATCTCCTCGACCAATTGAACAAGTGTTATCATCCGGAAGTAATGGAGCTCAAGCATTGAACGCAGAACAAATCCATATGATGTCTGGTAGTATTCCAAATCCTCAACCTCAAGGTAGTTAGTTACCGCTTGGGGGGCAACCCCAAGGTAGTCAGTTACTGCCTGAAGGACTTCCTCAAGTTTATCAACCTTCAGGAGAGTACATACCCCAAGGTCAACCTCAAACTCAATACATACCCCAAGGTCAACCCCAGTTTCAGTACATACCTCAAGGTCAACCCCAGTTTCAGTACGTGCCTCAGGGTTATCAACCCCAAGGTCAGTACCCAACTCAAGGTTTCCAACTGCCTTCTGGTCAACCTTTTTTTCAAGGAGCTGGAAACGTACCACATAATTATCAGCCCTACGTTCAACCAGGTTATGGTCCTCCATATGCACAACCTTTTATGGGTCCATACTCCGGAATGAACATGGTGTGGGATCCGTCTCAAACTCAACAGACTTTGCAACCTAATGTGCAGTTAATTAATCAACCTGGACAACCTTTGGTTTCTGGTCCAACCCAGCAACCTGTCCAACCTACTATTCAAACCCCTACATCTGGTACAGTTCAGCAGCTTGGGCCTAGTTCACCTCGTACTCCGCCTCAAACTGCTGCAACTACTGCAACCTCTATTCAACCTACAACACCTATTTCTAGAGTATCAACAGCTTCAGTTTCTACTACCCCTGCATCAATGCAAATTCCTCAAGTATTTGTGCCTCAATCAGGACCTACGGTTCAGACTTCGGTCCAGATGCCTGCGGGACAAGCTAGTACGATTGCTACCATTTCTAAAAGTCAACCACAATTTATGTATCAACCGTACCAGGGGCAATATCAATTTGGTCCTACTGTGCAAAATCCAGTTTATCAGTATCAACCGTATCTTAGCTATACTTATCAACAGCCTCAACAACCCCAGTTTGGTCCAGTTAATCCTGGTTTCCCATGAGGTTATAACATTCCTAATGCAAATCCCATTCCAGGTTATCCTGGATATTCTCCTCCTGGAAATGGTCTGGCTACTCAAGGTTTTCGCGAACCTAACCATCAGTTACCATTTATTGCAACTTTGGATGTACCTGATTTTTCGCGCCTTACAAACGATCTGATTTACTATCTTCCGTATTGGCCGCCAATGCCTAGTAAGTTGCCTATTGATATCCCAAAATTCGAGGGTAAGTCAGCAGAGGATCCGTCAAATCATTTTATGACTTATCACCTCTGGTGTGCATCTAATTCAATCATTGATAATTCAATTCGATTGCGTCTATTTCAACGAACTCTTATTGGTCTTGCCACCAAATGGTACATTGAATTACCACAAGCCTCTTTTTATAATTTTAATTAGTTAGCCACTGCTTTCTTAACTCATTTTTAGTTTCCTGACAGATACGACAATGGCACTGAACTGTTAACTTCACTGAAACAATCCACGTCCACATATATTTCTGATCACATTCATGAATGGCGATGTAGAAAGCGTTAAATGAAAGTTTTCATTCCGGACCAAATTTTAGCGGAATGGTTCATTAAATCATTGTTACCTAAATCACTGAAGATGTAGCTAAGGGAGGAGTTGTTACTGAAGAAAAATTCATTTCGCAGGCCCAGTACCTTGACCTCGTCTATATGCAGTCAAGTACTTTACATGAAAAAATCCTTGATCTTCCAAAACACAGTCAAATAACTGTAGCTCCTTCAGGGTCTCATGCTGCTGATGGTATGATTGGTTCATTTAGCACTAAAAGTAAGAAGAAATCTTCAAATAATTCTTCTCCTATATTAACTTTACCTGATTCCCCAATAGGAAAATCTTCTACTGAAATTTCTGCCGACATCCATGTCATAGAATCATCTACGACCAAATCAAAATCCGGTAGTAAAAAGAAGGGGAAGAAGAAAAATAAACAAAATTCAAAAGATAAAATAGATAAAAATGAATCTACTAAAGAAAAATGAAAACCTCGTTATCCTTGTTTCATTTGCGACGAGGATCATTTTACCAAATACTACCCACATTGAGCAGAGGTTTCGAAAATTGTTAAAGTTTCTCAAATGCCTTCTGTCTTGAAGGATCCTTTTCCTACTCAAGATAGTAAGATGATTGGTTCTTCCTTGAATGCCTCAGAAGAACCCATTATGATGATGTCTCGTGTCAGGATTGCAACACGATCACAAGAGTATGGTAGTAAAAATCTCGTTGGTGGTAAAGAAGCAGAATCTTCTAATTCAAACACATCAACTACACCTCCTCCTAGTTTCGGTCCACAACAGATCAAGAAACCCAACCCTAACTTAGTAATCAAACCACCTGCTAAAGGTATACTTCAGAAATCAGCTTTCAATCCACATGTGAGAGCTGCTCAGAATTATAACATTGTTGAAGACTTAGCTATTTCCCCTTCAGGAATGTCGGCTTTGGAAGTGCTGCAATCGTGCCCAGCACAGTGTAAATTACTATTGTTTGCTATAGGAGCTGTTGATATTCAGGATTCGAACCTAATAATCTTCATTTTAGAGAATAGTACACCCCGCCTCCCTCATCAAATGGCTTTCCAGATTCTTGTGTTAGTCAAAAACAGACCTTGCTTTAGGACTGTTGTTGTAGGGAAAAGTATCCGATTCGGATGACCCTATCCCACTCTAAGGGTGATAGTACCTCAGCAACAACTGTAAACAAAACTACTTAAGGTTTACTTCTTTATGAAAGCAAGAGAGAATGAAGAAATGCACTAACCGTTGCCTTGCGCTTAATATTTGCTCCAATCTCTTCTCTTTGCTGCTTGCTCCTAGCTCTTTGCTCTTTTGCTGGCCCAACTACAATGAGATCCTGCAAAATAACAAAGAAGGAAACTACAAGAAGCATGCATTCATAACTGATTCAAGGATTAGCATAAATCAAATATACAATCATCACAATACATCATTGAAACAAAGGCATATAAAAGAACCTCAATAGCTTTTATTAATGGAAGAAGTAAAGTTCTGAGAAGGTTACAACCATTGAAGGCTCCAATCCAGCAACACCTCCCAGCAGAAAGAATTTCTCCTCTTCACCTCCTTCAAGAAATCACCCAATAGTTCTATAGTGAAACCAACAGCATGTCATTACTTTGCACAAAATTCCAGCCTCCTGAGCTCATAGGAGAGAGCTCAATATATAGATGAATTGAGAAAGGATGAGTCAGCTTGCAACTAATTTGTAGTTGCCTTGTGTCCTCTCTCTCTTCAGTTGATCTTCAGTTCTTGAGTCCACTTGGAGAACCTTGCTTCCACTTGGAGAAACAGAGCCTCTGACTCATCACAAGGCGAAATCCCTGATCCAAGTGTCATTTTTGGAAGATTCCAGAGCAATGACTCAGTGTGCCACTTGTCCCATCTCGCTCAGCGCAGGTGGCCTTTGTTCTACCTGCTTTGCAACGCAGGTACACCATGGAGGAGTTGAGTTTCAGCGCAGAAGCCTAGTGGAGCACCTGCTTTGATTTCAGGATTGCTTGTTTTTGAGTGTTTTCAGGTGGAGAACTGATCTGAGAGCTGTTGGTTTGCTGACCTTGTTCCTCTAGGGGTAGGAACATCATGTTTAGGGACTTTGGATCCCTTGGATTATTGACAATTCATGCCTGATGCTGCAAGGCACAAAATTGTCTATAACAGATGCCCCCTAAAGTATGAGGTCGTTTATCGGGTGAAATGCTTTATTAGGAGGATCCGAAGTTCATTCAATCTACTGAGAAGTGTCCTGTAATAAGATACAATACAATACATTATTTTTCATACTTTTTCATGATCTAGCTGAGGCAGGCATTCCCATGCTCAGCTTTATAAATTCATTTTGGTACATAGAACAGACGATCGTCTGACGGTAGACTGATAATTCTCTGCTGAAATTATCATCCTTTGAGAAGGATGATCATCTGCTGCAATGATGTACATATCAAATGTCTTTATATCCTGAATATATATCGCAGCCCGGATGGATGAAACTAGATCCGGGGTCTTCAATCTCTTCCGATCTTCACTCGATGTACAAGTCGATCCATGTGAGAGTTTCTTGAAGTCGAACATGGAAAGACATCGCTTGATTACCGGTCAATGATGTAAACCGTTAACAAACGCGAGAGGAATCACCGATAAGGATGATGACCCTCAAGGTACAGCAGTACAATTCACATCGTGGGAATAAAGGACTTGGCGTTGACCACCATGCAAAATCTTCTGGTCGAAGGTCATTGATGTATACCTGTCGCCGGAAGTGAGAAACTTGCCATTGAGGCATGCAAGCTTCAAAGTACTGAAGGGGTTGTTCCTAGATCAACTCCTTGGATAATGAGCTGATGTCGACAAGGAGCGATCCGTCAAAGGAGGGCCTTAATGAATCCCACATCAGTGACACGGAACGGAGCTAGTGATTGTGATGAGGTGAAAACAAACTGTGATGTATGATTCAGGGTGGCGGTCATGAAATGGATGAAGGACAATGTATGGTAGTGGATGGGACACGGTTGACTCTTTGCAGAACAACATCTCTTGAACATATAACGACACTGATGTGATGGATCGGTAGCATTACCCCAAATGGGGATGGTGTGGCGAGGACCATGGTGATGAGACCGGTGAATGAAACAACCCAACCCGATGTGATACGGAGGACAAAGTGTCATGTTCAAGAGCGACTTGCTACCATTAAAGCTGTGAGGTTCTCCCAATTTTTCCCCAGTCATTGCTGACCAGTACCTCTTTATTTTTGTCAAGCTTGAGGAGGATAACATATGCTTGTTCTATAACCTGCCCTTCGGGCAAGCCCATCGCTATGTTTTAACGAGCCTAGCGATAGGGAAACTCGTTCTCATCTAAAGACAAGTTTGTCGCTATTTAATGAATTTAACGAGTCTAACGACAAGGATAACTCGGTCCTTTTCATTTTTAGAGAGTCTGAAAAAGTACATAAAGTCAACTCCAGAATTCCTTTTTCGTCATCTAATCCCTTCAGTCCGAAAAAGTATAAAACAATACAGAAGGGATGAATTTTCGATTGCTTTAACGAGTCGAACAAAACAAGCGCTCGATCTTTTTGTGCAATAATCCCTCAGGTCCAAAAATATTAAAATCTAGAGGAGGGATAGCTTTCCGGTCGCTTTAACGAGCTGGAAGGCCAAAACTCGGCAATCTTTTCATATTTTACGAGTCAGTGAAAAGAGCTTAAAGACGACTCGTCTTTCGAGGAACGAGTGATGAACAGGGCAGCAGCAGATTCCAAGTACGGGTTGGAATATTCCAATCACGGCAGTGTCACAAGGATGGCTTAGTGAAATCACTCTTCGCAGCTGTTCCTCAAAATGGGTAAACAAACATATGGAGATGAATGATTGGCCAAATGAACGGATGGAGGTGAGACTGCAAGAACACGACCAAGGGCTTTAATATGGCTGTCAAAGGTTACATTTACCAATGTTATTTACCGGTTCATTTTTTCTGGGTGAGCTTGAACTCTAGGGGAAGATTGCTCACAACTTATGTTTATTTTTTAACGAGCATGAACTATGTGCTAAAACTGCTCGGATCTTGCGTTTATTTTTTAACGAGCATGAACTGTGTGCTAAAACTGCTCGATTATACCAGTCTTAATACAAGGAACGCCTCAGGTGAGGTAGTCATATTTAAGGAGCTATACCTCACTAGTTACTCCAATTTGGCAAGTTTTGACTTTTGCCCCACATCCTTTCTTCATGCAAGTTCGGAAACGACTAATCCAAAAAACAGATAAATAACCGCTCTTTGCTTGCACTCCAAAAGGTTTGCATGCCCCCAGGTATAAAATATAATTTCAAGGCTACCCCTCCTCTGTCCCACCTCCGTTTTTCTACTTGTCGTCTTGCTATATTTTTAACGATACTTGTCTTCTCGTTATTTTTCGGTGCCGACGGTACTTGTCTTCCCATCAGTTCACTTTTAGGTTTTTGCAAGATCGCAACAGATAAAACATTGGTGTTACGGAGGGAGGCCTGCCTCTTACTTATTATCCGAAAAATAGTTCTGTTCGCTGCCGCAAACTAAACCCCTTTTTCCGGCGATGTCTATCACTAGGTTACTAAAGACGGTGACCACTTGTTGCAGCAATTTCATCTCTTTCTTTGGAGGCTGCCCCTACTTATCCTTCAAAACATATGTTTTAATGGGTGAGGCTTGCCTTCAAAGATGGTGGCTACTTGCTGCTGCAAATGGTCCCCTTCCTCAGTATCCTACTTACCTAGACAAGGGGAGCGAGAAGCTGATTATCTCACTCACATAACTTTGACAAAAGAACTTTATCCTAGAACAACCCTCTCTTCCTTCTTTCGGACGGGGTACGGACTAGTCCCATTCTTCTGCGGAAATTAACTTTATACCCAAGGTTTCCTCTGCCCAAGGCAGGCCAGGGTGCATGCCCCCTGGGTCCCAGTTCTTTCTCCCGAATCACTCGCATTCATCGAGAAGTAGAACCGGGGGTGGAGGCATTCCTTGAGTGAATAAACCGTTAAGGGATGGTATTTGACTATTTGCGATGCGTGATCCTGGAAATGAAAGTTGGTCTACGAGCTTGACCATTCTTCCTTCGTGCGGAAAACACATAACTCTGAAGAGTGAGGACACTATCGCCTCCATGCAATATATATAGTCTCGTCCGAGGAGTAAGTTATACACCAAGGGTCCCTGGACGACCATGACGTTCATATGAACTGTCTTCCCCTTCAATGTAACGGGAACATTGGGGAGAATCCCTAACGGGCGACTGGTTCCTTTATCAAAACCTGATAGATTTCTCATCTCAGGTAAAAGCGCCGAGGAACCCAGTGCTTTCCAAGCAATAGAGGAAAGGATACTCACAGATGCCCCTTCATCGATGATAGTTCCAGCCATTACCATTCTGTAGATTTGGACGATGATTCTGAATGGGATACTGGCTGGTAACCGGGGTCTACCTAGTTGATTCCAATCAAAGGACACAACCAGGTTGCTTGGTGGTGGGACCGAATACACGGCCGGATACGACCCTGACGATGTTCCTTCCTGCGATAAAGGAATGGGCGCATTGCCCTGATGCTCATCAGAGTCTGTGTTGATGAAAAGAATCTGGATGGTGTCATCCTTATTCTCTTCAGTGAGGGTGTCATTCGAAGATGAATCTTCAACGACGGTGTCAATTGAGGATGAAACCTCTGAAGGAAGAACCGGGTCAACTGCCGTTTCGACCTTTAGACTTTCGTCTGGTCTGGATTCAGTAGGTTCATTCTCAATGACCGACACTTCAGCTGACCACTTGATCGGGCCAGCTGGATTTTCAACTATCGAGGGACTTGGCACGAGTTTTTGGTATCCAGGAGGAAGTCGTAACGGTGAAACCGGACGATCTTCCAAAACTCTCTTTGCCTCATCTAAGAATGGACAATGGTGGATGGCGTGATCGCCTTCACACAGCATGCAGGGTGATCTTGGTCTCCCTTTTCGTCTTTCACTCTTGCTAGTTGACGGACTGCAATCAACATGACCACCAGAGGTTGATGCTACCGGATTGTGCAACCTGGGGGACCAGTCCCTTAGTATCCAGGGAATACAAGGACAATCACGGTGGAAGTGGGTCCCTTTGCAAATGACACATGGCGATTTAGGCCCGGTCGGTGCAGTGTGTGGATTTTTGTCAGATGTCTTTTGCTTGCCCCCAGTCGCCTTCACCTTAGGCTCCTTCTGCTTCTTTTCTTTCTTCTTCTTCTCCTTCTTCTCCATGGGAGGCTGACTTTTGCCAGCTCTACCTTGCGAAGATGAAGGATCAGAGGAAGAATTCTAAGAAGTGGAAGGCTGGAGGGTAGCTCTAGACTGGTCTGACTGTTGATTCGACTGCTCAGGATTAGTGGTGATCTGAACTACATTAGTTGAAAAGAGCCATACAGGTAGGCCAATTGTCAATCCTGGAAGTGACAATGTGGCCATATGAGGCGCACCAACATCTCCCCAAGAGGAGAAGGGATTGGGACTTCCACCAAGGTGACTTCCTTGGTTGGTGGGCTCCATACTTTTCAACTGAAAGATCAACGTGGGAATAACAGGTGATTATGTTCCGATTAAAATAAATTTTATTAACGACGCTTTAGACACAACTTTGCTTTTTCATGTTTTAAGAGTCGAGAAAAAGCTAAAGATGACTCTAGTCCCCTTCGATGTTTTAACGAGCCCGAAGTGACAAATGCTCGGATGGACTTTTTTAGTTATAGAGTTTGAAAAAGGCCAAAAGAAACTGCTCTGGAGTTCTAGGCAGAGGGTGTGCCAAACTTTTCGCGAAACCACAGAATACGTTTTACGGTACAGGTGGTCGATCTTCGTGAATGCTGTGTTCACTGCATCGCGATCAGTAGGGCGGCCGACACGGCTTCCTATGGATAAAGGCTTTGTTCCTATAGGGGTCTCCCAATATATACGCGACGGTACGTGGGAGCACAAGTCTGTATTAGTGCCACCGACTCTCAGGAGGAATCACCCACCTTCGTAGAGATCGACAGTCACTACGTTTAACGATGCCGGAACACGTCTCTACCTAGACCTCTATGTGTTTTCGTTATGTTACAAAGCGTTGTTATGTAAATTGAATTTATTTTAATGTTGATCTTGCTTAGCAGTTTTCCTTTAAGGATCACCACGAGATGTATGTAACAAATTCCTGAATGCAGTCTAAGATGAGAAGCAAACTTTTCAATCTTTCAACTTTGAAAATCTTAACTACTGAGGAGAAGAAAGGCAAATCTTTTCACACAGATCATAGAGCACACACTAATGCAAAATTTCCTAAATCAGCATGCAAACAGTCAAATGCAAAATGCACAATGCATGTATTTTCTTTTCCCTTTCTTAATGTTGATGTATTACAAAAAGAAAGTTGTTATATAACTTTGATTTCGATTTAAAGCGAAAACAAACAAGCTTGTCCAAAATCAAAAGACACCTTAAGTTTTACTTGTTTAATCACTAGAAATACATGAAATCAAACCATAATGACGAAAGTAAAAAGACTAATCAGCTATGGACAGCAAACAAGCTAACTCTTTAGACCAGCAAAATGCCTAACACAGGTTCAGATCTAAGAGGCCAAAGCAAGACTAGTTCACTTTCGTTAGGGGAAATTGTAAATGATGTAAGAAATACAAAAGAACAAGTACAATTTCGTTATATAACAGAGGCGGAATGATGCAAGTAAGGTTGGTTTCAGAACAGGTACAAGACTGGTAACTGGCTGCAAAATCTATAGTGAAAACAGGCAAGAAAAAGGGAGGAAACCCAAAATGCACAAGGCAAAATTGGGCCAACGCAGGTGCTGCACAGCCAGTCTGGCTCTCAGCGCAGGTAGCCCCTTCGGGACCTGCGTTGCAAAGCAGGTAGCCTGTGTACTACCTGCTTTGGAAAACGAAAGTTGCGTTTTCTCAGTTTCCGGGTCACAATTTTCTCAAAAATTCACAGTTTTTGCTCAAATCAGAAGCTATCAATCAAGCACACACAAAGGGATGACAAGGAGGATGAAAAGCTATCACTAAGAGCTTACAAGGATCTTTGTAGATCAGCTCTTCAAATCATGAACATGCTCAGAAATGAGCTAGAGTAGCTGCCCTCTACTTCGCTTTTGATATAGTCAAAAGCTTTTCGATTTGGTACTCTTTTGTTCAGGAAATGAATAGCAAAATACTACAAACAATCAAACAGATACGATCCCCAGCGGAGTCGCCAGTTTGTTGTAGGGAAAAGTATCCGATTCGGATGACCCTATCCCACTCTAAGGGTGATAGTACCTCAGCAACAACTGTAAACAAAACTACTTAAGGTTTACTTCTTTATGAAAGCAAGAGAGAATGAAGAAATGCACTAACCGTTGCCTTGCGCTTAATATTTGCTCCAATCTCTTCTCTTTGCTGCTTGCTCCTAGCTCTTTGCTTTTTTGCTGGCCCAGCTACAATGAGATCCTGCAAAATAACAAAGAAGGAAACTACAAGAAGCATGCATTCATAACTGATTCAAGGATTAGCATAAATCAAATATACAATCATCACAATACATCATTGAAACAAAGGCATATAGAAGAACCTCAATAGCTTTTATTAATGGAAGAAGTAAAATTCTGAGAAGGTTACAACCATTGAAGGCTCCAATCCAGCAACACCTCCCAGCAGAAAGAATTTCTCCTCTTCACCTCCTTCAAGCAATCACCCAATAGTTCTATAGTGAAACCAACAGCATGTCATTACTTTGCACAAAATTCCAGCCTCCTGAGCTCATAGGAGAGAGCTCAATATATAGATGAATTGAGAAAGGATGAGTCAGCTTGCAACTGATGTGTAGCTACCTTGTGTCCTCTCTCTCTTCAGTTGATCTTCAGTTCTTGAGTCCACTTGGAGAACCTTGCTTCCACTTGGAGAAACAGAGCCTCTGACTCATCACAAGGCGAAATCCCTGATCCAAGTGTCATTTTTGGAAGATTCCAGAGCAATGACTCAGTGTGCCACTTGTCCCATCTCGCTCAGCGTAGGTGGCCTTTGTTCTACCTGCTTTGCAACGCAGGTACACCATGGAGGAGTTGAGTTTCAGCGCAGAAGCCTAGTGGAGCACCTGCTTTGATTTCAGGATTGCTTGTTTTTGAGTGTTTTCAGGTGGAGAACTGATCTGAGAGCTGTTGGTTTGCTGACCTTGTTCCTCTAGGGGTAGGAACATCATGTTTAGGGACTTTGGATCCCTTGGATTATTGACAATTCATGCCTGATGCTGCAAGGCACAAAATTGTCTATAACAACTGTGATTGATGAAGGGGCTTCTACGTGTATTATGTCGATCCAGTGTTTGAAATCGCTTGGTTCTCCCACACTCAATCAGTCTCCGACAATTCTAAAGGCTTTTGACGGCTGGGGGTTCCATCCTTTTGGTATTTTGCAGGATTTACCTATAGGGGTCGAAGGCAAAACCGTAAATCTAGATGTGGAAGTGGTTGATGCCCCTCTAGATTACAACTTTTTCTTGGGTCGCAATTGGTCTTATGCTATGACTGTTATTGTTTCATCGGTCTTTCGGCTTATCAAGTTTCCTTATAATGGAAAGATCATTACGATAGACTAGCTGACTTATTTCTCATCTGACCCAGCCTCTACAGATAGTATTCAACACATTGGTAAAACGACTATCCCTTACAAGTATGTTTGCGTAGGTTTGACTAAAGATTCTGGTTTACTAGGAACTCTTTCCTTCCCTCCTCCTAACGTATTACCTTCTATTGCAACTATTCATATGATTTCATCAAATACTCTTACTCTTGATGATCCTTGGATCGTACCTTCCGATTCTGAGGTGGATTCATTTGGTGGCGTGATGCCTCTGAGTCCCTTTGAAATTGCATATCAGGCTGTACAGTCATTTTTTGAGTTAAATTCATCCAATATTTATCCAATGAATGTGATCCATGGAGAGTCACTTTCAATATCAAACTTAGCTTCATCAACACTTTCTGATCCTGTTCATTATGATGAGTAGATTCGTGAACTATTGTCTGTTGATGATTTACCATGGGAAGATCTGCATCATCGGTCTTTGTTTTTACCTGAGCTTGATCATTTTGAAAATGACTTTTCTTCTATTTTTACGACTGACTATGTCAAAGAATGATCTGGATTTAAACAGGAACGCAACAAATTACAGAGATAACCATATACACAAAGATGCAGCGGAAATAATACTTCATTTCATTAATGGAAAATACTGAAATATGCTTACAACCAGAAATGGAAATAAACCAGCTAGGGCGATGGTAGCTTATCTCTGAGAAGAGATGTGATGGCTACATGCCTCTGAACTGTGTTACAATGAGGCTCGAAGGCCTATTTATTGTTGAGAAACAATGAAAAAACCCTTAATATTCCAAAACCTAACCCTAGGAGATGAAACGCCAAACTGTGGGCCCCGTTTGGGGTAAATTGGTACATCAATTTTCCGGGGTCGTAACTTTGGCATATGATCTCCGTTTGATGCATACAATAGCTCATTAAAAAGATCTATCCGAGTACTGCCATTGTTGGAACGGGCAACATGGGTCCATTCCATGGACCCATGTTGCCCTCGGATTCCCCAAAAAACGTCGTTTAGGGCCTCAAAACGGCTCCGGAAGTTCAGGACCTGAAAAACTGCTAAAAATAGTAAGTTGTGCTACAATTAAGGAAACTGAAAATGCTGAGAAAGACAATGGTGGGGGTCCAGGTGGACTTGGCAGGTGGCCACCAATATCCACCTGGATCATTCCTCCCCCCTTAGGAAGTAATGGTCCCCATTGCGTTGAGCTCCTCCATGAGATGAGGAAACTTTTGCTCAACTTGTTCCCTGGTGAGCCACTTGCCCTGCTGAAGGAGTTGGCCTGCTTTAACAACTCGATACAGTTGGATATTCTGTTGGCGAGTGTTCTTGATCTGTGTGTCCATGATCCGATCAGTTGCAGCTTGTTCCATGCAATCTGGATTTAATTCTGTGGGTTTGAGCTGTTCTGCAATGTCGGATGTGTCCAGCAATGGTGGAAAGTATGGCCGAAGGCGGTCCACATTGAACATTGGGTGTAGGCCAAGGAATGGGGGAATGCTGAGCTCAAATGCATTGTCTCCCATAGCCTTAGTAATGGTGTAAGGACCATATCGGAGTGGTCTCAATTTCTGATAGGCTCCAGTAAGGCGTTCCTTTTGCAAATGCAACCAGACTTTGTCGCCCACCTGAAACTTGTGTGGCACCCGGTGTTGATCATGTCGCTGCTTGTACTTGGCATTTGATTTCTCAAGAATGTCATGGACCTGCTGGCGAATATGTTGGATGCGCTCAATGAAGCTGGTGGCCTTATCTGTTTCGGACTGGACATGAGCTGAATTCATGTGAGTAGCTGCAAGTGGCATGGCCACATCAATGGGGCATAGTGGCTGGAATCCCAAACCCACCTGAAAAGGGCTATGGCCAGTGGAGCTGTGAAGAGCTCGGTTGTAGCTGTGCTGAACATAGGGGAGGCTCTCATCCCATGTGCGTGGATGTTTTGAGTTATACATGCGCAGAATGTGCACAATCATCCTATTGACAACCTCTGTCTGGCCATCAGTTTGAGGATGGAAGGCTGTGGACTTCGTGAGTTTGGTGTCTGTGGAGCTGTAACAAGGGTCTTTTTCACCTCTAGTTATCTCACATTACAAGTCAATCCAGGAGCGTTTTGTTATTGTAAGGGACATCTTAATTTGAGGCTATTTGTCAGGATAATGCTTCGTAGTATAGATCTAAAGAATACAAGAGTAAACAGATGCTAATGCTAAATTACTTTTGCATAAAGAAATCACACACGCAGCAACTTCGTCGGTCGAGGGTATGGAATTAATAACCTATCCCCCTAGAAACTGATGAAGGAGTATGGATCATGATCTGGGAGCATTATAGCGTCTGCTGTATCTCACAACAGTCTTGAACCTCCTCTCATGCCACTTCAATAAACGCAAGCGAAAGGAACAACAATAAAACAGAATGAAACAGCAACTTCAGAAATGGAACAGCAATAAAAGGAACAGCAGTAAATGGAACGGCAGTAAATGGAACAGCAGTAAAGAAACTAAGTCTCGCGAGGTCAACACTTCCAATCCTTGGCACACACTTACATACAAAAGGAAAGCAATCATTTATACAGGTTTGCAGCTTAATCAAATGGAACAGCAAATTATTAAAGACAGGAAACGTCAATCATATATATATCAAATGGAATAACAAATCATTAAAGACAGGAAACGTCAATCATATATATACGATCTGCAATAGTCACCAACAATCCATTAACCCCAATCACCTGTAGCTGAAATATTCTACTTATGAATTCTGTAATTGATGCAAACAATTCGGATCAACAGTATGCGAAGAATCCTGAAAGTATGATATGAACTTGTTACAGAGATTTATAATAGGAAAGCTACAGATGAATAAATATGAAATGACATGGAACCATAACAGATTAGGAGAAACAAACCACACAAAGCAGAATTGTAATGGTACAATCAGCCAGTGTCCATTGGAGCCGGGCCCAAAGCTTCCAATGGCGCACTGCCGTAAACTACTTCAGACGCACGGAGAAATTAACACCAAGGTATTATATTAACGCATCAGTGAGATTACAAAACTAAGTCTCAGAGAGACTCAATAGTCTGAGTTCAACTGACAATGAAATTCATGACAGAAAGTTAAGGATACCCAAAAGTCATCCCCTAGTTTTCAATGCTACCCTCCTTTTATACAATTAACGGCGGAGTTCACCGGTCGACAAAACGATTGATCGTAGCGATCCCTTAGGATCGAAGATCCTGAGGGATCCGCTAAACTGTTAACGCTTTCTTTTACTCGGCCTGCATTTCCGAACTGGCAGTCCTTCATCTCGTTCCAGACTGATCTTCCTTGATTTACTCGACCTGGTCTGAACCTTATTTAGAGTTGGAGGGACAGCCGTTATCTTCTCATCAAATCCTCGTTTTGCATTGCGCCTTTCTGCTTTTACCTTTTCCTGCGTAGGGAAGACAACTGTTAGTGATTGGATCATTTTAGACTCATTCTCGTTGCATTTTCCCTACTTTATAATAAAGAAAAGATTACAACTATTGCTTAAAACATCACTAAATCATTTATTAAAACATACCTTCCCAATGCTCTACACACCCCCCGACTTACTCTGTTTCATGGCCTCATGAAACCGTTATAATTAACATGGAGAGCAGTAAGAGAATAGGCTGGAGAGGGTACTTCATGAGGGGGTCTGCAACCATGATAGGCAACCAGATTATCAAAGAAATAATGCAACTGATCTGCAGGCATATCATACAAGGCCTGGTACCCCGGTGCAGGGTGCCAGATAATTGGGCTACGGAACCGATATCCTAACCATGATGGTCCGGCTTGCAGAATGCACTGGCCATAAAAAGGCAGTCGTTCAGCAGCCAGCTCAAAGTTCTCATATCTGAAGGGCTCCCTGAGCTGGATGCTTGGGGTGGAAATCCGATAACGGAATTTGGCAGCCTCCAAGGCGGAATCTTTAATAACCAGGAAGTATTCTAAGCTATTTCGGATCAACTCCTCATGCATGGGTCCTAGTAGTTTTATAACGCCAGGGTTTCTCATAAGGCTTTTGTGTGATTGCCATAGGCGAACTGGATCTTGAGGCTCAGCCCTGACCCATAGATCTAGGCTGTGCTCCTGCCTCTGAAAGGCATTGTAAGCCCTGAGCCATTTTAACTGGTTGACCCCGAATGAAACAAAGGCTTGCAGCTGTATATCCCCCACAAAGGGGCCAGGGTTTAGATCAGTTTCCTGCTCAAGCACCATATTGTGCAAATAAAATTCGCATAATAATCGTTGGACCTTAACCCCATAATGTTTGCAACAATCAATAAAATCATTAACAGTGTTAATCTGAATGGGGGCACCTGCCCTGACAGCTTTTATTTTCAATCTTAAGTATCTTTCAAGGAGGAATAAAGCATAATTCTTCGCGGGGGCCCTGCAAGTCAAAACATCATCATACAACGAACATACAATGTCCAATTGTTTAATAACAGCATCTAGTCGATGTGTTACCTTAGCAACCTTTTCCTGTTCCTTCTGCCATCCTTCAAAAGCCTGACTCTCCGATTCACTCATGTTTCGCAGCTGCTGTTGCAGTTCTTCATGTTTTTCCAGAGGGATCCTTTGTTCCTCCAACTGCTCAGCCCTCTGCTGCAATTCTTCGTATTTTTCTCGAGGAATCCTCTGCTCAACCTCCTGTTGCAGCTCCTCATATTTCTCTCGAGGGATCATTTGTTCCTGTAGTTGTTCAGCCTCTTGTTGGGCCTGTCTTATCTCGCGGCGCAAGGCCTTGGTTTTTGGATCCCTTTCCCATAATTCCCTGGAGGCAGGAAGATTCGCCTGGACCTTTACATTTCGTCGCTTAATTTTCCCTGAAGGTGGTGTCTCAGTGTGAACTGCTCTATTTTCTCCTTCCTTCTTGACATGTATAAAGGGGTACGGTGGTCCCTCTGTAACTGGGATGTTGGCTTGTGGCTCAACTTTAATTGGAACGGCAGTCGGTTCTAATGGGCCGTTTGGAATATCAGCCTGCTCCTTTATGTCAATAGGAACGGCATTCTGGTGCCCTGCTCCAGATGGAACAGCATTTTGTTCCTCAGTATTAATTGGAACAGCTGCAGGTTTGCTAGCAGAGTATCGACCTACTAGATGTCTATAGGTGCTCTGTCTTCCTCTCTGAGATGTCCCAGCTGTATTTGTCCTTCTTTTTCTTCTCACAGTCCTCTTTATTCTCAAACTGGCTTTCAGACTCCGAATTTTCTGCCGAAGCTGGGCTATAATATTCAGCAATTTCTGCTGTTTTCTTCTCAACTTCTTAATTTCTTTTGCCTCGGCTGTGGGCACATGGGCAGCCCTCAGTTCTGCTCCTCTTTCATCGAGGGTTTCTTCTATCATTCGGGGAACGTCCTGTTCCCGACAGTCATTTTCATCCCCCCCGCCATCAGCGGGTGGATTTCCTTCTGGTGTTTTGGGAACGGCTTGTTCCTGATTGGTATTCAGATTTTCTTTGTCAATGACAGGGGGGTTTTCTTCCCCTGCCATCCCATCATGCAATTCGTCACGCGCCTCTTCCTCAGAAGGTCCTTCGGGAGGCTCTGCCGGACTAGAGGGTGAAGGATAACCTCTAAGGCTGGCCAAGATGGTGGCCAACTCTTCTTCCTCCACAGGGTTTTGTGGATGGCTACCCCCCAATTGTTCCATCTCCTTCTCCCGAATTGGCTGCTCAGTAGCTGCCTCTGGATAGCTGGTCTCGGCCACAGAGTCGTCATCCCTATCTCCTTCTTCAGCTCCTACTTCATTCTCTGTTTGTTCCAGGTTTTCCCCAGGTATTTGTTCTGGCGCTGGAGGGTCTTCTGTTATTTCAATCGGCTGGCCTATGTTTGGCTGGATTTTTTCCAGCCTACCTCTTATCTTTGCCAACCAAACTGACTTTCTAGGGCTCCTGGGCTGTTCGGGTGTGCTGACCACCTGTTCTTCCACCTCCACCTTTCTGCGTTTTTCAACCTGTTCTTCTGTGCCAGAGGAATGCCTTCGCTTTAAGGTAGCAGGTCTTTCTGCGGCCAATTCCTTACGTTTTTCTGCATGTCTAGTTGCTTCAGGGGTGCATTTTTGTTTCCCTAGCTTTATGCGTTTCTTTGCTTGCTCGGTTGTGCCCGAGGGTTGCTTCGGTTTTGGCGATTCTCTGGGTTTTTTAGGTGTTTCGACGGTGCTAGCGGGGTGCTTCGTCTTTGGGGATGGTGATTCTACTCCCCCTTCAATTGTTGTAAGAAGTTCCCGCCAGCTGGTCTGCTGCCGAGCGAGGCTGTATGTCACTATCAGGCGGATCAGTCCGTGGTGGCTAACCACTGCGTCTTCATGGTGTGCCTTTTTCAGGCTCCGAGAGGTATCATGCAACAATGAATTTAACAATGCAGGGAGATTCACAGCACATTTTCCTTTTAACACAGCTAAGAGCTTCAGGTGACGTGGCCTTACCACATCTTTTCGTCCTTCGCAGGTGATGTAGCTCTGTACTACTTTTGCCAGTTCGCTCCAAGGTTCTCCCAGTGTTGCCGGCAGCACTCCTTTTCCCTTCACTGTCAGCTCCTGCCCTTCATCTTGGAAGAGTTCTATGATCTTTTGCAGTCTTTCTTTCTTTGTCGTCCATATTGGACCTAAGTCTGGTAATCCGGTTACTTCCGCGATTATTTCCTTCGTGACTGCTATCTACTTCCCTCCTACCACTGAGTGTTCTTCCTGCAAATTCTGCAGGAATTCCATGGCCACTATTTCGTTTGATTTGCGTAGGCAGCCAAAATAAGTTAACCACCCTGCTTTTTCTAAGATCTTCCGAGCGGCTTCGGAGATTATGAGCTCGCTCGGCTCGCTTCTGATAGATTTTCCCCCCATGGTTCTGTTTCAGGGTCTATATGGAACAGCAATGCAAAGAACGTAATTGCGGCAAAAAGAAAAGACACAGAGCATGCATGAATAATTGATCATAAATAACAACTTTTTCGAAAAATAGCATTGTCATGCCGTTAACGCATATCGTACCTCTGTATCATATCATTTCCGAATGATGTGTTAACACGTGGCCGGCGGAGTAATGAAGTCACCTCCCCCCCCGCGCGAAATGATAGGCTGCCTCAGCCGTCAAATAGAAGAAGGCGGTCATCCCATCACCGAGTCATAATGGAGCAGCTTATAAAGTTTTGCCACGTTGCAGATTAGACAGAGAAATACCGAGATCGATGCGACGGATAGATCGCGTTTAACATAAGCCTTCGTGATGTGATGCAGAACATAAGGATAGGACGTCTAGCACTCATGGAAAGTCTGAGATAGTCATAGTCAATGCCTTTGCCATAATTGGTAATGATAAATATTCATGTGACGTATCCATTAAGGTGTAAGATATAATTATTACGAGGATAGAAAGAAATATTTAATAAGATCCAAATTGGTGTATATGTTTTGACTCCGATACCATTAACAGAGCTCTGCTGCCGACCAGTGTTTATAACCGTGGCAGAGTTGTTTATTTCACCCTGGAACCATAGTCCTTTGTGTAGTTTTGAAGAGCAATTCTTGTCAACATGCAGGCCATCATGCTGGCTTGGTAACCAGATAACCATGACGCCATTCACCAGAGAGGTGCGAAACGTGGGCAGGATGGCTCGTGATGAGACCCCCTGTTCCAAGGTTTGTTTATATAATGAACCTTTTGGACCATATCCCTGGTGTGGTGGCCATAATGGGAATGCCACTTCGCTTCCAATCTTATGATCATAGTAGGCTGGTTCTTAATGAAACCCCCTATCCTGCATTTGACAAATAATTTCTTTTGGTTCTCTGCTTTTTCTTTTGAGATAGACTTTTGCTCTTGTATAGTTACACATAAGGGTGGTTCAGCCCTCCTTAAGAGTGGGAATGGCGGAAGAAGTCTTGTTATCCCAATAGGAAAATATAAATTTTCTATTCTTATTTCCAAGTAATAATAAAGAAAATTGTAGGAACGTAACATGATGAAATTTTCCAACAGGGCAGAGGAGGTGAGACTTATGGCTGAAAGAATGATGAGTGTATGGTTCCCTCCTTTGTTTTATCAATACTAGGGCTGTTATAGATAGCGATCTATGATGTGCTGATCTTGATATATCATGCCTTTTATATTTGTTGCATAAATGTATAGCTGCTACTTATGGCCTCGGGACAATGTTTTCTTCTTATAGAAAGGACGAGGGCAGACTATTTCTTTCTTGCAAGGGAGGGTGGGAGGGTTCTTTTGATGTAATGTCCTAAGATAACAAAAACACTTAAATGCTGCTTGCTAAAAAAAAGAATTGAAAAAAACACACAAATGTTGCTCCTTCTAAAAAGGGATAAAAAAAATTCAAAAGTGTTGTTCCTTTTGAAAAGGAACAGCAAAAATTCAAAAGTGTTGTTCCTTTTGGAAAGGAACAGCAAAAATTCAAAAAGTGTTGTTCCTTTTGGAAAGGAACAGCAAAACTCAAGGGTGCCGTTCCTTTTGAAAAGGAACAGCAAAACACACAAGTGCTGTTCCTTTTGAAAAGGAACAGCAAAACACGCAAGTGCTGTTCCTTTTGAAAAGGAACAGCAAAACACGCAAGTGCTGTTCCTTTTGAAAAGGAACAGCAAAACACGCAAGTGCTGTTCCTTTTTGAAAAGGAACAGCAAAACTCACAAGTGCTGTTCCTTTTGAAAAGGAACAGCAAAACACACAAGTGTTGTTCCTTTTGAAAAGGAACAGCAAAACACACACTTGAAACATATATACAAAATTTACAATTTTATATACAAAATGTGGTAATAAAGAATGAACTTCTTACCAATCTATAGGGGAGGAAGTTTTTGCTTCCTCTCCCATAATCTTGATGTTAGTATCTTGGCGTAACTGCTGGCAAAATGATTCCCGAGTGAGCGGTTTGCGATACAGACGAACTCGGTGGCCGTTTACCTTAAATGTATATCCAGATCCATCAATTGTAATCAAAGTAAGGGTCCCATTGTCATGGACTTTTTGAATCTCGTATGGTCCCAACCATCGAGTCTGAAGCTTCCCCGGGAAATCCTGAAATCTAGAATCGTATAACAGAGCCCAGTCTCCTTCGTGAAATATCTTGTTTTTTATGAGCGCGTCATGCCATTTGGCTCGCTGCTGCTGGATGAGTGCTGTATTCTGTAATGCAGCGAGCCTTGTTTCGTCCAACTCATTAATTTGCTGTAATCGATTTTTCTGTGCTTCACTTAAATCTAATCCGACTTCTTGGGCAGTTCGCAGGGTTTGGATCTCAAATTCGATAGGAAAAATGGGTTGCTTTCCAAACACTAAGTGATATGGTGAATAGCCAGTGGTACTTCTCCATGTGGTTCGATAAGCCCACAGTGCCTCCGGTAGTCGGGCGGCCCAATCGCGGCGGTGTGAGGCAACAGTTTTTGTCAAAATTGACTCTATTATCTTATTACTGTTTTCAACTTACCCATTTGCCTGCGGATGGTATGGGGTAGTAATTTTGTGATGGATGTGATGGTTACTGAGTGTTGCAGCTAATTTATGTCCCACAAATTGTGGTCCTCCATCTATAACCACTTCCCTTGGAAGACCATAACGTACAAACAAATGGAACAAGAACTGAATTACCGACTCCTCTGTAGCTCTGGGTAATGCCTCCGCCTCAACCCATTTGGTAACATATTCAGTTGCCACCAAAATGTAGGTTTTTTGGTTTGATGGGGGGTTGATGGGTCCGACAAAGTCCAGAGCCCAGCGTTCGAAAGGTTCGATCACCAATTGAGGCCGCAAAGGCATTTCATCTGCTGGGCCAGGTCGTCCTACACGCTGACAACTATCACAGGCCTGGACAAATTTTTTGGCATCTTTCAAGATTGTAGGCCAGTAATATCCCGTTTGTAATAATTTGTGTGTTGTCCTTCGTTCAGCGAAATGTCCTCCACATGGCCCGTCATGGCAGGCTTTCAAGATATCAAAGATTTCGTCTTCTCGAATACATCTTCTGATTTCCATATCTGCGCCTGTGTGAAACAGATAGCCCCCAACCCACGAAAATCGATTGCTTTTCGCTACGATTTGTTTCCGTTCATTGGGAGTTAAATGTTTTGGAAGCTTACCTACTGCAAGATAATTAGCCACATCAGCGTACCAGGGAGTCTGAACAGCGACTGCAAATAAGTGTTCATCTGGGAATTGGTCCTCAACTGCTGCTGTTTCAACTGATTTTGGTATTCGTGAAAGAAAATCAGCTACAGGGTTCTCCTTCCCTGGTCGATCTCTGATTGTAATGTCGAATTCCTGCAACAAGATCAACCACCTGGTTATTCTTCCATTTGTAACAGGCTTATTTGCTAAATACCTAATAGCAGAATGGTCTGTATACAAAATAACGGGATAGCCTGTAATATAGTGTCTAAATTTATTAATAGCATGTATCACAGCTAAAAATTCTTTTTCGGTGACAGTGTAATTTAATTCAGCCGGAGCCAAATTTTTGCTGATGTAATAGATAGCGTATGGTCTTTTCTCTTCTTCTTGGCCCAACACTGCACCGATTGCTGTGTCTGAGGCGTCGGTTGAAATTTGGAATGGTAAGTTCCAATTAGGTCCTCTGAGAACTGGAGCTGTAGATAGCAACTTTTTTAATTCTGTGAAGGCTCGATCACATTTTTCTGTCCACAAAAAATCAACATTTCTAGTTAATGCATGTAGAGGTGCGGCAATATGTGAGTAATGTTGTATAAATCGTCTATAATACCCAAAAAAACCAAGAAAACTGCGTACCTCTGTTTGATTAGTGGGGGTTGGGATAAGCATGAGTATTTGAATTTTAGCCGGGTCTACCTGAATGCCAGCTGCTGAGATGTAATGTCCCAGAATGAGTCCTTCTGTCATCATCATGTAACATTTTTTGTGACTCAAGCAAAGCCTGGTAGCGATGCAACGCTCTAGGACTTTTTCGAGAGTGTCCAGGGCTAGATCAAAGTCATCTCCATATGGTGTGAAATCATCCATATAGACTTCCAATCCATCATTAATTAAATCTGCGAAGATGCTAAGAACAGCCCGTTGGAATGTGGCCGGAGCATTACATAATCCAAAGGGTAAGACTTGGTAGGCGAACGTTCCCCAGGGGCAAGTAAAGGTAGTCTTGTCCTGGTCTTCAGGGGCAATCTGAATCTGGTTATATCCGCTGAAGCCATCCAAAAAAGAAAAAAATTTCTTGCCTGCTAAGGTGTCCAATACCTGATCTATGAAAGGGAGAGGGAAGTGATCTTTTTGTGTAGCTTTGTTTAATTCTCTGTAATCAACGCAGATCCTCCATTTCCCGTTCTTTTTAGGTACGACCACAAGTGGGGAGACCCATTTGCTGTCAGAAATAGGATAAATAAAATTAACGTCTAATAATTTTTGCAGCTCATCTTTTACAACATCTTTTAAATGGGGATTGAGTCTTCTCTGTGGTTGGCGAACCGGTCTTGCATCTTTCTCGATATAGATACGATGTGTACATAGCTGGGGATCAATCCCCTTCATATCGGGATAGTCCCAAGCAAATGCCTCTTGATACTTTCGTAGGAGCTGGATGAGTTTGGTCTCTTGCTCAGGTGTCAGATTAGCGTTAATGTTTAAAGTTTTGCCCGGTTCAATTTGTATTACTTTGCTGTTAGCAACAGAGGTTACAGGTATATTTGGGTCATTGTCATCTTTTAGAGGATCTTCCTCTAATTCGTTATCAAATGCCGCTTTTATCATAAAGCATTGTGTATACGATGTGGATTCTGTTTGATTAATGAATTTATTGATGGCATCATCTTCCGTTTGATCTTTAAAATCTAGCGCTTCTTGAACTATTAATGGTGGTCTAATATTATCAGTAATATATGAGGCAGGGCGCAGATTGGTCAGCGATGTATGAGGTGTGATGCTTGGCTGGGCTGGCGGGTACAAGATTAAATTTTTGATATCCGGTCCTCTGGTTATGGTCATGTTTCCCTGCCGGCATCCAATGTAGGCGTCATCAGTAGCGAGCCATGGTCTACCTAGAATTAGCGGATGTCCATCTAGTCGGGTTTTTGGATTAATCACCAGAAAATCGGTCGGGTATTCCCAAGAGTCCACTGAAACCATGACATCATACAAGGTGCCTTCTGGTCTTATTACTGATCGGTCAGCTAGCTCTAGTAAAGTGGAAGTAGGCTCTACCGATGTGATTCCAAGCTTCCGGCAGGTTGATTTCGTCAGGATGTTAATCGCAGCCCCTAGATCTACTAAAACGTTGGTCAGGGTCTGCCCACAGACTTGAACAGTGACAATTGGGTTTCCAGGATCCTCATATTTAATTGGTGTTTCTTTCCCTGATAAGAGGTCGGATAAGGTGCCGACTACCTGGACTCTAGGGTTAGGGGTTATATTTCTTTTTGTTTTTCTGCTACACAGGTCTTTTATGGTTTTTGCATATATGGGGATATCCTGTATAGCCTGAAGGAATGGAATTCTTATATACAAGTTTTGAAGTTCTCCCAGAATATCAAAATCCGGATATTGCATTTGTCTTGGAATGGCCAGTCGTTCTGGGAACGGTGGAGAAGATGTAATTACTTGCTGATGAACCTGATCTTTACTTACTTCTTCTTGTTGTGACGGCTGTTCTATCGGTAACTGGTTTTCAATATGAGCGGTTCTATGTCCCTCAGTTTCTATTATTCGCCCAGATCTCAACTGAAGATCATTGCACTCCTGCAGAGCAGATTCAATCTCGGAAGATTCTATAATTTGAAGAGATTGAACTGGTCGATTATTTGGGTTCGGGTTGGGTTGGGCTGGGAGCTGCGGTCTTAGGTTGGGCTGGGGATTTTGTTGCAAGGCTGGCAGAGTTGGTTGAGGGAGCGGAATTGATCCTGGTGTTTGATATGTCGATCTTGGCCAGTTGCTCTGCCAGGGTGAACTTTGCGAAGTGGAAGGGGTCCACTGCGGAGGATATGAATTATTTGGCCAATATGGCGGAGGATAAGGACAGTTTGGCCAACCAGCTTGGTTCATCCAAGGGTTCGGAGTAGGAAACATTTGAGGCGGCCAATTTGAAAACGGTTGCTGAGACTGATTTTGCCACATATTCTGTTGCTGAGCATTAAATTGCGGAGATTGAAAAGAAGAGGAGGGATCTTGAAACATACCAGGTTGCCTAGGTTGCCATTGACGACGCTGGTTGATAAAGTATGCTGATTCTGGTTCCTCTTCTGCTTCTTTGTACACCGCCTTTAAACCAGGGAGCGAGGGACAGCTTTCAGTCGGATGGTCCTTGGTACAAATAGCACATATTTGAACTGTATCGAGCGGGCATTCTTTCTGGCTATGTTTCTTCCTGCATCGTGGGCAGAAAATTGCCAGATTCTGTTCTGCTTCTGCTTGCTTCTGTTTAGCCTGCACAATATCAAGCTGTGTTGTTAATGTCCCCATGATATCAGTTTTAAAATTCTCTAACAGATTTCCAAGTTCCACTCATGATACTCCTTCTGTTGATGTTCGATTGTCTCTAATGAAGCGATCATATTCTGCTGGTTTTATCCGTGTGCTGCCTCTTGAGCTCCTGATACACAGATCAATGATGTCAGCAAAATTTTCCTGATAAATGTCCCCTTTTCCCATAATATTCAACGTTTCAATCCATTGCTCCTTCATACCTCTAATCAATGCAGTTTTCAACACGTTATCGGGCAGAGGTAACGATGCATATGGAGATCTCTGCAAGTTATATTGGAAACGTTCTACATATTCTTCTAAAGTTTCATTTGGTCTAGCTGACATTTGAAAGATTTCATCCTTTAGTTCTCTTGATCTACAATAATCCTGATATTTTTTTAAGAAGGCCGCTTTCATTTCTTCCCAATTGTTTATGACTCCACCACCTAAACCCATGAACCATCTCAGAGCTGCTCCCTTCAAAGTAGAGGGAAACAGTTTTAGCTTCTGGGGATCAGTGGTGTAATCGTATCCCCTGCATAACACATCAAATTCGAATAGAAACGCATCAGGGTCTTCTGATGTGAGTCCATGAAACGTCGGGATATGCTGAAGCGGAATTTCCTTCATTGGTGCATTCGCAGCGGAATCTACTATGGGATATTGCAAAGTAGAGGTTTGGGTATTTGGCTGATTCTGCGCCATGGAATCAAATATATGCCAGTAATCTTCAGGAATTTCCAATAGAGTATTCCTTGGTTGCGGAGGGGTAATCTTAGCAGGAACTGTTTTTACAGCACTCCCTTTATCAGGGATAATGATGGCCCCTACTGTCTGAGGTGAATGGATTCCCTCAACGAGGATTTTTGCAGCGCTTCCTTTATCTGGACTATTTAAAGGCTGGTTTGGTTCAATAGGAGATCTAGGTTCCTCGATTTCCCCTGTTTCTCCTTCTCCTTCGAAAGGTTGCTAAAATTTCCTTCGTGCACTGGTCCAGGAGTCGAATTGTCAAATTCTTGAAAGTCCTGCTCCTCTGTCTGACTGTGCACCTCCTCAAAGGCTTCAGATGGTGATTCTGAGGCCTGAAGGGAACTAGCAGGTTGTTTAAAGTTTACTTTCCTATAACCTACTGATGGCGGAGATCCGGCTTTCTTGTAAATTTCGTCTATAAAGGTCTTTCATCCAAGGGTCGCCGACCCCTTGGCTTTTTCGGTTTTGGATGGAGGCTTTTGATTCTTTTCTGGCTTTTTCTGCTTAGTCATGCACTCCAATTAAATTACTAAATCAATTCTGCTAGGAAAGCGGACGGTGGAGCAGGGCTTTTACATGCTCCGCATGCAGGTTCTTACCTTCCGTTTTTAAAATCCAGTTCTCCCCTAACAGATTCACACACTACCCTGTTAAAAAAACAAATGGCTATGCCCCTTCCCCGGCAACGGCGCCAAAATGTGGAGCTGTAACAAGGGTCTTTTTCACCTCTAGTTATCTCACATTACAAGTCAATCCGGGAGCGTTTTTTTATTGTAAGGGACATCTTAATTTGAGGCTATTTGTCAGGATAATGCTTCGTAGTATAGATCTAAAGAATACAAGAGTAAACGGATGCTAATGCTAAATTACTTTTGCATAAAGAAATCACACACGCAGCAACTTCGTCGGTCGAGGGTATGGAATTAATAACCTATCCCCCTAGAAACTGATGAAGGAGTATGGATCATGATCTGGGAGCATTATAGCGTCTGCTGTATCTCACAACAGTCTTGAACCTCCTCTCATGCCACTTCAATAAACGCAAGCGAAAGGAACAGCAATAAAACAGAATGAAACGGCAACTTCAGAAATGGAACAGCAATAAAAGGAACAGCAGTAAATGGAACGGCAGTAAATGGAACAGCAGTAAAGAAACTAAGTCTCGCGAGGTCAACACTTCCAATCCTTGGCACACACTTACATACAAAAGGAAAGCAATCATTTATACAGGTTTGCAGCTTAATCAAATGGAACAGCAAATTATTAAAGACAGGAAACGTCAATCATATATATATCAAATGGAATAACAAATCATTAAAGACAGGAAACGTCAATCATATATATACGATCTGCAATAGTCACCAACAATCCATTAACCCCAATCACCTGTAGCTGAAATATTCTACTTATGAATTCTGTAATTGATGCAAACAATTCGGATCAACAGTATGCGAAGAATCCTGAAAGTATGATATGAACTTGTTACAGAGATTTATAACAGGAAAGCTACAGATGAATAAATATGAAATGACATGGAACCATAACAGATTAGGAGAAACAAACCACACAAAGCAGAATTGTAATGGTACAATCAGCCAGTGTCCGTTGGAGCCGGGCCCAAAGCTTCCAATGGCGCACTGCCATAAACTACTTTAGACGCACGGAGAAATTAACACCAAGGTATTATATTAACGCATCAGTGAGATTACAAAACTAAGTCTCAGAGAGACTCAATAGTCTGAGTTCAACTGACAATGAAATTCACGACAGAAAGTTAAGGATACCCAAAAGTCATCCCCTAGTTTTCAATGCTACCCTCCTTTTATACAATTAACGGCGGAGTTCACCGGTCGACAAAACGATTGATCGTAGCGATCCCTTAGGATCGAAGATCCTGAGGGATCCGCTAAACTGTTAACGCTTTCTTTTACTCGGCCTGCATTTCCGAACTGGCAGTCCTTCATCTCGTTCCGGACTGATCTTCCTTGATTTACTCGACCTGGTCTGAACCTTATTTAGAGTTGGAGGGACAGCCGTTATCTTCTCATCAAATCCTCGTTTTGCATTGCGCCTTTCTGCTTTTACCTTTTCCTGCGTAGGGAAGACAACTGTTAGTGATTGGATCATTTTAGACTCATTCTCGTTGCATTTTCCCTACTTTATAATAAAGAAAAGATTACAACTATTGCTTAAAACATCACTAAATCATTTATTAAAACATACCTTCCCAATGCTCTACAGTGTCCAGCATTGACCAGAGACTGGACCAAAATGTGTTGAGAAACCGACTGTCCCGATCTGAGATGATGGACTGTGGGATCCCAAAGTACACCCACACTCGTTCAAAGAAGAGTTTAGCAGTGGCTTCTGCTGTGACATTCTTCTTGCAAGCCACCATAATGGCCATCTTCGAGAACCTGTCGACGACCACAAAAACACAGTCATTTCCATGCTTAGTGGAAGGAAGGCCTGACATGTAATCCATGGAGATGGATTCCCAAGGTCGACTAGGTGTAGGCAACGGGGTATAGAGGTCGTGATTCTTAATGGTCGGTTTGGCAATGGCACAGGCAGTACATGATCTGATGTACTTCCCAACATCCTGTCGAAGATTCGGCCAATAGAAATAATTTTACAATACTGCCACTATTTTCTCGACCCCGAAATGCCCAGCAACCCGACTGTAATGTGCTTCCCAAATCATCTTGGCAAGCTCGCTTGAAGGAACACAAAGGTGACCGAGGTGGCATAATAGGGCACCCTAGAGGTGAAAATCTGTAACATGCCGACCCTCCAAGAGTGTCTGGTATGTGTGGCCGAATTCTGGGTCGCTTTTGTAGAGAAGTGGCCAATCAGAAGTCTCGTGCCCACAAGAGTTGAGCACGGTGGTTAACGCCATGTCGGTGGTCGACTGAGGCAATCTGCAACATTATTGGTGCTGCCCTTCTTATACTTCATATTCAAATGGAACTATTGCAGGTATGTAGACCACTTCTGATGGCGATCATTCTGCAATTTCCCTTGGGTCTGTATGAACTGCAGGGGTCGGTGGTCTGTGTGGATGACCGTTTCCTTCCCCAAAATGTAATGCTTCCATTGTCGGCAGCCCTGTACAATGGAATACATCTCTTTATCATAAGTGGGGTACTTCCGGACTGTGTTTGAAAGTGTTTCACTGTGATATTCCACTGGATGTCCATGTTGAGTAAGGACTGCCCCAATAGCATAGTCAGAGGCATCTGTCTCGACCTCAAATGGTTGTTGTAAATCTAGTAACGCGAGCACTGGTGCCGTGCAAAGGCGATCCTTCAGCTCCATGAATGCCTCCTGTTGAAATTCAGACCAAAAGAATTTTGCTTTGGCCCCTCCCTTGGTGACTTGACTCAAGGGCCAAGAAATATGAGAAAACCCCAACACAAACCTGCGGTAGAAGTTGGCAAGACCTAGAAAGCTGCGGAGCTCTGTTAGAGAGGTTGGAGAGGGCCAATCCCGAATGACTTGGATCTTCGCTGGATCGACATGCACCCCCTGTTCATCAATGATGTATCCTAGATACTGAACCTGGGTCATGCCAAAAGTGCATTTCTCCAAATTGGCACATAGCTTGTGTTGCCGCAATGTTTGGAGAACCTGTCGGATGTGGTGGAGGTGCTCTTCCCAACTCTGGCTGAAGATCAGAATGTCATCCAAGTATACTACTACAAAGGAGTTGGTGAATGGCCGCAAGATGTTATCCATTAGCCTCATAAAGGTTGCAGGAGCATTCGTCAATCCGAAAGGCATGACCAACCATTCGAAGAGGCCCTCCTTGGATTTGAAGGCAGTCTTCCACACATCAGAGGGTTCGATTGGTACCTGGTGATATCCTGACTTCAGATCGATCTTGCTGAAATATTTCGCCCCCTTTAGTTGGTCTAGGAGGTCATCAATCCGCGGGATCGGGTACCTATTACGGACAGTGATCTTGTTCAGCGCCCGATAGTCAATACAGAGTCTCCACGTCCCATCCTTCTTCTGTACCAACACGATTGGGCTCCCACAGGGCGATGAACTCGGACGGATGTGACCTTTCTGCAGGAGCTCCTGAATCTGCCTCTTGATTTCATCGTTCTCCAGAACGGAGCGCCGATAAATTGGTCCATTGGGTAGCGGTGCCCCTGGGGTCAGATCGATGGAGTGCTTGACTTGACAGTGTAGAGGAACCCTTGCCGAGGAGGTGAAGATGTCCTCGTACTCCTCCACAATCTTGTCCATCTGTAGTTGTCGTGCAGAGGGACCCCGTCTGGAGGCCGCGGCCACTGTCTTCTTCTTTTCTTGACGGCGTATCATCAGGAAAACAAATTTCCTGGTTTTGGAAATGATCTTACTGCATTGTTTTGCAGTAATCAAAGAGATGGCGGCAGGTGGTGCTACCTCTGGTATCTTGAACAATTTATTTCCCAATGTAATAATAACAGCACGGGGCCTTGATTCATACACAGCATGTCGCTTCCACAAGTATGGTTGTCCTAGTAATACATCACAAACTTCAAGGGGAGCAATGTCACACAATACCTCATCCGTGAAGGGCTTGATGTTGTATGGAAGGCGACACTGCTGGCTCACGCGAAGATCTCGTCCTTGGTGCAGCCACCTAATGGTGTATGGTTGTGGATGTGCTGTGGTCGGTAAGCCCAACCGCTTCACGACCTCTGCCGAAATGAGGTTCTTTTGACTCCTGCTATCAACAATGAACTGTATCGGGGAGCCCTTTACCCACATCTGGGAGTGGAAGAGACGCTCCTCCTCCTCTGGATCTTCGGGTTCATTTTTCTGGATCTTTGCGGTAGCAACAGTGGCGCTGGGATCCGCATCAATGATCTGCTTCCCTTTTTCATACCCCTTATCAGGTTCTGACTCAGAGTCGGAACATGCATATGATTCTGAAACCTTTAGCTCAGCCACCAGTGACTGCTTGGCCTGACACTCACTTGTGTTGTGAGTGGAGCTCTTATGGAACTCGCACCATTTTCCAGTGTCCTTTCTCGGCTTCGCGACGCTATTATTTGCTTGCAGCTTCGGCTGGTTGTCTTGGGCTGTCCCGCCTTGGCTTTGTCCCTTGTTCTGTGGTTTAGGGGCACCTTTCCCCTGCTTTGGATTCACAGATCCAAATTCTTGCTTCTTTTGTTTAAACTTCTGCTTGACCTTGACGGCATATCGGTATGCTGCACCGAGCGAGGGGATGTTTAGGAATTGTATTTCTTCCTGGATGTACTTGTGCAGGCAGCCACAGTATTTGAGTATCAAATGTTGCTCCGAATCCTTGATACCCAACTTTGTGCGAAGGGTATGGAAAAGATTGGTGAACTCCGGCACGTCTTGGTCCCTTCCCTGCCGCAGCGTGGTCCACTTTATGTATTCATCCTCATAGCTTCCAACAGGGTAGTACTGCTCCTTGATGGCATCCCGGAACGAATCCCAGGTGGGTGTGGCTGAAAATAGTGAGCCAGTACTTTCATCCTTCTGCTCGCAGTAGGTTTCCCACCAGTCCTTGACGTGGGGGGCTGCTTTGAGAAGAGCAAAAACAATCTTTTCCCGACTCGAAAATTCATGAACAGAAAAATAACCCTCTAGCAGATTTAACCATTTATTTACGGCATCTGCTTCTATCTGACCCTCGAATATGGGGATTTCAAAATTAACTTGTACCTTAAAGGGTGTGGCGTTTCCAGAGTAGCTGCTGGAAGTCGATGCGTTGCTTCTGGGTAGCCGCTGAAGGATCTGGGCAAACCTGTCCATCATCGCGTTCCGTTGTCGCTCGAGGGCTTCTTCGAGCAAGATTTTGATGGGATCTCCTGCCCCCTCGTCTTTCTTCTCGTCCGCCATGGGAGGCCGTCGGGATTTGCGAGGCTGGTCTTGCAAAGGTTCAACCAGTTCAAGCCCTAACTCCTTATATCCCGACCTTGTTGGGGACATGCAAAGAAAAACAGAGAAAAAGCAGACCGCTCTGATACCACTGATCCGGATTTAAACAGGAACACAACAAATTACAGAGATAACCATATACACAAAGATGCAGCGGAAATAATACTTCATTTCATTAATGGGAAATACTGAAATATGCTTACAACCAGAAATGGAAATAAACCAGCTAGGGTGATGGTAGCTTATCTCTGAGAAGAGATGTGATGGCTACATGCCTCTGAACTGTGTTACAATGAGGCTTGAAGGCCTACTTATTGTTGAGAAACAATGAAAAAACCCTTAATATTCCAAAACCTAACCCTAGGAGATGAAACGCCAAACTGTGGGCCCCGTTTGGGGTAAATTGGTACATCAATTTCCCGGGGTCGTAACTTTGGCATATGATCTCCGTTTGACGCATACAATAGCTCGTTAGAAAGATCTATCCGAGTACTGCCATTGCTGGAACGGGAAACATGGGTCCATGGCTGCCCTCGGATTCCCCAAAAAAACGTCGTTTAGGGCCTCAAAATGGCTCCGGAAGTTCAGGACCCGAAAAACTGCTAAAAATAGTAAGTTGTGCTACAATTAAGGAAACTGAAAATGCTGAGAAAGACAATGGTGGGGGTCCAGGTGGACTTGGCAGGTGGCCACCAATATCCACCTGGATCAAAGAACCGCAGAATCCATTGCAACATTTTGATTCTGAGTTAAATTTGGAAAATATTTCTCGAACGGTTCCTATTGACATTTCAGTTAAGCCTGGAATTATTGAAAACATTCATATAGGTGCTTGTTGTACGGATGATGAAATCCAAACTTACAAAGCCCTATTTCAAGAATTTCGTGAAGTGTTTGCCTGGTCATATGAAGAAATGCCAGGAATCGATCCGTCAATGTTGTCCATGAAATTAAAACATACCGGGATGCTAAACCTGTCTGACGACGCTTACATTAGATACATCCGCGAAAAGCTGCTACTATCAAAGCCAAAATTGAGAAATTACTTCATGCAAGTTTCATTTATCCAATTCCTTTAACCGATTAGGTATCAAATATTGTTCCTGTCAATAAAAAACAAGGAACGATAAGAGTATGTATCAACTATAGGGATATTAATCAAGCTTTTCCTAAAGACAATTATCCAACACCCTATGTCGATCAAATTATTGATGATTGTGCCGATAGTGAAATGTTTTACTTTATGGATGGTTTTTCCGGTTACAATCAAATCAACATACTCCCTGCTGATCAAGCTAAAACGACTTTCATTTGTCCATGGAGGACATTTTCTTATTGCAAATTACCTTTTGGATTGAAGAACACTGGAGCAACTTTTCAAAGGGATATGTCTTACGTGTTTCATGACATCAAGCACATTGTGCAACCTTATCTCGATGATTTACCTGCCCACTCATTATGTAGAGCTGATCATCTCATTCATTTACGAGCTATCTTTATGAGATGTAAGCATTATCAAATTTGGTTGAATCCACACGAATGTGTATTCTGTGTAGAAACGGGTCGCTTACTGGGATTTATCGTATCAAAGGCAGGCATTCGTGTCGACCCCTTGAAGGTGGAAGCTATCGTCAATTTACCTCCTCCTTCGACTCTTCGCCAACTGCAAAGTTTGCAAGGGAAAGAAAAAATTTTACGTCGTTTCATTCCTAACTACGCTGAGATAACAAAAGGTTTTACCAGGTTGTTAAAATAGAATATTCCATTCTTTTGGGATGAGATCACTGATCGATCTTTTAATGCACTCAAACACACGTTGACCCATGCACCGTTACTGCATCCTCCCAATTACAACCAGGATTACTTTTTATATCTCGACGCTTCTCATTCCACTATTGGGATGGTTTTAGTTCAGGAAGATGAATTCAACAGTGAACATGTGATTTACTATCTTAGTCAAACTATGCATTGGACTAAGATTAAATATTCGCATGTGGAGAAATTGGCCTTGGCAGCTGTTCAAGTTGTCCAAAGATTTCGTCACTACATCTTATTACGCAAAACCACAGTAATTTCTGACTGTAACCCTATGATGTATATCTTGACCAAACAATTGCTAGGGGGCAAGTATTCCAAATGGATAGTTATCCTGCAAGAATTTGACTTGGAATTTGAGAAATCCAAGGCAAAGAAATATTTGGTTTTTGCTAAACTGATGTGCGATTTCCCGCGTACTGATACTAAAACTGTGGCGGAAGACCCCATTGTGGATGAATCCTTATTTCTTATCAGTAATTTTGATCCATGGTATGGAGATATTATTGTTTATCTCCAAACCCAATATTTTCGGCCTGAAATCTCATGATCTCAGCGACAGAAAATACGTTTCCAATCCCAACAATACAATATTATTGGTGATACACTTTATCGACGTGGAGCGGATTCTGTTTTCCGACATTGTTTAACTCATGAAGAAGCTGAAAAGGTTCTGAATTACTGTCACTCTGGAGCATGTGGCGATCATATTTCTAGGTATGCCACAGCCCAAAAGATATTGCGCTCTGGTTATTTCTGGCCATCCTTATTCAAATATTGTATCTATGCAGTTCGGAAATGCCACAATTGTCAAATCTTTGATCGTAAGATGCGTGCTCCAACCGCTTGACTTCACCCTATAATTGTTGTTAGTCCTTTCGCAAAGTGGGGTATTGGCTTTATTACATGTAACCCTCACTCGGCCGGGGGGCATGCGTATATTATCCTAGCGGTAGATTATTTTACTAAGTGGGCTGAGGCGATGCCTACATTTTTGGCAGACGGAAAAACTGCTGCAACTTTCGTATTCAATCATATAATTGCTAGATTCGGTGTTCCTCAAGCTATTATTACTGATCATGGAAGTCACTTTCAAAACATCATGATGACTGAATTGACAGATCAACTTGGCCTGCGCCACGATAGTTCTACTCCGTATTACCCGCAGGCTAATGGTTTGGTTGAAGCTATCAATAAAGTTTTAGTCACTATGATCAAACGAATCATTGGTATTCATAATTCGAATTTGCATACCATGTTATTTTCAACACTTTGGGCATATCGAACCTCAGTAAAAACATCGACTGGTTTCACTCCTTTTCAACTGGTCTACAATTTAGAAGCAGTGTTACCTATTGAATGCAAAATTTCGTCATTGCAATTAGTCATAGAATTACTCCCAGCTACTTCTAAAGAAGAGATACAGTTTTTGTACTTAACTTAGCTAGATGAGAATCGATGTACTACTGCAATAGAAAACGAGACTCATGCGAAACGAATAAAAGCTCAGTACGACAGAAATGTTACACCTCATAATTTTTTGGAAGGAGAACTAGTTTTACTATATGATCAAGCAAAAGATAAGTTAGGGGCTGGAAAATTTGTCCCTATGTGGCATGGTCATTACATTATTAAGCAAAAGCTGGAAAAAGGGGCTTATGAATTGATAGATTTTGATGGTGTCTCTTTGGGTAAACCCAAAAATGGACTTTATTTGAAGAGATATTATGCTTAAAATTGGTGTGGAGATTTTTTGTTAGATTAGTTTCTTTACTGCTGGTATGTTTTAGATTAGAAAAGTGTGCCTAGTTTAGAGTGTGCTCTTATCATTATTCCTACTTATCTTGATTTTACTCTTGATATTGCAAATGTCGATGTCTCTTCAAACATACATTGGTTTTGCTGATGGTGCTTATCGTAATACACGGAACATTTCTTCCACAGCCTGGGTTATCTATTCACCCTCTGATGAGTTAGTATCTATGCATGGGGTAAGCCTTGGTCAAACAACGAATAACATTGCAGTGTATAGTGCAGTGATTGAGTTATTATCTGAATCCATTTCATTTGGGGTTTGAAGTTTGATTGTTAGGTTGGATTTTGAACTCATTGTATTACAGCTTAACAAGGTTTATGCCATTAGAAATCCAGTGTTATTAAGGTTATTTTTTAGAGTTCGTCTCTTGGAACGTGAATTCGACTACATTGAATATCAGCATATTCCGAGACATTTAAATACATTAGCAGATGCAGTTGCTTCTAGTATGATAAACATAGAAAATTTTAGGGGCGAATGTTCGCCCTTTGGCGAAATAAAAGGGTTTTAAATTTTTAGTGGGTGAATATTTTGTATCATAGTAAATTTTTACAAATCACCTCAAATAGCCCACCTTATTATAAGGGAGAGGGTAAAAAAGGTAAATTTAGCCCTTGAAATTACGAGTTACAACCTTCCATTCGCCCATTTTCAAGAATAGGTTTTATTTAAGTGAATTCATTCACCCATTTTCAAAAATAGGTTTTATTTAAGTGAATCCTATGGGCCAAAGGCTCAAATACCATATTTATAACAGAGGTATGGTAAATTAATAAAAATATAAATGAATGAAAGGTATGGTAAATAAATAAAACATTTTTTATATTTACTCCATAAGTCACCTTATATGCATGCAAGGGTGTAAACAAATAAAATTATAAGTAAAGTGGAGGTATGGTAAATAAATAAAACGTCTTTTTATACTTACTCAAAAGGTATGGTAAATAAATAAAAATATAAATAAACTAGACACATGGTAAATAAATAAAACCTCTTTTTATATTTAGTCCATAACCCTCGTTCTATTTACGAAGGCTCAAGAAAGAGTTTTATTTAAGTGAATCCTATGGGCCAAATACCATATTTGTAAAAGAGGTATGGTAAATTAATAAAAATATAAATAAACGAGAGGTATGGTAAACAAATAAAATATTTTTTTATATTTATTCCATAAGTCACCTTATATTTACGAACACTCAAAAAATGCGTTATATTTAGGTGAAACCTATGGGCAAAATACTATGGGACAAATACCATGGACTAGATTGTTATTAATACCATGCAAAAAAACATTATTAACCCTAATATTAGTATTAATAAAAATAAAATTGGCACATGGTATTGACCCATGGTATTCACCAAAATGGCACATGGTATTGACCCATGGTAATACCATGGTATTCATGTGAGCATAGACTATTTGAAGGGGAAATTCTATCATCTTAGATCCATCTTAATTCTAGGTCTACCAAGTGCTCAGAGGGATAAATAGATTTCATCCCCCTAAGAGTGGTAGATGTGGAGTTAAGATGGATATAGGTTGGTTTTTATGATAATGAAGATGTTATATAGACTTAGGAAATTATATTGCAAAAACATCTTAAGGTGAATGGTTAAAGCATAAACATTGGACAAGTATATTTGTATACTTCTGTTTTAAACTGAAACAAATCCAGGGATAAAAGGAATGGATTGATTGCACTAGTCATCCTTCTATAACTTTCCAACATATGCCGGAGTAACAGATTGTAATTTCGGTAATTTTTCTAATTACAAACAGGAACATACCTGTGTATTGGCAGGGTGGTTATGAGGTCCCTAGAAGTGATGAACTTGAATTTTTCTTGGTTTTGTATATAGTATTAGGTTTTTTCTCATGCTTTCTGTGAATGGCACGGGTGAATTTTATCCTACACCCACTAGGTTATCGATATGTAATTTCGGTAATTTTGATTTCAAAATATATTTTAAATAAATGCAATGATTTCATTTGTGTATTCAATAAACACAAGATTTTATAATTGAGTACAATATTCGCAATGCCTGGTGAGAGATTCGCCAAAAAATTATATATACATATCATATTATTGATAAAATCGCCTTCCATTTTTCCTATATACCATGGAGATTCGCCCATTTATTATACATGTAAATTTAGGGGGGGTTCTTAAAATTTTCCCTGATGATAAATAGACATTTGCAATAATCAAAACAGTAAATTTAATAACATTCGATAAGATGTTACACGAGATAGCCGGTAATAATGATATATCATAGCATAGAAGTAGTGTTTCAAATATACATTGTCTTCGATCATAGGTTGAAAAACACCTTATGATCGGCAAAAATGATAAATAAAAAAGTCAAAAATTTCATGAGTCTACAAAGTCGATCATCCTATCCCTGGCGATGATCATGATAAGAAACCACTGCTCGGGCCACCCTACATAGAAACCTCCTAAAAGGTCCTAGGACCCCAATCACATATCTCTGTAACCTAAGTGGAATATCATCTATATCCATCTCTAGAATATCTAGTGTCAAGCACTCTAGATGATGCTCCAAATCAGTCAGGATCTCTATTGATTGGTCCTCTGTGGCTGGTGCTGCTGCAGCTGGGTGTCTCCTCTCAAAAGGCTGGAGAGAGGCTGGTCGTCATGGACCCACTTCTGCATTTAAACTTTTGATTATCAGTTTTGGAAGATTTAAAAAAAAAAAAAAAATTAGAACTTAGAAAGTGTTGGAAATGATTTTACCTGAATCATCCCATTATTCTCTTGGTGGGAGAATCATGTCTGGGTCACCACGATAATCCATCCCAGCATATGGAAAATCCTAAATCGCAAAAAGTTGGTTGTTCAACCAACGAAAATACTCGGTCGGAAATCGAACAACCTCTGTACCCTCCTCAGGGTGGTGGGCCATCAAGGTAACCCAGCGAACTACCCTAGGCTCTCGAGGAAGACCAGCATCAACAGGAATATGCTGCGAGGCTAACATGGGGATCCTTTCTAAAGCAAAACTAGCAACAACGAATCCATATCCAAAAATTTTCAGCTCTCCGTTCTTTGCTCTGGTTAGTTGGCCTTTCACATTTGCCAACACAGCCTCGCACCAGTTGAATGTTCTGCCTCGAAAATAGTCTACTGCCATCTACATCTGGGATCCTGTAGCCATATGCAATGTTGCACTCCCGCATAACTTGGTAATAGTGAATGCAATGACCTTAAGCTCAGGATGGTTGATAGTTTTAATATCAATCTGTTTGTCCTTGGTTTGATCATCGCAAAACTCTAATCAGAGACTAGCGACAGACTGGCCACCTGGCCTAGTCCCGAAAAGAGATAATTGTTCGCCCCTCTTGGAAAAACCAGTCAAAATTTATATGTCCTCCAGCTCGATTTCGAGCCGGTGACCACCAATCACAAAACACTGGTCATGTGTGTTCCATCGGTCTACCAGCCATTGCAAGAGGTCTACATGGGCCCTCATACCCTATATGCCCCAGAACTTTAGCAATCTGCATGCTCTCAATGCCTGCATTATGGGCATATGATTTAATGCAGCAAAATCTACATCCTCATGCTCATGTTCTCGCCAAATAAGCATTTTGAATGTCCTATAATGCATAAAAGACATATTAGAACCAGCTAGTTCAAAAAAAAATTGGGCAAAAATGGAGAAAAAATAATTTTAAAATTCATTTTCGCGAGGTCTGTACCTACCACTTACAAACAGTGTGTAGGTGCGCACGGGCTATAAGTAACAGGTGCAGACCCACGACTTTTTTCTTTGTAGAAAAAAATCGGGGTCCACAGGAGCCATGTGTTGTGCCTGCATACCCCTGCAAGCAAATTTCTAAACCAATTTTTCCCTTAAAAATTAAATCTAAAGCCTAAAATCAAAATGTAAATGGATGAAATGCAATATAAGGAGGTCGTGGATTACCTGAAGCTAACGGTTTTCGATTCCGACGAACGGATTTTCCAGAATATTCACAAGAACTTTCTTACCCAAAATCTCTCACTTTTCACTCTGAACTCAAATGGTAAAAATGAAGTTAGAAAATCCCTTTTTATAAGTTTTTTCGAATAAATGATTTTTTAATTTATTTATTTTTCACTTTAAAAAGGCAATTTTTAAATCATTTTTATTTATCTTAAAAAGGTATGTGTAATGTTTTGAGTTTTTGTGCAGAAACTGGATTTTTCGGGAAAATTTATTAGTTTTCAACAAAGAGCATAATTTTATCACTTTTTCGGACTCTTTCAAAGATTTACGAAAAATCGAAACATTGGAGTCCTCTTTAAGCTCTTTTCAGACTCTTGAAAATTGAAAAGATTGCCGAGCACTTGATTGTTCGAACTCGTTAAAATAAATGAATAATCGTCCCTTCAGTATAAGTTTGCCCCTTTTACGAATTGAAATAGACTATTTAAAAAAAGGCATATGTTGACTAAATACGGTCAATAGAGTCCTCTTTAAACCCTTTTCAGATTCATTAAATATGAAAAGATTGTCGAGCGCTTGTCTTTTTCAGCTTGTTAAAGCATTGAAAAGTCATCCCTTTTGTATTATTTTATCCTTTTTCGGGCCTAAGGGATTATATTTTACAAAAAGGTACCCCATGGAGTTTTCTTAAGTTTTTCTTTTGACTCCCTAAAATTTAAAAACATCGAGTTTTTCCTATACTGGACTCGTTAAAATTTAATAGTAAATGATCTGTTCAATTTCAAACAGGAACGAACGACTCCTTCTTAGGGTTCGAATTTTAAACTAAGTTGGACTCATCTGAAGGATGAGCTTATAAACAAGCAAATGTTATCCTTCTCAAGCTTGTCAAGAATAAAGAGGTACTTGCCAGAAATGGTGGGGGAAAAGAGAGAAAAATGAACCTATTTGTTACACTTTGTTTTATAAAAACCCATCAACCACTCTTGAACACGACACTTTTTGTTCACCTGGGTTGGGAAAATCCTTTGCCTAATAGTTAATCAAACCATATTGAAAGTCTTCAGCCAGTTTCTGGGTATTAGCTTTGGGTCAATTGTCACCAAATCATCTACAGTGTCGTTATGTGTTCAAGAGAACAGTTCAAACAAACCATTCATCTGCAAAATATCTGTCATCCATTTTGACCATTCCTGAGTCAGTCCTTGCCAATATATTTCTTCAAAACTTGATCTATGATTTCGTGTTGTGGGCTTGCCTACGACGGATCACTTTCTATTGACTTCAGCTCATTATCTAGGAAGTTGATCTAGAAACCGTCAGTACCTTGAAAGTTGCATGCCCTAATGGCAGTTTTCTTGCCTTCAATGATAGGTTGCATCATTGACCTTCGATCTAATGATTCTATGACATGTTCGACTTCGACTCATTTATTCACATTTCATGGATTGTACTGGGTACTTTGAGAGCCATTGACATTACTGGTGGTTTCTCTCACACTTGTTAACAGTTCACATTATTGACTCGTAATCAAGTGGTTTCTACCATGTTCGACTTCGACACATTCATTCACATGGATAGAATTGTACTAGTTCGGGAAGTGGAAATCAAGACCCTGGATCTAGTTTCTACCATCCAGGTTGCGAGGAATTTTGTTATTCATTATGCAGTGGACTATTTATAAATAGATGGTTGCATCCATACTATTTCTACACATGTCTATACTCTTGATGTATTACAAAATCATTCCTGTATCAGAACAGTTTAGTCAGTTTTCTAATAAATTTTGATTTGAGTATGGGAATGCCTACCTCAGCGATGATATGCCTATATATATATATATATATATATATATATATTTTGCATTGAATGTTTTTACAGGTTCCGACTGGGATGTCCACAAGATGATCCTTGAAATGATAAAGTACTTCACTCTTCATACATGAAAGACTCCATCTTCATTTATTACAGACTTCGCACTTTAGGTGGCAATCTGCTGCACTAAAAATTGTCACCTTGACATTCTGCAATCTGTGTGAGTCCATTACCAGTCATAATTTCCTCCTTTGCAAGTCTAAAGCCTCAATTCTTCATATCAAGCCTTGAAAGTAAGAGAAAAGCCCTAAAAGTCTTCAAAACTCTGGTTCCGCACTTTCTCTTTGCATTACCTGCGGTCTCGCACCTAATGGTCACGTCCCCTGTGCACTTGACCGCTATGTCCCTGTGTTATGGGTGCGGACCCCTGTAAAAGTTAAAAAGGCATGAGTACATTCTAAAAAACTCACTTCCAGTCATTTCTAGAAGCTTCTGGAAGGAATCTTGAGGTGGCAAGTTTGCTCTCTTAAGGTTCATGCACTCCATACCTTAAGGAGCTAACCCCTTGATGTGAGGAGCTTATCCCTTTGAAGGAGGATTCTATCCCTTCATAGATGGACCTGTAACCTCCTCCTCTGCACTATAAAATGAAGCATTGGGCTGGTTACTAAGGAGGTTAGAAGTTGAATATTTTTGAGGTGAAATGCTGTTGGAACTTAGTCTTCTTTAGTTAAGCTTTTATGAGGAGAGATTACATACCTCTAAGATCTCATTTGGAAGAGTGCAAGGCTTGTCAAAGTAAAGGAAATTCCTGTTTCGGACCCCAGGAAGAGCTTATTCAACATCAAGGCTGAAAAGGTTGTAAGGTTCTTCTACTTCAAAGTTAATACAAATAAGTTTGTTTTTCTCAATAAGCTGTTCATTAATGGTTTATTTTATGGATTCCTTGATCACCATAATAGACATGATTTATGATATTTGCTATGCAGGTGCTATTTGATGTTTGATTGTTTCTGATTGTAGGTCTTTAAAGATAACACTTTCAGACGATTGAGGGATAACTACAACGAACAAGCATTGGATCTAAGGTAGGATCGTAACACCGCTATAGTATTTATTTGTAAATTGCATATGTCTAGAGAAAGATAGATTTGTTTGTCTGTTTGTTGCTAGATTATCTTGTGATACTAGGGAGATCGGTTTTGTCCACAAGATCGATTTATCTGGCCAACAAGTACACAGACTCTCTGACTTTCTTTGGCTCTGTCTTTAGCTCTGGCTCGATTTTGGCTTTGCTTCTGCAAGTCAACACGGCTTCTTCTCTCTGCTCTTAGCTTGCTACATCTAACTTACTTGCTTCTTTCTCTGTCATTTCATGGCTTTAAAGCCAATCTGCTTCCCGACTATTCGTTTCCACTTCCTGACTTTCTGGTTTCCCTGCCTCTATCCGTCTGAATCCCTCCGTTCTGCATAATCATCACTATATAACGCTTCACAGGGAGGTGGCCACCTATTTCATAACGAACTGAGTGTCAGTTCTCTTGGACGTTTTCGAAACGACCTTTTATTCTATTAACTCCAAGAATGCCCACGAACACGACCTTCTACCAATGCATCCTCCACGTCGGACTTCAAATCTTATACAACTTTGCCTGTTTACCTCATCAAATCCAGTCATCCATCTGAACTCGTCTCCGCCTTTGATCTAGAGCCTCCAAATCCTACGGTCATCGTTCATAGTGGGTGGGTAAGTAACATGTCGTTTACCCGTCCAATGTGAGTTGTTTTTTCTCTCTTCCGTCGGACGTGTGGCACCCATTGTATGGCATCAGGTGGGACTCGGTTGAAACTACTTACCACTCGAAGCCCTTCCGATAATCTGTCGGTTTTTGTGGAACCCCGCTTCTGACGGAATTAACGTGATATCTGTTGCATTTTATAACCTTTCGAGTCCAGTTGCTTGGGGCTTTTCCTTCTTTGAGGGGTTTGCCCAGCGATATGCAATTAGCGACTTGTCGCTAATCACATATCAGAAATCACCCCTGTTTCTTGAAAAGGCCTCCCGTTTTGCTAATTCATGACAACGCGCGTTACCATGGGCCAACAGTCTGTGCGCTTGACCGAGGGTCCTCGTTGCTCCACGCTGATCATAAATTGTAACTGTTACGAGGATATCTTTGATAAGCTTGATCTTTATAAGACTTTGAAACTTTGGCATAATTTTAAGAGTTCATGAAAACCTAGAGAGTGTTCTAGGATCCAATTTGGATCAACAAGTCAAACAGATCCACCCTTCTTCAGTTTGATCTCAAAAGTAAACTTGTCACTGGATTTCTTTAGATTTTACATTTTTGACTTAGTAGAAAGTCTAAAGGTTTTTTATATATATTTATATATATCTGTTAAACACACACATGGGCAGCAACAGAATCTAAAAGATAAAACATGAGAGTACATTTTTTATTAACAAAACATATACATTTATAGTACATGGTTTGACCATTGGCTTCCACATCCCAAGGTCTCTTGGACTTCGTTTGTCTACTTGGCTTCCACACTAACCCATAGAGGATTAGGTGTCCAACATTCCCCCCCTTAATCCGAAGGGTTATGTATGAGTCCAAGAAGAGAGCTGTAATACAAAATGTGCAAAAATGCATGGCAACACTAGGCTGAATGTGCTCTCTGAAATGTTGGTATAAAGGGTGGTGGTTTATGGATGACCACCAACACTGGAACGCTTAGTGCAGTGCCCAGAACTCTTCCATGTCTGGCATGAAGCTCAAGTCCTCTACTAGAGGAAGTGCTCCTTATGTTTTGAAGAGGGAAACCTTCAACCAATAAAAGGAGGTCTCACCCGGCATAAAAGGGAGAACTTCAACCTGAAAAGGGAAGTCTCAACCTGTGATGGTTTAAGGATTACCAACAACTCTGGAATGCTTAATGCAATTCCTGGAACTCTTCCAAAATTGGCAAGAAGCTGAATTCTTTTGCTAGAGGAAGTGTCCCCAATTCTATTCCTAGAATTCTTCCGAAACTGGCAAGAAGCTGAAGTCTTCTGCTAGAGGAAGTGCCCTAGATTACCAACTGAAGGCATGCTTAAGGGCATCTTTGTCTCTGGCTACAACTCTGAATCTGGTATGGTAGGTTGTGGCTCAAGCTTGCTTGATTTGACTTTGAAGCTTGTAGATGACCATCATTTCCCCCCCCTGTTAGATACAAGGTGAGATGATGGAGAAAAGTCAACTGCAAGACTGTTCAATGCTCTGGAACAAGTTCGGACATATGATTGAAATATCTTCTTGGTTGTTCATGCCCATTGCCAAGAAGCGATCCATCCAAGATGAATCTTTGTTCTTGTAGGAGGTTTGTTTTTGAAGCATCTATGTGAAGAATGACTGGTTTTATGACAGTGCTTACATGGATGAATATCAAAAAATTGATCTTTCAGATGGCCAACTCGGTCACAGTGTTGGCATTTCACAATCTGTTGTGGCTGTTGTGGAAGAGAGCTAGAATCTGAAACAGCTGAAGGTGAACTGTCATGAGGAGCAGGTGAACTGTTATGAATGAATCCAACACTTTGAAATTGGATTGGTTTGGAGTAGTCTGGAATATGAAAGGACAATTCCTTGTTATATCCAAGTCTAAGTCTGTGCTTGTTGTGGACAAGCTCTTCCCAAGGTCTGATGATGAGCTCGGAAAGTGCAGACTGAACTTCTGCATCTGCATGTAAAACTGTTTCTTTATTGGGTACTAAATCTGAATGAACTGTAACATTATTGACTTGCTGCTGATGGGTGGTTGTCTCAATGTTCTGAACAAAAACAGGTTCAGAATGATGTCTATTTTGATGTAGCTCTTCTTGCTATAGCTATGATTCAAGCTGCAAAAAAAGATCTTTTCCTGTGCATTATGCAGGTAGGTCTGAATGTCATAGAGAGTGTCTTTGTTGATGTTTACCATCCCATCGTCATTGGACTGTATCAGAGTATTTGATAAATCTAATACATCATAAATTAAAGCCATTTTGGCTTACAACAAAAGAGTACTGAAGCAGCTCTACCATTTTTTTGTAAGGTAGAGAAAAATGGAAATTAATAGAGTGGCTTGCATATAAGTCTTTTAAAAAAATATGCAGTGATGAGGCAATGTCTCTATAAAGAGATCAAACCATTATACAACTTGTCTGCAATTTTCTTCAACACATAGCTACACATATATGTAAAAGGTCTTGCTTATCACAATACATCCTACCACATATATATGCCACCTCCAACCATAAACACTTTCATATCATTAAAAAGACTTTGATATTCAATGCACCACATAAACATTCAATGCACCATGGCAGATTTGAACTTCACTGTTAATATAGATGGTCTCTATGATTTCATATCAAAATGATGGTCACCTTGATCTGAACATTGAAATAGGTTAGTATCAAATCTGGTTACATAAACCTCGGTCCAGAATCATGGTGAGGATCAAAAATTTTGTGCAAAATCGATACAGCCCAACTTTCTCCTCACAGCGTACTGTGGCATTCAAATAGTTGAATAAACATTTTCTCGTACCTTTTCAACTTCTCATGGCATTGACTTGCTCCTAATGGAATGGAAAGGGTGTAATGCATTCAAGAGTTGAACTCATTGCAGCACGTTTCGTGGCCCTTCAATGCATACTTCCAAATTGTTCAACATAGAGAGCAAAGAACTCTACCAAGATTTTGTGAATCGATTTCTGGAACAGAGAAAGACTAGCTCTTCATGAAACATTCCCTAGCACATTACTCGATATCTGTCAGAATAGTGTAATGCACACCGACATCATTGGAAGGGCCACTGCCTCCGTTCACTACAAATTGAAGATCCGAAGACACAGAGACAATGAATTGCTGGAAAGACAGCTACAAGTATAAATAAATTGGCAACTAACTCCCATCTGCCAAAGCAGCAACAACTGAAGCCTAAGAATGTTGAGGTCACAGAAGCTGCCTCAACTCCTCTAATTGAAGTGGCTATGTCAGGCTCTCCCAATTCTAGGTAGCTTGATGTACAGCCAGATCGCAAGAACAACTTTCAATCTTCATCTTTTAAGCTCTAGAGATTTGATCTTGAGGAACCTTCGGAAGCAACGTTCACGGGTCACGATCGTTCCTTTAAATTTAGTGAATCATAAATCCAAGAGTTAGAGCTTCTGGAAAGAATGCAGATGGAGATCGTCGGTCCACAACAGCACTGCGGACCAATCCAATGGCGCAGAATAGTAGTCACCCTGACACACAAATATTGAATTTTGCTAAACTCGACTGCTTCTTCTTTCTTCTTTCCTTCGCCTTGCTGCTCATCCACCTTCATGCAATCTTTTTTCCAAAAGCCTGGAATTTATGCACTCCAGTCCGCCATTGCAGCCGCTACTGTGGATTTGCTGATGATGATAATTGGGACACTCTGCTGGAATCCTCAAATGCAGACAAAGCGCAGGAAGAAATATGTGTGCTTACATTTGCTTCAATGAAGAATATTTTCTTTTTCTTCGAATTGTCATCGGATCGAGTGTCTTGGGGCCTTACGATGAACAGAACACATGTTTCTTACAATTTGTTGCCGAATATGCTATTCCATGCCAGCGGCAGAGGTTATAAAAAATTGTGAAGAAAAAACTTCAAACCCTGACAGTCTCGCCTAACAGAAGCTCTAATTGGAAGAGTGAAGGATCTTTACACACAGGAAAGAGTAGAGGAGAAGAAATCCGTGACACCATTGTTTATGGCTCGAGGACTTGGCCTCGATGTGATAGATCCTCAAACCAATATGGAAGGCAGTGGCGGAAACATTTCTTGGAGCTGGGCATGATAATATTGAGGAGCATTATCAGAGAATGCTCGAGAAGAATCCTGGAAATTCTCTTGTTCTTAGGAACTACACTCAGTTTTTGTACGAGTCAAAACACTTTCATAAAGCAGAAGAGTACTTTGGATTCCCGTCTTCTCTAATTCTCTCTGGCCAGGCCAGCGGATGACATTCCATCCCACCTCAAACCGCTCTGCCTTGCTTTCGCTCCATCATTCCCAATTTGTTTTCGCGAAGTAGCTGCAGATGTTAGGTAAGACAAAGAATTTCATAATGGAAAAGTTGTCAGAGGACAGTCCAACGTTCAACCGAATGCAGGCGGAGGAGGTGGTATAGGTCGGGCATTAATCAAACTACAACATCGTATGGTGGTATGGGAGGCGGTGTTTCAATATGTGGAGCAAATAGAGAATAACATCAATAGTGCTAAGAGAAGGCCAACCAACACAAGGTTAGACGAATTGTTGTTCAACGCAAAATCTATAATAGAAACCATCCTGACAATAATAAGAAAATAGATTTCTAACAAAGGCCAAATTAATGGAGCGTTAACTCAGGCGCACATTGAAAATGCTCAAGTTTAGGCAAGAATAAATACATGAAGAATAATGGACATGTAGATCTTTGAGAGGCAGCAAATAGGAAAAAACTGACAGGTACAGTTGAGCAGCGTATTGAGGCGTTATGCTGCAAATTCTAGAGAGCAACACATTGGGGCGGTTCACGAAATTCAAGGTATGGTATAATGTTCAACTCTTGACCAACTCATTCAACAATAGAGATTTGACAGAGATGGCAGTCTAGAACAGAGATGCAGGACTAACATGTATAAAACGGCCACAGAAAACAAGTGGCTCACAGTTGAGCAGGGCAAGAGATCGCTTGCTCTGATACCATGTTAAACACACACATGGGCAGCAACAAAATCTGAAAGATAAAACATGAGAGTACATTTTTTATTAACAAAACATATACATTTATAGTACATGGTTTGACTGTTGGGTTCCACATCCCAAGGTCTCTTGGACTTCGTTTGTCTATTTGGCTTCCACACTAACCCATAGAGGATTAGGTGTCCAACAATAAGTGGTACTATATTTAGTAAAAATGAATTCAAAATTCTACCAAAAATAAATAGTTTGGGTCGATCTCAAAAGGAAACTTATCACTGGATTTCTTTACATTTTACATTTTTGACTTAGTAGAAAGTATAAAGGTTATATATATATATATATATATATATATATATATATATATATATATATATATATATATATATATATATATATATATATATATATATATATATATATTTATATATATATATATATATATTTATATTTATATATATTTATATTTATATATAAGTGATACTATGTTTAGTAAAAATGAATTTAACATTCAGAGAAAAACAAATATTAGTTTTACATTAGTTTTATTATAGCTTCATCATTGAGGAGGAAAGTCTGATATTCATGTCTTCTCCTATATCTTAAGTGGAAACTTCTAGACAAAATGCTCTACTTCATTGGAAAATGGCATTGCTGATTCACATCGTTCTTATTTACTTCATTCTTTGGATGCAACTACTCAAATATTTGCAGTCTCCTTGGACTAAAAGTCATTGACCCACAAGTTACTACTTATTTGGAGGAGCTCAGGTATTTAGCATAAGTGAAGATCAAGAAGGAAGAAGATGTAAGATATTGCAAATTGTTATTAGACATTGTGTAAAGAAGCCCTCCTACTTACACAAGAATATACCCAAAGTTACGATCAGAATAAAACGTTGAGGAGAGAGCATGTATACCCTTAAAAAGCAATACATATCAACACTTTCAACAACTCCTTCATAAATTATTACTAAAAGTCACAAGCTCCAAAGGTCTACCAGCGATGGGTATGAAGCAGCTGGAGGGGAAAGTGCTGATGATAGCGATCGATCCTCAACAAGATTCCACAAACCACCTTGGAATAAATTGTTAATCAATTCTACTTATATGGGAAAAAAGAAAACTGCTAAGCCATTACACTACTAGACAAGTCTGCTGCCATACAGTGTGAGTAAACTAAAAATAGCAGGTTAGACAATAGAGCGAAGAATGCAACCAATCACTGGGAAAGGTGTAATGAGAGATATTCCTAAAGGATGTTGAAACTATAATTTGAATATATCTCAAGCATCACCTATGCATAACTCCATGGCTATGAAAATGAGCTACTACTTTGCATAGTTGATACATGAAGCTCTATTAGAAAAGTCCAATATATTCATCATGTCAAAAAAATTGCCAGCACCAACCGTATGAGGAAACACAAAAAATGTTAAGAAAGTAAAACAATTAAATGTATAACATCTTTACAATTTTATGATAATAAGAATTGCATAGGTGTAATTTAATTAGTAAATATTTTTCTCATGATATAATTTTGAGAAAGATTATAATTTTCAGTCACTTAAAATGTATTTTTTTAATGTATAAATGAATTTAATGTTTTTAAAAATCATTGGGATTAAAATTCACATAAGCTTATACTTAGAATTCTAAAAGATATAGAGTGGGAGCAAATTTGAGTAGAATTTTTATTTCTTATTTTTTTTGGACCGAAAAATTTATTGATTAGACTATTTTATTTGGATATAGTAACTATTAACATAGATTCATTTTAAGTCTGGATCTATCAAGGGTCCAGATGGATCAAATCTCCTAAAATGCAAATTTCTTTTAGAGTGCAAAACTTGGAAAACTAGAGCTTTCATGCTTCTTAATGGTCAAGAGATCCATGCTTAAGATGGTTTTTGGTTAAACCATTTAAAGTAATTTCATTATTCTACATTTGGCCATTTTTAATGTGTGTAGATCCATTTTTATCACAAATTTAACAAGTGTTGAGAGGAATCAAACCTCTCAAAGTATAAAACTTTTTTCAAGCTTTTTGGTAGAAAAAAGATTTATACCTCTAAATATAATCTTCTAAGCTAGGCACCTAATTAAAATGAATCTTAGATTACAAATTACTTTTAAATCATTATCTTAGCTAAAATCTTACATATGGAAATCTTATATCAATATAATATAATGTTAAATTGGAGTTTTTTAAATTATAAATTTATATTAATTTAAAATAATTTTAACTTTTCCATATTTCCTTAATTTTTTTAATATTATTAAAAATGTATATTTTATTATTAAAAAATTATAAAACTAGATTTATTAATAAAAAATTAATAATTAACCATCCTCAAAGCATTCATCCATAAAAAATTTTCTTACACTAATAATAATAGTTTAAAAATAAAATAGCTTGAGCAACTATATACTTCCAATTATATGTAATAGACTCGTACAAATGGAAAATTACAAACATACTTCCAAGTATATGTAATAGACTCGTACAAATGGAAAATTACAAACATAAATTTTAATTTTAAAGGGCTGAAATTATGTGTAAGTTTTCAGAATCTACTAAAATGGATTAAAAATTAATCATATATGAGAAAATATTTTATATTTAACTTTTATAAATTAAAGTAGAATTTTTTAAAAATCCATTAATATATATATATATATATATAAAACACAGGGTCTTATTAATGTAAAAATCCAAAACGAAAACCATTGACATCACTCAGGTGAAAGCAAATCTCCACTCATGTGCTTTCAAAACAATTCTGCAGTGCGATCAAATCAATACGGATAGTTCACGGGCTTTGGAGGACGCTCCAAGGCAGAAAAGTTAAGTGGATACTCTGATTTTATCCTTTCTTTGAAAAAAAAATCCCCACAATTTCTTTTTTACGAGTGAAGTCTATGTTACTAATATAGTTTGCAAATTATATGTCTAATAAAAAATGGGTTATCAATATAATCAAATCAAATCAAAATTGTTTTTTGTAATCTGTTTTAGTTAAATGCGAGATAGATTGGTAAAAATAAATATATATGATTAGGTTAATAAGTTAAAAATAAAAATAAAAAATTAACTAAAGCATTGAAAGAGTATAAGTAGTATAATATATTTTTAGTTTATATTATTTTATTAATATTAGCATAAATTATTGATACATACTAAGAAGAGCATTTATTATAAGGGTTTGTTAGAGGTGTGAATTAGTATCTAATTTCTTTTTGAATTTAAACAAGTGTAAATTTATTTAACTTTAAATTTATCAAATATCAGAAGGATAAAATTGATTGACGTGTAAATTTTTTCAAAATTTTCTTTGCTAAAATGGAGTTCTCCTCTCAATTCATATTAAACATTTGTTATTAATCATTACAAAGTTTTCCAATAATCAATTTTTTTCAATAATGATATGCTTAAAATGAGCCTCAACTTTGCTCCACCTATATATTTTGTATATTAATAATTAACAACAAATTTGTATTCTATTTTACATTCTTTTATAATGTAATTTATCCACATATAAACACTGTACGATTAAATGACATTAGTTATACTAAGACGTCAAATCATATGAACAAATGAAATTCAAATACTATATCATTAACACAAATTTAAAGAAAATTTTTAAATTATATTTTACATTAAGATAATTCACCCACATACAAACACTATCACATTAAATAGTATTATATATTCTAAGAGGTCAAAGCATATTCACAAATGAATTTTATTTTACATTATTTTATAATGTAATTTACCGGCATGCAAACATTAATTTTTTTCAAAAGAAAAAAATGTAAGTTTCATTCATTTTGAAAATTGTCAAAAAAAATTACATTTTGTTACAGCTTCTTATAAAAAAAACCATTTGGTATTTCAAAAGAAACAATTGATTTTTAGAGGAATAGTTTAAAGCAACATACAAATAGTTATAGTTGTATATAACAACCAAATATATAAGTAGTTGATGATGAGCAAAAAGAAACGCAAGTCAGAAAGTTGCATGATTCATGATTCAGTCCTACCTTTCCAAGGGGTCCTTGAAAGACCTATGAAAGTACTCATATGTACTACACCCTCACCCACATACAAACACTATAACATCAAATGACACTACATATGCTAAGACATCAAAGCATATGGAGGAAATGATATTTAAACACTATATCATTAAGTGACATTACATATACAAGATAGTGAATTATATGGATAAGTGTCACTTAACTATGTAGGAAATCGATAAATACCATAAAAAGGTCTTCACATGTTCTTGGAATGAAGACCCACCACCCAATATCTTGCTTTGTCCCAAGTATTGAACATAATAACAACTGCGCCAAATCTAATTCCTATTCCCATTCCTAGTGCCATCAATGACACTTTTTCATCTACATGGCTTAGCCATCCTTTTCTATTATTACCATGTTTACCAGTGGCTCCAACTGGTGTTTTATTTTGCTTTTCTTTTTCATTACACTATGGTAGAGGAAACCCACATAAACACTTATTTCTTTGAAATGAAGACTCATTGAAAGTGTAGAATTGAGTCCTTGTTGGGATTGGTGCACAAAGACTATTAGACGAAACATCTAGATAAGCTAGCATTGATAGCTTAGAGATATCTTGAGGAATTGTTCCATTCAATTTATTTTTTGCCAAGTCCAACTGCTCCAAGGTAGATATCTTGGTGATACATGTAGGTATTTTTCCTTCCAATTGGTTCCCAAATAAATTTAGCAATCTCAAGCTACTCATATTTCTTATGCTCACAGGTATTTCTCCTGTAACATTATTATTGGACAAATCAAATATAATGTTTATACTGATAACATATGGCAGATTATACTGAATTCCTTTTATGTAAACTTCCACCTCAACATCATCCTCAGCCACAAATCCTGAAGATACATTTATTGCAAACCCTTGTAGCCTTTCAAGGTTATATGGTATTCTTCCACTGAATTTATTGTTGGATAAATCCAACCAAAACAGTGCGCTGAGATTTGTGATCCATTGAGGAATAATACCATGAAGTTTATTGTAACCAATGCTTAAAACTCCCAACTAACTGAAATCTGCAAGATATGAAGGAAGCTCACCCGTGAACTTATTATTCCTTTAAGTCTAATAGACTCAGCTGAGTACACTTGGCCAAAGATGAATATAGAGTCCCAGAAAAATTGTTAGAATGGGCTGTGAAATATAATAAAGAAACATGAGTGCACATAGCTAGAATAGGTCCTTCCAATTTATTTCTTGATAAATGTAATAAAGAAAGTAAAACCAAACTATTAATACTTTGAGGAATACGACCATAAAAACTATTATCCTTAATGTTCAAAACCTCAAGGGCCTTCAACTCACCTATGTTATATGGGATTTGCCCAATGAATTTGTTTGAATCCAAATATAAATTCTTTAATGGAGTTCTCCTATGGTTTTTGGAATAGGCCCTGAAAGATTGTTATTTGAGAGGTATAGGGATTCAAGCTTCTTTAAATTGCCAATGGCTTTGGGAATATGTCCTGTAAGATTATTATTTGAGAGGTATAGAGATTCAAGCTTTTTTAAATTGCCAATGGTTTTGGGAATGCTACCTGTAAACATATTTGAAGAAAGTTGTAGCATGGTCAATTGAGTCAAATTGAAAATAACTTTAGAAAGGTTGTTAGTAAGTTTATTTTGGGAAAGATCTAAATAGGTCAACTTACCCAAATAACTTTAGAAAGCTTGTTAGTAAGTTTATTTTGCAAAAGATCTAAATAGGTCAACTTACCCAAATTGACAATGTTTTCCAGTATGTTACCCATAAGTTTGTTTTGAGAGAGATCTAAATAAGTCAACCTGACCAAATAGGCAATGCGTTCGGTTATGTTAGTGAGTTTGTTGTAAGAGACGTCTAAGAAGGTCAATTTGGTCAAGTTAGCAATGCCTTCGGGAATGTTGATGAGGCTGTTTTGAGAAAGATATAAAAAGGTTAATTCGGTTAAATTAGCAATGTGTTCAGGTATGTTACTGATATTGTTGAGAGAAAGATCTAAATAAGTCAATTTAATTAAATTGGCGATGGATTCAGGTATGCCAGTGAGTACATTGTTTGATAAATCTAAGTAGGCCAATTCTGTCAAATTGGCAATGGAGTTAGGTATCCTATTGAGAGTAACGTGAAGTGATAGATAAGAGAGGGGAAGTCTGAATATTTCAGAAGGAATAGAACCGGAAATACTAGAAATCGCTAGTTGTGTAAGTTGTGTCAAATTACCCAATTGGAGTGGAATTTTGCCTGAGAATTCATGTCTGTAACCGTCCAGAACCAGGTACTTTAGCTTCTGCAGCAAGCCCAACTGCACTGGAATAGAGCCGTTCATATAATTGTAGCTGAGATCAAGTAGCCGCAACGCTTTAAGCTGGCCGAACTCGGGTGGAATTCTTCCCATGAAAATATTACAAGAAAGATTGAGAGTGTGCAACAACGACAGATTGCCAAGAGACGGTGGAAGGCTACCGATCAACGGCTTCAGCATATCCAAGCAGAAAACTCTTCCGTCATCCGAATAGGTTTTTGGATTAGAGAGGTGAATGGCAACAACTCTTCTGCTATATGGTCTGCAGCGAATGCCATACCACGAGCAGATATTCTCCGAGTTTTCCATCGTCCAGTTGGAGAGTAAGTCATCTAGATCCCATGTGATGGCACTTTTGAAGGATAAGAGAGCATCAAGATCCCTTTTCTCATGGGCATCCATGAATTCACCTTCATCAGATTCATTTTGAAATGTAATTCCAACTGCAGTGTTTGCCGGAACCTGCCTTTTAACAGCGACTGTAAACAGTTTTGTTTTCCCGGAAAACCGTCACGCCAGTTCCCCGCACCGCTTTTGCTGAACAGTGGTTTTCTCTCTGGAGGCAGCGATCACAATCAATGGTTGACATGTGTCTGGGCAGTCCTTTCCAAAACCACCATTCCCCGGCGCATAAAGATCATTTGGTTTGGCTGTGCGATATCGCCATCAACCGTCTGATCAATGTGGGCCAGATCGACGGCTATGGTAGCAGCTTGAAAGCCTGTATGGTTTGACCGCGTGATTTTCCTTACAGCTGTCTGAATTGATATCAAGTGATGTACAGGCCTGCACCAAGGACTTGACGTGAAGTGAAAGTTTTTCATTGACGGACATTTTTTTTTGTAAAGTAATTAATGTATTTTACCACGGTTGGTAAATGTTGGTAAAACTTTTAATTTTATTGTTTTTTATTTTCACGGGTGTAGTTTTGTTTTATGTTGCCTGTTGACTATGTAATGTTTTTTTTATGTTTTGTTCTGAACTGGAAATGTAATGGAATGCGCAGCAGCGTGAGTGAAATTTTTGTTGTTCGTTGAGAAACGAAAGGGGAATGCGCAGCAGTTAAAAGTCATTCTTCTTTGTTGCTGAATATGTAATGTGAGACGCAGCAGCGTGTGAGTAAAAATATTGCACAACAGTGTAAACATACACAGCAGAGACAGAGTGAATTTTCAAAGCAGCGACAGGGTAATTTTTTTCAGGAGAGACAGTGAAATTTTTTTTTGTGTGGAACTAAAGCATTCCTATTGTAATCCCTCTAGAAGAGGAAGACCTTTTTTTTTGTAACAGGCAATTTTATTAATGAATATAAGTTTCTCTGTGCATATGTAAAACTTTGTTCTTCAGAAAACAATTTTTTTTGTTCCGCTGTGCTAAAAAACAGAGCATTAGTCTCTGTTCTGTTCAGTCATTTTTGTTTGGAATTATCAGAAATTCCCAACATGGTATCGGAGCTTGTCTAGGCTCTTTGAAGGTGTCAAAGAAACTGAAGGAAGGATTTCCTGTTGCAGCAGCTTCTCCAGTAGAGTGAAGACTCAGTCAAAGAATCCAAGGTATTTCTCAAGTTAGTTTTTGTGTTACTGTTGAGGACAGTCAGTTATTTTAATACACAGTCAAGTATTTTGAAGCATAGTTAAGAGTATAGGAATGGCTGGAGCCAGCGCTAGCATGGGTATCTGTAATACTCAGCTCCCACAATTTAATGGAAAAAACTATGACTATTGGGCAATAACTATGAAAGCTTTGCTTGCTTCCCAAGACTTATGGGAATTTGTTGAGGATGGCTTTGAAGAACCAGCTGATGAAAATGAGTTTAATAATTTAACTCAGGCAGAGAAAGATCTGTTGAAGAGAAATAAGAAGAAGGATTCTAAAGCCCTCTACTTTTTGTATCAAGCAGTGCATGAGAGTGTGTTTCCAAGGATAGCAGCAGCTAAGATATCCAAAGAAGCATGAGAAACTCTCAAGATAGCCTATCAAGGCAAGGAGAAAGTGAAGACAGCAAAAATATAGTTGCTGAGGAGAGATTTTGAGTCTCTTTGCATGAAGGAGTCAGATAATATTGACTCATTCTTCACACATGTGATTGGTCTGGTCACACAGATAAGGTCTCATGGAGAGATTCTTGAAGAAATGAGGATTGTGGAGAAACTATTGAGGATCCTACCCTCAAGGTTCGATGTGATTGTCACCACCATAGAAGAGACAAAGGATCTCACAAAATTCTCAGTGGATGAACTACATGCATCACTGATAACACATGAGCAGAGATTGATTAGAAATGAAAACTCATCTCTAGAGCATGCCTTTAAGACCCAGATGTTATTTGGAAGAGGAAGAGGTCAAGGCGGAGGAAACAAAAAAGGAAGAGGCAGCAATCCAAATCAAAACCAAGGCCAAGGCAGCAGTCAACAAAGTGGACAACATCATGCTCAAGGACAAAGGTATGATAAAGACAATGTCCAGTGTCATTATTGTAAAAAATATGGGCATTATGCAAATGAATGTAGGAAGAGGTAGCATGATATGAATAATAGAACTAGTGCAAATTTCACTAGAGAAAATATCATCCAAAATAATTTGTTTTTAGCCTGTAATATGGTTGAAGAAAAGAGTGAAGATATATGGTTTCTAGACTCCAGTTGCAGTAACCATATGACAAGAAACATAGCCCTGTTTTCTATGTTAGATTAGAGTGTGAAGTCACAAGTCACACTAGGGACTGGTAATAAAGTTTCTGTTATGAGAAAAGGAGAAGTAAATGTCTTAACAAAGAAAGGTGAAAAGAAAACCATAGCAGATGTTTATTATGTTCCTGGAATGAAATGTAACCTCTTAAGTATTGGACAGTTTATTCAAAAGGGGTACAATGTTTTCTTTGTGAATGATGTATGCACCATCATGTATAAAACACCCAGCAAACAATGTATTGTTGAAGTGAAGATGACAAGGAACAGGATGTTCCCTCTCAGGATGAAAGCAAATTTAAAAAAGGGAGAAGAAATAGCAACAGTGACACAAGAGGCTTTCCAAAGCGAACCAAAAGATGAAAATTGATTGTGGCACTTGAGATTTGGACATCTCAACTTTGGAGGTCTTAACTTGTTGAATAGAAAATGAATGGTAAGAGGATTACCATTGATAGAGAAACCAGATAGCCTTTGTGAAGGTTGTATCTTGGGGAAACAACACAGAGAAAGTTTTCCATCTGGGAAAAGCATAAGGGCAAAAGCACCCTTAGAGATTGTTCACTCAGATTTATGTGGACCGATGCAAACTCCATCACTTGCAGGCAGCCACTATATACTAACATTTATTGATGATTTTACTAGATAAGCTTGGGTTTATTTCCTGAAGAACAAAAGTGAAGTGTTTGAAAGATTTTGCAATTTCAAAGCACTTGTAGAACACCAAAGCGGGCTGCATATCAAAGTTCTGAGAATTGATAGAGGAGGTGAGTATATCTCCAAAGAATTTCTACATTTTTGTAGAGAAAATAGAATTCATAAGCAATTTACCACTAGGTACACTCCGCAACAAAATGGAGTTGCCGAAAGGAAGAATAGGACAATCATGGATATGGCGAGGAGTATGTTAAAGGCAAAGCATTTGCCAAATGATTATTGGGCTGAAGCTGTACACTATGCAGCGTACATTTTGAATAGATGTCCTACAAAAGCAGTCATGAAAAGAGTTCCGGAAGAAGCATGGAGTGGGACAAAGCAAGGATTCACCCACATGAAAGTTTTTGGATATGTGGCTTATGCACATATTCCAAATCAGCTAAGGAAGAAGTTGGACAGCAAAGGGGAGAAATATATTTTCATTGGATACAGTGAGGAATCCAAAGCTTACAGGTTGTAAAACCCATCCACCAAGAAGCTTATTGTGAGTAGAGATGTTCAGTTCATTAAGGAGGAAGCTTGGGATGGAAGCATAGAGAAAACAATGAATGTAAAAAACTCTTTGTCTCATGATGAAAATAAGAGGAGATGGCTGAAATACATCCCCAAACAGCAACACCAACACAAGGGTAGCAAGAGACACCCTTGAGGAGAAATGAAAGTGCTTCTCCAAGCACACCACAAGGAGGAAATTCAAGTGCTTCTTCAAGCACTTGTACACCAAATGAAAGAGGTAAGAAGTTCAGAAATTTAAGTGAAATTTATGAACAAGATGCAACAAATGAAGGTATGAACTATTTGTTTGCTTTATATTGTCATGTTGATGACCCTGTTCATTTCGAAGAGGCAGAAGCCAAAACAGAGGTGGAAGAAACAGTCCAACAAATGCTCAAGGAAGAAGCAGAATATGTGGCAGCTACAGCAGCAGCATGTCAAGCAATTTGGATGAGAAGAATGTTAAGAAGTTTATGCCAAGAGAAAGCAAAAGGAACTGTGATTTTTTGTGACAATAGCTCAGCTATTGCATTATCCAAAAATGTCGTGTTTCATAAGAGAACGAAACACATTGACACAAAGTTTCATTACATCAGGGAATTAGTAAACAAAGGAGAAATTGTTTTACAACACTGCAGAACTCAGGAGCAGGTTGTAGACATTTTGACCAAACCATTGGGGCAGAAAAGTTTTGAGTTTTTGAGGAAATGTCTGGGTATGACTAATAACCCAGCAGTTGAAATTAAAGGGGAGTGTTGAAATGTAATTCCAACTGTAGTGTTTGCTAGAACCTACCTTTTAACAGCGACTGCAAACAGTTTTGTTTTCCCCGAAAACCGTCACGCCAGTTCCCCGCACCGCTTTTGCTGAACAGTGGTTTTCTCTCTAGAGGCAGCGATCACAATCAATGGTTGACACGTGTCTAGGCAGTCCTTTCCAAAACCACCATTCCCCGGCGCATAAAGATCATTTGGTTTGGCTGTGCAATATTGCCGTCAACCGTCCGATCAATGTGAGCCAGATCGATGGTTATGGTAGCAACTTGAAAGCCCGTATGGTTTGACCACGTGATTTTCCTTACAGCCATACGAATTGATATCAAGTGATGTACAGGCCTGCACCAAGGACTTGACGTGAAGTGAGACTTTTTCATTGACGGACAATTTTTTTTTGTAAAGTATTTAATGTATTTTACCACGGTTGGTAAACGTTGGTAAAACTTTTAATTTTATTGTTTTTTATTTTCACGGGTGTAGTTTTGTTTTATGTTGCCCGTTGACTATGTAATGTTTTTTTCATGTTTTGTTCTGAACTGGCAATGTAATGGAATGCACAGCAACGCAAGTGAAATTTTTGTTGCTCGTTGAGAAACGAAAGGGGAATGCGTAGCAGCGCAAAAGTCATTCTTCTTTGTTGCTGAATATGTAATGTGAGACGCAGCATCGCGTGAGTAAAAAAATTACACAGCAATGTAAACATACACAACAGAGACAGAGTAAATTTTCAAAGCATAGACAAAGTAATTTTTTTCAGGAGAGACAGTGAAATTTTTTTTTGTGTGGAACTGAAGCGTTCCTGTTGTAATCCCTCTGGAAGAGGAAGACCTTTTTTTTTGTAACAGGCAGTTTTATTAATGAATATAAGTTTTTCTGTGCATATGTAAAACTCTATTCTTCTTAAAACAATTTTTTTTGTACTGCTAAAAAACAGAGCATTATTCTCTGTTCTGTTCAGTCATTTTTGTTTGGAATTATCAGAAATTCCCAACAATTCAGAATGACGACGCTACACCAAAGCTCTTCCACCACCCATGAGCTCATATAAACCTGCACCAGCTTCCCGACGATGAATCTAGGAATATGGCTTCGAGAATATTGAGCAATTAAGAGACGTTGCTGCAGGTAGAAAAGCAACCATGCACATAAGCAATAATAGCAGTACAAGAAAATCCATTTCTCCCTCTTCGCTACAAAGTCTTTTAGATCCTGAGAGTTGTGTGGTTGTGGCTGCCTTCTGTCACACATATATATAGATATCCGGCGGAGTTCCCAGTTAGAAGACGTGGATTTCCCACTATAATTGCGGAGATATTGTTCCACTGTACATCGAAAGCAAAGTATATCGGGAAATTGTAGAATCAGATTCCTATCAGTTCACCAACGTTACACCCACGGCTACGCCGGGTGCTCCAGTTGTCGGAAAAGAAAATTTGAAATGTTAATGAGTGGTAAAACGTGAAATGGTAAAATTGAAGTCATTATCGTAGGAAGATTTGTAAGGAAGGATGTAAGATTTGAAAAGGCAACTGAAGGATAGGATAGACCTATGGTTATACCTTTTAAGTAATCAGATATTAATTTTTTTAATGTTTAAAAAGTCTTTTGTTTAATATTTAGTATTGAATCTTAGTGTGTCGATGATATAATTACAAAAATAATTATATAATAAATCATATATATATAATTTTATAATTTTTTATTTAAGTAGATAGGTGTGTATTTTAAAATAGAGTTTATAAAATTTTAATCTATAGTTATTAGGTGGATGGTTATTTTTTTTTGACATGTGGTATTGATATGTGTCTATGAAATTTAAACTATGTAGTCTATTAGCTCAGATTGCCTAAAAAAATTTTGAAAAGTTGAATCCATTTATGCATTCAAAAATGGATTTAAACAATGAAAATTTAGACATGGTGTGAGTGTAGAGAGAGAGAACCAATATAGATCCATCATAACCATGGATATATCAAACATCAAGACGATCAAATCTTTTGATGTGAAAAATTTTCTTTCAAATTTTGCACTCTAAAAGAGGTTTGCATATCAAGAAATTCGAACCTTTCAACATTTGTTACATATGTGGTTAAGATGGAACTATACTAGTATTAGATAAGAAAAAAATGTTTGAAATAATATATAGAAAAAGGGAAAAAATATTATCATTTAAGAGATAGATTTGAAAATGTAAATTAATAATAACATAACTCATTAATTCGAATCTAGAAAAGAGTAAAATATGTATACCTTAATAAATTTCAACAATCAAATCAGAGCTCAAAGATGAGTCTATTACCTCACGAGCTAAGTCTCATACACCCAATTAATATGACATGACCATAACCTCAAAATTAAGAAAAAAAATCAAATAATAAAAATAATTATAAATTAATTAAAAAGAAATATATTAATTATACATCTTAAATATTATTTATTTATTTAAATTCCATATAAAAAATAAGATAAAAAATTATAAAGAGATTTTATTAAGGGGGAAAGCCAATAAAGTTGTAAACAAAAAATTAGCATAATAAAATTATTTATATTATATAATTTTTATTAATAATTAAATGAAATATTAAAATATATATTAAAATATATATATATATATATCTATATATATATATATATATATATATAACTAAGATTTCATTTATTTTTTTATGAATTTTAATAGGGAAATTAACACAATTAAATTTATACCATCTTTATTAATTTATGTTTTGTATAGATGTAATTTAATTAATAAATATTTTGGTTATGACATAAATTTTGATATGTTTGTGAATTTTAGTTATTAAAAATGTATTTTTTAATGCATAAATGAATTTAATGTTTTCAAATATTTTTGGGATTAAAATTCAATTAAATTTTCACTTAGAATTTTAGAAGGTATCTATTAGAGTTGGAGCAAAATTGAGTGGATTTTTTTTTCTTCATAAAAACCAAAACATTTATTAATTAGACTACTTTATTTGAATATAGTAACTACCAACATAGATTCATCTTAAGCCAAGATCTATTAAAGGCCAAGATGGATCAAATCTCCTATGGTGCAAATTTCTTTTAGAGTGCAAAACTTGGAAAAATGTTTGCATGTCTAGAGCTTTGATGTTTCCTAATGCTTGATTGATCATCCTAAAGATAGATTTTCGTTAAAACATTTAAAGTAGTCTCATTGTTCTACATTTTTGTCATTTTTCATGTTTGTGTAGTTCCATCTGAAACACACATTTACCAAGCAATGAGAGGAATCAAACAGTGTCAACCTTTTCTCAAGTTTCTCACTAGAAAATAGGCTTATACCTCAAGAGATTTGATCCCTCTAAGCTAGATCTCTGATTAAGAGAGGAATCAAACAGTGTAAACCTTTTTTCAAGTTTCTCACTAGAAAAGAGGCTTATACCTCAAGAGATTTGATCTCTCTAAGCTAGATCTGTGATTAAGATAGATCTTAAGTTATAAATTGCTTTTAGATTGTATTCTCCACTAATCTTTTGCATATACAAATCTTATGAATTTTTTAAATCTCACATCTAAATTTATATTAATTTAAAATAATTTTTACCTTTTCCATCTTTCAAATGGGGAATCACGACAAAAAATTTAACTTTGTGGAGATTAAGTTATATGTAAGTTTTCAAAATCTACCACATTGAATTAAAATTTAATTTTATATATAAGAAAATATTTTGTTTTTAATTTTTTATTAATTAAATTAGATATTTGTTTATGGCATCTTGGGTTTTGGGTGGTTCGATGTTCTGTTAAGACACTTCGTAATGTGAAATTACTAATTCAATTTCCCAAATCAAAATAATGTGAAGTTACTAGTTCAATTTCCCAAAATCAAAATAATGTAAAATTACTAGCTCAATTTTCCAAATCAAAATAATATTTTAAACATAATAGAAATTTAATTTACCAGATAATTCCGTAATGAGATCAAATCAATACGGACATAGGACGGTAAAGTCAAGTAGAAAAAAGGAAAGTAAGGGGAAATTCTAGAATCACATTCTTGCCAATTCACTCGTACAACATTACCCCTATGCCCAGTGTTCAATGCTAATCTTCCACGATGGAAAGAAAAGGAAAAAATGTGGAAAGTTTAGAATCACATTCCTATCAATTCACTCGTACAGTGTTACCCCTACGCCCAGTGTTCAAATTTGAACACATCACAGCCCTTCCGAAGCCCTCTAACACGTCAGAGAAGTGTTCAACAAAATTTACTAGTCAAAAGAAATTTAAATTTTGATTTTTACAAGTTTTTTTAAATTTTAAATAATATTATAAAATTCCCTATGAAGGGTTGCCTGTCCCTAGAAAATTCCAGTTCTTGCACTGATGTAACACTTTAAAGTTTGCACGAGGTTCTAGCAACACTAAAGAAAGTGCAATGGGACGTAATGGAGGTTGTTCATGCATTCCCAAGCCATCAATCATAATGGCGGCACTTATAGAGTTGGCAATCATGATCTGAGGTTTCTGTTCGCATTCATTGATAACATAGGTTTCTTTTCGCATTCATTAATACTAGAGGAGAAGTAGTTATCTATTGGTATATGTGAACCAAGGGCATCTTTTGAAGGTATCAGAGATTCAGAAGAAACAAATGACAAAAGACAAAGAATTCACGATGATTGAGGTAGATTGTTCTAAGCCTGTGAATCTTTCCTACATTGATATTTCCAATCCCAACCTTACTACAAGTGCAACACAAGTTTGCAAGGTACTTTTAACTCTCAGTTTTAATTTTCAACTTTCATTTCCCTGGCTTTTCATTTAGTTCAATGATTTAGGGAGAACTGATTAAAATTATTATGTATGGAATGGTTGATTGATCTTTATATAGTCATTTGTGGACTCTAGATTTTTTTCATATTGTCCATCATGGCATTGATGAAGATTTCAGTGGATTTTTTCCGATTTTTTCCATTCTAGAGGAAACGATGAAATTGTTGCGAATGAGAAACATCGAGGTTACACTCTGTATCAAACAAAATCTCTTAATCCTTCCATTCAACCCAAAGGTCTGATGTGTATTTGTGTCTCCTTATATTTAATTTTTCTTGTAATCACAGTCGGCTTTGCTCAACTCTCAAAAATCAATCCATTGAAGTATTTCACTTCATAATTTTTCATATATTTGTTTTTCCAGGGGATTGGAAGGGGAGTTATGAAGCTTATGAAGCTAGTGTCGATAAAGGAAAGTGATTTCACGATCCGAATCTGAAGCTTATGAAGCTAGTGTCGATAAAGGAAAGCAATTTCACGGTTCCAATCAATGGCCAGTTCATCATTTGAAATGATATTTTTCATACTTGTCCAACGCTTAAAAATAGATTAAAGTGACAATGTTGACATTTTTACATCATAACCACATAAATTTTCTGTGGTATCTCCATTTTCCTTCCTTAATTTGTAAAATTTTATTCTTTCTTCTCAACCCACCATTAACATAAGATTGTTAAAATATGAGATTACCCCATTAGATAATCATAACTACGATAGTGATTCACAAACTTTTTTTTTTCATCTTGTAAATAACTAATACCATCTACCTGATACATTAGGCATGACAAGAGGCATCGGGTACTTGCACAAGGAATGCCTGCACTAGGTTCTTCATTGTGATATAAAACCCGAAAACATCCTCCTGGACGAAAATATCATTCCTAAAGTACCAAACCTGAGGCTGGCCAAGTTGTGGATAGAGAACATACTTTCTGCTTCTCCGCAATCAAAGGCACTAGAGGCTATAAATGGATAAATTTTCATTTTATAGTAATAAATGAAATAGATTAGTTAAAGATGTAATTTTATCAATCTTAAAAATAGATTAAAGTGATAGTATTGACATTTTTACATCATAACTATAGACATTTTCTGTTATATCTTCATTTTCTTTCCTAATTTGCAAAATTTTCTTTCTTTCTTGTCAACCAACCATTTAGACAAGATTGTTCAATTATGAAATTACCCCATTAGATGGTGGTAACTACGCTTAGTGATTCACGAATGTCTTTTATACTATCATAAATAACTACCACCATCTCTTTTCTATTTTTAGATGATTTCATGACTGACAACCAGAATGCTTACAAAAGCCTAGCATTGCTGCCATTTGAACTTACTGTAATCAAGCTTACTATTAAGCATAGAATTTATAAAATCAAGCTTTATTTAAAACCCCGTATTTCTTGTCTTTTAAGAATCTTAAAAGGGTTTTTCTTTATTAACTCTCTCATTTTTGAAAGCATACAAATTAATACTATAAAAAAAATGAGAAATAATAAGTGCAATTCCCATAAAATTATGTAGAGTTTTGAACTAGGGAGAACTCTCAAGTGTTAAAATGAAACTCCATGACTCTATTAATAACCATACAACTGAAGATTGGTCTGCCTACAGGGTTACAACTTAATTTTATTTTTTCTCTGTGTCTTCCCAAAAGATATAGAATGCCAATAGTTATACATACAACTACTATTGTGTCTCCCGCTTCATTCTCTCCATTCAACGTCTAGGAAATAAGGAGTCTGTGTGTCTGTCCATGTAGCTACATCTATGAAGGGTCTTTAAGGAGATGTTGAAATCATAGAAGAATTAAACAACATTATTAACGAAAGCAAACCACATTATTAGAAAAAAACCATCAACAAAAAGAAATCGCAATATTAGAAAAAGACATCAACCAAGATTGAATTCATTGTAAGGACCAAATTTGAAAACCATTTTCAAAGAAGAAGAAAAACGACCAACCAAGCCATACAAAAACAACATTGTAGATGTGTATTACATATTACAATATTTCCCTATTAGAAGTTTTTAATGGAGATGAAAGTCTATTGATAGTGTTAGCAATGTTAAGAGAAAAGTTCAATTCCCTTCATTGTTGAAGGTATATATTTGTTTCTTTGGTTTGCTTTAAATTGCTTCAAGCTTAACAAAATAGACAGTATAAATTAGAAACAAATGGAAACTAAAACAACCTTTTCCATTGTGCAAATAGATTTATATTTTCAATGATGTAAATTCAAATTCTTTTGAAGATCATCTAATGAATAGGAAAAACACATGTTTACCTTTTTTTAATAGAATATGAGAAAAATGTTTGCGTATTTACCAACTTCTATTGAGATTTTATAATGTTTTAATATAGCCACATTTTAAATTTTAAAGATTTAGGGCACCATTTCATTTTGGCATTTTTTTATAGAAGGTTTATTTAATATACATGTGTTAATAGAAGTACAATTTTTTTTTCACTTTTCATCTTTGAAAAGTTAGAAAAATATATGCCCTTCCAAATAAAATTAAGACTAGCCCTTCAAATTTGATCACTGCCTACACCCACGGTGTGTGGTAGCCTTCAACCAGCGGGAAAAAAGTAAAATGGTAATGAGTGGTAAAATGTTAAATAGTAAAATAGATGTCTTTATCAGTAGGATGATTTGATCGTTGAAAGGTTTTGAAAAGCCAACCGAAAAGTATAGAATGAACAGAAGTTTATACTTTTTAAGGAATGACGTTTAATGCTTAATATTTAGTATTGAATCTTATCGTGTCATTTATTTATTTATTAAGATGATGTAATTAATGTAAATTATTAAATAAAATATATATGAAAATCTATAATAATTAATATTTTTAATTGAAATATATATAAAATAAAATAAATAAAGTAATATGTTTTTTAATTTATGCAGTGAGTGGGTTTATTTTAAAATTGTGTTTTTATAATTTTAATTTAATTATTAAAAAAATTAGAAATTTAGTTTTAAATATTATAATTAAATTATTTTTTAATATTATTTATTTTAGAAATTTTACTATATTATCTTTTAACATTATTTATTTTAGAATTTTTAATAATAAATTTTAAATTTCTATTTAATTTTTGTATTTATCTTTGCATTGTCTATTTTGCCCTATACATGTATATAAAAATCTTTGCATGTAGAGGAAAATATCTTATGGGTACTAATTTACAAAACAAGCTGTATCCATAGAGATTTGATTCCTCTCAATGCTTAATCATAAATTCAAATGGATCTATGCTAGCTCGTAATAATACTCTCTATATTTATATAAATTTCATATTTTCATATATAGAAATATTTTTATTCTACTAAAGTCTTAATAATACTTATAATTATATATGTTAAATTTTTCGTTGACATGTTTTATAATTTTTATAATTTAATTTTTGTTGTGATGTGCACATTATATATATATATATATATATATATATATAGAGAGAGAGAGAGAGAGAGAGAGAGAGAGAGAGATTGTCTCCAATGGTGATGTTAATGTGAGTAATAAGACCCTCGAATGTGATGTACATTTATGAAGAAGGGGGCATGGCCAGCCCCTTGCATGTATTCACATGCAAGACCTTCAATGACTTCGACTCATTATAAACCTTTCCAAATGATGTCTTCTGGAGAAATTAGTGGTAGATTGAGAGCAGGAGGCGAGGCTAGGTACTTAACCTCCCTATGTATGCTTTCTATTCCAATCAGTGGTGAAGTGGTGAATGGTGCTTTGTGTTCTAGTTTGGGTCCATTGTAGTGATGACGAAGATAGGGCTATCTAACCTACGAGGGTGTTGGTGGAAAGAGTGGAGTATCTTTAGTGATGGGGTCTCTTGTTTGGTGCTTGGAACCCTGGCACATTCCGGGCTAGTGTGCGCTTCACTTTCAACCCCCTGTGTTGGAATTCATGTTGATTCCTTCCATTATCTAGCATTTTCTTTTGACTTAAGTACTCAAGTAGGGTCTGAGGTTGTAGGTCTAATTTCCTTGTGATGGGGGTTTGGTTTAAGTCTATTTATCTGGATTGGAAAGTTTTGGCAGCCTCTCTGCATCTTTCTCTTGGGGGTCTCCTTGCATTTGTAATGTCTAGGTTTGTTGCTAAATTTCGTGTTAATCTTAATGAGCATCATCCAGTGAATTATAAGGTTTGGGCTAGAGGGTTGCTTTGGTCTTCGCTCCCTGGGTGTCTGAGAGTTTCTCGTGACCTAGGTTCATTGTACTATGTTTGTTTTGGAATATGTTTAATAATGTTGGGGAAGGGGCCCTTTTTAGAGGCTTTCGTGACTAGTATACAACACCCAAGTGATTCCCTCAAGTGTGGGGTTTCTATCATGAGTTTCTGAGATGATCTAGTGGGTTGAAGCTCTGGCTCTATTGTGGGTGCTTGGTTATATTTATTGTTCTTTTGCAAGAAGAGGTATTCACACTAGTAGTTCTAGGTGTGCCCTCTCGGTTTTAGACATGTCACCTAGGAAGAAAATGCGTTGTAGGGGTGGGGGAGGGGGCAGAAAGGAGTGAGGATTTTTATCATGACTAAGATGCCACATACTTTAATGTATTTCTACCAGCAATAAGGAAAGAGATATGTAACTCGAAACTCAATTTGGGGTGAACAGACAACCCCACTTTGATTCAAAATTCTTGGACGACATTTCTACTTCAGTTCCTGACCCTAAACACACTAGAAGAAGGAAGAAACAATATCAAAACTCTATGGCCTTTCATTGGCAAATGAAAACCCTATCGGTGCTTGTCTGAAAGGACAAACAAGTGGAAATGTGTAATGTCTTTTCCACCCTACAAGATATCAAGAGAATGATCATAAATCAATGCTTCTACTTGGACAAAATTGATGCATGTCTTGCTCAGGTTTAGGAACATATTCTATGTGAACCTGCTAACAAGGATCCAACAGACTCGCTAGGTTTAAGTGTAAGGGCTCCTATGCCAATTTATTCCTCTAAAAATGATTAAAATCTATTGTCTGTTAGCTTTCCTGCTTTTTGTCGATTCAGTTTTGGTTCAGCTTAGTCAAGACGACTTATGATTTTACAATGTATTCAAGTCTTAGTTTTCTATATGTCAGATTTGGTGTAGCACTTTGTTTTGTGAATTTTTGTGACCATGGATATCTAGAGAAATGTTGACCTATTAATCTCATGGTAGGTGATTTGAGGAAGAGTGAAATCCTTAGAGGGTAATCTAGCACAACTATATAATCCTAGTTTTTGTTATAATACAAAGTATCAATTTATAAGAAAAAAAATAAGAAAATCAAAAATATAATGGTTACATATGCAAATCATTATTTTAATATATATAGTAAAATATATCTTAATTTATAATTATTATAATTATTTATTTTTAATTACATTTATTAACTATATTTATTAAGTTTTTATATATTTATTAATTATATTTTCTAAAATATCATGAATATGAATATGAATATTATTATTTTTTAAAATTAATAGTTTTACTGTCTCAGAATGTCTTCAAACAAAGTACAATATCTAGCCATGCAGTGGCTGCTCATAATACCTTATAGGCAGTCTCAATCTACCTTGAGGGAAACCGTATTTTTAACCACCTACACATTAAAAATAGTCTTGAAAAACAAACATTGTTAGTATATCCTGATAGACCGAAACATAGCTATAATACAAGATAACCATATATCATTCCAACCAATTAAGATTTTGAGGAAGTAGAACTAGGAGGAGCAGGAGGATCATATTCACACTAAAGGTGGCCTTCCAAATGTGCTAGCCTTGCATCCAGTCTATCCAAAAAGAAACATTGATTTCTCAAAGCTATTTTAATGTCCTCTAGGGAGGAAAATTCAATATATCTCTCATCTTGTTTGTATTTTAGCACCCTACCAAGCAATTCCTTCATCTAGCAATGTAATACTATAGAATTGAGATATTGTTTCCTTCGTCCCCTGGTGTGACCAAGGTCGAGAACCTAGTTAGAGACCTCTTCTAAAATATTTGAATAAAAAAAGGCTTAACATTTTGCATCAACCAAGGGCTGTAGGTTACAAATTTCATGATGAGTCTCAGGGGCAACAACAACAAAAAAAGTCACAACAACTTCCTTTGCATGTTATTGAGCCCAATTCCCTAGGGGCCCTGACCACCACCTCCCCTACGATTGCGCATACGATATCTTGGCGGCATATCACATAGGTATAACACTCTCCTAGGGTTCTAGCAAAGGAGTGCAGAGACAGGGGAAGGTAATAAATACCAATCTAGGTCAAGCCCACTAACATAACACTACAAACTGACCATAGAGCCAAGACAAAAAGTGGAGAAAATAACAAGCCGGGGAATGATAATCACACTACATAGTTTAGAATAATTTAAACTATTTCCTATAACACCCAAAAAATGGAGTCGATACCACACTCAAACACAGGAAAATACACTACAATGTTAGTTACCCCTGTACTACTTAAATTATTTAGGCTGAAAGGAGAACACAAGAGAGCCAATACCAAGGTGTCCAAGACATAATCAACATTTTCGAGCCTACTAGTAAACAGGGCCTTTGACCACCCTCTAGTGTGAGATCCAAATATAATGAAAACCAGGCCTATGAGGCTAGACCACTCAATTCCATACCAGTTAACAAGGAAAGAGAGTAATAACAGGTGTATTTTGATCTGAGTAGATGTGGACAATGGAGCTGGAAAATCCTGCATCTTTACCCCTTTACCATTTTTCTCTCTGCCTCTGCAGCTCCACTAAAATTCACAACCACCTTGTTTTCACACATCCAGATAGTGCCTGATAGCCACAAGATGGCATTTTCACACTTCCACAAAATGCAACTTAGGCAATTTTTTCCACTTCCAAATCAAACACACGACAAATAGAAAAATCCTCACCTTTTCCCTCTTACAGTGGGAACTTAGGCTTTCCTCCCCACATAGGCATTGTCACTCCTCCTTTTCGTGAATGCACAACCTATCCATCTCTATCTCACGAACCATATTTAAGTTTGTTGCAAGTGCTCGCATGCTTGTACATGCATGGGGTGAACCAACCCCCCAATTCACAAATGCCCGACTCCTTGATAGAGTGGTGGGCTTGCCCCTCGAACCTTCTATTCATCTCATTTCCCACCCCATCGGGGAATTATTTAAAACAAAAATAGTGCGACATACATGTTATTATTTTTCCTTCAAAAAAAAACTTGTAATTTTATTAATAAAAACAAAATTACAATGTCAAATCCTTATTAGTGACAAGATTAGCATTATTGTAATATTGTTGTATGAACTTTGTGCATTATTTTGTCTTCTTCTTCCTCTTTTCCTTCCTGGGTTCTTGGGAGCATGTCCCTCTATTGCCTCCATAATTTTGACCCCTCCATTATCCTGTCTATCATGGTTCCTTTTGACCCCTGAACCCTTTGCCTGAGTTCTCAAGAGGAAGAGCTATTGTACTCTATTAAATTCTTCTTGAGGTAGCGAATCCACTCCTTCGGTAGTTCCTTCCTCCGGGAATTTTACTAGATCTAGATGCTCCCTTTCCAATATGTCCTGCAATTCCTGCTCCTCTGTTCCCACTTCACTTGAGGTCATCTCTTGGTCCCTATCAAGTTCCATCATGTTGGGTTGATCTTCCTTTTGTTGGCTTTTGTCAGATCTATCCTCTATGTTGTCATCCTTTTCCTTCATTGTTGGATTGTCCTTCAATACTTACTTCTCTCTTTCAACCCCCTCTTCTGCTTCTAATATCTTAAACCTATTATGACTAGCCTGCTTTTCCTCATAGATTTTTTTTTGGTTCTTTCTCCCCCCTTTTCCTTTGCCTCCCACTATAGTAAAGCTTTCAGTCTCTTTACCTGAGGTTGCTTTGATGCTGCTCTCCATTTTATTTACCGGGCAGTCTTTGAAGAGGTGCCCGTGTTCATGGCATTTGTGACATCTGAAGGGTATATGCTCGTAATCCACCGCCTGCACCCAATCCTCATCACAAACTTCTAGAATTATTTCATCCAGCAAAGCCTCAAAGAGGTCCATTTCCATGTATATTTTGGAAAATGAGGTATATTTTCCACGTAGTGTGGCCTTTGATATTTTTATAAAATGCCCTAGTTTATTACCTATGGCCTTTAATGATTCTGGCTGCCAGTAATCTAGAGGTAGGGAATAAAGTCGTATCCATACCGGCACCGAAGTAAATGTCTCACTCTCTGGAATGAAGTTCATTAGCCAAGGTCACATATAGAGACCTACAGCCGCATAAAAGTAAGGGCCTCCTTCAAACATCCTGTCCTTATCCTCTATGTTTACAAACACAACTGTAAAGAAACCCTTAGATCCAAGATGCAGATCTAAATCTCCCTTAGGTTTCCAATGGTTATTTATCCATGTGTGTAGGGCCTTCTCCATTGGCCATACCCCCATGAATTTGCATATCATTTCATAGCTCGCCATGTGCTCCCTATGCACCTGTAGCACTGGATCATTTAACACCACTTGGGGTGTGATGGAAACCCTTGGTTTACAAGGTCCTGTACGAATTCTGGGATCAGCTTTTTGACTGTCTACTTCTATACGTTTCTCTCTTCTGACTTTCTCCTCGTTTCTGCTATCTTCTATGCTCTGTTGTTTTACTATTTTCCTCTTTCTGTACAACCTGTTTCCACTTCCATGGGCTTCTTAAAACGATTAGAGACTACATGACTGTAGGAGGGAGAACTCCCCCCTTCAAGCCCCTCCATGGTTCCCAACACCAAAATCCTATTACAAACCTTAGTACTGCGTGTTTTTTTTCCTCACAGTCGCCCCCCCCCCGCCCCTCCAACTGATCATGTTTCAACTTTCACTCTATGCTCTTACCATGCCTTCGCTATTCTATTATCCTTCACTAAGCTTAGCTATCTTTACACTTAGAGCCTTGCTCTATTTATACAATCCCATGGTCTGCGGAGCATTGGTAGGCCGACACATCTTTACATTAAATTACAATTCTTAGGGCAGACAACCCTATGATTCGATTATACAATTCGCGCTCTGTGCCCGTACTTCACGAAGTTCTACACCATCTTTGACCAAACTTGGGCTTTAAGCCCCAAAACTTACTACAGGGGATCCCATTCCCAACAATTCTACAATCTGGTACTTAAAATATTTACAAAAGAATTTAGAATAGGAAAGTTTGTTGAAGAATAAATCTGTTTAATTAATTTTCATTGGCTCAAAATTTCATTCTTCTATTGCTGGAGCTTTCTTGTTGATTGAGATTCTCTTCTCTTCATATCTTCAACTGTTTTCCTACAAAATCAAATCGAAACAAAATTAAAATGTAAAAATAAAATCAAAATGTCAAATCTGGAATTAAAAGAAATCTAATCAATTTCAATTAAATAAATAATTGAAAGGAAATATAAGCTTTCTATTGATGCATCTGATGATTTAATTGGCCAAGAATATCATTGACAAATGGTTTTGCATTCAGAAGAGGCTTGGGGAAATGAAAATGCAGAAAATAGAACTGAAGAGAATTATTTTTATTCAAAATTTGGAGCTTGATCTTCTGCTAGATTTTAGACCCAATAAATGATCAAATATGTTAATGAAACCTCCTCATAAATTTTCTTCATGATTTTATCTTTTCAATGAGCCGTCCTGGGCCTCATTTGGCCAAGTAAAACTCAATCTATGAGTTTCCAAAGTTGATGCGTCAAATCTGGCCAAATTCTAGAAATTCTGTTGCCTAGGCCCAAAAATCAGAATTTATTAATTAAATTCTAATCCTAAATTAGATTTTAATCATTTAATAATTAATTCTAATTTAATTATTAGTCAACGAATATATACAATTAATTTTAATAAATGCTAATCTAATTTTAATTATGATATTAATCTAAATTATTTACAGATTAATTATTAATAGAATTAAATAAAATTTTGAAACTAATTAAAATATTATATTTGTATTATAATTTAAATTATATTAAAATTATAATATAAATAATAATTATAATATATTAATATTATAATATAAATATAATTTTTTAACAAACCATTAGAATCAACCATTATATATAAGTGATAAGGGAGGTGAGGAGAGGTGAAGCATGGAGTTATAAGGAGGCTCACATGAGTTTATGGAAGGATAAGGTGATGGAGGTGAGTGGAGTGTGAGATAGGGTGACGTGAGGGTGAGTGAGGTGGAGGTATGGGAGGCATAAGGAGTGAACCAAAAACTTTATGCTAGAATTTTTGTACCCATCGCATTTTTGCCAATCGCAAATCCAATGATATTTTAAATTAAGGAGCTTAACAAAATTGCGATATTATCGCATGAAATTTTTTATCATTTTCAAACAAATACCAAACAAAATGAAAGACTTTGTAATTATCGCATAAGCTTATCGCACTTCTGTGTTTTCAAATGTTAAGGCTTTTGAAATTAATGCGAGAAAATTTATGCAATATGATTTTTTGTTATAAGTTTTTTTTGTGATCTGGGTCTCGGGGGCTATTAAATTAATGAAGATGAGTGGGGTCCATGTGAATTATTAATCCTACAAATTGAACTATAGTCATTTTGCAATTTTGAGAATCTGGTCTTGACAATTTGTTTTAAAATAATAAATTGGAGTAAATTACCAATATTCTGAAACATGATTTCATCCGTTGTATGAATTAGCTGGGTTATTTTGTTGGACCATTAGTAAAAAATGAAAAATTAATAAAAGTTAACTAAAAGTCAATATTTACAATGAATGACCATTGAAATTAATTAGTTACAAAAATTGAAATATTTTACAGTTATTTACATTTTTAGTCCAGGCGAGAAAACGATTAAACTTCAAAGGAGTGCCATTTACAACCCAGTTGACCAAATGAGTCGAAACAAATATCGATGGAAAGTTTCTGAAAATTCAGATTCAATGAAACAATGAAAACATAAATCCGACGAAAATAAATTAAAAAAAAAATGATAAAATTCTAAGGCAATCTTAAATGAAAATCAAAAAATATTCTTAGCCAAAAATTTATAGAAAGGGTCCTCATTATTGAAGTACATAAATAAAACATGTTGGAAATAATACTGAGAGGGGGGGGTGAATCAGTATTATCACATTAATAAAACTTTTTCATTTCCATAATTAGATTCATATATGCTACTTCCACAACTTCTTATGATTAAGTTAATTGATCTTCAATGAGTGCATTAGAACATTATCAACCATATTATCAAATAATAGATGTCGTAATAGAGAATAGATCATCACACATAAGGCACACACATGAACACCATGATATAAGGTGGAAACCCAATGCGGGAGAAAAACCACCTGTTGCAAGTCATCTCAATCTTCTTCTTAATAAGAAAATCCTTTTACAATATTTGTACTGGTGCAGTCTTACACCAGTACGGGAGCTACAACCCCCTTTGCTCTTGTACTAGCCGATCCATTTACTAGTACACAGGCTGCTACCTGCTACAATGCTCCAAAGATCTCCCTTAACTTTTGTACTAGCTTAGATACTAGTACATAGGCGCTGGCCTACAATCTTCTCTCCTCCAGGTACTACGTTTCATCAATTTTCATACTGGACCCAACAACAACATTGAAGCTCATAATCAAACAACCTTCTGAATCACCCAATCACCAGATCCATACATATACAATGATATTATGAGAGTTATCAACCAGATCTAGTACATAAAGATAAGTCATTAATCATGTTGTTATCTGAACTCAATACCAGTAACCAAACATCAGTTATGCACCCAAAACCCTGCAGAATAGTCAAAGGCAGTTAAAACAAATTTTAAGCAGGGATCGCAACTTCACTGGTATAGATCTGCGTATATCTGTACTACCTCCGCACCTGCGCCTTCTGTGGCGCCGCGACCACCGCACCTGCGCCTTCTGTGGCGCCTCCGCATTGCGCCTTCTGTGGCGTCTCCGCACTGCGCCTTCTGTGCCGCCTCCGCACTGCACCTTCTGTGGCGCCTCCGCACTACGCCTTCTGTGGCGTCTCCGCACTGCACCTTCTGTGGCGCCTCTGCATTGTGCCTTCTATGGCGCCTCCGCACTACGCCTTCTGTGGTGCCTCTGCACTGCGCCTTCTGTGGCGCCTCTGCACTGCGCCTTCTGTGGCGCCTCTGCACTGCGCCTTCTGTGGCGCCTCCGCACTGTGCCTTCTGTGGCGCCTCTGCACTGCGCCTTCTGTGGCGCCTCTGTGGCGTCTCCGCACTGCGCCTTCTGTGGCGCCTCCACACTGCGCCTTCTGTGGCGCCTCTGTGGCGTCTCCGCACTGCGCCTTCTGTGGCGCCTCCGCACTACGCCTTTTGTGGCGCCTCCACACTTCCGCAGCTGTAGCGCTCGAGAGATCACCCTTCAAAGATTCGCTTTCAACTTCACTTTCATAGATCAAACTTTCAAAACAATAACCCAATATTTCAGATCTTAAGATATTCAATTGCAAGGATGAATTAGCCAAGTGATCTCCTTTGCTTTATATAGGCTTAGGCCTTTCACAATACCACGGGCCAAAACCATAGGATCAAAAAACTGTTGGACTAATACCATGAACCAACCATGAAAGTACGTGAGATCAACACTTTTGACAAAGTACCATGGTCCAAAATCATAGGTTCAAATACCAAGGACTAACTACCATGGACCAAAGGTAAGTTCTCCAACATATACGCGCTTTTCCTCAGAGGTTCAAATACCAAGGACTAACTGCCATGGACCAAAGGTGAGTTCTCCAACATATACGCGCTTTTCCTCATAGGTTCAAATACCAAGGACTAACTACCATGGACCAAAGGTAAGTTCTCCAACATATATGTGCTTTTCCTCATAGGTTCAAATACCAAGGACTAACTACCATGGACCAAAGGTAAGTTCTCCAACATATACGCGCTTTTCCTTGCATGAAAGTGCGTGAACTTTTTCTCTACATGAAATAAACTTTTCTATGCATAAAAGTGCGTGAACTTTTCTCTACATGAAATAAACTTTTCTCTGCATAAAAGTGAGTGAACTTTTCTCTACATGAAATAAACGTTTCTCTGCATATAAGTGCGTGAACTTTTCTCTACACTATAATTTATTATCTGAGATGAGTGGGTTGCCATCAAGTACAACATATGTATCATAATGCCAACAATCTCCCCCTTTGGACCTAATGGCAACAACAACCAATCACTCTCCCCCTTTGACATCAAGGGCAAAGGGTTATGCTCCCCCTAAGAACATGCTCCCCCTGACTATAAACCAGATCTGCAAAGAAGAACCATAATCCATGACCATGAAAGAGATAGATTGCAGCAATAATCAGACCAGCATCCAAGATCTCCTTCTGTACGTCCTCCATAATGCCAACAATGCATTATAAGCTCCCCCTGAGTACCTGTTGAAATCTCTGAATGAGCTCCCCCTTTGTATATGTCATGGTGCACCAATCTGATCATGCTCTTTCTGAGAACAAGCTGAAATGTCTGCTCTGCTATATAGTGCTGTTCATGCTCAGGCTCCCCCTGACTGTAAGAAAGGTCTGCAAAAGGATGTTCTACATCACAAATGACCTTCCTAAAATATTCAATACATACATCCATCACCCAACCAAGTGGGGATATATCAGAAAAATGAAAACCAAATACATTACAGCTTCATCCCAAGCATAGTGGGGAAACCAACATAGGTCGTTACATGACCTGAAGAGATGACACTATTACATCATGAGTCTTGATATGACATCACCTAAATAAGATGAACATCAACAACAACACTTTATGATCTGCTCCATAGTATCTGTCAACAGCAACTAGACCAGCAACTTGTATTAGTGCATGAATCATCAAGGTATGTCCGCATCAACAGAATTTCACATTCTATGTGAGAAACATCATAGCCATCCAGATCTACATGAATCAAGTATCATCAATTGGGAATATCTGCATTAATCAACATATGTATGAAACAATCCTATCATCATATAGATAAGAGCTCATTATCATCATGTCTCCAACAATGCAACTTTGAATAATCATCCCTGTATCCAGCCAACAATCCTCATCCATTTGTGCCAAGAATGAAAGGAATCATAACTGTAATATATGATCTTTATGCATATGACGACAGCAGCATATGAGTGACTCAACATCAAGAAGATGTGAATTCAAGCTAAGTGCTTCCCATGCAAGCATCATTAGAGAATCAACCATAAATCTGATCCAAGAACCATGTGAACAACTCATAACCATAGCAAGATGAATCATTTATCCATATAAGTATCATCACCAAGGACTATTAACCATAATGCCAATAATGCATTAAGTCCATATGCTCCCTCTAAACCTGTGCCATTTGTCTGATCATGCATATCAATAAGAAGTATCAAGACATCATCAATATCAAGTTAGAACCAAAACACTTCTAACCATCATATCCACACATCATTATTATTAACTAGAGCAAAACTGATCCTTCTCTTGAATCTGTCCCTACTGCCTTTCTTCAAACAATCATATACGTGACTGTGCAGTAACTAACTCGCGTATATATACAACTTTCCTTTATGGAGTTTGCATATGAGATTCAGGACACTGAAGTTTTATACTTTCAGCTCCCTCTGATTCTGGTATGTCTGTACGTTGTGCAGTGCCGCCTTTTTCTGACTGTACTTCCTTTTTCCTCCATATCTTCAAGCGTGATGATGACATTTTCTCCTTTTGATATGGTGCCCACACTTTGTTCCTGCATTCCTTAGCTATATGTCCAAGCTTGTTACATGCATAACATCTTACATGTTTCATATTACTCCTGTAACAATCAGCAGCTTTGTGACCAAACATATTGCAAGTAAAGCAATATCCATAAAAGCACCTTGAATGTGATGATCTTTCTGCATAATGGTCTTGAACCCTTCTTCTTCTACATCTAGCTGCAACATGTCCAAGATTATGACATACATAACATTCAACATTATTCATAGGAGGAGTAAAGGATTTTCTTTGAGGAATCTCTTTTCTTGGTTGATGATGAGATTGATCTTTCATTTCTTCGTTGATCACTTTAGATTTCTCTTTAGAGTTCCTTGCCTCACCTTGTGAACTAGATTCACCTTCAATAGATTCATGGAAACCAAGACCAGTCTTTATAGCAGGAGACCTTTGACTACTAAGAATATCATCCAAGACTTTAGAACTATCTTGAAATCGTAAAAGCTTATCCTTTTCTTCTAGTTTACCTTTCAAGATATTTACCTCAACCTGAAGCTGTTCTTCCTTTTCAAGAGATTGCTTTTTCAAATATTCTTCAGCTTTCCTTCCTTCTTCCATTTGTTCCCTTAGTTTGAGAATCTCCTTTTCTTGTTCTTCATTCAGATCCTGCTGCATTTGATGAACTCGGAAGGCACATTCTAGTTGAGATTTTAAGCTGGTGACTTCGTTTTCTTGTTTTGCAATAGCTTGGAGTAGATCTGTATTCTACTTCTTTGATTCTTCAAGATCTCCTTCTAGTGAGAGGATTGTAGCTTCAAGATTTTCATAGTAGCTGGATCTATCTTTGAGTTTCTTGATGGTTGTGCTTCTTTCGTTGACTTCTTTTCTTAATGATGTCACTTCATGCTGCAATTTTTGACATTGGTCTTCCTTGTCCTTGAGTAGCTTTCTTACCTTGTTTCCTTCTTCTAGTTGGGCCTTTAGTTTGGTAGCTTCTTCTTTGAAATCACATTCCCTTTTGTTCAATAGATCTTGTTGATCTCTAATTTTGTCTGTCAGCCTTTTAAATTCTGCCTCTATTTGATATCTTTCTTGTTCACCCATAAGAGCAAATTCAGTAGTTTCGCTATCACTTTCATCTCTTCCAAAAGGAAAGATAGCTGGAACATCAGAGGATAATATATTCATACCTGATAATGATTCTGAATCTGATTTTGAATCTGAAGAGCTTCTTATACCTAATCCCCAATCGATTCTCCCACTGTCATAGTTCTTCTAAGATGACTTCTTTTTCTTAGGTGCTTTCTTCTTAAGCTTCTTTCCCATTGTTCCATGGATCTCCTTCAAGCGATCAAGCTTCTATCAAAGGACCTGCTCTGATACCAATTGTTGGAAATAATACTGAGAGGGGGGGTGAACCAGTATTATCACATTAATAAAACTTTCTCATTTCCATAATCAGATTCATATATGCTACTTCCACAACTTCTTATGATTAAGTTAATTGATCTTCAATGAGTGCATTAGAACATTATCAACCATATTATCAGATAACAGATGCCGTAATAGAGAATAGATCATCACACATAAGGCACACACATGAACACCATGATATAAGGTGGAAACCCAATGCGGGAGAAAAACCACCTGCTGCAAGTCATCTCAATCTTCTTCTTAATAAGAAAATCCTTTTACAATATTTGTACTGGTGCAGTCTTATACCAGTACGGGAGCTACAACCCCCTTTGCTCTTGTACTAGCCAATCCATTTACTAGTACGCAGGTTGCTACCTGCTACAATGCTCCAAAGATCTCCCTTGGCTTTTGTACTAGCTTAGATACTAGTACATAGGCGCTGGCCTACAATCTTCTCTCCTCCAGGTACCACGTTTCATCAATTTTCAGACTGGATACACTGAAGCACAACACATAATCTGAAAGACCACTTTTCATCCAATTTTCATACTGGACCCAACAACAACATTGAAGCTCATAATCAAACAACCTTCTGAATCACCAGATCCATACATATACAATGATATTATGAGAGTTATCAACCAGATCTAGTACATAAAGATAAATCATTAATCATGTTGTTATCTGAACTCAATACCAGTAACCAAAAATTAGTTATGCACCCAAAACCCTGCAGAATAGTCAAAGGCAGTTAAAACAAATTTTAAGCAGGGATCGCAACTTCACTGGTATAGATCTGCGGATATCTGTACTACCTCCGCACCTGCGCCTTCTGTGGCGCCGCGACCACCGCACCTGCACCTTCTGTGGCACCTCCGCACTGCGCCTTCTGTGGCGTCTCCGCACTGCGCCTTCTGTGGCGCCTCCGCACTGCGCCTTCTGTGGCGCCTCTGTGGCGTCTCCGCACTGCGCCTTTTGTGGCACCTCTGCACTGCGCCTTCTGTGGCGCCTCCGCACTGTGCCTTCTGTGGCGCCTCCGCACTGCGCCTTCTGTGGCGCCTCTGCACTGCGCCTTCTGTGGCGTCTCCGCACTGCGCCTTCTGTGGCGCCTCCGCACTGCGCCTTCTGTGGCGCCTCTGTGGCGTCTTCGCACTGCGCCTTCTGTGGCGTCTCCGCACTGCGCCGTCTCTGCACTGCGCCTTCTGTGGTGCCTCCGCACTGCGCCTTCTGTGGTGCCTCCACACTTCCGCAGTTGCAACGCTCGAGAGATCACCCTTCACAGATTCGCTTTCAACTTCACTTTCATAGATCAAACTTTCAAAACAATAACCCAATATTTCAGATCTTAAGATCTTCAATTGCAAGGATGAATTAGCCAAGTGATCTCCTTTGCTTTATATAGGCTTAGGCCTTTCACAATACCACGGGCCAAAACCATAGGATCAAAAAACTGTTTGACTAATACCATGAACCAACCATGAAAGTACGTGAGATCAACACTTTTGACAAAGTACCATGGTCCAAAACCATAGGTTCAAATACCAAGGACTAACTACCATGGACCAAAGGTAAGTTCTCCAACATATACGCGCTTTTCCTCATAGGTTCGAATACCAAGGACTAACTGCCATGGACCAAAGGTAAGTTCTCCAACATATACGCGCTTTTCCTCATAGGTTCAAATACCAAGGACTAACTACCATGGACCAAAGGTAAGTTCTCCAACATATACGTGCTTTTCCTCATAGGTTCAAATACCAAGGACTGACTACCATGGACCAAAGGTAAGTTCTCCAACATATACGCGCTTTTACTTGCATGAAAGTGCGTGAACTTTTTCTCTACATGAAATAAACTTTTCTCTGCATAAAAGTGCGTGAACTTTTCTCTACATGAAATAAACTTTTCTCTGCATAAAAGTGCGTGAACGTTTCTCTACATGAAATAAACTTTTCTCTGCATATAAGTGCGTGAACGTTTCTCTACACTATAATTTATTATCTGAGATGAGTGGGTTGCCATCAAGTACAACATATGTATCATAATGCCAACAAAACAAAAATGGGGGGGGTTTGTTTTACCACAACAATGGCGACACACGAGAGAAGAACCAGTTATCTCTGTTTTATATGAATGAGATTTTCCTAAAATTAAAGTAAAAATAATTAAAGAAGAGAGAATTATTTTTGAAATGTTTGACTAGGTTCATTAGTTTGAATAAAAACAAGAATCATCTAACTGTAATTTTTCTTAAAATTCCTCATAAATCAAAATATCTCATAACTCTATATCAGTCTTTAATTAGTTGTAGAGATAAAGCAGGGGTCACTTTACAGCTTAGCTTTTAAAATATACTCATTTGTCACAGGTAGAGCCACTGTTGCCAGCAAACATCTATAGTCTTGATAGGGTTACTTTTTAATCATCAACGATTCAGAATCCCATCTATTTAAGAATTATTGACCTAGAGATAAATCCATTTATATATGTTTATTTTCTTTGTATTTGTTTTTATTTTTTATTTTTTAGTTCTTAAAATCCATTGTCTTGGTTTGATAGCCAGATAGTTGACAATGCCATTCACTAGTTATAATTGGACTGAACAAGCTAGCTCATGACGAGACCCCTTGTCTTATAATTGTTTGCAATCATAAGCCATCACCCTGGTTTGTTTAGCAGTGTTGGTAATGTCAGCTTATTTTCCCCTATGATCATGGTAAGCAGGCTCATGATGAGACATCTTATTTTTTAAGTTTAAATATATTTCTGGATTGCACTCTAGAAAAACAAGACTTTTTGGATAGGGAGAATTATTGACTCCTTAAGAGTTAAGATTGATAATTTGAGAGTTAAAGGTGTTTCGTTGTAAAGTGTCATTACTTGGTTAAAAAATAACTTTTTTTTACTGATAATAGAATTTTGAAAGATCTTAATAAAATATTGAAATCTTAAAATAATTACAATTTTGATAAAAAAGGAAAGTTCTCAGATTTTATGATGCTTTGTCAACTTCTCTTGTTTTTTAATCTCTTCCCTAAGTATGTCTACCTTTATAATAAGAAAAACAAACTTTATTGAGAGATTTAAGAAAAAACTAATTGTAGACTATTAACATTCTTTTTCTGCGTATGCCGACCATTGTTAGGTAATAAAAAGGCTCTTTGTATAAATTATGGCAGAGTCACCAAAATCAAAACTGAAAAATAAAAGGAAAAGAATTCCTAATCTGAATTGATAAAAGAAATTAACAAACAAAAATAAAAATAAAAAAAAGGTAAGAGAAGAAAAGAAAATCCAAGTTTTTAAAAGATAAACTCCAACAAGAATGTTTATACCAATGTCTCAACAAGATGAAGAAAAATAAAATAATCATGTAACCATCCCTTCTTATGTCTAGATTCAAATAAATTTTACCTTGCAGGGTTATAAACGTTTCAGGCTTCAGATGGCAGTGATGATAAAATTCAGCCACAATAAAAAAAAATGATGTCTGGTGTCAATCTTTTTATTTCAAAGCATCATCTTAATCATTTTCTAATAAAATGAATGCTTAAATAAACAAACTAAAGGTTCAAAAACTTCCTAGTGTAGTTGTTTCGACGAAGATTATCGCTGCTTCTTGGAAGCAAACTAGGAAAAGAGTATAGGGCTTCAAAATCTGATATGGTGGAGGATTGAAAGCTTTTATGAAGAGCTGCAAAAAATATTTTTATATTAGCAGAATTTAAAAACAAAAATGAAACTAAAGTAAAGTAATGAAAATAAATGAAAGTGGGTATATGAAACTTACCATTGGAGAATTTCATTTAATCTTACCTGTAAGGTATCATCTTCTCCAATGCTAGCTAACTTCTTCTTTTAATTAAAATCAAAAGCATGAAGAAGTTGAACTAACCGTAATCTTATAACCCAAAATCATTATTTGTTTTATTTAAACCAAAGCAAGCAGTAAACTATAAGGAGATAATGCTTTGTGTTCAAGGAATCGAAAGTAAAACAAATCCATCAGAAATGAGAATGAAATTATGCTTCTTGCAACGATGAATGTTCTCATAATATTATAAGTTTCATATCAACTCCATTTCCATAAATTGTCCATAATTAAGACCAAATCCGAGATAATGAAATTTATATGTATAGATGGGAAGGTCTTAAATTTCATATTAAATATGGAGTGGTATATCTAAAATTGAAATATAAGAGAAATCGAAATGATCTAACCTTGTTGCAAATTTCCTATCAATTGCTTTAATACCATAGTGATTACTCAAGATTGTCTTAAAATATTTTATACAATGCAATGCCTCAGCAGATGTTTCACATCGCAAGTTTCTTCGCCACACTTAAATTTCAATCCACGATTTTTACCTTTTTCGATATGGGATATAACGAATGAATTATAATGACAAAGGGGCATGTATCAGAGTCTATTCCATCGCAAAATCTTAAGATAAGGCTTCATTTGAGTTTTACAATGCGATATTTGTTGCGGTGGCAAATTTTTGATACGGACATATGCTATGTGAAAATATGTGATGCGATGGGGCAATGGCAATATCGAAGAATTGTTATATCGGGGATCAGGGAATAGTCACATCGCACATCACAGATTCAGAATTGTGATATGAACATATATAATAAAAATTACAATGAAGCGATTGTGATATCGACATATTGGGACGTTGGGAAATAGTCATTTCAGAAATGCCAATATTATTCTGCAACTGCGGGGATGCGATGGATGACGTGGAAAATTGGTGGGACCGGCTTTGGATCTCAAAAGAAATCGGCGATCGGAAAATTTAAGTACATGATGTAACATTGTTGATACGCCTATGTGCGATGAAGAACAGACCCGATAAATTTATTATGTGAATTTAATATCATATCGAATCCATAACATCAGGACATTTGAACCTATGCCCCTACCATTAGTGCGATTGAATGGACGCGATATTTTTAATGATTTTGATTTAAATTTTACATTGGATTTGGAATTGTGTGAACATAGCAATATTGGCAAAGTCAACTATCGGATATGCGAAATGCAATATATGATGTGATAAATGTGGAATTTTGCGAGAGAACGAGTGTAAAAGAACATCAAAGGTCTTGTATCAGCAATTTTTTATCAATAAATTCTAAGAGTCCCTTCCGATTGAATATTGTGATACAAATAGTTGTGATATGAATGATGTAATATTGAAAGGAAAGAATTGACGAAGATAAGCGAGAAGGGAATATCACAAATGTATATTCATCATAGTATCATTGATATGAAATTCAAGTTGAAATATTCTGATATGAATTTTGCGATAATGTTTTAAAGGCTTATTGGGTTTTTTAATGAATAGAAACAAAATTAAAGAATGCTCAAATTCTAATAAACAACAAATAGAATTTCCCTGAAACTTTTGTGGATTTGAAATGGGTTTGCTACTTCAAGTTTTGAAAATGAATGAAAACCTGCAAATAAAGTAGAACAAGAATAAGAAATAAACTAAGGAAAAGGAAAAACCAACAATAGATGAAAATGCACTAATGAATGCATACCTGGAAGAAAATTGTCTGTAAATTTTCTCTCATGAATCTTCAATTTTTTCCATGGGTTTCTCAAAATTCGGATTTTGTTCAAAATCATCTCAATATTTATTCTAAATTAGAGTGTGCAATCAACTTAAAGAAAATCATTTATTCATGTTTAGGAAATCTGAAATTCATAGAATTCACCAAAAATGTAAATGAAAATATGCTCTTCTTTGAGTTGCAACAGTGATTATTATCTTTGCACATTCCGAATTAACTTAACCGAAGTATGTATTATTAAAGTGGTTGTTCAATAATGTCTTTAGTAAATAAATATGGTGCATATTATAGCATCAAATAATAAACTAAAGACTAGAATAGAATAAAGCCATTGATTATGAAATAATATCAACAGAGATTCAAATGTGTGCACACAACAAAATGGACACCCTTAAGGTCATTATAACAAATTCCAAGGAAGATAACATGAACTTCATGTGTTTATAGCAAAAAGTAAGATTGATTAATAATCATTGAATTGGCATTAATCTTGCGAGCTTAGACAGTCATATATTTTACGGGACAATGATATTAGGAAGCTTTTGCATCATCGGAATTTTCAACATAACCATCTAAGAAGAAAATCTTAGAAGGAAATGTTGAAATAGAGAAAAGTGGTTTTGAAGTGATGTGTGCCAAGTGCCTAATTAAATTTAGTCAAGACATTATTCGAAATAGGTAGAGATGTAGTTATGGGTAGAGGTATTGCTGCAAGAAATTTTTGATTTAAAGATGGGAAGCAAAAATCAAAAAGTTTCCGATGAGAGGAAAATATTTCTCTCAACATGTGTATGATATGAGAAGGGTGGATTGCTTGCTTTATTTTTATCTGCAGAATTGTTAAAAATCAATTAACTATATAAGCAAACTAACTACATTAATTCTACTCCTATCCTAACTATATACATGAAAATGACTAGGTATAGTCATATTTCCAATGTAACTACTCTCTCATTTTAATTCCTACATATATGTATAGTTCAAACATTAGTAATAGAAATACAAATCTAATTAAAGTAAAAAAACTAAATATGAAAGAAAAATGTGGAGTTATTGTTAGCAAATTATTTAAAATCTTCTTCATTTGAAATTCCCTTTCCAACTGGATTTTAATTGGATCATATAAATCTGAATGGATTTCCATTAATGATTGGAAGAGATTAAAAAGAGAATTTAACAAGCCAAACTGTGGATATGAGATTTTATATTCATAGGTCTGAAAAAAATTGTTAGTGTTATGTGTAAGTGTAACTATTAACAATTTTCCATGAATGAAAACTTTCCAAATATTTTTTAAATGAGTTAATGAGAAATGGATGGAAATCTACTAGATACAATGGAAGATTATTAATTGAATTAGATTGTTGGTCAGATTGTAAAAATACACTCTCTTGTTGATACTGCCTTTGAGAAGATAGAAGCTTTTCATAAAGAATTAACATCGATTGAAATTGGAATATTGATAGCTTTTGATATTCATGATTATAATATGAAACTTCAATTTCCCAATAGGGCAATGCATCAATTGAGTGTTTGATAGTGCAATGTTCAATATGCCAGCGTAAAATATCAAAATTTTGAAAAATAAAATCAGAAGTTAAATCTGATTTTAAACAAAATAAGTGAGGAAACAAAAATAAAATAAAATCACTATTGGTACAACTAATATTACAACATAATATGCCAAAAGAATGATCAATTATTGTTTCTCTATCTTGATAAAAACTAATTGGCATTTTATTTAGATCAGCCTCTCTATTTTCCGAAATATCATTAATAACAAGAGGGGAAAAATTACCATCAATAAAAATATCAGGATAAAGGGAAAAATGAGAATCAGAAATAATGAACTTAAAAGTTGAGAACTCTTGTGCATTATGTTCACCATAAATTTCAAACTCTAGATCATTCTTTTGTGTACTCATGCTTTCTTGAAGAAAGTTGCTTTGCTGCTTTGATTTCGGCATTTTCTCATCATGAAAGAATTCAAAAATTTGTACAGCAGTTTGTGAGTTATTGGTTACTTTGATTGCTACTTGTACTTGTTGATTTGTGATCTAATTTTCTGAATTCAATGCAGAGTATTTTTCAGATTTCAGAGCAGCTCTTTCTCCAAAATTGCTTTTGTTGTCTTCCTGCATTTGGATAGAAATATTTTCCAAGTTTTGTGAGACCACTTCATCATAATTTATTTGCACATCCATATTGGAATTCTCATTTATGTTGGAAGGGGATGGAACAAAGCTTGAACTAATTTCATATGGATTATGAATGGGAGGAAAAGAACAAATATGTTCAAACCAATCTAATGATTCTTCTTCCGGAGTTTTATCTTCGACTTTAAATTTTAAACAATTCAAATGAAATCGAATATTAAAATCAATAACAGACTCATTTTCAAACCTTCGTAGATATTCAGTTTCATCACATACATATTCATAATCATAGTCGTGAAATTTACAAATGAAAATTGTAACAAATTTATCCCAACTATGAATTGAGGCAACTAGAAGAGTTCAACACCAGTTTCTGGATTTTTCCGTGAATGTGAGAGTAAAAATTCTACATAAAATGCCTTCATCAATTCCTTGAAAATCATAATTTGAAAATTTTTGAATAAATTGAAAGATATAATTAAAAGAAACAAAAAATTCTCTTACCATTAAACTTTACCTGAAACAAGAGTCTTACCACTTCAGGTGGAGTATTGGAAGATGCACATCCATGGATACAACTCCAAATTGAAAGTTTAATAGGAGTCATTGTGATAAATAAAATATTAAAATTCAAAAGACTCCAATAGACAACAAGTTTCAGGCCTTCCTTCTAGCGCCAAAATGTTGAAGCCTCGAAATTCATTGCAACAACATGGGGGATGACCACCCATTCCAGACCTTAAAGCATCTCATTTTCCATTTGGAATGGTGGTTCCGACTGGTTCAACTAGATCCAGTTACCTTCTCTCAATCTCCAGTGGATTTAAAATATGACTTTAATTCATCAATGGAGAAAAGACATTAGATCAACCCTCTTGCTGATCAGGCAAAAAATTGATCCTTAAGCTGATTTGGGGCTCATCCAAGCCACTAGTAAAGTTTGCCTCCTTGGGAAGAGGACTTAAAAGAATGTAGAAATTAATCTAAATACAAACTTATTTTAATATGCAAGCAAAAGGAACTATTTTAATCCTATCTCAATTAGGCAGATATAGATCTAACCCAATTAAGTGCAAGATACTTTTAAATAAGTGGGACTTAAATATGTCTAGTTTATAAAGAATATCAAGTTAATCAAGTAGTTCAATTAACTGACATTATGAATACCAAAACACATCCTATTAAGACCTATTAATTGAAATAATCAATCAACAACACTCGGGAAGAAGTTCGCAAAATGATATTGATCATTTAATCAGTAACTTGAATAATTAAATAATAATATGTGAACGAAGTTCACAACATATCACTATTCAATAAATCAGTTTTATAAGACAGATTACGGAGTAAATAATTACTCAAAAATTAAAATTTAATCCATAAGAGTAGAGATACATAATAACATAAAATTGAGACAAATTACCCATATCGACAAAAGTGCACAAACATGAAAGTAAATCAACACATCCCTGTCATCATAAAATGAAACAAGTATTTAAAATAATAATATTCAAAATACCAGTTTTATTGAATCCATTCTCTAGCTCCAGCCTCCAACAGTGTTTTACAGTGCTTGAGCTTCTGCTTTCAAAACCAGAGCTACAATAGTGCAAACTCTGTTCATTATACATAACTCAGAATGTAAAAGAAAAACTTCAATAATCTCCAGATCTGAGATTCCTCTCCTCCCACCTACAACTCTAAATCCCTATTATAAAAACGCTTTTAGAATTCCAGAATTATAGAGGAGAGAAGTCCTTATTGCATTCTACAATTTGGTATTTATAATTTATTCACAAATGAATTTAGAATAGGAAAGTTTGTTGAAGAATAAATCTGTTTAATCAATTTTCATTGGCTCAAAATTCCATTCTTCTATTGCTGGAGTTTTCTTGTTGATTGAGATTATTTTCTCTTCATATCATCAACTGTTTTTCTACAAAATCAAATCAAAACAAAATTAAAATATAAAAGTAAAATCAAAATGCCAAATTTGGAATTAAAAGAAATTTAATCAAATTCAATTAAATAATAATTGAAAAGGAAATCTGAGCTTTCTATTGATGCATGTGATGATTTAATTGGCCAAGGATATCATTGACGAATGGATTGTTATTCAGAAGAGGCTTGAAAATGCAGAAAATAAAACTCAGGAGAATTAGTTTTATTAAAAATTCGGAGCTTGATCTTCTATTGAATTTTAGACCCAATAAATGATCAAATATGTTAATGAAATCTCCTCATAAATGTTCTTCATGATTTTATCTTTCCAATGAGCCATCCTAGGCCTCATTTGGCCAAGTAAAACTCAATCTATGAGTTTCCAAAGTTGATGAGTCAAATCTAGAGAAATTCTAGAAATTCTGTTGCCTAGGCCCAAAGATCAGAATTTATTAATTAAATTCTAATCCTAAATTAGATTTTAATCATTTAATAATTAATTCTAACTTAATTATTAGTTAACTAATATATACCATTAATTTTAATTAATTCTAATCTAATTTTAATTATAATATTAATCTAAATTATTTACAAATTAATTATTAACAGAATTAAATAAAATTTAAAAACTAATTAAAATATTATTATATTATATTGATATTATAATTTAAATTATATTAAAATTATAATATTATAATATTATAATATAAATATAATTTTTTAACAAACCATTAAAATCAACCATTATATATAAGTGATAATGGAGGTGAGGAGAGGTGAGGCATGGAGTTATAAGGAGGCTCACGTGAGTTTATGGAGGGATAAGGTGATGGAGGTGAGTGGAGTGTGAGGTGGGGTGATGTGAGGGTGAGTGTGGTGGAGGTATAGGAGGCATAAGGAGTGAACCAAAAACTTTATACTAAAATTTTTGTACCCATCGCGTTTTCACCAATCACAAATCCAACGATCTTTTAATTTAAGGAGCTTAACAAAATTGTGATATTGCAATATTGCATCTCATGAATTTTTTTGATCATTTTCAAACAAATTCCAAACAAAATGAAAGACCTGTAATTATCACATCAACTTATCGCACTTCTGTGTTTTGAAATGTTAAGGCTTTTGAAATTAATGCGAGAAGATTTTGCGAGAAGTATTTTGTGGGAAATTTTTTGCGAGAAAGTTTTTGCAATATGATTTTTTTTATAAGTTTTTTTTTGTGATCTGGATCTCGGGGACTATTAAATTAATGAAGATGAGTGGGGCCCACATGAATTATTAATCCTATAAATTGAACTATAGCGATTTTGCAATTTTGAGAATCCGGTCTTGGCAATTTATTTTAAAATAATAAATTGGAGTAAATTACCAAGATTCCGAAACATGATTTCATCTGTTGTATGATTTAGCTAGGTCATTTTGTAGGACCATTAGTGAAAAATGAAAAATTAATAAAAGTTAACTAAAAGTCAATATTTACAATGAATGACCATTGAACTTAATTAGTTCCAAAAATTAAAATATTTTACAGCGATTTACATTTTTAGTGCAGGTAAGAAAACGATCAAACTTCAAAGAAGTGTCATTTACAACCCGGTTGACCAAATGAGTCGAAACAAGTATCAATGGAAAGTTTGTGAAAAGTTGGATTCAATGAAACAATCAAAACATAAATCCAACGAAAAAAAAATGATAATTGTAAGACAATCTTAAATGAAAATCAAAAAAGGTTCTTAGCCAAAAATTTATAGAAAGGGCGCCCATTATTGAAGTACATAAATAAAACAAAAATGGGGGGGTTGTGTTTTACCATAACAGGGCCACATTGCAATAGGGAAAGGACTAATATGTGCCAGATTTCACAAATATTTTTCATACCCTTCGCACGAAGTTGGGTATCAAGGATTTTGAGCGGCATTTGATACTCATGCTCTGCAACTGTCTACACAAGTAAATTTAGGACAAGATGGAATTCCTGGACATCTCACTCGACACTTCCTATCAGTACACTATCAAGATCAAGAATAAATATAGACAGAAGAAACGAGACTTTGGATTTGTGAATCCGGAGTAAGGGAAAGGCACCCCCAAGCCACATAACAAAGGACAAAGCCAAGGCGAGGTGACCCAGCACAACCCACCGAAGCTGAAAGCAAAGAAAAACACCACAAAGAAAAAGAAGGACACAAGGAAATGGTTTGAGTTCCATAAGAACCCCATTCACAATAAAAGTGAGTGTCAGGCCAAGTAGTCTCTGGTGGCCGAGATGAAGGCTTCCGAATTAGATGCATGTTCCAACTTTGAGTCAGAACCCGACAAGGGCAATGACAAATGGAGGTAAATTATTGACGTTGAGCCCAGTACCATTGTTGCCACCATGAAGATCCAGAAGAATGATCTTGAAGATCCAGAGGAGGGGGGCGCCTCTTCCACTCCTAGATGTGGATGAAGGGCTCTCCGCTGTAGTTCATTATTGACAGTGGGAGCCAAAAGAACCTCATTTTAGTAGAGTTCATGAAGTGGCTAGGCCTACCAACCACAACACACCCACAACCGTACACCATCGGGCGACTTCACCAAGGGTGAGATCTTTGCATCAGCCAACAATGTCACGTTCCCTACAACATCAAGCCCTTTATAGATGAGGTAATGTGTGATTTTTCTCCTCTTGAAGTTTGTGATGTATTATTAGGAAAACCATACTTGTGGAAGAAACATTTTGTTTTTGAGTCTAGGCCCCGCACTGTTATTATTAGTTTTGGAAATAAGTTGTACAGGATACTGGAGGTAGCGCCACCTACCACCATCTCTTTAATCACTGTGAAGAAATGCAATAAGATCATTTCCTAGACAGGGAATTTTTTTTCCTTATGATTCACCCTCAAGGCAAGAAGAATATTATGACCATGACCTCCAAACAGGGCTCCTCCACATGGCAACAGCAAATGGACAAAGTCGTGGAGGAGCACACGAACATCTTCACCTCACCCATAGGGGAACTGCTACACTATCAGGTCAAGCACTCCATTGACCTGACCCTAGGTGCGTCGCTACCCAATGGACCAATATATCAACAATTTGTTCTGAAGAACGATGAAATCAAGAGGCAGATTCAAGAGTTGTTGCAGAAAGAGCACATCAGGCCAAGTTCATCACCTTGTGGGACCTTGATTGCATTGGTAGAGAGGAAGGATGAGACCTGGAGACTCTATATTGACTATTGGGTGTTGAATAAGATCATTGTACCGAATAGGTATTCAATCCCACAGATTGATGACCTTCTGAACCATCTCAAGGGGGATTAATTTTTTAGCAAGATTGACTTGAACTACGGGTATCAACAGGTACCAATTAAACCCTTTGATGTGTGGAATACTTCCTTTAAATCCACGGAGGGTGTTTTCAAATGCCTGTTCATGCCTTTTAGGTTGACGAATGCCCCCGCAACCTTCATAAGTCTGATGGATGACATATTGCAACCCTTCACCAACTCATTCATGGTGGTGTATTTGGATGACATCCTGATCTTCAGCCAGATTTGGGAAGCGAACCTTTGTCGTATTCAACGGGTCTTTCAAACTCTACAACAACACAAGTTGTGTGCTAATTTGGAAAAATGTAATTTTGGTATGACACAGGTTTAATTTCTAGGGTACATCATTTATGAGTGGGGTGTGCATGTGGACCCAACCAAGATACAAGTCATTCGAGATTGGCCAGCCCCAACCACTCTAACAAAGCTCCGTAACTTTCTGGGTCTTGCCAATTTCTACTGTACCTTCGTGTTGGGGTTTTCTCATATCACTTAGCCTTTGAGTCAATTCACCAAGGGTAGATAAAAAGAAAAATTATTTTGGTTTGAATCCCAAAAGAAGGCATTTTCTGATTTGAAGCATCTCCTCTGCTCTGCACCAGTGCTCACATTACTAGACCTACAACAACCATTTGAGATTGAGACAGATTCCTCTGACTATGTTATTGGTGCAGTTATTACTCAGTAGGGGCATCCAATGGCATATCACAGTGAGAAACTTTCAGTCATAGTCTGAAAATATCCCACCTATAAAAAATAGATGTATTCTATGTCGCAGGTCTACCGAAAATGGAAGCATTACATTCTAGGGAAGGAATCAATCATCCACACAAACCACTGACCCCTGCAGTTCATACAAACACAAGGGAAGTTGTAGAACGATCGCCATCAGAAATGGTCCACATACCTACAACAATTTCATTTGAACATTAAGTACAATAAGGGAAGCCCCAATAATGTTGCACACTGGCTCAGTCGACGATCATTCATGGTGCTAACCATGGTGCTCGACTCTTCTAGGCACAAGACTTCGGGGTGGGAGCATCTGTACAAGAGAAATCTAGAATTTGACAACACATACAAGATGCTCCTGGAAGGCAAGCAAGTTCCAAATTTTCACCTTTGGGATACATTGTTATTGTTGGCATTATGATGCATGTGTTGTCCTTGATGGCAACTCACTTGTATATGGTAACTAAATTAATCTACAGGACAAATCAGAGGTGACAGAATGATGGAACACAGAGATATCAGAAGTGACAGAATGATGGAACATAGAGATATCAGAGGTGACAGAATGATGGAATATAATAATGGTTAAAGAGGTGACAGAATGATGGAACAGAATAATGGTTAAAGGTTGGATACAAGAAGATTGTGTTAGTGTTGTCCTTGATAGACAACCTATTTGATGAATGGACTACTTGATAAAGATATAAACAGGATGTGACAGAATGCATGTCAGTTGTGTTTATAGATGTGACAAAATGCAAGGAAGTTCATAGGAATCAATTCAAAAGTGATGTATGATGGTACTCGCATTGTAACAGGTCAATTCAAAGGTAATAGAGTAATGGCACAGAAGAACAGGATGATGGAACAAAGGATTACGGATCGGAACCAAGAAATTGAAGAAAAAGACTGTTTTAAGTTCTATATGTTGGTTCACCTAGTCCAAGTAGCGTATACAAGCGGGTTCACAGAACAAAAGAATCGTATACGTATGCACGCATTTTCATAAGAGGAAAAGTGCATATGGGATGGAAAATTAAGGTTAAATAATACCAAGGATCCATACCATGGTATTATACCACAATATTGAGCAAAGTAATGGTTACTTGATCCCGTCTAAGAATACCACAGGTTCTAAGTGTTGTTTTGGTCCGAGGTATTGAAAAAGGCTCTAAGTATATAAGGAGGTGAAGATCAAAGTGTGAAGAAGTGCAAGAAATGAATATATTATGAAGAGTTAGATCAAAAGCAAATATGCATGTTATGGGTTTCTGACGCTTTCCTTGATCTGAACTAAGTATGGACCTAAGTGTTAGATGATGGATGAGATCTAATGATGGATCAAGATCATAAGACTTGAAATGACTTATCATTATGTGATCTGATAATGGATAGGCTAGATCTGAGTGCTAACAAATGTTTTGTCCTTTAAATGCTATGATATGGGTATATCTGAAGTTTGGAATAGTTGCGAAGTTATAAGTTATTATTTGTAGATCTATATGTTGGTTCACCTTGGTGAAGGTGCGTATACACGCTAGTTCGACTCTTCCAAGTAGCGTATGCAGAAGAAAATTTTATTATTCAAAGATGACTGATCTATTTGATCAGTGTTGTTGTTTTATTGTTGTTTGTCAATGATGTCTTCTTTAGATCTGAAAGTAAAACTGATTGTATATTGAGATTGAGTCTAGTTGATTGATTGATTGAGTAAGAAAGGTGATCTTTGTTGTTATCTATTTAGAACTCTGTAATATGACAGTATATCTTCAGAATGTCATTGGTTGGTACACTTTTGATTCATAAGTTTCATGATTCAGTATGTTTAGAGGTGTACGTAGGTTGGGCTACAGAAAGTAGCATATACATGCAGGTTTTCTTCATTGAAGTAGCATATGCATTCTAACATATGATTTTTGATGTTGCAGTTGGTTTTGGTTGTTGATGCAGTGTTATGAGTTTAGATCTATGTACTGGTTACAGTAATCTGTCTATTCCAGTTAATTAGCTGAATTTTGATTAAGTGTTGGTTGAATGAGTTTTCAGTGATTGATTGATTCAGTTATGGTTGATTCAGAAATTAATGATTGGGTGATTCAGTTATGTCAGAGGTTTCAAAGATTGATTGATTCATTTGTGATTGATTCAGGGATTGATGATTGGGTTTCAGTGATTGGATGATGTAGTTGTATTTGATGGTTGTATTGCAGTGGTGATTGATTTTGATCTTCAATGTTACTGATGGGTCCAGTATGAAAATTTGATGAAACGTGGCCTACATATTGTGGTGTTGTGTACTAGGAGTATCCAGACTGAAAATTTATGAAATGTGGTCCTTGGAGGATGTTGAGGGTTGGAGCCTTCAGTGAGGAAGTCAAAGCTTCCTACCAGTAGTGGTTGGTGATTAGATCAGGGGGTTGTATATCCCTTCCAGTAGTAGCTAGAGAATGAGTGAAGGTTGTAGCCTTCTATAGGCCGGAGCCTACATACCGGTAAACATATCAGCGAGTACACGAGCTACTGGGTTGTAGCTCCCTTCTAGTAGAAGTTGGAGAACGATAGAAGGTTGTAGCCTTCTGCAGGTAGATGCCTGCGTATTGGTATGAGTCTGCACCAGTACAATATTGTAAACAACTTTTTATATTAAAGAAGACAGAGACAAAAACAGCAGGTGGTTTTCTCCCATGTTGGTTTTCCACCTTAAATCTTGTTGTTCATGTGTGTGGATTATGTGTGATGGTTTATTTATTACAACACATGGTTAATTTTTATGTAATGGTTGATAAAGTACTAATGCACTAGCTAAAGACAAACATATGATGGATTAACTAAATTGTAAGTTCACTAGATATATGCTTTTAGTCTTAAGAACAGTCATTTACACATGCAGGTTCCATTCAGTAAAGTCGCGTATAGAAATTTGGAAATGAAAGGTAAAAAGTTGTTGATTTGTAAACATTGATTCACACCCCCCCCCCGGCCAAAAGTATTTTTCCCAACAATTATGTCACCTAGGACACTTGTATGTTCCTTCAAGTGAGCGTTCCAAGATGATTTGGGAGATCCATTACAGTAGGGTTGTTGGACACTTCCGAGTAGAGAAAATAGTGGCAGTGTTACAGAAGTATTTTTATTGGCTGAAGCTTTGACAAGATTTTGGGAAGTACATCAAATCATGCATTGTCTACGCCATTGACAAATCGATCATCAAGAAGCAAGGCCTATATACTCATTTTCCTACTCCTAATCGACCTTTAGAATCCATCTCCATGGATTACATGTCGAGCCTCCCTTCTACTAAGCATGGAAATGACTACGTTTTCGTCGTCATCAATAGATTCTCTAAGATGGCCATTCTGGCGACCAGCAAGAAGAGTATCACGGCAAAAGCCATTATCAAGCCTTTCTTTGAACAAGTATGGGTACACTTTGGGATCCCAAAGTCCATTATCTCATATCGGGGCAGCAAGTTCCTAAGTACATTTTGGTCAAGTCTCTGGTTGATGATGGATACCAATCTCACTAAGTCCACAATTTCCACCCCCAAACTGATGGCCAAACAAAGATCATCAACATGATGATTATACACATTTTGCACATGTACAACTCGAAGCATCCATGCACATGTTACAAAATCCTCCCCTATGTCCAGCACAGCTAGAATAGAGCTCTCCATAGCTCAACTGGCCACATCCCCTTTCAGGTGGGGTTGGTATTCCAGCCACTATGTCCCATTGATGTGGTCATACCATTTGCAGCTACTTAGGCAGCTTTATCCCATATCCAATCTGAATCTGACAAGGCTAATAGCTTCATTGAGCACATCCAACACATCTGTCAATAGGTCCATGACATATTGGACAAAGCCAATGATAATTACAAGCAACGACATTATCAGCATCAGTGCCACACAAATTCCAGATGGGTGACAAAGTTTGGCTACATTTTCAAAAAGAGTGCCTCTTTGGGCCCCACTGTAAGCTTCATTCGCTCTGATACGGGCCATACACCATCACCAAGGTTGTACGGGAAAATGCTTTCAATCTCAGCATTCCACCATTCCTTGGCCTACACCCAGTGTTCAATGTGGACCACCTTTGGCCATACTTTCCACCATTACTGGACACATACGATATTGCAGAACAACTCAAACAAACAACTTTAAACCCATACAGCATGGAAAATGCCATTATTGATCGGATCATGGACACATAGATCAAGAATACTCTCCAATAGAAGATTGAATTGTATCGGGTTGTCAAAGCTAGCCAACTCCTGCACTAAGGCAAGTGGCTCACTAGGGACCAAGTTCACTAGAAGTTTCCCCATCTCATGGATGCACTCAACGCAATGGGGACCATTGCTTCCTAAGGGGGGAGGATTGATCTAGGTGGATATTGGTTGCCACCTGCCTATTCTGCTTGGACCCCTATGATCCAGGTCGATATTGGTGGCCACCTGCCAAGTCCACCTGGACCCCCACCATTGTTCTTCTCAGCATTTTCAGTTTCCTTAATTGTAGCACAACTTACTATTTTTAGCAGTTTTTCGGGTCCTGAACTTCCGGAGCCGTTTTGAGGCCCTAAACAACGTTTTTTGTGGAATGGACCGATGTTGCCCGTTCCAACAATGATAGTGCTCGGATAGATCCTTCTAACAAGCTATTGTATGCGTCAAACGGAGATCGTATGCCAAAGTTACGACCCCGGGAAGTTGATGTACCAACTTACCCCAAACGGGGCCCATAGTTTGGTGTTTCATCTTCTAGGGTTAGCTTTTGGAATGTTAAGGGTTTTTTTCACTGTTTCTCAACAATAAATAGGCCTTCGAGCCTCATTGTAAGACAGTTCAGAGCCATGTAGCCATCACATCTCTTCTCAGAGATAAGCTACCATCGCCCTAGCTGGTATATTTCCATTTCTGGTTGTAAGCATATTTCAGTATTTTCCATTAATGAAATGAAGTATTATTTCCGCTGCATCTTTGTGTATATGGTTATCTCTATAATTTGCTGCGTTCCTGTTTAAATCCGGATCAGTGGTATCAGAGCGGTCTAATTTTTCTCTGTTTTTCTCTGCATGTCCCCAACAAGGTCGGGATATAAGGAGTTAGGGCTTGAACTGGTTGAACCTTTGCAAGACCAGCCTCGCAAATCCCGACGGCCTCCCATGGCAGATGAGAAGAAAGACGAGGGGGCAGGAGATCCCATCAAAATCTTGCTCGAAGAAGCCCTCGAGCGACAACGAAACGCGATGATGGACAGCTTTGCCCAGATCCTTCAGTGGCTACCCAGAAGCAACGCATCGGCTTCCAGCAGCTACTCTGGAAACGCCACACCCTTTAAGGTACAAGTTAATTTTGAAATCCCCATATTCGAGGGTCAGATAGACGCAGATGCCGTAGATAAATGGTTAAATCTACTAGAGGGTTATTTTTCTGTTCATGAATTTTCGAGTCGGGAAAAGATTGTTTTTGCTCTTCTCAAAGCAGCCCCCCACGTCAAGGACTGGTGGGAAACCTACTGCGAGCAGAAGGATGAAAGTACTGGCTCACTCTTTTCAGCCGCACCCACCTGGGATTCGTTCCGGGATGCCATCAAGGAGCAGTACTACCCTGTTGGAAGCTATGAGGATGAATACATAAAGTGGACCACGCTGCGGCAGGGAAGGGACCAAGACGTGCCGGAGTTCACCAATCTTTTCCATACCCTTCGCACAAAGTTGGGTATCAAGGATTCAGAGCAACATTTGATACTCAAATACCGTGGCTGCCTGCACAAGTACATCCAGGAAGAAATACAATTCCTAAACATCTCCTCGCTCGGCGCAGCATACCGATATGCCGTCAAGGTCGAGCAGAAGTTTAAACAAAAGAAGCGAGACTTTGGATCTGCGAATCCAAAGCAGGGGAAAGGTGCCCCCAAACCACAGAACAAAGGACAAAGCCAAGGCGGGACAGCCCAAGACAACCAGCCGAAGCTGCAAGCAAAGAACAGTGCCGCGAAGCCGAGAAAGGACACTGGAAAATGGTGCGAGTTCCATAAGAGCTCCACTCACAACACAAGTGAGTGTCGGGCCAAGCAGTCACTGGTGGCTGAGCTAAAGGTTTCAGAATCAGATGCATGTTCCGACTCTGAGTCAGAACCCGATAAGGGGAATGAAAAAGGGAAGCAGATCATTGATGCGGATCCCAGCGCCACTGTTGCTACCGCAAAGATCCAGAAAAATGAACCCGAAGATCCAGAGGAGGAGGAGCGTCTCTTCCACTCCCAGATGTGGGTAAAGGGCTCCCCGATACAGTTCATTGTTGATAGCAGGAGTCAAAAGAACCTCATTTCGGCAGAGGTCGTGAAGCGGTTGGGCTTACCGACCACAGCACATCCACAACCATACACCATTGGGTGGCTTCACCAAGGACGAGATCTTCGCGTGAGCCAGCAGTGTCGCCTTCCATACAACATCAAGCCCTTCACGGATGAGGTATTGTGTGACATTGCTCCCCTTGAAGTTTGTGATGTATTACTAGGACAACCATACTTGTGGAAGCGACATGCTGTGTATGAATCAAGGCCCCGTGCTGTTATTATTACATTGGGAAATAAGTTGTACAGGATACCAGAGGTAGCACCACCTACCGCCATCTCTTTGATTACTGCAAAACAATGCAGTAAGATCATTTCCAAAACCAGGAAATTTGTTTTCCTGATGATACGCCCTCAAGGAAAGAAGAAGACAGTGGCCGCGGCCTCCAACGGGGTCCCTCTGCACGACAACTACAGATGGACAAGGTTGTGGAGGAGTACGAGGACATCTTCACCTCCCTGGCAGGGGTTCCTCTGCACTGTCAAGTCAAGCACTCCATCGATCTGACCCCAGGTGCGCCGCTACCCAATGGACCAATTTATCGGCGCTCCGTTCTGGAGAACGATGAAATCAAGAGGCAGATTCAGGAGCTCCTGCAGAAAGGTCACATCCGTCCGAGTTCATCGCCCTGTGGGAGCCCGATCGTGTTGGTACAGAAGAAGGATGGGACGTGGAGACTCTGTATTGACTATCGGGCGCTGAACAAGATCACTGTCCGTAATAGGTACCCGATCCCATGGATTGATGACCTCCTAGACCAACTAAAGGGGGCAAATATTTCAGCAAGATCGATCTGAAGTCAGGATATCACCAGGTACCAATCGAACCCTCTGATGTGTGGAAGACTGCCTTCAAATCCAAGGAGGGCCTCTTCGAATGGTTGGTTATGCCTTTCGGATTGACGAATGCTCCTGCAACCTTCATGAGGCTAATGGATGACATCTTGCGGCCATTCACCAACTCCTTTGTAGTAGTATACTTGGATGACATTCTGATCTTCAGCCAGAGTTGGGAAGAGCACCTCCACCACATCCGACAGGTTCTCCAAACACTGCGGCAACACAAGCTATGTGCCAATTTGGAGAAATGCACTTTTGGCATGACCCAGGTTCAGTATCTGGGATACATCATTGATGAACAGGGGGTGCATGTCGATCCAGCCAAGATCCAAGTCATTCGGGATTGGCCCTCTCCAACCACTCTAACAGAGCTCCGCAACTTTCTAGGTCTTGCCAACTTCTACCGCAGGTTTGTGTTGGGGTTTTCTCATATTTCTTGGCCCTTGAGTCAAGTCACCAAGGGAGGGGCGAAAGCAAAATTCTTTTGGTCTGAATCTCAACAGAAGGCATTCATGGAGTTGAAGGATCGCCTCTGCACGGCACCAGTGCTCGCGTTACCAGATTTACAACAACCATTTGAGGTCGAGACAGATGCCTCTGACTATGCTATTGGGGCAGTCCTTACTCAACATGGACATCCAGTGGCATATCACAGTGAAACACTTTCAGACACAGTCCGGAAGTACCCCACTTATGATAAAGAGATGTATTCCATTGTACAGGCCTGCCGACAATGGAAGCATTACATTTTGGGGAAGGAAACGGTCATCCACACAGACCACCGACCCCTGCAGTTCATACAGACCCAAGGGAAATTGCAGAATGATCGCCATCAGAAGTGGTCTACATACCTGCAACAGTTTCACTTGAATATCAAGTATAAGAAGGGCAGCACCAATAATGTTGCAGATTGCCTCAGTCGACCACCGATCATGGCGTTAACCACCGTGCTCAACTCTTGTGGGCACGAGACTTCTGATTGGCCACTTCTCTACAAAAGCGACCCAGAATTCGGCCACACATACCAGACACTCTTGGAGGGTCGGCATGTTCCAGATTTTCACCTTCAGGATGCCCTATTATGCCACCTCGGTCACCTTTGTGTTCCTTCAAGCGAGCGTGCCAAGATGATTTGGGAAGCACACTACAGTCGGGCTGCTGGGCATTTCGGGGTCGAGAAAACAGTGGCAGTACTGCAAAATTATTTCTATTGGCCGAATCTTCGACAGGATGTTGGAAAGTACATCCGATCATGTACTGCCTGTGCCATTGCCAAACCGACCATTAAGAAGCACGGCCTCTATACCCCGTTGCCTACCCCTAGTCGACCTTGGGAATCCATCTCCATGGATTACATGTCAGGCCTTCCTTCCACTAAGCATGGAAATGACTGTGTTTTTGTGGTCGTCGACAAGTTCTCGAAGATGGCCATTATGGTGGCCTGCAAGAAGAATATCACAGCAGAAGCCACTGCTAAACTCTTCTTTGAACGAGTGTGGGTGCACTTTGGGATCCCACAGTCTATCATCTCAGATCGGGACAGTCGGTTTCTCAGCACATTTTGGTCCAGTCTCTGGTCAATGCTGGACACCAAACTCACGAAGTCCACAGCCTTCCATCCTCAAACTGATGGCCAGACAGAGGTTGTCAATAGGATGATTGTGCACATTCTGCATGTATAACTCAAAGCATCCACGCACATGGGACGAGAGCCTCCCCTATGTTCAGCACAGCTACAACCGAGCTCTTCACAGCTCCACTGGCCATAGCCCTTTTCAGGTGGGTTTGGGATTCCAGCCACTATGCCCCATTGATGTGGCCATGCCACTTGCAGCTACTCACATGAATTCAGCTCATGTCCAGTCCGAAACAGATAAGGCCACCAGCTTCATTGAGCGCATCCAACATATTCGCCAGCAGGTCCATGACATTCTTGAGAAATCAAATGCCAAGTACAAGCAGCGACATGATCAACATCGGGTGCCACACAAGTTTCAGGTGGGCGACAAAGTCTGGTTGCATTTGCAAAAGGAACGCCTTACTGGAGCCTATCGGAAATTGAGACCACTCCGATATGGTCCTTACACCATTACTAAGGCTATGGGAGACAATGCATTTGAGCTCAGCATTCCCCCATTCCTTGGCCTGCACCCAGTGTTCAATGTGGACCGCCTTCGGCCATACTTTCCACCATTGCTAGACACATCCGACATTGCAGAACAGCTCAAACCCACAGAATTAAATCCAGATTGCATGGAACAAGCTGCAACTGATCGGATCATGGACACACAGATCAAGAACACTCGCCAACAGAATATCCAACTGTATCGAGTTGTCAAAGCAGGCCAACTCCTTCAGCAGGGCAAGTGGCTCACCAGGGAACAAGTTCAGCAAAAGTTTCCTCATCTCATGGAGGAGCTCAACGCAATGGGGACCATTGCTTCCTAAGGGGGGAGGAATGATCCAGGTGGATATTGGTGGCCACCTGCCAAGTCCACCTGGACCCCCACCATTGTTCTTTCTCAGCATTTTCAGTTTCCTTAATTGTAGCACAACTTACTATTTTTAGCAGTTTTTCGGGTCCTGAACTTCCGGAGCCGTTTTGAGGCCCTAAACGACGTTTTTTGGGGAATCCGGGGGCAACATGGGTCCATGGTATGGACCGATGTTCCAACAATGGTAGTGCTCGGATAGATCTTTCTAACGAGCTATTGTACGCGTCAAACGGAGATCGTATGCCAAAGTTACGACCCCGGGAAGTTGATGTACCAACTTACCCCAAACGGGGCCCACAGTTTGGCGTTTCATCTTCTAGGGTTAGGTTTTGGAATGTTAAGGGTTTTTCCATTGTTTCTCAACAATAAATAGGCCTTCGAGCCTCATTGTAACACAGTTCAGAGGCATGTAGCCATCACATCTCTTCTCAGAGATAAGCTACCATCGCCCTAGCTGTTTATTTCCATTTCTGGTTGTAAGCATATTTCAGTATTTTCCATTAATGAAATGAAGTATTATTTCCGCTGCATCTTTGTGTATATGGTTATCTCTGTAATTTGTTGCGTTCCTGTTTAAATCCGGATCAGTGGTATCAGAGCGGTCTGCTTTTTCTCTGTTTTTCTTTGCATGTCCCCAACAAGGTCGGGATATAAGGAGTTAGGGCTTGAACTGGTTGAACCTTTGCAAGACCAGCCTCGCAAATCCCGACGGCCTCCCATGGCGGACGAGAAGAAAGACGAGGGGGCAGGAGATCCCATCAAAATCTTGCTCGAAGAAGCCCTCGAGCGACAACGGAACGCGATGATGGACAGCTTTGCCCAGATCCTTCAGCGGCTACCCAGAAGCAACGCATCGGCTTCCAGCAGCTACTCTGGAAACGCCACACCCTTTAAGGTACAAGTTAATTTTGAAATCCCCATATTCGAGGGTCAGATAGACGCAGATGCCGTAGATAAATGGTTAAATCTGCTAGAGGGTTATTTTTCTGTTCATGAATTTTCGAGTCGGGAAAAGATTGTTTTTGCTCTTCTCAAAGCAGCCCCCCACGTCAAGGACTGGTGGGAAACCTACTGCGAGCAGAAGGATGAAAGTACTGGCTCACTATTTTCAGCCGCACCCACCTGGGATTCGTTCCGGGATGCCATCAAGGAGCAGTACTACCCTGTCGGAAGCTATGAGGATGAATACATAAAGTGGACCACGCTGCGGCAGGGAAGGGACCAAGACGTGCCGGAGTTCACCAATCTTTTCCATACCCTTCGCACAAAGTTGGGTATCAAGGATTCGGAGCAACATTTGATACTCAAATACCGTGGCTGCCTGCACAAGTACATCCAGGAAGAAATACAATTCCTAAACATCCCTCGCTCGGCGCAACATACCGATATGCCGTCAAGGTCAAGCAGAAGTTTAAACAAAAGAAGCGAGACTTTGGATCTGCGAATCCAAAGCAGGGGAAAGGTGCCCCGAAACCACAGAACAAAGGACAAAGCCAAGGCGGGACAGCCCAAGACAACCAGCCGAAGCTGCAAGCAAAGAACAGTGCCGCGAAGCCGAGAAAGGACACTGGAAAATGGTGCGAGTTCCATAAGAGCTCCACTCACAACACAAGTGAGTGTCGGGCCAAGCAGTCACTGGTGGCTGAGCTAAAGGTTTCAGAATCAGATGCATGTTCCGACTCTGAGTCAGAACCCGATAAGGGGTATGAAAAAGGGAAGCAGATCATTGATGCGGATCCCAGCGCCACTGTTGCTACCGCAAAGATCCAGAAAAATGAACCCGAAGATCCAGAGGAGGAGGAGCGTCTCTTCCACTCCCAGATGTGGGTAAAGGGCTCCCCGATACAGTTCATTGTTGATAGCGGGAGTCAAAAGAACCTCATTTCGGCAGAGGTCGTGAAGCGGTTGGGCTTACCGACCACAGCACATCCACAACCATACACCATTGGGTGGCTTCACCAAGGACGAGATCTTCGCGTGAGCCAGCAGTGTCGCCTTCCATACAACATCAAGCCCTTCACGGATGAGGTATTGTGTGACATTGCTCCCCTTGAAGTTTGTGATGTATTACTAGGACAACCATACTTGTGGAAGCGACATGCTGTGTATGAATCAAGGCCCCGTGCTGTTATTATTACATTGGGAAATAAGTTGTTCAGGATACCAGAGGTAGCACCACCTGCCGCCATCTCTTTGATTACTGCAAAACAATGCAGTAAGATCATTTCCAAAACCAGGAAATTTGTTTTCCTGATGATACGCCCTCAAGGAAAGAAGAAGACAGTGGCCGCGGCCTCCAAACGGGGTCCCTCTGCACGACAACTACAAATGGACAAGATTGTGGAGGAGTACGAGGACATCTTCACCTCCCCGGCAGGGGTTCCTCTGCACTGTCAAGTCAAGCACTCCATCGATCTGACCCCAGGTGCGCCGCTACCCAATGGACCAATTTATCGGCGCTCCGTTCTGGAGAACAATGAAATCAAGAGGCAGATTCAGGAGCTCCTGCAGAAAGGTCACATCCGTCCGAGTTCATCGCCCTGTGGGAGCCCGATCGTGTTGGTACAGAAGAAGGATGGGACGTGGAGACTCTGTATTGACTATCGGGCGCTGAACAAGATCACTGTCCGTAATAGGTACCCGATCCCGCGGATTGATGACCTCCTAGACCAACTAAAGGGGGCGAAATATTTCAGCAAGATCGATCTGAAGTCAGGATATCACCAGGTACCAATCGAACCCTCTGATGTGTGGAAGACTGCCTTCAAATCCAAGGAGGGCCTCTTCGAATGGTTGGTCATGCCTTTCGGATTGACGAATGCTCCTGCAACCTTTATGAGGCTAATGGATGACATCTTGCGGCCATTCACCAACTCCTTTGTAGTAGTATACTTGGATGACATTCTGATCTTCAGCCAGAGTTGGGAAGAGCACCTCCACCACATCCGACAGGTTCTCCAAACACTGCGGCAACACAAGCTATGTGCCAATTTGGAGAAATGCACTTTTGGCATGACCGAGGTTCAGTATCTGGGATACATCATTGATGAACAGGGGGTGCATGTCGATCCAGCCAAGATCCAAGTCATTCGGGATTGGCCCTCTCCAACCACTCTAACAGAGCTCCGCAGCTTTCTAGGTCTTGCCAACTTCTACCGCAGGTTTGTGTTGGGGTTTTCTCATATTTCTTGGCCCTTGAGTCAAGTCACCAAGGGCGGGGCGAAAGCAAAATTCTTTTGGTCTGAATCTCAACAGAAGGCATTCAGGGAGTTGAAGGATCGCCTCTGCACGGCACCAGTGCTCGCGTTACCAGATTTACAACAACCATTTGAGGTCGAGACAGATGCCTCTGACTATGCTATTGGGGCAGTCCTTACTCAACATGGACATCCAGTGGCATATCACAGTGAAACACTTTCAGACACAGTCCGGAAGTACCCCACTTATGATAAAGAGATGTATTCCATTGTACAGGCCTGCCGACAATGGAAGCATTACATTTTGGGGAAGGAAACGGTCATCCACACAGACCACCGACCCCTGCAGTTCATACAGACCCAAGGGAAATTGCAGAATGATCGCCATCAGAAGTGGTCTACATACCTGCAACAGTTCCACTTGAATATCAAGTATAAAAAGGGCAGCACCAATAATGTTGCAGATTGCCTCAGTCGACCACCGATCATGGCGCTAACCACCGTGCTCAACTCTTGTGGGCACGAGACTTCTGATTGGCCACTTCTCTACAAAAGCGACCCAGAATTCGGCCACACATACCAGACACTCTTGGAGGGTCGGCATGTTGCAGATTTTCACCTCCAGGATGCCCTATTATGCCACCTCGGTCACCTTTGTGTTCCTTCAAGCGAGCGTGCCAAGATGATTTGGGAAGCACACTACAGTCGGGCTGCTGGGCATTTCGGGGTCGAGAAAACAGTGGCAGTACTGCAAAATTATTTCTATTGGCCGAATCTTCGACAGGATGTTGGGAAGTACATCAGATCATGTACTGCCTGTGCCATTGCCAAACCGACCATTAAGAAGCACGGCCTCTATACCCCGTTGCCTACCCCAAGTCGACCTTGGGAATCCATCTCCATGGATTACATGTTAGGCCTTCCTTCCACTAAGCATGGAAATGACTGTGTTTTTGTGGTCGTCGACAGGTTCTCGAAGATGGCCATTATGGTGGCCTGCAAGAAGAATATCACAGCAGAAGCATCCACACACATGGGACGAGAGCCTCACCTATGTTCAACATAGCTACAGCCGAGCTCTTCACAGCTCCACTGGCCATAGCCCTTTTCAGGTGGGTTTGGGATTCCAGCCACTATGCCCCATTGATGTGGCCATGCCACTTGCAGCTACTCACATAAATTCAGCTCATGTCCAGTCCGAAACAGATAATGCCACCAGCTTCATTGAGCACATCCAACATATTCGCCAGCAGGTCCATGACATTCTTGAGAAATCAAATGCCAAGTACAAGCAGCGACATGATCAACATCGGGTGCCACACAAGTTTCAGGTGGGCGACAAAGTCTGGTTGCATTTGCAAAAGGAACGCCTTACTGGAGCCTATCGGAAATTGAGACCACTCCGATATGGTCCTTACACCATTACTAAGGCTATGGGAGACAATGCATTTGAGCTCAGCATTCCCCCATTCCTTGGCCTGCACCCAGTGTTCAATGTGGACCGCCTTCGGCCATACTTTCCACCATTGCTAGACACATCCGACATTGCAGAACAGCTCAAACCCACAGAATTAAATCCAGATTGCATGGAACAAGCTGCAACTGATCGGATCATGGACACACAGATCAAGAACACTCGCCAACAGAATATCCAACTGTATCGAGTTGTCAAAGCAGGCCAACTCCTTCAGCAGGGCAAGTGGCTCACCAGGGAACAAGTTCAGCAAAAGTTTCCTCATCTCATGGAGGAGCTCAACGCAATGGGGACCATTGCTTCCTAAGGGGGGAGGAATGATCCAGGTGGATATTGGTGGCCACCTGCCAAGTCCACCTGGACCCCCACCATTGTCTTTCTCAGCATTTTCAGTTTCCTTAATTGTAGCACAACTTACTATTTTTAGCAGTTTTTCGGGTCCTGAACTTCCGGAGCCGTTTTGAGGCCCTAAACGACGTTTTTTGGGGAATCCGGGGCAACATGGGTCCATGGAATGGCCGATGTTGCCCGTTCCCACAATGATAGTGCTCGGATAGATCTTTCTAACGAGCTATTGTACGCGTCAAACGGAGATCGTATGCCAAAGTTACGACCCCGGGAAGTTGATGTACCAATTTACCCCAAACGGGGCCCACAGTTTGGCGTTTCATCTTCTAGGGTTAGGTTTTGGAATGTTAAGGGTTTTCCATTGTTTCTCAACAATAAATAGGCCTTCGAGCCTCATTGTAACACAGTTCAGAGGCATGTAGCCATCACATCTCTTCTCAGAGATAAGCTACCATCGCCCTAGCTAGTTTATTTCCATTTCTGGTTGTAAGCATATTTCAGTATTTTCCATTAATGAAATGAAGTATTATTTCCGCTGCATCTTTGTGTATATGGTTATCTCTGTAATTTGTTGCGTTCCTGTTTAAATCCGGATCAGTGGTATCAGAGCGGTCTGCTTTTTCTCTGTTTTTCTTTGCATGTCCCCAACAAGGTCGGGATATAAGGAGTTAGGGCTTGAACTGGTTGAACCTTTGCAAGACCAGCCTCGCAAATCCCGACGGCCTCCCATGGCGGACGAGAAGAAAGACGAGGGGGCAGGAGATCCCATCAAAATCTTGCTCGAAGAAGCCCTCGAGCGACAACGGAACGCGATGATGGACAGCTTTGCCCAGATCCTTCAGCGGCTACCCAGAAGCGGCGCATCGGCTTCCAGCAGCTACTCTGGAAACGCCACACCCTTTAAGGTACAAGTTAATTTTGAAATCCCCATATTCGAGGGTCAGATAGACGCAGATGCCGTAGATAAATGGTTAAATCTGCTAGAGGGTTATTTTTCTGTTCATGAATTTTCGAGTCGGGAAAAGATTGTTTTTGCTCTTCTCAAAGCAGCCCCCCACGTCAAGGACTGGTGGGAAACCTACTGCGAGCAGAAGGATGAAAGTACTGGCTCACTATTTTCAGCCGCACCCACCTGGGATTCGTTCCGGGATGCCATCAAGGAGCAGTACTACCCTGTCGGAAGCTATGAGGATGAATACATAAAGTGGACCACGCTGCGGCAGGGAAGGGACCAAGACGTGCCGGAGTTCACCAATCTTTTCCATACCCTTCGCACAAAGTTGGGTATCAAGGATTCGGAGCAACATTTGATACTCAAATACCGTGGCTGCCTGCACAAGTACATCCAGGAAGAAATACAATTCCTAAACATCCCCTCGCTCGGCGCAGCATACCGATATGCCGTCAAGGTCGAGCAGAAGTTTAAACAAAAGAAGCGAGACTTTGGATCTGCGAATCCAAAGCAGGGGAAAGGTGCCCCAAACCATAGAACAAAGGACAAAGCCAAGGCGGGACAGCCCAAGACAACCAGCCGAAGCTGCAAGCAAAGAACAACGCCGCGAAGCCGAGAAAGGACACTGGAAAATGGTGCGAGTTCCATAAGAGCTCCACTCACAACACAAGTGAGTGTCGGGCCAAGCAGTCACTGGTGGCTGAGCTAAAGGTTTCAGAATCAGATGCATGTTCCGACTCTGAGTCAGAACCCGATAAGGGGTATGAAAAAGGGAAGCAGATCATTGATGCGGATCCCAGCGCCACTGTTGCTACCGCAAAGATCCAGAAAAATGAACCCGAAGATCCAGAGGAGGAGGAGCGTCTCTTCCACTCCCAGATGTGGGTAAAGGGCTCCCCGATACAGTTCATTGTTGATAGCGGGAGTCAAAAGAACCTCATTTCGGCAGAGGTCGTGAAGCGGTTGGGCTTACCGACCACAGCACATCCACAACCATACACCATTGGGTGGCTTCACCAAGGACGAGATCTTCGCGTGAGCCAGCAGTGTCGCCTTCCATACAACATCAAGCCCTTCACGGATGAGGTATTGTGTGACATTGCTCCCCTTGAAGTTTGTGATGTATTACTAGGACAACCATACTTGTGGAAGCGACATGCTGTGTATGAATCAAGGCCCCGTGCTGTTATTATTACATTGGGAAATAAGTTGTTCAGGATACCAGAGGTAGCACCACCTGCCGCCATCTCTTTGATTACTGCAAAACAATGCAGTAAGATCATTTCCAAAACCAGGAAATTTGTTTTCCTGATGATACGCCCTCAAGGAAAGAAGAAGACAGTGGCCGCGGCCTCCAAACGGGGTCCCTCTGCACGACAACTACAGATGGACAAGATTGTGGAGGAGTACGAGGACATCTTCACCTCCCCGGCAGGGGTTCCTCTGCACTGTCAAGTCAAGCACTCCATCGATCTGACCCCAGGTGCGCCGCTACCCAATGGACCAATTTATCGGCGCTCCGTTCTGGAGAACAATGAAATCAAGAGGCAGATTCAGGAGCTCCTGCAGAAAGGTCACATCCGTCCGAGTTCATCGCCCTGTGGGAGCCCGATCGTGTTGGTACAGAAGAAGGATGGGACGTGGAGACTCTGTATTGACTATCGGGCGCTGAACAAGATCACTGTCCGTAATAGGTACCCGATCCCGCGGATTGATGACCTCCTAGACCAACTAAAGGGGGCGAAATATTTCAGCAAGATCGATCTGAAGTCAGGATATCACCAGGTACCAATCGAACCCTCTGATGTGTGGAAGACTGCCTTCAAATCCAAGGAGGGCCTCTTCGAATGGTTGGTTATGCCTTTCGGATTGACGAATGCTCCTGCAACCTTTATGAGGCTAATGGATGACATCTTGCGGCCATTCACCAACTCCTTTGTAGTAGTATACTTGGATGACATTCTGATCTTCAGCCAGAGTTGGGAAGAGCACCTCCACCACATCCGACAGGTTCTCCAAACACTGCGGCAACACAAGCTATGTGCCAATTTGGAGAAATGCACTTTTGGCATGACCCAGGTTCAGTATCTGGGATACATCATTGATGAACAGGGGGTGCATGTCGATCCAGCCAAGATCCAAGTCATTCGGGATTGGCCCTCTCCAACCACTCTAACAGAGCTCCGCAGCTTTCTAGGTCTTGCCAACTTCTACCGCAGGTTTGTGTTGGGGTTTTCTCATATTTCTTGGCCCTTGAGTCAAGTCACCAAGGGAGGGGCGAAAGCAAAATTCTTTTGGTCTGAATCTCAACAGAAGGCATTCAGGGAGTTGAAGGATCGCCTCTGCACGGCACCAGTGCTCGCGTTACCAGATTTACAACAACCATTTGAGGTCGAGACAGATGCCTCTGACTATGCTATTGGGGCAGTCCTTACTCAACATGGACATCCAGTGGCATATCACAGTGAAACACTTTCAGACACAGTCCGGAAGTACCCCACTTATGATAAAGAGATGTATTCCATTGTACAGGCCTGCCGACAATGGAAGCATTACATTTTGGGGAAGGAAACGGTCATCCACACAGACCACCGACCTCTGCAGTTCATACAGACCCAAGGGAAATTGCAGAATGATCGCCATCAGAAGTGGTCTACATACCTGCAACAGTTTCACTTGAATATCAAGTATAAAAGGGCAGCACCAATAATGTTGCAGATTGCCTCAGTCGACCACCGATCATGGCGTTAACCACCGTGCTCAACTCTTGTGGGCACGAGACTTCTGATTGGCCACTTCTCTACAAAAGCGACCCAGAATTCGGCCACACATACCAGACACTCTTGGAGGGTCGGCATGTTGCAGATTTTCACCTCCAGGATGCCCTATTATGCCACCTCGGTCACCTTTGTGTTCCTTCAAGCGAGCGTGCCAAGATGATTTGGGAAGCACACTACAGTCGGGCTGCTGGGCATTTCGGGGTCGAGAAAACAGTGGCAGTACTGCAAAATTATTTCTATTGGCCGAATCTTCGACAGGATGTTGGAAGTACATCAGATCATGTACTGCCTGTGCCATTGCCAAACCGACCATTAAGAAGCAAGGCCTCTATACCCCGTTGCCTACCCCTAGTCGACCTTGGGAATCCATCTCCATGGATTACATGTCAGGCCTTCCTTCCACTAAGCATGGAAATGACTGTGTTTTTGTGGTCGTCGACAGGTTCTCGAAGATGGCCATTATGATGGCCTGCAAGAAGAATATCACAGCAGAAGCCACTGCTAAACTCTTCTTTGAACGAGTGTGGGTGCACTTTGGGATCCCACAGTCTATCATCTCAGATCGGGACAGTCGGTTTCTCAGCACATTTTGGTCCAGTCTCTGGTCAATGCTGGACACCAAACTCACGAAGTCCACAGCCTTCCATCCTCAAACTGATGGCCAGACAGAGGTTGTCAATAGGATGATTGTGCACATTCTGCGCATGTATAACTCAAAGCATCCACGCACATGGGACGAGAGCCTCCCCTATGTTCAGCACAGCTACAACCGAGCTCTTCACAGCTCCACTGGCCATAGCCCTTTTCAGGTGGGTTTGGGATTCCAGCCACTATGCCCCATTGATGTGGCCATGCCACTTGCAGCTACTCACATGAATTCAGCTCATGTCCAGTCCGAAACAGATAAGGCCACCAGCTTCATTGAGCGCATCCAACATATTCGCCAGCAGGTCCATGACATTCTTGAGAAATCAAATGCCAAGTACAAGCAGCGACATGATCAACATCGGGTGCCACACAAGTTTCAGGTGGGCGACAAAGTCTGGTTGCATTTGCAAAAGGAACGCCTTACTGGAGCCTATCGGAAATTGAGACCACTCCGATATGGTCCTTACACCATTACTAAGGCTATGGGAGACAATGCATTTGAGCTCAGCATTCCCCCATTCCTTGGCCTGCACCCAGTGTTCAATGTGGACCGCCTTCGGCCATACTTTCCACCATTGCTAGACACATCCGACATTGCAGAACAGCTCAAACCCACAGAATTAAATCCAGATTGCATGGAACAAGCTGCAACTGATCGGATCATGGACACACAGATCAAGAACACTCGCCAACAGAATATCCAACTGTATCGAGTTGTCAAAGCAGGCCAACTCCTTCAGCAGGGCAAGTGGCTCACCAGGGAACAAGTTCAGCAAAAGTTTCCTCATCTCATGGAGGAGCTCAACGCAATGGGGACCATTGCTTCCTAAGGGGGGAGGAATGATCCAGGTGGATATTGGTGGCCACCTGCCAAGTCCACCTGGACCCCCACCATTGTCTTCTCAGCATTTTCAGTTTCCTTAATTGTAGCACAACTTACTATTTTTAGCAGTTTTTCGGGTCCTGAACTTCCGGAGCCGTTTTGAGGCCCTAAACGACGTTTTTTTGGGAATCCGGGGCAACATGGGCCCATGGAATGGACCGATGTTGCCCGTTCCAACAATGATAGTGCTCGGATAGATCTTTCTAACGAGCTATTGTACGCGTCAAACGGAGATCGTATGCCAAAGTTACGACCCCGGGAAGTTGATGTACCAACTTACCCCAAACGGGGCCCACAGTTTGGCGTTTCATCTTCTAGGGTTAGGTTTTGGAATGTTAAGGGTTTTCCATTGTTTCTCAACAATAAATAGGCCTTCGAGCCTCATTGTAACACAGTTCAGAGGCATGTAGCCATCACATCTCTTCTCAGAGATAAGCTACCATCGCCCTAGCTGGTTTATTTCCATTTCTGTTGTAAGCATATTTCAGTATTTTCCATTAATGAAATGAAGTATTATTTCCGCTGCATCTTTGTGTATATGGTTATCTCTGTAATTTGTTGCGTTCCTGTTTAAATCCGGATCAGTGGTATCAGAGCGGTCTGCTTTTTCTCTGTTTTTCTTTGCATGTCCCCAACAAGGTCGGGATATAAGGAGTTAGGGCTTGAACTGGTTGAACCTTTGCAAGACCAGCCTCGCAAATCCCGACGGCCTCCCATGGCGGACGAGAAGAAAGACGAGGGGGCAGGAGATCCCATCAAAATCTTGCTCGAAGAAGCCCTCGAGCGACAACGGAACGCGATGATGGACAGCTTTGCCCAGATCCTTCAGCGGCTACCCAGAAGCGGCGCATCGGCTTCCAGCAGCTACTCTGGAAACGCCACACCCTTTAAGGTACAAGTTAATTTTGAAATCCCCATATTCGAGGGTCAGATAGACGCAGATGCCGTAGATAAATGGTTAAATCTGCTAGAGGGTTATTTTTCTGTTCATGAATTTTCGAGTCGGGAAAAGATTGTTTTTGCTCTTCTCAAAGCAGCCCCCCACGTCAAGGACTGGTGGGAAACCTACTGCGAGCAGAAGGATGAAAGTACTGGCTCACTATTTTCAGCCGCACCCACCTGGGATTCGTTCCGGGATGCCATCAAGGAGCAGTACTACCCTGTCGGAAGCTATGAGGATGAATACATAAAGTGGACCACGCTGCGGCAGGGAAGGGACCAAGACGTGCCGGAGTTCACCAATCTTTTCCATACCCTTCGCACAAAGTTGGGTATCAAGGATTCGGAGCAACATTTGATACTCAAATACCGTGGCTGCCTGCACAAGTACATCCAGGAAGAAATACAATTCCTAAACATCCCCTCGCTCGGCGCAGCATACCGATATGCCGTCAAGGTCGAGCAGAAGTTTAAACAAAAGAAGCGAGACTTTGGATCTGCGAATCCAAAGCAGGGGAAAGGTGCCCCTAAACCACAGAACAAAGGACAAAGCCAAGGCGGGACAGCCCAAGACAACCAGCCGAAGCTGCAAGCAAAGAACAGCGCCGCGAAGCCGAGAAAGGACACTGGAAAATGGTGCGAGTTCCATAAGAGCTCCACTCACAACACAAGTGAGTGTCGGGCCAAGCAGTCACTGGTGGCTGAGCTAAAGGTTTCAGAATCAGATGCATGTTCCGACTCTGAGTCAGAACCCGATAAGGGGTATGAAAAAGGGAAGCAGATCATTGATGCGGATCCCAGCGCCACTGTTGCTACCGCAAAGATCCAGAAAAATGAACCCGAAGATCCAGAGGAGGAGGAGCGTCTCTTCCACTCCCAGATGTGGGTAAAGGGCTCCCCGATACAGTTCATTGTTGATAGCGGGAGTCAAAAGAACCTCATTTCGGCAGAGGTCGTGAAGCGGTTGGGCTTACCGACCACAGCACATCCACAACCATACACCATTGGGTGGCTTCACCAAGGACGAGATCTTCGCGTGAGCCAGCAGTGTCGCCTTCCATACAACATCAAGCCCTTCACGGATGAGGTATTGTGTGACATTGCTCCCCTTGAAGTTTGTGATGTATTACTAGGACAACCATACTTGTGGAAGCGACATGCTGTGTATGAATCAAGGCCCCGTGCTGTTATTATTACATTGGGAAATAAGTTGTTCAGGATACCAGAGGTAGCACCACCTGCCGCCATCTCTTTGATTACTGCAAAACAATGCAGTAAGATCATTTCCAAAACCAGGAAATTTGTTTTCCTGATGATACGCCCTCAAGGAAAGAAGAAGACAGTGGCCGCGGCCTCCAAACGGGGTCCCTCTGCACGACAACTACAGATGGACAAGATTGTGGAGGAGTACGAGGACATCTTCACCTCCCCGGCAGGGGTTCCTCTGCACTGTCAAGTCAAGCACTCCATCGATCTGACCCCAGGTGCGCCGCTACCCAATGGACCAATTTATCGGCGCTCCGTTCTGGAGAACAATGAAATCAAGAGGCAGATTCAGGAGCTCCTGCAGAAAGGTCACATCCGTCCGAGTTCATCGCCCTGTGGGAGCCCGATCGTGTTGGTACAGAAGAAGGATGGGACGTGGAGACTCTGTATTGACTATCGGGCGCTGAACAAGATCACTGTCCGTAATAGGTACCCGATCCCGCGGATTGATGACCTCCTAGACCAACTAAAGGGGGCGAAATATTTCAGCAAGATCGATCTGAAGTCAGGATATCACCAGGTACCAATCGAACCCTCTGATGTGTGGAAGACTGCCTTCAAATCCAAGGAGGGCCTCTTCGAATGGTTGGTCATGCCTTTCGGATTGACGAATGCTCCTGCAACCTTTATGAGGCTAATGGATGACATCTTGCGGCCATTCACCAACTCCTTTGTAGTAGTATACTTGGATGACATTCTGATCTTCAGCCAGAGTTGGGAAGAGCACCTCCACCACATCCGACAGGTTCTCCAAACACTGCGGCAACACAAGCTATGTGCCAATTTGGAGAAATGCACTTTTGGCATGACCCAGGTTCAGTATCTGGGATACATCATTGATGAACAGGGGGTGCATGTCGATCCAGCCAAGATCCAAGTCATTCGGGATTGGCCCTCTCCAACCACTCTAACAGAGCTCCGCAGCTTTCTAGGTCTTGCCAACTTCTACCGCAGGTTTGTGTTGGGGTTTTCTCATATTTCTTGGCCCTTGAGTCAAGTCACCAAGGGAGGGGCGAAAGCAAAATTCTTTTGGTCTGAATCTCAACAGAAGGCATTCAGGGAGTTGAAGGATCGCCTCTGCACGGCACCAGTGCTCGCGTTACCAGATTTACAACAACCATTTGAGGTCGAGACAGATGCCTCTGACTATGCTATTGGGGCAGTCCTTACTCAACATGGACATCCAGTGGCATATCACAGTGAAACACTTTCAGACACAGTCCGGAAGTACCCCACTTATGATAAAGAGATGTATTCCATTGTACAGGCCTGCCGACAATGGAAGCATTACATTTTGGGGAAGGAAACGGTCATCCACACAGACCACCGACCCCTGCAGTTCATACAGACCCAAGGAAAATTGCAGAATGATCGCCATCAGAAGTGGTCTACATACCTGCAACAGTTTCACTTGAATATCAAGTATAAAAGGGCAGCACCAATAATGTTGCAGATTGCCTCAGTCGACCACCGATCATGGCGTTAACCACCGTGCTCAACTCTTGTGGGCACGAGACTTCTGATTGGCCACTTCTCTACAAAAGCGACCCAGAATTCGGCCACACATACCAGACACTCTTGGAGGGTCGGCATGTTGCAGATTTTCACCTCCAGGATGCCCTATTATGCCACCTCGGTCACCTTTGTGTTCCTTCAAGCGAGCGTGCCAAGATGATTTGGGAAGCACACTACAGTCGGGCTGCTGGGCATTTCGGGGTCGAGAAAACAGTGGCAGTACTGCAAAATTATTTCTATTGGCCGAATCTTCGACAGGATGTTGGGAAGTACATCAGATCATGTACTGCCTGTGCCATTGCCAAACCGACCATTAAGAAGCACGGCCTCTATACCCCGTTGCCTACCCCTAGTCGACCTTGGGAATCCATCTCCATGGATTACATGTCAGGCCTTCCTTCCACTAAGCATGGAAATGACTGTGTTTTTGTGGTCGTCGACAGGTTCTCGAAGATGGCCATTATGATGGCCTGCAAGAAGAATATCACAGCAGAAGCCACTGCTAAACTCTTCTTTGAACGAGTGTGGGTGCACTTTGGGATCCCACAGTCTATCATCTCAGATCGGGACAGTCGGTTTCTCAGCACATTTTGGTCCAGTCTCTGGTCAATGCTGGACACCAAACTCACGAAGTCCACAGCCTTCCATCCTCAAACTGATGGCCAGACAGAGGTTGTCAATAGGATGATTGTGCACATTCTGCGCATGTATAACTCAAAGCATCCACGCACATGGGACGAGAGCCTCCCCTATGTTCAGCACAGCTACAACCGAGCTCTTCACAGCTCCACTGGCCATAGCCCTTTTCAGGTGGGTTTGGGATTCCAGCCACTATGCCCCATTGATGTGGCCATGCCACTTGCAGCTACTCACATGAATTCAGCTCATGTCCAGTCCGAAACAGATAAGGCCACCAGCTTCATTGAGCGCATCCAACATATTCGCCAGCAGGTCCATGACATTCTTGAGAAATCAAATGCCAAGTACAAGCAGCGACATGATCAACATCGGGTGCCACACAAGTTTCAGGTGGGCGACAAAGTCTGGTTGCATTTGCAAAAGGAACGCCTTACTGGAGCCTATCGGAAATTGAGACCACTCCGATATGGTCCTTACACCATTACTAAGGCTATGGGAGACAATGCATTTGAGCTCAGCATTCCCCCATTCCTTGGCCTGCACCCAGTGTTCAATGTGGACCGCCTTCGGCCATACTTTCCACCATTGCTAGACACATCCGACATTGCAGAACAGCTCAAACCCACAAAATTAAATCCAGATTGCATGGAACAAGCTGCAACTGATCGGATCATGGACACACAGATCAAGAACACTCGCCAACAGAATATCCAACTGTATCGAGTTGTCAAAGCAGGCCAACTCCTTCAGCAGGGCAAGTGGCTCACCAGGGAACAAGTTCAGCAAAAGTTTCCTCATCTCATGGAGGAGCTCAACGCAATGGGGACCATTGCTTCCTAAGGGGGGAGGAATGATCCAGGTGGATATTGGTGGCCACCTGCCAAGTCCACCTGGACCCCCACCATTGTCTTTCTCAGCATTTTCAGTTTCCTTAATTGTAGCACAACTTACTATTTTTAGCAGTTTTTCGGGTCCTGAACTTCCGGAGCCGTTTTGAGGCCCTAAACGACGTTTTTTGGGGAATCCTGGGGCAACATGGGTCCATGGAATGGACTGATGTTGCCCGTTCCAACAATGATAGTGCTCGGATAGATCTTTCTAACGAGCTATTGTACGCGTCAAACGGAGATCGTATGCCAAAGTTACGACCCCGGGAAGTTGATGTACCAATTACCCCAAACGGGGCCCACAGTTTGGCGTTTCATCTTCTAGGGTTAGGTTTTGGAATGTTAAGGGTTTTTCATTGTTTCTCAACAATAAATAGGCCTTCGAGCCTCATTGTAACACAGTTCAGAGGCATGTAGCCATCACATCTCTTCTCAGAGATAAGCTACCATCGCCCTAGCTGGTTTATTTCCATTTCTGGTTGTAAGCATATTTCAGTATTTTCCATTAATGAAATGAAGTATTATTTCCGCTGCATCTTTGTGTATATGGTTATCTCTGTAATTTGTTGCGTTCCTGTTTAAATCCGGATCAGTGGTATCAGAGCGGTCTGCTTTTTCTCTGTTTTTCTTTGCATGTCCCCAACAAGGTCGGGATATAAGGAGTTAGGGCTTGAACTGGTTGAACCTTTGCAAGACCAGCCTCGCAAATCCCGACGGCCTCCCATGGCGGATGAGAAGAAAGACGAGGGGGCAGGAGATCCCATCAAAATCTTGCTCGAAGAAGCCCTCGAGCGACAACGGAACGCGATGATGGACAGCTTTGCCCAGATCCTTCAGCGGCTACCCAGAAGCAACGCATCGGCTTCCAGCAGCTACTCTGGAAACGCCACACCCTTTAAGGTACAAGTTAATTTTGAAATCCCCATATTCGAGGGTCAGATAGACGCAAATGCCGTAGATAAATGGTTAAATCTGCTAGAGGGTTATTTTTCTGTTCATGAATTTTCGAGTCGGGAAAAGATTGTTTTTTCTCTTCTCAAAGCAGCCCCCCACGTCAAGGACGGTGGGAAACCTACTGCGAGCAGAAGGATGAAAGTACTGGCTCACTATTTTCAGCCGCACCCACCTGGGATTCGTTCCGGGATGCCATCAAGGAGCAGTACTACCCTGTCGGAAGCTATGAGGATGAATACATAAAGTGGACCACGCTGCGGCAGGGAAGGGACCAAGACGTGCCGGAGTTCACCAATCTTTTCCATACCCTTCGCACAAAGTTGGGTATCAAGGATTCAGAGCAACATTTGATACTCAAATACCGTGGCTGCCTGCACAAGTACATCCAGGAAGAAATACAATTCCTAAACATCTCCTCGCTCGGCGCAGCATACCGATATGCCGTCAAGGTCGAGCAGAAGTTTAAACAAAAGAAGCGAGACTTTGGATCTGCGAATCCAAAGCAGGGGAAAGGTGCCCCTAAACCACAGAACAAAGGACAAAGCCAAGGCGGGACAGCCCAAGACAACCAGCGAAGCTGCAAGCAAAGAACAGCGCCGCGAAGCCGAGAAAGGACACTGGAAAATGGTGCGAGTTCCATAAGAGCTCCACTCACAACACAAGTGAGTGTCGGGCCAAGCAGTCACTGGTGGCTGAGCTAAAGGTTTTAGAATCAGATGCATGTTCCGACTCTGAGTCAGAACCCGATAAGGGGTATGAAAAAGGGAAGCAGATCATTGATGCGGATCCCAGCGCCACTGTTGCTACCGCAAAGATCCAGAAAAATGAACCCGAAGATCCAGAGGAGGAGGAGCGTCTCTTCCACTCCCAGATGTGGGTAAAGGGCTCCCCGATACAGTTCATTGTTGATAGCGGGAGTCAAAAGAACCTCATTTCGGCAGAGGTCGTGAAGCGGTTGGGCTTACCGACCACAGCACATCCACAACCATACACCATTGGGTGGCTTCACCAAGGACGAGATCTTCGCGTGAGCCAGCAGTGTCGCCTTCCATACAACATCAAGCCCTTCACGGATGAGGTATTGTGTGACATTGCTCCCCTTGAAGTTTGTGATGTATTACTAGGACAACCATACTTGTGGAAGCGACATGCTGTGTATGAATCAAGGCCCCGTGTTATTATTATTACATTGGGAAATAAGTTGTTCAGGATACCAGAGGTAGCACCACCTGCCGCCATCTCTTTGATTACTGCAAAACAATGCAGTAAGATCATTTCCAAAACCAGGAAATTTGTTTTCCTGATGATACGCCCTCAAGGAAAGAAGAAGACAGTGGCCGCGGCCTCCAGACGGGGTCCCTCTGCACGACAACTACAGATGGACAAGATTGTGGAGGAGTACGAGGACATCTTCACCTCCCCGGCAGGGGTTCCTCTGCACTGTCAAGTCAAGCACTCCATCGATCTGACCCCAGGTGCGCCGCTACCCAATGGACCAATTTATCGGCGCTCCGTTCTGGAGAACATGAAATCAAGAGGCAGATTCAGGAGCTCCTGCAGAAAGGTCACATCCGTCCGAGTTCATCGCCCTGTGGGAGCCCGATCGTGTTGGTACAGAAGAAGGATGGGACGTGGAGACTCTGTATTGACTATCGGGCGCTGAACAAGATCACTGTCCGTAATAGGTACCCGATCCCGCGGATTGATGACCTCCTAGACCAACTAAAGGGGGTGAAATATTTCAGCAAGATCGATCTGAAGTCAGGATATCACCAGGTACCAATCGAACCCTCTGATGTGTGGAAGACTGCCTTCAAATCCAAGGAGGGCCTCTTCGAATGGTTGGTCATGCCTTTCGGATTGACGAATGCTCCTGCAACCTTTATGAGGCTAATGGATGACATCTTGCGGCCATTCACCAACTCCTTTGTAGTAGTATACTTGGATGACATTCTGATCTTCAGCCAGAGTTGGGAAGAGCACCTCCACCACATCCGACAGGTTCTCCAAACACTGCGGCAACACAAGCTATGTGCCAATTTGGAGAAATGCACTTTTGGCATGACCCAGGTTCAGTATCTGGGATACATCATTGATGAACAGGGGGTGCATGTCGATCCAGCCAAGATCCAAGTCATTCGGGATTGGCCCTCTCCAACCACTCTAACAGAGCTCCGCAGCTTTCTAGGTCTTGCCAACTTCTACCGCAGGTTTGTGTTGGGGTTTTCTCATATTTCTTGGCCCTTGAGTCAAGTCACCAAGGGAGGGGCGAAAGCAAAATTCTTTTGGTCTGAATCTCAACAGAAGGCATTCATGGAGTTGAAGGATCGCCTCTGCACGGCACCAGTGCTCGCGTTACCAGATTTACAACAACCATTTGAGGTCGAGACAGATGCCTCTGACTATGCTATTGGGGCAGTCCTTACTCAACATGGACATCCAGTGGCATATCACAGTGAAACACTTTCAGACACAGTCCGGAAGTACCCCACTTATGATAAAGAGATGTATTCCATTGTACAGGCCTGCCGACAATGGAAGCATTACATTTTGGGGAAGGAAACGGTCATCCACACAGACCACCGACTCCTGCAGTTCATACAGACCCAAGGGAAATTGCAGAATGATCGCCATCAGAAGTGGTCTACATACCTGCAACAGTTCCACTTGAATATCAAGTATAAGAAGGGCAGCACCAATAATGTTGCAGATTGCCTCAGTCGACCACCGATCATGGCGTTAACCACCGTGCTCAACTCTTGTGGGCACGAGACTTCTGATTGGCCACTTCTCTACAAAAGCGACCCAGAATTCGGCCACACATACCAGACACTCTTGGAGGGTCGGCATGTTCCAGATTTTCACCTCCAGGATGCCCTATTATGCCACCTCGGTCACCTTTGTGTTCCTTCAAGCGAGCGTGCCAAGATGATTTGGGAAGCACACTACAGTCGGGCTGCTGGGCATTTCGGGGTCGAGAAAACAGTGGCAGTACTGCAAAATTATTTCTATTGGCCGAATCTTCGACAGGATGTTGGAAAGTACATCAGATCATGTACTGCCTGTGCCATTGCCAAACCGACCATTAAGAAGCACGGCCTCTATACCCCGTTGCCTACCCCTAGTCGACCTTGGGAATCCATCTCCATGGATTACATGTCAGGCCTTCCTTCCACTAAGCATGGAAATGACTGTGTTTTTGTGGTCGTCGACAGGTTCTCGAAGATGGCCATTATGGTGGCCTGCAAGAAGAATATCACAGCAGAAGCCACTGCTAAACTCTTCTTTGAACGAGTGTGGGTGCACTTTGGGATCCCACAGTCTATCATCTCAGATCGGGACAGTCGGTTTCTCAGCACATTTTGGTCCAGTCTCTGGTCAATGCTGGACACCAAACTCACGAAGTCCACAGCCTTCCATCCTCAAACTGATGGCCAGACAGAGGTTGTCAATAGGATGATTGTGCACATTCTGCGCATGTATAACTCAAAGCATCCACGCACATGGGACGAGAGCCTCCCCTATGTTCAGCACAGCTACAACCGAGCTCTTCACAGCTCCACTGGCCATAGCCCTTTTCAGGTGGGTTTGGGATTCCAGCCACTATGCCCCATTGATGTGGCCATGCCACTTGCAGCTACTCACATAAATTCAGCTCATGTCCAGTCCAAAACAGATAAGGCCACCAGCTTCATTGAGCGCATCCAACATATTCGCCAGCAGGTCCATGACATTCTTGAGAAATCAAATGCCAAGTACAAGCAGCGACATGATCAACATCGGGTGCCACACAAGTTTCAGGTGGGCGACAAAGTCTGGTTGCATTTGCAAAAGGAACGCCTTACTGGAGCCTATCGGAAATTGAGACCACTCCGATATGGTCCTTACACCATTACTAAGGCTATGGGAGACAATGCATTTGAGCTCAGCATTCCCCCATTCCTTGGCCTGCACCCAGTGTTCAATGTGGACTGCCTTCGGCCATACTTTCCACCATTGCTAGACACATCCGACATTGCAGAACAGCTCAAACCCACATAATTAAATCCAGATTGCATGGAACAAGCTGCAACTGATCGAATCATGGACACACAGATCAAGAACACTCGCCAACAGAATATCCAACTGTATCGAGTTGTCAAAGCAGGCCAACTCCTTCAGCAGGGCAAGTGGCTCACCAGGGAACAAGTTCAGCAAAAGTTTCCTCATCTCATGGAGGAGCTCAACGCAATGGGGACCATTGCTTCCTAAGGGGGGAGGAATGATCCAGGTGGATATTGGTGGCCACCTGCCAAGTCCACCTGGACCCCCACCATTGTTCTTCTCAGCATTTTCAGTTTCCTTAATTGTAGCACAACTTACTATTTTTAGCAGTTTTTCGGGTCCTGAACTTCCGGAGCCGTTTTGAGGCCCTAAACGACGTTTTTTGGGGAATCCTGGGGCAACATGGGTCCATGAAATGGACTGATGTTGCCCGTTCCAATAATGATAGTGCTCGGATAGATCTTTCTAACGAGCTATTGTATGCGTCAAACGGAGATCGTATGCCAAAGTTACGACCCCGGGAAGTTGATGTACCAACTTACCCCAAACGGGGCCCATAGTTTGGCGTTTCATCTTCTAGGGTTAGGTTTTGGAATGTTAAGGGTTTTTTTCACTGTTTCTCAACAATAAATAGGCCTTCGAGCCTCATTGTAAGACAGTTCAGAGGCATGTAGCCATCACATCTCTTCTCAGAGATAAGCTACCATCGCCCTAGCTAGTATATTTCCATTTCTGGTTGTAAGCATATTTCAGTATTTTCCATTAATGAAATGAAGTATTATTTCCGCTGCATCTTTGTGTATATGGTTATCTCTATAATTTTTTGCGTTCCTGTTTAAATTTGGATCACCCCACCTTTTTTTCCTTCATTTTTTTAGTTTCCTTAATTGTAGCACAATTTACTATTTTTTGTAGTTTTTCAGGTCCTAAACTTCCAAAGCCGTTTTGAGGCCCTAAACGACGTTTTTTTGGAAAATGGGTAAACATGAGTATTTGATTGATGTTTGCAGTCGAAAGTTGTATTCCTTGGATATATCTTTCTAGCGAGGTATGGTGCACGTAAAACAAAGATTGTATTCCAAAGTTAAAACCCTGGGAAGTTGATGTACCAATTTACCCAAACAAGGCCCATAGTTTTGGCGCTTCATCTCCTAGGGTTAGGTTTTTGGATGTTTAGGGTTTCCATTGTTTATCAATAATAAATAGGCCTTCGAGCCTCATTATAACACATTTCATAAGCATGTATCCACCACATCTCTTCTCAGAGATAAGATACCATCGCCTGAGCGAGTTTATTTCCATTATGTTTGTAAGCATATTTCAGTTCTTTGATATTAATGAATTGAAGTGTTATTTCTACTGCATTTTTGTATTTGTGGTTATATCTATATTTTTTTTACATTCATGTTTAAGTTTGGATCACAAATGAAAAATATAAGTCTCATTCGAAGCGTGAATACCTGGATCAGTGCAAGATGAGCTCTTGTGGATAAGAAGGAAGGCTCCAAAATCGAAGCATAGGAAAAAATTTGGAGGGTGGTTGTAGCCGCTACAACACTGGTGACACACTCGTAGATCTCCAGCTCTCTATATGGATCTTAACTCATGCAAAATAGGTCTAACTCTTCTAGAGGTATTGTTCAGTTCATTGATTATCACAGCTTCTCCACATACTAAGCCAAGTCAAATTGATTTGTTTCTATTGGGGATGAGGAGTATATAGATGCAAAAGTAAAAAATATTGTTAGAGTCTTAGTTTTCATCTCTAGTGTTGCTCTGCTGCCAACGGGCCTTGGAAATACCCTGTTGGAGTCACTTTAGGAACACAAGCATTTCTCTGCTAACAGCGAGCCTAGATAGTACCCTGACGGAGTTGCTTGCTTCACCTCTTCGCGTAGGAAGTCTTTCTCTTCTTTCACCCTTTATTTCATTTTTCATTTTTTCTTTTTTATTTGTTTAAAGAACTGTGCACAGGCACTTATTTATTTCATGAGGCAGAAGAGGTATCCCAACTTATTGAGAGAAGGAGAGGTTGTCCCTCCAGAGAAAGATATTCATGTATACCTCTGGCATACTTGTTAAGGTTTTCCTCCCCTCCTTACTCTGCTCAACTTAGTTGACAAGGGTTAACTATAAATAGATGACCAATTAGAGTAGGCGGTACTAGTTAAAAGTGCAAGCATCGTGATTTCACCATGACTCTCTCTGAAAGGAATGTATTTTCCATGAGAGTATCATTGACTAAAATAAATACAATATTCATATAAAGAGAGGGAACAGACAGATAATCAAGCGTTGATAGCAGTACAACTCCCTCTTCAATTTCACCGAGCTTGTCTGAGAAGCCACACACGGTCTCATGAGGAAGCTAACCTATGAATGAAAAGAAAATAAACAAAAACAAAGAATCGAAGTGAAAGAAAAGCAAAGTAAATCAAATCAAAGGAAGAAATACTACTCCTACTCCTAACCTAAATAGAGAATAGGCCAAACTTACATAAAGTGATACTTCCAATGCAGCCATTAACGCATAGGCTAGCCTATGTAGGTGAGAGAATGCATGTCAAGAATGATATAAAATCGTACCAACAAACAAGAAATATAAGTCAATACAAACCAAAACGTTCAAAGTTTGAAAGAAGCTACAGACAAGTAAAAACAAAAAGTGCATGAAAAGCACTTTGTGGATATACCATGGTTTTCAAACACATTGTGAGTTGAAGACATGCATGCACAATGCTTTCTACGTATGACTCCTCCAATGACTGAGTAATATGATCGTGTGATACAGATGGAGGATGTGAAAATTGTAAAATGGATTAATTCTCAATGTGTACAACAGAGTGATGAGGAGCCTGGAAAGATTCAACACATTTATGATCGGAAGTGGAACTGACATCAAAGCTATGAGAACCTAACATAACCATAAGCTTGGGCTGAAGTCCCTAGACAGCTTGGGGAATTTCCAATTCATCAGAAGATGGATCATCGAAGATTGGTGGTTTAGAAAGATAAATAGTGGGAGAATTAGAATCGTGATCAAATGAATCAATGAAACGATTATGAAAGCCACAATCAGAAAGGTTAATATCACAAATAGAGGCATCCTCATGATCTGATGAATCGTAAAGAAGGGATGACGGGGAATGAGAAATTTCACCCTCTATGTTCCTGAAAAAATAAGATGAGAGATTGGGAGGATCAGGTAGAAAAGATTTGTCCTCTCTGCATTCAAATGAAAAACTAGCATTCCACGATTTCTGTGAATTATCGAAAGTAGTAGCATCAAAAACTGAATTTTGACAACATTGAATAAGAATGATAGAATCGTGTAAAATGTCAGGATAACATGGAAGACGTGCAGACAGAAGGAGGTCATCCTTCATTGTAGATTCTTGTTCAAACTCCCACACATACTCATCAAAAATGGTATCGCAGGTTGCTTGTTCAACACCAGCTCCATCCAAAACTTAATCTTCGTGAACATCAAAAGAGAAATCCAAAATAGGTGAACACAACACATGAAAATATGGAGGATCATAAGTATCTACGAATGGAGGATGAGGACAAAGCACTTTATCACAACCATCAGAGTCACAATCCAACCTACGTTGAAATTCTGAGTAAGTGGGGAAAGAGAAGATGGTGGTAGATCAAAATATGAATTCTCACTTTCTCCCACCTTGATCTACGGTACTCGAGTTGTTTGATGAGAAGGGGATGGAGGGTCACTTTGAATAGAAACCTTGTCCATGCAGTTTTAGAATCTCTAACACCAAGGTATGTTGGGATAGGTTCAAAAGATTCTAACTCATGTGGATTTTATGAAATGTGAACAAGATATAGAAATTTGTCTACCAAGAAGGACCAATCAACTTTATCTTCAGGAAATTCAAAGTAGTGCTGGATGAAATGATCATGAAAATTCTAAATGGATTCATCTGGTGCTTTTTGCAATTTTAAAATTTTCTTATTAAGAGATTTACAATCATAGAAATAGAAAGCATGACATGAATCTATGGAAAGATGTTCGAAAGAGTGAATGGAGTCACTAGGCAATGTGTTACACCATTCTCGCACATGCCCTTCGAACATGAGAGTGAACAACCTACAGCTAACATCCTCGCTGTGGATGTTGTTCTTTGTGCAGAAATCAAGAAACTGTGAGGTATGTTCAGATAAGGTTGTTTCACCCTCTCTATTGAATTTCAGATTGGACAAGTCATCAATAATTATCATTGGCACTTTCATATTTCTGTGTCTGGAAAAACATGTTGGGGTTATGATTTGGTGAGAAGTCATTAAATATGTGCAGAAATTCAAAAACACACTTCAAGGTCTTAGATTTTCATCTAGCCCTCCTTCTAGAACCATAAATGTTGATGGTGTTGGACCCGCCAACATTCAGAGGATCTCCCTGATATGAAGTCCCAACTAGACCTCACACCGTTTGGAGTAGGAGTCCCAACAATGGGTGATAATCTTATGCCTTGACTATGGAAATGCATAGAGGGAAGGTATGATAACTTTGGGTGAGAGGAAGTGTGTGACCCTGTAGAGAGTCAAGTGCGATGCATGAAGCTTCCCTTACAAGCCTGTAATAGTACGTAGCTTGAAAGGAATACACGAGTGAAATGACATCACAAGATAAGATACATAATAGTCTACAAGTTAAATTAATGAGTTAATACAAAAACATGCATTCAAAAATATTCATACAAATGCAAACGAAATAGTTCATAAGCATAAGTGTAAGTTAAATAACATACATTGCAAATACAACAAGAATAATCCTACTATATTCAAAACATATGCATGAAAGTGTGTTGCCTCTGATTTTATTATTATAAGTGAAATTTACATTCATACATACACCATTGATGACCACTAGCCCCAATACTAGAACATTAAAGTCAAGAAAACCTGCTTCTCCAAAGAAGTATACTCACTCTACGTTATGGAGAAGCTAAGGCTCTTCACAATACTCCCAATCTCTTTCTAATTCTAAGCCCAGCCAAAAGCTTGGCTCCCAAAAACCCTTTACATGAGTTATGAGGTTCTATTTATAACAAGAGGGGGTGACTCTTCAACTCCCCTTTGTGACCTTTGGACTATCCTCACGACTCTTCAACTTCTTTACAAATTGACACATTACATTACATGATGACTCTTCATATTCCAATAAAAACACTTGGAATTTCACTTACAACATAATTACAAATAATATTACATTCTACACAAGTACCCATATAGGACAAAATAGGGTAGAGACAACTTGACAGCGTAATAAGACAAGACACTATGATGCTTGAGTTTGGGAACACTCTAGCTCGGACACTTCCACTTGATGCTCCTGAGTCACTTATCGATGCCAAGGATGGTGTCAGGATGGAAGTAGACTCTAACCTCCATAGCATCTAGGTACAATAATTTGGAATGAATATTAACTTCTTTCTCAAGTAGGAGAAACATGATTCTGATCTGAATGGGACCAACGATGTAGTTATGCATGTTTTGTCTATTCATCTCTAAATCCTCCTTGGTGGTAACCTATCTCAACTACTCTGAGTACTCTTCAATCTCCTTCCTGACTTGGTGTTTTCCTTTAGCTTTAGTGAGTGAACTGACTGATGGGATTTTGTGGGTTCTCACCATGAAGTCTGAATCGTTGTACAACCATACATATGAGGCTTGAATGTTTCCAATGAACGAGGCGAGTTGCTTGTTGTTCTGAATCAACATTAAAACTCTTGCTTTATCCAACTCTTCTTGCGGCTTCATCTTCTTTACCAAATTAAGCAGTGCCCATTTGTATCTCAATGTCCATTCTTGCATGGTGGTGATGGAAGTTTGCACATTCCTAAGAGTTTTGACAAATTCCATGCTTTGCTGCTACAAGTGATGCAAGTGGACAACTACCTTATGTATGGTCATGAGCTCCTCATAGAGGTCCCGCATGGTCTCTTTAAGTGTTGATACCTCACCAAGTATTGCTGCTCTCATTTCCCCCAAGTAAACCTGTGCAAGAGCTGCATTCTGCGCTGCTCCATGGAGTTGTTCTATCTCTTGCCGGGAAACCTGTATATTCTGTATCAATTACTTACTCTCGACCATCAAATAGTGAGTGCTTTATCTCGTCTCACCCACGAAGGCCAAGTTGGCTTCGGCAATGCAATTTGGATTCCTGCTGGTGTCTGCCACTATCATCCTTTCTCTAATGAATGTAGGTAATGCATGACCATCTGGAAAATGCTCTCTTTGTTCTTATACAATCGTCTTCTAAAGTTCATCATATGACATATTGTACACATCCATTACCAAACCATCATCAAGAGGAATTGTGTCCCCTTCCTTGCTCGAGGCTAACTCTGCAGCTAGAGGTGGTGGAGACTGAACAATGACCTATGGTGCATTGGGCATCAGGTCAACATCTTCATCCTGTAGTTTTGGTTCCAAATCCATGTCTGCAACTTCAATCAAGTCTTCAATCTGCTAAGCAAGCTCCCGATCTTGCATCTGTTCGCTCTCCCCTCTGTTGCTGATTGGTTTTGTCCATGCTCTTTAACTTGAATCGGTGTTGTTTCTCCCGACATTGCACCTTGCCTTTATTCTTCTTCCTGCTTCTGCTTCTCCTCCCATTTTTTCCTCCTTTGTTCCCATTCTTCCCTCAGTTCTTGTTATTTTTTCTCTGCCCTCAATTCTGGTTCCTGCAAACTCTGCTTTTCTCTCTTCCTCCGCTTTGCTCTTTGTATCCTCTACTTCCTTTTTATTCTGCAACCAAAGCTTCCTGTATGAACATTGGATTCGCTTTCATCTTGTAGATTTGTTCCCCCTCTATACTATTTGCAACCTTTCTTTTTCCCTTATCTTGTACCATGTTTCTCCCTTCTACTACTACTGCTGGAATTGCTGCCATGTTAGTGTTGACTCCTTTTCTATAAATAATTGATTGTCTGAATATATTGGAAAGTTAATTGGTGCTTTCTCAACTGCTTCCCCGATACTACTTTCAGTGGTCTCCCTTGAATCATATCTCTTTGGTGCCATGGTAACAATGACTGCTGAAGAGAAGTACTTCACAAGTGTGGTACCTATGGGACAAAATGGAAATTCATGGCAAGCAAACATTAGCTTCAGCAAATCGACTTTCAAGGCATGATTAAGCAACAAATCAGACATCTGATGGGAATGATTATGCAATTTTCATTTGTAGAAGGGAATGGTTTCCTGTGGGATAGTTTGCATTCTCAACAGCCAGGGATGAAGCTTGTGGCTTAAGACTACGTAATGTGCAGTCCCAGCCTAGGCAAAGACTGGGAGAGACTGCGCATTACATAGTCTCAGTGGCCAAGTTGACAGGCTTATCCCTAGAATTGCATAGTTTTTAGTTGGATCCAACCTGTACTATGCACTGTGCAAGTCCAGAGGCCAAGCTTTTGGCCTGAGCCTTAGGATTATGCAATGCCCAGCTAGGCAAGGCAAAACTCGGCCAACGGTAGTACAAATATACCCGATGGAAGTGTGAAAAATGAGCAGAAGTGAATAATGATGTGAGATTGAGTGAAAAACTGACTAAGTGTGAATCAATCAATGTGGATCAAGTGCAGAAACTTATCAAACAAAAGGAAAATCAAGTATGTGAGGAGAGTCACCGTAACAACGACCACTAGTACAAAAACAAGAAAACCAATGCGACGCTTGTGAAAGGCAAGTGATAACTTGAAACAACGCTTCTACAAGCTAAAATAAGTTGAAATGCCAACAACCATGAAGAGAAATAAGCAAGACAACACTCACACAAGCGAAATGACAAAAAGCGACAGAAAAAGTGGCAAAAGATGATAAAAGAAAAAATCACCTGGAAAAGCGATGATGACCCCGCCGAAGGTTCCCTGATCTCTTAAGGAATGCTAGAGTTTTAGGATCAAATGCACAAATGAGCTCTAGAGGCGTTGGTTAACTATATTTGAGCAAATGAGGTTTTATGACACACATGCCTAAAATTAAGGAAAATGTGACACTTGGCAGAAACTTCTAAAAATAGCAACATGTCCTCCTTTGGGATACTAAAAATAGATCCCTATTTTTAATGGATTTTTTTCCTTTATTTTATTTCTTTTCCAGGGAAACTTTCCACACACGCTACCAGAAAGTTTGTGCAGCGATGGGAATTGTGCATCTTTCGGGCTCAGTGCATTGTGCAGTTTCTGAGGTTAGTGAGGGATTGCACATTTTCTAGGATTAGTGTTGGGCTTCCTTCCATGACTGTGTAGTTTCTAAGCTCAAAACTAACTTCCAGTCAAGACTACGCAATTCCTATCATCAAGGTTGCTTGCCCTCAAGGATTGAGCAGTTTCTGGAGGCAAGCCCAGAACTGTTGTGAGACTAAGTTGGGAGATCAACTTGTGACTTAGAAAGATAAGCTAAGTGTGAAAATAGGCAAGCACAAGCACAAATTAAATGATAAGTCTTAGTCGAAGCATGAATACCTGGATCAGTACAATATTAGCTCCTTTAGATAAGAAGGAATGCTCCAAAATCAAAGCATAGGAAAACTTTTGGAGTGTGATTGTAGCCACTACAACAGGATCTAGGGAAGCATCCCTTATTTGTTGAAGATGTGGGAATGTTCTTCTCATGAGGTTCAACAGCTTGGGAAGATGTTCAGTAATTGACTTTGGGAGATTCGTGATTTCGGAGTTTGAGAGTGGGACTCAAGAATATAGTTTGCTGACTACACCTTTACAAGGGTTATGAGACAACTTGATGGAGTTTGTTCTATGCGATTTTAAATATGTTTAAAGACGTTAATGAATACTTTTCATACATGAAGATCAAATACTAGTACTCGTTAAGGGACGAACTTGGCGATTTAACTCTGTTTGAAACAATGATAATACTTAGAGGGGGGGTGAATCAATATTAAGGCTAATTTTATTTTTTTATGCCAATTTACTTTTCTGATTCAAACTTGGAAAAAATCCATATAATGAGCAGCAATATGAAATCAACATACAAGCATATATACCATGAGCATCATACACATGAGACACAAGGTTTTTCATGTGGAAACCCTTTCGAGAAAAAACCACCAAGCTTGTTATTGTTATTGATGTAAAATAAGAGAACCTACTCTATTACATCAATCTATTTTGTGAGAACCCACTCATTGGAAGCACCAACTCCCTTTGATTGTTTGCTAGTACCGACTGGTAGGAAGCACCAACTCCCTTTGATTATTTGCTAGCATTGACTGGTAGGAAGCACCAACTCCCTTTGATTGTTTGTTAGCACCGACTGGCAGGAAGCACCAACTTTCTCTTGTTATAGACACCTTCCAGCTTACCAAAAGCACCATGTGAGGCACTGACCTCAAGGATTTTTTGCAAGAACCAACTTGCAGCTCCTTGGATTTACGCAACCACCAACTTGCAGGAGGCACCAACACCAAAGCCTTCTCAAGCACCCATTAGAGATGGAAGCACCAACTTCTTGTATGCAAGAACCGACCCACACTCAAATAAGAACCAGATTTTCTCTGTAATTTGGCAGTCACTTTGCTTGATAACAGCTTTGATTTTTGCTCACTTTGCTCACTCTGTAACACTCTACAACAACCCACTCATCTGCTCAACAACAGTCACTCATCACCATCCATGCAGCTCTATGTTCTCTACTCTTCATTGGCATGCACTCAACTCTCACCATGTTTCTCTCCATAGCACACACACACTATGCTCTGCCTCCTTTCTCTGCGCACAGGCACTTTAGGTCTTTCTCAAAGCACAGGCAACCTCACCCTTTCTCACACAACACCAGAAACTACGACCTTGCTCACACAATGCACACACCTTTGGCCTTTCTCACAATGTACAGGCACTTCAATATTACACATAGCGCACAGGAAACTTTTGCTTTACTTACACAATGCACATGCAACTGTTGGCCTTACAGACAGAGCACAACTCTTGGGGTCTCTTACCTCTACTTAGACACTCTCAGCCTCTCTCTGCAAAACAAGATCTCACTAAGCCTTACATAGAAATTCACACTCTCACAAAGCTTTTTTCACTTAGTTGTCATTCCACTATGCTTCCTTCCCCCACATTTCTCAACTGAGCTTCTGGGTTTTTCTCCTTTACTGCCCCCCGACTGATGTTGCCGCACTTTTTGTTTTCTCATTGTGCACTGTACCTTGGCATGGATCTTCCATGTTTTTTTTGTGTCTTTCTTGGTGTCTCCCTCTGTATTAACCATGAGAATGGGAAATTGACTATTTTCTCCATGCTAAGAATTAATTCTCAATCTACTTGCACACTCCAACCAGACATAGTCCTCTCTGTCTACAACTCTCCCATCATTGGGGCTCTCCATGCTGTGAATTTAATCTTAGTCCACTTGCACACTCCACTGAGACTCCCCGTGCCTATTCATGGCTCACAGAGCTTGACTATACTTCCGCATGGCTTCTTAGTTTTTTATTTATTTCTATAATACATGCGTGGGATATCAGAGATGGATTTCTTTCAACATCGAGACAAGCCCATAGTTCTTTGACAATCACCATTACTTCTAGTGAGCAACTCCTCTGCACTAATTTACTCTTCAGCTGCTGACACATACGCCTTTAACTCTCTGTGTTACATTATTAGATCTTTTACACCATAATGCTATATCGAAGCTTTGCCTTATCAAAACTATATTCATAAAAGACATTACGAAAACAAGGAGTTATGATGTCCTTAGCCCTTTTTGTTTAGTCCCCTTTCTATTTTCCTCCATGGGACTAGATGTGGTGATCGAAGGCTTAGGCTTAATTCCCTAAGTCCTTTAGCATTTTGTCGGCGGCCTTTTTTCCTTTGTTAAGAGCTTAGAGCCCTTGTTTCTATAAGTTCTTTGACCAAGTGCCAACACATCGGAGCCCCTTCCATCATAACTTTATCAAGTGTTACAAAGTGTCGACATTCTCAATCCTTCGATCTTCGACTTCTGATATGATGTCATCACTGCCACGTGGAACTTATTGAGTGGTGACAGGTGTCACTTGGATGTGGCCCATTAGGCCCCCACCAAATGCTAAAATTTCCTGCCGCATGTCCTTCCATACCGCCACCTCATGCTAACATCAACTACCACTTGTGCCTTATCAGAGCCAATCATATGTTGCCATGTGTCCTTATCAAAGCCAATCGCATGCTGCCATGTGTCCTTATCGAAGCCAATCATATGCCAACATGTGTCTTGCTAGAGGAGAGAGAAAAGGACTCAACCACCTTTGTTATGTGATGAATTCGTTCGTTGTTTCTCTTTTGGCATTCCCGGTGGCTTTTAATGCTATCGTCATTTTAACCATATCACAACTTTTTAAAGGGTTCACACTAGGAAAGTTCTAATATTTTGATATGTCAATCTCCAACATTCTAATGCGTCGATCCGCTAATCTCTGATGTATCTAGACCTCCGATTGCCGATACACCAAACTGCGATGTTGTGATGTGCCAGTATGCCCTACCTCCGATATGCAATCACTGATATGGCTGATCTTCGAGGTTGTGATTGCCAGTATGCCTAATATGCTAACCTTCGATATGCGATCATCGATATCATGATACTATGATATGTGATCACCGATATCTCTGACCTTTGATATGGCTAGCCTCCGATCTACGATCTCCGATAAATCGTATCTTCGATATTCCTTCCTAAGGCTTCAATCCTTGAACTTCAATAGACCATACCTTTTGATCCAGGAGTCCATTGTTAGACTTCCACATATCGTTGGAAATCTTGTTCAAAGAACTATCTAGTGGGAAGGGTTCGATGTAGGCTTTGAGTCCACCTAATAACTCTAAGATGTCTCTAAACTCTCTACCACTCTTCTGCTCCTTTACTCTCTGGACAACTAAACTCACAACCACCAAGGTGATCCTTTGCATGAAGCCTACAACTACAATGGACTTCCATCTAGTCCATCATAGTAATTCATCATTTTATGGGTTTTCCACTATGCCTGCTACTATGATGATTCTCTACTTAAAGGTTGCAGCTATCATAGGAATCCTTCTGAGCCATGAACAACTATGGGATTCCTCCTAGGCCATCACTGCCAACATCTGCTATGACAAACATCCAAGCTAGTATGGTTGACATCAATGCCAAAACTCCTGCCAACAATTAAGCAATGCTGACTGCCCAACACATCTCCCCACCATGACTGTTGACATCAATGCCAAAACGCTTACAGATGCCTTCAATAGGCCACTGGCCATCAAGACAATGCCAACTATCCAACAATATCCCCCTTTGGGATTGATGGCAACACTACATCGTTCACTTCATGCAATGGCCAAACCTCATCTCACTGCATGAGACACCAATGGCTTGATTTATTCTGCATAAGTCATCACAACTTCTCCACAATTATCTCCCCCTTTGACATCAATGGAAATCGGCTACAAACTTCCTTTATCTCCCCATGCAATCACTTGGTTGTGAAGACTAAAGTCTAGCTGTTGAGATGTTTATTTTGCCTTGCGAACATCTATTCCAGGACTGTCACTGTTGCTACTCCATAAACTGGCATATGTGATATTCTCCCCCTGAACATATATCGCCTCTTCTTTTTCCTTCTAGTTTTGGACACTTTATGGCTGCTTGCTGATCACTCTCTCCACTAATGCATCTTTTGTATCAATTAAAGATTGATACCAATTAAACTCCTCATGGTATTGTTGCTACTGCAAATACCAATGAATGATGATTTATTTCTTCTTCGACTTCATTGTTGTTGCTGCTTCTGAGACTGTGCTCGCATTATTTGAGCATATCCACTTGTCCCCTTGAGATCATTCCCATACAATATGGACTGCTTCTTATACCAATCGCACCAAAGGAAATGATACAAGTGGAACAATGTACTAGGTAAACTCTAATATTTCTTTTCTCAAAAATAGATTGCCATTTGCACACAAGGTTATTCAACATGATCCCAACACAACCAATTGACATAGCTATACCAATTAAGGGTTAAGGGACATGAAAAATCTTACACAAATTGTGTTTCATGAACACAAGACGGTTATGCATAATCAAACTCACAATTTAAATGAAATAAGGGTATTTCAACAAAGATGCAAACCTTTTGTTTGCTTAGCAATCTTCCTTTTCGATGCTGCCCATTGTTTCCTTCTACTGCTTATCATAGAAACTCTCCCTGAGCCAATGCTTGTTGATCTCCTACAAAATATTTCTTGCCTTTGCGTGGGGACTGATCTTGTGGACCTGACTTGATTGTGATCTTCGTGTCATTCCACACTTCCATTGCAGCTCATATTCTTCCCACAATATAAGATATTGTTGTGTACTTTTCATGATGGTTGTACTCCTCCTTTTCAATGCTGATACATTCAAAATAAATCAATTCATTCATGTAATCAACAAGAAAACACAACCATACCTTCATCAATTAGATGCACCTTTCTGTTTGTTATTCTTGGCTTCCTGCATCTGACTTATTTGGCCTCCCTTGAGGCCCTTCTCTTCCTTCATTGAAGAGAAATAGAGGATCTACTCCCTCTGAGTAGATCATCCCCTTCTTCCTCCAGACCTTTAAAGGTCGAGTCCTGACAGAAGAATTTCTCTCTATCTTCTTCTCTTCCCCTATTTGGGATTCTTCTTAGCTGCATATGGGTAGAGGAACATTCTCTTTTACCTCCTCTTTTTTCACCCAAATCCACTTGGAGCCTTTCTGCCTTACAGAGGGGTCTGCTACAAGAGTAGGAGGATCATTCTTTTGATTTCTTCCTCCTCTATTCATCTTGCCCTTTTGACATAGAGAACTGAAGACAAGTCTGTATTTTTCAACTCCATTGTTTGTTCTTGTCTTCAAAACCCGAGCTGCTAAATTTGCATGCATATGCTGAGAGTCGCTCAATTTCTTCTCATTTCAACACCCAACTCTCTTGTGCCCGAGATTTCCATAGTTACAACATTTAACATGGCTTAAGACTGTGGTAGAGGAGTTACTCTTTTTGACAACTCTTTTGTCAAAAATCCTATCGTGGCCAGCATGCCTTCTCCTAGCCTTTTTGTGCATTCTTGGGTTGCTGCTACCCAAAACATCTTGTTTTCTTGCATTCCATCTACAGTCTATGGCTTTATGCCCAAAATTACTGCAAGAAAAACAATATCCATGAAAAGGCTTTTGATGACAAAGGTTGTCCTTAAGTAGGAAAGGACATTTGTTGGCTATTCACGTTCCTTCCATGACAGTTTGTATTACTACCTTGAACTTTTTCTTTCAGATGCCCAACTCTCTTTTGATATACTACCAGCTACTACTTCTTAGCCTTCTACTGCTACCTTTTCTTCTCTTGTCGCTGCTACTTTCCATGTTTGTCATTGTTTGAACCTTGGACTCCCTTTACATGGGAATTCGGCCCTTTAGCATTCACAATCTTGGAGCTTGGTTTTTCCTTGAAACCCAAACTAAGCTTGATGAGTGGGGATCTTCTCTTATCAGGACTCTCATCCAAGGTCTTTGTGCTCCCCTCAAGCTTCTGATATTGAGATAATTATTTATTTGACTTTTATAACTCATGTCTCAATGAAACTGCTTCATTTCGTAGTCTCTCACAGTAATCTTCCTTCTCATTCAGCTGATTGGTTAACATCCCAGTCAATCTACTAGCCTCTTCTTGTTGAGCATTCAGTTCAACTATTTTTTTGCTCAACTTCTCATTCTCAAGATCATAGATTTTTAGTTTCTCTTCTCTCTTGAGATTTTCCTCTAATAGTTCCTTGATCTCTTTTAGAGTCAATATCAACTTTTTTCTAAAAATGATCCTTTCCTCTAGATATTTTTCTTCACTATCAAAAGTGCTAGCTAAGTTACCACAGAGATCTAAAGCCATCTTTGTGTCCATGGAGTCTTCCACAAGTCTAAGGGATATCCCTTCTTTATCACTAACTATGGTATTCTTGTTCTCCCCTATGAATGAAGACAACAAGAATATCTCTTCTTCCTCTGAGGATTCCTCATTTTCTATTGCTACTAAAATAGGTCTATCTTAATTACAACTACTAGATGCATGGTTATTTCTATCTTCAAGTGATTCACATGAACATCTAGATAATGAATGACTTATTTATTTACATTCATCATAAGGCAATAACTTACCTTATGAGTAACATGGTCTCTCTTCTGAGACTTATTCTTCATCAACAAGAGTGTGATGAGCAACAACTTCTCCATGTTCTAGTTCATTGCTAGAGCAACAGGGCTCCTTAGCCTCTTCTTGAGCCACATGGCTATCTCCACCATGCAGACATTGCAGTCTATCCAGTACTTCCGTTGTTGACTCACAATGCCTCACTTTATCAGCATCTAGCTTAGACAACCCTTTCATGATGACCTCCTTGGCTTTTTCATTTTGTTCATTCTTTTCTCCATTCAACACGGAGTGCCACATATCAATATCCAAGGCTATTAAATAGTCCACCATTCTAACCTCCCAGACTTCATAGTCGAGCTCATGGTCTGATCCATTTAAAAATGGAACTCCTTCTACTATTAGCCAAGCTAGATTAGCCATTGTTTCCCTTTGATCTACCTTCTAGCGATTAATCTATTCCTGAGGGAATGTGGCTCTCACACCACTTTTTGGAAACAATGATAATACTAAGAGGGGGGGTGAATAAGTATTAAGGCTAATCTTAAATTTTTATGCCAATTTACTTTTTTGATTCAAAGACAACCATCCGTATAATGAGCAGCAATATGAAATCAACATACAAGCATATACACCATGAGCATTATACACATGAGGCATAAGGTTTTTCACGTGGAAACCCTTTTGGGAAAAAACCATCAAGCTTGTTGCTGTTATTGATGTAATATAAGAGAACCTACTCTATTACATCAATCTATTTTGTGAGCACCCACTCACAGGAAGCACCAAATCCCTTTGATTGTTTGTTAGCACTGACTAGCAGGAAGCACCAACTCCCTCTTGTTGTAGACACTTGTCTAGCTTACCAGAAGCATGATGTGAGGCACCAACCTCACAGATTTTTTGCAAGAACCAACTTGCAACTCCTTGGATTTATGCAAGCACTAGCTTGCAGGAGGCACCAACCCCCAAGCCTTCTCAAGCACCTACTAGAGATGGAAGCACCAAATTTCTATATGTAGGCACCGACCCACACTCAAATAAGAACCGGATCTTCTTTGTAATTTGGCAGCCACTTTGCCTAATAGCAACTTTGATTCCTGTTCACTTTGCTCACTTTGCAGCACTCGGCAGCAACCCACTGATCTTCTCAACAACAATCACTCATCACCATCCATGAAACTCTTTGTTCTTTACTCTTCATTGGCATGCAATCAACTCTCAATCTCTTTCTCTCCACAACACACACACTCTGCTCTCGACCTTGTTTCTCTATGCATAGGCACTTTAGGCCTTTCTCACAACGCAGGCACACTCGCCCTTTCTCACACAGCACTGGAAACTATGGCCTTGCTCAAACAACGCACACACCTTTAACCTTTCTCACAGCGCACATGAACTTTAGCCTTACACACAACACACATGAAACTTCTACTTTTCTTACACAGTGCACATGGAACTTTCGGCCTTACACACAGAGCACAAATCTTGGGGTCTCTTACCTCTTCTTAGGCACTCTTCACCTCTTTCTGCAGAATAGGCTCTTACTTAGCCTTACACAGTAGCGCACATTCTCACAAAGCTTTTTCCACCTAGCTCTTTGGCCACTATGTTGTTTCCCCCCACATTGGTCATCTAAGCTCCTGGGTTTTGTTCCTCTGTTGACCCCGATCGATGCTGCCATACTTTCCTATGTTCTTATTATTCACTTGTTGTAGCGGCTAGAACCACCCTCCAAAATTCTTCCTTCGCTTCGTTTTGGACCCTCCCTACCAACCTCTCACAACGCCTTGTCTTGATTTGTCAAGTACACAAGCTTCAATGTTTTTCCTGCACAAAGGTAGCTTGTCGATCACAACTTGATGCATTCCCCTCATAGGTTGTTCATATGGGCTTGGTTCAGCTGTAGGTTGAGCAGGTCCCCCAAGAAATTGTGCAATTCTAGAGGGAAACCAGCTTTCCCTCCAAAAATTGCACAATCTTGTCTGGAAGCCTGTTGGGCTCCAGAATTGCGCAATTCTGCCAGCCAACCCTTAGAGTGAAAATTGCGTAATTTTCCCCAGCAGGGCTACTCAGCCCAGAATTTTCACAAATCTAGGCAGCAGTCAACTACTCTGCCCATAAATTGTGCAAATCTCCTGGGCAGCCAACCCAGCTCCCAGCCAAAAATGTGCATTTCCTTCCAGCAGTTGAGTAGCTTCATGCATGAGCAGTTGGGTTGACCAGTTCCACCTGGGACCAAGGAAACTTGACTTGCATGCATGGCTTACATTTTATAGAAATAGAAAAAGGAAACATGCAAAAGGCATCCCATGATTCAGGGATCTATTTTTAGCAATTGGAGGTTACATGCAAAGTTGTTTTAGAAACTTTCCTCCAAGTGCCGCTTTTTCCTAGATTTGTGGCATGCACGTCCTGAGCTCAAAAATTATTTATTCGACGATCAGAGCTCATTCTTTCACATCGATTTCGGATCTTTAACATCCCACAGCACATCCAAGACTCTTCGCCACATCCAGCTAAGCTATTCACAGGTAAGTGGCCTCAACTTGTCTTTTTCAGCATTTCTGCCGCTTTTTGTGTTTTCGCTTGTGTGAGTGTTGTTTGCTTGATTTCTTTGAACACTTGCTATCGTTTATATGCATACTATCTTGTCCTAGCACTATTTCAGTTTTCGTTTCTATCTCACTATTGTCGCATGCATGAAACTGTTTTGCACGAACGGTCACCGATTCGGCGACTCGCTTCACCCACATGCATGTTGATCCATTTACTGAATCTTTCATTCATGTTTGCATGCATTGTCAATCACTTCTTCTTTCACTTAGTGTCATCATGCATTCACTTTCATATTTTCTTTCAGTTGCTCGTCGGCGAGTCTGGCCAACCCTGGCCTGGACTCTACCTTCACCAAGACAACATTGTGCAATCTGGGGAAGGAAGACTCTGCCTTCCTCTCCAGAACTGAGCATTTTTTCCCAGGCACTATCCTGCAGGACTACTTTATGTTTTTTGAGGGACATTTACTGCTGGCCTAGAAAATTACGCAATGCAGTCCCGAGCCTATAGTAACTACCAGCTAGAATTGCACATTGCGCAATCCCAGCAGCCAGCAGCCAGTCTGGATTGCGCATTGCACAAATCCAACAGTCAGTCTAGTCTCCCAGAGAGCACAGAATGCCTTTTGCGTAGTTTTGGCAGGCAGTCACCTAGCTTCCTAGAAGATATTGCACAATCTTGCCTATCATTTCCCCGGTATGTGCTATGTCATTCCCAGAATTTTCTTTGGTTTTTGCTGACAGATTTCCTGCCATGCATGTTGCATGTCTCCAAATATTTCAGGTGTTCATCTGCCTCTTAGAAGTACAAGATCAATGGCCTCCAAGAGAGTAGGATCAAAAGACACTGATAGAACTGCAACTGGAGTAGCAGTTGAACAGGTGTCCACATGTCTACCGATCTATCAAGATACAAATCTGTTTCTAGACAAGGACATCAAGCTGAAATGGGAAAAGGTCAATGAAGCATTTGCAGGCACTTTTTAGGAAGACCTCGAAGACTGTCAGGTGTATGTGAACATTTACAAGTCTGGCTTGTACCGGATTGCATATTGAAAATGGCAACAAGAAATGCTAAAAATAGAAGTGCTAAAAATAGCACTACTAAAAATAGAAGTGCCAGTGCTGGATTAAGCAACAGGGAATGAAAAATAGAAGTGCTAAAAATAGCATTCTATTTTTAGCAGTTCAGGATGGATTCCTATTTTTAGTTAGTCCCTGGACTAAAATAGGAAGTAAAATTCAAATTTGATATTAACATCAGTTTGTAAATTGATTAATTAATTCATCTTGAGTTAATTAGTTAAGGAAAAACAAACTTGAAGTCTATGTGAGGACATGCAACAGTGTATCTAATAATTGAGGAATTTATCCATCAGTTAAAGAGATAAGGATGAGTTCTAATTTGAGTAGTAATTAGTTGGCTCAGTTAACTGAGTCAAGTCCAGTTATAATTGATTTAAACAGTTTTTTTAAATTAAGTAAGTTCAGTTAGTTAATCCATGCTTGCATATAGCTGTTGCACTTCAGATAACTAAAGATTCTCTCATGAATAACTCATGCATGTCAATTCAGACAAAGACCCAGTTGAGATCAAAGAAGGGACAATGTACTATCAGTTGGATGGATTTTTCCTATAAAGGAAACTCATCCATGTAGAAAGATTTATCTCCTTCAGGATTGCGTAGTTGGATCATGGGTTGGTGAGTGTGTGAAGAGGCCAATTCACACAAGTGGTTTCACTGGACCCCAATCAGAATTACGCAAAGAAATAGGAGGCTTGGAGGGTAGACCAGAGGTTAGATAGAGGCCTTTGACTGTCTATGAGTAGCAGAGGTATTGCAGAGAGAGCAGGATAGTTTTTGAGCTGATTCTTTTTGTAATACTGGCTATATTTCCACTTGTATGATAATACAAAGTTGGGGTTTTAGGCTGAGTCTTTCCCTGGGTTATATCTCTGTGTTATGTGTGATTGATTTCTCCATATCAGTTATATGTGTTCTTACTGATGTTGCTCATGTTCGATTAAGCTTCCGCTAAATTGGTTGTAGAAATAGATCAAGTATTTTGTTTTAGTATATTGCATTATTAGGTGATCTATAGGTGGAAAATTTCTACAACATGCAGATACCCCGCGTTCCCATGTGCAGACATGATACACAGGATCGTCTCTCACATTGATCTCGAGACAATGACCTTGAGCAGTGTCAATGGGATGAAGCTTGCAACCTTCTGGGCACGAGATTATGATGAGATGTATCAAATGTCAGAGCCCGCGACTATCATGAAGACTCCCTTTAGCTTATCCAACAGCAGTGCTAACTCCAGAGACATTCTGAAGAACTGGGTAAAGGAGCCGGCTTGATTCAGGTTGACACCCAACCAGATCTACAAGACAAAGATACTACGGAATGCATATTAATACTTGGACATATTTTCATGTCGACTGTATGGCTAAGAAAGCACAGAAACCTTCCCACAAAGTTGGGTGGTCGCGTTGTACCAACTAGCGAGAGAAGGAAAACCATGTAACTAGTCTGGCATGTTGGCTCATCAACCAAAGGAATAAGTAATGAAGGCTCCACAGTCACCCAAAAGTATGCATGCAGAGATTTACATGTCTGCCTACATCTTAGATGCAATTTGTGCCCGACAGGAGTTCCCAGGTTTGGAGTGGGCATGGTCATCGACGAAGACTACTATGAACACATATTTCAAGTTGTTGTCTGAATGCAGCTTCAAAGGAGTAGTCACATGGTTGTCCAACCATTTTGTCACCCCAATTTACAAGATGATATTCGAACAAGATCCACCCTGCATGTTAAAGGAAGCAATGGAGGCACTGATAGACATTGTTGATTGGTATGCCTCATCGTCCGACACCTTCATCCGAATGTTTAGTGTGAGGAAGCCTTTGCATGTTCTATCGAATTTTTCCTTGGACATACTCGTCATGCAGGAAGTAGCATATCACATCTCGGCAAGATTGAAAACTAGACTACATTGAAAGAAGAAGGCACCTTGGCCCACTCTTCCATTGTGGATTGGGTTATGTGAGATCCAGAGTATCAAGAAAGTAGATTTCGAAGTAGAACAGATGAAGAAGTTTCCATTCAACCTCTAAAGTTACAATCTGTATGACTCGCATTGCATTGTGAAGGATCACTGCACGAGAGTACAATTCAACTAGATCAATGAGGCATTTCATTAGGCTGAGGAGGACCCATGGAGATATTGCCATAGTTTCTCTAGAACTAATGAACAAGTCAGCTTCGTTGTGGAGTGGCTAGTGAAGCAATGTGAAGCAGCATCTAGGAGAGCACTAGCACTAGCACCAACAGTAGCAGCAGAAGGCAGGACACCTACATGCAACGAATGCAAGAGGAAGGTTTTTTACAACACAGAGGAGGAATAAAGTTGCGAGCTCAAGCAAGTATACTTGTGATGAAAGAAACTTTGGAGACTGAGGCTATGAGGTGACTCCATGACATGAAGATCGTATGAAGGCAAAGAGAGAAATAGAGAAGGAGTTGCATGTGCTGAAGAAGCAACTCAAGGAAGAACAAGAGTTGCGAAAACAGGGGAGGGAAGTGCAACAACAACAGGTACAACAGGGGGTGCAACATGTGAAAAGAGATGAAACATCTCCCGTACAGGTAGTGGATTCATCATAACATCAGGGATCAGGAAGACAGGGTGAACCATCTCAAGAGCAAGACTTTGCTCATGAGATAGAACAAGCACTCCAACAGTTGAATGTGGACATGGAGTAGCAAGAGTTGGAACAGTACAACGACCTCATGCCTCACAACCAAGAGGTTGACTTACTAGCTTCACGACATCCAAATGATGAGAAAGTCTCAAGTGACCAAGGAGGCACTGAGATCCTTGGTGATCAGCCGGAAGGAGATATGCACAAAATCTCATTCAATGAATCTCAACATAGAGTTGTGCAGTCTCGTAGAGTGTCAACTCCAGAGGATCATACATCCCCTGCGCAAGTTGAGGAATGAGTTATCGTGACTGATGTGTGCAAATGTCCAACAGCCTTGGCCGATGCAACCAGAGTGTATTCCGAAGCCACTAGTTCAAGTGTTCACTTTCTGATCGCTGAGAATGAGCGAATGGCGAAGGAACTATAGACAACCAAGCAAGGAGGAGAGTTGGTGATAGCGTCTGACTGAGTTGAATTGAAGAAGGCAATACTAGATGAAGTATTATCCCTTGAAATAGTTATGTGAGCATTGTACTCTATGTTTGGTATCATGCATAAGGCAATTGTCCATCTCAATGGATGGCAATAGTGATGTGCTAGAAGAGCATGTATCTTGATGAACTTGCATGTTGTTGTTGATGACATGCAACATGGATGATGAAATACAAGGGAGGCTTGCTTCACTTGCCTAAGATGATGAGGGCCAATGCGTTCGAGCTGAAAGCACGTATCCAGAGTCGGATCCGAAACTATGAAGAGCTCTCGTAGCTCATCACTAGCATACAAGCTTCCCATGCACGAGTATTCAAGAGTATGGATGTTGTGGTGCACACACATGCGATCCCATCTATTGGGACTTCACCCAGGCAAAGATAAAGGAATAGGTCCAAATAGAGCTTAACTCATACTTCGACGAATTAATATGCATTGCCACCAGCCCAAACTTGCCCATCAACACAGACATCATGCACAAGTATGTTGCTGGTCTGGCCGCATTGAATGCAATGATGTGCATGCTTTCATATGAGTTGGACAAAGGAGCCCAAGCAGTGTACCTGGATGTTATGGAGGCAAGAGTCAGGTTTCAGAAAGATGTCACCACGGAGCACACGAAAACCATCAAGGACTACTGATCTTGGCATCATTATGTTACTGTCGATCAACATGAGGATGTTGAGGAGTTGGACTTCCATGGTTATCTAAGCCAAAGTGATGTCTAACATGGCTTGCCCAAGCCATTTTGTTTCACATGGGTACATGTGCATTGTAATGTAATGTCTTGTCAAGTGTCAATAGTTGGATGTAACAGTCATAGAGTAGATGAAGAGTCATGAGGGTAGTTGAACTTTCACAAGGGGGGAATGTCAAGGGTCACCACACCCTTGCTATAAATAGTCCCTCGTAACTCATTGTAAAGGCTTTTGGTCAGCCAAGCTTTCGATAAGGCTGTCTTGGAGAGAGCTTGGATAGTATTGTAACGAGCCTCCACTGCATAGAGCTAGTACATCTGTTTAGAGGAGAAGGCAGTTGTGGCTGTAATGTTCCGCTATCAGAACTAGTGGTTGGACATGGATGTGTTCTATGACTGGAACTTACACTTCTTAATATAACAAGAGCCAGCACGTTTCATGCATATGTTGTATTGTATTCTATGCTATCTGGTTTACTCTAAATGATATACGTATTGGTTTACTTACGCATGCATGTATAACTATCTATGTATGTATATATGAATTTTTCTGAAATGTGTTGTTGGTTTAAGCATCACTTTGGATTTTTTGCTAACTTGCCTTCCATGTTGTGATGTATCTTTGCTCGTGTGTTCCCTTCTTAACTGCATGCTATCATAGGTTTCCAAGGGGCACACTCATCTCAACCCCCATGTGTTAGAACCTCTCATGCACCTTCCTTGGCTCGCCGCAACTATCACACCCTTGCTACCAACAGAGTTATCTTACTCGCCTTTGTACGAAATCGCAGTCAAGACATTACCATACGACCCACTACTGGGACTCCTACACCAAACGGTCTGAGGTCTAATTGGGACTTCTTACCGAGGAGATCCCCTAACATGTTGGCGGGTCCAACACTGTCAACAACACTGTACCTCAACATGGCTCTTCTATGCTGTTGTTGCATTTGTCTTAGTCTCCATCTCTGAATTAACCATGAGAATGGGCAATTGATTGTTTTCTCCATACTGAGAATTAATTCTCAGTCAACCTGCACGCTTCAACTAGGCACTGTCCTCTCCGTCTGCAACTCTCCCATCACTGAGGCTCTACATGCTGAGAATTTAATCTTAGTCCACCTACACACTCCATTGAGACTCCCCATGCCTACTCATGGCTCACAGAGCTTGACTATACTTTCGCATGGTTTCTCTATTTTTCATTTATTTCTATAATATGTGCATGGGATATCCGAGATGGCTTTCTTTCAACATTGAGACAAGCCCAACAGTTCTTTGAAAATTGCCATTACTTCCAATGACCAACTCCTCTGTGCTCATTTACTCTTTAGCTACCAAACCATATGACTTTAACTCTATGTATTACACTATCAGAGATTTTACACCATAGTGTTATATCAGAGCTTTGCGTTATCGAAACTTTATTCATAAAAGACATTACGAAAACGATGAATTCTGATGTCCTTGGTCCTTTTTGTTTAGTCCCATTTCTATTTTCCTCCATGGGACTGCGTGTGATGACCGAAGGCTTAGCCTTAAGGTGCTAAGTCCTTTAGAATCATGTTGGGGGCCTTTTTTCCTTTGTTAAGAGCTTAGAGCCCTTGGTTCTATAAGTTCTTTGACCAAGTGCCAACACATCAAAGCCCCTTCCATCGGAATTTTATCAATTGTTACAAAGTGCTGACATCCTCAGTCCTTTGATCACCGACTTCTGTTATGATATCATCACTTCCACGTGGCACTTCCTAAGTTGTGACATGTGTCACCCAAATATGTCCCATTAGGCCCCTTCAAAACACCAAAATGCCTGCCACATGTCCTTCCATACTGCCATGTCATGTTGACATCAGCTGTCACTTGTCCCTTATCAGAGCTAATCAGACGTTTCCATGTGTCCTTATCGAAGCCAATCGCATGCTGTCATGTGTCCTTCTCAAAGCCAATCATATGCCACCACGTGTCCCACTAGAGGAGAGAGAAAAGGGCTCGCCTACCTTTGGTTTTGCGATGAATTTCTTTGTTATTTCTCTTTTGGCATTCTCGGCGGATTTTAACACTATCAACGTTTTAACCATACCGCAACTTTTTAAAGGGGTCACACTTAGAAAGTCTTGATATTGTAATACGTCGATCTTCGACATTCCAATGTGTCGATCTACCGATCTCCAATGTATCTGGACCTTCGATTGTCGATACACCAAATTGTGGTGTTGTGATGTGTTGGTATGTCCGACCTCCGATATGTGGTTGTCGATATAGCTGATGTTCAAGGTTGTGATTGCTGATATGCTTGATATGCTAATCTCCGATATGTGATCGCCGATATGGCTAGCCTTCGATCTGCGATCCCTGATAAATTAGACCTCCAATATTCCTTCCCAAGGCTTCAATCCTTGAACTTCAAAAGACCATATCTTTTGATCCAGGAGTCCACTATTGGACTTCCACATATCATTGGAAAGTTTGTTTAGAGAACTATCAAATAGTAAGGGTCTGATGCAGGCTTTGAGTCCATTTGCTACCTCTAAGATGGATCCAAAATGTCTTCCACTCTTCTGCTCCTTGATTCTCCGAGTAGCTGAACTCACAACCACCAAGGTGATCCTTTGCATGAAGCTTGCAGTTACCATGGACTTCCATCTCGTCCATCACAATACTTCATCATTTTATGGATTTTCCACTAAGCTCGATGTTATGATGATTCTCTACTTAAAGCTTGCAGCTATCATAGGAATCCTTCTGAGCAGTCAACAACCATGGGATTCCTCCTAGGCCATCACTACCAACATCTGTTGCAAAAAAAATCTAAGATAGTCTGGTTGACATCAATGCCAACTACCCTACACATCTCCCCAGCATGACTGTTGACATCGATGCCAACACACTTACAGATGCCTTCACTAGGCCACTGACCATCTAGACCATGCCAATTGTCTAACAAAATCCTACTTGTCTTATGCATAGTGATTGATGTTCCTCATCATAAATATATTTGTTAATTAGTTGGATCCGAGATGTTTACTCAAACTAAAATAGTTCCTAGATTAGTGTTTGGTTGCGAGATTTACTCAACTAAATGATTGTGTGCTTAAGATAGAATTGTATCTTCAACCAATGATTGATGTATTTATATGTGTAATTAATCTAATGTAAAATGAAGTTTGATGTGCAACTGATTTTTTTACTAAAATCCATCAACATATCATTCAAATACAATACAAAAATATTCAACAATATTTATTTAAGACTGAATAGTGAGATAAATTTTATCCTTTAAAACATTGAATAAAAAATAATAATTTTATTAGAAATTATATATTGAAATGTTTTTTATCCCTTTTATAACTTAATAATAAAAATTTATTTAATTCTCTAAGATATAATTGATTTATATTATATTATATTATATTATATATATATATATATATATATATATATATATATATATATATATATATATATATTCTATAAAATTATAATACAGTTATTTTTTATTTAAAAAAATATGTGTGATTTATTTTGATTCATTTATATAATATATTAAATTTATATGGTTTATATGATATGGATTTGACTAAAAGTAAAGTCACAAAATTCAAAAAGAAATTACATATATAAAATAAGTTAGAAAATGGAAAATCCAAATCATTATATATGCCACACAAATACATTTTAACTTACAAATTATGTGTTTTATAATGGTTGTGATAATAAGTTGGAAAATGAATACTCTATTTATTGAAGAAAGTACTGAAAGAGAATATGCAATATACGACTGCAAAAAGTTATGATTTTTTTATTGCATATTAGTATAAATTATTTATATAAATCAAGAGCAATTTTATGATATTGAAAGAGAATATGTAATGTGATGAGCAATAGAGGGCGCGCGTTTGGAGCTCCTCCCGCATGGCCGCTCCCTGAGTTCTCTGCGAGCCTGCGCCTGGCAGCTCCGCTGCTAGGCTCTGTTCCCCTCCTGCCTCCAGGGCCTCCTGCCCTCTCCTTACGGGGCCTCCTGCCCTCCTCCTTTCCCGGGCCTCCTGCCCTCCCAGCGCTTTCTCATTCGGGACTCCACCTCGCCTGCCCTTTGGATCTGCTCCCTCTGAGCCTCTGCGCCCAGCAGCACTGCTGCTAGGCTGCCTTCCTCCTCTGTTTGACTCCCAGAGGTGCTCCAACCATGCCTGCATCGGATCCACCCTATCAGGAACAAGAAGATCTGGAAAAGTCCTTTGCCTCGCTTATTCCAGAGAACTCTATGGAAAGGATCAGACCCTCAGCTTCAAGATTCATCAAAAAGCTGGATGAAATCCCGGAAGTCTCGCTCCCTCCCGCCCTTCCGAGGAGAGCTGCAGTGGCACTAGCTGACAGAGGTCTTGTAGGCCAGTTTACGGGTCTATGGCCCTCTCCACGCACGGTCCAGCGATGGGTAGAAAGGAACTGGAACTCGATGGTTCAAGGTAAGATAGCAATACGATTCTGTGGAAGAGGGTTCTTTACCTTTCTCTTTGAATCAACGGAGGATCGCAATCTTATCTTCCGAAATGGGCCTTACTTCATGGACACAAGAGGCCTCTATTTGAATAGATGGACTCCTGATTTTGACCCAGAGATGGACGTTCCTAACGCTGTCCCTGTATGGGTTCGGCTCCCGCACCTGCCTCTCCACTGCTGGGGAGACGAATCAGTGAAAGCAATAGGAAACGCAGTGGGGAAGTATATTGATAGATCTGAGCCAAAGGAGAACATGCACGCTTGCGCAAGGATATGTGTAGAAGTTGATCTGGGAAAGGGCCTGCCAGAAGCTATCAAACTCAAAGTCGATCAATGGACACACATACAACAAGTGGACTACGAACAGCTGCCCTTCAAATGTAAGGTATGTCATGAATACGGGCATTTTGCCAATAGATGTAACAAATCTAAGATAATTGTTTCTGATGCTAACCCCGAAGCTCCAGAGGAAGTTTGGGAAACAGTCAAAAAGAAAAAAACAAACCCACCTCAAGGAAACCTCTCCAAAAACCCTCCCCCAAATCCTACACCCCCCTCTCAATCTGGCCCGTCCTTCCCTTCATCCTCCAACCCCTTTGAATCTCTGTCCACGGAAGATCCCCCTTCCCCTCCTCCTTCCCCGAGAGCTCCCATCGAAACCCCTTCCTCACCTCCGCCATCCTCTCCCCCTCCAACAGTTGAAAGAATCCTAACAAGGAACAAGACAAAGGAAAACAACTCCTCCATGGACCCCCCAAGAAAAGTCGGCAGGAAATCCAACAAAGAGATAAGGGACGAGACCGCAGCAAAAGAAATGGCCACAGGGACTCAACAGCCAATGGACACTTATCTGGACAAGACAAAAGGAAGTGGCGAGAAAATGAAAGAGAAAGGCGGGATCCACAACAAGCAAGGTAAATGATGAATCTGGTCTCTTGGAATTGTAGGGGGATGGGCTCCTCCCTTAAAGCAAATGCAGTCCGAGACCTACTTAAATCAGAAAATCCAGACTTCCTCCTACTCCAGGAGACCAAAATCAATGAGCAGGAATTCCAAAATAGCCTGAAAAGAAGTAAAACTTATGAAGGAATAGCAGTAAGTGCAATGGGTGCCTCAGGTGGTTTAGGGACAATCTGGGACAAACGGAAATGGAAACTAATAAACCACAGGCAGAGCGGTTGGTGGATCAGATTAGACATCCAAAACACAGCTTTGACAGAAGAGTACACCATTTACAATGTATATGCCCCTCCTCACTTCCGAGACAAAGCCTCTTGTTGGGACTCAATTTCTGCAGACATATCAGATGCCCAAGGAAGGAATATCTTCTTGGGTGGGGACCTAAATCTAATAAGGAACGCAGAAGAAAAGATAGGGGGAAATTTCCTTGCAGATCCCTCAAGAGATGCCCTTGAAGAAATCATACAAACCCACAATCTAGTGGACATTCAACCTCAAAACGGGCGCTTCACCTGGTCAAACAAGAGAGCAGGTCGGAACAATATAAAAGAGAGGCTGGACCGCATTCTGGTACAAGAGAGAATAGTAGCCAATTTCTCAAATATCAAAAGCCTTATCATCCACGGTTACACCTCAGATCACAAGCCTGTGGCTCTGAGATTGGACAAAGGTAAAAACATGGGACCGCTCCCCTTCAAGTACAACAGAGCCTGGGACAGTAATGAGGACTTCAGATCTCTGATAAAAGAACAGTGGGCAGCAGAAATCACAGGCTCTCCGCATTTCGTTTGGGAATCAAAGCTAAAGCTCCTTCGTCTTGCCATCAAACAATGGGCCAGAGACAAGGCAAAAGAAGAGAGTAAAAACAAAACAGACCTCCAAAAACAAATAATACAATGGAACCAAGAAAAAGAAACTAGACAAGACACGGAAGAAGATCAGCTCAAAGAAATGGAATTACAAAAGGAGCTGTACAAGCAGAACAGAAAGGAGGAGGAGGAACAAAGGCAAAAGTCGAGATGCCTTTGGCTCAAATCGGGAGATCGAAATACTTCCTTTTTCCACAATAGTTTGAAAATGAGGCGAGCTGGGAACAATATTGAGAAAATCATAGTGGAAGGAAAAGAACTAAAAGAGCAAGAGGAAATTATGGAGGCAGCGTCCCATCATTTTCAAGACCTCCTCACAGCGGATCCGCAGTATAGAGACAACATGGAATTCCTCGACATAATGGAGAACAAAATTGCAGAAGTCCAAAACATTGAGCTGGTCAAAGAGCTCACGGTGGAAGAGATAGAGCAGACAATTCATAGCATGGCCTCGGACAAGGCTCCGGGTCCTGATGGCTTCACGGTGGACTTCTACAAGACCCATTGGGACATCATAAAGAAGGACTATATCAGAGTGGCCAAATTTTTTTTTTAAAAATGTAAGATGGGCAGCGGTATGAAATCCTCCCACTTGGCCCTTATACCCAAAGATCCAAATCCTCAATCCTTCAATAGATTCCGTCCAATATCCCTCTGCAATGTGTCTTACAAAATCATCACTAAGATCTTAGCAAACAGGCTCAAAAAAATTCTCCCTTCTCTCATTTCCGAGAATCAAGGTGGCTTCGTCCCCAGGAGACAAATAACGGACAATGTAATTCTTATTCAAGAGGCTATTCAGAGCAGCATTTCTAGAAAGGAAAAGGGTATGATCATCAAGTTAGATATGGCAAATGCCTTCGACCGGGTCAACCACTCTTTTCTCCAGGCTGTACTTAAGAAATTTGGCATATCCGAGCTCTTCATCAGCTGGATTATGGAATGCATTTCAGACAACTGGACGGCCCCCCTCATCAATGGTAGACCCAGCAAAGCCTTCAAAAGTTCAAGAGGACTAAGGCAAGGGTGCCCGCTCTCCCCCTTCCTTTATATCCTCATGGCGGAATCTCTAAGTACGAAGTTGGAAAATCTGCGCAAGAAAAAAGAAATAACAGGGGTAGAAATAGTCAGAGGAATCAAAGGTATCAACCACTCTCTTTTCGCAGATGACACCTTACTAATAGGAGGTGCCTCAAGCCTCATGGCCAGAAGGTTTAAGAAAGCTTTGGACCTCTTCCTCCAAGCTTCTGGTGGCAAGCTCAACAACAACAAATGTATGATCTACACTTGGAATGTCCCCAATCATATTATCCAGCGAATATCCTTAATCATGGAAATCCCAGCCCAAAGAAATTGGACTCATTTCATGTATCTAGGGCTACCTCTAGCAAAGGAACCAATCAAATCTGAGATCTGGGTAAAGATAATTGAAAAATTCAGAGGCAAACTTCAGAACTGGGGAGTGTACTGGCTCAACTTAGCAGGCAGAACGATCCTAATCAAGTCCATCCTAGCCTCGCTCCCTATTTATCAGTTTGCAATTACTCTTGCACCGGCCAGTATCCACAAGCACATGGAGCTGATCATCAGAAGTTTCCTGTGGCAAGGAGGAAAGCAAAACACTAAAAAGTTTAGCTTGGTAAAATGGGAAAAGGTTATTCTCCCCTTGGAGAAGGGTGGACTTGGAATCAGAATTCCAAGATTAGCAAACATAGCGATGGGCTACAAATTAATTTGGAGAATTCTCAATGAAAAAGGGGCTTGGTGGACGGACGTAATCAAGAAGAAATATTTGAGCGGGGTGAATAGCAACATCATCACAGAAAATATCATAGACAGACAGGGCACACCCATCTGGAATCTCATCAAAAAATCGCTCCCTCAATTCAAACCTTATATTTCCAGGGCCCCAGGCAATGGCAGAGACATCAGTATTTGGAAAGATAGAATAATGGGGACAAATGCAAGAGAAATGATCCCTCACCTCAGACCCCTTCAGAGGTGGATGACAGAAGCTAGTTTCATTACCCTTTTCGATATTTCTCTTTGGGAACAGAACTATTGGACAGGATGGAGGACTCTCAACCTCCCCTCAGACCTCTCTAATCTCTGGGAAGAGCTCAAGAGCTCCCTCATAGGCTCAGCACCCATACACAAAGAACAAGATGATAAATTCGTATGGGATCCCAACGGAGGAAGATACTCGGTCAAAGATGGTTATAAAGCCCTTCAGAACGCATCAGCAGTCAATAATTGGCCCCTGTACAAAGTTGCTTGGAGAACTGAATGTCTCCCTAAGGTTAAATTGTTCAATTGGACCTTACTCCATGGGAAAATCCTCACGGCAGAGAATCTCAGAAAGAGAGGTATTCATGGACCTTCAATTTGTTGCATGTGCAGGGCCGCGGAGGAAAGCACCACCCATCTCTTCATCGAATGTCCGCTTGCAAAAGCCTGCTGGAAACACCTTACCAGTCCCATAATCACAGAAGATTTTCCTAATCAGATCTCGATTCTCCAAAAAAACTGGGAAAAAAGCCTTCTTCAATCCAAAAAAGGCAAAACTATAGCTCCAAGATTCTGGAACAGTATTCCTCCTAACCTGTGTTGGCAGATATGGATTGCACGAAACAAGTGTATCTTCAACAATGAAAAGCCAAGCATAACGGGCATCTTGGCTAAAGCAACTGCCCTCATTTCCGAGACAATTGAAGCCAATGGTATAACCCAGATGGACACAGAGGTGGCAGATGAAAGGATAAAAGAATGGATGAGCAAATTTAAATACATAACAAACCCAAGGAAAAGCATAAGAACAAGGAAAAGCAACTCGGACTGGAAGCTACGAGGGACAGAGGAAGAAATCAGACAGTGGATTCGAAACCAAAGAAGACCAGTCCTCCATTTTGACGGGGCTTCCAAGAATAATCCAGGTCAAGCTGGAGCAGGCGGAATAATTAAGGACACCCAAGGGAAAATCATAGTTACCTATGAATGGGGATTAGGCAAAATGACCAACAACAAGGCGGAAGCCTACAGTCTTCTTCTGGGCACCCTCATTTCAAGAAAACTCGGCCTCCAGAATCTCCTCATTTTGGGTGACTCAGCAATAATTATTGCAGCCATGAACTCAGGGAATGACTTCAATCAAATGGCTCTGAATAATATCAAGAGCAGGTCTTTGGAAAACATCAGAGCTCTCGGAGGTGTTACTTTCAAACATGTGCTCAGATGTAATAACAAGGAGGCGGATGAACAAGCAAACCAAGCCGCAAAAAGAAAGCCAGGACAGGTAAGAGAGAATGAAACACTCTATGAAAAGGATATTCCATAACCAAATCCCTTCCACCGCTCCTCCCCAAGGAAGCAGTCACCTCAGGCATTCTGTCCATCATTGCGAACCCCCTACAAAATCTCTATCTCCCCTCTCTAATCTCCTCGACTGCATAAGTGTGTACAAAGGGAGACAAAATCGCTCTCAGGATCTAGAGCTCATCATTAATCCCATTCTCAGCACGAATCTCCTCCTTAGCAGCGCAGTCATTCTCTGGGGAGGCGGCCGAGCCCATCCCTCATGTACGCACCTGGTCAGAAGTATAATGATCAAAGACAGCTCTCTTCTCAAGATCGGGCTCTCTCGGAATCGGATCAAACGCAAAGGGACCCTCCCTCCCTCTTTATATTGCAGCCTAGTTTATCAGATTTCCACAGCTCGCAATCAAGCAAGAAGTCATATTCTCGCTTTCTCCAAGCTCAGGCATCGTTCGGAAGCCCTCTGCTCGGTCCGGGATCCAGATTTCCGCCCTCTGTCCTCGGTAATCTCTGATTTGCATTCCTTTGTTTTGCATATTGCTAACAGTGTTGTTTTTGTCCTCAGCAGAGCCCTCAGAAATTTCCTGAGTTCCTCAATCCTCAATCTACCGCATTTCCCTTGATATTTATGCATTGTAAATTCACTTTGTTAAGTGGTTCTTTCGTCAGGCAATATAGCCGTTTGTCTCTAGCTTTGTGTTCAATTAAGAGAATCTTCGAGGATTATGGGTCTGCGAACCCGCTTTTGTACCTCAGCTCTCAGAGCCTTTCACCTTCTGTACTAGAATCTCGTATTGCTGGCTTTTATAATATATGAGTAACGGACTTTGTAAAAAAAAAAGAAAGAGAATATGTAATGTACCACTGAAAAAAGTTATGAGTTTTTGTTATTTCATATTAGTATAAATTATTTATTTTTTTTATTTCATATTAGTATAAATTACTTATATAAATCAAGAGCAATTTTAGGATAGATACATGTGATATATATTGAAATTTAATTATTTAATAAATATAAATTAATATAAGTTTAGAGTTAAAATGAATTTACATTATTTTTATATTTTTTATAAAAAAAATATTTACATTTAAACTTTGTACCATTCAATGATATTATATTTACTAATATGGCCAGGCATATAAACAAATGGCATTCAAATATTATATCTTTTAGTAACATTACATATATTAAGAGATTGAAGTATTGGATAAGCATTATTGAGCTATATAGCCAATCGGTAGAGGCTATAAAAGCGTCTATATGTGTTGTTGGGAGGAAAAACAAGTAACCAACGTCTTGCTTTATCCCAAACAATGAACATAGCAACAACTCCCCCAAATCCAATTCCAACTCCCATTGATAATGCTATCAAAGACACTTTTTCATCTACATGGCTCCACCATTTGCTTTTAGTATTACTCCCACTATCATCGCCTCCATCAAGGGTTTTCTTTGGCTTGTCCTTCTCATCGCATGGTGGTAGAGGAAACCCACATAAGCACTTATTCCTTTCAAATGAAGAGTTATCAAAAGTGTAAAATTGTGTGCCTATTGGGATTGGCCCACAAAGGTTATTAGAAGAAACATTTAAGTAAGCCAAAAATGATAATTTAGAGAGCTGAGGAGGAATTGTTCCAGTCAATTTATTTTTTGACAAGTCCAATTGCTCCAAAATAAATATCTCACTAAAACTTGCGGGGATTTTTCCTTCCAGTTGGTTTCTAGATAGATTTAGCAGCCGCAAGTTACTCATATTTCCTATGCTTATAGGAATTTCTCCTGTAAGATTATTGCTAGACAAATCAAATATACCATTTTTAGATGAGAAATAAGACAAATTATACTCTCTCCCTTTTATGTATTCTTTAATTTGATTAGAATAGAGAGTGTTTTCTCCAAAATCTTCATTTCTTATAAATCCTTGGAGTTTTTCAAGATCATATGGTATTCTTCCATTGAATCTATTGTTGGATAAATCCAACATAATCAAGTTGGTGAAATTTGTGATCCATTGAGGAATACTACCATCGAGATTATTATAACCAAGACTTAAAATTCTTAATTCATTGAAATTTGAGAAGTATGAAGGAAGCTTTCCAATGAACCTATTTCTCCTTAAATCTAATATTTGAAGTTCCATACAATTGGCCCAAGATGATGATAGAGTCCCAGAAAGGTTGTTAGAATGAGCTAAAAAAAATAGTAAAGAACTGTTGATGCACATGGCAGGAATAGTCCCATATAGATTATTTCCTGATAGAGATACACCGATAAGTGAATATAAACTAGAAATACTCTCAGGGATATGGCCAGAAAAATTATTATTAGCTATGTGTAGAAATTGAAGAGCTTTTAAATGATCTAAGCTATATGGGATTTTCCCCATGAAGTTGTTTGAATCCAAATATAAATGCTGCAATGATTGAAGCTTTATTATAGCTCTTGGAAATGGCCCTGTGAGATTGTTGTTTGCGAGATATAGAAATTTAAGCTTCTTTAAATTGACAATGGATTTAGGAATGCCACCAGTAAGCTTATTATTACTCAAACCTAGTGCAATCAATTGACTCAAATTGAAAAGGGTTGTAGGAATGTTACCAGTTAACATGGTTGAAGAAAGATATAATTCAGTCAATTGAGTCAAATTGAGAATAGTTTTAAAGATGTTGTTGGTAAGTCTATTTTTAGAAAGATATAAGAAGATTAAGTTATCTAAATTGGCAATACCTTCTGGTATTTTAGTGAGATTATTGAAAGACAGATCTAAATGTGTCAACTTCGTCAAATTAGCAATGCTTTTAGGTATGTTAATGATATTGTTATTAGATAAATCTAAATAAGTTAACTTGGTCAAACTGGCAATGGAGTCAGGTATGTTAATAAGATTGTTATGAGATAGATCTAAGTAGGTTAACTTAGTCAAATTGGCTATGAAGTTAGGTATGCTCCCTATGAGGGTTTTCTTTTTCTTAAGAGAAACAGGGGAGAGGGGAAGCCTCCTTATTTGAGAAGGAATAAAATCAGAAATGCCACGACCAGAAATGCGTAGTTGTGTAAGCTGTGTCAAATTACCGAACTGAAGTGGTATTTGGCCGGAGAAGTCATTGTCACTGAGATCCAGATACTCTAGTTTGTGCAGCAGCCCTAACACAATTGGAATAGAGCCATTCAACAAATTATAGCTGAGCTCAAGTGCTCGCAACGCTTTAAGCTGACCAAACTGGAATGGAATTCCTCCTGCGAATGCATTATTAGAAACATTGAAAGTGTGTAATAGTGAGAGATTGCCGAGAGACGGTGAGAGGGCACCTTCCAACCCAGAAAAGGAGAAGTCAATAGCTACGACTCTTTTGGTATGTGGTCTGCAGCGAATGCCATACCAGGAGCATATATTCTCCGAATTATCCGCCGTCCAGTTGGAGAGTAAGTCGTCTGGATCCCGTGTGATGCCATTTCTGAAGGATAAGAGAGCATGGAGGTCCTCTTTCTCGTGGGCGTCCATTGATGATAACATGAATTCACCTTCCTCCACCACGCGTTCAGATTCAGATTCAGATTCAGAACGACGGAGCTGCACCGAAGTTAATCCACCGGCCATCTGTTCATATAAAGCATCTTCCCAGCGATGAGTATGGGTTGAGAAATTGACCCGCGTTGCTGCAAGTAGAAGGGCAGGCATACACAGAAGCAATATAAATAGAACCAGAAAATCCATTTCTCCTCTGTAACCACACACACTTTCAAAACCTGTGAGTTGTGTGTTTGTGGCTACATAAGCACATATGTGTGTATATATACACACAGATGTCGGTTATAGTGAAGGAAAAGGCATGTGAACAAGTGCCTATTGGAAACGGCAGCCTATTTTTCCATGATGGAGAGGGTCTGTGCCGGTGGACAGAAACGAAAGTATCGGGAAATTGCTATGGATTGATTCGTAGAGCGTTAAGCGTCCGACCACGGTGGGTGGTACAGTGGTAGTCTTTCTCACAGCAGACGGAAAAAAATTGAAATGTTAGTCCGTTGTAAAGTTGAAGTCTTTTGCGCTTTGTCGGTAGGAAGGATTGAAAACTCAACTGAAATATAAACTTGAAGGATGACTATATTTTTTTTAATTAATGATATTTTAATTTTGTTAATGGTTTAAAAGATTATATATATATATATATAAATTTTATTTGTGATATATTAATTTCGCTAACAAATCGTCGTTGGTCTAAAAGATATAATGATTATATATATAAATATAAAAGTTTTATTCGTAAGATTTAAATATTTTTTATTGGCTATGAAAGGTTTTTTTTTACCATGATAAGGTTAGTTTAATGTAATAATTTATCAAAATAGATAGTAATAAATAGTAGTAGATGATGATTAATTTTTATTAAAGTTAATTTATTTAAAGAGATTAATTTTATTTTTGTGTTATAGAAACGTTAAAAGAATTTTTTTTAAATCACTATAAATTTTGTGATTTGATAGAATAATAAGGTTGTTATTGTAACAAATATATTGAAATAGAGATATAATTAGAATACATGCATAGTATGATAGGAGGAAGTGTTATTCATCTTTAATTGTCTTATGGTTATAAATATGATAAATTTCTTCTTTCTAGCGTGTTTTTGGAACTGTCTAATGTCCAATTTTGTTATGCAACTCTTGAGTTTGTTCATATTTTAGCAATATTGTTTTTTGTTGCTCTACTCATAATTAAGAGACACTTCTCATCTTCTAAATCATGTTTAACCACTTCCTTGCAAAATAACATCTTCATATATTTTTCCCAGTAAAACAACATCTCTATTACCCTAAAATTAAATCATAACTTTACATATTTATGCTATCCTTACTTACCCACTACAAATTTTAATTGGTCCTTGAAATGATTTTAAGAATTATTTATCATATCTCTAATATATTAAATATATAGATAAATAATTCAAATAATAGATAGTTATAAATAATAATAATAATAAATAAGAATTATGAATAATACAAAAATCTACTTATATATGATTGAAAGATATACATGGCTCTAAACATTTATATAATTATTTTATTACGTTAGAAAAGATAAATATTTTTATAACTTGTATTTTTTAGAAAAATGTTTACCATCTAAGATACTAAAAATAATATATTAATTACAACTAAACAAATTTTAGAACCATTAAAAAAAACAAACAAATGTTAAAAATGTGATAATCACTTATAAAAAAGAAACTTTTGAGAAAAATGTTTACCGTCTAATATATGAAAAATAATATATTAATTACAACTAAACAAATTTTAAAACCATTAACATAAAAAAACCAAATGTTAAAAAAATGCTAATCACTTGTAAAAAAGAAAACCAATTTCTAATAGCCATGTTTTTACTTAAAATAAATTCGGTAGTGAAATCAAATTAATATCAATAAGCGTTAGATAGTAGTTAGTCTTTAGGCTTAATTTAAATATAATTAAATAAAAATAAAAATATTGAATTCAGATTTGTGTTAAGGTTTAGAATTTCATCAATTTGAATTTTATTGATTGGTAAAGTTTTGATCTATACAAATAAAGAGCAATGCCCTAATTTCAATGCCTATGCTTATAGCTATAAAAAACTATAATATGTTATACTTGCATTTACATTTGAATTACATTAATTGTACAAATCAAAGTTTTTTCCAAATAAAAAATTATATATGTTATTTCTTAAAATTTGAACTAAAAAATTCAATAATAAATTATTTTAATATAATTATTACTTTATAAAAATGCATAAATTTTATTTTTAAAATTTAAATTTATATTCGAAAAAAACAAATATAATTTTGATTTATTATTCAGTTTTAAAAAATCATATGTTTTAATTTTATTAAATTTGAATTTAGATATTTACACACACACACACATATATATATATATATATAATTTTTTATTTATTAAAATAAATATTTAATAAAAATAAATTTATTTATTAAAATTTGAATTAATATTTAATGAAAATATTAATTAATAATATTCAATAAAAAAATATTTTAATATAATTATTAAGATTAACAAAGGGTGGTTTAAAGATATTACATGTAATATCAGGGTTAAGCAAGGATGTCCCCTTTCCTCTATTTTTTTGGTTTTTGGTATTTACATCGATAAACTAGAGGACTGTGTGGAAACTATGGGCTGCAAAGGCACCAAGTTGGCTGGTATTATCATTACTCTTCCCGAGCTTGTTGGTATTATCATTACTCTTCTCATTTATGTTGATGATATCGTTCTTCTTGCAAGGAGCCATGATGACCTAGTCAATCAACTTAAGGCTCTTCATGTTTACGGCTCTAAGATGGGTATGACAGTTAATACCGACAAGACTAAAGCCATGATCATTAGATCCAAAAAGATCACCCATGGTAGTTTTGCCAATGATAACCATTGTCTTGAGCAGGTTTCTCCTTATAAATATTTGGGCATTAACTTTCCTCATCAACTCAGCTAGAATTATAGCATCGAGAAAAGAATTATTGGAGGTTGGAAAGCTTATTATGAGGTTGAAAACAATTGTAAGTAAGCTTATTGGAGTAAAAAGAAGTTCCTCTTTGAGACTCTCGTCACCCTTGTTATCTTATATGGATGTAAATTTTGGGGGTGCAGTGTATCTAGGGAGTTGTGGAGAAAGATTGAGATGATCCAAAAACAATTCATAACCTATAACCTCAAGATCAAGGGAAATACTCCCTATCTTATTCTCTTGATCGAAACTGGCTTGTCCCCAATTGAAAGGACGACCATTTTTAGATATCTAATATATAAAAAGAAACTTCAAAGTATGGAATCCAAAAAGCTCCCCAAAATTGCTTCTAACTTTAATCAAAATCAGTGAAAATCTCACCAGTGAAAACCCCACCAGGCAAAATATTATTTATATAATTAAACTTTATTAAATCAAAACAAAAACATATATTTGATTTACATAATTGCAAATCAGCGCCATACCCAGGATAATAAATAGATAATAAACAAAAATCGACCAAGCATATACCTTTTTTTCCAAGGAAAAAAGCGAACTTTCTATTAAGCATAATAAAAAGTTACAAGTATATGCCTGGGCATTCCTTTTGCTGTATGATGTTCTCATATAGCTACTACAAAAAAGACAGTCTTTTCTGCATCTCAAAACTGACTAAAGTATCTTCTGAAAACGTAGAAAACTCATAACACTTTAGTTTCCAACTTATCAATCATTATAAACAGTCCAAAAATGTTGTCCATCTAGAGATGTCAATTTTTCTATTTCCTGGGCCTCCTCTTAAGAGAAAAACAACCCACGACCAAGCATATACCTAACTCTTAACTTTTATATGATTATTTTCTTGCGTTAGTGAAGATAGATATTTTACAACTTAGCTTTTGAGAAAGATGTTTACCATCTAAGATATGAAAAATATATATTAACTACATCTTAAAAAAAAACCTAAAAACCATTAACCTTAAAAAATAATCAAACGTTAAAAAATTGATATCACTGATAAATAAAACCAAAATTGATATCACTGATAAATAAAACCAAATTCTAATGGCAATGTGCGTGGTTAAAATAAATCCACAGTGAAATCAAATTAATACAGATTTTTTCACGGTTTTTTTTTTTTGGGATTAAGTTATTCTATTTTTGTTTTTTTTAGGATTAAGTAATTTTATTTTTGTTATTGATGATGATGATTAACGTTGATTAAGATTAAAGTGGTTTATTAGATTTCAAGAAAAGAGAGTTTAATTGTTATTTTTCAAAATTTTGTTTTTGTAATCAAAGAGTAAGGAAAAAAGCTTTTCAACATCATTATAGTTGGCTAGTTTAATAAGTCAAAGATAATAAGTCAAGAAAATTAGAGATGTAGGTGGTGATATGAAATTAAGAATAAATATAAACAAAAGCAAGACAGTCTTATAAAAATGAAAACCAACCTTTAAACCAGATATTATTAAAAAAGATGAATGTTGGCTTTTCCATGTAACCTAGTAATTTTTAGTTAATAATTTATAAAATCTTCCAAACGTGCTTTGTAAATATGAAGATGGATCAAGAAGGTGTGAAAACTGAGAGGCAGATTTATTTTGAAATTCCAATAGTGTAGTGGGAATGTGTGAAAACTGAAAGCAGGCTTATTTTGAAATTCCAACCTTAGCGGTGGGGCTGGCGCGGCTGCCACAGACGAAAGGAAAGCCTGGAGAATGAAAATCTTTAATGAAATTGTCCCTATTTTTTCGATGCACTAAAGTCAAGCAACACGGACAGCTCAGGCTTTGAAGGACGGTAGAAGAACCTTCTAAAAACGGTGGAATTGTCGCTCAAAGAATCCTCTATTTTTCTAATGGTGGAAGAAGATGGAGTAGTCTACCCACGCGGAGGAATTGCTCGGATAGTCTGCCGGTTGGCAAAATTTCCGGCTCGAGCTACCGGCCATTCCTCCGCCCCCTTCGAGGCCAATCTCTCCGTATTCACATCTTGGTGATCCCATGTCACTTTCGACAGCCCATCGCTCGGCTACTTCTACTCGCAGCATACGCATCCTGTCACCATAGTTTTACTGGATGCCCATCACATAAGCCATCCATCCAGTGAACATCCCGCCGTGCATTCCCGTAAATTTGAATTTTGAATTTAAAATTTTGAAGTCACCACATCGCGCCCTCCAGCAAGCGGGGGAGAATGCAGCCACACAAAACAGAGATCTCATTGCAAACGTGGAAGAGGGGATGTGAAGGAGTGCAGTGGAAAGCAGGAAACCCTTCGACAAGAGAATCAACTGAATAAGAAGTTACGGCTTTCAGTAACTCGAAGTCACTACAAGGATCGATTCACATCATCAACTCTTTTAATTACTTCAATTTCTTATAAACCTGCAAAGTTAATATTTAATATTTATAGCCTCATGCCTGCATTTTCACTCTTTCCATCGGTTTTTAATAGATTTTACACGAACCTGGGGAGCCATAGAATTGTTTAAAACTATAGAAATGATTTAATAAATCCTACAAACTATACAGATACTGCAATATAGTATTGTTTAAACCGTTCCGCCACTGTGAGACTGGACCTCTAACTGATCTTCTCCACAGCTTCTGGTAAAAGGGAGTGGGCATTTTATCCGAACCCACATCGCTATGCAACAAAGAATCTGTTGTATAAAGCGTGAGTTTTTATGATTAAGAGATCTTCTTTAAACATCTTTAAATCTACCACGCTGGTCTTATTAACAAAAAGACAAGTCTTATGTCTTGCATATTTCTAAATGTATTGTGGAAATCTGAGATCTTTAAATTTACAATATGTAACTAAACATATTGACTAAAATAATTAAATAAAAATATCAATCAAATGAAAATCATATTAGTAATTTCTAAATTGAAATTTTTTTTACTGTATATTGGATTTATATTTTATTTGATTTTAAAAATTGAAAAAAAAAAAAATATATTCGTAATTTCTAAATTGGAAATTTTTTTATTTTTTTTTTTTATTTTTAAAATTTGCAAAAAAAATCTAAGCTCTGAAAATTGAGATCTTTAAATTTACAATTTTAAAATATGTAATTAGAAATATTGACTAAAATAATTAACTAAAAATATTGATCAATATTTTATTTGAAAATCAAATATAGTAAATTTTTAATTTTTAATTTGGAAAATATTTATTCTTTTAATTTATTTATATTTTATTTGATTTTGATTTAAATAATATTATAAAAAAATTCATATCTTTTTTATATATTAGTGATGTTATATTTAATAATTTTAATATATATATATATATAATTTAATTTTTTTAGCTAAAACAATATTTGTATAGATTTATTTTTATTTTGGATTTATTAAAATATAGGCTATCAAAATGAATGACTATTCAAATGAAATAGAATGAATCTCTAATAGACTGATAAAAGATATTCAAAAGAGAAACATGTGGCAAACATGTGAGACAATGGTTGTTGTGGTGAAATGAGTGGATTATCAATGTTAGTTGTTAAGTGTTGCCCACAACATTTGTAACTTCAATCAATTTTCTAAGATCCATTAAGATGCCAATGTTGGTGACTCTCTTGATAGACCATTGTTTCTTTCTGTATAATATTACAATAAATCGTTCTTTTTTCTTACTTACAATATTAGGTTAGTGTAATGCCTAGGTAAGAAAAAGTGTTGTGTTAACACTTTATTTAATTTTTCACTTTACAATATGAATACTCAATGAACAAAAGGAAAAGTTTTTCAAATGATTATATTTATTTTATTGGAGCTAGCTTTCCTTAGGCTAATATCCAATCATAACTAAGATATTATGTATTTAGAGATGCATTATTTTTATTCTCTTATAAGATTTTCAACCTCATGGTGTTGCTTCACTACCCACAATTGTTTATATCCTTGGTGGAGTCACTTACACATCATAAACCTTACTTTACCACCAACTAATTTCCACAACCCTCACATATATCTAGATTACATCATGATCTAAGCATTTGCATCCTATCCCTCGAACCCATTTCCTAAAATAGTGGGATATATCTTCTCACCATTCCTTAATAGCCTTAGCTAATTGGGGCTTATATTTCACATAATGATTGAGAAAGCTATTGGCTATATTAAACTGGCTCTGAAATGGTTTAAATATTGGGTGTTTGGGATTTCTATTAATTAGAGTTATTATTTTAGGATGATTGTCATAATAATAACTTTTATTATTATCAAATCATTTTTTTATATTGGGATTTTATTGTAAAATAATATTTTCATAATTTTGTAAGAGTGTTAGGTTTTTATTTTGAACAATGTCATATATATATAAAAAAATCTAAAAAACTCATTTTAATGATGATATATATTTATATATTTCGATGAAAGAAATTTGACTCTCACTTGGAAGAACCTCAGCCTCCCTTTGAACCCGAAGTCAAAAGAGAGGTTATTAATACTAGGTCAGCCCTTAGTATAGACTCACTTAAGAACACAACGAAGTTATTCTATTCCAGAGCCTCAACATAAAAGTGTACAATTATGTTAATTAAAAATAGTTACATTAGTAGTTTTGTGAATGGTTTATTATAATTATTACTTTTGCAAGTGTAAATCTCATTATCAAAATATTTTACTAGAACTTGATATTGAACCTATGATAAATGATAGACTTTAGGGAAGGGGTATTTGATATTGAATTGATAAATCTGGATGGTAAATATCTAGGTCCTTAAATATTTGTAGTGAATATTGAACTTGGGTTGAAGATTTGATATTGACACAATGGAATCAATTTTAATTGTGGTGAATATGTGTTGTAGTTATATATATCGGTCCATAAATATTTGTGGTAAATAATGAACTTGGGTTGAATATTGGATAATGACACAATGGAATTAATTTCAGTTGTGGGGAATATTCGTTGTAGTTATATGCTGTTAGAATTATACTTTGTTATTTACATTCCTCTTCTTATTTACTTTCTCTCTTTTGATTTCTTTATTCATTTTTATTTTACAATTTTGGCATATGCCAAAATTTCAACCTAGTAAGGAAGGGCCAGTAAATTCAGTGCAAAATTTGAGAGAATGAAGATAAGTAAAACATCAAATAGAGTTAAAGGCATTGCTTAAATTGTTTGAGCATAGAATGTTATGGTTCAACCACAAAAAATGGAGGCCATATTATAAGAAATGAAAAAAAAAATAAACACTTAAATTGAAACATAATATACACTATTAAAGAGTTGGAAAGAAAAACTACGTAATAATTTGGCACTAAGTAGTAAGGAAAATAAACCAGATATCAAATATATCATAGAGGAATCAATAAACTAATTGAGTTGGATTGTGAGTGCAACAAAAGAGGCTTGAATCTCATAATTGTTGGTTACATAAAAGAGCAAAAAGTTGAGTACACTTTAACAACACTATTGGAAAAACTAAAAAATAAGTCACAAATTGAAACAACTTATCTCATAAAAGAAAAAATGTATGTAAAAATAATCCAACAAAAAAGATAGGTTGATCCATGTCAAGGTAAGTTATAATGGCCATAGATATGGAATATTTAGTAAATATCCAAACTTAAAAGGCTCGTGAAATATATTTATAACTGAAGACTTCATTGCAACAGGTGTTCCTAATTTATTTGCATAAACTAGGGCATAAATTTGTCAATCTAGGAGTTTGTAAACTTGTAAGGTGTCATGCATTCTATGTGCAGGCTTAGATTTAGTGTCACAATAAAAAATGGAAAATTATAGTTTGTCCTAAATATTAGAGCTAGGTTGTTTAAGTTAACTAGTATACGAATTAAAATTTAAGACTCTAAATTGGAAAAATAAAAAAACATGAAAGAAAACTATGATTTAACAACTCAATTAATTGAAAGAAATTAATCACATTTTTGGCAAGTAAAATCACACAACTTATTTAAAATATATTGGAAGATCAAGCATGCATTCGCTGCATCTCGCAAGTTGTAATTTCTTTAGATTCAATGCCCTATAGTGGCTGACTCCTCAATCTTGTATTTATCCAACATTATTGATTTGAAGGATTAAAATAGAAAGACTTACTCATAAATGGAAAGAATGCTTGAGTAATTCAAGCATGGTGGACTTTGCATACATCAAGGTTGATTTCAAGTACTAAAATAGAATGACATACTAAAAAATGGAAATATTGCATGAATTAGACATTTTTCCTAATTGATGGACTCTCCTAATCTTTTACCTAGTTTATCAATAAGCTTGTTTTCAAGAGAATTGGTTGGTCTATGATAAAAAGACTTCATTTGTTCATAAACAACAACAAAACTAAAATTACTAATAAAGTAACAATGTTGGTAATTCAGAAGGGAGTTATGGATAATTATCCATAAGAAAAAGCATAATAAAAACTAGATACTTGAAATTTCACAAAAGTTAGGCTTTTCTTGCATAAATATGTATAAACATAAAAGGAAAAGCTATGGAAATATTTATCAACATCTATAGTTATGAACAACAAAGAAAGGAAGTGTAAACTATAATACAATGGGCGCCTTCCATGCCTTAGCTTGCACATCAAAGACTATGAACTAATAGAAACTCACAAGAAATGCATATGTTACTAATAATTAACCTTAACTGAGCTCCAATGATGAATTTTCTAAAGATTAAAATTACTATAGAAATCTAAGAGTTTGAAATCTAAAAGTAGTAGAGTGGATTTCACTAGGTTTGCTTTTATACATAAAAATTGAAACAAACAACTAGAAAATATTTTTGTGGTTAACAAGAGACTAGTCTAAGGCTTTTTATAGAGAAAATTTGACCTTTCCCATGGAAAACATCAGGGGGAAATGATATTTGGAATATGGAATCCCTTTCTTCATAATCCCCTCTGTTTCATAGTGAAAATGGAATGTAAATGCAATTGGATCTTGGGAGTGTTCTAGAAAATTTTAGTTGGAGAGAGACTGCAATTTATATATCCTCAGGTAATTTCTTGAGAGATTGGATTGAGCCTCCATGCTCAATCTCAATCCTACAAGGAATATTGGTAATTTTGAAGAAATGTAATGGCTCTAGGCCAAATCCCAACTTTCTTTTTTAATAAAATTTTCATACCCGTTTCTTTGAAAAAAAGAAGAAAATAAGTTTGAGTTAGTAATTTGATGGGTTCACTGATAATGGCTTACAAGCCCATGATATTGCAGAGCCCATGGTATTTGTCCATGATATTTGTTACGATGAAACCTATTTAAAGATTTGAGAAATTCCATTATGGAATGCAAGAGTACCTTCTTAGATCCTTCTTAACTCTACACTTAATCCCTCTGGACACTTGGTAGATCTGGATATACAATGGATCCAAGCTGGTATATCTATAATTAGTTCTTTCAAATTTGTAAATATATTGCAATTTTGTAAATACAATTTTTTTTACATTGATTTAAATGAGAAATTTATTATATTTAAATGGTCATTGTAATGAAACAATTAATATTAGAAAACACATATTATAACTTATATGTACAAGTTAGCTCATAAGGGATAGCTCAATTGGCAATTGTTGTGTTATGAAGCAATATGTAAATTGTGAGTTTCCAAGTTCAAATCCCCTTATGGGTGTTTATCCAAAGAAAAGAAGACTTATATATACAAGTCTAAATTATACAAAATTTTGAAACTATACAAAGAAATTACACTATAAACATAATTGAAACAAAATATTGACGTTTCATAAAATTTAACCCCTAAAGATTTTATTATTTAACCTGTAGCAACTAGATTTGCAAGCTTCCAAATCCTTCCTCAATAATTCTGTGAAAGATAAGCCCCAATTAGTTAAGACTATTAAAGAATGGTGATGAGATTTATCCCACTATTTTAGGAAATAGGATATGATGAAAATACTTAGGTCATGATGGAATCTAGATATGTGTGAGCTTCCAAATCCTTCCTCAATAATTCGGTGAAAGATAAGCCCCAATTATTTAAAACTATTAAAGAATGGTGATGAGATTTATCCCACTATTATCAATAATTCGGTGAAAGATAAGCCCCAATTATTTAAAACTATTAAAGAATGGTGATGAGATTTATTCCACTATTTTAGGAAATAGGATATGATGAAAATACTTAGGTCATGATGGAATCTAGATATGTGTGAGCGCAATGGAAACTCGTTGGTAGTAAAGTAAGGTTTATGACGTATAGGTGACTCCACCAAGGATATAAATAATTGTGGGTAGTGAAGCAACACAATGAAGTTGAAAATCTTATAAGAGAACAAAAATAATGCATCTCCAAATATAATATCTTAGTTATGAGTGGATATTAGCCTAAGGAAAGCTAGCTCCAATAAAATGAATATAATTATTTGGAAAACTTTTCCTTTTGTTCACTAAGTATTCATGTTTCAAAGTGAAAAATTAAATAAAGTGTTAACACCACACCTTTTCTTGCATAAGCATTGCACTAACCTAATGTTGTAAGTAAGAAAAAAGAACGATTTATTGTAATATTATGCAGAAAGAAGCAATGATCTATCAAGAGATTCATCATGTTGAAGTTACAGATCTTAGAAAATTGTTTGGAGTTACAAAAATTAAGGGCTCCCCTTGAACAATTTTTTTCTTTTCTTTTTTAAGGTTTACCTAGGATGTTAGTTGCTCCTAAAGTAAAATTTCTTGAGACCTTAACATTGATAATCCACTCATTTCACCTCAACAACCATTGTCTTACATGCTTACCACATGTTTTTCTCTTTTGAATATCTTTTCTTACTCCATTATAAATTCATTTTGTTTCATTCTAATGTTCATTCATTTTGATAGCCTACATCTTGATAAATCCAAAATGAAAATAGATATATGCTAATATTTCTTTAACTAAAAATTTAAATTATAATAACAAGTATTATATATATAAACATATTAAAATTGTTTTTATTAAATACAATATCAACCATTAAAAAAAAATTATAATATTATTTAAACTAAACGAAAATAAAATATAAATAAAATATCTATATATATATATATATATATGTTTTCCAAATTAAAAATTACTAATATTCATTTCAATAGAACGAGCCGAGCGATGGGCCGTCGAAAGTGACATCGGATCGCCAAGATCTGAATACGGAGAGATTAAGAGATTGACCTCGAAGGGGCGGAGGAATGGCCGGTGGCTGGAGTCGGAAATTTTGCCGATTGGCAAATTATCTGGGCGATTCCTCCGCTGGTTAGACTACTCCGAAGAAAATTTCTACAATTACGGAGGGTACTCTCATAAACAGGAATAGACAGGCCCGGCGACATTTTCGCCCCGAAATTGTCGCCGATGAAAATTTCTACAGTTACGGCGGGTACTCTCATAAACAGGAATAGACAGGCCCGGCGACGTTTTCGCCCCGAAATTGTCGCCGATCAGGAAAAGATCAGTTTCCGAGACGGATAATGGGGAGGTAATGGTCGGAGAATGACGGTCGCAGAATCCGTTTCTGACATTTTGGGATGACCGCAAAGGCGGCGAAATAATTAAGAAGGGCAAAGGTGTTATTTTTATGATCAATTAATTTGTAATTTACGATACTGATAATGAAGTTCCAGAGCTGAACATTGTCTCGCATATCCTATTTTTGTGTTTTCCTCATCATGCTTCATGTGTAATGTGTAAATAGTCAAGATCAGCGTCTGCAATGTAATTTCCATTCAGTATCAAAGTTAATTAGAAATGTAGACTGCAATAAGAAAGAGAATGAAAATCTCAGGCTGGCCTTGAAGGGCCGGATAAGTTACAAATAAAGTAAGTCAATGATGTATAATCTGGGTGGATGATGTATAATCTGGTGGTTGGGAGGGTTTAATGGAAATTTTCTCATTTAAATCCATTCACAAAACAATACATGATAATTATATTGAAAAAAATCTTTAATTTTTTTTTTTTTTAAATTCTATATACAGCTATGGTAGGGCTTTTCAGTACTGAAAAAGAAAATACGCTGACCCATGATAACTAACATTTTCAATACTGAAAAAGAAAATACGCTGACCCATGATAACTAACATTTTCAATACTTAAAAAAAATGTTACAAATAGAGTACACTGACCCATGATTACTAACATCTTAAAAAAAGAGTAAACGATGCATTAAATCCTAACATCTTAAAAAAAAAAGAGTAAACGATGCATTAAATCCAAATCTAAGGTAAATTAAAAATTAATGTTTATGGTTAGAATTTTAGCTAATAATGTTTGCGATTTGCCCAAGAATACACCTTTAAATTACAAATAATAGAGTTTACTTATTTTGATAGGTCCTCCTTGTTATTTGTCACACACCATTACAGATCTAAAAAAAATTTTACCGCCGTATAAACATGCATATATATATATATTCATTGGATCTTCGCATTGCAAACAAGTTATAAACATTATTATTGTTGAACAATATAACAAGGAACACTTTAATATTAAAAGTTTCTTATGTTTAATTTATACTCCTACCCGCTCATACAAAAGTCGATAAATGATTCACTATTCCAACATCTATCCATGCCCATGATTCATTAACGATTATACAATGGTTGACTCATGTTATGTCTAGAGTTAATCAAGCGGTTGACATTCAAAGGTATGTACATAAGTGATATGAGCGGTACTTCAATCATAAATGTTTTTATGGCAATTTCTATATATACGTGCTGGTTTATTTCACCGAGGTTCGCTGAAGCCGCGAGTCCTATCCGGCTCTGATGCTCACCCAGCTAGCCTGCTTTGCATCGTCCATTTGGCACGATGAACGGCCGGCCACCGAATTGCCATGCGCCCTCCGCGTGCTCGGTGCTCCAGGAGCCATACCGTCTGACATTTCTCAAACTTACCATTTCACAGTTGTTTCCCGGTTCAACTACTGGTGATCGAACGAAGGAGACGAGCCCGCCCAAATCAAGGGTTGTCGTTGAGCCATGAGGCGGTGGGTGCTTTAAAGGTTTTTAATGTGTGGTTAACTCCTTTAGCTTGTTTTCCTTTTCATTGTTGAGCGACCTCCTGTCACTCACGGCATCATGGCGCTCCGCCTTACTCAGAACCCCTTACCTCCAAGCGGTCTGGTGCACAGCAGGATGCCTCTGCCTTCCATCACCGGATCAGGTACCGACTTTTCTTTTATTCAGGTTTACCGCTCTTCTCGTTTTCCATGCTCATGTTCTTCATAGGTTTTTGAGCTTCACAGCTCCGGTTATGGTTACGATTCTTCTAGTTTTGTATACATCTTTTTTTTTTTTTTAAAGATCTCTCAGTTTCTGGTTATGTTGATATTCTCAGGAGGAAGGTTCGGTTGTTAAACCAGCGGTGTTGGAAAACCTTCTCTGCTTCTCTGCCATCTCATGTCCGAGTAAGAATTTTATGTATTTAATCGTAGGCTCGTATGACTTTTCTGTGGTACGGGCTGAGCCGCTGTCCATTTGAACAGGATGTTGGGGCCTGCTCATGCTTCGGAATCCCTCCGCCATATACAGGGGTTTCCTCCCATGGGGAAATTTTACGTTTTCTCTTCATATTTTGTTGTTTATAAATTGTCTGGTTTCCCCGCCAGCATTCAGGCGGAAACCTCCGTTAAGAGGCGCTGTATGCCCAACTTGTATTGTATAACTTGTTTCCTTACAATGGACTGTTGGTCTTGAAGGCGGACGAATGCTTCAGGTTGAATAATGTTTTGTTTATATGATACTGTTTTCGGTTTTAATTTTGGTTAATGAATTATTACTGGTTTACACGGAAACCTTTATTTGGCTCTAGTACTGTTATTCGATGTATACTGGGTGTGCTTGCCTTCTCTGTAGTTTTTACTATGAATATAAGTTTTGAACACTTATCTTTGTTCGTTTTTCCAGTGTATATTCGCTTCTATGGTTAAATCTTTTTGTGTCAACGGTTCTGGCAATAGAAGTCCCTGCTGGCTATATATATTTAAGCACAGCTTCGGCGATTCCCTTCAGAGCCGGGGCATCTGTTAATATGTGTTACGCATGCATGGTGGTCATGGCCCTTCCTCCGTTCCTCGGAGACAGGGGTATTTCCGTCAGATTGTTTTTTTCTTCCTGCATGCTTATATATTTAAATGTTGAAGCTATATATTTGATAATGGATTATTACTTCGAAATACATGCTCTGTTCCGCAAATGATTTGAATGGCCTGCGTTTTTTTCTTGGTAAAAGGTCTCGGTAATTCCGGGTGTTTACTGTTGTTCTCGGTTCGAAATATAAACCCAACGCTTATGCACAGCGTTGAATTCTTTTGTACTATTCCATCTGGGTTACAGAGGATGGCTTACACAATAATCTTTTCCTATTTTATATTCTTTCTATCGCTTATGCTACAGAGATTTTGATTCGACATGTTTTCGCTATTGATCTTTGATTGAAAAATCCAGTCCCAACTCTGCCAGTTGCGCAGAGGCTAGGTTTTTTAAAAAAAATGATTAAATCTTTTCCCATTACCTTTACTTGCGTATCAAAGACCTTAGAAGAATTCCACAGGTTTAAATGAATTCTTAAATGCTTTAGCAAGCCGTACCTGAACAGTAGCAAACCTTTTCGTAGCGCTTGTCAACCTCCCGACCGTAGGAAGATCCTCCTCGATCTTCCACCCCCAATCACTTCTGCAGATCTTCATTGTCTGCAAACCCTCTGGTTATGCCAGAGTCATGCTATCTGATCCTAACCAGACGTAGCGGATTCAGGAAGCCTCTCACTTCCAAACACAGGGTATCTGGTCACTACCAGACATAGCACATAACCACCCCTCTGCCATCTGATCTTTACCAGACTTGGCATTCCCCTTTTCCTCCTGGGGTCTCAACCGTCACATGAAGGTAGTTAGGTTTTTCTCTTGTTTCAACTACCTCAACAGCTACTAACAACAATTAATCACATACTTAATTAAACAGTGGTAGCACAATTAATTATCATAATAATTAATAGCAATAACAACAGAGTTATTATAATTTACCAAACAGAGTTTTAGTTCACAGTTAAATTTACTGTCTTACTTAACATTATCGCTTCACTAGGAGCATTACATCTCCCCCTCCTGAAGTTCAACATCGTCCCGATGTTGCTGTTCACCCAGAAACAATCTGGGATAAGCTTCTTTCATACTCTGCTCATCCTCCCAGGTGGCCTCATCTGGCCCAAAGTGCTGCCATTGCACTTTAACCTGATTGATGACCTTTTTCCGCGGCTCGACTCCTCTCCGATTAGTATGTTCACTGGCTCGACCAGGAATTCTCCTTCCGGTTCCACTTGAAACACATAATATTCAGATTAGCTATTTTCTAACATTCCATTTCGATTTATGTTTATCTTACAGCATCTTCTTACCTGAATGTCCTGCCAACTTATTATGTGTCTAGGGTCATAAACATATTTCTTTAAAATGGATACATGGAAAACATTATGGACCAGGATATGGCTGGGTAGGGCTAGCTGATAACCTACCGGCCCCACTCATGCTAAAATCTGGAAGGGCCCACAAAAGCGAGGTGCCAATTTGGCACAAGCATTCCATTGGAGAGTACTTCTCCTTGCTCGGATTCTGACATATACATGTTCACCCACCTGATATTCTTTAAAGGTTCTTTTCCGATCTGCAAATTTTTTTTGTCTGTCCTAAGCTATTTTTAAATTAGCCCGGACTCTCTTGACCATGGCTTCCATCTCTTCCAACATTTCAGGACCCAGCATGAGTTTGTCTTCCGGTCCACCCCAACTGGATGGCGTACGGCATTTTCGGCCATAAAGTACTTTGAATGGACTCATCCGCAAGGATGCATGATATCCATTGTTATAAGCAAACTCTACAAGGTGTAAGTACTCCTCCCATCGGGTAGGTTGTTGCATCACATATGACCTCAGCATGTCTTCCACCACCTGATTCACCCGCTCAGTCTGCCCGTCAATTTGCGGATGATAAGCGGTGCTGAAATTCAATTGAGTCCCCAGACCTTCAAACAAAGTCTTCCAAAAGGCTGATGTGAATTTGACATCGCGATCGGATACTATAGTTTTTGGCAGCCCATGGAGTTTAAATATGTTCTGCATGAAAACATTTGCGATTTGAGCCACACGATATGTAGATTGAACCGGTATGAAGTGAGCTGAGTTACTGAGCTTGTCTACTACAACCATTATAGAGTCATTGTTCTTTTTGGACTTTGGTAACCCCGTAATAAAGTCCATGGTAATAGTCTCCCACTTCCATTCTGGTATGGGTAATGGCTGTAGTAAACCCGTAGGGTGTTGATGTTTAGCCTTAACCTGTTGACATTCTAAGCATCGCGCCAGATATTCTACCACATCCCTTTTCATGCCTCGCCAATGATACTCCTTCCGAAGCGAGGTGATTAATTTTTGATAGCCCGGATGTCCTGCATAAGGGCTTTTATGATATTCATCCAAAATCTTTTCTTTGATACCGCTCTAATTGGGTACATAAATTCTTTTCTGGTAACACAGAATTCTGGCTGCATTCAAATCGTACCCTTGTTGTATTATGTGGGTATTTAAATTCTGCACCAGCTGCTTCTTTTGTAGGTAAATTCGATCTTGTGCAGCGGCCTCTTCAATTTCTTTGTCAAGGGTGGATTGTCCTTCACTAATACCAATTTCATAAATGCAATGCACTTTTCGACTCAGTGCATCAGCTACCCTGTTCTCTTTTCCTTTCAGGTGCTTAATTTCAAAATCGAAATTCCCCAAAAAGTCCACCCACCTAGCTTGCCTAGCGTTTAAGGTTGGTTGACTAAAGTAGCTAGTTAAACTATGGTGATCGGTCATTAGCAAGAATTTTCTTCCCACCAAATAATGGCGCCACATTTTCAGCGCATGAACTACCGCAGTTAATTCCAGATCATAGGCAGAATACTTCTGCTCATGCTCCTTCAATTTTCTGGATTCGTACGCGATCACTTTCCCTTCCTGCATTAGCACCCCTCCTACGCCCTCTTTGCTTGCATCTGTGCAAACAACATATTCCTTTTCTGGGTCTGCAACACTCAGCACAGGTGCAGTGGTGAGCAGGTTTTTGAGCTGTTCAAAGCTCCGTTGACAATCTGCTGTCCACTTGAATATCTTTCCCTTCTTTTGCAAAGAGGTGATAGGATATGCAACCCTGGAGAAGCCTTCCACAAACCGCCGGTAATATCCAGCCAGCCCCATGAAAGATCTGATATCTGCCACGTCCTTGGGTATTGGCCATTCCATTATAGTTTTGATCTTTTCGGGGTCCACAGCTATACCTTCTTTTGTAATGATATGTCCCAAATACTGGATCTGTTCTTTATAAAAATCACATTTGCTAAATTTACCATATAGCTGATGCTCCCGTAGTGTCTGCAACACTACTATGAGATGCTCCTCATGCTCTTTAATATTACGGGAGTATATAAGTATATCATCAATAAAGATTAACATGAATTTGTCTAGGTACTGATGAAATACACTGTTCATCAAGCACATAAATGTCGCAGGTGCATTGGTCAACCCGAATGGCAGTACCACAAACTCGTAGTGCCCATAACGAGTTCGAAAAGCTGTTTTGGCTATGTCCTCATCCTTAATTCTAATTTGATGATAGCCCGACCTCAAGTCGATCTTTGAAAAGATTGTCGCCCCCTTCACCTGATCAAACAGTTCATCAATGCGGGGTAGTGGATATTTGTTTTTAACTGTCAATTTATTCAGCTGTCTATAATCTATGCACATACGGAGAGTTCCATCCTTTTTCCTAACAAACAACACAGGGGCTCCCCAAGGGGATACGCTGGGACGAATATACTTCTTGTCCAACAACTCTTGCAGCTGCATCTTTAACTCAGTTAATTCCGGCACACTCATCCGGTATGGTGCTCGAGATACTGGGGCTGCACCGGGTACCAATTCTATGGTGAAATCCAAATCTCTTTTGGGCGACAGCCCTAGTATTTCTTCCGGAAATACATCTGTAAAATCTCGCACTACTGGTATACTCTCCACAGTCGCAATTTTATCTTCAAATCTAGCATACCCTACTTGTACTGCATATATTTGACATTTCTTCCTGACACTTTTAGCTAGCTGTGAGGCCGTAATTGGCCGGATCTGCACCGGTTTTTGGATACCTTGAATTTCCTTTTCTTTTCCCAGTTCATCTCGATAAGAGATTGTTTTTGTCTTGCAGTTTATTACAGACCACTGCTTTTCCAACCAATCCATTCCTATCAGCACATCATATGAACCAAGAGGGAGTACATTCAATTCTGTTATTACTGTCTGACTGGCTAACCTTAGTGGACAGTTGCTGACCTTAGCCAGCACTCGTCTTTTGGCCCCGGTGGCAAGCTGTACTAACCAGGATTTTTAAACTTAATAGTTTGCAAACTACAACTTTCCACAACTTTGGGACTTACATAGCTTAAAGTAGCTCCTGGGTCTACTAAAATGGAAACAGTTCGATCAAGGATCTTACCTTCAAATTCTATCATTGTTGGATGGTAATCAACTTGTCGATCCTCGAGTGCGGCATTTATTCTGGGTATGGACCGAGCCACGTCTCCCACTGTGGAGGCTTCGTAAATCTGGGACACCTGATCGCTTTCCTTCCGGTGAGGGCAATTTTTAATATAATGGGGTCCGCCACAACCCCAGCACTGAACCGATGGCCTAACTGAGCCCTCATTATCAGCTCTAACCGGCTGTTCACTGTATTTAGATTCAGCAGGTGGCTTAAATCTGATCTGATTTCTTGATGGGTTTCTATTGCTGGCCCCTTTCGAGAATCCCTTGTGAAAATTGCTGCGAGTTCCCTTAACTCCTATGGTCATTCTGCTGCCCTTTTTATCCGCCCAGCGCTTTCCAGAATTTTCTCCTTTTTGTTTGTTCTGCTGATAACATATTCTAGCCTTCCGAATTGCTTCGTCCATCGTTTTCGGATTATCAAATTCGATTCTTTCCCGCATTGCCTGGGGTAGGCTGCTAACAAACCACTGCACCTTAGCCTTTTCCTCCCGAATGTACGGTACATAGCAAAGCAGAGATGTAAATTTAGTTATGAACTCATCTATGGTCCGCTGTCCAGGCCGCAGATCATGAAATTCTCGTGCTTTTTCATCATAGAAGCGTTCTGTCAGGTACTTTTCCTTGAAATATCTTTGAAAAGTCTCCCAAGTCACATCTTGCTCACTCACCCCCCACACCATCTTGACTTCTTCCCACCATAATGTAGCCTTGGCCTGCAGCTGGAAGATGGCCAGCCATGCCTTAAGATGGTGATCATACTCGTACACTTGGAAATACTTGTTCATGTTGATTAGCCAAGCCTCTGCAGCTTCTTCTGATTCCCCATCGAAATGGGGTGGTTTAATCTTCCGAAACTCCCCTTGTAGTTCTATCCGCGGTTTCTTTGGAGTTTGATATTCAGAAGCGTTAACAGACTTTTCTCCTCGCGCCTCCGCCCTTTCCTCTGCTTCCTCCTGTTCAGTGTGATAGCTTTGTTCATCTGATACTCGTGTCTGCTCAGGCCTAGGATGAGACCGCTGTTGATGTTGTTTATCAGATAAACTTTTCAGAATCCTCTCTTGTTCCATGTTTAGTCTTGCGTTGTCCTCACGCAAACGGGCCATTTCGTCCTTCAGCTCCTGGACTGTCCTCAATATTGTCAAATCAGTGTTGCGGCCTTCCTCTCCCAGTTGTACCCATATCTCAGGATTCCCCTGAGGGTGAGCAACGTTATCTGGTCGATCCAAATTTCCATGAGGAGCGCTACTTGTTCTCCTCATTCTGCTGTCACCTGAACAAAATTAGCTCATTCAACAGATGTAATTTTTATATTTCAATATACTCCTTACTTGCTTGTTAGGAGGCTACTTATGCATTGCTGTCTCTATTAAAATTAACCCGAGGTCACAGAGTTGTAACCTGGGCTCTGATACCACTTGTCACACACCATTACAGATCTAAAAAAAAAATTTTACCGCCGTATAAACATGCATATATATATTCATTGGATCTTCGCATCGCAAACAAGTTATAAACATTATTATTGTCGAACAATATAACAAGGAACACTTTAATATTAAAACGTTCTTATGTTTAATTTATACTCCTACCCGCTCATACAAAAGTCGATAAATGATTCACTATTCCAACATCTATCCATGCCCATGATTCATTAACGATTATACAATGGTTGACTCATGTTATGTCTCGAGTTAATCAAGCGGTTGACATTCAAAGGTATGTACATAAGTGATATGAGCGGTACTTCAATCATAAATGTTTTTATGGCAATTTCTATATATACGTGCTGGTTTATTTCACCGAGGTTAGCTGAAGCCGCGAGTCCTGTCCGGCTCTGATGCTCACCCAGCTGGCCTGCTTTGCATCGTCCATTTGGCACGATGAACGGCCGGCCACCGGATTGCCATGCGCCCTCCGCGTGCTCGGTGCTCCAGGAGCCATACCGTCTGACATTTCTCGAACTTACCATTTCACAGTTGTTTCCCGGTTCAACTACTGGTGATCGAACGATGGAGACGAGCCCGCCCAAATCAAGGGCTGTCGTTGAGCCATGAGGCGGTGGGTGCTTTAAAGGTTTTTAATGTGTGGTTAACTCCTTTAGCTTGTTTTCATTTTCATTGTTGAGCGACCTCCTGTCACTCACGGCATCATGGCGCTCCGCCTTACTCAGAACCCCTTATCTCCAAGCGGTCTGGTGCACAGCAGGATGCCTCTGCCTTCCATCACCGGATCAGGTACCGACTTTTCTTTTATTCAGGTTTACCGCTCTTCTCGTTTTCCATGCTCATGTTCTTCATAGGATTTTTGAGCTTCACAGCTCCGGTTATGGTTACGATTCTTCTAGTTTTGTATACATCTTTTTTTTTTTTTTAAAGATCTCTCAGTTTCTGGTTATGTTGATATTCTCAGGAGGAAGGTTCGGTTGTTAAACTAGCGGTGTTGGAAAACCTTCTCCGCTTCTCTGCCATCTCATGTCTGGGTAAGAATTTTATGTATTTAATCGTAGGCTCGTATGGCTTTTTTGTGGTACGGGTTGAGCCGCTGTCCGTTTGAACAGGATGTCGGGGCCTGCTCATGCTTCGGAATCCCTCCGCCTTATACAGGGGTTTCCTCCCATGGGGAAATTTTACATTTTCTCTTCATATTTTGTTGTTTATAAATTGTCTGGTCTCCCCGCCAGCATTAAGGCGGAAACCTCCGTTAAGAGGCGCTGTATGCCCAACTTGTATTGTATAACTTGTTTCCTTACAATGGACTGTTGGTCTTGAAGGCGGACGAATGCTTCAGGTTGAATAATGTTTTGTTTATATGATACTGTTTTCGGTTTTAATTTTGGTTAAAGAATTATTACTGGTTTACACGGAAACCTTTATTTGGCTCTAGTACTGTTATTCGATGTATACTGGGCGTGCTTGCCTTCTCTGTAGCTTTTACTATGAATATAAGTTTTGAACACTTATCTCTGTTCGTTTTTCCAGTGTATATTCGCTTCTATGGTTAAATCTTTTTGTGTCAATGGTTCTGGCAATAGAAGCCCCTGCTGGCTATATATATTTAAGCACAGCTTCGGCGATTCCCTTCAGAGCCGGGGCATCTGTTAATATGTGTTACGCATGCATGGTGGTCACGACCCTTCCTCCATTCCTCGGAGACAGGGGTATTTCCGTCAGATTGTTTTTTTCTTTCTGCATGCTTATATATTTAAATGTTGAAGCTATATATTTGATAATGGATTATTACTTCGAAATACATGCTCTGTTCCGCAAACGATTTGAATGGCCTGCGTTTTGTTCTTGGTAAAAGGTCTGGGTAATCCCAGGTGTTTACTGTTGTTCTCGGTTCGAAATATAAACCCAACGCTTATGCACAACGTTGAATTCTTTTGTACTATTCCATCTGGGTTACAGAGGATGGCTTACACAGTAATATTTTCCTGTTTTATATTCTTTCTATCGCTTATGCTATAGAGATTTTGATTCGACATGTTTTCGCTATTGATCTTTGATTGAAAAATCCAGTCCCAACTCTGCCGGTTGCGCAGAGGCTAGGTTTTTTTAAAAAAATGATTAAATCTTTTCCCATTACCTTTACTTGCGTATCAAAGACCTTAGAAGAATTCCACATGTTTAAATGAATTCTTAAATGCTTTAGCAAGCCGTACCTGAACAGTAGCAAACCTTTTCGTAGCGCTTGTCAACCTCCCGACCGTAGGAAGATCCTCCTCGATCTTCCACCCCCAAGCACTTCTGCAGATCTTCACTGTCTGCAAACCCTCTGGTTATGCCAGAGTCACGCTATCTGATCCTAACCAGACGTAGCGGATTCAGGAAGCCTCTCACTTCCAAACACAGGCTATCTGGTCACTACCAGACATAGCACATAACCACCCCTCTGCCATCTGATCTTTACCAGACTTGGCATTCCCCTTTTCCTCCTGGGGTCTCAACCGTCACATGAAGGTAGTTAGGTTTTTCTCTTGTTTCAACTACCTCAACAGCTACTAACAACAATTAATCACATACTTAATTAAACAGTGGTAGCACAATTAATTATCATAATAATTAATAGCAATAACAACAGAGTTATTATAATTTACCAAACAGAGTTTTAGTTCACAGTTAAATTTACTGTCTTACTTAACATTATCGCTTCACTAAGAGCATTACATTATTTATTTCAATAAATTCCTATGTATTTTAATAAACGTACAAATATGTTATGTATAGGAATTGATCTTTCAAAAAAAACAATTTTCTATTAAGAATATGAAAAAGAGTTTAGTTATTTGAGAAGACAAACACTGATAATGTTTTTTTTTCAAGATAACTTTAAAATCAGAGTTCAGAAAAATTAAGACCGTCTCTACCATCATAGACTGATGATTATAGAATACATCCAAAAAGCAACCACCAGAAAGAGCACAACAGAAAAAATCATTTACTCCGGGGTAAATTCCTGAGACCCCAAAAGGTTCCCATTAATATAAAGCAATTAATTCATTGACTCAACTTAGTAGAGATAGAATGGCATTCTGATTGAGGAATTTTATTATATATGTGGCTTTTTTGGGACCTTTCTTATTTTACTATTTAAATAAATTAATTCCAGAAAAAATTAATTAATATATATTTGGAGATTGGAAATGAAAATCATCGAAATATATTGGGAAGCTATTTCATTAGATGTATGGTTTTTTTTCGATCTTTCCTATTTTACTATTTAAATAAACTAGCAATTGCCCCAAAAGGTGCAAAGAGAGGCCGATAGAAATGTTAAATTGAAAGAATTGTATTTTGGTTTAAAATAATAAATGTTATAATAATTCAATCATTCAAACTAAACCTAATCAATAAATTGCCCAAAATAAAATAAATCTTTAATCAAAATTATACAAGTTATTATTCTTCTTTTCTCTCAATTATTTATATAATAAAATCCAATCAATCATTTAAAATAAATCAAATCAATAAATTTCCCAAATTAAATCCCAACTAATCAAAATTATTTGGGAATATATATGTATAACCCAATAAAATATATATATATTTATATGTTACAAAAAAAATAAGTAAAAATTCTAATTGATTTAAATAAATCTAAAACCACTGAAATTAAAAATTACTATTTATGATTAAGCAGTGGAAATTTTAAGATAATAGGAACACATTTTTTTCACCTAAATTAAAATTATTTTTAATAATAAATCAAACATTGGAAATGTCAACATTAAAAAATTTCAGCACAGGGAAAAGAACTTGCTAAACAGTGGAAGATTTTATTTATAATTTATAATATTTAACTATTCAAATTGATATATCAAATTATTTTTTTTATATTAATATTTATAAATAAAGAAAAGAAAAGAAAATATTAATATTAATCATTTATATATTTTTAAATTTAAATAATTTTTTTTAATAAACTGTATAAAAATAAGAATCTAATTTTAGAGACATGTTAAATAAAATAAAAAAATAAGCTAAAAAAAAACCCTACTTTTCTTAAACATCTTACTTCAAAAAAAACCAACAACACAACCAAATCAAATGAAAAATATAGAATTAATTAGCCGGCCATGCTTTATACATAAGATGTGGCATGGGAGATGTTAGTTGACAATATTGAGAAGTTGTAATAAGAACTTCGGCGTAAATCACATGTAGAAAGACCTTTGATTTACGCCGAAGTTCTTATTACAACTATTATGGCTCACAGAAGCCTCACTTCAATAATATTGAGAAGCTTAAAGTCTAACATCCTCATTGGCATTTGCGAGGTGTGTAATGGAAAGTTTTATGGAAAGTTTGGTTTCAGTGGACCTTAACCATCATCATCAATAAAACATGAACTCAAACATTTGCATTTCATTGTATGAAATTAAAATCTTTAATTTTAAATTGAAAATCATAAGTTGAACTATCCATTAAAAAAATAAAAAAAAATTAAATGTTTGAATATAATAAATGTTATTATATTTTTATAATATATTTTTAGATATTATTATTATGTTAGTATTATATATAATAATGTATATTTCAAATTAATTTAAATATATTATTTTTTTAAGAAATTTAAATTTTTATATTGAATTATATGATATTTATTTTTATAATTATATATTAATTTATAATTTTATTTAAAAAATGTGTTTTTTCATCAATATAATAAATATAAAATTGTAATTTTTAATTGAAATTAATTCATTATAATTATAAGTTATAAAAATGTTTTTTTTTTCATCAAATATAATAAATTAAAATTTACATATAAAATTGTAAATTTTAATTGAAATTAATCCATTATAATTATAAGTTATAAAAATGTTTTTTTCATCAAATATAATAAATATAAAATTGTAAATTTTAATTGAAATTAATCCATTATATTATAATAATTGATTGTTTTAGGTACACGATGAACTGAGAGATGTAACACAATAACATTGACAGATGCAATCAGCAACAAAGGGTAAACCGGCATGACTAATTATTGCTTGCAATTGCCCTTGCTCCAAAAAGTGCAAAACATACCGATAGGTAACATTGACAAGATGTAATCAGCAACAAAGGGTAAACCGGCATGACTAATTATTGCTTGCAATTGCCCTTGCTCCAAAAAGTGCAAAACATACCGATAGGTTGTTTTTTAAATTGGACAAGGACCGCATTTGTACATTGGTTTTGGTTTCCGACTGTGAGAGTGAGAAGTTAATGGATGTTTTTTAAATTAGAAAAATTCTAAAGATTTTTTAAATTGGACAAAGAACCCATTCGTACATTGGTTTCCAAATGTGAAATCTTAATGGATATTTTGAAGCACACATCTTTGAAACACACATCACATTTGGAAACAAATGTGAGATCTGAAAAACACATCACATTTGGAAACAAATGTGAGATCTTAATGGATATTTTGAAGCACACATGCGAAAGTTAAAAGTTTTCTTGATATAAATATACTTGATAAAAATCCAAGTTTTCATGTGTATCAAAATCTCATTCTTGGTATAAATATACTTCATAAAAATGCAAGTTTTCCTGTGTATGAAAATCTCATTCAAATACGTGGGAAGTGAGCGGTCCTCTCCAATTGGACTAATTTTTAATAATTAAGAAATGGGAATCAAATAAACAAAATCATCAATGCTCCGAAATCATCAATGCTCCGCAATTGGAGAATCTTTAATGATTAAAAAATGCTAATCAAATAAACAGCATCAAAACAATAGCGAAGACCGATTTTGGTCAAATAATTTGCAGGTTCAAGGGGAAGGTTACCCAGTTCATTCATGCATTCTATATTCTTTTCTAGTAGTGTTTTTCTTTCCTACACTAATTCCAATGTTCAACAATGAACGTCTGCAATAATCTTTCCTTCTGGCTGAACAGAGACTTGGCTTTATATTGGTTCAGGGGATTATCAGTTGTTGTCTCCTCTACCTTTACAATGTAATTCCTCCACTGCCCAACAGTGCTATCTACGAGGCAGGAAGTTTCACAGAGGTTGATCAATCCAGCATCACAACTTACTTGCCCAGAAGCAATTAAAAGGAATAAGTTGTGCTTTATGACTTAAAAACAGTGGTTCAGCTTTAGCTTTCCGGTAAGTCATGACTACTGATAGTCTAGTAATGGTGCAAACCACCATAGCCACAAAGGCAATTGATGAAGACCTCGCAAGCTACAAAGATGGTTAATGTGGACTTCCTAAGCCATAAAGGCAGCCATCAGTTATACAATCAAAGAAACACATAATAGAAAATTCATTTGCAAACAACTTATCAATATCAAAAATACAATCTGGAAAGTATATTATCTTCAATTATATTACAGTACATGGTAAAAGTCACATGACTACTGATATTCTAGTAATGGTGCAGACCACCATAGCCACAAAGGCAATTGATGAAGACCTCGCAAGCTACAAAGGTGGTTAATGTGGACCTCCTAAGCCATAAAGGCAGCCATCGAAACGAGAGACACAATCTACAAGCAGAGACACAAACCAGAGATACAATTTATAAGCAGCAAGCAACAACTTCCAAGTCCCAGAGACAATTTGTAAATGGTCAGTAACCCTCCAAAGCCATATAGACACTTTAAGCTTCCCACCCAAAGAGAGAACGTGGATATGCTTATATATTACCTAAAACATAGAATTACATTTAAGAACTTTATTTAACCAATCCAACATAATAAATGATAGAAACATAAGAAAATTATGCAATGTAAATCCATTCACCCATTAATAAATTGGAGGTAAATCGATGGATCCTCCATCCTTATATTCTTCATTTATATATTCTGTAATCATTTACTTCTGCTATAATTGTACAAATTGATTCCACGTGAGAAATAAATGTTAATATTTGGACATAAGCACATCTTCTCGTGTCTGAATATATACTGAATATAACAGAACTAAATGCATTCTTATTACATTGACTTGTATTCAATGGGAAGAAAGACTGATACATATACATTGTATATGTTTTGCCTCATCATATACATAGTATAATAACCATCTTCATTTTTAATTTTCATGAATTGAGTAACCAATGCCTTCCCAATCCAAAATTTTCGCATGGACAGTAAGCTACCAATATCATTCTCACCACTATTAATCAGAGAATCCAAAGCATCATAGCCTGGTATTTGCTGTCAATCAATCTCCTTTTGTTGTGCACATTCCTCTTCTGCCCAACATTCCACCCATAAATAATTCATGGATGGTGGTAGTCAAAGTGTATTTTCTTCTGCATATCTCCTGCATTTTTCAACAAACAAGACAAGTGCTGGGGCATGGATGCAATTATCAGGATTAGCAGATGTCTGTTTCATTTCTCTATTATATTATTTACACATCCACTCAACAAAACAATGAGAAGATAGGAATGCAATGCATTATACAGAAAAATAAATAAGACAAGGAGCTTAGAATAGATGGAGAACCAATCAGGATGATTTTTCTTCATGGATATCCACATCCTCCGGGAGAGTGAATCCATCTAGTTCGGCTTCCCCATCTGTTTGAAGCTCTCTGAACATGGCCAAGACTTGGATCATTGTGGGTCTTCTCCATGGACGGTCATCAAGGCATTCGCAGGCGATTCGAAGATGTTGATACAGATCCATCTCTATGTGTTTGTCTTTTATTAGCACTGGATCAAATATATCTGAAGCTTTCTTTAACTTCACATTTTGTTTCATCCATCCAACTATATTGTTGTCCCCAAACTCAATAGGGTCTATAGGTCTTCTCCCTGAGAGAAGTTCCAGCAAAATAACCCCGTAGCTGTAAACATCTCCTTTTGTTGTGCAGCGAAAACTCTGATAGTACTCTGGTGGCACATAACCAGGAGTGCCAGCCAGAGTGCTAACACTTAAATGAGTATCCAGTGCATTCATGAGTCTAGCCATTCCAAAGTCAGAAACTCTAGCCTCCATATTCTCATCCAGAAGGACATTACTTGACTTCATGTCCCTGTGAATGATATGGGGAATGCAACTGTGGTGAAGAAATGCTAATCCTCTTGCAGAATATAGTGCACTCCTAAATCCACATGTACTGATCCCAGCACTCCGTTGAGCTAAACATTTCAGCCCACATCCTACAATAAATAAAACGCTTGACACAATCCCCACACAAAGAACTAATCTTTTTTTGTGGATTTGTTAATAAGTGACTTGTGGATGTGAGGGATGACACCTCCACCTGCTATGGTACCTTTGATCAAAGTATCAAGTTCTTCGTCTCCTCTAATAGCGAGCTGCAAATGCCTTGGGGTGATATGCTTAACCTTGAGATCTTTACTGGCATTTCCTGCAAGTTCTAAAACCTCTGCAGTGAGATACTCCAGAATGATTGCAGAATAAACAGCTCCAGTTGCTCCCACCCTTCCATTTGCAGATACTCGAGACTTCAGCAGACAGTGGATCCGTCCCATAGGAAACTGCAACAAGAACAAACAATTCAATCCACCTATTACAGGAATCTTATGGAGTTCTTGCTCACACGAATTCTGAACTGTTCCAAAGCTTCAATGAAGATGTTTCTCCCGGGGAAAAGAGAAGCTAGAATTACTTCAGTTGATTCAAGATTTTGACAAGAAAATTTATAGAAAATAAATAGATACAACTGTAAGTCAAAAAACCAAAAACAGAGTCCCAGAGAGTTCAACATAAAACAGAGTCTCACAGAATTCAAGATATTACAGAAACCTTATGGAGTTCTTTCTCAAGGAGTATTTGAACTATTACAAAGCTTCATTGAAGATGTTTCTATAAATTTACTTCTCAACGATTTACAAGGACATGTAAAAAGGGAAAGATTTGTGGAATTCCAAGTTCAAAAATTTAACAGAAATAAAAATCTTCCATTTCTCCAAAAATCAAAACCTCGAGTAAATGTGTTTGTGTAACCCCGATACTCAACAAAACCATCTCACGATGCATCACAAACCAGCAGCATCTTTCATCTCTCATAAATAGCAGACATTCTATTTGACAGAAATCGATCAAGAAAAGCGAAAACCCACGTCAAAAATTCATCTCAACAACAGGCCCGAACTAAGAAAACGCATTTACTCTCATTCTCTCAGCTTTGAAGATGTTACAAACCTAACTCTGCATTTCCCTCCACTGAACCGAAAAGTCCCCCATGCATAATCCCAGCTTTACCAGGCTCTAATCCACCGGCATTGAAGAAAAACCAGGAAAATCCCAAATACATTTCATGAGGACCTAACAACATTACTCCAAAAACACAAAACACGCAAACCCATATTCATTCCGTAACCCAAAATCACTGACTAAACAGTAGAACAGCGGTACATTCATTCACAAGCATCCCACATTCTACACTCTATCCGTACCAAGCAAGCTGAAGACAACGCCTTTTTTTCTGAAGCAAACACTGCAATCTCGGTCCCCACTCTCTTTTTCAAAAACAGCATCCAACATTGAACAAAACCTACCTGCTTAACTGTTAAACAGCATCCAACATTGAACAAAACCTACCTGGTTTAACTGCTAAACAGCATCCAAGATTGAACAAAACCTACCTGGCTAACCATTGCGGCAGAGTTCCAGGATGCTCATAAACAAATCGCAAAGACTCAGTCGTGATGAGAACGTGGGTTGGTCCCTGCCACCATGTTTGGAAATACATCCAAATATGGAAAGCATAATTATGAACCCCTTACTTCCATAACAACCCTCCGCCCATAACAGAAATGAAGGCCATGTTCCGCCATGTTCCGGGGCCATGACGAGTAACTGAAGGAGGAAGACCATGATGAATATCAGGAAAATGTGCACAGATGTCAGTACAAAGGCCCTAAAACACTGCGCACAGACCAGGTGTCAACCTCAAAAATAAAACATTGTGCACAGATGTCAGACGTACTCTCGTCACTGAAGGACGCCAAGTGTCAACCTCTGAAGGAAAAAGACGACGAAAGTCTCACTCATAGGAAGGCCTATCGGCCTAATAAATTCCGGAAAGAAAATAAGTAATATATATTTGGAGATTGGAAAAGAAATTCATTGGGAAGTTAGTTAATTTTTAAATTATATCAACGAAATTTTAATTATAATCTTTTAAAGCGAAAGGAATTCTTTAATATCTGAGGTGTATTGAATGAAATTCACTTAAAATTATGTATATATTTGGGAAATTCGAAAGAATAATAATTTTTACGGATGCCTTTGCGTTGGCCTATGAGAGTAAATTAATTAGCAAGGGCAAGGCTGTAAAATCTATTTGATTTCTTAAAACTCAAAGACAGAACTCTCCATCTCTTTCTGGCTTTTTATCGAGCGACGACGTTTTTACGTTCTCTTTTTCGAGAAGAAAAAACATTAATTTATATTAAAAATATATCAAGTATGTTCTACTACGTTCTTACATTGTCATATAGAGGCATCTGATAAAACAGATTGATTTGTACTACAATCGCCAAATATAATATATACAGCTTTTTTCGTTCCGAAAAAAAAGAAACGAAAGTCAATTAATTATATTTAGAAAAAGATATTTACGGAGAGTTAGAAAAAACATGGTCACTCAAACCAAGATGTGTTCATTATTATTTTGGAAGAGCAATGGCAATCTTAAGAATTTCATTATTATTTCATAATTTATATATGAGAAGGATATTGTAATGTGAACATCGAGGAATTCTTTCACTAAAATTATCATCAATAAAAATAAAATTATTGATATTTTCAATAAAATTGTCATCAATTAAAAAAATATTGATCTTTAAAAAAAACATTGTAATTTAAGTGAAGGGAACTTGATTAATAAATCAAGTATTTTTGGACAATATGTTAAAAATTTTAAAATTTTAAGATATATGAAAAATATACTGTAATTAAAAGGCGAAAGATTGCTAAATTTGCCAATGTGGCTTCTCTGCTGTTAGCGTTCAATGCCAGAAAATCTTGGCTGCAGTTTTGCCAAGCTGCGACATTAAAGAAGGTTGAATTCACTCACGAGGGATGAAATCTATAGAGAGTTTCGGGGATCCATGATATGATAAACAAGTCGGGAATCCATGACATAATAAACAAATCTATGAGAAAGTGAAATATGAGCAATGAAAATGAAACATGAGGAATCAAAACCAAATTTTGTTCTGAGGCAACCTGTAAACCAGCAATGATGTCATACAAGCAGAGATTTTATTACACGAAGAAGGAACTGGAAATTAAAGGAGAAAACCTCACTAACTGATCATGCCCTCACTTACAAATTTGGCGGATCTGGGTATGAAAACGAGGGAAGCCGTTGATATGTCTCTTGTGGTTGATGGATGGCTTCAATCCTCTTCGATTGGCCATCACATGAAATCTGGGTGGTTGCATTTGTTTGGTCAGTTTACGTGTTAGGAGCTTTGCCACTGAGCTTATCAGTGTCCTCGGTGAGGATTGATGATAATATCCGTAAACACAAACTCCGTCGTCTCCTCGCTTGATGGTGAAATCCTGAAATTTGCATTAGTTTTATACTGGGGAGGCATATATCATTTTAAGGCCTATGACGGACTTGAATATGGACATATCCTGGTTTATACAAAGGGCCGCTGTTGGCGAGAACCTGAAGCAGTCATGGAACAACAAAGCAGCCGAGCCTAAGAAAAAGGTATGTATTCAAACGATTAAAGCACAAAGGGTTGTAGTTTAATGGGTCTGGGTAAAATTTCTTAAGCCTGGACAAAATCATGTTTGCTAGTAATTAAAATCTCATACGTCTCTAAAAAACAGGAAATAGTATAGTTTATGTATGTTTGTCTTTCTCGAGGGTGGTTTATCATTGAATGATGTAACAATGTTGTGTATATTTCCTGAAATTCCCTTGTCTCTGGTTATAGCGTTTTATTCTTCATTTCCCTTCTTATTCTTAAGGCCATATGCATACTGGCCTGCATTTACAAGACATACACCTTACACTCCTCTCGCAGCCCGAATGCTGGCATGCAATAACCTTATAGCTCCCTCATGTCCTTCTTTTTTCCTGATAGAAACTCCATGTTTACAGTCTCATGCCCTGGACACATTTTGGTATAAGTGGACTAACACTTTCTTTGTGTCACGACCCTGCAAAAGCTTTGCCATTAGAATTTGCTATAGGTGGTGGTTTTGCTAGGGTTGGTACTGCGTTTGCTGCTGTGAGGGCCCTGAGTCCTAAACTTGCTAGGAAGGTGGTTTATGCACTCACTGGTTTTTCCGAGAATGTTTGATAACCAGATTCTGATTCCGAGACTTTCCAAGGGTTAATGTACCCACTTGTTGGTACCCATCGGAGGTGATGGGTGTCCTTATCCTTATACTTTGCACACTCCTCCTGGCATCCTCCCCTATCCCTCCTACGTGTTATCTTACTGTTTTTGGACTATCTATGATTCCGAGGCGGTATCTTCCCAATACAGGCTCTCAATTTGGCGGCATTGACATTCTCTTGGGCGGCGAGTTCCAGGTGGGTTGAGGTGTGGGAATTGATGCGATTGCAAGCGAAAAGGTGAATTTTTATTGTTTGCAATAGCATGTCCTGGTGGGAGGGATGATATTAATTCTTGGGGGATGTACCTACTATTCCATTAATCTTGCCTGGTGACGTTGACATTCTCTTGGGAGGTGGTCTCCAGGTGGGTTGGGACGTGGGAACTATCCCGACTGCAATAGTCTGTTTCGATAGGAGGGACATCATTAAGTCCTGGGGGGTGTACCTATTAATCCTTAAATGTCGATGGACCTTTTCGAGTCTGACACATCTCTACACGAGGCCTTCATCCAAGTCACGATGGAGGCTGAGTCACAGTGCCACGCAAACTTGGGCATGACTAGGAATGTGGCACGCTCCCCTTGGCTGACAACCCTGGGTGACGGAAGTGACATGTGGACAGATGTCGGCTGTCAGTTACAAAATAATTTGGAGGAGGGGAAAATAGGTGGCGGAAGGTGGGGTGGCCAAAAGCATCGTGCTATCAAGGTTACAACACCTGCACCTATACTTTCATTCGACCATGATGTTCTCCTCGATAGAGTAACGAGTCTCCAAAAGAGGGCCTTAGTGGGTAAGTGGTACTTTACATAGATAGAAGAAGCGGAGATGAGGCAGTGGCTGGCAAAAAAATGGAAAATCTTGTTGGGTTATATTCTCATGGTGGTAAGGCTCATGGGAGGTTGGTACAACTTCCATTTTCTGAGCGAAGAGGATCTCGGGAGAATCGTAGCACTGCCATGGGTCAAGGATCATGGATTTTTGGCAATGTATGCATGGTATGTGGGCTTCAATCCATTGAAGCAAATGCCCAAAAACAAGCTTATCTGGGTCAAACTGCCCAAATTACCTTTAGAATTTTGGACGAAGGAAGTATTTACTGATATTGGAAATGCCATTGGTAAATTCATATATGTTGATCCATGATGTCTAGGAGCAAGGGATAAAAGGATTGCATGGGTACTTATAGAAAAATATTTTGGCGAGGCTTTCCCAGATCACATTGAGTTAAGGTGGGAGGACATTAACCTCACACAACGCCTCGATTTTTGGGGAATTCCATTTCGATGCCTCAATTACCACCAAAATGGACATTTAATAGCTAACTATCACAAAGGAAGAGGAGGGTGGCGACCTTCGTGGGAGCATAAAGGGACTCATCATCGACTACAGAAGGAGAACAAGTCGGAATGTTTCTCTCCACGTCATGGTTTTGCCACAAAACACGTTGGAAACATATCGGGCTCAGGTAACTCCATTCACACTAACCAGGGTTTTTTTGAGCCGTCTCCTCACTTAAAAAAAAAAATGTTTCTGTCCCTATTCATGTATACTCCTCCTCCTCGACATCAGAACAGTCTGATTCTCATATTGCTGCCGACTCTCCATATCGGGAGCATCACCAGCGCCTATCCACCCTGGTTATGCCTCAAGTGCTAGTACTGTCACAACACACTATGGTTGACATTCCATCTACCTCTTATGCCACGTATACGCAAGCCCGAAGGCTCCATTCACCGGCTACACAACCAAATTCCCCCATTGCTAAGTCTCCCTCACAAAAATATCTGATCTCATCACCTAACAACTCTGTAGACAACGATCTCGACTTCCTACTACAAAGGAAGACCCTTGATCTTAAATCTCTCACTATTCATAAGCCAAATGGTTCCAGGTCCCCTGTAATAAGCCCCTCCTCTATCGGGAATATAACTGTGAGGCGTACAAATAACAGAGGTAGTAGACACTTCAGAGGTTGCACATGCCAAACACATACAACCCTGACAAACTCGTCGTCCCTCATTGATATCCCCATTTCATCACCCATCTCTCCCAGGGAACTTAGAGCATGTATGACCTCTAATAGGCTTAAATGAATTCCATTCTCTCTCTGAATATTAGGGGTTTGGGGGCCCTTCCAAAATTCCTCACCTTAAGAGACCTATTTCTTTCATCTCATTCTAATATTATTCTCATCCAAGAATCAATGCATTCTGCAAAACAAACTGTTGACTACTTTTGGAGGATGTTTCCGACATGGTATATTGTGGCAACTGACACCACTGGTAGATTTGGGGGTTTAGCAGCTTTGTGAGACCCCAGATGGGCAAAACTAAAGGCATTTTCCTGCTCGACAGGCATTTTTCTCGCTGGTAGCACCAGAGGTATCCTGAGAAGAATGCACATCCTTAATGTGTATGCTCCTTACAAAGAATGAGAATATTTTTGGGATTTAATGGAGGCATCTGGGATCCTTCATTCATCTTCTCGTATTTTGGATGTGGATCTTAACTGTACCATAGGGATCGAGGAGTTGTGGGGGCAATCTAGGGTGTTGGATAAGATGACAAAAGCTTAGGGACATTATTTTTTCCCATAATTTAGTAGATATTTGTCCACCAAATAATGACCCCACCTAGGATAATAGAAGAAGTGGAAATAATTATATAGAAAAGAGACTTGACAAATTCATTGTACGAGAAAATATGGTGGAAAAGATGGGGGATGTAAGATCCCACATTATTGAAAACTATGTATCAAATCACCGCCAAATCACACTTTTTTGGTGCAATACTGATATTAGAGTCGGCTTTCCTTTTAATTTTAATAGAGTTTGGCTTGAAGATATAGATTTTGAATCACTTATCCGATCACACTCGCTGGAAAGAAGAGATACAGAGGAAGACCTTACGTACACAGAAAGGTTCATAAGCAGGCTTCGAAACCTTAAAAGTAAAAACATGGGATCGGAAGAAGAAGGCAAGTCTAAGAATGGAATTGACAGAAATAGAGAAGGCCTTAAAGCCATTGCATAGCCAAATGGCCACCCACTCCCTATCTGCCGATGTAAGGGAGTGGATTCATGCTCTCAATTTGAAAAAGAAGATGATTCTTCAAGTAAGAGAGATGACATGGCGATTGAAGAGCAGAGCCATCTAGATTCGTGAAGGGGATAAAACTACCTATTTTTTTCATCGCTTTGCCAATCATAGAAGGAAACAAAACACAATTTAGATGACTGATGGTGAAGGGAACTGTTATAAGAAACAATCGGAAATTACAGCCTTCGCGGTATCATATTTCCAACAAGCATATAAAAGAATGGAAGTGGAGGAAGCAGATTCACAGGTATGGGCAGTAAATGAATACCCTACAATGTTTAATGAGGAGGACAATCTGGAGTTGTATAAGGAGGTTAAGGTGGAGGAATTGATCCGGGCTATCAAATCAATGAAAGGATACAAAAGCCCGGGTCCAGATGGATGGACTGTGAAATTCTTGTCCACTTCATAGACATCTTCTAGGAGGACCTTCTACAGATAACATAAGAGTCTAGAATGAAGGGAATCATACATTCCCATTTAAATTCTACCTATATCTCCCTTATTCCAAAGAAAACAGAGGCGGCCACCTTTGCCAATTATCGCCCAATTTCCCTCTGCAATCTTACATATAAGATTATCTCCAAGATAATAGCCAACAAAATCAAGGCGTCTTTATCAAAATTCATCTCACCAGAGCAATATGGCTTTCTTAGTAATAGAATAATCCATGATGCTGTGGCAGTTGCTCAGGAATGCATGCACAATATCAAGACAAAAATGATGAATGCAACAATTATGAAGGTGGACTGCAAAAAGGCATATGACTGCTTAGATTGGGGTTATCTGAGACTAGTCCTTCATAAAGTTGGCATAAGAACAAATATGGTAGAATGGATTATGGGATGTGTTACAACAGTTCGATATGTTGTGATAATTAATGGATACCCATCAAGGTTCTTTGCTACGGGTAGGGCACTTAGACAGGGATGTGATTTTTCCCCCATGCTTTTCATACTGGCAATGGATGGTCTAAGTTTGATAATTAAAAAAGCTGTTTACACAGGTCAGTTTGAAGCACTAAAAATTAGTAGTCATATTTCTATTTCCCACAGTTTCTTTGTTGATGATATCTCGCTGATGGGTATGATAAACAGACTCAAGTGGCATGCACTATCATTAATTTTTAAGAAGCTTGGAAGAGCTATGGGTCTTGTTCAAAATGAACACAAATCTATCATCCTATATGGATCCTGCAACCATGATGATATCAGCTATATCCAGAGGTGTTTTGGGGTAAATGCAGTGAATTTAGAAAATGGAATGAAATATCTGGGTTACCGCCTAAAGCTAGGAAATTACAAAAATGCTGACTAGATGTGGCTAGTGGATAGATTCCACTTGAGGATTAAGGGATGGGAGCACAGATGTTTATTAGTGGGAGGCCGTATCACTCTCACACAGTCAGTTCTTACATAGCTGGGGGTCTATTGGGCTCACCTATTCTGCGTCCCGCAGAGGATAATAAAATCACTAAATCGGATAATGGCAAACTATATTTGGTCAGGTGAAAGAAGAAGCTACAAATATTATTTGGTCAAGTTGGAGAGGATCACTAGACCAAAAAAGATGGGTGGATGGGGTGTTTTAAATCTTAAAATTTTTGGCTAGCCGCTAATTCTAAAATCACTGTGGCGTGGTATCAACAGTAATGGCATATGGGGAAAATTGATTTGGTTCAAGTACATGAAGAATAAGGATTTTACCTATTGGATGAGACAAGGTGCAATTGGAAAAAAAAGTGGATCTAAGATATGGAACAACTTCAACATGGTTAAAAATATCCTATTTCAGAACATATCATGGATGTTTGGTTCTGGCAATAGAATTATTTTGGGTAAAGACAATATTATTGGTTTCGGTGTGATCCCACTTGGTACAACGGAATTAATAAAACACCTGAAAAGAAAGGGTATATTTTTTCTGAATCAGATGATCAGTGAATGGAGTGGTAATATACCAGTCTGGCTTGACTCCACCCAACTGAACCTTACAGGACAGTACGAACTGGATTGGTTCCAGCTTGTGAAATCGTTAAAAGATGCAGGTATATGTTATGACAGCAAAGGGGATCGCATCACCTGGGCTGGAAAAAAGAAGAAATTCGGAGAGATTGAAGTGGCGGATTGCTATCTCAAATTATGTATGAAGGAGCTACAAGATGCAGAATGCTATTGGTTTTATAAGTTTTGGCAAATTAGTATTCCCATAAAGATTATCATTTTCCTATGGTTAACATGGCAGAATAAGAATCTTACATGGGAAAATTTACAGAAGAAGAATCATCACAGACTTGGGATATGTTATCTGTGTAGGAAAGAAGGAGAGGGTAATTGTCACTTATTCTTACACTGTCCAAGATCTATAAGCATCTGGAAGCACTTCACCACCAAGATGTAGATCCCATACATACATTTTAATACAATTGATGAATGTTTAAAATGGTGGAGTACACAATGCACAAGTTGGGGATCGTTGGGACTGGCTATCTTCTGGGAGATCTGGAAACTCTGAAACCACCTGATTTTTGGAACTAGTAGATGGATAGAGGATTTAATCTGTGAGCACATAGAATAGTGGACCAAATCGGATCAGAGAGCTGGCACCAAGAAAAAAGAGAAGGGAGACAAGGGGGTGGTACAGGTTACCAAATACCCGGTTGGGTTTTTTTATGAGGCATCACAAGGAGGGAGATGTGGATGTGGAATTTGGCTAAAGGTGACAGAAGAACGAGAGTAATGGATCCACTGGAATGCGGGAAAGAGAACAAGTATGAAAGCAGAAGCAATTGCCTTATGGGGATTACTATGGTTTACCAAATTTTTGGATATTCCACAAATACAAATATATGGTGATTCCAGGTGTATGGTTGATCACATTTTGGGGAAGAATAATATTCAACAAAATTCCCTACAAGGCTACCTAAAACACATACAAAGCCTATGGAGCACTCTTCAACAATCTTCCATACAACACATCAGCAGAGTGCACAACAAGAATGCGGATGAAATGTCAAAAAAAGGATTACTAGCCACAGAAGAAGGTATGGATATCCAGGTAAAAATGGGACCAACAATGACAGAAGTAGGAAGCATTAACATGCCAGGATAGAGCACTAAAGTACTTATAAAGGAGCAGAACATCAGTACACATAAGTACCTTGAAAATTTTTTGTATCATTTTTTGTAAATGTTTTGTATATGGTCTTGTATAAAAAAGATAGGTGAAATATCACTTTATATTTTGCTGTATGAAGAACACGTTCTAGATCAGATGTGTATTTAAGCTTTCTCGTTTCCATTATGAGAATCTGAGAAATATTTAGGAAGGGGCAGATGTTGTTGTAGGAGTGTAATCTCTGTTGCCTATTAGTATATGAAGGGCAGATGCTGTTGTAGGAGTGTAATCTCTGTTGCCTATTAGTATATGGCTCACGCTGAAGAATATAGTGAATTTGTAAGTTCATGTGTAGTTAAATACTGGATACAATATCAGAACTATGATGATGTTCTGTTCATCATATATATGTATTATTTTAAACATAATACAAAACAGACCTTCTGTTCATCATATATATGTACTGTTTTAAACATAATACAAAATAGATGGTTTTTTCCTTGCTAAAAAAATGTTTTAATTAATATTTAGGAAAAAAACACTTAAATCAAGTCAAATCTAATTCATTAAAATTTGAGAAAACATTTTAGTTTTAAATTTTTTTTTTATTAATATATGAAAATAATATTGTAACTTCTCCTTTATGTAAATTTTAAAATGCAAGTTTACAATATTCAACTGAAAATCATTAAATTTTTGGGAACTTACTTCCATTAATATATAATTCATAGGTTTTTGTTTTTTTGCTTGAGAGAAATTTCTTTAATACGTAAGATTCTTAATGTTTAATGAGAGGAATTATTGGAATTTTGTATTATTTAACTGTAGTTTTAAATATTAAATTAATAATGTATATAAAATATGAAGTTTTTATATTGACTTAATATAATTTATGGCGGTTTTTTTTCTGAAAAAATATGGAGTTTTTAAATTTTTTTGTTAATAAATTTATAGTACTATAGTTAAAAAGAGAAATTCATTTAATTAATTAATATTTTGAGAGTAAAAAGCATATAGATGTATTAATTTCAATCCATTAAAATTGGAAAATATCACTAATTCTAATTCTTTTATTAGTGAGAGGATTTTCTTTAATAAATAGGATTCTTTGTTTTTATCTTAAGAAATTTCATTAATATATAATACATCGGGTTTTTTGTATGGTTTAATGGTGGGTTTATATTTAAATAGAAATTTCATTAATATATAATATTATCAGAAGAAAGAAGAAAAAAAAAAAAAAAAAAAAAAACTCAATAATATGATGGCACATAAAAAAAAGAATAAATTCATCTTAAAAAAACATCTTATTGCCAAATTTCCAAATTCCCATGCAATACAAAAAGGAAAAGATTTCCACCATTAAATTTTTTCCACCAAAGTAAAGTAAACATGTCTGTAAGCTTCCCAATAGACCTAAAAATGATATTAAAAAATTCACCAATATATTTCCACATAATCTGAGCAAATTGAAATTGGAAAAACAAAGGTGTCATCGTTTCCTCATTCTGTGTACACAAAAAGCATATACTGAGACCACTAAAACTCCCTTTTTAATAGATTATCCACGTTTAAATCTTACCATCCAAAGCAACAAATTAGCATTGACGACTTGCCAATTATGTTATGTATAGGAATTATTTGATCCTTACCATTCAGTTACGAAGAAATTCATTGACTAAACTTAGGTGATATGTGGAAATGGAACATCACTGTTTAGAATGGCATTCTCATTAAATTGAGGAATTTGAATAGATATGGTCTTTTTGGATCTTTCTTATTTTACATAAATTCTTCAAAGAAACTAATTAATATATATTTGTAGATTGGAAAAGAAATTTATTAATATATATTTGGAAATGGGAAAATAAATTTATTAATATATATTGGGAAATTATTTCATTATATGTATAGTTTTTTTGGATCTTCTTATTTTATTCAGGAAAAAATTAATTAATATATATTTCGAGAGTGGAAAAGAAATTTATTAATATATTTTGGGAAGTTAATTGATTTTTAAATTATATCAACTAAATTTTAATTATAATTTTTAAAGCAAAAGAAATTCCTTGTAGTAAGGTGTAGTGGCTGAAATTGACTTACAGTATAGTAAGGTGTAGTGGATGAAATTCACTTACATTATAATTTAATAAATAGTAAAAAAGAAATTCCGAAATACTTTTTAAGAAAAAATTCATTAATATATAAATTTTAGGGATTTGGATGGATTCGTTATAGTTTTCTGTCTCTGCGTTAGCCTATGAGACTAAATTAATGAGCAAGGGATATTTGTATAGTTATATGGGTACTGCTTCTGGGTATTGGAGAGCATGTATTTGAAGCTTCCTTGCTCTTTGGAGCTTGGGAGTTGATTGGAAATGCTACAAAACCCTCGGGAGCTTTAACTGATATTTTGGAGTTTTTTGGGAGCTTCATTGCAAAATATTTTTGACATTTTGGAAGCTTCACTGTAATGTGTAAATACGTGTATTTAACATTGCCAGCTTGGGTGCTGCTTAAACTGATGGAACTGTGTGAAGGGAAGGGTATGCCTGTGGGTTTAGATTTGGATATAGGTCTGGAACTAAGACAAACGCACTGTCACGACTCCACGGTAAATATACCAAATAAAAAAAAAATAAGTTATGGTAAAAACCTTTTACTTCATAACCCTCCATATATTCGATCATAGAATAACTACACACATATATATATAAATCGCTTTTAAAACTTCGAACGTGCTGCCATGGTTACACATATATAAATCTCAACCTATTAACTTAAGGTTTCCTCTTGACTTATGGTTATATGAATCATTGGCGACCTTCATATTAAGGTTTAAGTCAATGGTTATCATGTCCATCGGCTTGCTTTTCCGATCACTCTCCGGTGCCAGGTGTGAACGGAATTCTAATTGGCTTCACCTACCCTGGCCAGGTGGCTAGCACCGTGCAGAGGCCATGTGAAGTCTCGGGGAAATCGCTGGGGTTCGCGCGCCAAACCTCCACTCGGATGGACGGTGAGGATCACTTGCACAGATCTAAGGGTTTACATTTGCTTCAGGGTTTAGCGGGTTTCATATATACCACTGAGTCGCTTATTTCGGGTTCATTTGCACCTGGTGGAGAGGCCGAACCCTTGCTCAATTCAGCGGCTCCATCCCTGCACCATATGCCAGGTCTTGGCAAGCTAACTCAGGTAAACTAATGATTGATGCCCGCCGATTCATAGTTTCCCTTTCAGCTGTCAAATTATTTGTTTATAAATACAGTGCGTTGTTTCGGCAGGGTTTCACATTTCCGGTTTATGCATTCACGGCTAACTTCAACGTGTTTATCATGTGCAGGTAATTGCTTCTCATTCCTCCTACCGCTCAGGGAAGAAATGATACAACCGAGGCATCCTCAGGTATTTATTCTATCATGAATTGATGCAGAGCATTGGTTTAATCCGATGGGTGAGGGTTTAAACTGGAGGGTTTTCTTGCATCGATTCTCTCGGCCTGAGGAGTTCCTCATGGCAATCTTTTATTTATTGTCTCAGGGTTCCTTCATTCAGCTAAACCCTGGTTAGGATGCGCGGTCGGCCTTTCCATGCCGGGACCTGTGTCTAATCTGGTTATACAGTTTTATGTTGTATTTATTTTGGCACTATGTCCAGGATTATGTATATTTTGTTAAGGGTTCACGGCCTCCCTTGCCGGAACCGAATCGATTCAACTTAAGTCGGGATATTTATCCCTTCCCGTTTCTCTTGTTTTTCAAGGATGTTAACTATAATTACCCAGGTTTATCTGTATTTATGAAGAGACAACGAGTCCATCTCGGCTCTCTGAACATTTAGTGAACAGGCTGTCGTTATACCCTTCAGGGGTTTTATTTATCACAATGTTAATATATGTATTTTTCTTTTTCCTGTTGAATACGATGTACATGTTTTTCATTTGGTTTAATTTGCATCAACAACTTATTTGTCTATATGCATATGAACTTGCTTTCCAGAATGTATTGAGCTCGTCTTGTTTAAGGTTATTATCATTCCTCTGTTTAACAGAGTCGAGACGGGTTCCTTTCGAGGGTTTCGTCTATAACAACCCTACATTCACTTGTCAATGCATGGCTGTATACGGCGGTTAAGCGGCCGTTTACCACAGCAGTTCTGTGACATCAAGTCACATTTACTTTGTTAATGATATTATTTGTCTGTATTCTGCGATGATACAGTGATCGTCTTTTACTTAATTTCATATATAATGAGACTAAACCCTAGGTACAGGGCTCGATGGGTTTACTTTGAAACGGCCTCACCATATACTATGAACAGCACTTAATGTTTCAACATGCTTCTCGGCCGTTATAGAAATACGACTACTCTATGTGTCGTTCTGTTGTTTTCCATAATCATTCTACTGTTATATTTGCTAATAAATTCTCCTATTGTTGAATAGTTCAATGCATTTTTTTTTCCAGTATGCACTCACGTACTCTGCATACAGTTATGGTCTTTCAAGACCATTGTAATGTTTCTATACAGATATGCTTCGGCTTCCATACAGTAATGAGCATCAGTTTCTATACAATTAACATGCATCGCTTTTTATACAGTTAGCATGCATTGTTTTCTTTACAGTTATCATGCAAAGTATGTAGCGGATAATCTCTGTTTTTGTCTTAAATAGCCAGTTCTAAGCACTCTTAGAAACTGTTTAAAATATTATATGTATACTTTTCCATCTAGTTAGCAACAGAAACTCAGGTGCAACTATACTTTCCTTCTATACACCCAGCATACTGAATACAGAAATCTAATTCTGGTGAATAACTCATACCTGGTCTATTAGGCCCAAGAGTTAACGCTCCAGAAGTTCACCTGCAATTTACATGCTTGCTCTTATCCACCCAACCTTGAGATCCACTAGTACGTTGGATTCTCCCCCCGAGCTGTCTTGCAGGCCTGCAGCCCTCAACAAGACTCATGCACTGTTGTGCTAGGGTTATCTGGTCCTTACCAGACTTAACCCTCCTTTTTCTTTCTTTTTCCTCTCTTGGAATTTCTCTCCCCTGTCTGTCACCACAGCCCAGGGGTTTTCCCTCCCAGGACTTTTCCTATCTGGAGGGTTAGTTTCTTTTCAGTTTTATAACTGTTTCCTTTTCTTTAGAAATCCTCCCTCAGGAGGCTGCCAACATTTTTCCCAAAAATATCTTCCATTTCATAAATAAATAATATCATTTAACAACAGTAATTAACAGTTCACATTAGTTTCTTACCATAGTAACTTTTCATAATCACATGTTTTACGGGGTCATCACATCTCCCCCCCCTGGGATTGGACATCGTCCCGATGTCTATTCCCTTTAAATAAGTCCGGGTAAACTTTCCTCATAAGCTCCTCGTCTTCCCAAGTAGCCTCCTCAGGCCCATAGTGCTGCCACAGCACTTTAATTTGGGTAATAACCCGTTTCTGCAGCCGCACTTCTCTTCGGTCAAGAATGCTCTGTGGTTCGACCAGAACCTCGCCTTCCGATTCGACCTGCAGACAATCAATATCTTCAGTCAGTTCCCATTAAGTATATCCGCATGTTCAAAACAACGGGATTAATTCTTACCCGAACATCCTGCTATTTGATCACATGTTTAGGATCGTATACATATCTCTTTAGAACATAAACGTGGAAAACGTTGTGAATTCTAATATGGCTTGGCAAGGCGAGTTGGTAAGCCACCGGCCCCACTCTAGCCAAGATCTGAAAAGGTCCAAAGTACCGAGGAGCCAGCTTGGCACATCCGCTCCATTGCAGTGTGCTTCTTCTGGCTTGGATCATCACAAACACATGGTCACCAACCTGATATTCTTTAAACCTTCTTTTTCTGTCCACAAAACTTTTCTGCCTGTCCTGTGCAGTCTTCAAATTGGCACGCACCCTTTTCACCATGTCTTCCATTTCTTTAAGCATTTCCGGACCCAAACTCAGCTTATCCTCAGGTCCACCCCAACTTGAGGGTGTGCGGCATTTCCGTCCATACATAACCTCAAAGGGGCTTAACTGTGTCGAGGTATGATATCCATTGTTATACGCGAATTCAACCAGGTGTAAATATTCTTCCCATTGGTTTGGTTTCATCATCACATACGCCCTCAACATATCTTCCAACACTTGATTTACTCGCTCAGTTTGACCATCGGTTTGCAGGTGATAGGCTGTGCTAAAGTTCAGCTGTGTTCCCAACTCAGCGAACAACGTCTCCCAAAAGGTGGATGTGAACTTTACATCCCGGTCTGAAATGATTACCTTCGGTAGTCCGTGCAGTCTGAACACATTCTGCATAAAAAGGTGAGCAATTTGCACCGCTTTATAAGTGGACTGCACGGGTATGAAGTGTGCCGCTTTACTCAACTTATCAACCACCACCATGATGGAATCATTGTTTTTCTTCGTTCGTGGCAAACCGGTTATAAAATCCATGGAAATGGTTTCCCATTTCCACTCCGGAATAGGCAAAGGTTGTAATAGCCCAGCTAGATGTTGATGTTCTGCCTTAATCTGCAGGCACTCTAAACACCTTGCCAAATACTCAACCACTTGCTTCTTCATTCTAGGCCAGAAATATTCCTTCCTAAGTGCAGTGACCATCTTTTGGTACCCTGGATGGCCAGTGTAGTGGCTGGTATGGAACTCGTCCAAAATCAGGTTCTTAAGGTCATTCGAATCAGGTACATATAATTTTTTATTAAAATACAGCATGCCAGCACTATCTAGTGTATATCCTTGCTGTAATTTTTCATTAACTGATTGTTGTACCTGCTGTTTTAATTGTTGGTATTCAGCATCCTGATTTGCTGCTGATTTAATCTGCTCAAACAGAGAGTTTCGCCACTTACTGACTGAAAGTTCACACAAACACTGCACCTTTCGACTCAATGCATCAGCCACCCGGTTCTCTTTGCCTTTTAAGTGCTTAATCTCGAAATCGAATCCACTTAGGAAATCTGCCCAACGACCCTGCCTTGCATTCAAGGTAGGTTGACTGAAATAATTGGTCAAGCTGTGGTGATCTGTTAACAACAGAAATTTCCTCCCCAAGAGGTAATGTCGCCACATCTTCAGCGCATGAATAACAGCTGTTAATTCTAGATCGTAAGCAGAGTATTTCTGCTCATGATCTTTTAATTTTCTTGATTCATACGCAATTACTTTCCCTTCCTGCATTAATACTCCTCCTACACCCTCTTTACTTGCATTAGTACACACAACGTAATCCTTATTAGGATCAGCTATACTCAAGATGGGTGCAGTGGTGAGTAAGTGCTTCAACCGATCAAAGCTCTGCTGACATTCCGTTGTCCACTTAAACACCTTCCCCTTTTTCTGCAAAGAAGTGATAGGGTAGGCTATCCTTGAGAAACCTTCCACAAATCTTCGATAATAGCCAGCTAGTCCCATAAAGGATCTAATATCAGCTACATCCTTGGGTATGGGCCATTCCATAATAGTCTTTATTTTCTCAGGATCTACTGCAATTCCTTCTTTAGTAATCACATGGCCCAAATATTGGATTTCCTCTTTTAAAAAGTCACACTTACTAAACTTAGCATATAGCTGATGTTCTCGAAGAGTTTGCAACACCATCCTCAGGTGCTCTTCGTGTTCCTCATGGGAACGGGAATATATCAGAATATCATCGATAAATATCAGCACGAATTTGTCCAAAAACCTGTGAAACACGTTGTTCATCAAACACATAAAGGTGGCAGGTGCATTGGTCAAGCCAAAGGGCAGCACCACAAATTCGTAATGCCCGTAGCGTGTTCTGAAAGCGGTTTTGGCAATGTCCTCTTCTTTAATTCTGATCTGATGATAACCAGATCGCAAATCGATCTTGGAGAATACCTTTGCTCCCTTCACTTAATCAAAGAGTTCGTCAATCCGAGGCAAGGGGTATTTGTTTTTGATCGTGAGCTTGTTCAGCTGATGATAGTCTATACACATACGGAGAGTTCCATCTTTCTTTTTGACAAATAATACTGGAGCTCCCCACGGTGACACGCTGGGGCGGATGTAATTCTTATCCAGCAACTCTTGTAGTTGCATTTTTAATTCTGTCAACTCGGGTACGCTCATCTGGTACGGTGCTCGTGACACTGGGGCTGCCCCTGGTGTTAACTCTATAGTAAAATCTATATCCCTTTTTGGAGGTAGTCCTGGTACCTCTTCAGGAAAAACATCCACAAATTCCTGTACTACCAGAATATTGTCCAGTGTAGATGTTTTGTCTTTCTGGTTTGCATAACCAACTTGAATAGCATAAATCTGACACTTCTTCCTGAGACATTTAGCTAGCTGGGAAGTAGTGATAGGCCGGATCTGTACAGGGTGTTTAATTCCCTGCAATTCTTGCTGTTGTCCCAAGTCATCCTTGTAATAAATGGTTTTGGTCTTGTAGTTTACCAACGACCAATGTTTTTCCAGCCAATCCATACCAATCAGGATGTCGTAGGACCCCAATGGGAGTACATTCAGGTCTGCTGTAATTGGCTGTCCAGCTATGCTGAAAGAGCAGTTACCAATTTTGGCTAAGACTCGTCTCTTAGCTCCCGTGGCTAGCTGTACCAGCCATGGACTCGTGAACTTTTCAGAAGGTAACTTACACTGTTCTACTATTTTTGGACTAACATAACTCAAAGTAGCTCCTGGGTCAATAAGAACAGCTATAGAAAGGTTTGAAATTTGACCTTCAAACTCCACCATGGTCGGTTGGTATTCCGCTTGACGGTCATCCAAGGCTGCGTTAATTCTTGGTACGCTGCGTGCCACTTCCCCAACAGTCGATGCTTCCTAGATCTGAGATATTTGGTCCACTCCTTTACGCTGAGGGCAGTTCTTAACATAATGCGGTCCTCCACAACCCCAACATTGAACTGGAGGTTTGGTTATTCCTTCAAGGTCGGACCTGGCAGGTGGTTCACTGATTCTGCTCTCACTTGGTTTAGTCCGAAAGGTACTCTTTGCTACATTTTTGCTAATCTGTCCCTTACCAGCACCCTTCCTGCCATTACCACGACTCCCTTTATTATTACCAGTAATTCTGTTGCTCTTTCTTTCATTCCACCTTTTATTTGAAGTGTCTCCTTTCTGTTTGTTTTGCTGGTAACAGATTCTTGCCTTACGAATCGCCTCATCCATTGTCCTGGGATTATCAAACTCAATGCGTTCCCTTATATAGGCAGGTAGGCTGCTCACAAATCTCTGCACCTTGGCCTTTTCCTCCTTAATATATGGCACATAGCGAAGTAGGGAAGTGAACCGATTAATGAACTCGTCCATAGACTGCTGTCCTAGCCGTAAATCATGGAATTCCCGTGCTTTCTCATCATAGAATCGTTCAGTTAGATACCTCTCCTTGAAGTATTTTTGAAATTTTTCCCACATTATACTCTGCTCATTCACTCCTTTTACAATCTTGGTTTCTTCCCACCACAGAGTTGCCTTGCCTTGTAGCTGAAAGATGGCCAGCCGTGCCTTCAAATTCTGATCATACTCGTACAACTGGAAATACTTGTTCATGTTAATTAACCATGCTTCTGCTGCTTCCTCCTGTTCCCCATCGAAATGTGGAGGTTTAATTTTCCGGAATTCCCCCTGCAATTCCATTTTCTGTCGCTTTGAGGTTTGTTGTTCCAGTACATTATCAGAATGGTCCTCCTTTTCCTCTGAAATTTCAGGTGCAGTTGGGTAATTCCGCTCCTCAGTTGCCCTTTGCTGTTCTGCACTGGGATTGGCTAATGGTGGATTCTGTCTGTCCGACAAACTCTTCAGTATTCTTTCCTGTTCCACTGTCAATCGCGCGTTGTCTTCTCGCAAACGTGCCATCTCCCTTTTCATTTCTTGAACAGTTTCTAGTATCGCCAGATTGGTACTGCGTGTCTCTGCACCAAGCTGTACCCACAGCTCTGGATTTTTCCGAGGAATGCTGTCAGCTCCCTGCATTTCCTCCATCTTTATTGTTGATTGTTAGCGGATTGTTGTTTCTGTATTTATATCCTAATTAATAAACAGAAAAACAGTTAGTTGAATTAATTCTTCCTCATATATGTACTATATGATAATCTTCCATGCAGCTGGATCTTACTGCTCCAGAGGCCACAGTTCTGAAACCTCTGCTCTGATACCACATTGTCACGACTCCATGGTAAATATACCAAATAAAAAAAAAAAAGTTATGGTAAAAACCTTTTACTTCATAACCCTCCATATATTCGATCATAGAATAACTACACACACATATATATAAATCGCTTTTAAAGCTCCGAACGTGCTGCCATGGTTACACATATATAAATCTCAACCTATTAACTTAAGGTTTCCTCTTGACTTATGGTTATATGAATCATTGGCGACCTTCATATTAAGGTTTAAGTCAACGGTTATCATGTCCATCGGCTTGCTTTTCCGATCACTCTCCAGTGCCAGGTGTGAACGGAATTCTAATTGGCTTCACCTACCCTGGCCAGGTGGCTAGCACCATGCAGAGGCCATGTGAAGTCTCGGGGAAATCGCTGGGGTTCGCGCGCCAAACCTCCACTCGGATGGACGGTGAGGATCACTTGCACAGATCTAAGGGTTTACATTTGCTTCAAGGTTTAGCGGGTTTCATATATACCACTGAGTCGCTTATTTCGGGTTCATTTGCACCTGGTGGAGAGGCCGAACCCTTGCTCAATTCAGCGGCTCCATCCCTGCACCATATGCCAGGTCTTGGCAAGCTAACTCAGGTAAACTAATGATTGATGCCCGCCGATTCATAGTTTCCCTTTCAGCTGTCAAATTATTTGTTTATAAATACAGTGCATTGTTTCGGCAGGGTTTCACATTTCCGGTTTATGCATTCACGGCTAACTTCAACGTGTTTATCATGTGCAGGTAATTGCTTCTCATTCCTCCTACCGCTCAGGGAAGAAATGATACAACCGAGGCATCCTCAGGTATTTATTCTATCATGAATTGATGCAGAGCATTGGTTTAATTCGATGGGTGAGGGTTTAAACTGGAGGGTTTTCTTGCATCGATTCTCTCGGCCTGAGGAGTTCCTCATGGCAATCTTTTATTTATTGTCTCAGGGTTCCTTCATTCGGCTAAACCCTGGTTAGGATGCGCGGTCGGCCTTTCCATGCCGGGACCTGCGTCTAATCTGGTTATACAGTTTTATGTTGTATTTATTTTGGCACTATGTCCAGGATTATGTATATTTTGTTAAGGGTTCACGGCCTCCCTTGCCGGAACCGAATCGATTCAACTTAAGTCGGGATATTTATCCCTTTCAGTTTCTCTTGTTTTTCAAGGATGTTAACTATAATTACCCAGGTTTATCTGTATTTATGAAGAGACAACGAGTCCATCTCGGCTCTCTGAACATTTAGTGAACAAGCTGTCGTTATACCCTTCAGGGGTTTTATTTATCACAATGTTAATATATGTATTTTTCTTTTTCCTGTTGAATACGATGTACATGTTTTTCATTTGGTTTAATTTGCATCAACAACTTATTTGTCTATATGCATATGAACTTGCTTTCCAGAATGTATTGAGCTCGTCTTGTTTAAGGTTATTATCATTCCTCTGTTTAACAGAGTCAAGACGGGTTCCTTTCGGGGGTTTCGTCTATAACAACCCTACATTCACTTGTCAATGCATGGCTGTATACGGCGGTTAAGCGGCCGTTTACCACAGCAGTTCTTTGACATCAAGTCACATTTACTTTGTTAATGATATTATTTGTCTGTATTCTGCGATGATACAGTGATCGTCTTTTACTTAATTTCATATATAATGAGACTAAACCCTAGGTACAGGGCTCGATGGGTTTACTTTGAAACGGCCTCACCATATACTATGAACAGCACTTAATGTTTCAACATGCTTCTCGGCTGTTATAGAAATACGACTACTCTATGTGTCGTTCTGTTGTTTTCCATAATCATTCTACTGTTATATTTGCTAATAAATTCTCCTATTGTTGAATAGTTCAATGCATTTTTTTTTCCAGTATGCACTCACGTACTCTGCATACAGTTATGGTCTTTCAAGACCATTGTAATGTTTCTATACAGATACGCTTCGGCTTCCATACAGTAATGAGCATCAGTTTCTATACAATTAACATGCATCACTTTTTATACAGTTAGCATGCATCGTTTTCTTTACAGTTATCATGCAAAGTATGTAGCGGATAATCTCTGTTTTTGTCTTAAATAGCCAGTTCTAAGCACTCTTAGAAACTGTTTAAAATATTATATGTATACTTTTCCATCTAGTTAGCAACAGAAACTCAGGTGCAACTATACTTTCCTTCTATACACCCAGCATACTGAATACAGAAATCTAATTCTGGTGAATAACTCATACCTGGTCTATTAGGCCCAAGAGTTAACGCTCCAGAAGTTCACCTGCAATTTACATGCTTTCTCTTATCCACCCAACCTTGAGATCCACCAGTACGTTGGATTCTCCCCCCGAGCTGTCTTGCAGGCCTGCAGCCCTCAACAAGACTCATGCACTGTTGTGCTAGGGTTATCTGGTCCTTACCAGACTTAACCCTCATTTTTCTTTCTTTTTCCTCTCTTGGAATTTCTCTCCCCTGTCTGTCACCACAGCCCAGGGGTTTTCCCTCCCAGGACTTTTCCTGTCTAGAGGGTTAGTTTCTTTTTAGTTTTATAACTGTTTCCTTTTCTTTAGAAATCCTCCCTCAGGAAGCGGCCAGCATTTTTCTCAAAAATATCTTCCATTTCATAAATAAATAATATCATTTAACAACAGTAATTAACAGTTCACATTAGTTTCTTACCATAGTAACTTTTCATAATTACATGTTTTACGGGGTCATCACACGCACTCTTTATGGAAAGCCCTTCTATCCAAAAGAAGATGTCTGGCCAATCCTGATCTTTGTCATTGGAAAGCTATTCATTCTCCTCATATAGGTGGATGGCCCATGGATATAAAATAATTTAGAAAGATTGTTGGCCAAGACAAACACACTCTTTATGGAAAGCCCTTCTATCCAAAAGAAGACGTCTGGCCAATCCTGATCTTTGTCATTGGAAAGCTATTCATTCTCCTCATATTGGTGGATGGCCCGTGGATATAAAATAATTTAAAAAGATTGTTGGCCACTGGCAAAGCCGTCATTATGGCCCAAGCTAAATGGACAAAAGATGGAATACTAAAGAAAAAAAATAGTTGAAATTATGATATATAAATATTATTAAAAAAACTATTTTTAATTTAATTTTCATATTTATCTGAGTATAAAATATATAGTAACTTGGAAATTTATAATTTTATTATACAAACTCTTTCTAAAATAACATTGCGTTTAAACTCTTGTTTTAATTTTTTTTTAATTATTATTAATATATATTTTATTTTTTCTTATCCCTATTATAATTAGATATAATATATATAATATTGGTGAGGTTACATAAGGACGAAGAAAATCAATGACTTAATATATAGCGTTGCATAAAATCATTTAATAATCGAGTAATAACAATCTTTTTTCCGATTTGGGAGTTTTGCATGTTTCTTTGCTCGGAAGAAATTTGATTGAGAAAATGTTGATGGATTTTGATTTTTTTTTGGCAATGTTTCAAAGTTCAATATTTTACATGTTTTTTTGCAAAATAAAATTTGATTGACAAGTTTTAGATGGAAATAAATAAATTATCTTATTTTTATTTTTAATATGTATTATTTTAATATATTGTATTATTACCTCTCCCAACTCGACATTTCTTGTAAATTTAGACAATACTTCTAACCAAACAGGACACTCATTCCGGCATATCAAAAATACCCTCATACGGAAAACTTGTGCAACATAAGATATTTTATTTCTTAAAACTCAAAGACAAAAGGGAGCGTAAGAACTTTCCTCTTTCTGGCATTTTATCTAGCCACTACGTTTTTACGTTCTCTTTTTCGGGAAGAAAAAACATTAATGTATATTAAAAATATATCAAGTGTGTTTTACTACGTTCTTACATTTTTACGAAGTAAAGAAAAGGTGGTCAATTGATTGTATTTGGAAAAAGATTCTTACGGAGAGTTAGAACAAACGTGGTCGCTTCGACCAAAATTTGTTCATTATTATTTTTGAAGAGCAATTGTAATCTCAAGAATTTCATTATTATTTCATAATTTATAGATGGGAAGCATATTGTAATTTCAACATCGAGAAATTCTTTCCATAGATTTTTCATCAATAAATTTTTTATTGATATTTAACAAGAACAGTGTAATTTAAGTCAATACTTTCGTCCATAAAAAAATTATTGAGATTTAAAAAAGGTAGTGTAATTTAAGTTAAAAAAATTATAGATGTTTAAAAAAGTAGTGTAATTTAAGTTAAAAAATTTATAGATATTTAAAAAAGGTAGTGTAATTTAAGTTAATGGAACTTGATTAATAACGTAAGTGCTTTTGGATTTTATTGGTTATTTATTATATATTAAAAATTTTATAATATTTAAAAAATATATTGTAATGTATGTTAATGGAAGTTGATTGATAAATAAAATATTTTGAATTTATTGGTTATTTAAGAATGATAGTGTAATTTTTTAAAAGTTTGATAGGTTTATATTTTTAACATGTTTAATATATTATTCTATGAAGGAGTGGAATTGAATGTATGATTTTATATCAAGGAATATCTTTACATAGTAATAAAGTAACTTCATATCAAAGAATGTTTTTACATAGCACTCAACTATTGTTTATCGGAAAGATAGTAGACAAAATAATATTATAATTTTTAATAAAACAATAAATGATATTTAAAAATAACATAGTAATTTTAAATTATATGAATTTTACTAATATAAAAAATTTAATATAGGAATTTCATTAATATATATATATATATATATATATATATATATATATATATATATATTCTAAAAACAAATTTACAATATTTAATCTGAAGAAATTTATTAATGTTCAACAAATTTTGTTTTTGTTTAGATAATCTTCGGCAAAATCACATAACCAATCTTTTGTCGACGCGTTTCGAACCAACCAGTGTTTTAATTAATATTTTTCTTTTTTAATTAATATTTAGAAAAGACTAGTAAATTCAAGTTAGAGAATTTTTCTTTAATACATAGGATTCTTAATTTTTAATGGGAGGAATTTCAGTGATATAAAATGTATTGGGATTTTGTATTTTTTATTGGGATTTTTTATTTTTAATAGTAATTTTAAATATTAAGTTAATAATGTATATAAACCATAGCGTTTTTGGTTTTTTTGTTTTTTTTTAATAAATTTACAACATTATATTTAAAAAGAGAATTTCATTTAATTAATTAATATTGCGAGATAGGTCCAAGGGGCATAGAGATGTATTAATTCCAATACATTAAAATATGAAAGTATCACTAAATCTATTTTTTTTTTAATTAGTGAGAGGATTTACTTTAATAAATAAGATTCTTTGTTTTTGGACGAATTTCATTAATATATAGTGCATCCAGTCTTTGTACAGTTTAATGGTAGGTTTATATTTAATTTTTTTTTATTTAAATAGGTTTACAATATTAAAAATGAGAAATTCATTCAACTAATTAATATTTGGATAAAGGTTTTTATATAATCGTTATTGAGTGTCTTGCTTACTTAATTCTTGTTTAATATTTAATTGGAAGTTATAATGGTTGAAATGGACCTATGTCATGAGGCTCTTTATATAATGGTCATGAATACCAAACTAGTTTTTCAAATTAAAAAAATATATATAATTTTAAAAAACATTGTAATTTTTTTAATTAAATAATTAATTTCAAACTTATATTAATTCAGAAAAATGATATATAGCAAAATGAGCTCCAATGGACAAAATAATAGGGGTGAGATACAAACAAGACTTTCATTAAATCAATAAAAATCTTTAATAACCAAATTACAATCTACCCATTACATCCACACTAACTCTATTTATCTAAACACACCCGTTCATGGATTGATAGTGTGAACTCCCTTGATTTTAGTTTCAAAATATTTTCTTAAGAAAAATCTTCTCGAACATATATTCTTATAGTATTATGACACAATATCCATAGACTTCATGTTTGTTGTAATTTATGACCACATTAGTTGTCATCAAATGATTCTTATTTGATCTGGATATTCTCATTGATAAATCAACATGATTTCATGACATGAACTGCATGAAATCATGAAATTATGTGATTGTCATTAAATCTTGTCTCTAGTATATATTGATGCTTATTAATTATATATTTGTTGCATTGATATTATGTTTGAATGAGACTTTGACTGAACACACACTTGATCTTTTTGGCACCTTAAGGGTGTTGAAGCACCACTTAAGCCTCTAGAATGTCCTCAAGTGTCAAGTTCTTCTTCCACCTTCCACTACATGAGATCTAAGGCCAGTTACAAGAACATGGAGTTCTTGTAATAGCTAGTTGTTATCAAAATAAAGCATCTTTTAATATTTATATAGGTTATCAATTCTTTAAAAAATTGATAACATTAACCTTTTTTAACCTTAGATGTTGTGGAATGCCTTGTGTCATGCATATTTTATGGAAAATATGAAAAAATGGTAATTTAAACCAAAATGATGGAGATTTAAATGATTAAAAGAGTAATATTACAGTCAAAATAGTGGTAAAATAAAGGTCCAATAGTAATTCCAATAGAACCAATGCTCCTCTACATAACCAACAGGGTAGAAATCAAGGGTTTGAAATCTTCTCACCTAGTTACTAGTGGATCACCCTCCAACCTAAGTGTCTTCAAGTGACTTTTCTATGAAGTGGATATTGAAATAAAACTCTAGCCATTTCAACTAATGATTCAACTTTATTGCATTAACCTCACCTTGGTGTGGCTTGATATCCACCTTCACTTCTATTTTATATAAGGATAGTGAATGGGTGATGACACTAGAAATTGGATGCTCTTTTCAAGGTTCTTTTCATGACTCCTTTTCTAGGTCTTCATTTTCTCCTGGTTTTCTCTCTAATCTAATCTCTGAATTAGAGATTCCAAACTCCATAAATGGTCCAATATTGCATAGTAGATATACCATGAGGAGAGTCATATTGTGAAATATGTCAACACATTTCTCTTCCAACCTTGCAGATATATCTTAGGTTGGATCTCAACAATTGTTGTGAACGGACTCATCTACCATGGCTAAGGTTCTACGACTCTTTTCCTAAGCCTATTCATGGATCTTGTAATTTTTCCACAAATAATCCAAATAAAACTAATTTATTAATAATACAAAATGCCATGGATGTTCCACTAGAACTATTTTTTACAACAAATCTTACCATAGTTTTAAATCTTAGACTATGCAAAAAAAAAAATCCTTAGATCCCAGATTAGTGAATTACTCGCTTTTCTTGCATTTATGAATTAATTGAAATAGCAAATTGAAATAATAGGCACATGTATAAACCATCCACATAAATGAACACACATTTATCCTAGGAAATCAAATATGGGAGAAAACCCAACTAGAAGGTGAGGCCTATAATTTTCGCTCTTTGATTTAGCTATAAAATCCACATATAGAGGAATTGGAACTCACTATGGAGTTACCTTTCAATACTATGGCCTAAATGATTACTACATATTCCTCCTCCTTTATAATGCCCTCGAAATACTACCCTATATGTTTTTCTTAGCTATGGAACAGGTGCAATGCTAAATAATGGAACCCCTTCCCCTCCTAGCAGTCGACAATCATCTAGAGCTACTTTTTTTACTTCCCCAACCCTCGATTACTGATAAGTTTTGGACCTTCTATATTCCTCTTCAAATTTTACACATTGCTAGCCCCACATGTGTGAGTAATGCGGGGTGGCATCCACTTGGACCATGGCATTCAACAAGATATTTCAACATGTAAGAGGCCTAACTTTCACATATGAGATTCAATTGAGGCAATTTTCACACCATTGGAAAGGTCTTAGAGTGCAAAATAATGTTAAAGGTGTTGGAACAAGTTTTGAATGTTGAAAATCCAAAAAAATGGTGTTTGATGCCTAAAAGTGGCTTTGAAGGGTTTTGAACCCTAATTCTCCAAACTACAACTTGTGACTAAAATTGTTCTTGCAAGCTTGTTAATCAAATTTTTCCACCCAAAGAGTATTGAGATAGATGACAAATTATATGATGATTCAATCCAAATTAAAAGTACCCAAACTATTATGTTAGTGTAACACATTCCCTCTATCTTCTATAGCAAAAATATGGTGTACACACCATAAATAGATATCGAATAATAAGCCAAGAAGCTACTAAAGTAGTTAATGGAACCATTTTACAAATAATTCATTTCTCACCATAGGGGAATATCACCCAAAATCTTCAGTGAACTAAAGTTCTTGGATACTTTTTGAATGATAAGATGCTCCAACATATGGAATTCTAAAATGATGTGCTATTGAGAGAACCTCAATCCACTATAAGAATGGTTATGAAACACAACCTCTAGCTAGATCCAATGAAATTATGTAAGATCTTTATGTTTGAAGCCTCCCCTCAAGAACTTTGCAAAATAGTCCAGTTCAACGACTTAAGTAGATAATAATGAAATGATGTATATTTTTGCTTGTAGATTCAACAACTTATGTGAAAAAAAAGAAGACAATAATCTACTCTACTCTTCAGCGGAAACCAAAATTGATCGATGAAAACAATATTAAGAAAAGGAGGAATTTCAATCACACATAACACAATATGTTTATGGGGAAAGAAACTGCTAAAAACCTCGACTATATGTATTGCATTACAAGTACAATATATCTCTATGATTCCTATGCAAGCCTTGGATGAATATAGTATGATCTTCTTAGCCTTGAGGACAACCTACACAAGTATTTCGTATCCTCTACCTGATTGACTATGTTTGGCCAATACTCAGCCAAATTCCTAGCCTTCCAAACCCCTACTTCCTTGCACAATTCCTGAAATAATTGGCCTCTATTTAATGTGGAAATTCCTCATCCATAACTATGAAATCCATCATAGGCCCTCAACTGATTGCATCCACCATCTGTACAACTTGGAAAACTATACAACTAATACTACATTGTCCGTAAACTCTAATATCAACTGGGTCTTCCTTTGAACTGACATGCATGAGTTATTTTTGAGTGAATTATCAATTATCTGATTGATCACTGCATGTGAATTAAACCCAATTTTATTCACTTGACCACTCACTAGTTCCTCCGACAGTTAGAACTAGTTTAACTGAATTTAACTCAGTTAAACTGAATTAAATAATTACAACTCAATAATAACTCAACCCGGGACCCTAAAATTTAGGGATCACTCTATGAGACTCTAGATCGATTCCCAACTCAAATTTATTGAGCCAACTAAGTCAACTTAACTTAGCTAACTATTACAAGTTGATATGAGAATAGAATTATAATTTAATTCCTAATTTAATTCAATGATAAATTAAATTAGAATTTCTAGATGTTATTTTTAACATTTCTTATTGTTATTTTCAACACTTCCTCTAAACAATAAAAGAATTCAACTCTATATTGATCTGGTACCTTTGGAATGTTCTGCATGCAACTCTTGTCACTGTTGTTGTTGCTGCTGGAACATCTACAACCAAAAAGCATCCAAACTAAATCAGTATGATGCATTTGTCACTAGAGTCTCTGACTGCTACAAGCTACTTCACTATCTACTGAAAGCTCTATGCTTCTGCTAACTCTGCACTATCATCTGCACTATTGCCAACTCTCCTCTATGATCCCCAATATCTAATTGCTGCTAATCTCTGCCTCTATCTCTTTGACATTTGACTGCATCAACTTCCACTTACCCATCATACTACTGTGTGGGCTCCAGTAGAAATGTAATGATCCATGAGACAAAACATCTCAATGGACCCTACCCAAATTTCTACACTCTTGGGACTGTTATTTCACATCGCCCCACCTCTCTCCTAGAGGTATGGCTGAATGTGCTCCCTCTGCCCACTTGGCTTGAAATTCCCCCCTACTGGAGGTCTATGTTTGAGTGGATGTCTCCACTCGGTCTCCTCTCTGCTTTGCTAATTGTGGATGCTCCAAAACTTTATGAGGCTGCTTCTAAGGCTTCTTTTGGGGTTGCATGTTGAGAGGTAATTCACTCTCCCTCTCAACCACCAAGTCTCTAACCTTTCCCTTGCTCCTTAAGGCTTTGCATGCATCTTGAACCTCAAGTGCATACAGGTTCTTGACTTGCACACCGGTCTGTTTCACTTGTGCTATGGTGATGTGTCTAAGTAAAACCTTTCATTTGCTAAAAATCACATCCTAGTTATAGTCTTCCAATACCGCGATGGAAACAAGGTTCTAATTTAGTCCTGGAACATACATCACATCTGTGATTCTGAGAGGGGAGCCAGAATCCATCTGAAAGGTAATTGTATTAATGTTGGTCAGATTATACCTCCCATCATCTCCAAACTCTATGTTCTGCTTGAGGTCTTTCTCCTCAAAGTCACTAAAGAGATCTTTATTCCCCATCATATGGAATGAGGCACCGCTGTCAAGATACCACATGCTTCCAATTATAGTGTTGGTCATGCATGCAATGAGAGTGAAATCAAGTTCGAATTGTGAAGCTAGAGCTTCACCTACTGCTACTATTGCAGGCTCCTTCTTGCTTACTTTCTTCTATGAGAAATTGGTGGTATATTTCCCGTACTCGTGATAGTGAAAACACTTGATGTTCTACAAGTCCTTCTTCTTACCGCCCACCTTGCCTTGGAACTTATTTCCCCTGGCTTTCTTTTCTTTGTTGGCTAATGCAAAGTCCTATTTCACTTATTTGGAAGAGGTCTCATCTCTGGTGTTCCGCTGAAACTCTTCTTGTACCAAGTCGGACCACAACCAATCCCACTCTTGTAGGTTCTCCCTCCCACTAACTGAGTCCTGGTGATCCAGGTGGCTCCAGAAACACACACAAGACAAATAGGGCTTATGAATGCTCAAAAATCAAAGTGATTTGAATGATTTCAGACCAAGTCCGAAGCATAGAAGTCATTGTCTTGATCGTGGTGATGTGAACGGTTCGTCAAACCGAGTCCGTATGTGAAAGTTAGAAGCAGTCAAAGTTCGATTGAATTTTTACTGATTGGGCAGGCTTAAGGAGGCCACAATTTGGACAAATCCCGCCCACTAGATTTCGGCCAACCTAGGCTAGATTCTGGGTGAATTTGTGGGCTGGTTAATTTATCTCCTGCGACCTAAAATCTGAATATTCTAAAAAGGGTCTATTTAAAAAAAAATATATATATATATAATAATAATGTGGTGGCAAGCCACCACCCTCGCCACCCCCAATCCCATATCACATACAAAAAAAAAAAAAAAAAATATTGGAAGGACCGACAGCCATGACCCCGCCGGTCTAACCGCACCCACCCAACTCCATTAAATATTGCATATGGTTAAGTATATGGGGTGGGCACGGGCCACCTCCGGTGGACCCGGCCCACACCCAATCAACTCAAAACACACCCCCCGAAACCTCACATAACTCGCCGGAAAATTCTGGTAAGGGAGTCAGTGGGGGTCGAACCTGCCCCACCCACGTGGCCGGCTCCCAAGCGGGCGGCTCCATGTGATGTACCGTATGGCGTACCATCGAACCACGGTACCAATGGCCAATCAAAACATAAAACGAGGAAAGGCGGGAGTTACGGGGGTGGGCCGCCCAATGCGAACCCTACCCCCCATTTAAATTACTTTTGTTTTTAACCAAACGAATATGTGTTAAAATAGGGAGAGGCGGGATTTGATCCCCGACCCCCCCTCAACCATTTACCTCGTTTACCAACATGCCAAACTGCCTCTTTGTTAAATCTGCCAGAGAAAACTTATATAAACCCATTTTTCATAATGCACAGTGCAGATGGAGGAGGACAGCAACGCGCACACAAATCGATGCAGGTGGAACCATGACTATTGTAGAAACAGGGAGCGGAACCATGATCCTTGAAATTTTCCCGAGGAGGTAATTCTTCTCCATGTCGAAATATAGTCAAGTTCATAGTCGTTTTTCATGGGTTTCTGCAGGGATTGCAATGGCGAGCTTGAATTCTCCTTTTGAGTTGCATATTTCCACTCCACCCATGGAGCAAAATCTTTAAGGAATCTAGGGGGAATCTAAAAGATTCCTTGAGCCCCAGATTCTCAATTTCTCAGAATTCAGAAATTTGACAGTCGATTTTGCACTATTTGACACCACAAATTTGATGGTGCATTCGGGATTTTCATTTGCTCATTTTATTTTCCAGCCACTTTTCTAAGTGGAGTGTAGGTGTTAGCATTGATGCGTGAGCAACCATTTCCATGATCTTCCACGCCGTGAGATCGATGGTCCGAACAACTTCAGCAGTTTGACATCCACTTCTTCAGATGGCCCCTGGATGTGAGGTATATGCGGTGTATTCATGCACTTCTTTTGCTATGCATTGTGCTGCATAGATCCTTGTTTGATGTTTGAGGAGGGATCTTGTTTCTTACTCATTTTCATGATTCCTGCTTGATGTGATGTGGAATCATATGTGTGATGTACTTGTTGTCATGATTTGTCATGTTGTGTTTTGAGATCCCTTTGTTGTATGATGATGGGATACTCATGTTGTCATCATGTATGTTTGCATTGAGATCCCTTTTATGCCATGTTGGTGAGATGCTCATCATGCATGAGTTTTATGTCATATTGAAAGGAGTCCTTTTTGACTGAGAGTTCCTATAGCAGAACATCTCTTGGAGCTACTCCTGCGTGAGGGAATTTTCCTTGTCTGATAGCGACATCACCTCTTATGTACATCATCACTATTGACAACACTTAATGTAGCGACCTACACCATCTTGACACTGGGGCCCAGAGACATAGTCCCTCCTAGACGAACTCTGTTATCAACATCTTGAGGTTTATGTTGCTGATGATTGTCATGTTCCTCTTCTTTACAGCATGCAGATGTATTCATTTATGTTCTTTTAAAAATGCAATTTAATACATCACCAAAGTAAAAGGTCTTGGAAGGGTCCTTTGTCACACCTAGACCTGGATCAAGTGGTATGAGAGCGGTCTTTGCGTTGATGTGAATTGCAGCGTGAACAATGGAATGTGCAGCGACAGAGGATGAAAAAGCGATGTACGAGACCATGCTCAAATTTTCCAAAAGAGTGGAAATAATATATGAAACTCTACAGAAAGAGACAGAGGAAAAGGAGTGATTGTAGCTTTAGTTGCAAGCCAGAGAAGAGGCCATGGAAGAACTAAAGCACAGCAACCAGAATCTTCAAACAGAGAAAGTTGAATTGAAGATGCATTTACATGAAGAGAAAGAGGAGAAACATAGTTTTCTATGACAGTGGCAAGCAAAGGACGAGGCCTTGGAAAAGCTGCAATGTGACCCATGTGAGGTAAAAAGTAGTTCTCTAAATTCATGTATGTGTTCTGATGATGATTTTTTTGTTTTTGAAAATCATACCACAGGAATTGGCTCCAAACTGTTGAAGAGAATGTGGTATGAAGGGAAAATCTTGGGCGTTAATGGACAAGGCATTGTCAACCCCATCAAAGTAGAAGAATTGCCCTGTCGAATAAGACTTGGGTATGTCGAGAATGAAGTTGGGGATGCCCCAAGACATCTAGCGAACCACCAACAATAGACGATGAGAAGCCCTCGTCATTTCTTTCCAAATCGACAAGGAGGTAAAAGATGTTGTTTTCCTTTCGGTTTTGTCTTCATATAGTATGAGTTTTGTTGGAGATCCCTGTAGAAATTCCCACTGCAGATCAACAGAAAGCACCAACTCCCTCTTGTTGTAGACACTTGTCTAGCTTACGAGAAGCATGATGTGAGGCACCAACTTCACGGATTTTTTGCAAGAACCAACTTGCAGCTCCTTGGATTTATGCAAGTACCAGCTTGCAGGAGGCACCAACCCCCAAGCCTTCTCAAGCACCCACTAGAGATCGAAGCACCAAATTTCTGTATGCAGGCACCGACCCACACTCATATAAGAACGGGATGTTCTTTGTAATTTGGCAGCCACTTTGCCTAATAGCAACTTTGATTTCTGTTCACTTTGCTCACTCTGCATCACTCGGCAGCAACCCACTAATCTTCTCAACAACAATCGCTCATCACCATCCATGCAACTCTTTGTTCTTTGCTCTTCATTGGCATGCAATCAACTCTCAATCTCTTTCTCTCCACAACACACACACACATTGTTGTCAACCTTGTTTCTCTGCAAACAGGCACTTTAGGCCTTTCTCACAGCGCAGGCACACTCACCCTTTCTCACACAGCACAGGAAACTATGGCCTTGCTCACACAACACACACAACTTTTGCCTTTCTCACAGCGCACATGAACTTCAGCCTTACACACAACACACATGAAACTTATACTTTTCTTACACAGTGCACATGCAACTTTCGCCCTTACACACAGAGCACAAATATTGGGGTCTCTTACCTCTTCTTAGGCACTCTCCACCTCTTTCTACAGAATATGCTCTTACTTAGCCTTACACAGCAGTGCACACTCTCACATAGCTTTTTCCACCTAGATCTTTGGCCACTATGTTGTTTTCCCCGACATTGGTCATCTAAGCTCCTGGGCTTTGTTCCTATATTGACCCCAATCGATCCTGCCATACTGTCCTATGTTCTCATTATGCACTTGTTGTAGCGGCTACAATGACCCTCCAAAATTTTTCCTTAGCTTCGTTTTGGACCCTCCCTATCGACCTCTCACAACACCTTGTCTTGATTTGCCAAGTACACAAGCTTCAATGTTTTTCCTGCAAAAAGGTAGCCTATCGATCACAACTTGATGCATTCCCCTCATAAGTTGTTCATATGGGCTTGGTCCAGCTGTAGGTTGAGCAGCTCCCCCAATAAATTGTGCAATTCTGGAGGGAAACCAGCGTTCCCTCCGAAAATTGCACAATGCTGTCTGGAAGCCTGTTGGGCTCCAGAATTGCGCAATTCTGCCAGCCAACCCTCAGAGTGAAAATTACGCAATTTTCCCCAGCAAGACTGCTCATCCCAGAATTTGCGCAAATCTAGGCAGCAATCAACTGCTCTGCCCATAAATTGAGTAAATCTCCTGGGCAGCCAACCCAGCTCCGAGCCAAAAATGTGCATTTCTTTCTAGCAGTTGAGCAGCTTCATGCATGAGCAGTTGGGTTGACCAATTCCACCTGGGACCAAGGAAACTTGACTTGCATGCATGACTTACATTTTCCCGAAATAGAAAAAGGAAACATGTAAAAGGCGTCCCATGATTCAGGGATATATTTTTAGCATCTGGAGGTTACATGCAAAGTCATTTTAGAAACTTTCCTCCAAGTGTCTCTTTTTCCTAAATTTGTGGCATGCACATCATGACCTCAAAAATTATTTATTCGATGCATCAGAGCTCATTCTTTCACATCAATTTTGGAGCTCTGACATCCCACAACACATCCAAGACTCTTTGCCACATCCAGCTAAGCTATTCACAGGTAAGTGGCCTCAACTTGTCTTTTTTAGTATTTCTGCCGCTTTTTGTGTTTTCGCTTGTGTGAGTGTTGTTTGCTTGATTTTTTTGAACACTTGCTATCTTTTATATGCATACTATCTTGTCCTAGCAATGTTTCAATTTTCATTTCTATCTCACTATAGTCGCATGCATGAAACTGTTTTGCACGAACGATCACCAATTCGGCGACTTGCTTCACCCACATGCATGTTGATCCATTTACTAAATCTTTCATTCATCTTTGCATGCATTGTCAATCACTTCTTCTTTCACTTAGTGTCATCGTGCATTCACTTTCATATTTTCTTTCAGTTGCTCGTTGGCGAGTTTGGCCAACCTTGGCCTGGACTCTACCTTCACCGAGACAACATTGCGCAATTTGGGGAAGGAAGGCTCTGCCTTCCTCTCCAAAACTGCGCATTTTTTCCCAGGCACTGTCATGCAGGAGTACTTTACGTGTTTTTGAGGGAAATTTACTATTGTCCTAGAAAATTGCGCAATGCAGTCCCTATGTTTACAATGACTCCCAGCTAGAATTACACATTGTGCAATCCCAATAGCCAGCAGCCAATCTGGATTGTGAATTGCATAAATCCATTAATCAGTCTAGCCTCCCAGACAGCACAAACTGCCTTTTGCGTAGTTCTGGTAAACAGTCACCCAACTCCTAGAATATATTACGCAATCTTGCCTATCATTTCCCTGGTATGTGCTATGTCATTCCCTGAATTTTCTTTGGTTTTCGCTGACAGATTTCCTGCCATGCATGTTGCTTGTCTCCAAATATTTCAGGTGTTCATCCGCCTCTTAGAAGTACAAGATCAATGGCCTCCAAGAGAGCATGATCAAAAGACACTGACAGAACTGCAACTGGAGCAGCAGTTGAACAGGTGTCCACATGTCTACCGATCTATCAAGATACAAATTTGTTTCTAGACAAGGACATCAAGATGAAATGGGAAAAGGTCAATGAAGCATTTGCAGGCACTTTTGAGGAAGACCTCGAAGGCCGTCAGGTGTATGTGAACTTTTACAAGTCCAGCTTGTACTAGATTGCATGTTGAAAATGGAAACAAGAAATGCTAAAAATAGAAGTGCTAAAAATAGCACTGCTAAAAATAGCAGTTTGGGTACCAGTGTTGGATTGAGCAACAGGGAATGAAAAATGGAAGTGCTAAAATTAACATTCTATTTTTAGCAGTTCAGGATGGATTCCTATTTTTAGTCAGTCCCTGGACTAAAATAGGAAGTAAAATTCGAATTTGATATTAACAACAGTTTGTAAATTGATTAATTAATTCATCTTGAGTTAATTAGTTAAGGAAAAACAAACTTGAAGTCTATGTGAGGACATGCAACAGTTTATCTAATAATTGAAGAATTTATCCATCAGTTAAAGAGATAAGGATGAGTTCTAGTTTCAGTAGTAATTAGTTGGCTCAGTTAACTGAGTCAAGTCCAGTTATAATTGATTTAAACTATTTGTTTAAATTAAGTAAGCTCAGTTAGTTAATGCATGCTTGCATATAACTTCTGCACTTCAGATAACTGAAGATTCTCTCATGAATAACTCATGCATGTCAGTTCAGACATAGACCCAGTTGAGATCAAAGAAGGGACAATGTACTATCAGTTGGATGGATTTTTCCTATAAAGGAAACTCATCCATGTAGAAAGATTTATCTCCTTCAGGACTGCGTAGTTGGATCAGAGGTTGGTGAGTGTGTGAAGAGGCCAATTCACACAAGTGGCTGCACTGGACCCCAATCAAAATTGCGCAAAGAAATAGGAGGCTTGGAGGGCAAACCAGAGGTTAGATAGAGGCCTTTGACTATCTATGTGCAGCAGAGGTATTGCAGAGAGAGCAGGATAGCTTTTGAGCTGATTCTTTTTGTAATACTGGCTATATTTTGACTTGTATGATAATATAGAGTTGGGGTTTTAAGTTGAGGCTTTCCCCGGGTTATATCTTCTGTGTTATGTGTGATTGATTTCTCCATATCAGTTATATGTGTTCTTATTAATGTTGCTAATGTTCGATTAATCTTCCACTAAATTGGTTGTAGAAGTAGATGAAGTATTTTGTTTTAGTATATTTCATTATCAGGTGATCTACAAGTCGGAAATTTCTACAACATGCAGATACCCCGCGTTCCCATGTGCAAACATAATACACTGGATCATCTCTCACACTGATCTCGAGACCTTGAGCAGTGTCAGTGGGACGAAGCTTGCAACCTTCTGGGCACAAGATTATGATGAGATGTATCAAATGTCAGAGCCCGCGACTATCATGAAGACTCCCTTCAGCTTATCCAACAGCAGTGCTAACTCCAGAGACATTTTGAAGAACTGGGTAAAGGAGCCGGCTTGATTCAGGTTGACAACCAACTAGATCTACAAGACAAAGATACTGCGGAATGCGTATCAATACTTGGTCATATTTGCATGTCGACTGTATGGCCAAGAAAGCACGGAAACCTTCCCACAGAGTTGGGTGGTCGCGTTATACCAACTAGCCAGAGAAGAAAAACCATGTAACTGGTCTGGCACGTTGGCTCATCAGCCAAGGAATAAGTAACGAAGTCTCGACAGTCACCCAGAGGTATGCATGCAGAGATTTACATGTCAGCCTACATCTTAGATGCAATCTGTGCCCGACAGGAGTTCCCGGGTTTGGAGTGGGCATGGTCACTGATGGAGAATGTTGTGAACACATATTTCAAGTTGTTTTCTGAATGCAGCTTCAAAGGAGTAGTCACACGGTTGTCCAACCATTTTGTCACCCCAATTTACAAGATGATATTCGAACAGGATCCACCTTGCATGTCAAAGGAAGCAATGGAGGCACTGATAGACATTGCTAATTGGTATGCCTCATTGTCCGACACCTTCATACAAATGTTCAGCGTGAGGAAGCCTTTGCATGTTCTATCGAAGTTTTCCTTGGACATACTTGTCATGCAGGAAGTAGCATATCACATCCTGGCAGGATTGAAAGCTAGACTGCACCGAAAGAAGAAGGCACCTTGGCCCACTCTTCCATTGTGGATTGGGTTATATGAGATCCAAAGTATGACGAAAGCGGATTTCGAAGTAGAGCAGATGAATAAGTGTCCATTCGACCTCCAAAGTTACAATCCGTATGACTCGCATTGCATTGTGAAGGATCACTGCACGAGAGTACAATTCAACTAGATCAATGGGGCATTTCGTTGGGCCGAGGAGGACCCATGGAGATATTGCCACAGTTTCTCCAGACCCAACGAACAAGTCAGCTTCCTTGTGGAGTGGCTATTGAAGCAATGCGAAGCAGCATCTAGGAGATCACCAACATCAGCAGCAGAAGGCAGCACACCTGCATGCAACGAATGCAAGAGGAAGGTTTTTTACAACACAGAGGAGGAACAAAATTGCGAGCTCAAGAAGATATACTTATGATGAAAGAAACTTTGGAGACTGAGGCTATGAGGTGACGCCACGACACGAAGATCGCGCGAAGGTAGAGAGAGAAATAGAGAAGGAGTTCCATGTGTTGAAGTAGCAACTCAAGGAAGAACAAGAGTTGCGTAAACAGGAGAGGGAAGCGCAACAACAGTAGGCACAACAGGGGGCGCAACATGTGAAAACAGATGAAACATCTCCTGTACAGGTAGTGGATTCATCATAACATCAAGGATCAGGAAGACAGGGTGAACCATCGCAAGAACAAGACTTTGCTCATGAGATAGAACAAGCACTCCAACAGTTGAATGTGGACATGGAGTAGCAAGAGTTGGAACAGTACACCGACCTCATGCCTCACAACCAAGAGGTTGACTTACCAGCTTCACTGCATCCAGATGATGAGAAAGTCTCAAGTGACCAAGGAAGCACTGAGATCCTTGGTGATCAGCCGGAAGGAGATATGCACAACATCTCATGCAACGAATCTCAACATAGAGTTGTGCAGTCTCACAGAGTGTCAACTCCGAAGAATCATACATCTCCTGTGCAAGTTGAGGAACGAGTTATCGTTACTGATGTGTGCAAACTTCCAACAGCCTTGGTCAATGCAACCAGAGTGTATGCAAAAGCCACTAGTTCAAGTGTTCACTTTCTGATTGCTGAGAATGAGAGAATGGTGAAGGAACTATAGACGACCAAGCAAGGAGGAGAATTGGTGATAGCGTCTGACCGAGCTGAACTGAAGAAGGCAATACTAGATGAAGTATTATCCCTTGAAACAGTTATGTGAGCGTTGTACTCTAAGATTGGTATCGTGCATAAGGCAGTTGTCCATCTCAACGGATGGCAGCAGTTATGTGCTAGAAGAGCATGTATCTTGACAAACTTGCATGTTGTTGTTGATGACATGTAAATATGGACGATGAAATACAAGGGAGTCCTGCTTCACTTGCCTAAGATGATGAGGGCCAATGCGGTCAAGCTGAATGCACGTATCCAGAGTCAGATCCGAAACTATGAAGAGCTCCCGTAGCTCATCACTAGCATACAAGCTTCCCATGCATGAGTATTCAAGAGTATGGATGTTGTGGTGCACACACATGCAATCCCATCTATTGGGACTTCACCTAGGAAAAGACAAAGGAACAGGTTCGACTAGAGCTTAACTCGTACTTCGACGAATTAATGTGCATTGCCACCAGCCTAAACTTGCCCATCAACACAGACATCATGCACAAGTATGTTGCTAGTCCGACCGCATTGAATGCAATGATGTCAATGCTTTCATACGAGTTGGACAAAGGAGCCTGAGCAGTGTAGCCAGATGCTATGGAGGCAAGAGTCAAGTTTCAGAAATATGTCACCGCGAAGCACACGGACACCATCAAGGACTACTGATCTTAGCATCAGTATGTTACAGTCGATCAACATGAGGATGTTGAGGAGTTGGACTTCCATGGTTGTCTAAGTCAAAGTGATGTCTAACATGGCTTGCTCAAGCCATTTTGTTTCACATGGGTACATGTGCATTGTAATGTAATGTCTTGTCAAGTGTAAGTCAAGTGTCGGTAGTTGGATGTAACAGTCATAGAGTAGATGAAGAGTCATGAGGGTAGTTGAACTTTCACAAGGGGGAATTTCAAGGGTCACCCCACCCTTGCTATAAATAGTCCCTCATAACTCATTGTAAAGGCTTTTGGTCAACCAAGCTTTCGATAAGACTATCTTGGAGAGAGCTTGGATAGTATTGTAACGAGCCTTGGCTTCTCCAACGTGTAGAGCTAGTGCATCTGTTTGGAGGAGAAGGCGGTTGTGGCTGTAACGTTCCGCTATCGGAACTAGTGGTTGGACATGGATGTATTCTATGATTGGAACTTACACTTCTTAATATAACAAGAGCCAGCACGTTTCATGCATATGTTGTATTGTATTGTATGTATGAATCTTTCTGAAATGTGTTGTTGGTTTAACCATCACTTTGGATTTCTTGCTAAGTTGCCTTCCATGTTGTGATGTATCTTTGCTTATGTGTTCCCTTCTTAACTAAATTCTATCACAGGTTTCCAAGGGAAGCACTCATCTCAACCCCCATGTGTTAGAACCTCTCATGCACCTTCCTTGGCTCGCCGCAGCTGTCGCACCCTTCCTACCAACAGAGTTATCTTACTCGCCTTTGTGTGAAATCGTGGTCAAGACATTACCATATGACCCACTACTGGGACTCCTACACCAAACGGTTTGAGGTCTAATTGGGACTTCTTACCGAGGAGATCCCCTGACATGTCAGCGGGTCCAACACTGTCAACAACACTGTACCTCGGCATGGCTCTCCTATGCTGTTGTTGCATTTGTCTTGGTCTCTATCTTTGAATTAACCATGAGAATGGGCAATTGATTGTTTTCTCCATATTGAGAATTAATTCTCAGCCCACCTGCACACTTCAACTAGGCACAGTCCTCTCCATCTGCAACTCTCCCATCACTGAGGCTCTACATGTTGAGAATTTAATCTTAGTCTACCTACACACTCCATTGAGACTCCCCATGCCTACTCATGGCTCACAGAGCTTAACTATACTTTCGCATGGCTTCACTATTTTTCATTTATTTCTACAATACGTGCATGGGATATCAGAGATGGCTTTCTTTCAACATTGAGACAAGTCCAACAGTTCTTTGAAAATCGCCATTACTTCCAATGACCAACTCCTCTGTGCTCATTTACTCTTTAACTGTCGAACCATATGACTTTAACTCTATGTATTACACTATCAGAGATCTTACACCACAGTGTTATATCAGAGGTTTGCCTTATCAAAACATTATTCATAAAAGACATTACGAAAACAATGAATTCTGATGTCCTTGGCCTTTTTTGTTTAGTCCCATTTCTATTTTCCTCCATGGGACTGCGTGCGGTTACTGAAGGTTTAGCCTTAAGGTGCTAAGTCCTTTAGAATTATGTTGGGGGCCTTTTTTCCTTTGTTAAGAGCTTAGAGCCCTTGGTTCTATAAGTTCTTTGACCAAGTGCCAACACATCAAAGCCCCTTCCATCAGAACTTTATCAAGTGTTACAAAGTGTTGACATCCTCAGTCCTCCAATCACCGATTTCTGATATGATGTCATCACTTCCACGTGGCACTTCCTAAGTTGTGACATGTGTCACCCAAATATGACCCATTAGGCCCCCTCAAAACACCAAAACTGCTCGCCATGTGTCCTTCCATACTGCCACGTCATGCTGACATCAGCTGCCACTTGTCCCTTATCAGAGCTAATCAGACGTTGTCATATGTCCTTATCGGAGCCAATCGCATGTTGTCATGTGTCCTTGTAAGAGCCATTCATATGCCACCACATGTCCTACTAGAGCAGAGAGAAAAGGGCTCGCCTACCTTTGGTTTTGCGATGAATTTCTTTGTTATTTCTCTTTTGGCATTCCTGACAGATTTTAACACTATCAATGTTTTAACCATACCGCAACTTTTTAAAGGGGTCACACTTAGAAAGTTTTGATATTGTAATATGTCGATCTCCGACATTCCAATGTGTCGATCTGCCAATCTCCAATGTATCTGGACCTTCGACTGTCGATACACCAAACTGTGATGTTGCAATGTGTTGGTATGTCCGACCTCCGATATGTGGTCGTCGATATAGCTGATGTTCAAGGTTATGATTGCTGATATGCCTGATATGCTAACCTCTTATATGTGATCGCTGATATGGCTAGCCTCCGATCTGTGATCCCTGATAAATTATACCTCTGATATTCCTTCCTAAGGCTTCAATCCTTGAACTTCAACAGACCAAATATTTTGATCCAGGAGTCCACTGTTGGACTTCCACATGTCGTTGGAAAGTTTGTTCAGAGAACTATCCAATAGGAAGGGTCTGATGTAGGCTTTGAGTCCATTTTCTACCTCTAAGATGGATCCAAAATGTCTTCCACTCTTCTGCTCCTTGACTCTCTGGGCAGTTGAACTCACAACCACCAAGGTGATCCTTTGCATGAATCTTGCAGTTACCATGGACTTCCATCTCGTCCATCACAGTGGTTCATCATTTTATGGATTTTCCACTAAGCTCGATGTTATGATGATTCTCTACTTAAAGCTTGCAGCTATCATAGGAATCCTTCTGAGCAGTGAACAACCATGGGATTCCTCCTAGGCCATCACTGCAAACATCTGTTACAAAAAACATCCAAGATAGTCTGGTTGAGATCAATGCCAACAGTTAGGCAATGCCAACTACCCTACACATCTCCCCAGCATGACTGTTGACATCAATGCCAACACACTTACAGATGCCTTCACTAGGCCACTGACTATCTAGACCATGCCAACTGTCCACAAAATCCTACTTGTCTTATGCATATTGATTGATGTTCTTCATCATTAAATATATTGGTTAATTAGTTGGATCCGAGATGTTTAGTCAAACTAAAATAGTTCCTAGATTATTGTTTGGTTGAGAGATTTACTCAACTAAATGATTGTGTGGTTAACATAGAATTGTATCTTCAACCAATGGTTGATGTATTTATATGTGTAATTAATCTAATGTAAAATAAGTTTTGATGTGCAATTGATTTTTTTTACTAAAATCTATCAACATATCATTCAAATACCATACAAAAATATTCAACAATATTTAAGACTGAATAGTGAGAGAAGTTTTATCATTGAAAACATTGAATAAAAAATAATAACTTTATTAGAAATTATATATGGAAATGTTTTTAAAAAAACATCCCTTCTATAACTTAATATTTAAATTTTATTTAATTCTTTAACATATAAATCATTCAATATATATATATATATATATATATATTCTATAAAATTATAACACTGTTATTTTATTTAAAAAAAATATGTATGATTTATTTTGATCCATTTATATAATATATTAAATTTATATGGTTTATATGATATGGATTTGACTAAAAGTAAAGTCGCAAAATTTAAAAAGAAATTACATATATAAAATAAGTTAGAAAATGGAAAATCCAAATCATTATATATGCCACACAAATACATTTTAACTTACAAATTATGTGTTTTATAATGGTTGTGATAATAAGTTGGAAAATGAATACTCTAATTATTGAAGAGAGTACTGAAAGAGAATATGCAATACACGACTACAAAAAAGTTTATGATTTCTTTATTGCATATTAGTATAAATTATTTATATAAATCAAGAGCAATTTTATGATATTGAAAGAGAATATGTAATGAACCACTAAAAAAAAGTTATGGGTTTTTGTCGTTTCATATTAGTATAAATTATTTATATAAATCAAGAGCAATTTTAGGATAGATACATGTGATATACATTGGAATTTAATTATTTAATAATATAAATTAATATGAGTTTAGAGTTAAAATGAATTTACATTATTTTTATATTTTTTATAATAAAAAAAAATATCTACATTTAAATTTTGTACCATTCAATGATATTATATTTACTAATATGGCCAGGCATATAAACAAATGGCATTCAAATATCATATCTTTTAGTAACATTAAACGAATGACATTCAAATATCATATCTTTTAGTAACATTACATATATTAAGAGATTGAAGTATTGGATAAGCATTATTGAGCTATGTAGCCAATCGGTAAAGGCCATAAAAGCGTCTATATGTGTTGTTGGGAGGAAAAACAAGTAACCAATGTCTTGCTTTATCCCAAACAATGAACATAACAACAACTCCCCCAAATCCAATTCCAACTCCCATTGATAATGCTATCAAAGACATTTTTTCATCTACATGGCTCCACCATTTGCTTTTAGTATTACTCCCATTGTCATCGCCTCCATCAAGGGTTTTCTTTGGCTTGTCCTTCTCTTCGCATGGTGGTAGAGGAAACCCACATAAGCACTTATTCCTTTCAAATGAAGAGCTATTAAAAGTGTAAAATTGTGTGCCTATTGGGATTGGCCCACAAAGGTTATTAGAAGAAACATTTAAGTAAGCCAAAAATGATAATTTAGAGAGTTGAGGAGGAATTGTTCCGGTCAACTTATTTTTTGACAAGTCCAATTGCTCCAAAATAAATATCTCACTAAAACTTGCAGGGATTTTTCCTTCCAGTTGGTTTCTAGATAGATTTAACAACCGCAAGTTACTCATATTTCCTATGCTTATAGGAATTTCTCCTGTAAGATTATTGTTAGACAAATCAAATATACCATTTTTATATGAGAAATAAAAGAAATTATACTCTCTCCCTTTTATGTATTCTTTAATTTGATTAGTATAGAGAGTGTTTTCTCCAAAATCTTCATTTCTTATAAATCCTTGGAGTTTTTCAAGATCATATGGTATTCTTCCATTGAATCTATTGTTGGATAAATCCAACATAACCAAGTTGGTGAAATTTGTGATCCATCGAGGAATACTACCATCGAGATCATTATAACCAAGACTTAAAATTCTTAATTCATTGAAATTTGAAAAGTATGAAGGAAGCTTTCCAGTGAACCTATTTCTCCTTAAATCTAATATTTGAAGCTCCATACAATTGGCCCAAGATGATGATAGAGTCCCAGAAAGGTTGTTAGAATGAGCTAAAAAAAACAGTAAAGAACTGTTGATGCACATGGCAGGAATAGTCCCATCTAGATTATTTCCTGATAGAGATACACCGATAAGTGAATGTAAACTAGTAATAGTGTGAGGGATATGGCCAGAAAAACTATTATTAGCTATGTGTAGAAATTGAAGAGCTTTTAGTTGATCTAAGCTATATGGGATTTTCCCAATGAAGTTGTTTGAATCCAAATATAAATGCTGCAATGATTGAAGCCTTATTATAGCTCTTGGAAATGGCCCCGTGAGATTGTTGTTTGCGAGATATAGAAATTTAAGCTTCTTTAAATTGACAATGGATTTAGGAATGCCACCAGTGAGCTTATTATTACTCAAACCTAGTGCAATCAATTGACTCAAATTGAAAAGGGCTGTAGGAATGTTACCAGTTAACATGGTTGAAGAAAGATATAATTCACTCAATTGAGTCAAATTGAGAATAGTTTTAAAAATGTTGTTGGTAAGTCTATTTTTAGAAAGATATAAGAAGATTAAGTTGTCTAAATTGGCAATACCTTCTGGTATTTCAGTGAGATTATTGAAAGACAGATCTAAATGTGTTAACTTGGTCAAATTAGCAATGCTTTTAGGTATGTTAATGATATTGTTATTAGATAAATCTAAATAAGTTAACTTGGTCAAACTAGCAATGGAGTCAGGTATGTTAATAAGATTGTTATGAGATAGATCTAAGTAGGTTAACTTAGTCAAATTGGCTATGGAGTTAGGTATGCTCCCTATGAGGGTTTTCTTTTTCTTAAGAGAAACAGGGGAGAGGGGAAGCCTCCTTATTTGAGAAGGAATAAAATCAGAAATGCCACGACCAGAAATGCGTAGTTGTGTAAGCTGTGTCAAATTACCGAACTGAAGTGGTATTTGGCCGGAGAAGTCATTGTCGCTGAGATCCAGATACTCTAGTTTGTGCAGCAGCCCCAACACAACTGGAATAGAGCCATTCAACAAATTGTAGCTGAGATCAAGTGCTCGCAACGCTTTAAGCTGACCAAACTGGGGTGGAATTCCTCCAGCGAATGCATTATTAGAAACATTGAAAGTGTGTAATAGTGAGAGATTGCCGAGAGACTGTGAGAGGGTACCTTCCAACCCAGAAAAGGAGAAGTCAATAGCTACGACTCTTTTGGTATGTGGTCTGCAGCGAATGCCATACCAGGAGCATATATTCTCCGAATTATCCGCCGTCCAGTTGGAGAGTAAGTCGTCTGGATCCCATGTGATGCCATTTCTGAAGGATAAGAGAGCATGGAGGTCCTTTTGCTCGTGGGCGTGCATTGATGATAACATGAATTCACCTTCCTCCACCACGCGTTCAGATTCAGATTCAGAATCAGAACGACGGAGCTGCACCGAAGTTAATTCACCGGCCATCTGTTCATATAAAGCATCTTCCCAACGATGAGTATGGGTTGAGAAATTGACCTGCGTCGCTGCAAGTAGAAGGGCAGGCATACACAGAAGCAATATAAATAGAACCAGAAAACCCATTTCTCCTCTGTAACCACACACACTTTCAAAACCTGAGAGTTGTGTGTTTGTGGGTACATAAGCACATATGTGTGTTTATATATACACATAGATGTCGGTTATAGTGAAGGAAAAAGGCGTGTGAACTAGTGCCCATTGGAATCGGCGGACTATTTTTCCATGCTCGAGAGGGTCAGAAATGAAAGTATCGGGAAATTGCTATGGATTGATTCGTACAGCGTTAAGCGTCCGACCACGGTGGGTGGTACAGTGGTAGTCTTTCTCACAGCAGACGGGAAAAAATTGAAATGTTAGTCCGTTGTAAAGTTGAAGTCTTTTGCGCTTTGTCGGTAGGAAGGATTGAAAACTCAACTGAAATATGAACTTGAGGGATGACTATATTTTTTTTAATTAATGATATTTTAATTTTGTTAATGGTTTAAAAGATTTCATATATATATATAAAAGTTTTATTTGTGATACATTAATTTTGTTAACAAATCGTCGTTGGTCTAAAAGATATAATGATTATATATATAAATATAAAAGTTTTATTCGTAAGATTTAAATATTTTTTATTGGCTATGAAAGGTTTTTTTTACCATGATAAGGTTAGTTTAATGTAATAACTTATCAAAATAGATAGTAATAAATAGTGGTAGATGATGATTAATTTTCATTAGAGTTAATTTATTTAAAGAGATTATTTTTTTTTTAAATTTTATTTTTGTGTTATAGAAATGTTAAGAGAAATTTTTTTAAATCACTATAAATTTTGTGATTTGATAGAATAATAAGGTCGTTATTGTAACAAATATATTGAAATAGAGATATAATTAGAATACATGCATAGTATGATAGGAGGAAGTGTTATTCATCTTTAATTGTCTTATAGTTATAAATATGATAAATTTCTTCTTTCTAGCTTGTTTTTGGAACTGTCTAATGTCCAATTTTGTTATGCAACTCTTGAGTTTGTTCATATTTTAGCAATATTGTTTTTTTGTTGCTCTACTCATAATTAAGAGACACTTCTCATCTTCTAAATCATGTTTAACCACTTCCTTGCAAAATAACATCTTCATATATTTTTCCCAGTAAAACAACATCTCTATTACCCTAAAATTAAATCATAACTTTACATATTTATGCTATCCTTACTTACTCACTACAAATTTTAATTGGTCCTTGAAATGATTTTAAGAATTATTTATCATATCTCTAATATATTAAATATATAGATAAATAATTCAAATAATAGATAGTTATAAATAATAATAAATAAGAATTACGAATAATACAAAAATCTACTTATATATGATTGAAAGATATACATGGCTCTAAACGTTTATATAATTATTTTATTACTTTAGAAAAGATAAATATTTTTATAACTTGTATTTTTTTTAAAATGTTTACCATCTAAGATACTAAAAATAATATATTAATTACAACTAAACAATTTTTAAAACCATTAACATTAAAAAAACCAAATGTTAAAAAAATGATAATCACCTGTAAAAAGAAAACCAATTTCTAATAGCCATGTTTTTACTTAAAATAAATTCGGTAGTGAAATCAAATTAATATGAATAAGCGTTAGATAGTAGTTAGTCTTTAGGCTTCGTTTAAATATAATTAAATAAAAATAAAAATATTGAATTCAGATTTGTGTTAAGGTTTAGAATTCCATCAATTTGAATTTTATTGATGGGTAAAGTTTTGATCTATGCAAATAAAGAGCAATGCTCTAATTTCAATGTCTATGCTTATAGCTATAAAAAACTATAATATGTTATACTTGCATTTACATTTGAATTACATTAATTGTACAAATCAAAATTTTCTCCAAATAAAAAATTATATATGTTATTTCTTAAAATTTGAACTAAAAAATTCAATAATAAATTGTTTTAATATAATTATTACTTTATAAAAATACATAATTTTTATTTTTAAAATTTAAATTTATATTTTGAAAAAAACAAATATAATTTTGATTTATTATTCAGTTTTAAAAAATCATATGTTTTATTTTTATTACATTTGAATTTAGATATTCACACACATATATATATATAAATAATTTTTATTTATTAAAATAAATATTTAATAAAAATAGATTTATTTATTAAAATTTGAATTAATATTTAATGAAAATATTATTTAATAATATTCAATAAAAAAATCTTTTAATATAATTATTAAGATTAACAAAGGGTGGTTTAAAGATATTACATGTAATATCATGGTTAAGCAAGGATGTCCCCTTTCCTCTATTTTTTTGGTTTTTGGTATTTACATCGATAAACTAGAGGACTGTGTGGAAACTATGGGCTGCAAAGGCACCAAGTTGGCTGGTATTATCATTACTCTTCCCGAGCTTGTTGGTATTATCATTACTCTTCTCACTTATGTTGATGATATCGTTCTTCTTGCAAGAAGCCATGATGACCTAGTCAATCAACTTTAAGACTCTTCATGTGTAGGGCTCCAAGATGGGTATGACAGTTAATACCGACAAGACTAAAGCCATGATCATTAGATCCAAAAAGATCACCCATGGTAGTTTAGCCAATGATAACCATTGTCTTGAGCAGGTTTCTCCTTATAAATATTTGGGCATTAACTTTCCTCATCAACTCAGTTGGAATTATAGCATCGAGAAAAGAATTATTGGAGGTTGGAAAGCTTATTATGAGGTTGAAAACAATTGTAAGTAAACTTATTGGAGTAAAAAAAAGTTCCTCTTTGAGAATCTCGTCACCCTTGTTATCTTATACGGATGTAAAGTTTGGGGGTGCAGTGTATCTAGGGAGTTGTGGAGAAAGATTGAGATGATCCAAAAACAATTCATAACTTATAACCTCAAGATCAAGAGAAATATTCCCTATCTTATTCTCTTGATCAAAACTGGCTTGTCCCCAATTAAAAGGACGACCATTTTTAGATATCTAATATATAAAAAGAAACTTCACAATATGGAATCCAAAAAGCTCCCCAAAATTGCTTCTAACTTTAATCAAAATCAGTGAAAATCTCACAAGTGAAAACCCCACCAGGCAAAATATTATTTATATAATTAAACTTTATTAAATCAAAACAAAAACATATATTTGATTTCCATAATTGCAAATCAGCGCCATACCCAGGATAATAAATGAATAATAAACAAAAATCGACCAAGCATATACCTTTTTTTCCAAGGAAAAAAGCAAACTTTCTATTAAGCATAATAAAAAGTTACAAGTATATGCCTGGGCATTCCGTTTGCTGTATGATGTTCTCATATAGCTGCTACAAAAAAGACACTGTTTTCTGCATCTCAAAACTGACTAAAGTATCTTCTGAAAACATAGAAAACTCATAACAGTTTAAGTTTCCAGCTTATCAGTCATTATAAACAGTCCAAAAATGTTGTCCATCTAAAGATGTCAATTTTTCTATTTCCTGGGCCTCCTCTTAAGAGGAAAACAGCCCACGACCAAGCATATACCCACGACCAAGCATATACCTAGCTCTTAACTTTTATATGATTATTTTCTTGCGTTAGTGAAGATAGATATTTTACAACTTAGATTTTGAGAAAGATGTTTACCATCTAAGATATGAAAAATATATATTAATTACATCTTAAAAAAAGCTAAAAACCATTAACCTTAAAAAATAATCAAACGTTGAAAAATTGATATCACTGATAAATAAAACCAAATTCTAATGGCCATGTGCGTGGTTAAAATAAATCCACAGTGAAATCAAATTAATACAGATTTTTTCACGGGTTTTTTTTAGGATTAAGTTATTCTATTTTTGTTTTTTTGGATTAAGTAATTCTATTTTTGTTATTGATGATGATAATTAATGTTGATAAGATTAATTTAATTTATTAGATTTCAAGAAAAGAGAATTTAATTGTTATTTTTTAAAATTTTGTTTCTGTAATCAAAGAATAAAGAAAGAAGCTTTTCAACATCATTATAGTTGGGTTAGTTTAATAAATCAAGATAATAATTCAAAAAAATTAGAGATATAGATAATGATATGAAATTAAGAGTAAATAGGAAAAAAAAACAAGAGTCTTATAAAAATGACAACCGACCTTCTAACCAGATATTATTAAAAAAAGATGAATTTTGGCTTTTCCGTGTAACCTAGTAAAATTTAGTTAATAATTTATAAAATCTTGCAAACGTGCTTTGTAAATATGAAGAAGGTGTGAAAACTGAGAGGCAGATCTATTTTGAAATTCCAATAGTGTAGTGGGAATGTGTGAAAACTGAAAGGCAGGCTTATTTTGAAATTCCAACCTTAGCGGTGGGGCTGGCGCGGCTGCCACAGACGAAAGGAAAGCCTGGAGAATGAAAATCTTTAATGAAATTGTCCCTATTTTTTCGATGCACTAAAGTCAAGCAACACGGACAGCTCAGGCTTTGAAGGACGGTAGAAGAACCTTCTAAAAACGGTGGAATTGGCGCTGAAAGAATCCTCTATTTTTCTAATAGTGGAAGAAGATAGGAATAGTCTACCCACGCGGAGGAATTGCTCGGATAGTCTGCCGGTCGGCAAAATTTCCGGCTCGAGCTACCGGCCATTCCTCCGCCCCCTTCGAGGCCAATCTCTCCGTATTCACATCTTGGTGATCCCATGTCACTTTCGACAGCCCATCGCTCGGCTACTTCTACTCGCAGCATACGCATAGTTTTACTGGATGCCCATCACATAAGCCATCCATCCATTGAACATCCCGCCGTGCATTCCCGTAAATTTGAATTTTGAATTTAAAATCTTGAAGTCACCACATCGCGCCCTCCAGCAAGAGACCTCCTTAAGCCTGTCGTTGCCAGGAAGCACCTCTTAAAGCGAGGACAACAGCGGTGGAGAATGCAGCCACACAAAACAGAGATCTCATTGCAAACGTGGAAGAGGGGATGTGAAGGAGTGCAGTGGAAAGCAGGAAACCCTTCGACAAGAGAATCAACTGAATAAGAAGTTACGGCTTTCAGTAACTCGAAGTCACTACAAGGATCGATTCACATCATCAACTCTTTTAATTACTTCAATTTCTTATAAAATTGCAAAGTTAATATTTAATATTTATAGCCTCATGCCTCCATTTTCACTATTTCCATCGGTTTTTAATAGATTTTACACGAACCTGGGGAGCCATAGAATTGTTTAAAACTATAGAAATGATTTAATAAATCCTACAATATATACAGATACTGCAATATAGTATTGTTTAAACCGTTCCGCCACTGTGAGACTGGACCTCTAACTGATCTTCTCCACAGCTTCTGGTAAAAGGGAGTGGGCATTTTATCCGAACCCACATCGCTATGCAACAAAGAATCGGTTGTATAAAGCGTGAGTTTTTATGATTAAGAGATCTTCTTTAAACATCTTTAAATCTACCACGCTGGTCTTATTAACAAAAAAGACAAGTCTTATGTCTTACATATTATAGATTTCTAGGCACCCAGCGTGCATGATTAGACGGCTGGTGCGGATGGCTTTCGTTCCTCCAGCCGAGTTCGAACCCTTCGGAGGTCTCCTCTTCGAGGAATTGTGACGGCTCTGCCGTATGCCGTATTCTGCTCGGCTTCGGCCGTATTCTGACTAGCTTTGGCCATAATGTAATCATGAGGGCTGCGGCCATATATGGATTTTCACTCTGAAAAACATATTATAGATTTCTAAATGTATTGTGAAAATTTGAGATCTTTAAATTTACAATATGTAACTAAACATATTGACTAAAATAATTAAATAAAAATATCAATCAAATGAAAATCATATTAGTAATTTTTGAATTGAAAATTTAAAAATTGAAAATTTTTTATTTATTTTATTTTATATTGGATTTATATTTGAATTAAAAAATTTTAAAAAAATAAATATTCGTAATTTTTAAATTGGAAATTTTTTTACTTTTATTTTTTATTTTTAAAATTTGCAAAAAAAATCTAAGATTTGAAAATTGAGATCTTTAAATTTACAATTTTAAAATATGTAATTAGAAATATTGACTAAAATAATTAACTAAAAATATTGATCAATATTTTATTTGAAAATCAAATATAGTAAATTTTTAATTTTTAATTTGGAAAATATTTATTCTTTTAATTTATTTATATTTTATTTGATTTTGATTTAAATAATATTATAAAAAAATTCATATCTTCTTTATATATTAGTGATGTTATATTTAATAATATATATATATATATATATATATATATATATATATATATATATATATATATATTAATTTTTTTGCTAAAACAATATTTGTATAGATTTATTTTTATTTTGGATTTATTAAAATATAGGCTATCAAAATGAATGACTGTTCAAATGAAATAGAATGAATCTTTAATAGACTGATAAAAGATATTCAAAAGAGAAACATGTGGCAAACATGCGAGACAATGGTTGTTGTGGTGAAATGAGTGGATTATCAATGTTAAGGCTTCAAGAAAGTTTATTTCATGAGCAACTAACATCCTAGGTAAACCTTAAAGCAAAGAAAAAAATTGTTCACAAAAATTGTTAAGTGCTGCCCACAACATTTGTAACTCCAATCAATTTTCTAAGATCCATTAAGATGTCAATGTTGGTGACTCTCTTGATAGACCATTGTTTCTTTCTGCATAATATTACAATAAATCGTTCTTTTTTCTTACTTGCAATATTAGGTTAGTGTAATGCTTAGGTAAGAAAAAGTGTTGTGTTAACACTTTATTTAATTTTTCACTTTACAATATGAATACTGAATGAACAAAAGGAAAAGTTTTTCAAATGATTATATTTATTTTATTGGAGCTAGCTTTCCTTAGGCTAATATCCAATCATAACTAAGATATTATGTATTTAGAGATGCATTATTTTTATTCTCTTATAAGATTTTCAACCTCATGGTGTTGCTTCACTACCCACAATTGTTTATATCCTTGGTGGAGTCACTTACACATCATAAACCTTACTTTACCACCAACTAATTTCCACAACCCTCACACATATCTAGATTACATCATGATCTAAGCATTTGCATCCTATCCCTCGAACCCAGTTCCTAAAATAGTGGGATATATCTTCTCACCATTCCTTAATAGCCTTAGCTAAATGGGGCTTATATTTCACATAATGATTGAGAAAGCTATTGGCTATATTAAACTGGCTCTGAAATGGTTTAAATATTGGGTGTTTGGGATTTCTATTAATTAGAGTTATTATTTTAGGATGATTGTCATAATAATAACTTTTATTATTATCAAATCATTTTTTTATATTGGGATTTTATTGTAAAATAATATTTTCATAATTTTGTAAGGGCGTTAGGTTTTTATTTTGAACAATGTCATATATATATATATATATATATATATATATATATATATATATATATATCTAAAAAAATCATTTTAATGATGATATATATTTATATATTTCGATGAAAGAAATTTGACTCTCACTTGGAAGAACCTCAGCTTCCCTTTGAACCCGAAGTCACAAGAGAGGTCAGCCCTTAGTATAGACTCACTTAAGAACACAACGAAGTTATTCTATTCCAGAGCCTCAACATAAAAGTGTACAATTATGTTTATTAAAAATAGTTACATTAGTAGTTTTGTGAATGGTTTATTATAAGAATTACTTTTTCAAGTGTAAATCTCATTATCAAAATATTTTACTAGAACTTGATATTGAACCTATGATAAATGATAGACTTTAGGGAAGGGGTATTTGATATTGAATTGATAAATCTTGATGGTAAATATGGGTCCTTAAATATTTGTAGTGAATATTGAACTTGGGTTGAAGATTTGATATTGACACAATGGAATCAATTTTAATTGTGGTGAATATGTGTTGTAGTTATATATATAGGTCCATAAATATTTGTGGTAAATATTGAACTTGGGTTGAATATTTGATAATGATACAATGGAATTAATTTCAATTGTGGGGAATATTCGTTGTAGTTATATGCTGTTAGAATTATACTTTTATATTTACATTCCTCTTCTTATTTACTTTCTCTCTTTTGATTTGTTTATTCATTTTTATTTTACAATTTTGGCATATGCCAAAATTTCAACCTAGTAAGGAAGGGCCAGTAAATTCAGTGCAAAATTTGAGAGAATGAAGATAAGTAAAACATCAAATAGAGTTAAAGGCATTGCTTAAATTGTTTGAGCATAGAATGTTATGGTTCAACCACAAAAAATGGAGGCCATATTATAAGAAATGAAAAAAAAAATAAACACTTAAATTGAAACATAATATACACTATTAAAGAGTTGGAAAGAAAAACTACGTAATAATTTGGCACTAAGTAGTAAGGAAAATAAACCAGATATCAAATCTATCATAGAGGAATCAATAAACTAATTGAGTTGGATTGTGAGTGCAACAAAAGAGGCTTGAATCTCATAATTGTTGGTTACATAAAAGAGCAAAAAGTTGAGTACACTTTAACAACATTATTGGAAAAACTAAAAAATAAGTCACAAATTGAAACAACTTATCTCATAAAAGAAAAAATGTATGTAAAAATAATCCAACAAAAAAGATAGGTTGATCCATGTCAAGATAAGTTATAATGGCAATAGATATGGAATACTTAGTAAAAATCCAAACTTAAAAGGCTCGTGAAATATATTTATAAATGAAGACTTCATTGCAACAGGTGTTCCTAATTTATTTGCATAAACTAGGGCATAAATTTGTCAATCTAGGAGTTTGTAAACTTGTGAGGTGTCATGCATTCTATGTGCAGGCTTAGATTTAGTGTCACAATAAAAAATGGAAAATTATAGGTTGTCTTAAATATTAGAGCTAGGTTGTTTAAGTTAACTAGTAAACGAATTAAAATTTAAGACTCTAAATTGGAAAAATCAAGAAGCATGAAAGAAAACTATGATTTAACAACTCAATTAATTGAAAGAAATTAATCACATTTTTGGCAAGTAAAATCACACAACTTATTTAAAATATATTGGAAGATCAAGCATGCATTCGCTGCATCTCGCAAGTTGTAATTTCTTTAGATTCAATGCCCTATAGTGGTTGACTCCTCAATCTTGTATTTATCCAACATTATTGATTTGAAGGATTAAAATAGAAAGACTTACTCATAAATGGAAAGAATGCTTGAGTAATTCAAGCATGGTGGACTTTGCATACATCAAGGTTGATTTCAAGTACTAAAATAGAATGACATACTAAAAAATGGAAATATTGCATGAATTAGACATTTTTCCTAATTGATGGACTCTCCTAATCTTTTACCTAGTTTATCAATAAGCTTGTTTTCAAGAGAATTGGTTGGTCTATGATAAAAATACTTCATTTGTTCATAAACAAGATCAAAACTAAAATTACTAATAAAGTAACAATGTTGGTAATTAAGAAGGGAGTTATGGATAATTATCCAGAAGAAAAAGCATAATAAAAACTAGATACTTGAAATTTCACAAAAGTTAGGCTTTTCTTGCATAAATATGTATAAACATAAAAGGAAAAGCTATGGAAATATTTATCAACATCTATAATTATGAAAAACAAAGAAAGGAAGTGTAAACTATAAGACAATGGGCACCTTCCATGCCTTAGCTTGCACACCAAAGACTATGAACTAATAGAAACTCACAAGAAATGCATATGTTACTAATAATTAATCTTAACTGAGCTCCAATGATGAATTTTCTAAGGATTAAAATTACTATAGAAATCTAAGAGTTTGAAATCTAAAAGTAGTAGAGTGGGCTTTACTAGGTTTGCTTTTATACATAAAAATTGAAACAAACAACTAGAAAATATTTTTGTGGTTAACAAGAGACTAGTCTAAGGCTTTTTATAGAGAAGAATTGACATTTTCCCATGGAAAACATCAGAGGGAAATGATATTTGGAATATGGAATCCCTTTCTTCATAACCCCCTCTGTTTCATAGTGAAAATGGAATGTAAATGCATTTGGATCTTGGGAGTGTTCTAGAAAATTTTAGTTGGAGAAAGACTGAAATTTATATATCCTCGGGTAATTTCTTGAGAGATTGGATTGAGCCTCCATGCTCAATCTCAATCCTACAAGGAATATTGGTAATTTTGAAGAAATGTAATGGCTCTAGGCCAAATCCCAACTTTCTTTTTTAATAAAATTTTCATACCCGTTTCTTTGAAAAAAAGAAGAAAATAAGTTTGAGTTAGTAATTTGATGGGTTCACTGATAATGGCTTACAAACCCATGATATTGTAGAGCCCATGGTATTTGTCCATGATATTTGTTACGATGAAACCTATTTAAAGATTTGAGAAACTCCATTATGGAATGCAAGAGTACCTTCTTAGATCCTTCTTAACTCTAGACTTAATCCCTCTGGACACTTGGTAGATCTGGATATACAATGGATCCGAGCTGGTATATCTATAATTAGTTCTTTCAAATTTGTAAATATATTGCAATTTTGTAAATACAATTTTTTTTACATTGATTTAAATGAGAAATTTATTATATTTAAATGGTCATTGTAATGAAACAATTAATATTAGAAAACACATATTATAACTTATATATACAAGTTAGCTCATAAGGGATAGCTCAATTGGCAATTGTTGTGTTATGAAGCAATATGTAAATTGTGAGTTTCCAAGTTCAAATCCCCTTATGGGTGTTTATCCAAAGAAAAGAAGACTTATATATACAAGTCTAAATTATACAAAATTTTGAAACTATACAAAGAAATTACACTATAAACATAATTGAAACAAAATACTGACGTCTCATAAAATTTAACCCCTAAAGATTTTCCAAAATTTAACCCCTAAAGATAATCCTCAATAATTCTATGAAAGATAAGCCCCAATTAGCTAAGATTATTAAAGAATGGTGATGAGATTTATCCCACTATTTTAGGAAATAGGATATGATGAAAATACTTAGGTCGTGATGGAATCTAGATATGTGTGAGCTTCCAAATCCTTCCTCAATAATTCTGTGAAAGATAAGCCCCAATTATTTAAGACTATTAAAGAATGGTGATGAGATTTATCCCACTATTTTAGGAAATAGGATATGATGAAAATACTCAAGTCATGATGGAATCTAGATATGTGTGAGCGCTATGGAAACTAGTTGGTAGTAAAGTAAGGTTTATGAGGTATAGGTGACTCCACCAAGGATATAAAGAATTGTGGGTAGTGAAGCAACACCATGAGGTTGAAAATCTTATAAGAGAATAAAAATAATGCATCTCCAAATACATAATATCTTAGTTATGAGTGGATATTAGCCTAAGGAAAGCTAGCTCCAATAAAATGAATATAATCATTTGGAAAACTTTTCCTTTTGTTCACTGAGTATTCATGTTTCAAAGTGAAAAATTAAATAAAGTGTTAACACCACACCTTTTCTTGCATAAGCATTGCACTAACCTAATGTTGTAAGTAATAAAAAAATACGATTTATTGTAATATTATGCAGAAAGAAGCAATGATCTATCAAGAGATTCATCATGTTGAAGTTACAGAACTTAGAAAATTGTTTGGAGTTACAAAAATTAAGGGCTCCCCTTGAACAATTTTTTTCTTTTCTTTTTTAAGGTTTACCTAGGATGTTAGTTGCTCCTAAAGTAAAATTTCTTGAGACCCTAACATTGATAATCCACTCATTTCACCTCAACAACCATTGTCTTACATGCTTGCCACATGTTTTTCTCTTTTGAATATCTTTTCTTACTCCATTATAAATTCATTTTGTTTCATTCTAATGTTCATTCATTTTGATAGCCTATATCTTGATAAATCCAAAGTGAAAATAGATATATGCTAATATTTTTTTAACTAAAAATTTAAATTATAATAACAAATATTATATATAAATTTGTTTTTATTAAATACAATATCAACCATTAAAAAAAAATTATAATATTATTTAAACCAAACGAAAAAAAAATATAAAAAAAAAATATATATATATATATATATATTTTCCAAATTAAAAATTACTAATATTCATTTCAATAGAACGAGCCGAGCGATGGGCCGTCGAAAGTGACATCGGATCGCCAAGATCTGAATACGGAGAGATTAAGAGGTTGACCTCGAAGGGGCGGAGGAATGGCCGGTGGCTGGAGTCGGAAATTTTGCCGATTGGCAAATTATCTGGGCGATTCCTCCGCTGGTTAGATTACTCCGAAGAAAATTTCTACAATTACGGAGGGTACTCTCATAAACAGGAATGGAGTAGTCTACGGAGGCTGTAGAATGGCCCCTTTTCCGGCACTGGCCGGAAAATCGTCGGGCTCCGGCTGTCGGTAAACTCTTCGTCCTCCACCACCATCTCCCCGCTCCGCCACCCTCTTTCTCCGCCACCCTCTCCTGACAGCCCTGACATTCCCTGAATTCTCTGACAATGAAAATCCGAATGCAGTTAAAGCCCTGACGTCCCTGACCGATCAGCAGACGAGCTGGAATTCATGCGGGGAGTATTGTTCGAAATGGTCACTCACACGATTCCATTTTGCAGCTCACTTCCCGCTTTGCTTTCCAATCCTGCTGTGCTGGCTTACCGCTCTGCAGCTCGAAGGCCAGGAACTCTTCAGCGCGCAGGTACCCTTCGCTATCAGAGCCCTGAAATTCAATCGTTTACTCGATGTCAATCTTGTTAGCTTTTACCATGATGGTGGACATGCTCTTCTGTGTGTAACAATATGTATAGGGAGGACGAACGTCCTGGGTTCATGTCACTTGCACGTTCTGGCAGCTCGCTTAACACAAGAAACGCAAGGCAGCCATCAATATGATTCGCAGTTACGTTGATCTTGACAGTTATGGCTTCGGCATTTCTGTCAATTTCACCCATTGACTTTGCCTTGTTCATTGAATCATTTATATTCATTCATCCTCTGCTCTGATCGATCTGTAAATCAGAGCACTTCAAGTCTTAGATTAGGTGGTTCATGCTCTGATCTGTATATCAGAGCACTTCAAGTTTTAGGTTAGGTGGTTCATCTGATTGCTGCTGCTGTGGTTCATGCTCTAGTGAACTGGGTACTAGGCAATCCCCGATGAAGGATGATGTCATTTCAGAAACAGAATCCCGCATAGTCTGACTTCAAAATCTCACGATTCTCAGAGGAAATTATTCAACTAATGTAAATCTAGAATTGTTTCCAAATTATGGAAACCATCGAGACCTGCTTTTTGGATTTCACTGTCTCAAATTCAACATCAACATTAATGTAAGTTCTGTCCAGGAAGAAAACTCTAGAATATTTGGATCCCTGGCTAGGCAAGGATTGGAGGAAAATGAAGAAATGGGTACTTCTAGAAATGGAAATACACATTATCAGATTTCAAATTCGCAGGTTTCTTAAGGGATATTCTTCATAGCAATAGAAATCTAGTAAATCTTACAAATTATGGAAAATCAGCAAGCCCTATTTTTTAGATTTTAATTTTTAATGTCTCAGAATTCAATAGGGTGCATGCAAGTTGTATAGAAGAAGAAAAAATAAAGAGATTCCAGATATTTGGCCAGCCACGGCTTCGACGAAGAGTGGAAAAAATGAGAAAAATTTCATATCCTCAGATTTCAAATTCTCAGCTTTCAACGGAAATTCTTCAAAGTAATGGATGTAGTAAATCTTCCAAATTATGGAAACCATCGAGACCTGCTTTTTAGATTTCAAAAGTGGGCTTGCAAGTTCTGTTTGGGAAGAAAATCAAGAAGATTTGAATCTCTGATTAAGAATGATACAGATGGTACAGAGAAGAGTGGTTGATACTAATTGTATCGAGAGAAGTAAAGTGCTTTTACAAAGTGATATGGAAAAAAGACTCATGTCCAATTTCTACTATAAAATAAGAGAAAGAAGAAGATTATTATTTTTTTAATCTTTTAATTACCAAAACATAATATTAAAAATATTATAATAACATCCATCCAAACGCAGAAAATTTTCAGAGAACAGATGTTTGCACCTGATTTTCTGTTTATCCCTCTTAGTGCGGAGTAGACTGGGAATTAAACAATATATGCTACTACTGTTACTACTAATGATACCAATAATAATAATTAAACGGGTGAAGCCCATGTGATCAGCAACGAAGAGAGTGCTTGCTAAATAGTGAGGATGGTGGCATGTGAGACTACTCACCAAGGTTTATTTCCAAAGATGCAAGAAGCAGCAGTCGGGGCCAGGTTCAAAGGAAACAAATTGAACCACTAGAAACAGAACTGGATATGCTTAGAACTATTTTGATGAGTGGGGTGCTCCATTGTCGAGAACTGACCTTGGTTTTCATAAGCACTCAAATCAGTGAAGTCTTGAAACTATACCTGAACATAGAAAAGAGTCGCTGGCCACCATAAGCAAGTAACCAGAAGGGTAATGCATCACACAAGCACAACCAACCTCATATGCCTTCAGAAAAATAGTGAGCAGAGGTTACATCCTGTCCATACCAACCAACGCATTTGTCTCCTTTACATAAGAAATCATGGTGCTGTCCATGGTTTCAGACTCAACTTTCATCTTCAGTTTTACTCAGAGTGCATCTATTAGGGCCATTGACAGTGTACTATGCCCATGATAATGCAGGGAAGCATTTTCAATTTTCAATGTTGGGACTCCTTTGTTTTGCAATAGCATAGCATTCCTAGCTAGCCATTTGGCCCAAGAGACCACCCTAGGTGGTGCCCTAACAGACTTGTCTTCCATCCAATGTTTCAAGCAATCCTCAACATTATTTCCTTGCCAGTGACCTAGACCTCTGTTCAGAGTCAAAGAATCGGCCTGTACTTCTCTTGAGAAGGGACAATGAATAAGCAAACGGCTGATGGTTTCAGACTCAACTTTCATCTTCAGTTTTACTCAGAGTGCGTCTATTAGGGCCATGCCAAGTTCGTTTTTTCAAGACCCCCCAAGTCAGGTTCTTATTCACAAGGGTTAGTCACATGAAAAGATGATTCTTCCATGGAAATTTAATAGATTTCCACCATCATAAATACCCACCCAGACCTCCCATAGGAAACATAGATTTCTGTCCCAAGTGTTCCAACATCCGTGTATCACCCTGAACACTGTTTTGGACCAGATTAACGTATCCTCTTTATCTCTTAACCTGATGGAACTCTGTTGTAGTCTCTAAATATAGGAATTCCACCTTAGAGCCCTTATCCCCTTGCAGACTTGGACTGTCAGCGTTTTTCTATCCCTGATGCCATAGAGAGGATGAGGTAGCATCTGCAGCATCAGCGAAATAGTAATTCCTTCCAAATCTTTTGAAACTTGCAGGCATGTTAGTGCACTTTCAATCGTTAGGTGAAAATATGATCTCTGTCTTCAGTGTAGCTTGCACAACAGTTAGTGTGCAATGGAATAATAAGATGTACCTTTGCTGTTCAGTATGCCAATCAGGGCTTTGAGTTTTAGTTTTTGTGTTCAATGCAATTCTGAGTGCAACTTCTCTACGATCACCTCTATACAGGCCACTCAACCTAACTAATCTGGTCTAACAATCCTTCTCCATGAAATTCATAGAAACACATAGAAATTGAAACTCTCTGCTATCAAATACTGGGCACAAAGAAACTGAATCAATAAAGCTTCCAACCATTGAAACATGGTAATGGGCAAAACAATTTTATAAGAAGCCTCAAGGGTTCAAAAATAAGAATGTTTGGAAATGATGATGTTGTACAGGATGGTATTTATGACACACCATAATACACTATAATTCTCCAACCTTAGTGTAATGGTACCTTTGTGAGGGGACTAATATACAGAAATGTTTGAGAATAATGAAGCAATATGTTCACTGTGATCTGAATTAATCTATTCACACATCCCAAAATAAGGGAATCTGTACTTACTATCAACAGACACACCAAAGAATGATGTGAATTAGTCTATGATCATAATTATTCCTATTCACACATCCAAAAATAAGGGAACTGCATACAATATTCACTTCCTTGAGTATCATTTATTTTAAAACTCATAGATGTATTTGGGTCCTATAATGAGCATTTCATCTATATAAAGTGGTGATTGCTAAATGTGTTTTTTGCAGAATAGTTGCCAGTATTAAAAGTGATGCAGTGTAAATGAACACAAATTATCTGCTTTTTTTAATTATATATGATTGAAAAACATGTTGAGTATTAGGAAATAGATAATTGTCTACTTGTTTAACATGAATTTATTGTTATTTGTTTTTCAGGTTTTTGAAGTGTAAAAAATGGTGCAAAAGTGGCATTTATGCATTGAAGTGTCTTGCTTTCCAAATCCAGGTCGAGCAGTTATTAAATTCGTTCTTTACAATATGGCAACAAATCATTTATTTCATGGAAAGAGAGAAGTGCCTGGAATGACGACAAACAATGAGGCATATTACATTGCCCTTGTTGAAGGGTTAAAAGAGGCAAAACAACAACATGATGTCAATGATATTGAAGTCTTCACCAACTCGGAGTTGATATGTAATCAGATGAAAGGCATCTATAGGGTTCGGAAGGACAATTTAAAACCTCTTCATAAGGAAGCAATAAATTGGAGTTGTCATTTTCAACATTTTACCATCAATCACTTTGCAGATATTGAAAAGATGTCCACTGATATAATGTCCAGAGCATTTTTAAGCGCATATGTAGATGCCAAATATGACATAGGATCACCATCCACTGCAATAGAAATCATTGATCACCATCAATATAAATCCCCATTGTGTGAATGGGTTGTTGTTATCATTTTTCTGGGGTCTATCATAGCATGGTTCTTTCACTAAAGAAGAACCTATTAATATTTTATTTTTCCCCAACATGCAATCATTACAGTTTTTTGTATGGGAGACAAATTTATGGACAAATGTAATATATTCCATGTACATGGACAAATGTATTTTGAGAAAAGTAACTGGTTCATGATTTTCTGATTATCATCAATACATTATGATGTTGTCTGATCCTCCCAAACACTTTCTCAGATCTTTGTTTCTGGAGAGATATTGATATGCTATGTGATTTGTTAGTTGGTTTTTGATCAATGATGAAAGGTTTCTTTATGTATGTGTCCTCCTCATCCAATAGATAATAGATAGTTGTCTACTTGGGGTGGGAAATCTTGAATGGTATGTCAATGAGGTTTGTGCATGCTCCCTCTTCAATTTGTCTCATCTCTTATAGTGAAAATATAGACATCCTTGTTTTAGGCACTGTTTCTATCCTTTAATTCTTGTTATCAATTTATAGGAAAAGTGCATGGTAAATGAGGTAACCAGTTTTAGACTAGGGTGCATTAGTCTAGGAGTGAGGCTCTCTATTCTAGGAAACTTCTGAAAGCACCTTGGGCGCACTTTTCTAGAAGTGAATTAGGGATTTACTAAGCCAATTGCATAAAAGGGATTTACTTCCAATTTGCTTGAATGAGGGGGGAAGATCAGTTTTTTTCACTGGAAAGATTAGAGTGAAGTTGCAGGATCAAGTTATGTCAAAGCTAGAAGCTAATACAAGAATATTTAGCAAGATATTATAGTTCATTATGATGTCACTAGCTCAGATTTGAACTTGGGTAGGGAAAATAAATCCTGAGTTAGAAAGACAGTGGTCATTCCATCCAACAGCTAGAGATACCCCAATTAACATCTCCACAAATAAATAAATTACATACTTAAGGCTCTACTTCTTTTCATAATATTTGAATCAATAACTTAATGAAACTAAACGTTACATCAACATACTGATTTATTTTTCACTGTACTGAGTATCTAGTTGATTGCTTAGAGGTTTGTTGTGCTTGTGTGATGCATTACCCTTCTGGTTACTTGCTTATGGTGGCCAGTAACTCTTTTCTATGTTCAGGTCTAGTTTCAAGACTTAATTTGTAGAATATTTTAATTTTAATATTTTTAAAGCAAATACTTGAGAACACATAAGGCCAAATTTGGGGTCCCTGGGCTGACTAAGGTCTCGAATCACAAGTGTGCACTTTTCCCTCAAGTTTATATTTTAAATAATATTATTTGATTCAGTGATTATTGGCCTCTTTACATCACTTGAAACTGTAAACATAATTGAAAAAACCAAGCATCCATTATATATATACGCATATACATATGGAGTTTTAAATGTCAAATGATGACCATTGCAGTGAATATGTAAAAGTACCATTGGATAGCAATCTCTACTATAAAAACATGTAGGCTACCATGGGTATATAAACAAATATGTCAAAAATATCAATTTCCTAGCTACAGCACTTCACAAGGCATATATTTCTTGTGATAAATTTATGCATACATAGCTTTGTTAATCTGTAATACAGTTCCATCCTCTACTGGTAATGTAAGCATCTCTGGGAGTTCATCCAATGATTTGATACTGGGTTCTCCCTCGACAGCAGGTAGGGCCAATATTCCTTGCAATGGCTGCAATACATTTCCATCCTCTACTGGTAATGTAATCATCTTTGGGAGTTGATCCAATGATTGGATTGTGGGTTGTTCCTCGACAGCAGGTAGGGCCAATATTCCCTGCAATGGCTGAGACAGAACTAGTATGAAGTGACCATCATATATAACATGTTATTCAATACAATATGCATGCTAAAAATCAAGTGTATGGATAAACTCATGAGCAGTTTGGGTTACAAGGTTAATAGGAAAAGAAACAACTTGGCATGGTAAATCCTGGGCACTGCTTCTCAGTCATTTCCAACCACCTTGCCAATCACTTGCAGAATTCACACAAATTTTACAGTCGGATAGAATTTTCTTACTTCATTTAGGGTACATCACCCTTAAGCAAGTATGCCAACTTGTATAATCATCAAATCTCTGTAGATATATTGGATTAATGCTTATGTAAGTGCTAAATAAGCTTACTGAGTGGACTGTAATTTGACCACTCTCAGAATATTGAAGGACTTTGATATTGCTGTAATGCTATCATCAATTTCAATGTTGAACAGGGGTTTGTCGAATCTTATAAGTTTGTGCATTAAGATGAATCACATCAGTTCCTCATTTTCCGAATAGGTTAGATAAAAATGTCATAGTGCACAATGAAGCAGTGTCAAGTTAGTGGTTTAGCTCATAGAACAGGAGCAACTCTTCTACCTATATTCCTTTTCTGAAATTTTCCAAATTTCTTCTTCCTCTACCATTCTTTGTATGAGTTGCAAGTGCTTGGGACTCATCATCTTGAAGTTTCTGAAATTTCCCTTTTCATATTAGCCTAGACTCCTCTTGAGTACAGGCAGTCAAATAGTTGATCAAACTTTGGAATTTCCAATCTGCCACAAATGCTTGATACAAATGAATCCCAAGATCTAGAAACTCATTAAGAGTCACAGTCACAAGTTCTGATTCGTCAATATTTCCTCCAATGGCTTTAAGTTGATCTCTTAACTGAGAGATCCCGTTAAAGTTGGGCAGCTAGAGAAAGATTCCCCAGCCCATTTGATCAAGCTTCTATAATGGAACAAAATGGATCAAAGAATTAGTATTGGACAAAAGAAAATTAAATTAATGTCAAGTTGGCTTGATCAACCTATTGGAGGGAAAATGAATTAAATGAAAATTGGAATTTGAATTTAATAGGTCGGCCTAATGTTGGCTCCCTCCTCCGAAGGGACATGTCCCTTGACATAAATCACTATAAATATACACCTATGATCTTCATTGGATCGAAACAAAGATTCGAATATCATCTAAGATGAGCTCAGTTCTATCTTAGGTTCTTTTGGGATGTTTTCTATGGCTTGGTGGTGATTCTATGAAGCCAGAATTCAGAGATCTACCTTTCTACAGTAAGGAAGACACCCTTAACACAATTCAGATTTCTCTGAGATTGTTTTGAAGACTTTCTTGGCACAGTTCAGAGGAGATTATTATCTCATCATAATTCGGACCTCTGTTGAGGAAGATTATAATGAAGCTATTGTTTGGATACATGAAGACTAGTTCGATCTCCAACTGGGTGTAGTGGAAAACTCAGTTCTAATCATATTTAGTTCAATCATGATCTTGGCACTTGACCCAGTTCAATGTATATTCTAGTTTGGATCTTGTTAAGGCTAGTGCAAAGGATGATCAAGTTCAGTGCTCTGTGGGATCACAATTCAGAGTACCATTATGGTTACAACAAAGCATGTTTTCTGAAGAAGCAAGACTACAAGCCGAGACTTTGTTTGAGCTACAGGACATGCCTGAATCGAGGCTAAGGTTGTATATATGTATCTGAACCGAGCCCTTATGCAAGTTACAATATGACTTGATAAAGGGCTTATATACATTACAGTGTAAAAGATTGTGGAACTGCTTCGCATAATATTAGCAGCTGAAGTTATGTTTGCATACAGTATATGCATATTGATGACACCTAGTGCTCAGAATAAGACATAATTGTCATCCTGACTGTTATCTATTTTATCTCAATTTTCTTTACATATATATTTGGGTTATTGAATATCATATGACCAAACAGTAATCTTGATCATGCTTCTCATCATGGTGCAATGACTACAGTATACTTGGGATGTTGACAATAACCCTACTTTGTGATGACTCAGATTGGACAATGTCAAATTCAGCTGACAGTATAGTAACTCTTTCCAGGGCCATGACAACAATGACAATTGGACCGACTTACATCAGAATGATAATGACAATGGCATTGACAGGGCTTGTTGAGCAAGCATATTGACTATGACTAGGCTTGTTGGGCAAGCATATGTTGTTGGCCCTCAGTTGTTTGATGTATTACATCTCATTGTATCTCTTTCTACTGACTCTTGATATTATTCTAATAATAAGAAGAATTGAGTTTGGGTTTTCCCCCTTGTGGGGTTTTGCCCTGGTCTCCGACTTAAATACTGGTGTCCTTATTGTCTCTACTTTTCTTCTATTGTTCCTTACTGTTAAATTGCATTACTACTATGTATATTGCTGATAATGATGGAATGAATTTACTATGATGAAAAATCTAAAATTGTCTATATGCAACAAATGCCCTAAAAATTAAAATTAACAGATCCACATAAAGTAGGAAGCCACAGTATATGATCTAGACAACTACATATCACGAAGTTGATTCCTCAAGGTCATCTTCTAACCAATGTTGTTGATTGCATACAATCCCACTAGGGCATCATACATTTCCTTTGAAGTCTCCAACTCAGAAACAAATGGAATCAAATGGTCTTTGATGGATTCAACAAGAATCCTCTTGGCCTTAATTTCCATCTTCTCTCATTATCTTGAGGTTCAGTAACTTTGCCTTCTACATATTCCACAACATCATTTTCTTCAAGAATAAGATCTATTCTAGTCTTCCAAGCCCTAAAATTTGTTGCACCTTCTAGCCTATATTCAAGCTTGATAAAGGGAGCCATCTGAGATGCCAAGACAATGCTCTGTACATGAATGGCTACAACCAGCCTCTGTAGGTGATGTCCACTAGCAACAAATCTACAACCAGCCTCTGTAGGTGATGTCCACTAGCAACAAATCTACAACCTAGTCAATGCCCCTGGATTCCTTGCATGTGTTCAAGCCCAGTGGGAATAATGCACCAGTTTAAACAATTTCTGAGTTGGGAAACAAGGCATGAAGGTGAGAATGTTCACATTTTGAATTGAGGGACCCAATGATCATCAATATTCAAAGTCGGTTACCTCCCAAATCTTAAACCTCTCCCACAACAGCCCAGCATGCATCTTACTATCTTGGCTGGAAAGACACATTAAAGCCAATTCTGAAGGCATATGAGGTTGGTTGTGCTTGTGTGATGCATTACCCTTCTGGTTACTTGCTTATGGTGGCTAGCAACTCTTTTCTATGTTCTGGTCTAGTTTCAAGACTTCACTGATTTGAGTGCTATGAAAACCAAGGCCAGTTCTCGACAATGGAGCACCCCACTCATCAAAACAGTTCTAAGCATATCCAATTCTGTTTCTAGTGGTTCAATTTGTTGGCTTTGAGATGCCAAGACAATGCTCTGTACATGAATGGCTACAACCAGCCTCTGTAGGTGATGTCCACTAGCAACAAATCTACAACCTAGTCAATGCCCCTGGATTCCTTGCATGTGTTCAATCCCAGTGGTTGGTTGTGCAGTTGGTAACAGAGCTCATAATTGAAGCATTAGAATAACTAAGAATGCAAGTTTCATGTTGACTTGGTTCAAAAGCAACAGGTTCAGAAAACTGCACATCAAGATGCTATAAACCCAAGAGCTTCTTTCTTAAATATGAACACCATAAATAAAATCAGATTTGTTTTGATCATATAACAGATCTAACATTTGAGAATATATTTGAAGAACAATTTAGATTGATGTCTAAAACACTAATTCATTCCCAAATTGTGGTGTGTATACAGCATTGTTACAGCTTAGTCTGCAGTATTAGACCAATTACGTGAGAAAATACAGAAACATTGAAATAAAAATGACCGACAATTGAATTTGTTGAACAATTACAGAGCCATGTGAATTAACTTGACATTCCATGTCAAAGTTCAAAATTTCATGAAACTTCAGGAGAGTAGTGGCATATAATTGAACTTTTACTTTTGCATTGATGAGAGCTCAAACATTCCTCGGTGCTCATGAGGCACCCATATTTTTAATATTGCACTGATGAAGGCTCAAACTTTCCTCAAATTTTGCAGGCACCCATGTTCTCAATATACCTAGAGCCTTCTGAAACAACACAACATTCCATGTCAAAACACAAAGTTTCATGAACTTTAAGAGAATAGATTATGAAAAAGGTATTTTTATAACAACATAACAATGGAAAAACATAAATATACTTATCATATGATAAAGGGCCACCTGACGACGCCATAATAACCTAGCTTATCTATTATTTGTGCATACCTCATTGATTCCCACTAGAGTTGAAGTCCTTCTGTAGATGATCAGTCATGGTTGAAGATGATGCTTCTCCACTTATTCTATAGTTACCTAGAAAAATGTCAAACGTTATCGCAAAGAAATTTTCTAGAGCATCAAGATATATGTGCACACACAATGAAAGAGTGTCAAATTTACCTGGCATGGCAAGTAAGGTTGGATGGTCTTGCATCTCCCTTTGGTCTTGGGTTATCGCCATGGTTGGGGATTGTTGCATTGCTGTAAAAATAAACATACCACATGTTAAAGAATAGTGATGATTAAATACTTAAATCTAAAATCATGACTCTATTCAACACATGAAACTAACCTGGAACCATAGAGACGGCATTATTTGATCGATGACGTCCTCGCTTATTGAGGTATCGAAACTCAAATGGTTCATATTCTGATGGATCAACATTTAAATCAATTTCCAAACCATTGTTTTTTCTGCTGCTTCTTCTTTTCTTTGTGGGGCTAAGGAAACTCTTCTTCCTCTTCAAAGATGGATCAAGAGATTCCAATCTAGGTGTGAAGTCAAAATCAGTAACGTGCAAATTATTGGCTTCATCCAACATTTGTTTAAGCATATCAGTCAATTGGATTGTCTTCGCCAAAGTAGTAGGAGGGTTATCTAAAACGAGATGGGTATAGCTAAACAACTCCTCCCTTGCCAAATGAAGTGCCTCGGCATCTACGTCAACAAAATTTGTGGCCATAAGAGTAGCATCGACATATTCATCATGGTTTTGAGGCTCTATATTGATCTCAGGTGGGTCATTTCATATGTTATCCTCTGCATGCTGATGAAGCAATGGATTTGAATTATCCGATTGGAAATACAACCAATTAACCTTTATGGCATGCTTGCAAATGATTCCATGGATAGACCATGGACATTCACACGTTATAAAATCCTTACGATACCAGGTGACAAGGTATTTTTTATCTCGATCTATCTGACTTCTCACCCAATAAGCACGTGTTATGTTCTCATGAGGACAACAATCAGTATCCATAATTTTTCTTGCTCGTTCCACTGATGATTCTAGCTGCTTTTCTCTCTTGTAGTTGTTTAGGAATCCTTCTTCTTTTAAGATTTCCTTGAACCAATAACAAGGTTCAACTGTTGTTAGTAGCATATGCAATAACCAATCCATCCTCCGGGCACATTTTTTCCTTCTATCAGATAGAAATGTTGTTTTTAGGTAACAATGGTATGACTCAACAGCAATATTGCTCTCCTGATTTGCATGAGGAAACTCCCGACAACCTTTCACCCACATACCTAATTGCAAATAGAACGATGTCAGTCTCACTCTATCACCTTTATAAAAGAAAAAAATACATATAATATGAAAAAAATGTTTACTTACGAATCTTATCTCCAGTGACCCAATTCTTGTTGAAATAGTCTAAGAACTTCTCTTCATCTGCAAACTTGATAAAAAATTGATTGATTGCATCTTCCACTTCATAATTGAGAGTGTGTTTCATGATGAAACCTAACTCATTGAACATCTCTTTGGCTTTTATGGAACTAGTGGCCAATCGATTGACATTTTTCAACCAAGCCCTCTGTACATGCCAAACGCATAAGATCACATCACAACTTGTGATCCTCCTGCCATATTCAATGCATTTTAGTGTGATATTTTTAGAAAAAATGCAAGTTTGGTTATATCATGACAATGTTAAAGTTACCTCAAGGCACTGATTTCAGCCAGTGCATCATCAACCATGAAAGCATTGACTTTCCAATCAGGACGGGTTTGGAAACACTTGCGCATGAGCTGCTCCAGCCATATTGCAATATCATCTGATGTGTTTTGTGATGCCACGACCCATGCAACAGGCATCCCACTTTGTTGTTCATCAAATGCCATGAGTGTATACAACTGATACTGTCATTTTCAACATTACATAAATTCGAATACAAGTTATTAATCATTTTGAATGGATACAACTTAAATAAATATATTCAATAAATAATTGGCATCTGACTTACCCCATATTTGTTTGTGTTAAATGTTGAATCCATGGCTATTAAGTTATTGTGCGATAGCTTGACCATTGTCTCCAACATCCACTTTGTTTGAATCCCTATTATAAAAGGGACCTCCACACCATTGGGCTTTTGGTAAAAGAAAAAATCTTCCCGATGCTTTTGACACCAAAGGTTTACACTCATTTCATCCTTTTTGTGAAGTTGATAATTTCCCTTCGCCAACCTATTATAAATGTTTACAATATCTTTCATGCATAAGAAGAAATCTCTATCTCGAGTTGCCACATCGATGTCAACATGTCTCTTAACGTGGGTTCTATACACTATACCAATAGGCACTCCCAAAAAGAAACAACTCTCTACATATGCAACAATGTCCCTCGAAAGCCTTGGCCTAAGCAAGGCCCTGGTCTCACCTGAAGTGTCACATTGACCATGACAAGCCCAACCTTCCCCATCTACATGTTCATACATATTGAAAGTTAATATTGCTCTATCAGGAATTTCATGCATAACTTTCACAATAAAGTGGCATTAGCAACCCCTCTTCTGCACAAATGAAGTCCTTCGTTTAGCTGAAAGATTTCCTCTTTTGTCCTCTGGGCCAAATGAACAATAATAGCTAAACCAAAAATTTAAATTGTTAGTACATACAAAGAAAGATAACCGTGGTTTCAAAAGATCTAAACAATATATATTTTAAATACTCACATATCATATTGCAATGCAGCAGTAGATCTTTCTTTCGGTTTACCCTTTGTTTTTCGTACGAATTTACATGGAGCAATAAGATTTTCTTCCTCTCCTTTTATAAAGTCAGCAACTCGTCGTAACGGGATTACAGCAACAAGATCAATACCATTTTTTTTTTTTATTTATTTCTGTCCAAACCAAGTCTTTATTAGAGAAAGTCATTTTTCCTTTGAGGTCTTGCACCTCAAGATCCATGATATATTGCCATTTCTTTCGCTTGCCCATTTTGAACTAATCTGGTCAAACAATATGCAAGGACATCAAAACCAAAATTTCGATCCTAGCAAGTTATTCACCATATATATAAATATAAAACCTCTTTTATGCTTTTTTTGAGGTCTAAAATATCAATCATTCAATGATGACAAAAATAAATAGCACAAAAGGATGCAAAAAATTTGGGATGCAAGCATTTCCTTTAAGATGTTTCTTTTTGCCTCATTCATTTTCAACAAGGCATTCCTTAAAGGAAAGATTCCTTTGACAACATGAACAGATGCAAAGATTTAGTTACAAAAACGTGTTTTCTGCTTACCTAACTCTGAAGCATCTCGCAGAAATTATTAAGTATTATAAAGAGAAGACACATCATATACTTAGTAACAACTGGGGTATCCCAGTGTGTCAAAATAAAGGTACACATAAGATTCCATTGCTCAACTCAACCAGATTTTGATAATATATTTGGATTATTGCATGCCAGACACCTTGTTTAATAAGCTTCATTTGCCCATGAAGATGCCAAAATATTATGTCAATTTTTTTGACTGAAATGTTTACTGTGACTATGTGGTGTTGATGGTCTGTCAATTTCTTCCTCCAACTAGTCTTGAAATAAAACCAGACAGGGGCATGCCCTTCAAACTTGATATTTGAACCTGGGCCATCATTACAGCAAGTGCTCCAACTTGTGACTAGACCACAGCCTGGTGGACATATTTTGTCAATTAATTATGAATATTTATGTGCTGGTCTGCTTTAAAAAATTAGTACTGGCAATATTTTTTCTCTACAGTATTTCTTTTGTCAATTGTATTTCTTTAAACTGTGCTTGGGATGGGGGTGGCACAGTGGGAGGGGAAGCAGTCTATTCAAATTTCAATAGTTTTCTCCAGATTGCTTCCCACTTTGAAATTGCATTGTCTGATTTGTACTTGTTTAACTTGTGGGTTCATATATTTTTGAATGCATAGCATTTCCAAGTTTCCTTATTGACAAATCTCAAGGGGTGTACCCTTACATATTTTGCACCAATGCTTTGTGCAAAGGTCTGAAAAATATTTTGTATTTGAAGATCACTCTATTTTTTTGAAGTTTCCATTTTTCTACCTGGCAATTAAAATGAAGCTGATATAAGTTATTCATTTTCTTCAGGCAATGTCTAATTGATCTGGCATTATGAATTTAAATCATATCAGGAAGAAAATAGACATAAGTTTCCAATGTTCAATCTACTAATTGCAACTTTCCATCTTTTGACATTTCTAAGTATGATTTCAAGCCATTTAGGGCTTTAGTATTTTTCTTCAAATCCATATTTTTTCAAATCTCTCTAGCAAGAATTATTGAGAAATGTTGCAACTTTATTTTATTCAGGTACACCCTGTGTCAAACCTTGCAAAATATTTCCATATTCATAAAAATAATATCCTTTCTTCCTTGTTTCGAGCTTACTGTTAAAACATATAAGATATTGAAACTTGAAAGATTGTATTACTCATTTGGTAAATGGACAATTCATTTGACATAACTCGAAACTTAATCAAAGGAAACTAAAATACAGGGTTCAAATGCTCAGACTACAAAGGTATATTAATACGAAAAATACCACAATTTTGTTGTAGACTTGTCCTTGTGAGGATTGTGGATTTTGTCAAATCACTATGAATTTCTTCTTTAGTTTTTATTAGCGTTGCATTGATCATATTTTCTTCATATTTATTATACAATATATATTTTCCTGAATTTGTTTTTTCATCTCTTGTCTGTTTTAATAAAATGTGCTCTACATTCATCGTAATATTGCCTCAGCCAACATGAAAAATAATTTAAAGGTATCAGAAAGGAGAGATGTAAATCACGTAAACTCATCTTCTGTCATCTAATCATCTCCTTTTGAGCCCCATTGAAAATCACCACATAGAATGATCATTTCATGGTGATCTGTAATAGACTGTTTCCTTATAAAAAATAATGGTTGGAAGATTTGTTTTTTATTTCTGTTTATGAATTTGAGCTAAGTTTAGTTACATATTTGCAGGGAAAACAATGGTGGCCTGAATTCTTGGAAAACTTTTGCATATTGTTGGTGTTTTACCTTCAGACATGGTAACTGAAGTTCAAAGAACAGATCTAGTTGGAGAATTTGTTGGTCATACTGGCCCCAAGACTAGGAAAAAGGTATGGTCATAATTTTCTGAAGTGTTCAGATGAATAAATATCAACATACTCTATAAGAGTCTGCATATCAAAACATTAACCAAAGTCATGTATTTTGCAGATCAAGGAAGCAGAGGGTGGAATACTTTTTTGTTGACGAAGCATACAGGTTGATACCCATGCAGAAAGCAGATGACAAAGACTATGGTTTGGAAGCATTGGAGGAGATAATGTCAGTCATGGATAGTGGAAAGGTGGTGGTAATCTTTGCAGGATATGCTGAGCCGATGAAGCGTGTAATTGCCTCCAATGAGGGATTTTGTAGAAGAGTGACTAGATATTTCATTTTTGATGACTTCAGTCCAACAGAACTTGCTGAAATTGTGCAGCTGAAGATGAATGAACAGATGGAAAGCAGTTTTCTTTATGGTTTTAAGCTGCATGAGACATGCTCTGTTGAAGCAATTGCCGATCTAATTATTAAAAATACAACAGAAAAGCAAAGGAAGGAGTTAAATGGAGGTTTAGTTAGATTTTCATAGTTTCAGTGGAATTCTTGGTTCAACAAATGATTTAGATATGATAGATTCTGGTTTATTGTTCACAGTTTGAACATATAATTTGGGGAAACTTGCCTACTTTAAGAGTTTTTTCATTTGAATGCTTTTTGAGATGTTGCTAATTAATGCTAACTAACACTAAAGCTCCTCTTGCTTGGCATTTCCTTTTAGCAGACGGACAGGACCTCAATATTGGGAGATACTGTTGAGTACTTGAAGGAGCTTCTGCAACGTATTAATGGACTACACACCGAGTTCATGTATGGGTAAGAAGATTGTTCCTCACTCGCAGCAGAGCATGTTATTTGTTCATTGTTAAGAAATTTGAAACCAATATAAAACGATTTAAGGAATCACTAGCCCATTACAGGTCCAATGGGCAGTTGAACAAAGAGAATGAGAATGAAATTAAAATGAGTGGTAGTTAGGCTGCAGATCGAACTGCGGGAAAACAATTCATTACGCATGAACAATATGGGGAATAGCTACAAGCACCTGGAGCCATTCTCTATATGGTATACATGCAAGCAGATCGAGGATGTAGGTTTGTTGACGAGCTTAAGTCATTTGGCAGTAATTGAGTGCTTAATATAGTGTAATGGATTAACCCATGCATATCACAATTAACCCATGCCATTTGCACCCACATCGCTCGATTCTCCTTGCAAAATGAACCGAGAGTATAAACATAAAAACAACCACCACAGGGAAAGGGAGGACATCGAGTAAACGATTAAAAGAACACATAGACAGAGGATGCAGCAAATAGCAATATGCAGCTAGCGGCTGAGGTTGACAGTGAATTTCACGGCTCTGATAGCGAAGGGTACCTGCGCGCTGAAGAGTTCCTGACCTCCGAGCTGCAGAGCGGTACCTCAGCACAGCGGAATCGCAATTCAGAGCGGGAAGTGAGCTGCAGAGCGGAATTGCGCCAGTTCGAAATGGTCACCCGCGCGCCATGAATTCCAGCTCGTCGCTGATGGGTCAGGGATGTCAGGCGGTTTAACTGCATTCTGATTTTTTTGTCAGGGAATGCAGGGAAGAATGCAGGGAATGTCAGGGCTGTCAGGGGAGGGTGGCGGAGAAAGAGGGTGGCGGAGCGGGGAGATGGTGGTGGAGGATGGAGAGTTTACCGATCGCCGGAGCCGGACGATTTTCCGGCCGGTGCCGGAAAAGGGGCCATTCTACAGCCTCCGTAGACTACTCCCTTACCCAATTGCAGATAGAACGATGTCAGTCTCACTCTATCACCTTTATAAAAGAAAAAAATACATATAATATGAAAAAAATGTTTACTTATGAATCTTATATCCAGTGACCCAATTCTTGTTGAAATAGTCTAAGAACTTCTCTTCATCTGCAAACTTGATAAAAAAATTGATTGATTGCATCTTCCACTTCATAATTGAGAGTGTGTTTCATGATGAAACCTAACTCACTGAACATCTCTTTGGCTTTTATGGAACTAGTGGCCAATCGATTGACATTTTTCAACCAAGCCCTCCGTACATGCCAAACGCATAAGATCACATCACAACCTGTGATCCTCCTGCCATATTCAATGCATTTTAGTGTGATATTTTTAGAAAAAATGCAAGTTTGGTTATATCATGACAATGTTAAAGTTACCTCAAGGCACTGATTTCAGCCAGTGCGTCATCAACCATGAAAGCATTGAATTTCCAATCAGGACGGGTTTGGAAACACTTGCGCATGAGCTGCTCCAGCCATATTGCAATATCATCTGATGTGTTTCGTGATGCCACGACCCATGCAATAGGCACCCCGCTTTGTTGTTCATCAAATGCCACGAGTGTATACAACTGATACTGTCATTTTCAACATTACATAAATTCGAATACAAGTTATTAATCATTTTGAATGGATACAACTTAAATAAATATATTCAATAAATCATTGGCATCTGACTTACCCCATATTTGTTTGTGTTAAATGTTGAATCCCTGGCTATTAAGCTATTGTGCGATAGCTTGACCATTGTCTCCAACATCCACTTTGTTTGAATCCCTATTATAAAAGGGACCTCCACACCATTGGGCTTTTGGTAAAAGAAAAAATCTTCCCGATGCTTTTGATACCAAAGGTTTACACTCATTTCATCCTTTTTGTGAAGTTGATAATTTCCCTTCGCCAACCTATTATAAATGTTTACAATATCTTTCCTGCATAAGAAGAAATCTCTATCTCGAGTTGCCACATCGATGTCAACATGTCTCTTAACGTGGGTTCTATACACTACATCAATAGGCACTCCCAAAAAGAAACAACTCTCTACATATGCAACAATGTCCCTCGAAAGCCTTGGCCTAAGCAAGGCCCTGGTCTCACCTGAAGTGTCACATTGACCATGACAAGCCCAACCTTCCCCATCTACATGTTCATACATATTGAAAGTTAATATTGCTCTATCAGGAATTTCATGCATAACTTTCACAATAAAGTGGCATTGGCAACCCCTCTTCTGCACAAATGAAGTCCTTCGTTTAGCTGAAAGATTTCCTCTTTTGTCCTTTGGGCCAAATGAACAATAATAGCTAAACCAAAAATTTAAATTGTTAGTACATACAAAGAAAGATAACCGTGGTTTCAAAAGATCTAAACAATATATATTTTAAATACTCACATATCATATTGCAATGCAGCAGTAGATCTTTCTTTTGGTTTACCCTTTGTTTTTCGTACGAATTTACATGGAGCAATAAGATTTTCTTCCTCTCCTTTTATAAAGTCAGCAACTCGTCGTAACGGGATTACAACAACACGATCAATACCATTGTTTTTTGTATTTATTTCTGTCCAAACCAAGTCTTTATTAGAGAAAGTCATTTTTCCTTTGAGGTCTTGCACCTCAAGATCCATGATATATTGCCATTTCTTTCGCTTGCCCATTTTGAACTAATCTGGTCAAACAATATGCAAGGACATCAAAACCAAAATTTCGATCTTAGCAAGTTATTCAACATATATATAAATATAAAACCTCTTTTATGCTTTTTTTGAGGTCTAAAATATCAATCACTCAATGATGACAAAAATAAATAGCACAAAAGGATGCAAAAAATTTGGGATGCAAGCATTTCCTTTAAGATGTTGCTTTTTGCCTCATTCATTTTCAACAAGGCATTCCTTAAAGGAAAGATTCCTTTGACAACATGAACAGATGCAAAGATTTAGTTACAAAACCGTGTTTTCTGCTTACCTAACTCTGAAGCATCCCGCAGAAATTATTAAGTATTATAAAGAGAAGACACATCATATACTTAGTAACAACTGGGGTATCCCAGTGTGTCAAAATAAAGGTACACATAAGATTCCATTGCTCAACTCAACCAGATTTTGATAATATATTTGGATTACTGCATGCCAGACACCTTGTTTAATAAGCTTCATTTTCCCATGAAGATGCCAAAATATTATGTCAATTTTTTTGACTGAATTTTTTACTGTGACTATGTGGTGTTGATGGTCTGTCAATTTCTTCCTCCAACTAGTCTTGAAATAAAACCAAACAGGGGCATGCCCTTCAAACTTGATATTTGAACCTGGGCCATCATTACAGCAAGTGCTCCAACTTGTGACTAGACCACAGCTTGGTGGACATATTTTGTCAATTAATTATGAATATTTATGTGCTGGTCTGCTTTAAAAAATTAGTACTGGCAATATTTTTTCTCTACAATATTTCTTTTGTCAATTGTATTTCTTTAAATTGTGCTTGGGATGGGGGTGGCACAGTGGGAGGGGAAGCAGTCTATTCAAATTTCAATAGTTTTCTCCAGATTGCTTCCCACTTTGAAATTGCATTGTCTGATTTGTACTTGTTTAACTTGTGGGTTCATATATTTTTGAATGCATAGCATTTCCAAGTTTCCTTATTGACAAATCTCAAGGGGTGTACCCTTACATATTTTACACCAATGCTTTGTGCAAAGGTCTGAAAAATATTTTGTATTTGAAGATCACTCTATTTTTTTGAAGTTTCCATTTTTCTACCTGGCAATTAAAATGAAGTTGATATAAGTTATTCATTTTCTTCAAGCAATGTCTAATTGATCTGGCATTATGAATTTAAATGATATCAGGAAGAAAATAGACATAAGTTTCCAATGTTCAATCTACTAATTGCAACTTTCCATCTTTTGACATTTCTAAGTATGATTTCAAGCCATTTAGGGCTTTAGTATTTTTCTTCAAATCCATATTTTTTCAAATCTCTCTAGCAAGAATTATTGAGAAATGTTGCACCTTTATTTTATTCAGGTACATCCTGTGTCAAACCTTGCAAAATATTTCCGTATTCATAAAAATAATATCCTTTCTTCCTTGTTTCGAGCTTACTATTAAAACATATAAGATATTGAAACTTGAAAGATTGTATTACTCATTTGGTAAATGGACAATTCATTTGACATAACTCGAAACTTAATCAAAGGAAACTAAAATACAGGGTTCAAATGCTCAGACTACAAAGGTATATTAATACGAAAAATACCACAATTTTGTTGTAGACTTGTCCTTGTGAGGATTGTGGATTTTGTCAAATCACTATGAATTTCTTATTTAGTTTTTATTAGCGTTGCATTGATCATATTTTCTTCATATTTATTATATAATATATATTTTCCTGAATTTGTGTTTTCATCTCTTGTCTGTTTTAATAAAATGTGCTCTACATTCATCGTAATATTGCCTCAACCAACATGAAAAATAATTTAAAGGTATCAGAAAGGAGAGATGTAAATCACGTAAACTCATCTTCTGTCATCTAATCATCTCCTTTTGAGCCCCATTGAAAATGACCACGTAGAATGATCATTTCATGGTGATCTGTAATAGATTGTTTCCTTATAAAAAATAATGGTTGGAAGATTTTTTTTCTATTTCTGTTTATGAATTTGAGCTAAGTTTAGTTACATATTTGCAGGGAAAACAATGGTGGCCCAAATTCTTGGAAAACTTTTGCATATTGTTGGTGTTTTACCTTCAGACATGGTAACTGAAGTTCAAAGAACAGATCTAGTTGGAGAATTTGTTGGTCATACTGGCCCCAAGACTAGGAAAAAGGTATGGTCATAATTTTCTGAAGTGTTCAGATGAATAAATATCAACATGCTCTATAAGAGTCTGCATATCAAAACATTAACCAAAGTCATGTATTTTGCAGATCAAGGAAGCAGAGGGTGGAATACTTTTTGTTGACGAAGCATACAGGTTGATACCCATGCAGAAAGCAGATGACAAAGACTATGGTTTGGAAGCATTGGAGGAGATAATGTCAGTCATGGATAGTGGAAAGGTGGTGGTAATCTTTGCAGGATATGCTGAGCCGATGAAGCGTGTAATTGCCTCCAATGAGGGATTTTGTAGAAGAGTGACTAGATATTTCATTTTTGATGACTTCAGTCCAACAGAACTTGCTGAAATTGTGCAGCTGAAGATGAATGAACAGATGGAAAGCAGTTTGCTTTATGGTTTTAAGCTGCATGAGACATGCTCTGTTGAAGCAATTGCCGATCTAATTATTAAAAATACAACAGAAAAGCAAAGGAAGGAGTTAAATGGAGGTTTAGTTAGATTTTCATAGTTTCAGTGGAATTCTTGGTTCAACAAATGATTTATATATGATAGATTCTGGTTTATTGTTCACAGTTTGAACATATAATTTGGGGAAACTTGCCTACTTTAAGAGTTTTTTCATTTGAATTCTTGTTGAGATGTTACTAATTAATGGTAACTAACACTAAAGCTCCTCTTGCTTGGCATTTCCTTTTAGCAGACAGACAGGACCTCAATATTGGGAGATACTGTTGAGTACTTGAAGGAGCTTCTGCAACATATTAATGGACTACACACCGAGTTCATGTATGGGTAAGAAGATTGTTACTCACTCGCAGCAGAGCATGTTGTTTGTTCATTGTTAAGAAATTTGAAACCAATATAAAACGATTTAAGGAATCACTAGCCCATTACAGGTCCAATGGGCAGTTGAACAAAGAGAATGAGAACGAAATTAAAATGAGTGGTAGTTGGGCTGCAGATCGAACTGCGGGAAAACAATTCATTACGCATGAACAATATGGGGAATAGCTACAAGCACCTGAAGCCATTCTCTATATGGTATACACGCAAGCAGATCGAGGATGTAGGTTTGTTGATGAGCTTAAGTCATTTGGCAGTAATTGAGTGCTTAATATAGTGTAATGGATTAACCCATGCCATTCGCACCCACATCGCTCGATTCTCCTTGCAAAATGAACCGAGAGTATAAACATAAAAACAACCACCACAGGGAAAGGGAGGACATCGAGTAAACGATTAAAAGAAGACATAGACAGAGGATGCAGCAAATAGCAATATGCAGCTAGCAGCTGAGGTTGGCAGTGAATTTCACGGCTCTGATAGCGAAGGGTACCTGCGCGCTGAAGAGTTCCTGGCCTCCGAGCTACAGAGCGGTACCTCAGCACAGCGGAATCGCAATTCAGAGCGGGAAGTGAGCTGCAGAGCGGAATCACGCCGGTTCGAAATGGTCACCCGCGCGCCATGAATTCCAGCTCGTCGCTGATGGGTCAAGGATGTCAGGCGGTTTAACTGAATTCTGATTTTTTTGTCAGGGAATGCAGGGAAGAATGCAGCGAATGTCAGGGCTGTCAGGGGAGGGTGGCGGAGAAAGAGGGTGGCGGAGCGCGGAGATGGTGGTGGAGGATGGAGAGTTTACCGACAGCCGGAGCCGGACGATTTTCCGGCCGGTGTCGGAAAAGGGGCCATTCTACAGCCTCCGTAGACTACTCCCATACCTAATTGCAAATAGAATGATGTCAGTCTCACTCTATCACCTTTATAAAAGAAAAAAATACATATAATATGAAAAAAATGTTTACTTACGAATCTTATCTACAGTGACCCAATTCTTGTTGAAATAGTCTAAGAACTTCTCTTCATCTGCAAAAATGATAAAAAATTGATTGATTGCATCTTCCACTTCATAATTGAGAGTGTGTTTCATGATGAAACCTAACTCACTGAACATCTCTTTGGCTTTTATGGAACTAGTGGCCAATCGATTGACATTTTTCAACCAAGCCCTCCGTACATGCCAAACGCATAAGATCACATCACAACCTGTGATCCTCCTGCCATATTCAATGCATTTTAGTGTGATATTTTTAGAAAAAATGCAAGTTTGGTTATATCATTACAATGTTAAAGTTACCTCAAGGCACTGATTTCAACCAGTGCATCATCAACCATGAAAGCATTGACTTTCCAATCAGGACGGGTTTGGAAACACTTGCGCATGAGCTGCTCCAGCCATATTGCAATATCATCTGATGTGTTTCGTGATGCCACGACCCATGCAACAGGCACCCCGCTTTGTTGTTCATCAAATGCCACGAGTGTATACAACTGATACTGTCATTTTCAACATTACATAAATTCGAATACAAGTTATTAATCATTTTGAATGGATACAACTTAAATAAATATATTCAATAAATCATTGGCATCTGACTTACCCCATATTTGTTTGTGTTAAATGTTGAATCCATGGCTATTAAGTTATTGTGCGATAGCTTGACCATTGTCTCCAACATCCACTTTGTTTGAATCCCTATTATAAAAGGGACCTCCACACCATTGGGCTTTTGGTAAAAGAAAAAATCTTCCCGCTGCTTTTGATACCAAAGGTTTACACTCATTTCATCCTTTTTGTGAAGTTGATAATTTCCCTTCGCCAACCTATTATAAATGTTTACAATATCTTTCCTGCATAAGAAGAAATCTCTATCTCGAGTTGCCACATCGATGTCAACATGTCTCTTAACGTGGGTTCTATACACTACATCAATAGGCACTCCAAAAAAGAAACAACTCTCTACATATGCAACAATGTCCCTCGAAAGCCTTGGCCTAAGCAAGGCCCTGGTCTCACCTGAAGTGTCACATTGACCATGACAAGCCCAACCTTCCCCATCTACATGTTCATACATATTGAAAGTTAATATTGCTCTATCAGGAATTTCATGCATAACTTTCACAATAAAGTGGCATTGGCAACCCCTCTTCTGCACAAATGAAGTCCTTCGTTTAGCTGAAAGATTTCCTCTTTTGTCCTCTGGGCCAAATGAACAATAATAGCTAAACCAAAAATTTAAATTGTTAGTACATACAAAGAAAGATAACCGTGGTTTCAAAAGATCTAAACAATATATATTTTAAATACTCACATATCATATTGCAATGCAGCAGTAGATCTTTCTTTTGGTTTACCCTTTGTTTTTCGTACGAATTTACATGGAGCAATAGGATTTTCTTCCTCTCCTTTTATAAAGTCAGCAACTCGTCGTAACGGGATTACAGCAACACGATCAATACCATTGTTTTTTGTATTTATTTCTGTCCAAACCAAGTCTTTATTAGAGAAAGTCATTTTTCCTTTGAGGTCTTGCACCTCAAGATCCATGATATATTGCCATTTCTTTCGCTTGCCCATTTTGAACTAATCTGGTCAAACAATATGCAAGGACATCAAAACCAAAATTTCGATCTTAGCAAGTTATTCAACATATATATAAATATAAAACCTCTTTTATGCTTTTTTTGAGGTCTAAAATATCAATCACTCAATGATGACAAAAATAAATAGCACAAAAGGATGCAAAAAATTTGGGATGCAAGCATTTCCTTTAAGATGTTGCTTTTTGCCTCATTCATTTTCAACAAGGCATTCCTTAAAGGAAAGATTCCTTTGACAACAGGAACAGATTCAAAGATTTAGTTACAAAACCGTGTTTTCTGCTTACCTAACTCTTAAGCATCCCGCAGAAATTATTAAGTATTATAAAGAGAAGACACATCATATACTTAGTAACAACTGGGGTATCCCAGTGTGTCAAAATAAAGGTACACATAAGATTCCATTGCTCAACTCAACCAGATTTTGATAATATATTTGGATTACAGCATGCCAGACACCTTGTTTAATAAGCTTCATTTTCCCATGAAGATGCCAAAATATTATGTCAATTTTTTTGACTGAAATGTTTACTGTGACTATGTGGTGTTGATGGTCTGTCAATTTCTTCCTCCAACTAGTCTTGAAATAAAACCAAACAGGGGCATGCCCTTCAAACTTGATATTTGAACCTGGGCCATCATTACAGCAAGTGCTCCAACTTGTAACTAGACCACAGCCTGGTGGACATATTTTTTCAATTAATTATGAATATTTATGTGCTGGTCTGCTTTAAAAAATTAGTACTGGCAATATTTTTTCTCTACAGTATTTCTTTTGTCAATTGTATTTCTTTAAATTGTGCTTGGGATGGGGGTGGCACAGTGGGAGGGGAAGCAGTCTATTCAAATTTCAATAGTTTTCTCCAGATTGCTTCCCACTTTGAAATTTCATTGTCTGATTTGTACTTGTTTAACTTGTGGGTTCATATATTTTTGAGTGCATAGCATTTCCAAATTTCCTTATTGACAAATCTCAAGGGGTGTACCCTTACATATTTTGCACCAATGCTTTGTGCAAAGGTCTGAAAAATATTTTGTATTTGAAGATCACTCTATTTTTTTGAAGTTTCCATTTTTCTACCTGGCAATTAAAATGAAGCTGATATAAGTTATTCATTTTCTTTAGGCAATGTCTAATTGATCTGGCATTATGAATTTAAATCATATCAGGAAGAAAATAGACATATGTTTCCAATGTTCAATCTACTAATTGCAACTTTCCATCTTTTGACATTTCTAAGTATGATTTCAAGCCATTTAGGGCTTTAGTATTTTTCTTCAAATCCATATTTTTTCAAATCTCTCTAGCAAGAATTATTGAGAAATGTTGCACCTTTAATTTATTCAAGTACACCCTGTGTCAAACCTTGCAAAATATTTCCGTATTCATAAAAATAATATCCTTTCTTCCTTGTTTCGAGCTTACTGTTAAAACATATAAGATATTGAAACTTGAAAGATTGTATTACTCATTTGGTAAATGGACAATTCATTTGACATAACTCGAAAATTAATCAAAGGAAACTAAAATACAGGGTTCAAATGCTCAGACTACAAAGGTATATTAATACGAAAAATACCACAATTTTGTTGTAGACTTGTCCTTGTGAGGATTGTGGATTTTGTCAAATCACTATGAATTTCTTCTTTAGTTTTTATTAGCATTGCATTGATCATATTTTCTTCATATTTATTATACAATATATATTTTCCTGAATTTGTTTTTTCATCTCTTGTCTGTTTTAATAAAATGTGCTCTACATTCATCGTAATATTGCCTCAGCCAACATGAAAAATAATTTAAAGGTATCAGAAAGGAGAGATGTAAATCACGTAAACTCATCTTCTGTCATCTAATCATCTCCTTTTGAGCCCCATTGAAAATCACCACGTAGAATGATCATTTCATGGTGATCTGTAATAGAATGTTTCCTTATAAAAAATAATGGTTGGAAGATTTGTTTTCTATTTCTGTTTATGAATTTGAGCTAAGTTTAGTTACATATTTGCAGGGAAAACAATGGTGGCCCGAATTCTTGGAAAACTTTTGCATATTGTTGGTGTTTTACCTTCAGACAAGGTAACTGAAGTTCAAAGAACAGATCTAGTTGGAGAATTTGTTGGTCATACTGGCCCCAAGACTAGGAAAAAGGTATGGTCATAATTTTCTGAAGTGTTCAGATGAATAAATATCAACATACTCTATAAGAGTCTGCATATCAAAACATTAACCAAAGTCATGTATTTTGCAGATCAAGGAAGCAGAGGGTGGAATACTTTTTGTTGACGAAGCATACAGGTTGATACCCATGCAGAAAGCAGATGACAAAGACTATGGTTTGGAAGCATTGGAGGAGATAATATCAGTCATGGATAGTGGAAAGGTGGTGGTAATATTTGCAGGATATGCTGAGCCGATGAAGCGTGTAATTGCCTCCAATGAGGGATTTTGTAGAAGAGTGACTAGATATTTCATTTTTGATGACTTCAGTCCAACAGAACTTGCTGAAATTGTGCAGCTGAAGATGAATGAACAGATGGAAAGCAGTTTGCTTTATGGTTTTAAGCTGCATGAGACATGCTCTGTTGAAGCAATTGCCGATCTAATTATTAAAAATACAACAGAAAAGCAAAGGAAGGAGTTAAATGGAGGTTTAGTTAGATTTTCGTAGTTTCAGTGGAATTCTTGGTTCAACAAATGATTTAGATATGATAGATTCTGGTTTATTGTTCACAGTTTGAACATATAATTTGGGGAAACTTGCCTACTTTAAGAGTTTTTTCATTTGAATGTTTGTTGAGATGTTGCTAATTAATGGTAACTAACACTAAAGCTCTTCTTGCTTGGCATTTCCTTTTAGCAGACGTACAGGACCTCAATATTGGGAGATGCTGTTGAGTACTTGAAGGAGCTTCTGCAACGTATTAATGGACTACACACCGAGTTCATGTATGGGTAAGAAGATTGTTCCTCACTCGCAGCAGAGCATGTTGTTTGTTCATTGTTAAGAAATTTGAAACCAATATAAAACGATTTAAGGAATCACTAGCCCATTACAGGTCCAATGGGCAGTTGAACAAAGAGAATGAGAACGAAATTAAAATGAGTGGTAGTTGGGCTGCAGATCGAACTGCGGGAAAACAATTCGTTATGCATGAACAATATGGGGAATAGCTACAAGCACCTGAAGCCATTCTCTATATGGTATACATGCAAGCAGATCGAGGATGTAGGTTTGTTGATGAGCTTAAGTCATTTGGCAGTAATTGAGTGCTTAATATAGTGTAATGGATTAACCCATGCATATCACAATTAACCCATGCCATTCGCACCCACATCGCTCGATTCTCCTTGCAAAATGAACCGAGAGTATAAACATAAAAACAACCACCACAGGGAAAGGGAGGACATCGAGTAAACGATTAAAAGAAGACATAGACAAAGGATGCAGCAAATAGCAATATGCAGCTAGCAGCTGAGGTTGACAGTGAATTTCATGGCTCTGATAGTGAAGGGTACCTGCGCGCTGAAGAGTTCCTGGCCTCCGAGCTGCAGAGCGGTACCTCAGCACAACGGAATCGCAATTCAGAGCGGGAAGTGGGCTGCAGAGCGGAATCGCGCCGGTTCGAAATGGTCACCCGCGCGCCATGAATTCCAGCTCGTCGTTGATGGGTCAGGGATGTCAGGCGGTTTAACTGCATTCTGATTTTTTTGTCAGGGAATGCAGGGAAGAATGCAGGGAATGTCAGGGCTGTCAGGGGAGGGTGGCGGAGAAAGAGGGTGGCGGAGCGCGGAGATGGTGGTGGAGGATGGAGAGTTTACCGACAGCCGGAGCCGGACGATTTTCCGGCCGGTGCCGGAAAAAGGGCCATTCTACAGCCTCCGTAGACTACTCCGGTGGTGGAGGATGGAGAGTTTACCGACAGCCGGAGCCGGACAATTTTCTGGCCGATGCCGAAAGAAGGGCCATTCTACAACCTCCGTAGACTACTCCTAAAATAACTAACAACTAAGGCAAACACTCTGGTCTGTAATTTAAAGACGTGTATTCTTGAACGAATCCAAACATTAAAAGATGTGTATTCTTGAACAAATCCAAACATTAATAGTTAAAATTCTAACATGAGCATTAATTTACCTTAAAGATTTAATGCATCGTTTACTCCCTTTCAACAAATGTTATTATAATGGGCCATTTACTTTAGTTGTAACCTATCCTACCCATAGAAACCAACGTGAGGTTTTCATTGTCTTTTTCTTATTGCAGTCTACATTTTTAATTAACTTACTTTGATACTGAATCGAAATTACATGCGCTGATCCCATAATGTCAGAAACAGATTCTCCGACCATTACCTCGCCATTCTCCATCTCGGAAATGTCGCCTGGCCTGTCTATTCCTGTTTATGAGAGTAACCGCCGTAATTGTAGAAATTTTCTTCAATTGAATTATTATGATGTTTTTCCACCGTTTTTGGAAAGTTTTTCCAGCGTCGTCAGAGCCTGAGCTGTCCGTGTTGCTTGACTTTAGTGCAGCGAAAAAATAGGGACAATTTCACTAAATTTATTGAAAACATTTCCATTTGACCATATAACTTCCAATTAAAGATTAAACAAGGATCAAGTAAAAAACACACTTATTAACGATTATATAATGACCCCACATATTAATTAGTTAAATGATTTTTTCTTTTTAATATTTTAAATCTATTTAAATAAAAAAATTTAAATATAAACCCACCATTAAACCATACAAAAAAACCTGATGTATTATATATTAATGAAATTTCTCGAGATAAAAACAAAGAATCCTATTTATTAAAGAAGATCCTCTCACTAATAAAAGAATTAGAATTAGTGATATTTTCCAATTTTAATGGATTATAATTAATACATCGATATGCCTTTTGACTCTCAAAATATTAATTAATTAAATGAATTTATCTTTTTAACTATATTACTATAAATTTATTAAAAAAAAATTAAAAACTTCATATTTTTTCAGAAAAAAAACCGCCATAAATTATATTGAGTCAATATAAAAACTTCATATTTTATATACATTATTAATTTAATATTTAAAACTACAGTTAAATAATACAAAATTCCAATACATTATATATTAATGAAATTCCTCTCATTAAACATTAAGAATCTTACGTATTAAAGAAATTTCTCTCAAGGAAAAAAACAAAAACCTATTTAATGATTTTCATTTGAATATTGTAAACTTGCATTTTAAAATTTGCATAAAGGGGAAGTTACAATATTATTTTCATATATTAATAAAAAAAGATGATTTAAAACTAAAATGTTTTCTCAAATTTTAATGAATTAGATTTGACTTGATTTAAGTGTTTTTTTCCTAAATATTAATTAAAACATTTTTTTGTTCAACAAGGAAAAAACCATCTATTTTGTATTATGTTTAAAACAGTACATATATATGATGAACAGAAGGTCTGTGTATTATGTTTGTAACAATAGGAGTTGTCTATAATGCGACTTTTTGGAGATTCCGGTGACGGAATCCGGCGGAAGAAATTGAGGTTAAATCTTGATTTGTTGCAGTTAAAATTGTTTTTTAACTACATATTTGGATTCAGCACCCTCAAAAACCCCTCGGACGCTTTCATTGTGCAGAAACTAGCTATCAAACTTGCGATTCCAATAAATTCCTGCCGGATTTCAACCGGAAAAACCGCCGGAAAGGCTTTCAAAAAGTCGCGTTATAGACTATTTCGTAACAATATATATAAATGATGAACAGAACATCATCATAGTTATGATATTGTATCCAGTATTTAACTACACATGAACTTACAAATTCACTATATTCTTCAGCGTGAGCCATATACTAATAGGCAACAGAGATTACCCTTCATATACTAATAGGCAACAGAGATTACACTCCTACAACAACATCTGCCCCTTCCTAAATATTTCTTAGATTCTCATAATAGAAACGAGAAAGCTTAAATACACATATGATCTAGAACGTGTTCTTCATACAGCAAAATATAAAGTGATATTTCACCTCTCTTTTTTATACAAGACCATATACAAAACATTTACAAAAAATGATACAAAAAATTTTCAAGGTACTTATGTGTGCTAATGTTCTGCTCCTTTATAAGGACTTTAGTGCTCTATCCTGGCATGTTAATGCTTCCTACTTCTGTCATTGTTGGTCCCATTTTTACCTGGATATCCATACCTTCTTCTGTGGCTAGTAATCCTTTTTTTAACATTTCATCCGCATTCTTGTTGTGCACTCTGCTCATGTGCTGTATGGAAGATTGTTGAAGAGTGCTCCATAGGCTTTGTATGTGTTTTAGGTAGCCTTGTAGGGAATTTTTTTGAATATTATTCTTCCCCAAAATGTGATCAACCATACACCTGGAATCACCATATATTTGTATTTGTGGAATATCCAAAAATTTGGTAAACCATAGTAATCCCCATAAGGCAATTGCTTCTGCTTTCATACTTGTTCTCTTTCCCGCATTCCAGTGGATCCATTACTCTTGTTCTTCTGTCACCTTTAGCCAAATTCCACATCCACATCTCCCTCCTTGTGATGCCTCATAAAAAAACCCAACCGGGTATTTGGTAACCTGTATCATCCCCTTGTCTCCCTTCTCTTTTTTCTTGGTGCCAGCTCTCTGATCCGATTTGGTCCACTGTTCTATGTACTCACAGATTAAATCCTCTCTCCATCTACTAGTTCCAAAAATCAGGTGGTTTCAGACTTTCCAGATCTCCCAGAAGATAGCCAGTCCCAACGATCCCCAACTTGTGCATTGTGTACTCCACCATTTTAAACATTAATCAATTGTATTAAAATGTATGTATGGGATCTACATCTTGGTGGTGAAGTGCTTCCAGATGCTTATAGATCTTGGACAGTGTAAGAATAAGTGATAATTACCCTCTCCTTCTTTCCTACACATATAACATATCCCATGTCTGTGATGATTCTTCTTCTGTAAATTTTCCCAGTAAGATTCTTATTCTTCCATGTTAACCATAGGAAAATGATAATCTTTATGGGAATACTAATTTGCCAAAACTTATAAAACCAATAGCATTCTGCATCTTGTAGCTCCTTCATACATAATTTGAGATAGCAATCCGCCACATCAATCTCTCTGAATTTCTTCTTTTTTCCAGCCCAGGTGATGCGATCCCCTTTGCTGTCATAACATATACCTGCATCTTTTAACGATTTCACAAGCTGGAACCAATCCAGTTCGTAATGTCCTGTAAGGTTCAGTTGGGTGGAGTCAAGCCAGACTGGTATATTACCACTCCATTCACTGATCATCTGATTCAGAAAAAATATACCCTTTCTTTTCAGGTGTTTTATTAATTCCGTTGTACCAAGTGGGATCACACCGAAACCAATAATATTGTCTTTACCCAAAATAATTCTATTGCCAGAACCAAACATCCATGATATTATCTGAAATAGGATATTTTTAACCATGTTGAAGTTTTTCCATATCTTAGATCCACTTTTTTTTTCCAATTGCACCTTGTCTCATCCAATAGGTAAAATCCTTATTCTTCATGTACTTGAACCAAATCAATTTTCCCCATATGCCATCACTGTTGATACCACGCCACAGTGATTTTAGAATTAGCGGCCAGCCAAAAATTCTAAGATTTAAAACACCCCATCCACCCATCTTTTTTGGTCTAGTGATCCTCTCCAACTTGACCAAATAATATTTGCAGCTTCTTCTTTCACTTGACCAAATATACTTTGCCATTATCCGATTTAGTGATTTTATTATCCTCTGCGGGACGCAGAATAGGTGAGCCCAATATACCCCCAGTTGTGTAAGAACTGATTGTGTGAGAGTGATACGGCCACCCACTAATAAACATCTGTGCTCCCATCCCTTAATCCTCAAGTGGAATCTATCCACTAGCCACATCTAGTTAGCATGTTTGTAATTTCCTAGCTTTAGGCGGTAACCCAGATATTTCATTCCATTTTCTAAATTCACTGCATTTACCCCAAAACACCTCTGGATATAGCTGATATCTTCATGGTTGCAGAATCCATATAGGATGATAGATTTGTGTTCATTTTGAACAAGACCCATAGCTCTTCCAAACTTCTTAAAAATTAATGACAGTGCATGCCACTTGAGTCTGTTTATCATACCCATCAGCAAGATATCATCAACAAAGAAACTGTGGGAAATAGAAATATGACTGCTAATTTTTAGTGCTTCAAACTGACCTGTGTAAACAGCTTTTTTAATTATCAAACTTAGACCATCCATTGCCAGTATGAAAAGAATGGGGGACAAATCACATCCCTGTCTAAGTCCCCTACCCGTAGAAAAGAACCTTGATGGGTATCCATTAATTATCACAACATATCGAACTGTTGTAACACATCCCATAATCCATTCTACCATATTTGTTCTTATGCCAACTTTATGAAGGACTAGTCTCAGATAACCCCAATCTAAGCAGTCATATGCCTTTTTGCGGTCCACCTTCATTATTGTTGCATTCATCATTTTTGTCTTGATATTGTGCATGCATTCCTGAGCAACTGCCACAGCATCATGGATATTATTAAGAAAGCCATATTGCTCTGGTGAGATGAATTTTGATAAAGACGCCTTGATTTTGTTGGCTATTATCTTGGAGATAATCTTATATGTAAGATTGCAGAGGGAAATTGGGCGATAATCAGCAAAGGTGGCCGCCTCTGTTTTCTTTGGAATAAGGGAGATATAGGTATAATTTAAATGGGAATGTATGATTCCCTTCATTCTAGACTCTTATGTTATCTGTAGAAGGTCCTCCTAGAAGATGTCTATGAAGTGGACAAGAATTTCACAGTCCATCCATCTGGACCCGGGCTTTTGTCTCCTTTCATCGATTTGATAGCCCGGATCAATTCCTCCACCTTAACCTCCTTATACAACTCCAGATTGTCCTCCTCATTAAACATTGTAGGGTATTCATTTACTGCCCATACCTGTGAATCTGCTTCCTCCACTTCCATTCTTTTATATGCTTGTTGGAAATATGATACCGCCAAGGTTGTAATTTCCGATTGTTTCTTATAACAGTTCCCTTCACCATCAGTCATCTACCAAATTGTGTTTTGTTTCCTTCTATGATTGGCAAAGCGATGAAAAAAATAGGTATTTTTATCCCCTTCACGGATCTAGATGGCTCTGCTCTTCAATCACCACGTCATCTCTCTTACTTGAAGAATCATCTTCTTTTTCAAATTGAGAGCATGAATCCACTCCCTTACACCGGCAGATAGGGAGTGGGTGGCCATTTGGCTATGCAATGGCTTTAAGGCCTTCTCTATTTCTGTCAATTCCATTCTTAGACTTGCCTTCTTCTTCCGATCCCATGTTTTTACCTCTGTTTTAAGGTTTCGAAGCTTGCTTATGAACCTTTCTGTGTACGTAAGGTCTTCCTCTGTATCTCTTCTTTCCAACGAGTGTGATCGGATAAGTGATTCAAAATCTATATCTTCAAGCCAAACTCTATTAAACTTAAAAGGAAAGCCGACTCTAATATCAGTATTGCACCAAAAAAGTGTGATTTGGCGGTGATTTGATACATAGTTTTCAATAATGTGGGATCTTACATCCCCCATCTTTTCCACCATATTTTCTCGTACAAGGAATCTATCAAGTCTCTTTTCTATATAATTATTTCCACTTCTTCTATTATCCTAGGTGGGGTCATTATTTGGTGGACAAATATCTACTAAATTATGGGAAAAAATAATGTCCCTAAGCTTTTGTCATCTTATCCAACACCCTAGATTTCCCCCACAACTCCTCGATCCCTATGGTACAGTTAATATCCACATCCAAAATAAGAGAAGATGAATGAAGGATCCCAGATGCCTCCATTAAATCCCAAAAATATTCTCATTCTTTGTAAGTAGCATACACATTAAGGATGTGCATTCTTCTCGGGATACCTCTGATGCTACCAGCGAGAAAAATGCCTGCTGAGCAGGAAAATGCCTTTAGTTTTGCCCATCTGGGGTCCCAAAAAGCTGCTAAACCCCCAAATCTACCAGTGGTGTCAGTTGCCACAATATACCATGTCGGAAACATCCTCCAAAAGTAGTCAACAGTTTGTGATGCAGAATGCATTGATTCTTGGATGAGAATAATATTGGAATGAGATGAAAGAAACAGGTCTCTTAAGGCGAGGAATTTTGGAAGGGCCCCCAAACCCCTAATATTCAGAGAGAGAATGGAATTCATTTAAGCCTATTAGAGGCCATACATGCTCTAAGTTCCCTAGGAGAGATGGGTGATGAAATGGGGATATCAATGAGGGACGACGAGTTTGTCAGGGTTGTATGTGTTTGGCATGGGCAACCTCTGAAGTGTCTACTACCTCTATTATTTGTACGCCTCACAGTGATATTCTCGATAGAGGAGGGGCTTATTACAGGGGACCTGGAACCCTTTGGCTTATGAATAGTGAGAGATTTAAGATCAAGGGTCTTCCTTTGTAGTAGGAAGTCGAGATCGTTATCTACAGAGTTGTTAGGTGATGAGATCAGATATTTTTGTGAGGGAGACTTAGCAATGGGGGAATTTGGTTGTGTAGCTGGTGAATGGAGCCTTCGGGCTTGCGTATACGTGGCATAAGAGGTAGATGGAATGTCAACCATAGTGTGTTGTGACAGTACTAACAGTTGAGGCGTAACCAGGGTGGATAGGCGCTGGTGATGCTCCCGATATGGAGAGTCGGCAACAATATGAGAATTAGACTATTCTGATGTCGAGGAGGAGGAGTATACATGAATAGGGACAGAAACATTTTTTTTTAAAGTGAGGAGACGGCTCAAAAATAACCTGGTTAGTGTGAATAGAGTTACCTAAGCCCGATATGTTTCCAACGTGTTTTGTGGCAAAACCATGACGTGGAGAGAAACATTCCGACTTGTTCTCCTTCTGTAATCGATGATGAGTCCCTTTACGCTCCCACGAAGGTCGCCACCCTCCTCTTCCTTTGTGATAGTTAGCTATTAAATGTCCATTTTGGTGGTAATTGAGGCATCGAAATGGAATTCCCCAAAAATCGAGGCGTTGTGTGAGGTTAATGTCCTCCCACCTTAACTCAATGTGATCCGGGAAAGCCTCGCCAAAATATTTTTCTATAAGTACCCATGCAATCCTTTTATCCCTTGCTCCCAGACATCATGGATCAACATATATGAATTTACCAACGGCATTGCCAATATCAGTAAATACTTACTTCGTCCAAAATTCTAAAGGTAATTTGGGCAGTTTGACCCAGAGAAGCTTGTTTTTGGGCATTTGCTTCAATGGATTGAAGCCCACATACCATGCATAAATTTCCAAAAATCCACGATCCTTGACCCATGGCAGTGCTACGATTTTCCCGAGATCCTCTTCGCTCAGAAAATGGAAGTTGTACCAGCCTCCCATGAGCCTTACCACCATGGGAATATAACCCAACAAGATTTTCCATTTTTTTGCCAGCCACTGCCTCATCTCCGCTTCTTCTATCTATGTAAAGTACCACTTACCCACTAAGGCCCTCTTTTGGAGACTCGTTACTCTATCGAGGAGAACATCATGGCCGAATGAAAGTATAGGTGCAGGTGTTGTAACCTTGATAGCACGATGCTTTTGGCCACCCAACCTTCCGCCACCTATTTTCCCCTCCTCCAAATTATTTTGTAACTGACAGTCGGCATCTATCCACATCTCACTTCCATCACCCAAGGTTGTCAGCTGAGGGGAGCGTGCCACATTCTTAGTCATGCCCAAGTTTGCGTGGCACTGTGACTCAGCCTCCATCGTGACTTGGATGAAGGCCTCGTGTAGAGATGTGTCAGACTTGAAAAGGTCCATCGACATTTAAGGATTAATAGGTACACCCCCAGGACTTAATGATGTCCCTCCTATCGAAACAGACTATTGCAGTCGGGATAGTTCCCACGTCCCAACCCACATGGAGACCACCTCCCAAGAGGATGTCAACGTCACCAGGCAAGATTAATGGAATAGTAGGTACATCCCCCAAGAATTAATATCATCCCTCCTACCAGGTCATGCTATTGCAAACAATAAAAATTCACCTTTTCGCTTGCAATAGCATCAATTCCCACACCTCAACCCACCCGGAACTCGCCGCCCAAGAGAATGTCAATGCCGCCAAATCGAGAGCCTGTATTGGGAAGATACCGCCTCGGAATCATAGATAGTCCAAAAACAGTAAGATAACACGTAGGAGGATGTCAGGAGGAGTGTGAAAAGTGTAAGGATAAGGACACCCATCACCTCCGACGGGTACCAACAAGTGGGTACATTAATGTTTTAAAAATAAATCATTTTAAAAACACCCCTGGAAAGTCTCGGAATCAGAATCTGGTTACCAAACATTCCCGGAAAAACCAGTGAGTGCATAAACCACCTTCCTAGCAGGTTTAGGACTCAGGGCCCTCACAACAGCAAACGCAGTACCAACCCTGGCAAAACCACCACCTATAGCAAATTCTAATGGCAAAGCTTTTGCAGGATCATGACACAAAGAAAGTGTTAGTCCACTTATACCAAAATGTGTCCAGGGCATGAGACTGTAAACATGGAGTTTCTATCGGGAAAAAAGAAGGACATGAGGGAGCTATTGTTGAAATTATAATTTCAACTGTAGTGAACAGAACAGCAGTAGCTACTTTATTCATTTGTCGTGATCTGGCGCCCCACATTTTTTCCCGATCTTTTAAGTCACCGCCATTACCATCTTTTCACTCTTTAATTATTTTTGAGTTCTCGAAGGATGAAAATCAGATACAACACTACATCATTACTTCTCAACAACCATATTAATGAGCAGAACGGCTGAAAGAGAAAAGAACCAGCCTCGAGCCGACGTAGCATTTATCAGTCATAGATTTCATCACCACCGACTCAAGAAATACAGCAAAAGATCAAATCTGTTAATCATGAGCAGCAGAGACTTCATCAGCAAGTTAAAGCGGTGAAGACCCTTTCCCGCACTATAAAATGCAGACACAGCAGTGTAGAAAAATATATATAGATAGATTGAAAGTCCTTTTGTAACACACAGCAGTGTAGAACAAGAGATTTTTTTTTTTTGTATTGCACAGCAGTGTTGAAATTTTCTGAGATAGTTGTTTTGTGGAACTGAAGCGTTCCTGTTGTAATCCCTCTGTCAAGAGGAAGATGCTCTTTAGCATAATATTTTGTGAAGATCCCTCTACGTGAGGAAGACTTATTTTATCAGTTAGTTTATCGTTCATAAATAGAAGTTTCTTTTTGCCTGTTGCTGTTACACCGTAAGTCGAAAAATACTTGACGTCAAAAATCCCTGTTGCTGTTACACCGTAACTCAAAAAATACTTGACGTAAAAAATTTACGTTGCTGCAACACCACGAACAGCGTTGCTGCAACACAAGTTACAGCAACTGAAAAAAACTGTGTTGCTGCAACACCGTTTCCAGAGAACGAATTTTTCTGTTTTTCTGAGTTAAAAACAGAGTATTTTTCTGTGTCAAAAACAGAGTATTATTTTGATCAGTTTTTGATCCTGAGGCAAAATAGAATATTATTTTATGCTATGTTCTTGTATTTTTGAATTATCAGAAAACAAAGTATTATTCTCTGTTCATATTTTTGTTGTTTCAGAATTTATCAGAAAATTCTCAACAGTGGAAACAGAGGATTTTTCCACTGTATTTTGTTTGGAATAACCAGAAATTCCCGACATGGTATCAGAGCTTGTCCAGGCTCTTTGAAGACATCAAAGAAGCTGAAAGAAGATTTGTTGCTGCAACAAATTATCTAGCAGAGCGAAAACACTGTCAAGGTATTTTTCAGATTAGTTTTTTGTGTAGCTACTGAAGACAATTAAGTGATTTTTTTTACAATCAAGTATTGTAAGAATGGCCAGCACCAGTGTGGGTATGTTTAATACCCAGCTCCCACAGTTCAATGGGAAAAATTATGACAACTGGGCAATAACCATGAGAGCCGTGTTTGCCTCACAAGATTTATGGGAACTTGTTGAATATGGATTTGAAGAACTAGCAAATGAAGAAGAGTTTATTGGATTAACTCAGGCAGAGAAAGAGCTGTTGAAGAGCAATAAGAAGAAGGACTCAAAAGCCTTTGTGCTTTTATATCAAGCAGTGCATGAGAGTGTGTTTCCGAGGATAGCAGCAGCCAAGACATCCAGAGAAGCATGGAAAACTCTCAAGACAGCCTATCAAGGCATGGAGAAAGTGAAGACAGCAAAACTACAGTTGCTGAGGAAAGATTTTGAGAACCTGCGTATGGAGGAGTCAGACAATATTGACTCATTCTTCACACAAGCAATTGGTTTGGTCACACAGATAAGGTCTCATGGAGAAACTCTTGAAGAAAGGAGGATTGTGGAGAAACTATTGAGGTGCCTACCCTCAAAATTTGATGTGATTGTCACCACCATAGAAGAGACAAAGGATCTCTCAAACTTTTCAGTTGATGAACTTCATGCATCACTAATAACACATGAGCAGAGGTTGAGTAGAAATGAAAACTCATCTCTAGAGCAAGCCTTCAAGACCCAGATGTCATTTGGAAGAGGAAGAGGTCAAGGCAGAGGAAACAAGAGAGGAAGAGGCAGAAGCCAATACAGAGGCGGAAGAAACAGTCCAGCAAACGTTCAAGGAAGAGGCAGCAATCCAAATCAGAACCAAGGCCATGGCAGCAGTCAACAAAGTGGACAACATCATGCTCAAGGACAAAGGTATGAAAAATCCAATGTCCAAAGTTATTATTGTAAAAAATATGGGCACTATGCAAATGAATGTAGGAAGAAGCAACATGATATGAGTAATAGATCTAGTGCAAATATCACTAGAGAAAATATCAGTCAAGATAATGTGTTGTTAGTTTGTAATATGGCTAAAACAAACAGTGAAGATATATGGTTTCTAGATTCTGGTTGCAGCAACCATATGACAGGAAACATAGCCCTGTTTTATGTTTTAGATCAGAGTGTGCAATCACAAGTCACACTTGGGACTGATAGTAGAAATTTTGTTATGGGAAAAGAAGAAGTTAAAATATTTACAAAGAAAGGTGAAAAGAAAACCATAGCAGATGTCTATTATGTTCCTGGAATGAAGTGTAATCTCTTGAGTATTGCACAGCTTATTCAGAAGGGTTACAATGTTTTCTTTAAGAATGATGTATGCACCATCATGGACAGATTACCCAGCAAACGTTGTATTGTTGAAGTGAAGATGACAAGGAACAAGATGTTCCCTCTCAGAATAAGAGCAGATTTGAAAAATAAAGTAGTTGCAACAGTGACACAAGAGGCTCTCCAAAGCGTACCAAAGGATGAAAATTGGTTGTGGCATTTGAGATTTGGACATCTCAACTTTGGAGGTCTTAATTTGTTGAGTAGAAGAGGAATGGTAAGAGGATTACCATTGATAGAAAAGCCAGACAGCCTTTGTGAAGGTTGTATATTGGGAAAACAACACAGAGAAAGTTTTCCAACTGGGAAAAGCATAAGGGCAAAAGCACCCTTAGAAATTGTCAACTCAGATTTATGTGGACCAATGCAAGCTCCATCACTTGCAGGCAGCCAATATTTTCTAACATTTATTGATGACTTTACTAGAAAGACCTGGGTTTATTTTCTGAAGAATAAGAGTGAAGTGTTTGAAAATTTTCAAAATTTCAAAGCACTTGTAGAAAATCAAAGTGGGCTGCGTATCAAGGTTTTGAGAACTGACAGAGGAGGTGAGCATATCTCCAAAGAATTTTTACGTTTTTGCAGAGAAAATGGAATTCATAAGCAATTTACAGCAAGGTACACCCCACAACAAAATGGAGTTGCTGAAAGGAAAAATAAAACAATCATGGATATGGCAAGGAGCATGTTGAAGGCAAATCATTTGCCAAATGATTATTGGGCTGAAGCTGTACACTGTGCAGTATATATTTTGAATAGATGTCCTACAAAAGCAGTGATGAACAAAGTGTCAGAAGAAGCATGGAGTAGAAGAAAGCAAGGAGTCACCCACATGAAAATTTTTGGTTGTGTGGCTTATGCACACATTCCAGATCAGCTAAGGAAGAAATTGGACAACAAAGGGGAGAAATGTATTTTCATTGGATACAGTGAAGAATCCAAAGCTTACAGGTTATATATCCCATCCACCAAGAAGTTTTTTGTGAGCAGAGACGTTCAATTTATTGAAGAGGAAGCTTGGGATGGAAGCATAGAGAAAACAGTTAATGTTAAAAACTGTTTGTCTCATGATGATGATGATGAGGAGTTGGCTGAAACACATCTCCAAACAGCAGCACCAACAACAGAACATCAAGAGACACCCTTGAGGAGAAATGAGAGTGCTTCTCCAAGCACACCACAAGGAGGAAATTCAAGTGCATCTACAAGCACTTGCGCACCGAATGAAAGAGGTAAGAAATTCAGAAATTTAAGTGATATTTATGATGAAGGAATGAATTCCCTGTTTGCTTTGTATTGTCACGTTGATGACCTTGTTAATTTCGAAGATGCAATTAAAGATAAGAAATGGATAGAGGCTATGGATGAGGAGATGAATGCAATAGAAAGAAATAAGACATGGGATTTAGTTGAGCTACCAAAAGGTAAAGAAGTCATTGGAGTTAAATGGGTCTACAAGACCAAGAGTAATGCTGAAGGCAAGATAGAAAGGCATAAGGCAAGACTTGTTGTCAAGGGATACAAGCAGCAGTATGGGAGAGATTATGAGGAGACTTTCGCACCGGTTGCAAGAATGGAAACAGTAAGAACAGTGTTGTCCATAGCAGCACAAAACAAATGGAAAGTTTACCAAATGGACGTGAAGTCAACATTCTTGAATGGAGTATTAATGGAAGAGGTTTACATTGAGCAACCTCTAGGCTATGAAAAGAAAGGCCAAGAGCACAAAGTCTGCAGATTGAAGAAAGCTCTTTATGGGCTAAAGCAAGCGCCAAGAGCATGGTACAGTAGGATAGATTCCTATCTACTGGAAAACGGATTTGAGAAGTGTGAGGGAGAACCCACTGTTTACATCAAAGAAAAAGACTGTAAAATTTTAATTGTTGTGTTATATGTTGATGATGTGATTTTTACAGGTAATGATGACTACCTCATTGAAAATTTCAAATCAGTCATGAAAGAAGAATTTGAGATGACTGACATGGGTTTGCTGAGATACTTCTTAGGAATAGAAGTAGATCAAAATGAAAATGGAATTTTTATTTCACAGGCAAAATATGTAAATGAAGTGTTGAGCAGATTTAACATGCAGGACAGCAAGGCAGCAATCACTCCCACAGTGATGGGATTAAAACTCAGCAAAGAGGACAACAACAAAGATTTTGACCCTAGTGTGTACAAGAGCATAGTTGGCAGCCTCATGTATTTGACTGCAACTAGGCCAGACATAATGTATGTTGTTAGTTTAATTTCCAGATTCATGGAGAAGCCAAAAGAAACACATTGGCAGGCAGCAAAGAGAATTCTGAGGTATGTTAAAGGTACAAAAAGGTATGGCATATTTTATACTGTTTCAGAATGTTTAGATTTAGTTGGATACACAGATAGTGATTGGGCTGGAAGTGTAGATGACCGGAAAAGCACATCTGGTTACATTTTTCACATAGGTTCAGGAGCCATTTCATGGGCTTCCAAGAAACAGCCAATTGTGGCATTGTCTACAGCAGAATCAGAGTATGTGGCAGCTACAACAGCAGCATGTCAAGTGGTTTGGATGAGGAGAATGTTGAGAAGTCTATGCCAGGAGCAGGCAACAACAACAGTTATTTTTTGTGACAATAGCTCAGCTATTGCATTATCCAAGAACTCTGTATTCCACAAGAGAACGAAACACATAGACACAAAGTTTCACTACATCAGAGAATTGGTGAACAATGGAGAAATCATTTTACAACATTGCGGGACTCAGGAACAAGTTGCAGATATTCTGACAAAGCCATTGGATTAGAAAAGTTTTGAGTTTTTAAGGAAACTTCTGGGTATGATTGATAACCCAGCAATTGAAATTAAAGGGGAGTGAACAGAACAGCAGCAGCTACTTTATTCATTTGTCGTGATCCGGCGCCCCACATTTTTTCCCGATCTTTTAAGTCACCGCCATTACCATCTTTTCACTCTTTAGTTATTTTTGAGTTCCCGAAGGATGAAAATCAGATACAGCACTACATCATTACTTCTCAACAACCATATTAATGAGCAGAACGACTGAAAGAGAAAAGAACCAGCCTCGAGCCGACGTAGCATTTATCAGTCATAGATTTCATCACCACCGACTCAAGAAATACAGTAAAAGATCAAATCTGTTAATCATGAGCAGCAGAGACTTCATCAGCAAGTTAAAGCGGTGAAGACCCCTTCCCGCACTATAAAATGTAGACACAGCAGTGTAGAAAAATATATATAGATAGATTGAAAGTCCTTTTGTAACACACAGTAGTGTAGAACAGGAGAGTTTTTTTTGGTATTGCACAGCAGTGCTGAAATTTTCTGAGATAGTTGTTTTGTGGAACTGAAGCGTTCCTGTTGTAATCTCTCTGTCAAGAGGAAGATGATCTTTAGCATAATATTTTGTGAAGATCCCTCTACGTGAGGAAGACTTATTTTATCAGTTAGTTTATCGTTCATAAATAGAAGTTTCTTTTTTCCTGTTGTTGTTACACCATAAGTCGAAAAATATTTGACGTCAAAAATCCCTGTTGCTGTTACACCGTAACTCAAAAAATACTTGACGTAAAAAATTTACGTTGCTGCAATACCACGAACAGCGTTGCTGCAACACAAGTTACAGCAACTGAAAAAAAACTGTGTTGCTGCAACACCGTTTCCAGAGAACGAATTTTTCTGTTTTTCTGAGTTAAAAACAGAGTATTTTTCTGTGTAAAAAACAAAGTATTATTTTGATCAGTTTTTGATCATGAGACAAAGTAGAATATTATTTTATGCTCTGTTCTTGTGTTTTTGAATTATCAGAAAACACAGTATTACTCTCTGTTCATATTTTTGTTGTTTCGGAATTTATCAGAAAATTCTCAACAGTGGAAACAGAGGATTTTTCCACTGTATTTTGTTTGGAATAACCAAAAATTCCCGAGACTTTCCACTGTATTTTGTTTGGAATAACCAGAAATTACCGATACAATTGGTACAAGGTAGAGGTCTCCTCCCTTAAGGCTGAATTACAAGAAGTCAGGAAGCAGGCACAAGAAGCTGAGAAGAGAATGGAGAGCAGTCAAGCAAAGAATGAAGAAATCTCCAAAATGAAGTCAGATATTATCTCTCTTAAAGTAGTAGCAGCTGAAACTACTCGTAGCAAGGAAGAAACTGAGGAACAACTTACAAAGAAGAATGATGAGTGTGAAATATTGGAAGAAGAGATTGTCCTCCTTAGAAAAAAGGTTGAAGGGATGAACAAAATCTTGAAGAGCTCTCAAGCCTTGGATGATATGCTCAGCTATCACAGATCTCCATATGATAAATCAGGACTCGGGTATGTATGTGAACCCACAAACAAGAATGAAAATTCTTTAATCAAAGGAGATGTGAAGAAGGCAGAAAGAAATTGTGATGCCCCTAGTTCCAACAAAGGCAAGGAGAAAAATCAAGGCTACAATAGAAGAAATCCTACTCCAAGTAGAAAACTAGCTCCAAGAAGAAATGTTGATGACGATAAAGATGCGAGAGGCAATGGTTATCAGCAAAGAATTTCAAGGCAGAAAGGCTTCGGAAGTACATCAAGGAAACCTCCATATACCAGGTATCAAAGTTAATTTTTTGGTTATTGTTATTCTTGTTCAAACTTTGGTCATATGGCAAAAGACTGCAGGGCATTTCATAGAGATAGATGTTGTAGTCTCCGACAATCTCCAAGAAACAATTTTGCAAGAAGAAATCATGAATTTTTATTCATGAACAATGTTGAATGCTTCAAGTGTCATAACATTGGGCATATGGCACGTGACTGTAACTTGACATGGGCCCTTACACAAGCTAGACCCATGCAAAAGAAGAAAGTTACACAAGTATGGAGAAGGGAGGAAATACAGTCTGAAAGTCCCTTAAGCTCTCAAGCCGATCTAAGTTTCTTTTGAGAAGATTTTGCCGAAAGAAGATAATGCATATACTAAAGGGGAGCCTGTAATTTTTTATCATTATTGTTGAACTGTATTAACAGTCATTCTTTGATGAAGATCTTCTTATAAGGAAGAGATATGGAATTAAATCTCCCATGACAACAAAGAAGGAGCAGGTTGCTGATATTCTGACCAAACCATTGGATCAGAAAAGTTTTGAGTTTTTTTATGAAATGTCTGGGTATGATTGAACGCCCAGCACTTGAAATTAAAGGGGAGTGTTGGAATGTAATTTCAACTGCAGCAACAGTTGAAAAGAAATCACACTTTCACCTGCAAACAATCCCAGCAGTCCATCTGTCTTTATTCCAACGGGTATTATTTGTTTCGGCTTATTCACGCCACTACCATAAGTGTCTTTTCGCCCTTTACCTGTTTGTATTCCCAAAGGAGGAGGAAGATCAGATTCGGGCTTTGCGCAATAACTGCTCACCAACAACATTAAAGAAGAAGCATGGCCAAGAAGGAAAGTACCAGCCTCGAGCCAGCCGCAACATTTATCAGTCTTGGGTTTTAGCACAACCGACTCAAGAAATACAGCAAAAGATCAGATTTTATTCATTATGAGCAGAAGAGTACAACAGAAACTTCATGAGCAAGTTAAAGCGGTGATGACCCTTTCCCGCACTATAAAATGCAGACACAGCAGTGAAGAAAAATATAGAAGCAGAAACAGAAATAGAATTAGAAACAGGGGAAATATATAGAGAGCAGATGAGAGCACGCAGCAGCGTGAAGAAAAATGCTTCCAGAATAATGAAATGCACAACAGTGCAGATTTGAATGTAATTTGTTTTGTGATTGTTTGTTGTGAGAGAGGGTAGAAAACACAGCAGCACGAAATATTTGTAGTTGTTCTGTTGAGAAAACAAAAGGCAATACGCTGCAGCGCGTATGTGCTAAATGAATGTAAGACACAGTTTGAAGTGCCTCTGAAGAAGGCATGTTGGTGAATCCCTCTGTTAAGAGGAAGATGCTCTTCAGCATAGTTTGGTGAATCCCTCTGTCAAGAGGAAGATGCTCTTCAGCATAGATCGGTGAATCCCTCTGTTGAGAGGAAGATGCTCTTTAGCATAGATTGGTGAATCCCTCTGTTAAGAGGAAGATGTTTTGTAATAGCAGTTGAGAAATCTCTCTGTGTGAGAGGAAGACAAATTTGTATCAGTTGATTTACTGTTTATAAATAGAAGTTCATTTTTGTGCGTTGTTGTTACACCGTAAGTCGAAAAATACTTGACGTCAAAAATCTCCGTTGCTGTTACACTGTAACTCAAAAAATACTTGACGTCAAAAGGTTACGTTGCTGCAACACCGAAAAATTTACGTTGCTGCAACACAAGTTACAGCAACTGAAAAAAACTGCGTTGCTGCAACACCAGTTACAGCAAAGCGATTTTTTTTCTGTTTTCGTTGTATTGAAACAGAGTATTATTTTGATCAATTTTTTATCCTGAGGCAAAGTAGAGTATTATTTTATGCTCTGTTCTTGTGTTTTTGAATTATCAGAAAACAGAGTATTGCTCTCTGTTCATATTTTTTTTGTTTCGGAATTTATCAGAAAATTCCCAACAATGGAAACAGAGGATTTTTCCACTGTATTTTGTTTGGAATAACCAAAAATTCCCGACATGGTATCAGAGCATTGTTCTTCTCTGTTGATTTTGTTTTTGGAATTGTCTTCCTTGTACCAGAAAGTCTCGGAATCAGAATCTGGTTACCAAACATTCCCGGAAAAACCAGTGAGTGCATAAACCACCTTCCTAGCAGGTTTAGGACTCAGGGCCCTCACAGCAGCAAACGCAGTACCAGCCCTGGCAAAACCACCACCTATAGCAAATTCTAATGGCAAAGCTTTTGCAGGGTCGTGACACAAAGAAAATGTTATTCCACTTATACCAAAATGTGTCCAGGGCATGAGACTGTAAACATGAAGTTTCTATCAAGAAAAAAGAAGGAAACGAGGGAGCTATAAGGTTATTGCATGCCAGCATTCGGGCTGCGAGAGGAGTGTAAGGTGTATGTCTTGTAAATGCAGGCCAGTATGCATATGGCCTTAAGAATAATAAGGGAAATGAAGAATAAAACGCTATAACCAGAGACAAGGGAATTTCAGGAAATATACACAACATTGTTACATCATTCAATGATAAACCACCCTCGAGAAAGACAAACATACATAAACTATACTATTTCCTGTTTTTTAGAGACGTATGAGATTTTAATTACTAGCAAACATGATTTTGTCCAGGCTTAAGAAATTTTACCCAGACCCATTAAACTACAACCCTTTGTGCCTTAATCGTTTGAATACATACCTTTTCTTAGGCTCGGCTGCTTTGTTGTTCCATGACTGCTTCAGGTTCTCGCCAATAGCGGCCCTTTGTATAAACCAGGAGATGTCCATATTCAAGTCTATCATAGGCCTTAAAATGATATATGCCTCCCCAGGATAAAACTAATGCAAATTTCAAGATTTCACCATCAAGCGAGGAGACGACGAAGTTTGTGTTTACGGATATTATCATCAATCCTCACTGAGGACACTGATAAGCTCAGTGGCAAAGCTCCTAACACGTAAACTGACCAAAAAAATGCAACCACCCAGATTTCATGTGATGGCCAATCGAAGAGGATTGAAGCCATCCATCAACCACAAGAGACATATCAAAGGCTTCCCTCCTTTTCATACCCAGATCCGCCAAAGTTGTAAGTGAGGGCATGATCGGTTAGTGAGGTTTTCTCCTTTAATTTCCAGTTCCTTCTTCGTGTAATAAAATCTCTGCTTGTATGACATCATTGCTGGTTTACAGGTTGCCTCAGAACAAAATTTGGTTTTGATTCCTCATGTTTCATTTTCATTGCTCATATTTCACTTTCTCATAGATTTGTTTATTATGTCATGGATTCCCGACTTGTTTATCATATCATGGATCCCCGAAACTCTTTATAGATTTCATCCCTCGTGAGTGAATTCAACCTTCTTTAATGTCGCAGCTTGGCAAAACTGCAGCCAAGATTTTCCGGCATTGAACGCGAACAGCAGAGAAGCCACATTGGCAAATTTAGCAATCTTTCGCCTTTTAATTACAGTATATTTTTCATATATCTTAAAATTTTAAAATTTTTAACATATTGTCCAAAAATACTTGATTTATTAATCAAGTTCCCTTCACTTAAATTACAATGTTTTTTTTAAATATCAATATTTTTTTAATTGATGACAGTTTTATTGAAAATATCAATATTTTTATTTTTATTGATGATAATTTTAGTGAAAGAATTCCTCGATGTTCACATTACAATATCCTTCTCATATATAAATTATGAAATAATAATGAAATTCTTAAGATTGCCATTGCTCTTCCAAAATAATAATGAACACATCTTGGTTTGAGTGACCATGTTTTTTCTAACTCTCCGTAAATATCTTTTTCTAAATATAATTAATTGACTTTCTTTTCTTTTTTTCGGAACGAAAAAAGCTGTATATATTATATTGGCAATTGTAGTACAAATCAATCTGTTTTATCAGATGCAATGTAAGAACGTAGTAGAACATACTTGATATATTTAGGTCGATAGGTCTTCCTATGCATCAACAATCGTCAACACTTTTATACTACTCCGTTGGATCAGGTGAGACACTTTCAACCGTTGATTTGAAGTGTGACTGCTTTTTCCAAATATTGGTTGAGTTGCCTTACTGCTTTTTCCCATTCTTTTATGTCACTCTTGAAGATATTTTCACTGCTTTTTCCCTGCCAGTTGTTGTTGTTGTTTTTCTTCGCTGCCTTTTGGCAAGCATTGTGCTGTTTTTCTTCGCTGCCTTTTGGCAAGCATTGTTCTTCTTCCCTGGCTTTTGGCGTTCTCACTTTCATCTCATCATTTTCTTCAATACTCTGCATTGCATTGGCTTGCCTTGTTTCTTGTTCAAGTTTATTTTCTTTGTTGCATGGCCATGCATTTTGGATTTTACAGTGTTTTATTTTCGTTGTGTTTTCTTTGTTTTGAATTTAATTTATGTTTTTTTTAAAAGAGTGTTTGCATGGTTTATCCCAACGATTCTATTTTGTTGTTGTTATGTTGAGTAGAAGAATCGATAGAGATGAAATTCTTGATCCATTGGAATGAAATTCTCAAAATCTTTTATGGATAGAAGCAGGTATGCTTTGGTTTTCAACATCTATAGGTTTTAATAATAAATTTGTACAGGGAAAAGCAGCGTGCGTGGTAGATAAATGCTCAACGACCAATTCTCTCCATCACAATAAGTTTATAGGTTGAATGGTAAGTTTATATATCATTTTTCCACTGGAATTGATGTAAGATAGAGCATATAATCTGAATATGTTATATTCAGAATCATTAAGAATGTTTGTTGGGCAGTCTGTCATTATTTGAGTTTTGATTATATGCTTACTTTAAGCTCATATGTTTGTATTTGTTCTGGTTTGTGTTGTGCAGGAATCTCTCTCATCTGAACCTCGGAGGAGAAATTTCCCCAGTGATTGGAAATCTAAAAAGCTCAGAGCCAATGTATGTGAATTCAGAAGTTCATTGTACAGGTTCACTATATATTACTTTTAAGCACTTTGGGTTCATTGCAATTAAACTGATAGTCTTAATGGAGCAGCTCTTTATAATATATATGTTGTTCATAGTTGATTCAGTGTTCTGCATGCAGTGACATTAAAGGAAATGGTCTCTCCCTTGCCTTTTACATTGGATTCAACTCTCTGGTTTCTCTTTTACACAGTGAGCGCTTCATGTGGCCGAATGACAACCAATGGGGTTTTGTTGCAGTTTAAATCCTTCCTAGGCGCCTTGATGGCTCGGTTCTACACCAGGTGAACGTTTCTTTTCTGTTGATGGTCAGTCATACTCTTTTTTTTGTATTGTACAGCTCGAACTTTTCCTGTTCTCGGTCTCAGTTCTTTAATTTTTTTTTACTATGTAGTTATATCGGTTAGGAGTGTTACAGAACAGCTCATGAAAAACCCTTGAAAATCCCTTTAAAGACATGTTCACCCCACCTATCTAGGAAAGTCTCTTTTCAAGCGTTTATCTGTCCAAACAAAAATGACTGTTCAACTACAAGTTGGTTAAAGCAGATCTCACCATATGCAACACTCGTAGTCTGGTTCAAGATGCATATATTACTTTACTATAGATAATTGTTAAGTATTATGCTGAAAACAACTGTCTTTTGAGAAGATATCTGATGCCGAACCAAGCTGCTGTGTGCGTCTAAATGTCCCTCTAGTCAAATCTACAAGTCATCATTCTCATGGTTTATATTTCGTAGAAACCGCTGACTTGATTTGATCTTCAATGTTGCTGCAGAGATGTCTCTTTAAATTATTTATATGGATACATTCCCTTTTCAATATCGAAGTTGAAACAACTATAACAACTGTAAGTATCCTAACATTCTGCACTTGCTCGCTATTGTAAAGAATTTAGCTTAATTTGTAGATGTTTTTGTATTTTTCCCTGTCAGAAGGGAGTGAAATCTCCTTTTGACACATTGATCAAATTTACAGGATTGTGAAGAATAACCAGTTAATGGGGCCTATACCTTCAACGTTGTCTCAGATTCCAAACTTGAAGAAAATGTAGGTTGGGAATACTATTTTGGATTCTACTCTCTTTGCTGCCCTTTACTTGTCAAAGAACTGCATAGGATGTGTAAACTCTAGATTCTGGAGGAGTATCATTTAACAATGCTTTTGCATTTTTTAGGGATTTTGCAGACAATCAATTAAGTGGGGAGATCCCCAAGCTTATCTATTGGAATGAAGTTTTGCAATATTTGTAAGAGTCTGGGTTCTTTATGAGTTTTCCTGGGCTTATCGTTCTCTCACTAAGCAAAATTTGTTTTTATTTTCCTGTTAAGGTTTGGAAGAAGCATTTGTGTTAATAGTACTGTTCTTAGGTTTGCAAACTAAATTTGGCGCCCATTCTTTTTGAAATGGGCATATTGTTATCGTTTCCAGGGGGTTGCGCAACAACTTCTTAGTTGGGACTCTTTCCCCTGACATGTGTCAATTGACAGGATTGTGGTTCTTGTAAGTCACAATACTTCTGTCTTGTGGAGTAGATGCAGAATTTTTTAAAGCTTTCTTTCATCGAATTAATTCTGCATATGAAACCCATCAAAACTCGTGGTCACAGAGAATTTATCTTTAAATTTATGTATCTCGATGCAGCGTTTTCAGTGCATTAACAAATTTTACCTGAAGGATTCTTCGTGGTAGCTTAAATGTTACTAAATAGTTGATCTCTGTCATGCAGTGATGTGCGAGGCAACAACTTGTCGGGGACCATTCCTGAGAATATTGGCAACTGTACAAGCTATGCAGTTTTGTATGTTTTCTGATTTGCCTAACTGGATTTTAAATGAACAAACGGGTGTAAATGTATGGTTTGATGCAAGACTCGTGATCTCAATTACTTACTGAATTGGCGTTGGTATTCTTATCAGAGACTTATCATACAATCAACTTACCAGAGAGATCCCCTTCACAATTGGGTTTCTACAAGTGGCTACTCTGTAAGTGGAGATATTTCCAGGACTGAACTGTGTTCTAGCATCAGGAATTTTGTGTTGAATAGGCAGGGATATGAGATTATGCAGGTTGTCTAAGTAATGCAATTCATTGCATGGTATGCACTATTCAACCGACATCATTAATTTGGTTGCTTTAGTTGTCCTACCCTAATTTTAAAGTGGTTATCCTAGGTCATTACAAGGAAACAAGGTGACCGGAAGGATACCTGAAGTAATTGGTCTCATGCAGGCTCTTATTGTTCTGTAAGTACAGTGTTTTCTGGATCTCAACTTGTCGAAAATTTTCATGTGATCGGATTAAAGTATAATCTCTTACATTTAATTGCATGGAAGCTTAGATCAATAAGAATCCATAATGATTTTGGATATTGTCAATATATTTCTTATGCAGAATCAATCAATATTCCTTCATTCATTGATAAATGTTTTGTGACCTTTGGCAAAAACTTGATTATGTAATTATGGTGTAAGCTTTAGTGTACTGATACAATTAATATTTATTACAGGGATTTGAGTGATAATCATCTTTACTGGAACAATTCATCCGATTCTAGGCAACTTGACTTACACTGATAAACTGTGAGTTGCTTGCATAGTTAATGCTCGAACTATTCCCATCTGGGTTTGTGAAAGTCCATTACTTTTTTACTATAAATTTCCTTTATGTTCAATTTTCAAGAAGCTGATTCTTTTGTACTTTCTTTTGCACTACTCAGATATTTACACAGTAATAATCTCACGAGATCTTTTCCGCCAGAATTGGGGAACATGACAAAGCTGGGATACCTGTAAGAGATTCCAATCACATATTTTGTGATGATTGATATGTAAGAAATGGAAACTGGACGTGCATGATAAGAAATAGCTCTTTGATAGTCAACGGTTGTATGCATATGCAGGCGGCTAAATGACAATCAGCTGACTGGGAAAATTCCACCTGAGCTGGGGAATTTGGAACAGTTGTTCAAATTGTAAGTCTGTGTCCAAACCTTTTTCTAGAAAGTGGAGATAAAAATGATAGAAATATCTTGAAACCTCCCATACACTAAACATTAATCTATGATATCTTTTGGATTCTTGCTGTAAGTATTTAACATTCCAAGGTTGTATTTTTTTTGAGACAGAAATCTTGCCAGAAATCAACTTGAAGGTCCGATCCCAGAGAATATTAGTTCATGTGTTGCTCTCATTTTCTTGTAAGTGATATAATCTTCAAGCCAAGTGATGAATTTGCGGAGCATAATTTCCCACTGGCTAACAATGTTAATGCTGTGCCTTCATTGTCCTTTGTCCTATAGCAATATGCATGGCAACCGTTTGAATGGAACTATTCCTTTGGAATTTCAAAAACTTAAAAGGCTAACTTATCTGTAAGTAATCCTGGGCCATATTCTAAATTGACCTATAACATAATGAGTGTTGAATTGCATTAAGCATATTCAATGTGACTAACGGATAACAATGCTGCTTTTACAGAAATCTGTCCTTCGACAATATCACGGGAACAATTCATGTAGAGCTGAGGCATATTATAAATTTAGACAGATTGTGAGTTTTAGTTATTCTAGTGTCTTGGTACATTCATCTTGATGGCCAGATGCCCAGTGAGAAGACCGTTGGTCGCGGAGATGATGCCTTCAACACTTTCTTCAGCGAAACTAGAGTCGAAAGCATGTCCCCCCTGCTGTATTTGTAGATCTGGAGCCGATTTTCATTGACGAGTAACCTGTAAGCTGGCCAGCAGATGCCAACAGATGTTCAGCTTGTTGGAACCAGTTGAACATCGTAATAGAGATGGCGAACAATTGCGGACGGCTCGGCCAGTGGAATATTTGTTGCATCATCATCAAGGGGTATGAATTCCAAAGAACCTGTTGATGGAAATTCCCAAGCAAAATTCTGTGAAATGAAAAATCTATTGAGACCATTGGGCACATCTATTTATGACGGAATTATGTGACTCGAACAAGAGATCTCATATCTCTGATATCACAAGAATTTTTAGACCATGAACTCAAATTCATTGAAATGAAGTAGCATAATAGTGAATTGTAAAAATTAAAGATTCAATGTGGTTAGTCAGTAATCTAATTTAATTAGGTTAATGAAGTAAATTATTACAGGATTGGATTAACTGATGAACTGGTGGAGTTCTTGGCATTAGTGTAGCCCTAAAAGCATGCCACGAGTTTCAGGAAATGGTGTTCTTATTTAATTATATTCAGGGCATGAGAAGGATGCATTGTTTAATAGGGTTCGAGAGCTGATTGTGATTATTTGAGGGAAATTCCTTTTTTACTTGCCTCTATATTACATTTCAACTTTTTCTGAGTGAAATCTTGTAACAACAGTCTGATCCTCAACAATGTCAAAGCTCCAGATATTTTCGTTCTTTTCCATGAGCAAACATAACTTTTACTCATGAATAATATGCTCTTCATTAATTTGTTCATAGCTTATCTTCTATTGTCTGGAATATCCGCCATGAATGACCAAAATGTAGAAGAGTTGTGCCCCATACAAAATAATACTCTGTAATTATATTTTGTATTTGAAATTTACTGTAAGAGGAAATCTATGGAAATTTGAAAACAATATTTTGATTATTTTATCAAACGAAAAAGCGTTTAAAAGGGTAATTGCAAACTGATCCAGTCCAAGAAAACAATGATCCAGTCCAAGAAAACAAGGTTTTCCACAAAACCAGCGCTTCTAGAAAAATTCAACAATTCCAATTTAATAATCCTATCTGCCTCTCTTTGTACCTTTTAGGACAATTGCTAGTTTTAATATAAATTAATGTTTTTTCTTCTCGAAAAAAATAACGTAAAAACGTCGTCCCTCGATAAAAAGCCAGAAAGAGATGGAGAGTTCTTACTCTCCCTTCTGTGTTTGAGTTTTAAGAAATCAAATAGAACTCAAAGAAATCAAATAGATTTTACAGCCTTGCCCTTGCTAATTAATTTACTCTCATAGGCCAACGCAAAGGCATCCCTAAAAATTATTATTCTTTCGAATTTCCCAAATATATACATAATTTTAAGTGAATTTCATTCAATATACCTCAGATATTAAAGAATTCCTTTCGCTTTAAAAGATTATAATTAAAATTTCGTTGATATAATTTAAAAATTAACTAACTTCCCAATTAATTTCTTTTCCAATCTCCAAATATATATTACTTACTTTCTTTCCGGAATTTATTTATTAAAAAAACCATACATCTAATGAAATAGCTTCCCAATATATTTCGATGATTTTCATTTCCAATCTCCAAATATATATTAATTATTTTTTTCTGGAATTAATTTATTTAAATAGTAAAATAAGAAAGGTCCCAAAAAAGCCACATATATAATAAAATTCCTCAATCAGAATGCCCTTCTATCTGTACTAAGTTGAGTCAATGAATTAACTGCTTTATATTAATGGGAACCTTTTGGGGTCTCAGGAATTTACTCCGGAGTAAATGATATTTTCTGTTGTGCTCGTTCTGGTGGTTGCTTTTTGGATGTATTCTATAATCATCAGTCTATGATGGTAGAGATGGTCTTAATTTTTCTGAACTCTGATTTTAAAGTTATCTTGAAAAAAAACACTATCAGTGTTTGTCTTCTCAAATAACTAAACTCTTTTTCATATTCTTAATAAAAAATTGTTTTTTTGAAAGATCAATTCCTATACGTAACATACTTGTACATTTATTAAAATACATAGGAATTTATTGAAATAAATAACAAGGAGGACCTATCAAAATAAGTAAACTCTATTATTTGTAATTTAAAGGTGTATTCTTGGGCAAATCGCAAACATTATGAGCTAAAATTCTAACCATAAACATTAATTTTTAATTTACCTTAGATTTGGATTTAATGCATCGTTTACTCTTTTTTTAAAGATGTTAGTAATCATGGGTCAGTGTACTCTATTTGTAACATTTTTTTTAAGTATTGAAAATGTTAGTTATCATGGGTCAGTGTATTTTCTTTTCAGTACTGAAAAGCCCTACAATAGCTGTATATAGAATTTAAAAAAAAAAAAAATTAAAGATTTTTTCCAATATAATTATCATGTTTTGTGAATAGATCTAAATGAGAAAATGAAAAAACCCTCTCAACCACAGATTATACATCATCCACCCAGATTATACATCATTGACTTACTTTATTTGTAACATATCCGGCCCTGCAAGGCCAGCCTGAGATTTTCATTCTCTTTCTTATTGCAGTCTACATTTCTAATTAACTTTGATACTGAATGGAAATTACATTGCAGACGCTGATCTTGACTATTTACACATTACACATGAAGCATGATGAGGAAAACACAAAAATAGTATATGCGGGACAATGTTCAGCTCCGAAACTTCATTATCAGTATCGTAAATTACAAATTAATTGATCATAAAAATATCACCTTTTACATATTAACCTCAATGCACAGTTTCGAAATGGCATATTCTAGTGAATCCCAAAACTTCTGGTTCCGGCTGGACGCCGGTTCCGCAAATGGGACGAGTGGAATGCGAAAGAAACCACGCTCGCCATGAAAAGTATGCCTGCAATTGGGCAGAAGCTCGCCTTTCTCCGACCATTGCCTCGCCATTTTCCGTCATCGTAAACTGATCTAACCCAACCTGCATTAATGCGTATACATATACCCTTCTTAATTATTTCGCCGCCTTTGCGGTCATCCCAAAATGTCAGAAACGGATTCTGCGACCGTCATTCTCCGACCATTACCTCCCCATTATCCGTCTCGGAAACTGATCTTTTCCTGATCGGCGACAATTTCGGGGCGAAAACGTCGCCGGGCCTGTCTATTCCTGTTTATGAGAGTACCCGCCGTAACTGTAGAAATTTTCATCGGCGACAATTTCGGGGCCAAAAGGTCGCCGGGCCTGTCGATTCCGTTATTTTAATAAATTCCTAAATATATTTACTGACAAAACAGAGATATTGATAGTTTTTTAGTCAAAATAATCTTAGTTCCAAAAAACTAAGACTACCTTTACCATTATAGACGGATGATTATAGAATCCATCCAAAAAGTGATTAGTAGAAAGAGCACCACAGAAAATCTATTTACTCTAGAGTAAATTCTAAAAACCTTAAAAGGTTTTCATTAATAAAAGCAGTTAATCCACATTAAGGAGGCAATAACCAGAAGGCATCCCAAATTTTCTAAGATAAATGCACTTAGAAGCTTACCCATTTCTTCAAAAATAGGAATCTTTTAGCTTTTTGAGAGTTTATCAGCACTCTCATTCCATTGTCTATAAGGTATAAATATGATTAAATCTCAAAACCTAAAAATTATCATTCAGCCTATTAATCCTTATTATCTATCCTTGAAAATCAATCCCCTACAATCTATTTTACGGATACAATCATTCAATTACTACTTGAGAATCACCATATACTTGAGTCTTGCATATCACCAATCTTCAAAGATGTTGCCAGCAAAAAAATATCCAAACATCCTAAAACTTCAGCTTTGGCCTTAAATCCCTAACCACCGTTTAGCCAGACAGAGTATTGGACTTTGAATGAATCTGATCGTAGCTCCAGCCCTGCAGGCCCCCTTGCTGAGCTCCATCAAAAAATCCTGCTACCTTTCTTGTGGAAATAGGAAACAGAGAGAAAGTTTAGGGAAATTTTCTAGATTTTACTCTGATATTTTAAATATTCAGAAAAAAAACTCAATAATATGATGGCACATAAAAAAACAAGAGAATAACTTCATCTTCAAAAAAAACATCTTATTGCCAAATTTCCAAATTCCCATGCAATACAAAAAGGAAAAGATTTCTACCATTAAATTTTTTCCACCAAAGTAAAGTAAACATGTCTGTAAGCTTCCCAATAGACCTAAAAATGATATTAAAAAATTCACCAATATATTTCCACATAATCTGAGCAAATTGAAATTGGAAAAACAAAGGTGTCATCGTTTCCTCATTCTGTGTACAGAGACCACTAAAACTCCCTTTTTAATAGATTATCCATGTTTAAATCTTACCATCCAAAGCAACAAATTAGCATTGACGACTTGCCAATTATGTTATGTATAGGAATTATTTGATCCTTACCATTCAGTTACGAAGAAATTCATTGACTAAACTTAGGTGATATCTGGAAATGGAACATCACTGTTTAGAATGGCATTCTCATTAAATTGAGGAATTTGAATAGATATGGTCTTTTTGGATCTTTCTTATTTTACATAAATTCTTCAAAGAAACTAATTAATATATATTTGTAGATTGGAAAAGAAATTTATTAATATATATTTGGAAATTGGAAAATAAATTTATTAATATATATTGGGAAATTATTTCATTATATGTATAGTTTTTGTGATCTTCTTATTTTATTCAGGAAAAAATTAATTAATATATATTTTCAGAGTGGAAAAGAAATTTATTAATATATTTTGGGAAGTTAATTGATTTTTAAATTATATCAACTAAATTTTAATTATAATTTTTAAACCAAAAGAAATTCCTTAATAGTAAGGTGTAGTGGATGAAATTGACTTACAGTATAATTTTTAAAGCAAAAGAAATTCGTTAATAGGTAAGGTGTAGTGGATTCACTTACATTATAATTTAATAAGTAGTAAAAAAGAAATTCCGAAATACTTTTTAAGAAAAATTTCATTAATATATAAATTTTAGGGATTTGGATGGATTCTTTATAGTTTTCTGTCTTTGCGTTAGCCTATGAGACTAAATTAATGAGCAAGGGATATTTGTATAGTTATATGGGTACTGCTTTTGGGTATTGGAGAGCATGTATTTGAAGCTTCCTTGCTCTTTGGAGTTTGGGAGTTGATTGGAAATGCTACAAAGCCCTCGGGAGCTTTAACTAATATTTTGGAGTTTTTTGGGAGCTTCATTGCAACAGATTTTTGACATTTTGGAAGCTTCACTGCAATGTGTAAATACGTGTATTTAACATTGCCAGCTTGGGTGCTGCTTAAACTGATGAACTGTGTTAAGGGAAGGGTATGCATGTGGGTTTAGATTTGGATATAGGTCTGGAACTAAGACAAACGCACTCTTTATGGAAAGCCCTTCTATCCAAAAGAAGATGTCTGGCCAATCCTGATCTTTGTCATTGGAAAGCTATTCATTCTCCTCATATAGGTGGATGGCCCGTGGATATAAAATAATTTAGAAAGATTGTTGGCCAAGACAAACACACTTTTTATGGAAAGCCCTTCTATCCAAAAGAAGATGTCTGGTCAATCCTGATCTTTGTCATTGGAAAGCTATTCATTCTCCTCATATAGGTGGATGGCCCGTGGATATAAAATAATTTAAAAAGATTGTTGGCCACTGGGAAAGCCATCATTATCGCCCAAGCTAAATGGACAAAAGATGGAATACTAAAGAAAAAAAATAGTTGAAATTATGATATATAAATATTATTAAAAAACTATTTTTAATTTAATTTTCATATTTATTTGAGTATAAAATATATAGTAACTTGGAAATTTATAATTTTATTATACAAACTCTTTCTAAAATAACATTGGGTTTAAACTCTTGTTTTAATTTTTTTTTAATTATTAATATATATATTTTTTTTTCTTATCCCTATTATAATTAGATATAATATATTGGTGAGGTTACATAAGGGCGAAGAAAACCAATGACTTAATATATAGCGTTGCATAAAATCATTTAATAATCGAGTAATAACAATCTTTTTTCCGATTTGGGAGTTTTCCATGTTTCTTTGCTCGGAAGAAATTTGATTGAGAAATTGTTGATGGATTTTGATTTTTTTTGGCAATGTTTCAAAGTTCAATATTTTACATGTTTTTTTGCAAAATGGAATTTGATTGACAAGTCTGGGATGGAAATAAATAAATTATCTTATTTTTATTTTTAATATGTATTATTTTAATATATTGTATTATTACCTCTCCCAACTTGACATTTCTGGTAAATTTAGACAATACTTCTAAGCAAACAGGACACTCATTCCGGCCTATCAAAAATACCCTCATACGGAAAACTTGTGCAACATAAGATATTTTATTTCTTAAAACTCAAAGACAAAAGGGAGCGTAAGAACTTTCCTCTTTCTGGCATTTTATCTAGCCACTACGTTTTTACGTTCTCTTTTTCGGGAAGAAAAAACATTAATGTATATTAAAGTTTTACTACGTTCTTACATTTTTACGAAGTAAAGAAAAGGTGGTCAATTGTATCTGGAAAAAGATACTTACGGAGAGTTAGAACAAACGTGGTCGCTTCGACCAAAATTTGTTCATTATTATTTTTGAAGAGCAATTGTAATCTCAAGAATTTCATTATTATTTCATAATTTATAGATGGGAAGCATATTGTAATTTGAACATCGAGGAATTCTTTCCATAGATTTTTCATCAATAAATTTTTTATTGATATTTAACAAGAACAGTGTAATTTAAGTCAATACTTTCGTCCATAAAAAAAATTATTGAGATTTAAAAAAGGTAGTGTACTTTAAGTTAAAAATTTTATAGATATTTAAAAAAGTAGTGTAATTTAAGTTAATGGAACTTGATTAATAACGTAAGTGCTTTTGGATTTTATTGGTTATTTATTATATATTAAAAATTTTATAATATTTAAAAAATATATTGTAATGTATGTTAATGGAAGTTGATTGATAAATAAAATATTTTGAATTTATTGGTTATTTAAGAATGATAGTGTAATTTTTTAAAAGTTTGATAGGTTTATATTTTTAACATGTTTAATATATTATTCCATGGAGGAGTGGAATTGAATGTATGATTTTATATCAAAGAATATCTTTACATAGTAATAAGGTAACTTCATATCAAAGAATGTTTTTACATAGCACTCAATTATTGTTTATCGGAAAGATAGTAGACAAATAATATTATAATTTTTAATAAAACAATAAATGATATTTAAAAATAACATAGTAATTTTAAATTATATGAATTTTACTAATATAAAAAATTTAATATAAGAATTTCATTAATATATATATATATATATATATATATATATTCTAAAAACAAATTTACAATATTTAATCTGAAGAAATTTATTAATGTTCAACAAATTTTGTTTTAATTAATATTTTTCTTTTTTAATTAATATTTAGAAAAGATTAGTTAATTCAAGTTAGAGAATTTTTTTTTAATACATAGGATTCTTAATTTTTAATGGGAGGAATTTCAGTGATATAAAATGTATTGGGATTTTGTATTTTTTATTGGGATTTTTTATTTTTAATAGTAATTTTAAATATTAAGTTAATAATGTATATAAAACATAGCGTTTTTGGTTTTTTTATTTTTTTTTAATAAATTTACAACATTATATTTAAAAAGAGAATTTCATTTAATTAATTAATATTGCGAGATAGGTCAAGGGGCATAGAGATGTATTAATTCCAATACATTAAAATATGAAAGTATCACTAAATCTATTTTTTTAAATTAGTGAGAGGATTTACTTTAATAAATAAGATTCTTTGTTTTTGGACGAATTTCATTAATATATAATGCATCCAGTCTTTGTACAGTTTAATGGTAGGTTTATATTTAATTTTTTTTATTTAAATAGGTTTACAATATTAAAAATGAGAAATTCATTCAACTAATTAATATTTGGATAAAGGTTTTTATATTGAGTGTCTTGCTTACTTAATTCTTGTTTAATATTTAATTGGAAGTTATAATGGTTGAAATGGACCTATGTCATGAGGCTCTTTATATAATGGTCATGAATACCAAACTAGTTTTTCAAATTAAAAAAATATATATAATTTTAAAAAACATTGTAATTTTTTTAATTAAATAATTAATTTCAAACATTTTTTTGGAAATCTAGGCACTTATATTAATTCAGAAAAATGGTATATAGCAAAATGAGTTCCAATGGACAAAATAATAGGGGTGAGATACAAACAAGACTTTCATTAAATCAATAAAAATCTTTAATAACCAAATTACAATCTACCCATTACATCCACACTAACTCTATTTATCTAAACACACCCGTTCATGGATTGATAGTGTGAACTCCCTTGATTTTAGTTTCAAAATATTTTCTTAAGAAAAATCTTCTCGAACATATATTCTTATAGTATTATGACACAATATCCATAGACTTCATGTTTGTTGTAATTTATGACCACATTAGTTGTCATCAAATGATTCTTATTTGATGTGGATATTCTCATTGATAAATCAACATGATTTCATGACATGAACTGCATGAAATCATGAAATTATGTGATTGTCATTAAATCTTGTCACTAGTATATATTGATGCTTATTAATTATATATTTGTTGCATTGGTATTATGTTTGAATGAGACTTTGACTGAACACACACTTGATCTTTTTGGCACCTTAAGGGTGTTGAAGCACCACTTAAGCCTCTAGAATGTCCTCAAGTGTCAAGTTCTTCTTCCACCTTCCACTACATGAGATCTAAGGCCAGTTACAAGAACATGGAGTTCTTGTAATAGCTAGTTGTTATCAAAATAAAGCATCTTTTAATATTTATATAGGCTATCAATTCTTTAAAAAATTGATAACATTAACCTTTTTTAACCTTAAATGTTGTGGAATGCCCTGTGCCATGCATATTTTATGGAAAATATGAAAAAATGGTAATTTAAACCAAAATGATGGAGATTTAAATGATTAAAAGAGTAAGATTACAGTCAAAATAGTGGTAAAATAAAGGTCCAATAGTAATTCCAATAGAACCAATGCTCCTCTACATAACCAACAAGGTAGAACTCAAGGGTTTGAAATCTTCTCACCTAGTTACTAGTGGATCACCCTCCAACCTAAGTGTCTTCAAGTGACTTTTTCATGAGGTTAATCAATTCCCTTGTAGTTTCAATCTAGAAAATGAAATATTATACTCTTATTCTATGAAGTGGATATTGAAATAAAACTCTAGCCATTTCAACTAATGATTCAACTTTATTCCATTAACCTCACCTTGTTGTGGCTTGATATCCACCTTCACTTCTATTTTATATAAGGATAGTGAATGGGTGATGACACTAGAAATTGGATGCTCTTTTCAAGGTTCTTTTCATGACTCCTTTTCTAGGTCTTCATTTTCTCCTGGTTTTCTCTCTAATCTAATCTCTGAATTAGAGATTCCAAACTCCATAAATGGTCCAATATTGCATAGTAGATATACCATGAGGAGAGTCATATTGTGAAATATGTCAACATATTTCTCTTCCAACCTTGCAGATATATCTTAGGTTGGATCTCAACAATTGTTGTGAACGGACTCATCTACCATGGCTAAGGTTCTACGACTCTTTTCCTAAGCCTATTCATGGATCTTGTAATTTTTCCACAAATAATCCAAATAAATCTAATTTATTAATAATACAAAATGCCATGGATGTTCCACTAGAACTATTTTTTACAACAAATCTTACCATAGTTTGAAATCTTAGACTATGCAAAAAAAAAATCCTTAGATCCCAGATTAGTGAATTACTCGCTTTTCTTGCATTTATGAATTAATTGAAATAGAAAATTGAAATAATAGGCACATGTATAAACCATCCACATAAATGAACACACATTTATCCTAGGAAATCAAATATGGGAGAAAACCCAACTAGAAGGTGAGACCTATACTTTTCGCTCTTTGATTTAGCTATAAAATCCACATATAGAGGAATTGGAACTCACTATGGAGTTACCTTTCAATACTATGGCCTAAATGATTACTACATATTCCTCCTCCTTTATAATGCCCTCGAAATACTACCCTATATGTTTTTCTTAGCTATGGAACAGGTGCAATGCTAAATAATGGAACCCCTTCCCCTCCTAGCAGTCGACAATCATCTAGAGCTACTTTTTTTACTTCCCCAACCCTCGATTACTGATAAGTTTTGGACCTTCTATATTCCTCTTCAAATTTTACACATTGCTAGCCCCACATGTGTGAGTAATGCGGGGTGGCATCCACTTGGACCATGGCATTCAACAAGATATTTCAACATATAAGAGGCCTAACTTTCACATATGAGATTCAATTGAGGCAATTTTCACACCATTGGAAAGGTCTTAGAGTGCAAAATAATGTTAAAGGTGTTGGAACAAGTTTTGAATGTTGAAAATCCAAAAAAATGGTGTTTGATGCCTAAAAGTGGCTTTGAAGGGTTTTGAACCCTAATTTTCCAAACTACAACTTGTGACTAAAATTGTTCTTGCAAGCTTGTTAATCAAAATTTTCCACCCAAAGAGTATTGAGATAGATGACAAATTATGTGATGATTCAATCCAAATTAAAAGTACCCAAAATATTATGTTAGTGTAACACATTCCCTCTATCTTCTATAGCAAAAATATGGTGTACACACCATAAATAGATATCCAATAATAAGCCAAGAAGCTACTAAAGTAGTTAATGGAACCATTTTACAAATAATTCATTTCTCACCATAGGGGAATATCACCCAAAATCTTCAGTGAACTAAAGTTCTTGGATACTTTTTGAATGATAAGATGCTCCAACATATGGAATTCTAAAATGATGTGCTATTGAGAGAACCTCAATCCACTATAAGAATGGTTATGAAACACAACCTCTAGCTAGATCCAATGAAATTATGTAAGATCTTTATGTTTGAAGCCTCCCCTCAAGAACTTTTCAAAATAGTCCAGTTCAACGACTTAAGTAGATAATAATGAAATGATTTATATTTTTGCTTGTAGATTCAACAACTTATGTGAAAAAAAAAAGACAATAATCTACTCTACTCTTCAGCGGAAACCAAAATTGATCGATGAAAACAATATTAAGAAAAGGAGGAATTTCAATAACACATAACACAATATGTTTATGGGGAAAGAAACTGCTAAAAACCTCAACTATATGTATTGCATTACAAGTACAATATATCTCTATGATTCCTATGCAAGCCTTGGATGAATATAGTATGATCTTCTTAGCCTTGAGCACAACCTACACAAGTATTTCGTATCCTCTACCTGATTGACTATGTTTAGCCAATACTTAGCCAAATTCCTAGCCTTCCAAACCCCTACTTTCTTGCACAATTCCTGAAATAATTGGCCTCTATTTAATGTGGAAATTCCTCATCCATAACTATGAAATCCATCATAGGCCCTCAACTGATTGCATCCACCATCTGTACAACTTGGAAAACTATACAACTAATACTACATTGTCTGTAAACTCTAATATCAACTGGGTCTTCCTTTGAACTGACATGCATGAGTTATTTTTGAGTGAATTATCAATTATCTGATTGATCACTGCATGTGAATTAAACCCAATTTTATTCACTTGACCACTCACTAGTTCCTCCGACAGTTAGAATTAGTTTAACTAAATTTAACTCAGTTAAACTAAATTAAATAATTACAACTCAATAATAACTCAAACCGGGACCCTAAAATTTAGGGATCACTCTATGAGACTCTAGATCGATTCCCAACTCAAATTTATTGAGCCAACTAAGTCAACTTAACTTAGATAACTATTACAAGTTGATATGAGAATAGAATTATAATTTAATTCCTAATTTAATTCAATGATAAATTAAATTAGAATTTCTAGATGTTATTTTTAACATTTCTTATTGTTATTTTCAACACTTCCTCTAAACAATAAAATAATTCAACTCTATATTGATCTGGTACCTTTGGAATGTTCAGCATGCAACTCTTGTCACTGTTGTTGTTGCTGCTGGAACATCTACAACCAAAAAGCATCCAAACTAAATCAGTATGATGCATTTGTCACTAGAGTCTCTGATTGCTACAAGCTACTTCACTATCTACTGAAAGCTCTATGCTTCTGCTAACTCTGCACTATCATCTGCACTATTGCCAACTCTCCTCTATGATCCCCAATATCTAATTGCTGCTAATCTCTGCCTCTATCTCTCTGACATTTGACTGCATCAACTTCCACTTACCCATCATACTACTATGTGGGCTCCAGTAGAAATGTAATGATCCATGAGACAAAACATCTCAATGGACCCTACCCAAATTTCTACACTCTTGGGACTGTTATTTCACATCGCCCCACCTCTCTCCTAGAGGTATGGCTGAATGTGCTCCCTCTGCCCACTTGGCTTGAAATTCCCCCCTACTGGAGGTCTATGTTTGAGTGGATGTCTCCACTCGGTCTCCTCTCTGCTTTGCTAATTGTGGATGCTCCAAAACTTTATGAGGCTGCTTCTAAGGCTTCTTTTGGGGTTGCATGTTGAGAGGTAATTCACTCTCCCTCTCAACCACCAAGTCTCTAACCTTTCCCTTGCTCCTTAAGGCTTTGCATGCATCTTGAACCTCAAGTGCATACAGGTTCTTGACTTGCACACCGGTCTGTTTCACTTGTGCTATGGTGATGTGTCTAAGTAAAACCTTTCATTTGCTAAAAATCACATCCTAGTTATAGTCTTCCAATACCGCGATGGAAACAAGGTTCTAATTTAGTCCTGGAACACACATCACATCTGTGATTCTGAGAGGGGAGCCAGAATCCATCTGAAAGGTAATTGTATTAATGTTGGTCAGATTATACCTCCCATCATCTCCAAACTCTATGTTCTGCTTGAGGTCTTTCTCCTCAAAGTCACTAAAGAGATCTTTATTCCCCATCATATGGAATGAGGCACCGCTGTCAAGATACCACATGCTTCCAATTATAGTGTTGGTCATGCATGCAATGAGAGTGAAATCAAGTTCGAATTGTGAAGCTAGAGCTTCACCTACTGCTACTATTGTAGGCTCCTTCTTGCTTACTTTCTTCTATGAGAAATTGGTGGTATATTTCCCGTACTCGTGATAGTGAAAACAATTGATGTTCTACAAGTCCTTCTTCTTACCGCCCACCTCACCTTGGAACTTATTTCCCCTGGCTTTCTTTTCTTTGCTGGCTAATGCAAAGTCCTATTTCACTTATTTGGAAGAGGTCTCATCTCTGGTGTTCCGCTGAAACTCTTCTTGTACCAAGTCGGACCACAACCAATCCCACTCTTGTAGGTTCTCCCTCCCACTGACTGAGTCCTGGTGATCCAGGTGGCTCCAGAAACACACACAAGACAAATAGGGCTTATGAATGCTCAAAAATCAAAGTGATTTGAATGATTTCAGACCAAGTCCGAAGCATAGAAGTCATTGTCTTGATCGTGGTGATGTGAACGGTTCGTCAAACCGAGTCCGTATGTGAAAGTTAGAAGCAGTCAAAGTTCGATTGAATTTTTACTGATTGGGCAGGCTTAAGGAGGCCACAATTTGGACAAATCCCGCCCACTAGATTTCGGCCAACCTGGGCTAGATTCTGGGTGAATTTGTGGGCCGGTTAATTTATCTCATGCGGCCTAAAATCTGAATATTCTAAAAAGGGTCTATTTAAAAAAAAAAATTAAAAAAAAATATATATATATATCTATATATATATATATATATATATATATATATATATATATATATATATATATATATATATATATATATATAATAATAATAATAATAATAATAATGTGGTGGCAAGCCACCACCCTCGCCACCCCCAATCCCATATCACATACAAAAAAAAAAAAAATTAATATTGGAAGGACCGACAGCCATGACCCCGCCGGTCTAACCGCACCCACCCAACTCCATTAAATATTGCATATGGTTAAGTATATGGGGTGGGCACGGGCCACCTCCGGTGGACCCGGCCCATACCCAATCAACTCAAAACACACCCCCCGAAACCTCACATAACTCGCCGGAAAATTCTGGTAAGGGAGTCAGTGGGGGTCGAACCTGCCCCACCCACGTGGCTGGCTCCCAAGCGGGCGGCTCCATGTGATGTACCGTATGGCGTACCATCGAACCACGGTACCAATGGCCAATCAAAACATAAAACGAGGAAAGGCGGGAGTTACGGGGGTGGGCTGCCCAATGCGAACCCTACCCCCCATTTAAATTACTTTTGTTTTTAACCAAACGAATATGTGTTAAAATAGGGAGAGGCGAGATTTGATCACCGACCCCCCCTCAACCATTTACCTCGTTTACCAACATGCCAAACTGCCTCTTTGTTAAATCTGCCAGAGAAAACTTATATAAACCCATTTTTCATAATGCACAGTGCAGATGGAGGAGGACAGCAACGTGCACACAAATCGATGCAGGTGGAACCATGACTATTGTAGAAACAGGGAGCAGAACCATGATCCTTGAAATTTTCCCGAGGAGGTAATTCTTCTCCATGTCGAAATATAGTCAAGTTCATAGTCGTTTTTCATGGGTTTCCATAGGGATTGCAATGGCGAGCTTGAATTCTCCTTTTGAGTTGCATATTTCCACTCCACCGATGTAGCAAAATCTTTAAGGAATCTAGGGGGAATCTAAAAGATTCCTTGAGCCCCAGATTCTCAATTTCTCAGAATTCAGAAATTTGACAGTCGATTTTGCACTATTTGACACCACAAATTTGATGGTGCATTCGGGATTTTCATTTGCTCATTTTATTTTCGAGCCACTTTTCTAAGTGGAGTGTAGGTGTTAGCATTGATGCGTGAGCAACCATTTCCATGATCTTCCACGCCGTGAGATCGATGGTCCGAACAACTTCAGCAGTTTGACATCCACTTCTTCAGATGGCCCCTGGATGTGAGGTATATGCGGTGTATTCATGCACTTCTTTTGCTATGCATTGTGCTGCATATATCCTTGTTTGATGTTTGAGGAGGGATCTTGTTTCTTACTCATTTTCATGATTCCTGCTTGATGTGATGTGGAATCATATGTGTGATGTACTTGTTGTCATGATTTGTCATGTTGTGCTTTGAGATCCCTTTGTTGTATGATGATGGGATACTCATGTTGTCATCATGTATGTTTGCATTGAGATCCATTTTATGCCATGTTGGCGAGATGCTCATCATGCATGAGTTTTATGTCATATTGAAAGGAGTCCTTTTTGACTGAGAGTTCCTATAGCAGAACATCTCTTGGAGCTACTCCTGCGTGAGGGAATTTTCCTTGTCTGATAGCGAAATCACCTCTTATGTACATCATCACTATTGACAACACTTAATGTAGCGACCTACACCATCTTGACACCGGGGCCCAGAGACATAGTCCCTCCTAGACGAACTCTGTTATCAACATCTTGAGGTTTATGTTGCTGATGATTGTAATGTTCCTCTTCTTTACAGCATGCAGATGTATTCATTTATGTTCTTTTAAAAATGCAATTTAATACATCACCAAAGTAAAAGGTCTTGGAAGGGTCCTTTGTCACACCTAGACCTGGATCAAGTGGTATGAGAGTGGTCTTTGCATTGATGTGAATTGCAGTGTGAACAATGGAATGTGCAGCGACAGAGGATGAAAAAGCGATGTACGAGACCATGCTCAAATTTTCCAAAAGAGTGGAAATAATATATGAAACTCTACAGAAAGAGACAGAGGAAAAGGAGTGATTGTAGCTTTAGTTGCAAGCGAGAGAAGAGGCCATGGAAGAACTAAAGCACAGCAACCAGAATCTTCAAACATAGAAAGTTGAATTGAAGATGCATTTACATGAAGAGAAAGAGGAGAAACATAGTTTTCTATGACAGTGGCATGCAAAGGACGAGGCCTTGGAAAATCTGCAATGTGACCCATGTGAGGTAAAAAGTAGTTCACTGAATTCATGTATGTGTTCTGATGATGATTTTGTTGTTTTTGAAAATCATACCACAGGAATTGGCTCCAAACTGTTGAAGAGAATGTGGTATGAAGGGAAAAGCTTGGGCGTTAATGGACAAGGCATTGTCAACCCCATCAAAGTAGAAGAATTGCCCTGTCGAATAAGACTTGGGTATGTCGAGAATGAAGTTGGGGATGCCCCAAGACATCTAGCGAACCACCAACAATAGACGATGAGAAGCCCTCGTCATTTCTTTCCAAATCGACAAGGAGGTAAAAGATGTTGTTTTCCTTTCGGTTTTGTCTTCATATAGTATGAGTTTTGTTGGAGATCCCTGTAGAAATTCCCACCGCAGATCAACAGGAAGCACCAAATCCCTCTTGTTGTAGACACTTGTCTAGCTTACGAGAAGCATGATGTGAGGCACCAACTTCACGGATTTTTTGCAAGAACCAACTTGCAGCTCCTTGGATTTATGCAAGTACCAGCTTGCAGGAGGCACCAACCCCCAAGCCTTCTCAAGCACCCACTAGAGATCGAAGCACCAAATTTCTGTATGCAGGCACTGACCCACACTCATATAAGAACAGGATGTTCTTTGTAATTTGGCAGCCACTTTGCCTAATAGCAACTTTGATTTCTGTTCACTTTGCTCACTCTGCATCACTCGGCAGCAACCCACTAATCTTCTCAACAACAATCGCTCATCACCATCCATGCAACTCTTTGTTCTTTGCTCTTCATTGGCATGCAATCAACTCTCAATCTCTTTCTCTCCATAACACACACACATTGTTGTCGACCTTGTTTCTCTGCAAACAGGCACTTTAGGCCTTTCTCACAGTGCAGGCACACTCACCCTTTCTCACACAGCACAGGAAACTATGGCCTTGCTCACACAACACACACACCTTTTGCCTTTCTCACAGCGCACATGAACTTCAGCCTTACACACAACACGCATGAAACTTATACTTTTCTTACACAGTGCACATGCAACTTTCGCCCTTACACACAGAGCACAAATATTTGGGTCTCTTACCTCTTCTTAGGCACTCTCCACCTCTTTCTACAGAATATGCTCTTACTTAGCCTTACACAGCAGTGCACACTCTCACATAGCTTTTTCCACCTAGATCTTTGGCCACTATGTTGTATTCCCCGACATTGGTCATCTAAGCTCCTGGGCTTTGTTCCTCTATTGACCCCAATCGATGCTGCCATATTGTCCTATGTTCTCATTATGCACCTGTTGTAGCGGCTACAACGACCCTCCAAAATTTTTCCTTAGCTTCGTTTTGGACCCTCCCTATCGACCTCTCACAACACCTTGTCTTGATTTGCCAAGTACACAAGCTTCAATGTTTTTCCTGCAAAAAGGTAGCCTGTCAATCACAACTTGATGCATTCCCCTCATAAGTTGTTCATATGGGCTTGGTCCAGCTGTAGGTTGAGCAGCTCCCCCAATAAATTGTGCAATTCTGGAGGGAAACCAGCCTTCCCTCCGAAAATTGCACAATGCTGTCTGGAAGCCTGTTGGGCTCCAGAATTGCGCAATTCTACCAGCCAACCCTCAGAGTGAAAATTACGCAATTTTCCCCAGCAAGACTGCTCATCCCAGAATTTGCGCAAATCTAGGCAGCAATCAACTGCTCTGCCCATAAATTGAGTAAATCTCCTGGGCAGCCAACCCAGCTCCGAGCCAAAAATGTGCATTTCTTTCTAGCAGTTGAGCAGCTTCATGCATGAGCAGTTGGGTTGACCAGTTCCACCTGGGACCAAGGAAACTTGACTTGCATGCATGACTTACATTTTCCCGAAATAGAAAAAGGAAACATGTAAAAGGCGTCCCATGATTCAGGGATATATTTTTAGCATCTGGAGGTTACATGCAAAGTCGTTTTAGAAACTTTCCTCCAAGTGTCTCTTTTTCCTAAATTTGTGGCATGCACATCATGAGCTCAAAAATTATTTATTTGATGCATCAGAGCTCATTATTTCACATCAGTTTTGGAGCTCTGACATCCCACAACACATCCAAGACTCTTTGCCACATCCAGCTAAGCTATTCACAAGTAAGTGGCCTCAACTTGTCTTTTTTAGTATTTCTGCCGCTTTTTGTGTTTTCGCTTGTGTGAGTGTTGTTTGCTTGATTTTTTTGAACACTTGCTATCTTTTATATGCATACTATCTTGTCCTAGCAATGTTTCAATTTTCATTTCTATCTCACTATTGTCGCATGCATGAAACTGTTTTCCACGAACGGTCACCAATTCGGCGACTTGCTTCACCCACATGCATGTTGATCCATTTACTGAATCTTTCATTCATATTTGCATGCATTGTCAATCACTTCTTCTTTCACTTAGTGTCATCGTGCATTCACTTTCATATTTTCTTTCAGTTGCTCGTTGGCGAGTTTGGCCAACCTTGGCCTGGACTCTACCTTCACCGAGACAAAATTGCGCAATTTGGGGAAGGAAGGATCTGCCTTCCTCTCCAGAACTGCGGATTTTTTCCCAGGCACTGTCCTGCAGGAGTACTTTACGTGTTTCTGAGGGAAATTTACTGTTGTCCTAGAAAATTGTGCAATGCAGTCCCTATGTTTACAGTGACTCCAAGCTAGAATTACACATTGTGCAATCCCAATAGCCAGCAGCCAGTCTGGATTGTGAATTGCATAAATCCATTAATCAGTCTAGCCTCCCAGACAGCACAAACTGCCTTTTGCGTAGTTCTGGCAAACAGTCACCCAACTCCTAGAAGATATTACGCAATCTTGCCTATCATTTCCCTGGTATGTGCTATGTCATTCCCTGAATTTTCTTTGGTTTTCGCTGACAGATTTCTTGCCATGCATGTTTCTTGTCTCCAAATATTTCAGGTGTTCATCCGCCTCTTAGAAGTACAAGATCAATGGCCTCCAAGAGAGCAGGATCAAAAGACACTGACAGAACTGCAACTGGAGCAGCAGTTGAACAGGTGTCCACATGTCTACCGATCTATCAAGATACAAATTTGTTTCTAGACAAGGACATCAAGATGAAATGGGAAAAGGTCAATGAAGCATTTGCAGGCACTTTTGAGGAAGACCTCGAAGGCCTTCAGGTGTATGTGAACATTTACAAGTCCAGCTTGTACTGGATTGCATGTTGAAAATGGAAACAAGAAATGCTAAAAATAGAAGTGCTAAAAATAGCACTGCTAAAAATAGCAGTTTGGGTACCAGTGTTGGATTGAGCAACAGGGAATGAAAAATGGAAGTGCTAAAAATAACATTCTATTTTTAGCAGTTCAGGATGGATTCCTATTTTTAGTCAGTCCCTGGACTAAAATAGGAAGTAAAATTCGAATTTGATATTAACAACAGTTTGTAAATTAATTAATTAATTCATCTTGAGTTAATTAGTTAAGGAAAAACAAACTTGAAGTCTATGTGAGGACATGCAACAGTTTATCTAATAATTGAGGAATTTATCCATCAGTTAAAGAGATAAGGATGAGTTCTAGTTTCAGTAGTAATTAGTTGGCTCAGTTAATTGAGTCAAGTCCAGTTATAATTGATTTAAACTATTTGTTTAAATTAAGTAAGCTCAGTTAGTTAATGCATGCTTGCATATAACTGCTGCACTTCAGATAACTGAAGATTCTCTCATGAATAACTCATGCATGTCAGTTCAGACAGAGACCCAGTTGAGATCAAAGAAGGGACAATGTACTATCATTTGGATGGATTTTTCCTATAAAGGAAACTCATCCATGTAGAAAGATTTATCTCCTTCAGGACTACGTAGTTGGATCAGAGGTTGGTGAGTGTGTGAAGAGGCCAATTCACACAAGTGGCTGCACTGGACCCCAATCAAAATTGCGCAAAGAAATAGGAGGCTTGGAGGGCAGACCAGAGGTTAGATAGAGGCCTTTGACTATCTATGTGCAGCAGAGGTATTGCAGAGAGAGCAGGATAGCTTTTGAGCTGATTCTTTTTGTAATACTGGCTATATTTTGACTTGTATGATAATACAGAGTTGGGGTTTTAAGTTGAGGCTTTCCCCAGGTTATATCTTCTGTGTTATGTGTGATTGATTTCTCCATATCAGTTATATGTGTTCTTATTAATGTTGCTAATGTTCGATTAATCTTCCACTAAATTGGTTTTAGGAGTAGATGAAGTATTTTGTTTTAGTATATTGCATTATTAGGTGATCTACAAGTCGGAAATTTCTACAACATGCAGATACCCCGCGTTCCCATGTGCAAACATAATACACTAGATCATCTCTCACACTGATCTCGAGACCTTGAGCAGTGTCAGTGGGACGAAGCTTGCAACCTTCTGGGCACAAGATTATGATGAGATGTATCAAATGTCAGAGCCCGCGACTATCATGAAGACTCCCTTCAGCTTATCCAATAGCAGTGCTAACTCCAGAGACATTATGAAGAACTGGGTAAAGGAGCTGGCTTGATTCAGGTTGACAACCAACTAGATCTACAAGACAAAGATACTGCGGAATGCATATCAATACTTGGTCATATTTGCATGTCGACTGTATGGCCAAGAAAGCACGGAAACCTTCCCACAGAGTTGGGTGGTCGCGTTATACCAGCTAGCCAGAGAAGAAAAACCATGTAACTGGTTTGGCACGTTGGCTCATCAGCCAAGGAATAAGTAACGAAGTCTCGACAGTCACCCAGAGGTATGCATGCAGAGATTTACATGTCAGCCTACATCTTAGATGCAATCTGTGCCCGACAGGAGTTCCCGGGTTTGGAGTGGGCATGGTCACTGATGGAGACTGTTGTGAACACATATTTCAAGTTGTTGTCCGAATGCAGCTTCAAAGGAGTAGTCACACGGTTGTCCAACCATTTTGTCACCCCAATTTACAAGATGATATTCGAACAGGATCCACCTTGCATGTCAAAGGAAGAAATGGAGGCACTGATAGACATTGCTAATTGGTATGCCTCATTATCTGACACCTTCATACAAATGTTCAGCGTGAGGAAACCTTTGCATGTTCTATCGAAGTTTTCCTTGGACATACTTGTCATGCAGGAAGTAGCATATCACATCCTGGCAGGATTGAAAGCTAGACTGCACCGAAAGAAGAAGGCACCTTGGCCCGCTCTTCCATTGTGGATTGGGTTATATGTGATCCAAAGTATGACGAAAGCGGATTTCGAAGTAGAGAAGATGAATAAGTGTCCATTCGACCTCCAAAGTTACAATCCGTATGACTCGCATTGCATTGTGAAGGATCACTGCACGAGAGTACAATTGAACTAGATCAACGGGGCATTTCGTTGGGTCAAGGAGGACCCATGGAGATATTGCCACAGTTTCTCCAGACCCAACGAACAAGTCAGCTTCCTTGTGGAGTGGCTATTGAAGCAATGCGAAGTAGCATCTAGGAGATCACCAGAAGCAGCAGCAGAAGGCAGCACACCTGCATGCAACGAATGCAAGAGGAAGGTTTTTTACAATACAGAGGAGGAACAAAATTGCGAGCTCAAGAAGATATACTTATGATGAAAGAAACTTTGGAGACTGAGGCTATGAGGTGACGCCACGACACGAAGATCGCGTGAAGGTAGAGAGATAAATAGAGAAGGAGTTCCATGTGTTGAAGTAGCAACTCAAGGAAGAACAAGAGTTGCGCAAACAGGAGAGGGAAGCGCAACAACAGTAGGCACAACAGGGGGCGCAACATGTGAAAACAGATGAAACATCTCCCGTACATGTAGTGGATTCATCATAACATCAAGGATCAGGAAGACGGGGTGAACCATCGCAAGAACAAGACTTTGCTCATGAGATAGAACAAGCACTCCAACAGTTGAATGTGGACATGGAGTAGCAAGAGTTGGAACAGTACACCGACCTCATGCCTCACAACCAAGAGGTTGAATTACCAGCTTCACTGCATCCAGATGATGAGAAAGTATCAAGTGACCAAGGAAGCACTGAGATCCTTGGTGATCAGCCGAAAGGAGATATGCACAACATCTCATGCAACGAATCTCAACATAGAGTTGTGCAGTCTCACAGAGTGTCAACTCTAGAGAATCATACATCTCATGTGCAAGTTTAGGAACGAGTTATCGTGACTGATGTGTGCAAACTTCCAACAGCCTTGGCCGATGCAACCAGAGTGTATGCCAAAGCCACTAGTTCAAGTGTTCACTTTCTGATTGCTGAGAATGAGAGAATGGTGAAGGAACTATAGATGACCAAGCAAGGAGGAGAATTGGTGATAGCGTCTGACCGAGCTGAACTGAAGAAGGCAATACTAGATGAAGTATTATCCCTTGAAATAGTTATGTGAGCGTTGTACTCTAAGATTGGTATCGTGCATAAGGCAGTTGTCCATCTCAACGGATGGCGGCAATTATGTGCTAGAAGAGCATGTATCTTGACAAACTTGCATGTTGTTGTTGATGACATGTAAATATGGACGATGAAATACAAGGGAGGCCTGCTTCACTTGCCTAAGATGATGAGGGCCAATGCGGTCAAGCTGAATGCACGTATCCAGAGTTAGATCCGAAACTATGAAGAGCTCCCGTAGCTCATCACTAGCATACAAGCTTCCCATGCACGAGTATTCAAGAGTATGGATGTTGTGGTGCACACACATGCAATCCCATCTATTGGGACTTCACCCAGGAAAAGACAAAGGAACAGGTTCGACTAGAGCTTAACTCGTGCTTCGATGAATTAATGTGCATTGCCACCAGCCTAAACTTGCCCATCAACACAGACATCATGCACAAGTATGTTGCTAGTCCGACCGCATTGAATGCAATGATGTCAATGCTTTCATACGAGTTGGACAAAGGAGCCTGAGCAGTGTAGCCAGATGCTATGGAGGCAAGAGTCAAGTTTCAGAAAGATGTCACCGCGAAGCACACGGACACCATCAAGGACTACTGATCTTAGCATCAGTATGTTACAGTCGATCAACATGAGGATGTTGAGGAGTTGGACTTCCATGGTTGTCTAAGTCAAAGTGATGTCTAACGTGGCTTGCTCAAGCCATTTTGTTTCACATGGGTACATGTGCATTATAATGTAATGTCTTTTCAAGTGTAATTCAAGTGTCGATAGTTGGATGTAACAGTCATAGAGTAGATGAAGAGTCATGAGGGTAGTTGAACTTTCACAAGGGGGAATGTCAAGGGTCACCCCACCCTTGCTATAAATAGTCCCTCATAACTCATTGTAAAGGCTTTTTGTCAACCAAGCTTTCGATAAGACTATCTTGGAGAGAGCTTGGATAGTAATGTAACGAGCCTTGGCTTCTCCAATGTGTAGAGCTAGTACATCTGTTTGGAGGAGAAGGCGGTTGTGGCTGTAACGTTCCGCTATCGGAACTAGTGGTTGGACATGGATGTATTCTATGATTGGAACTTACACTTCTTAATATAACAAGAGCCAGCACGTTTCATGCATATGTTGTATTGTATTGTATGTATGAATTTTTCTGAAATGTGTTGTTGGTTTAACCATCACTTTGGATTTCTTGCTAAGTTTCCTTCCATGTTGTGATGTATCTTTGCTCATGTGTTCCCTTCTTAACTAAATTCTATCACAGGTTTCCAAGGGGCGCACTCATCTCAACCCCCATGTGTTAGAACCTCTCATGCACCTTCCTTGGCTCGCCGCAGCTGTCGCACCCTTCCTACCAACAGAGTTATCTTACTCGCCTTTGTGTGAAATCGTGGTCAAGACATTACCATATGACCCACTACTGGGACTCCTACACCAAACGGTTTGAGGTCTAATTGGGACTTCTTACCGAGGAGATCCCCTGACATGTCAGCGGGTCCAACACTGTCAACAACACTGTACCTCGGCATGGCTCTCCTATGCTGTTGTTGCATTTGTCTTGGTCTCTATCTTTGAATTAACCATGAGAATGGGAAATTGATTGTTTTCTCCATATTGAGAATTAATTCTCAGCCCACCTGCACACTTCAACTAGGCACAGTCCTCTCCATCTGCAACTCTCCCATCACTGAGGCTCTACATGTTGAGAATTTAATCTTAGTCCACCTACACACTCCATTGAGACTCCCCATGCCTACTCATGGCTCACAGAGCTTAACTATACTTTCGCATGGCTTCACTATTTTTCATTTATTTCTACAATACGTGCATGGGATATCAGAGATGGCTTTCTTTCAACATTGAGACAAGCCCAACAGTTATTTGAAAATCGCCATTACTTCCAATTACCAACTCCTCTGTGCTCATTTACTCTTTAACTGTCGAACCATATGACTTTAACTCTATGTATTACACTATCAGAGATCTTACACCACAGTGTTATATCAGAGGTTTGCCTTATCAAAACATTATTCATAAAAGACATTACGAAAACAATGAATTCTGATGTCCTTGGCCTTTTTTGTTTAGTCCCATTTCTATTTTCCTCCATGGGACTGCGTGCGGTTACTGAAGGTTTAGCCTTAAGGTGCTAAGTCCTTTATAATTATGTTGGGGGCCTTTTTTCCTTTGTTAAGAGCTTAGAGCCCTTGGTTCTATAAGTTCTTTGACCAAGTGCCAACACATCAAAGCCCCTTCCATCAGAACTTTATCAAGTGTTACAAAGTGTTGACATCCTCAGTCCTCCAATCACCGATTTCTGATATGATGTCATCAATTCCACGTGGCACTTCCTAAGTTGTGACATGTGTCACCCAAATATGGCCCATTAGGCCCCCTCAAAACAACAAAATTGCTCGCCATGTGTCCTTCCATACGGAGTAGTCTACGGAGGCTGTAGAATGGCCCCTTTTCCGGCACCGGCCGGAAAATCGTCCGGCTCCGGCTGTCGGTAAACTCTCCATCCTCCACCACCATCTCCCCGCTCCGCCACCCTCTTTCTCCGCCACCCTCCCCTGACAGCCCTGACATTCCCTGCATTCCCTGACAATGAAAATCCGAATGCAGTTAAAGCCCTGACATCCCTGACCGATCAGCGACGAGCTGGAATTCATGCGGGGAGTATTGTTCGAAATGGTCACGCGCGCGATTCCATTTTGCAGCTCACTTCCCGCTCTGCTTTCCAATCCTGCTGTGCTGGCTTACCGCTCTGCAGCTCGAAGGCCAGGAACTCTTCAGCGCGCAGGTACCCTTCGCTATCAGAGCCCTGAAATTCAATCGTTTACTCGATGTCAATCTTGTTAGCTTTTACCATGATGGTGGACATGCTCTTCTGTGTGTAACAATATGTATAGGGAGGACGAACATCCTGGGTTCATGTCACTTGCACGTTCTGGCAGCTCGCTTAACACAAGAAACGCAAGGCAGCCATCAATATGATTCGCAGTTACGTTGATCTTGACAGTTATGGCTTCGGCATTTCTGTCAATTTCACCCATTAACTTTGCATTGTTCATTGAATCATTTATATTCATTCATCCTCTGCTCTGATCGATCTGTAAATCAGAGCACTTCAAGTCTTAGATTAGGTGGTTCATGCTCTGATCTGTATATCAGAGCACTTCAAGTTTTAGGTTAGGTGGTTCATCTGATTACTGCTACTGTGTTTCATGCTCTAGTGAACTGGGTACTAGGCAATCCCCGATGAAGGATGATGTCATTTCAGAAACAGAATCCTGCATAGTCTGACTTCAAAATCTCAGGATTCTCAGAGGAAATTATTCAACTAATGTAATTCTAGAATTGTTTCCAAATTATGGAAACCATCGAGACCTGCTTTTTGGATTTCACTGTCTCAAATTCAACATCAACATTAATGTAAGTTCTGTCCAGGAAGAAAACTCTAGAAGATTTGGATCCCTGGCTAGGCAAGGATTGGAGGAAAATGAAGAAATGGGTACTTCTAGAAATGGAAATACACATTATCAGATTTCAAATTCGCAGGTTTCTTAAGGGATATTCTTCATAGCAATAGAAATCTAGTAAATCTTACAAATTATGGAAAATCAACAAGCCCTATTTTTTAGATTTTAATTTTTAATGTCTAAGAATTCAACAGGGTGCATGCAAGTTGTATAGAAGAAGAAAAAATAAAGAGATTACAGATATTTGGCCAGCCACGGCTTCGGCGAAGAGTGGAAAAAATGAGAAAAATTTCATATCCTCAGATTTCAAATTCTCAGCTTTCAACGGAAATTCTTCAAAGTAATGGATGTAGTAAATCTTCCAAATTATGGAAACCATCGAGACCTGCTTTTTAGATTTCAAAAGTGGGCTTGCAAGTTCTGTCTGGGAAGAAAATCAAGAAGATTTGAATCTCTGATTAAGAATGATACAGATGGTACAGAGAAGAGTAGTTGATACTAATTGTATCGAGAGAAGTAAAGTTCTTTTACAAAGTGATATGGAAAAAAGACTCATGTCCAATTTCTACTATAAAATAAGAGAAAGAAGAAGATTATTATTTTTTTAATCTTTTAATTACCAAAACATAATATTAAAAATATTATAATAACATCCATCCAAATGCAGAAAATTTTCAGAGAACAGATGTTTGCACCTGATTTTCTATTTATCCCTCTTAGTGCGGAGTAGACTGGGAATTAAACAATATATGCTGCTACTGCTACTACTAATGATACCAATAATAATAATTAAACGGGTGAAGCCCATGTGATCAGCAACGAAGAGAGTGCTTGCTAAATAGTGAGGATGGTGGCATGTGAGACTACTCACCAAGGTTTATTTCCAAAGATGCAAGAAGCAGCAGTCGGGGCCAGGTTCAAAGGCAACAAATTGAACCACTAGAAATAGAACTGGATATGCTTAGAACTGTTTTGATGAGTGGTGTGCTCCATTGTCGAGAACTGGCCTTGGTTTTCATAAGCACTCAAATCAGTGAAGTCTTGAAACTATACCTGAACATAGAAAAGAGTCGCTAGCCACCATAAGCAAGTAACCAGAAGGGTAATGCATCACACAAGCACAACCAACCTCATATGCCTTCAGAAAAATAGTGAGCAGAGGTTACATCCTGTCCATACCAACCAACGCATTTGTCTCCTTTACATAAGAAATCATGGTGTTGTCCATGGTTTCAGACTCAACTTTCATCTTCAGTTTTACTCAGAGTGCATCTATTAGGGCCATTGACAGTGTACTATGCCCATGATAATGCAGGGAAGCATTTTCAATTTTCAATGTTGGGACTCCTTTGTTTTGCAATAGCATAGCATTCCTAGCTAGCCATTTGGCCCAAGAGACCACCCAAGGTGGTGCCCTAACAGACTTGTCTTCCATCCAATGTTTCAAGCAATCCTCAACATTATTTCCTTGCCAGTGACCTAGACCTCTGTTCAGAGTCAAAGAATCGGCCTGTACTTCTCTTGAGAAGGGACAATGAATAAGCAAATGGCTGATGGTTTCACACTCAACTTTCATCTTCAATTTTACTCAGAGTGCATCTATTAGGGCCATGCCAAGTTCATTTTTTCAAGACCCCCCAAGTCAGGTTCTTATTCACAAGGGTTAGTCACATGAAAAGATGATCCTTCCATGGAAATTTAATAGATTTCCACCATCATAAATACCCACCCAGACCTCCCATAGGAAACATAGATTTATGTCCCAAGTGTTCCAACATCCGTGTATCACCCTGAACACTGTTTTGGACCAGATTAACGTATCCTCTTTATCTCTTAACCTGATGGAACTCTGTTGTAGTCTCTAAATATAGGAATTCCACCTTAGAGCCCTTATCCCCTTGCAGACTTGGATTGTTAGCGTTTTTCTATCCCTGGTGCCATAGAGAGGATGAGGTAGCATCTGCAGCATCAACGAAATAGTAATTCCTTCCAAATCTTTTGAAACTTGCAGGCATGTTAGTGCACTTTCAATCGTTAGGTGAAAATATGATCTCTTTCTTCAGTGTAGCTTGTACAACAGTTAGTGGGCAATGGAATAACAAGATGTACCTTTGCTGTTCAGTATGCCAATCAGGGCTTTGAGTTTTAGTTTTTGTGTTCAATGCAATTCTTAGTGCAACTTCTCTACGATCACCTCTATACAGGCCACTCAACCTAACTAATCTAGTCTAACAATCCTTCTCCATGAAATTCATAGAAACACATAGAAATTGAAACTCTCTGCTATCAAATACTGGGCACAAAGAAACTGAATCAATAAAGCTTCCAACCATTGAAACAGGGTAATGGGCAAAACAATTTTATAAGAAGCCTCAAGGGTTCAAAAATAAGAATGTTGGGAAATGATGATGTTGTACAGGATGGTATTAACAATGTAAACTTTGAAACGGGAACTGATACTGTTACCCGTTTTGTAGAGGTGGCAAAAAAATGACCCGATTTTCAAAAGTGTTGATGCAGAATACACATGTTTTTTTAAGAACATGCTTTTTGGAACTTTAATTTTTTTCATGTGCATTAAGTGGGTGAGGCTCGGTGAATGGTAGTGATTTTCATCCTGATTTTAAAAAGTGTGTATTCTGCATCACACCCTTTTTTTAAAAGACCTATTTTTTGACTTTAAATTTTCTAGTGTGTGAAATGTAAAAAATTATTTTCTAAATTTGATAGTTTTTGAAGTCGTCATTGTATTCATATTTTCTTGTTCTCTATCTTAATTTTTTTTTTTTTTTTAGTGGGCTTTTTATTGTTTTGCGTTTTTAAATTATAAAGTCGATAGTTTGAATTTTAGATAATCTACATATTTAGACATCTTTTCAACCCCCTTAATTAATTTTTCAATCCACATGAAATAATTGTTTCTAAAAAACAACATTTTTTAACAATGGACATAAAAAATAACCATTTTTAACATAAATATAACAAAAAAACTAAACGTTTTGATAATTTTTTGCTAGAATTAACATGTCAAAATCACAATTTTTATACAAAAATATTAACTAAAAATGGTCAAATAATAGTTTTTTTTATGAATTTCATGTCAAAAAGATAATAATAACTACTTTTTTTTCAAAAAAAAATGATTAACTTAAAAATCAATGCAAAAATCACATATTACCAATATTGAACGTATAACAACCCTAATTGAGTGTTTATTCTTCTCATAAAATGTCAAAGTCAAAACATTGCAAAGCTTGAGTTACAAGCATAACTTAAATTTAATCAAGAATGTCACGTAATCCAAACTCTTCGTCCTCTAGAGTTTCATCATTGTCCTCTTCCACAATATTTTCTGTTTCATTTTGCTCATTTTGCTCATTTTCCTCTTCTAATGGGTCTTTCATGTCTGCAAATCCCCCAATATGTGTCTTTCCATACATTCCATGTAATGGTGGTTGGGGTTCCTTTGCCTTTTTTGCCACACGTGATTCACTAAAGTCCCATTTCTTCAACCCAATTTTTTGCATTGCATCTGGAAGAAATTGAAGAGCATTAATTCTTTGCTGAATGAAATTGCATTGTAATGGATCTTTCTCAATTGCAATGCAATTTCTTCCTTTTTGAAGGCAGCATGCTAGTGTTGTACCTAATTATCAAGCACAAAAAAATAATGAAGTAAATTAGTACAATGACATATTAATTAAAAAAAAGAACATATTGAAATTCAATTCCATATGGCAAAACGTACCTGAGCCAGAAAATAAATCCAGAACCCAATCTCCTTCATTTGAACATATGTCTATAAGATAGTTAATCAATAATTGTGGTTTCTGATAAATGTTAACTATCTCTCCTTTCATTTCTTTGTCTTCATATGTTAGTTTTCTCACAACAGCATCATAAGTCAGTATTTGGCTATGACTCTTTTTGTCCACCCAATTAAAAATCATAGACATATGGCTATCATCTTTTGCCCAACTATCAATATGAATGAACTCACAGTCATTTATAAATTGTTGATCTTCATTGTCAAGAAGATTTGACTTTTGCCTGTAACATAAAATAGTAAAAGTTCAATTAACTTGTACATAAATTAATTTTTCAACATTAATCAAATATACCTTTAAACATCTTACCATGTAAGCTGCATCCTTGAATTTGTTTTCCCATTGAAGCTTGACAATAACATTGCCAACTGTGTGTCTGAATGAAACGTCACAAATCTCCATAATGGTGATGACGTCACTTCCTTAAATCCCGCCACCACTTTATTAAAAGCTTGATAAGTATAAGGGTCATTATCATAGCAAATGTTTGGAATATTGAAACCATGGGGAATATCTGCAATAACGAGGGCATAATCCCTTTTTGGTATGAGTTTCGCAATGTCTTCACAGTCGCCTTGTATTACTTGATATTGAATAGTGTCTAGCCCATTCCAAATGAAATGATTAAGAGTTGGATCAAGTTCAACATTCTTAATACGTTGCTTTCTCAGTCTTTCAATCTTTATTTTTTCAATAAAAGTCTTGAAACTGTCTGGTGCTCCATTATCTTCTTTCTTCATCTTTTACCAAACAAACAAATGTATGTGTAAGTTTTAATTTAAATTAAAAATAGTACACAGATGATTAAAACTGAATGTATAAATCAAGTTACCTTTTTAAATGCAAGATAAAAAGCTTTCAATGTTGATGTAGAACTTGAATCTGGATAGTTGCGTACAACATCATCCCAACTATCTTCATTCAACAATTTAACCATTTGTTCCTGAATTTTCATGTAAACTTTGTGACTGCATAGATAAAGTAAGAAACAGTTAATATACTGATATGTATAACAAATACTACCAATAACAACATGTTTTAGTTAAAAGATAACTATAATCCTGGAAATAAGTAAAAATAATTCAGCAAACTTACTTTTGAAATTCTTCAGACATTTCTTCCAATGATAATTCCCCCGACTTCACACGAGATAATATTGTTTTGACAATTTTTTCATCTTTCACTCCTTGCATCGCCCTCCAAGGCGTGATGGTCATATCGTCTGGAAGTTGCTTCAGTTCAGGCGCTGATTTATTGTTGCTACATATCAATGGCTTAGACTTTCTGACCTTCTGGGTTTTAATGCCAATGTCTTCCCACATGCTAAAAATGTCATCAATCAAATTCCAAATATCTCCAGTTCTAAATGCCAATTGGAAAATGTTATCAACACCTCTGAATAAATCGCTAGATCTGTTGTCTTTTCCATTTTTTGAATTGCCTTTATCTTCAATTTGATAGCCTATTTCCATACAACATTCCTTTCGGAAATCTGTAGTAATATTGATCTTATCCCCACCACATTTTTCTAGGAATTCACTATGAATAAATCTAACCTTTTGGACCAAAGTCATAGACATCCTATATTCATTATCTGAATTATGATCCCATGCCACTAGCTTTGCTTCTGTTTCATTTAAACCAGCATAAATGATACATTTCATCGTTTCAAAACGTGGGTTATTAGGATATTCCTCCATCAATTGTCTTTGAGCTTCAACAGAATGGTTCCCCCCAAGCACATAATAATTGTATTCAAAACATTTTGACTTATCAAATGCTTCTTTGTTGGGAACTTGAAGTGGATCAACAAGAAGCACATAACTAACCACATGAGCATATGGATTGTACATCATCAATGTCTTCAAGTTGTGAACATGCAGATGATGCGGCTTTCTGACTTGATATTGGCATTGTCCTTCACTTCCCTTATAGGTTTGTGTCACATTTAACTGAAATGTACGACCACCATCAACTAAGTTTCTCTTTGTCAAATTCTGTCGAATGGCATTTTGTTTTGTTTTGATAATGCCATCACCTAAATCAGCTCCTGGTGTAATGATTTCTCTGCTTTCTTTTGAAGTTTCACTAGGTTCTTCACTGCTGGTAATGACTACTTCAAGATCTTCAACTCTACTTTTTTTCGTCTTAACATTCTGAAGAGATCTATTCTTGGCCATTGTTACTTTTGGTCTTTTACGACCTTCCACAATTTCAATGTCATCTTCAGTAATGGCAACATATGCTTCATTGTCAACTTCATCGTCCTCAAAAGTAACTTGTTTACCCTTGCTAGATTTATCCACCAGAGGCCTTTTTTTCTGATTCTTTGGATGTAGTTTTGTAGCATCATCAATTACTACATTTTCCATGTTTTGCATATCTTCCTCTGACACTGAGTAAAAATGGCTGACAACGTTCATGATATCATTCTCTATGTAATGAATGCCTCCCACCATAATTGAACAGCTTTCAACAAAATTCTGCCAAACAAAATATCATATGTTAATATAATCAAAGTTAAAAAATATAGCGAGACTTTTTCAAAACGCAAAATAAAAATACAAATAACAATACTTACCGTGTTTTGTGTCATATCATTTACGATTTGTTTACACAACTTTGTAGATACCTCTCTCCTATCATATAATGAATATGATAGTCGGTATTTAATCCTTTCATGTGACTTGGCAGTTTTTGTAAGTACGTAAACAACTTCAGTGTTTGGTACCGAACACATATCTATGACTTTTCCCATCACCTCCAAATTTTCATTATTATTGCGTGTATCAATGTATAGATATATATTCACAGTTGTGCTCTCTCTTTCTTTCACATACCAGGCTCTTGATGGAAATTTCACCTCTTTTGAACTTTTCCAATCTGAGATTAGCTTCTTATCACTTAAAACAGTTGACATATTTGTAGGTATGAGCTCAGGTGGAGTTCGTTCACCAACGTTTTTTGAAGATACACCTTTAAGACTCCTTGCTCCAGAAAGATTCACAGAAATTTTTCTTGATGCCATTTTCCTAAAAAAAAAACACATAAATTAGTAAATAAAAAAATTGCTGGGCGGGGCGGGCCGGGTGGGCTGGGCGGGGCGGGCGGGTGGGCTGGGCTGGGCGGGAAGGGCCGGGCGAGCGGGGTGGGCGGGCGGGGCGGGCCGGGTGGGCTGGGTGGGGTGCGCGGGTGGACTGGGCGGGCGGGCGGGGTGGGCTGGGAGGGGCGGGTGGGCTGGGCGGGGCGGGCGGGTGGGCTGGGCCGGGTGGGCGGGGCGGGCCAGGTGGGCTGGGCGGGTGGGCTGGGCGGGGCGGGCCGGCCGGGTGGGCTGGGCGGGGCGGGCGGGCCGGGTGGGCTGGGCGGGGCGGGCGGGTGGGCTGGGCGGGGCGGGCGGGGTGGGCTGGGCGGCGTGGGTGGGGGGGCTGAGCGGGGCGGGCGGGGTGGGCTGGGCGGGGCGGGCTGGCCCACCCCGCCCAGCCCACCCGCCCACCCCGCCCACCCCGCCCCGCCCAGCCCACCCGCCCAGCCCACCCGCCCCGCCCAGCGCACCCGGCCCGCCCGCCCCGCCCAGCCCACCCGCCCACCCACCCCGCCCACCCACCCCGCCCGCCCCGCCCAGCCCACCCACCCACCCCGCCCACCCCGCCCAGCCCACCCGACCCGCTCGCCCCGCCCAGCCCACCCGCCCACCCCGCCCACCCGCCCAGCCCAGCCCACCCCGCCCAGCCCACCCGCCCACCCCACCCCGCCCGCCCCGTCCAGCCCACCCGCCCGCCCCGCCCAGCCCACCCCGCCCACCCCGCCCGCCCCGCCCAGCCCACCCGCCCACCCACCCTGCCCGCCCCGCCCAGCCCGCCCCGCCCAGCCCACCCGCCCACCCGCCCGCCCCGCCCAGCCCACCTGGCCCGCCCGCCCCGCCCACCCGACCCGCCCCGCCCCGCCAACCCCGCCCCGCCCGCCCCGCCCCGCCCACCCTGCCCAGCCCACCCCGCCCGAACAGGGCCACCCCCGGGCCGCTGTGGAGCACCTGGAAGGTATGCTTTTTGATAAGTAATCTAGTGGTTTTTCAATACTATTTCTAATCTTTTCTGCATATTGAGCCTAAAAACATAAGGGTTTTGGTAAATTGTGTAAAAATGGGCAAATAAAGCTTAATTACTAATAATCGATGTTTTCTATGCAGAAGGACGCGGAAATAGGGGATTATCGATTAAAAACGAGAAGCGCAAGGAAAGTAACTTCTGCCCCGTCGACAGGGAACCAGATGCGGACAAGATCAAGCAAAATTGGAGCCGAATAACCCAGGAAAAGGATGCAGGATATCGTGACGGAGAACGCAAGAAGGAAAGAGGAGACCCGAACGAATAGCGAATCCCTCAGGATCTTCGATCCTGAGGGATCGCTGCTTTAAGTTTATCTTTTGTATCTAGACATCTCCGTCATTTCTGTTATATAAAGGCACCACGCCACCGAGCGTGGGGGGAGGACTATTAATTAATTAAAAATTCAAAACGATTGTGATCACTGAGCTTTTGTAAGATCTGATTTTGTACACTTTTGTTAATGCAATCAATATAAAGGATTTGGTGTTCACTTCGTTTCTACATCTGAAGTAACTCTAAGCAGTGTACCATCGTAGCCAAGGGCCCAGCTCCGACGGTCACTCGCTATTGTATCATACGGTGATTTGTGTGGTTTGCATATTTCTTTCATTACAGTAATCCGATATCTCTTTGTTCTGATAGACTATGTTTCTTAATTAATATTTGAAATCCGAATAAGTTCTTTAATTCACGTCTCTGTATTACACAAACTGAATCTATTCGAATTGCATTTCTACAGCAAGATATTGGTATGAATGTTATCATTATTGGATTCATATGAAATAAGTATTTGTGAGGCTTGAAGATAATATTATCTTGTTCAGAAACACAGTCACATCACACATTACTCTCGGATCGCTGCAGTAGTATAGACCGTGTACATACTTCGAGGTTTGCTGTTCCTTTTAGATCTGCTGTTCCTTTTAGGTTTGCTGTTCCATTTGGATCTGCTGTTCCTTTTGGGTTGCTGTTCCATTTGGGTTTGCCGTTCCATTTTATATGATTGACGTTTCCTGTTTATGATAGTTTGCTGTTCCCTTTCATTACTGTTGTTCCATTTCTTTACTGCTGTTCCATTTTAAGGATTGTTGTCCCAGTTTACTTTCGCCAATCTGCCTTTATTTCTTTTGCGTGATAGCAGGCCTAAGGCTGTCGTGAGCCCAGCAAGACGCTGCCTAGCTCCCTGACCTATAAGCCCATGCTTTGGTTTTCTTTCTTTATCAGTTTCTAAAGGGAAGGGTTATTGGTTCCGTACCCTTGACTGATCATCTGCCTTGTGTGATTTCATTTCCTGAATTGATTTAGTTACAGCTTAGTGTTTGTTTCCTTTCAAGTTATTAGAACGCTATACTGTCGAGCACTACTTGGACAGAACAGCCTCGGATTGAGTTACTCCTTGCAAGAACAAAACGATCCCGGATTGACTTAATAATGTGGAATAATTGGTGGTGTGAGAGACCCTAGTTATAGCTCTACATTTTGGCGCCGTTGTTGGGGAAGGAGTAATAGCCATTTGTCCTTTATAGAGTAGTGCGCAAATCTGCTAGGAGGGAGTTGGATTTTAAAAACGGAAGGTAAGAACCTGCGTACGGAGCATGTAAAAGCCCTGCTCCACCGTCCGCTCTCTTAGTAGAATTGCCTGTTAAATAGGATTTAGTAGTTTAATTGGAGTGCATGACTAAGCAGAAAAAGTTAGAAAAGATCAAAAGCCTCCATCCAAAGCCAAGGGGCCGGTGACCCTTGGACGAACGACCTTTATAGACGAAATCTACAAGAAAGCCGACTCTCAGCCATCAGTAGGATATAAGAAAGCTAATTCTAAACAGCCTACTAGTTCCCTTCAGGCCTCGGGATCACAATCCGAAGCTTTTGCTGAGGTGCACAGTCGAATAGAGGAGCAGGATTTTCAAGAAATTGAAAATTTGACTCCTGGACCATTGCACGAAGGGACCCAAAGTAACCTTTGTGAAGGAGAAGGAGAAACAGGGGAAATTGAGGAACCTAGGTCTCCTATTGAATTAAACCAGTCTTTGAATAGCCCGGACAAGGGAAGCGCTGCGAAAATCCTTGTTGAAGGAATCCATTCACCGCAGACAGTTGGGGCCATTATCATCCCTGATCAAGGGAGTGGTGTCAAGACAATCCCTGTTAAGACTACCCCTCCTCAACCAAGGAACATTCTCTTGGAAATTCCTGAAGATTACTGGCATATATTTGATCCCATGGCGCAGAATCAGCCAAACACCCAGACCTCCACATTGCAATATCCGATAGTAGATTCTGCAGCAAACGCACCCATGAAAGCCATTCCTCTCCAGCATATTCCCACATTTCATGGCCTCACATCAGAAGATCCGGACGCATTCTTGTTCGAATTTGATGTATTATGTAGAGGATATGACTACACCACCGATCCCCAGAAACTGAAATTGTTCCCCTCTACATTAAAAGGGGCTGCGTTGAGATGGTTTATGGGCTTAGGTGGTGGGGTTATTAACAATTGGGACCAAATGAAAGAAGCCTTTTTAAAGAAATACCAAGATTACTGTAGGTCAAGGGAACTAAAAGCTGAAATCTTTCAAATGTCAGCCAGACCAAACGAAACCTTAGAAGAATATGTGGAACGTTTCCAATATAACTTGCAAAGATCCCCTTATGCATCACTACCTCTGCCTGACAACGTGTTGAAAACTGCATTAATTAGAGGTATGAGAGAGCAATGGATCGAAACGTTAAACATCATGGGGAAAGGAGACATTTATCAGGAAAATTTTGCTGATATCATTGATCTGTGTATCAGGAGCTCAAGAGGCAGCACGAGGATAAAACCAGCGAAATATGATCGCTTCCCCAGAGATAACAGAACATTAACAGAGGGAGTAACACGGGTGGAACTTGGAAATTTGCTAGAAAATTTTAAAACTGATATCCTGGGAACACTAACTACACAACTTGACATTGTGCAGGTCAAACAGAAGCAAGCCAAGGCAGAGCAGAATCTAGCCATCTTTTGCCCACGATGCAGGAAGAAGCACAACGACAAAGAATGTCCGCTGGATACAGTCCAAATATGTGCTATCTGCACCAAGGACCACCTGACCGAAAGCTGCCCTTCACTTCCTGGTCTGAAGGCAGTATACAAAGAAGCAGAAGAGGAGTCAGAACCAGCATATTTTGTTAACCAGCGTCGTCAATGGCAGCCTAGGCAACCAGGTATGTTTTCAGACCCCTCCTCTTCTTTTCAACCCCCGCAGTTCAACACTCAGCAACAAAACATGTGGCAAAATCAGTCCCAACCCCCGTTTTCAAATTGGTCACCTCAAATGTTTCCTACTCCGAATCCTTGGATGTCCCAATTTGGTTGGCCAAACTGCCCTTATCCTCCACCATATTGGCAGAATAGTTCCTATCCTCCACAGTGGACCCCTTCCACTTCGCAAGGCTCATCCTGGCAGACAAGCTGGCCAAGACCGACATATCAGCCAGCAGGATCAATCCCACTCCCTCAACCAACTCTGCCAGCCTTACCACAAAATTCCTAGTCTAATCTGAGACCGCAACTCCTAGCCCAATCCAACCCCAATCCTAATAATAGGTCAGTCCAATCCATTCAAATCATGGACACATCAGAGATTGAGTCTGACCTAAGGGAGTGCAACGATCTTCAGTTAAGATCGGGACGAATAGTAGAAACAGAGGGAGACAAAATGGTTCATATTGAAAATCAGTTACCTGTAGAACAACCCCCACAACAGAAGGATGAAAACAAAGAGCAAAACAATAAACAAGCAAGCACATCCTCTCCTCCTTTCCCAGAACGATTAGTCATATCTCGACCTATACAACCTCCAGACTTTGACATTCTGGGAGAATTGCAAAATTTGTATATAAAGATTCCATTCCTCCAAGCTATACAAGATATTCCTATATATGCGAAAACCATAAAGGAATTATGCATCAAAAAATCAAGGAGGAATACAAATACTAACCCTAGAGTCCAAGTAGTTGGTACTTTATCCGACCTATTATCAGGAAAGGAAACACCTATCAAATATGAAGATCCCGGGAACCCAATTGTAACCGTTCAAATCTATGGCCAAACCCTGACTAACGCTCTAGTCGACCTGGGAGCTGCAATCAACATTTTGACAACCTCCACTTGCCAAAAGCTTGGCATTATGTTAGTCGAACCTACCTCTACTCTGTTAGAATTGGCAGATCGATCTGTGGTTCGACCAGAAGGTACTCTGAATGATGTCATGGTTTCCGTAGATTCATGGGAGTATCCCACAGATTTCCTGGTAATTAATCCTAAAACCCGACTAGATGGACATCCGTTAATCCTAGGCAGACCCTGGCTTGCTACGGCCGATGCCTACATTGGCTGCCGGCAGGGAAACATGACTATAGCTAAAGGACCCGATGTCAAAAATTTAATTTTGTACCCTCCAGCTCAGCCAAGCCTGCCAATGATTAAAACTAACCCTTATCCTGTATCATATCTCGCTAACAACATCAGATCTCCATTAACCATACAGAAGGCGTTAGACTTCAAGGATCAAACAGAAGACGACACCATTAACAATTTTATTAGTCAAACTGAAGCTAGAAAACATATGCAGTGTCTTATGATAGAGGCAGCATTTGACAACGAGCTAGAAGAAGATCCCTTAAAAGATCCGCATGATCAGACAATACCAGTAACTGCTGTTGCTAATACTAAAGTAGTGGAAATTGAACCTGGTAAAACTCTGAATATTAACGCCAATCTTACACCAGATAAAGAGATAAAACTTGTTAATCTGTTACAAAAATACAAAGATGCATTTGCGTGGGATTACCCCGACATGAAGGGGATTGATCCTCAATTATGCACCCATCACATTTATATAGAGAAAGACGCAAGACCTGTCCGTCAGCCACAAAGGAGACTCAACCCACACCTAAAAGAGATAGTGAAAGATGAACTTCAGAAGCTCTTAGATGTTAACTTTATTTACCCTATCTCTGACAGTAAATGGGTCTCTCCCCTTGTGGTGGTACCAAAGAAAAACGGAAAATGGAGAATCTGCGTCGATTACAGGGAGTTAAACAAGGCTACACAAAAGGATCACTTTCCCCTCCCATTTATAGATCAAGTATTGGACACGTTAGCAGGGAAGAAATTTTTCTCCTTTTTGGATGGCTTCAGTGGATATAACCAAATCCAAATTGCCCCTGAAGACCAGGATAAAACTACCTTTACGTGCCCTTGGGGAACGTTTGCCTATCGTGTATTACCCTTCGGCCTATGTAACGCCCCTGCTACATTTCAAAGGGCTATTCTTAGTATTTTTGCAGATCTAATAAACGATGGACTTGAGGTGTATATGGACGACTTCACACCGTATGGGGATGAATTTGATCCAGCTCTGGATACCCTGGAAAAAGTTTTACAACGCTGCATTGCTACCAGACTCTGCCTTAGCCACGAGAAGTGCTACATGATGATGACGGAAGGAATCATCCTAGGGCACTACATTTCAGCAGCTGGTATCCAGGTAGACCCTGCTAAAATTCAGATTCTTTTGCTCATCCCTACCCCCACTACTCAAACAGAGGTACGTAGTTTTCTTGGATTTTCCGGATATTACAGACGTTTTATAAAACATTATTCACGGATTGCAGCACCTCTGTATGCTCTGACAGGTAATGTCGATTTTTTGTGGACAGATAAATGCGACCAGGCTTTTAGAGAATTGAAAAAGTCGCTGACAATTGCTCTAGTCCTTCGAGGACCAAACTGGAATCTGCCATTCCAGATCTCATCGGACGCCTCAGATACAGCAATCGGTGCAGTCCTAGGACAAGAAGAGGATAAGAAGCCATACGCTATTTACTATATTAGCGTGAATTTATCCTCTACCGAACTCAATTATACTGTTACTGAAAAGGAATTTTTGGCCGTAATCCATGCTGTTAATAAATTTAGGCATTATATTACAGGTTACCCTGTTGTGTTATATACAGATCACTCTGCTATTAAATATCTAGCAAACAAACCTGTCACGAATGCTAGAGTAACTCGATGGTTGATCCTGTTGCAGGAGTTTGACATCACAATTAAGGATCGACCCGGCAAGGAGAACCCTGTAGCCGACTTCCTCTCAAGAATACCCAAATCAAGCGAAGCAGCAGCCGTGGAAGATCAATTCCCTGACGAACATCTGTTTGCCATTGCCGTTTGCACACCCTGGTATGCTGACGTCACCAATTACCTTGCAGTGGGTAAGTTACCCAAACACCTAACCCCCCAGGAACGAAAACAAATTGTTCAAAAAAGCACACGGTTTTCGTGGATTGGAGACCATTTATTCCATACAGGGGCAGACATGCAAATCAGAAGGTGTATTCGAGAGGACGAGATCCTAGACATCTTAAAGGCTTGTCACAGTGGACCATGCGGGGGGCACTTTGCCGACAAGAGAACAGCACATAAGATACTACAGGCAGGGTACTATTGGCCCACAATCTTTAAGGACGCGAAAAAATTTGTGCAGGCCTGTGATAGCTGCCAGCGAGCAGGAAAACCTGGTCAAGCTGATGAAATGCCTCTGAGACCACAACTGGTTATTGAGCCATTTGAACGATGGGCTCTCGATTTCGTCGGACCCATTAATCCACCCTCAAACCAAAGGACATACATCTTGGTAGCAACAGACTATGTTACCAAATGGGTTGAGGCTGAATCATTAGCTAGGGCTACAGAAGATTCGGTAATACAATTTTTGTTCCATTTGTTTGTACATTACGGACTTCCAAGAGAAGTGATTACAGATGGTGGACCACAATTTGTTGGAAACAAACTAGCTGCAACACTTAACAATTATCACATCCAACATAAGATTACTACCCCCTACCATCCGCAGGCAAATGGACAAGTAGAAAACAGTAACAAGATAATTGAGTCAATCTTAACAAAAACCATCGCATCACACAGGCGTGATTGGGCTGCTCGGCTACCTGAAGCTCTGTGGGCTTATAGAACCACATGGAGAAGTACGACAGGCTATTCACCTTATCAATTGGTGTTTGGGAAACAACCAATTTTTCCTATCGAATTTGAGATCCAAACACTACGAACTGCACAAGAGGTCGGCCTAGATCTGAATGAGGCACAGATCAATCGACTACGACAAATCAACGAATTGGATGAGGTTAGGCTCTCTACATTACAAAACACAACATTAATCCAACAGCAGCGAGCTAAGTGGCACGATGCACTTATAAAGAATAAAGTCTTCCATGAAGGAGACTGGGCTCTGTTATACGATTCTCGGTTCCAGGACTTCCCGGGGAAACTCCAGACTCGCTGGCTAGGACCATATGAGATCCAGAAGGTACACGACAATGGGACCCTCACTCTGACCACGATTGACGGTTCTGGACATACGTTCAAAGTAAATGGCCACCGAGTTCGTCTCTATCGAAGACCCCTTACTCGGGAATCCTTTTGTCAACAGCTTCAACAAGATACTGATTTGGAGATCCTAGGAGAGGAAGTGAAATCTTCCTCACCCATAACTTAAGCAATTTGTTTTTCGTAATTTGTACATAACATCCTGTACATATGTTCTTTTCATCTTTTGTTTGCAGTATTTTGGTTAGGCACTGGTTTGATTTTGCTGTTCCTTTTTAAAAGGAACAGCACCTGTTTGATTTTGCTGTTCCTTTTTAAAAGGAACAACACTTTTGGTGTTTTGTTGTTCCTTTGTAAAAAAAGGAACAGCACTTGTTGTTTTTGTTGTTCCTTTGCGAAAAGGAACAACACTTTTTGCTTTGTTGTTCCTTTGCGAAAAGGAACCGCACTTTTTATTTTGCCGTTCCTTTGCGAAAAGGAACAACACTTTTTGCTTTGCTGTTCCTTTGCGAAAAGGAACAGCACTTTTTATTTTGCCGTTCCTTTGCGAAAAGGAACAGCACGTTTGTGTTTTGGAATTTTTGTTGTTCCTTTGCAAAAAGGAACAACACTTTGGCATTTTGGAATTTTTGCTGTTCCTTTGCAAAAAGGAACAGCACTTTTCCGTTCTGCTGTTCCTTTGAAAAGGAACAGCACTTTGGTTTTTGTTGTTCCTTTATGAAAAGGAAGACCACTTTTTGGCTTTGCTGTTCCTTTGCAAAAAGGAACAGCCCGTGTGGATTTTTGCTGTTCCTTTGCAAAAAGGAACAGCCCGTGTGGATTTTTGTTGTTCCTTTGCGAAAAGGAACAGCCCGTGTGGATTTTTGTTGTTCCTTTGCAAAAAGGAACAGCACTCTTTGTGCTTTGCTGTTCCTTTGCAAAAAGGAACAGCACTCGCATATTCCTTTTTTTTTTTTCAAGATGCAAAATGTCTTTAATTCCGCTATTTTCCGCAAGACGAATCATCCACATGCTCAGACACCATCTATTTGGACGTCTTGCGATTATGCTCTCCTAAATCCTTTAGATATAGCAATGACATTATGCAATGAACTTAAAAGCATGTTATACCGAAACCTGCATATCATAAATCGCTATTGTTTTAACAGTCAGCAGATATAAGAAGATAAGAGGAGTGACACTAACTTTCGTCTTTACTGTCATTATCTTGTTCCTGAACCATGGTTTGGCAATTTTTATCATGTCGATTTCCCTAAAAACTTCCTTGATCATCATTGAGGAATATGAGCAAACATTTATATCTGTCTGTTGGGATTGTAAGACTTCTTCCACCATTCCCCGCTCTTAAGGAGTGCGGAGCCACCCTTATGTGTAATTGAACAAAGAAAAAGAAGTGTGCTGCAAAAGAAGAACAAAAGAAAAAATAAAAATAAAGATATGAAATCGTCAAATGCAGGATAGGGGGTCTCATTCAGAGCCAGCCTACCATGATCATAAGGATGGAAGCGAAGTGGCATTCCCATTACGGCCACCACACCAGGGATATGGTCCAAAGGAAAAATAACAAGCAAACCTTGGAACAGGAGGTCTCATCACGAGCCGGCCTGACCACGTTTCGTGCCTACCTTGTGAATGGCATTATGGTTATCTGGTCACCAAGCCAGCATAATGGCCTGCATTTTGACGAAGCACTCTTCAGTACATACACAAAGGATAATGGTTCCAGAGGGTGAGATAAACAACTTTGCCAAGGTTATGAACACCTGTTGGCAGCAGAGCTCTGTTAATGGCATTGGAGTCGTAATATTTACACCAACAGGTATGATATTTAAGTCTGTTTGTCTTTTATTTCCTTTGCATGTATCATATGTCACACCCTGATATAATTATCGCATGAGTATTATCACCAATCATGGCAACGGAATTGACAATGACTACTGGAGACTTTGTACGGTTGACAGACGTCCAACCCTTGGTTCCTCATTATATCACACTGGCTTATCTTAAAAGCGATCCATTTTTCTGCCTCGATTTCGGTACTTCACTGTCTTTTTACAACATGGCATAATTTCCATCTGCTGTACTTTATGATTTGACTCCCGACTGGCTGCTGCTCCTCTCTTTGACGGCTGGGGGCAGCCTATCAGATCGCGGGGGGGGGGAGGTGACCTCATTACTCCAATGGTTACGTGGCTGCACATCATTCGGGCAAAATAACAACACGATTTAACGGTATGATGATCTCATTCTACGGACTGCCACCCACGATCTTTCTCTTTGATGCATGCTCTGCGAAAATCCTTCCTAAAATAGCATCGAGTATCCTCTCTGTTCGGTAAATACTGCGGACAGTTGCTGTTCCATTCCCGAGTTCATTTCTGAGAGTAAGCTATGGGCGGGAAAACAATCCGAAGAGAACCGCACAAGCTGATCGCGTCTGATGCTGCCCGCGAAATTCTGGAAAATGCAGGATGGTTGAATTACTTCAACCGCCTGCAAGAATCGAACGAGGCTGTAGCGTTGGAATTCCTGCAAAATCTGCAGGAAAACCACTCTATAGTCGGAAGAAAGCGGATAGAAGTCACGGAGGACATCATTGCAGAAACCTCAGGATTACTAGCTGTCGGACCCAGATGGGAGCTGAAGAAGGAAAGACTGCAGAAAGCAATGGAAATTTTCCAAAGTGAAGGCCAAAGTCTGACAGTCAAAGGGAAAGGAGTTCTGCCGACGACACTGGGGGAACCCTGGACCGAGCTGGCGAAAATAGTGCAGAGCTATATCACCTGCGAGGGGAGGAAAGATGTGGTAAGGGCTCGTCACTTAAAACTTCTAGCTGTTTTGAAGGGAAAATGCTCTGTAAATCTCCCTGCCTTTTTAAATTCATTATTACATGATGCGGCCCGAAGTTTGAAGAAAGCTCAGCACACAGAGACAGTTGTTAGCCACCACGGACTGATTCGGCTCATAATAAGCCACAGTCTTGCCCAACAACAAGACACTTGGGAGGAATTGGTTGAAACAGTCAAAATGGGACTGGCTTTACCTCGAACCTCCAGCACACTGGAACGTTCAGAAGAACACAAGGAGCCAACAGCAAAAAAGCAGGCTGTTTCAAAACGAAAGCAGTCCTCTAGCACGCCGGAACAATCAGAGAAACGTAAGAAGTCGGCGGCAGAAAAACAGCCTGTGTCGAAACGGAAGCGATCCTCCGATACGCCGGAACGACCAGAGGAACCTAGAGAACCTGTTGGCACTCCCAACCTGCCGGAAAGACCCAGGAAGTCAGCTCGATTGGTTCGAATAAGGGGAAGGTTGGAAAAGATTCAGAAAACTGTGACCCAACCAATCGAAATCGAGGACGAACCTTCGGAAGAGGAAGGTGAATTACCCGAAGGAAATGCTGAGCAATTAGAGGCTGGAACTAACCAGCCAGGAGAAGGAATTGAGGAAGAAAATGCACAATCTATGGGTAGCCCGTTGCAAGACCATCCAGGAGAAGAGGAATTGGCAGCAGTTCTGGCCAACATGGGAGAATACGGCCAAGCCTCCAGTCCAGGAGGCATCCCTGACGGTCCCGCAGAAGAAGAGTTACCTGAAGAAGGGCATGCAGAAGAAGCAAGGGAAGGAAACCTGCCCAGTAATGAAGCAGAAAACATCAATTCGGGACAATCTGTCCCCAGGGCACCGGAAGATGTTCCGGGAGAGGAAGAAGGAGTAAAATTAAAGGCCAAACCCTCTGCCGAGGCTAGGGAAATTGCAAAATTGAAGAAGAAGCACCAGAGGATGCTGGGCACGATAGCTAGACTTCTGCAACAAATCAGAATGTTGAAAGCCAGTCTGAGAATACAAAAAACTGCAAGGCAAAAGAAAAGGACCACGGCAGCAAGAACCCCGAGGGTTAGGGTTCGTTTTGAAGGACGAAACCCCATCAGGAGACCTACTGTTGAGGAACAGTCCGCTGTTCCGAATGTTAATGAGGAACAGTCCGCTGTTCCGAATGTTAATGAGGAACAAGGTGCTGTTCCAATAGAAACTGCTGTTCCATCTGGCCCGGAGGAACGAATGGACATTCCAATGGAACAGCAAGAGGCTCCGGTGGTAGGAGGACCACACCAACCCTTTGTTCGCATAAAAAAGGAGACGGATAGCAAAGAGGTTCAAACGGAAACACCCCCCTCGGGTGTAATTCGGGTCCTAAATTCGAAACAACGCAATAGGAAGGTCCAGGTTAAACTTCCAGCTTCTACGGCTGCCTGGAAGAAAGACCCGAAAACCAGGACCTTGCATAAAATGATGAAGGAAGCCCAGCAGGAGGCCGAGCAGTTGCGAGAACAGACGGTCCCCAAGGAAAGATATGAGGAGCTCCAACAGCAACTTCGAAACATCAGTCAGTCTGAAAGCCAGGCCTTTGAAGGATGGCAGAAGGAGCAGGAAAAGGTTGCTAAGGTAACTCGTCGACTAGATAGTGTTGTTAAGCAGATGGACACCTTGTGTTCCTTGTATACTGATGTTTTGACTTGTAGAGCCCCTGCTAAAAATTATGCTTTGTTTTTGCTTGAACGTTATTTGAGATTAAAAATAAAAGCTGTTAGGGCAGGAGCACCCATCCATATCAACACTGTTAATGATTTTATAGATTGCTGCAAGCACTATGGAGTTAAAGTTCAAAGATTGTTATGTGAATTCTACTTGCACAACCTTGTCTTAGACCAGGAAACTGATTTGAATCCTGGCCCTTTCGTTGGCGATATACAATTTCAAGCCTTTATCTCATTTGGGGTGAATCAGTTAAAATGGTTTAAAGCTTACAACATCTTTCAGAGGCAAGAAAATAGTTTAGACCTTTGGGTACGAGCTGAACCTAGGGACCCAGCAGCATTATGGAGAGAGCATAGGAGTATGATGAGGATCCCAGGTGTCATGAAGATATTAGGTCCCATGCATGAAGACTTGATCCGAAATGGTCTGGAGTATTTCCTGACTATTAAAGACCAGGCCTTCCATGCTGCAAAGTTTCGATACCGAACCTCTAACCCAAACATCCAGCTCAGGGAACCCTTTAACTTTGAGAATTTTGAATTGGCTGCCAGTCGATTGAGTCTCTATGGGGAACGGATTCTGCGAGCAGGCCCATTTTGGTTGGGATATCGGTTTCGCAGTCCAATTGTTTGGCATCCTGCACCTGGATATCAGGCTCCATATGAGATGCCTGCAGATCAGTTAGACCAGTTCTTTGACCATCTAGTTGCTAATCATGGTTGTCGGCCTCTTCGAGAGATCCCTTCTCCGGCCTACTCTCTCACAGCCCTGCATGTCAATTACAACGTTTTCATGAGGACATGAAACAGGGTAAGCAGGGGGGTGTGTGGAGCACTTGGAAGGTATGCTTTTTGATAAGTAATCTAGTGGTTTTTCAATACTATTTCTAATCTTTTCTGCATATTGAGCCTAAAAACATAAGGGTTTTGGTAAATTGTGTAAAAATGGGCAAATAAAGCTTAATTACTAATAATCGATGTTTTCTATGCAGAAGGACGCGGAAATAGGGGATTATCGATTAAAAACGAGAAGCGCAAGGAAAGTAACTTCTGCCCCGTCGACAGGGAACCAGATGCGGACAAGATCAAGCAAAATTGGAGCCGAATAACCCAGGAAAAGGATGCAGGATATCGTGACGGAGAACGCAAGAAGGAAAGAGGAGACCCGAACGAATAGCGAATCCCTCAGGATCTTCGATCCTGAGGGATCGCTGCTTTAAGTTTATCTTTTGTATCTAGACATCTCCGTCATTTCTGTTATATAAAGGCACCACGCCACCGAGCGTGGGGGGAGGACTGTTAATTAATTAAAAACTCAGAACGATTTTGATCACTGAGCTTTTGTAAGATCTGATTTTGTACACTTTTGTTAATGCAATCAATATAAAGGATTTGGTGTTCACTTCGTTTCTACATCTGAAGTAACTCTAAGCAGTGTACCATCGTAGCCAAGGGCCCAGCTCCGACGGTCACTCGCTGTTGTATCATACGGTGATTTGTGTGGTTTGCATATTTCTTTCATTACAGTAATCCGATATCTCTTTGTTCTGATAGACTATGTTTCTTAATTAATATTTGAAATCTGAATAAGTTCTTTAATTCACGTCTCTGTATTACACAAACTGAATCTATTCGAATTGCATTTCTACAGCAAGATATTGGTATGAATGTTATCATTATTGGATTCATATGAAATAAGTATTTGTGAGGCTTGAAGATAATATTATCTTGTTCAGAAACACAGTCACATCACACATTACTCTCGGATCGCTGCAGTAGTATAGACCGTGTACATACTTCGAGGTTTGCTGTTCCTTTTAGATCTGTTGTTCCTTTTAGGTTTGCTGTTCCATTTGGATCTGCTGTTCCTTTTGGGTTGCTGTTCCATTTGGGTTTGCCGTTCCATTTTATATGATTGACGTTTCCTGTTTATGATAGTTTGTTGTTCCCTTTCATTACTGCTGTTCCATTTCTTTACTGCTGTTCCATTTTAAGGATTGCTGTCCCAGTTTACTTTCGCCAATCTGCCTTTATTGCTTTTGCGTGATAGCAGGCCTAAGGCTGTCGTGAGCCCAGCAAGACGCTGCCTAGCTCCCTGACCTATAAGCCCATGCTTTGGTTTTCTTTCTTTATCAGTTTCTAAAGGGAAGGGTTATTGGTTCCGTACCCTTGACTGATCATCTGCCTTGTGTGATTTCATTTCCTGAATTGATTTAGTTACAGCTTAGTGTTTGTTTCCTTTCAAGTTATTAGAACGCTATACTGCCGAGCACTACTTGGACAGAACAGCCTCGGATTGAGTTACTCCTTGCAAGAACAAAACGATCCCGGATTGACTTAATAATGTGGAATAATTGGTGGTGTGAGAGACCCTAGTTATAGCTCTACATTTTGGCGCCGTTGTCGGGGAAGGAGTAATAGCCATTTGTCCTTTATAGAGTAGTGCGCAAATCTGCTAGGAGGGAGTTGGATTTTAAAAATGGAAGGTAAGAACCTGCGTACGGAGCATGTAAAAGCCCTGCTCCACCGTCCGCTCTCTTAGTAGAATTGCCTGTTAAATAGGATTTAGTAGTTTAATTGGAGTGCATGACTAAGCAGAAAAAGTTAGAAAAAGATCAAAAGCCTCCATCCAAAGCCAAGGGGCCGGTGACCCTTGGACGAACGACCTTTATAGATGAAATCTAAAAGAAATCCGACTCTCAGCCATCAGTAGGATATAAGAAAGCTAATTCTAAACAGCCTACTAGTTCCCTTCAGGCCTCGGGATCACCATCCGAAGCTTTTGCTGAGGTGCACAGTCGAACAGAGGAGCAGGATTTTCAAGAAATTGAAAATTTGACTCCTGGACCATTGCACGAAGGGACCCAAAGTAACCTTTGTGAAGGAGAAGGAGAAACAGGGGAAATTGAGGAACCTAGATCTCCTATTGAATTAAACCAGTCTTTGAATAGCCCGGACAAGGGAAGCGCTGCGAAAATCCTTGTTGAAGGAATCCATTCACCGCAGACAGTTGGGGCCATTATCATCCCTGATCAAGGGAGTGGTGTCAAGACAATCCCTGTTAAGACTACCCCTCCTCAACCAAGGAACACTCTCTTGGAAATTCCTGAAGATTACTGGCATATATTTGATCCCATGGCGCAGAATCAGCCAAACACCCAGACCTCCACATTGCAATATCCGATAGTAGATTCTGCAGCAAACGCACCCATGAAAGCCATCCCTCTCCAGCATATTCCCACATTTCATGGCCTCACATCAGAAGATCCGGACGCATTCTTGTTCGAATTTGATGTATTATGTAGAGGATATGACTACACCACCGATCCCCAGAAACTGAAATTGGTCCCCTCTACATTAAAAGGGGCTGCGTTGAGATGGTTTATGGGCTTAGGTGGTGGGGTTATTAACAATTGGGACCAAATGAAAGAAGCCTTTTTAAAGAAATACCAAGATTACTGTAGGTCAAGGGAACTAAAAGATGAAATCTTTCAAATGTCAGCCAGACCAAACGAAACCTTAGAAGAATATGTGGAACGTTTCCAATATAACTTGCAAAGATCCCCTTATGCATCACTACCTCTGCCTGACAACGTGTTGAAAACTGCATTAATTAGAGGTATGAGAGAGCAATGGATCGAAACGTTAAACATCATGGGGAAAGGAGACATTTATCAGGAAAATTTTGCTGATATCATTGATCTGTGTATCAGGAGCTCAAGAGGCAGCACGAGGATAAAACCAGTGAAATATGATCGCTTCCCCAGAGATAACAGAACATTAACAGAGGGAGTAACACGGGTGGAACTTGGAAATTTGCTAGAAAATTTTAAAACTGATATCCTGGGAACACTAACTACACAACTTGACATTGTGCAGGCCAAACAGAAGCAAGCCGAGGCAGAGCAGAATCTAGCCATCTTTTGCCCACGATGCAGGAAGAAGCACAGCCACAAAGAATGCCCGCTGGATACAGTCCAAATATGTGCTATCTGCACCAAGGACCACCTGACCGAAAGCTGCCCTTCACTTCTTGGTCTGAAGGCAGTATACAAAGAAGCAGAAGAGGAGTCAGAACCAGCATATTTTGTTAACCAGCGTCGTCAATGGCAGCCTAGGCAACCAGGTATGTTTTCAAACCCCTCCTCTTCTTTTCAACCCCCGCAGTTCAACACTCAGCAACAGAACATGTGGCAAAATCAGTCCCAACCCCCGTTTTCAAATTGGTCACCTCAAATGTTTCCTACTCCGAATCCTTGGATGTCCCAATTTGGTTGGCCAAACTGCCCTTATCCTCCACCATATTGGCAGAATAGTTCCTATCCTCCACAGTGGACCCCTTCCACTTCGCAAGGCTCATCCTGGCAGACAAGCTGGCCAAGACCGACATATCAGCCAGCAGGATCAATCCCACTCCCTCAACCAACTCTGCCAGCCTTACCACAAAATTCCCAGTCTAATCTGAGACCGCAACTCCCAGCCCAACCCAACCCCAATCCTAATAATAGGCCAGTCCAATCCATTCAAATCATAGACACATCAGAGATTGAGTCTGACCTAAGGGAGTGCAACGATCTTCAGTTAAGATCGGGACGAATAGTAGAAACAGAGGGAGACAAAATGGTTCATATTGAAAATCAGTTACCTGTAGAACAACCCCCACAACAGAAGGATGAAAACAAAGAGCAAAACAATAAACAAGCAAGCACATCCTCTCCTCCTTTCCCAGAACGATTAGTCATATCTCGACCTATACAACCTCCAGACTTTGACATTCTGGGAGAATTACAAAATTTGTATATAAAGATTCCATTCCTCCAAGCTATACAAGATATTCCTATATATGCGAAAACCATAAAGGAATTATGCATCAAAAAATCAAGGAGGAATACAAATACTAACCCTAGAGTCCAAGTAGTTGGTACTTTATCCGACCTATTATCAGGAAAGGAAACACCTATCAAATATGAAGATCCCGGGAACCCAATTGTAACCGTTCAAATCTATGGCCAAACCCTGACTAATGCTCTAGTCGACCTGGGAGCTGCAATCAACATTTTGACAACCTCCACTTGCCAAAAGCTTGGCATTATGTCAGTAGAACCTACCTCTACTCTGTTAGAATTGGCAGATCGATCTGTGGTTCGACCAGAAGGTACTCTGAATGATGTCATGGTTTCCGTAGATTCATGGGAGTATCCCACAGATTTCCTGGTAATTAATCCTAAAACCCGACTAGATGGACATCCGTTAATCCTAGGCAGACCCTGGCTTGCTACGGCCGATGCCTACATTGGCTGCCGGCAGGGAAACATGACTATAGCTAAAGGACCCGATGTCAAAAATTTAATTTTGTACCCTCCAGCTCAGCCAAGCCTGCCAATGATTAAAACTAACCCTTATCCTGTATCATATCTCGCTAACAACATCAGATCTCCATTAACCATACAGAAGGCGTTAGACTTCAAGGATCAAACAGAAGACGACGCCATTAACAATTTTATTAGTCAAACTGAAGCTAGAAAACATATGTAGTGTCTTATGATAGAGGCAGCATTTGACAACGAGCTAGAAGAAGATCCCTTAAAAGATCCGCATGATCAGACAATACCAGTAACTGCTGTTGCTAATACTAAAGTAGTGGAAATTGAACCTGGTAAAACTCTGAATATTAACGCCAATCTTACACCAGATAAAGAGATAAAACTTGTTAATTTGTTACAAAAATACAAAGATGCATTTGCGTGGGATTACCCCGACATGAAGGGGATTGATCCTCAATTATGCACCCATCACATTTATATAGAGAAAGACGCAAGACCTGTCCGTCAGCCACAAAGGAGACTCAACCCACACCTAAAAGAGATAGTGAAAGATGAACTTCAGAAGCTCTTAGATGTTAACTTTATTTACCCTATCTCTGACAGTAAATGGGTCTCTCCCCTTGTGGTGGTACCAAAGAAAAACGGAAAATGGAGAATCTGCGTCGATTACAGGGAGTTAAACAAGGCTACACAAAAGGATCACTTTCCCCTCCCATTTATAGATCAAGTATTGGACACGTTAGCAGGGAAGAAATTTTTCTCCTTTTTGGATGGCTTCAGTGGATATAACCAAATCCAAATTGCCCCTGAAGACCAGGATAAAACTACCTTTACGTGCCCTTGGGGAACGTTTGCCTATCGTGTATTACCCTTCGGCCTATGTAACGCCCCTGCTACATTTCAAAGGGTTATTCTTAGTATTTTTGCAGATCTAATAAACGATGGACTTGAGGTGTATATGGACGACTTCACACCGTATGGGGATGAATTTGATCCAGCTCTGGATACCCTGGAAAAAGTTTTACAACGCTGCATTGCTACCAGACTCTGCCTTAGCCACAAGAAGTGCTACATGATGATGACGGAAGGAATCATCCTAGGGCACTACATTTCAGCAGCTGGTATCCAGGTAGACCCTGCTAAAATTCAGATTCTTTTGCTCATCCCTACCCCCACTACTCAAACAGAGGTACGTAGTTTTCTTGGATTTTCCGGATATTACAGACGTTTTATAAAACATTATTCACGGATTGCAGCACCTCTGTATGCTCTGACAGGTAATATCGATTTTTTGTGGACAGATAAATGCGACCAGGCTTTTAGAGAATTGAAAAAGTTGCTGTCAATTGCTCCAGTCCTTCGAGGACCAAACTGGAATCTGCCATTCCAGATCTCATCGGACGCCTCAGATACAGCAATCGGTGCAGTCCTAGGACAAGAAGAGGATAAGAAGCCATACGCTATTTACTATATTAGCAAGCATTTATCCTCTACCGAACTCAATTATACTGTTACTGAAAAGGAATTTTTGGCCGTAATCCATGCTGTTAATAAATTTAGGCATTATATTACAGGTTACCCTGTTGTGTTATATAGAGATCACTCTGCTATTAAATATCTAGCAAACAAACCTGTCACGAATGCTAGAGTAACTCGATGGTTGATCCTGTTGCAGGAGTTTGACATCACAATTAAGGATCGACCCGGCAAGGAGAACCCTGTAGCCGACTTCCTCTCAAGAATACCCAAATCAAGCGAAGCAGCAGCCGTGGAAGATCAATTCCCTGACGAACATCTGTTTGCCATTGCCGTTCGCACACCCTGGTATGCTGACGTCGCCAATTACCTTGCAGTGGGTAAGTTACCCAAACACCTAACCCCCCAAGAACGAAAACAAATTGTTCAAAAAAGCACACGGTTTTCGTGGATTGGAGACCATTTATTCCATACAGGGGCAGACATGCAAATCAGAAGGTGTATTCGAGAGGACGAGATCCTAGACATCTTAAAGGCTTGTCACAGTGGACCATGCGAGGGGCACTTTGCCGACAAGAGAACAGCACATAAGATACTACAGGCAGGGTACTATTGGCCCACAATCTTTAAGGACGCGAAAAAATTTGGGCAGGCCTGTGATAGTTGCCAGCGAGCAGGAAAACCTGGTCAAGCTGATGAAATGCCTCTGAGACCACAACTGGTTATTGAGCCATTTGAACGATGGGCTCTCGATTTGGTCGGACCCATTAATCCACCCTCAAACCAAAGGACATACATCTTGGTAGCAACAGACTATGTTACCAAATGGGTTGAGGCTGAATCATTAGCTAGGGCTACAGAAGATTCGGTAATACAATTTTTGTTCCATTTGTTTGTACGTTACGGACTTCCAAGAGAAGTGATTACAGATGGTGGACCACAATTTGTTGGAAACAAACTAGCTGCAACACTTAACAATTATCACATCCAACGTAAGATTACTACCCCCTACCATCCGCAGGCAAATGGACAAGTAGAAAACAGTAACAAGATAATTGAGTCAATCTTAACAAAAACCATCGCATCACACAGGCGTGATTGGGCTGCTCGGCTACCTGAAGCTCTGTGGGCTTATAGAACCACATGGAGAAGTACGACAGGCTATTCACCTTATCAATTGGTGTTTAGGAAACAACCAATTTTTCCTATCGAATTTGAGATCCAAACACTACGAACTGCACAAGAGGTCGGCCTAGATCTGAATGAGGCACAGATCAATCGACTACGACAAATCAACGAATTGGATGAGGTTAGGCTCTCTACATTACAAAACACAACATTAATCCAACAGCAGCGAGCTAAGTGGCACGATGCACTTATAAAGAATAAAGTCTTCCATGAAGGAGACTGGGCTCTGTTATACGATTCACGGTTCCAGGACTTCCCAGGGAAACTCCAGACTCGCTGGCTAGGACCATATGAGATCCAGAAGGTACACGACAATGGGACCCTCACTCTGACCACGATTGACGGTTCTGGACATACGTTCAAAGTAAATGGCCACCGAGTTCGTCTCTATCGAAGACCCCTTACTCGGGAATCCTTTTGTCAACAGCTTCAGCAAGATACTGATTTGGAGATCCTAGGAGAGGAAGTGAAATCTTCCTCACCCATAACTTAAGCAATTTGTTTTTCGTAATTTGTACATAACATCCTGTACATATGTTCTTTTCATCTTTTGTTTGCAGTATTTTGGTTAGGCACTGGTTTGATTTTGCTGTTCTTTTTAAAAGGAACAACACCTGTTTGATTTTGCTGTTCCTTTTTAAAAGGAACAACACTTTTGGTGTTTTGCTGTTCCTTTGTAAAAAAAGGAACAGCACTTGTTGTTTTTGCTGTTCCTTTGCGAAAAGGAACACCACTTTTTGCTTTGTTGTTCCTTTGCAAAAAAGAACCGCACTTTTTATTTTGCCGTTCCTTTTCGAAAAGGAACAACACTTTTTGCTCTGCTGTTCCTTTGCCAAAAGGAACAACACTTTTTATTTTGCCGTTCCTTTGCGAAAAGGAACAGCACGTTTGTGTTTTGGAATTTTTTTTGTTCCTTTGCAAAAAGGAACAACACTTTGGCATTTTGGAATTTTTGCTGTTCCTTTGCGAAAAGGAACAACACTTTTCCGTTCTGCTGTTCCTTTGAAAAGGAACAGCACTTTGGTTTTTGTTGTTCCTTTACGAAAAGGAAGACCACTTTTTGGGCTTTGTTGTTCCTTTGCAAAAAGGAACAGCCCGTGTGGATTTTTGCTGTTCCTTTGCAAAAAGGAACAGCCCGTGTGGATTTTTGCTATTCCTTTGCGAAAAGGAACAGCCTGTGTGGATTTTTGTTGTTCCTTTGCAAAAAGGAACAGCACTCTTTGTGCTTTGTTGTTCCTTTGCAAAAAGGAACAGCACTCGCATATTCCTTTTTTTTTTATTCAAGATGCAAAATGTCTTTAATTCCGCTATTTTCCGCAAGACGAATCATCCACATGCTCAGACACCATCTATTTGGACGTCTTGCGATTATGCTCTCCTAAATCCTTTAGATATAGCAATGACATTATGCAATGAACTTAAAAGCATGTTATACCGAAACCTGCATATCATAAATCGCTATTGTTTTAACAGTCAGCAGATATAAGAAGATAAGAGAAGCGACACTAACTTTCGTCTTTACTGTCATTATCTTGTTCCTGAACCATGGTTTGGCAATTTTTATCATGTCGATTTCCCTAAAAACTTCCTTGATCATCATTGAGGAATATGAGCAAACATTTATATCTGTCTGTTGGGATTGTAAGACTTCTTCCACCATTCCCCGCTCTTAAGGAGTGCGGAGCCACCCTTATGTGTAATTGAACAAAGAAAAAGAAGTGTGTTGCAAAAGAAGAACAAAAGAAAAAATAAAAATAAAGATATGAAATCGTCAAATGCAGGATAGGGGGTCTCATTCAGAGCCAGCCTACCATGATCATAAGGATGGAAGCGAAGTGGCATTCCCATTACGGCCACCACACCAGGGATATGGTCCAAAGGAAAAATAACAAGCAAACCTTGGCACAGGAGGTCTCATCACGAGCCGGCCTGACCACGTTTCGTGCCTACCTTGTGAATGGCATTATGGTTATCTGGTCACCAAGCCAGCATAATGGTCTGCATTTTGACGAAGCACTCTTCAGTACATACACAAAGGATAATGGTTCCGGAGGGTGAGATAAACAACTTTGCCAAGGTTATGAACACCTGTTGGCAGCAGAGCTCTGTTAATGGCATTGGAGTCGTAATATTTACACCAACAGGTATGATATTTAAGTCTGTTTGTCTTTTATTTCCTTTGCATGTATCATATGTCACACCCTGATATAATTATCGCATGAGTATTATCACCAATCATGGCAACGGAATTGACAATGACTACTGGAGACTTCGTACGGTTGATAGACGTCCAACCCTTGGTTCCTCATTATATCACACTGGCTTATCTTAAAAGCGATCCATTTTTCTGCCTCGATTTCGGTACTTCACTGTCTTTTTACAACATGGCATAATTTCCATCTGCTGTACTTTATGATTTGACTCCCGACTGGCTGCTGCTCCTCTCTTTGACGACTGGGGGCAGCCTATCAGATCGCGGGGGGGGAGGTGACCTCATTACTCCAATGGTTACGTGGCTGCACATCATTCGGGCAAAATAACAACACGATTTAACGGTATGATGATCTCATTCTACGGACTGCCACCCACGATCTTTCTATTTGATGCATGCTCTGCGAAAATCCTTCCTAAAATAGCATCGAGTATCCTCCCTGTTCGGTAAATACTGCGGACAGTTGCTGTTCCATTCCCGAGTTCATTTCTGAGAGTAAGCTATGGGCGGGAAAACAATTCGAAGAGAACCGCACAAGCTGATCGCATCTGATGCTGCCCGCGAAATTATGGAAAATGCAGGATGGTTGAATTACTTCAACCGCCTGCAAGAATCGAACGAGGCTGTAGCGTTGGAATTCCTGCAAAATCTGCAGGAAAACCACTCTATAGTCGGAAGAAAGCGGATAGAAGTCACGGAGGACATCATTGCAGAAACCTCAGGATTACCAGCTGTCGGACCCAGATGGGAGCTGAAGAAGGAAAGACTGCAGAAAGCAATGGAAATTTTCCAAAGCGAAGGCCAAAGTCTGACAGTCAAAGGGAAAGGAGTTCTGCCGACGACACTGGGGGAACCCTGGACCGAGCTGGCGAAAATAGTGCAGAGCTATATCACCTGCGAGGGGAGGAAAGATGTGGTAAGGGCTCGTCACTTAAAACTTCTAGCTGTTTTGAAGGGAAAATGCTCTGTAAATCTCCCTGCCTTTTTAAATTCATTATTACATGATGCGGCCCGAAGTTTGAAGAAAGCTCAGCACACAGAGATGGTTGTTAGCCACCACGGACTGATTCGGCTCATAATAAGCCACAGTCTTGCCCAACAACAAGACACTTGGGAGGAATTGGTTGAAACAGTCAAAATGGGACTGGCTTTACCTCGAACCTCCAGCACACTGGAACGTTCAGAAGAACACAAGGAGCCAACAGCAGAAAAGCAGGCTGTTTCAAAACGAAAGCAGTCCTCTAGCACGCCGGAACAACCAGAGAAACGTAAGAAGTCGGCGGCAGAAAAACAGCCTGTGTCGAAACGGAAGCGATCCTCCGATACACCGGAACGACCAGAGGAACCTAGAGAACCTGTTGGCGCTCCCAACCTGCCAGAAAGACCCAGGAAGTCAACTCGATTGGTTCGAATAAGGGGAAGGTTGGAAAAGATTCAGAAAACTGTGACCCAACCAATCGAAATCGAGGACGAACCTTCGGAAGAGGAAGGCGAATTACCCGAAGGAAATGCTGAGCAATTAGAGGCTAGAACTAACCAGCCAGGAGAAGGAATTGAGGAAGAAAATGCACAATCTATGGGTAAGCCGTTGCAAGACCATCCAGGAGAAGAGGAATTGGCAGCAGTTCTGGCCAACATGGGAGAATACGGCCAAGCCTCCAGTCCAGGAGGCATCCCTGACGGTCCTGCAGAAGAAGAGTTGCCTGAAGAAGGGCATGCAGAAGAAGCAGGGGAAGGAAACCTGCCCGGTAATGAAGCAGAAAACATCAATTCGGGACAATCTGTCCCCAGGGCACCGGAAGATGTTTCGGGAGAGGAAGAAGGAGTAAAATTAAAGGCCAAACCCTCTACCGAGGCTAGGGAAATTGCAAAATTGAAGAAGAAGCACCAGAGGATGCTGGGCACGATAGCCAGACTTCGGCAACAAATCAGAATGTTGAAAGCCAGTCTGAGAATACAAAAAACTGCAAGGCAAAAGAAAAGGACCACGGCAGCAAGAACCCCGAGGGTTAGGGTTCGTTTTGAAGGACGAAACCCCATCAGGAGACCTACTGTTGAGGAACAGTCCGCTGTTCCGAATGTTAATGAGGAACAGGGTGCTGTTCCAATAGAAACTGCTGTTCCATCTGGCCCGGAGGAACGAATGGACATTCCAATGGAACAGCAAGAGGCTCCGGTGGTAGGAGGACCACACCAACCCTTTGTTCGCATCAAAAAGGAGACGGATAGCAAAGAGGTTCAAACGGAAACACCCCCCTCGGGTGTAATTCGGGTCCTAAATTCGAAACAACGCAATAGGAAGGTCCAGGTTAAACTTCCAGCTTCTACGGCTGCCTGGAAGAAAGACCCGAAAACCAGGACCTTGCATAAAATGATGAAGGAAGCCCAGCAGGAGGCCGAGCAGTTGCGAGAACAGACGGTCCCCAAGGAAAGATATGAGGAGCTCCAACAGCAACTTCGAAACATCAGTCAGTTTGAAAGCCAAGCCTTTGAAGGATGGCAGAAGGAGCAGGAAAAGGTTGCTAAGGTAACTCGTCGACTAGATAGTGTTGTTAAGCAGATGGACACCTTGTGTTCCTTGTATACTGATGTTTTGACTTGTAGAGCCCCTGCTAAAAATTATGCTTTGTTTTTGCTTGAACGTTATTTGAGATTAAAAATAAAAGCTGTTAGGGCAGGAGCACCCATCCATATCAACACTGTTAATGATTTTATAGATTGCTGCAAGCACTATGGAGTTAAAGTTCAAAGATTGTTATGTGAATTCTACTTGCACAACCTTGTCTTAGACCAGGAAACTGATTTGAATCCTGGCCCTTTCGTTGGCGATATACAATTTCAAGCCTTTATCTCATTTGGGGTGAATCAGTTAAAATGGTTTAAAGCTTACAACATCTTTCAGAGGCAAGAAAATAGTTTAGACCTTTGGGTACGAGCTGAACCTAGGGACCCAGCAGCATTATGGAGAGAGCATAGGAGTATGATGAGGATCCCAGGTGTCATGAAGATATTAGGTCCCATGCATGAAGACTTGATCCGAAATGGTCTGGAGTATTTCCTGACTATTAAAGACCAGGCCTTCCATGCTGCAAAGTTTCGATACCGAACCTCTAACCCAAACATCCAGCTCAGGGAACCCTTTAACTTTGAGAATTTTTAATTGGCTACCAGTCGATTGAGTCTCTATGGGGAACGGATTCTGCGAGCAGGCCCATTTTGGTTGGGATATCGGTTTCGCAGTCCAATTGTTTGGCATCCTGCACCTAGATATCAGGCTCCGTATGAGATGCCTGCAGATCAGTTAGACCAGTTCTTTGACCATCTAGTTGCTAATCATGGTTGTCGGCCTCTTCGAGAGATCCCTTCTCCGGCCTACTCTCTCACAGCCCTGCATGTCAATTACAACGTTTTCATGAGGACATGAAACAGGGTAAGCAGGGGGGTGTGTGGAGCACCTGGAAGGTATGCTTTTTGATAAGTAATCTAGTGGTTTTTCAATACTATTTCTAATCTTTTCTGCATATTGAGCCTAAAAACATAAGGGTTTTGGTAAATTGTGTAAAAATGAGCAAATAAAGCTTAATTACTAATAATCGATGTTTTCTATGCAGAAGGACGCGGAAATAGGGGATTATCGATTAAAAACGAGAAGCGCAAGGAAAGTAACTTCTGCCCCGTCGACAGGGAACCAGATGCGGACAAGATCAAGCAAAATTGGAGCCGAATAACCCAGGAAAAGGATGCAGGATATCGTGACGGAGAACGCAAGAAGGAAAGAGGAGACCCGAACGAATAGCGAATCCCTCAGGATCTTCGATCTTGAGGGATCGCTGCTTTAAGTTTATCTTTTGTATCTAGACATCTCCGTCATTTCTGTTATATAAAGGCACCACGCCACCGAGCGTGGGGGGAGGACTGTTAATTAATTAAAAACTTAGAACGATTGTGATCACTGAGCTTTTGTAAGATCTGATTTTGTACACTTTTGTTAATGCAATCAATATAAAGGATTTGGTGTTCACTTCGTTTCTACATCTGAAGTAACTCTAAGCAGTGTACCATCGTAGCCAAGGGCCCAGCTCCGACGGTCACTCGCTGTTGTATCATACGGTGATTTGTGTGGTTTGCATATTTCTTTCATTACAGTAATCCGATATCTCTTTGTTCTGATAGACTATGTTTCTTAATTAATATTTGAAATCCGAATAAGTTCTTTAATTCACGTCTCTGTATTACACAAACTGAATCTATTCGAATTGCATTTCTACAGCAAGATATTGGTATGAATGTTATCATTATTGGATTCATATGAAATAAGTATTTGTGAGGCTTGAAGATAATATTATCTTGTTCAGAAACACAGTCACATCACACATTACTCTCGGATCGCTGCAGTAGTATAGACCGTGTACATACTTCGAGGTTCGCTGTTCCTTTTAGATCTGCTGTTCCTTTTAGGTTTGCTGTTCCATTTGGATCTGCTGTTCCTTTTGGGTTGCTGTTCCATTTGGGTTTGTCGTTCCATTTTATATGATTGACGTTTCCTGTTTATGATAGTTTGTTGTTCCCTTTCATTACTGTTGTTCCATTTCTTTACTGCTGTTCCATTTTAAGGATTGTTGTCCCAGTTTACTTTCGCCAATCTGCCTTTATTGCTTTTGCGTGATAGCAGGCCTAAGGCTGTCGTGAGCCCAGCAAGACGCTGCCTAGCTCCCTAACCTATAAGCCCATGCTTTGGTTTTCTTTCTTTATCAGTTTCTAAAGGGAAGGGTTATTGGTTCCGTACCCTTGACTGATCATCTGCCTTGTGTGATTTCATTTCCTGAATTGATTTAGTTACAGCTTAGTGTTTGTTTCCTTTCAAGTTATTAGAACGCTATACTGCCGAGCACTACTTGGACAGAACAGCCTTGGATTGAGTTACTCCTTGCAAGAACAAAACGATCCCGGATTGACTTAATAATGTGGAATAATTGGTGGTGTGAGAGACCCTAGTTATAGCTCTACAGTCGCCCCGCCCCGCCCGAGGGCGGAGCGTCGATTCCGGGCGCCGCCTGCGCAGCCCCACCCCCGGGTCGCCCCGCCCCGCCCGAGGGCGGAGCGTCGATTCCCGGCCGCCCGCGCAGCGCCACCCCCGGGCCGCCCCGCCCCGCCCTCGGGCGGGGCTGGGCGGCCCGGGGGTGGCCCTGTGCGGGCGGGGTGGGCTGGGCGGGGCGGGCAGGGTGGTCTGGCCGGGTGGGCTGGACGGGGTGGGCGAGTGGGCTGGGCGGGTGGGCAGGGTGCGCTGGGCGGGGCGGGCCGGGTGGGTTGGGCGGGGTGGGCGGGGCGGGGCGGGTGGGCTGGGCGGGGTGGGCTGGGCGGGGCAGGCGGGGTGGGCTGGGCAGGCTGGGCGGGTGGGCTGGGCGGGGTGGGCTGGGTGGGGCGGGCGGGTGGGCTGGGCGGGGTGGGCGGGGGGGCGGGGTGGGCTGGGCGGGGTGGGTGAGGGGGAGGGGGATGGGGAGGGGGGAGGGGCGGGAGAGCGGGAGAGGGGGATGGGGAGGGGCGGGAGAGGGGGGGAGGGGGGAGGGGGAGGAGGGATGGCTGGGCGGGGCGGGGTGGGCTGGGCGAGGTGGGTGAGGGGGAGGGGGATGGGGAGGGGTGAGGGGCGGGAGAGGGGGGGAGGGGGGAGGGGGAGGGGGGATGGCCGGGCGGGGGAGGGAGGGGGATGGGGAGGGGGGAGGGGGCGGGCGTGCGGCGGCCCGGGCGGGGGAGAGGGTGGGGCGGCCCGGTGGGAGGGAGAGGGTGGGAGAGGGTGCGGCGGCCCGGGGGTCGGAGGGGCAGGGGGGGGGTGTGCCGGGCGGGGGGAGGGGGGTCGGGGCGGCCCGTGGGGCCGAAGGTGGAGGGGGGCGTGGCGGCCCGGGCGGGGGACCTAGGGGTCGGCCCGGTGCCGGGTGGGCCCGGGGTGGGGTGTGGGATGGGCAAGGGGCCGGGGTGCGGTGGGGTTGGAAATTTTTTTTGGCTGGGGTGGGGGCGGGTGCCGGGTGGGGTTGGAATTTTTTTTTTTTTTAAATTAAAAAATGGGGGGGGGGGGAGGGAGTTAGGGGGGCAGGGGTTGGAGAAGGGGGGAGGTGTGGCGGGCGGGGTGGGGTAAATAGCAAGATTAGGCTAGACAGTTACCTATTCACCATGTGGTATAAAAAAAAAAAATTGGCTTGGAAAATTTTTTAATTTAAAAAAAAAAATATTTTTCATTAACGTAATTTAATATGAAAATTTCGAAAAAATAATTGTACTTGCCTTTCAATTGCGACAATTCTTCGTTGTATATATTGTTGATAGCAATATCGCTGCCCCACAAATTCACGAGTCTTTCAAGGAATTTCAGAAAACCTAGATGTGAGGCGAGTAATAGTGATAGCGAAATTTATTATATAAGTGAAATTACGAAGATGTTTTTCCATACGATTAATGTGGGATAATTTGTTTTACATTATTATAGAGAGAATATTGTAGAGTTGTTTTACAACGGATTGAATGTGGGATTAATATGTTTGAGAATATATTATAAAAATTAGAAAAAAAAGAAATTGTTAAGTAAATATGATATACTTTAACTATTAGAATAATTAATGTACAAGTTTTGATTTACAATTTGAATTTTAGTGATTTATTTCATAAAAATAAATTAGTTTATGTTTTTCAATCAATTGTAGAATAAAATAATAAAGGTAAATAAATCTAACAAACTTTTGGAGGGAAATATTTTCGCGAAAATTTTTGGAGGGAAATATTTTCGGGAAAATTTTTGGAGGGAATAACTTTGGAGGGAATATTTCATTCTTTAAGCTATATAATACTCTCAGGAGACTCCATTTGTGTCATTCAACATTTTCTATTTGAAAGTGATGGATTGCTCTGATGGTGAAGTTTCGGTTTATACACCATCAACATCTTCATCGCGTAACAACTCTATTCATATTGATGAATATAGTGGGAATCCTTCCACTATGAATAGAAAGTCAATTCTTCCACTTAGTCCCGATTCTAAGGACTACGAGAGCAACACTGATGAAAGAGGGGATGGAGAATTTAAAGAGTCACAGATTCCACTTAGTCCAAATTCTAAGGACTATGAAAGCAGCGGTGATGAGGAGCATGATGGTGAAGTTCAAAAGAATGGGGTGTCACAATGTCCACTTAGTCCTAATTCTGAGGACTATGAGAGTAGCAGTTTTGAAGAATGTGATGGTGAAGTTCAAAAGAATGGAGGGTCACGATGTCCACTTAGTCCTAATTCTGAAGACTATGAGAGCAACAGTTTTGACGTGCATGATGGAAAATTTCAAAATAATGGAGTGTCAAAGTGTCCACTTAGTCCTAATTCTAAGGACTATGAGAGCAGCAGTGATGATGAGCATGATGATGAATTTCAAAAGTATGGATTGTCACAGTGTCCAGTTAGTCATGATTCTAAGGACTATGAGAGCAGCGGTGATGAAGCGCGGGATGATAATTTTCAAAAGATTGGAGTATCACAATGTCCTCTTAGTCCTAATTCTATGGACTATGAGAGCAGCGGTAATGAAGCGCGGGATGATGATTTTCAAAAGATTGGAGTATCACAATGTCCTCTTACTCCTAATTCTAAGGACTATGAGAGCAGCGGTGATGAAGCGCGGGATGATGATTTTCAAAAGATTGGATTATCACAATGTCCTCTTAGTCCTAATTCTAAGGACTATGAGAGCAGCGGTGATGAAGCACGGGATGATGATTTTCAAAAGATTGGAGTATCACAATGTCCTCTTAGTCCTGATTCTAAGGACTATGAGAGCAGCGGTGATGAAGCGCAGGATGATGATTCTCAAAACATTGGAGTATCACAATGTCCTCTTAGTCCTGATTCTAAGGACTATGAGAGGAACAGTGATGAAGAACAGGATGATGCAGTTTGTCCTAATTCTAATCAGTATAAAGGTAGCAGTGACAAAGGACAGGATGTAGCATCTTCAATAAGTAAACAGCCACATTTTCAACATAGTCCTAATTCTATGGACTATGAGAGCAGCACTGACAATGTACATGAGGAAGAATATCCATTAAACATCGAGTCAGATTTTCCATTTAGTCTGAATTCTAAGGACTATGATAGTAGCACTGAAGAAGGGGAAGATGAAGGGTATCCTCTCAGTCAAAATTTGAAAATCAGAGCAGATCATAGTGTGGATAACGTTCCTCTTAATGATGAAAGTCCTTATAAAAATGAAGATCCAATGATGGAGATGTTGCCAAGAAATATTGTATCAAGGAGTAGGAGTGGACCTTTTCGTATCAATGCAAGCTATTCTAGTTATACAAGGGGTAGAGCAGAATATCTGACGAGAAGAAGTTCTATCAACGCTCTCATTTCAAGTGAATGTTGCCAAAAAAATTGCTTGAAACGTATGGATTTCACATTTGCATTAGAAAGCAGGAAGAGATATTTGTCAATGAATAAAAGCATGCAAAACTCATATTTAGTTGGCTGCATGCAATCTACATTGTCAGGTTATGATTATCATATTAGGAATTTTTTATTGTGTAGAAAAGATTTCAAAATGTTTCATTCACTTGGGAATTTTCGTCTCTCGAGAATTCAAGAAAATTTGGAAAAGGATCCCACATTTTATTCAGAAGTACGTTATAAAAGACAGTTTGGGCCATTATCAAATACTGCAATGTCATGGATGAAAGATTTCTTTTCAAAGCATGGAGAGTGTATGCCAAATAGAGAGACAATACATATTCCAGATAATTTTTCAAGACGAGAAATCTACAACGTATACAAAGAATATGCAGAAAGTGCTGAGGGACAGGGCCACTTTATTACATATCAATATTTTGTGAAGCTATGGAAGAAAGAATTCAATAATGTTCGTATTCCTAAGAAGACAAGGATGGGGATTTGCAGTACATGTGCTTCTCTTAAATCAAAAGGGACAAATGTGAAGGCTCAGAAAGAGGTAAGTGTTCATAACTTTTACTTTTAAAATTGTATAGTCATCAACTATGAAAACATATTTCTTAATGAATTTCTTTTATGTTGTGTAGATTTAGTTATCAAAGAACTTCAGGAGCATCGCGAACAACAAACAAATGAAAGGAAGAAGTTGTACAAGCATCGAAAGAAGTGTTATGATAATCCAAATAAATATTTGGGTTTGATAATTGATGGTATGGACCAGAAGAAAACACTTTTACCACATTTTGTTCGCACACCCAAAAATCTACAAGAGGAAAATTTTATTCAGTTTCACTTGGTCGGTTGTATGGTCTTCAATGGGAAAATGTTGCCAAGGGTGTACTTCACAGCTCCAAATATTCATAATGATGCAAATCTGACCATAACCATAATTCATGATGTCATTTCTCATTGGTCTGGTAATCTTCCTGAAGTTTTGTATCTACAATTGGACAACACTTGCCGTGAAAACAAAAATCAGATTGTTTTTGGGTATCTGAACATGCTTGTTGAATTGAGAATTTTTCAAAAGGTAAAGGTTGGTTTCCTTCTTGTTGGGCACACTCATGACCATATTGATCAGATGTTCAGTCGTTTTTCAGTCACAATGAGGAGGAAGGAAGTTGGGAGCTTGCCATCACTAATTGAATGTATTAAGAAATCATACATGCCAGAGCCTGCTTTTGAAGTGTTGGAAGAAACTGTTGACATGCGAAGGTTTATTCTGGGATCATATGGTGAGGGGAAATGCATTGAACAACTTAATGACATTAGCTTCCAACATCAATTTCGTATCAAAAAAATTGATGGGAAAACACTAATATGGGGCAAGAAGTATTCAACTACTACAGAGTGGGCACCGTCATCAAGATTGCAATTTTTGAAGTTCATTCCAGATCATCCAATATTTGCATCAAAAATATTGTCATTACAATCAGTTGGTGAAGTTCAGAATGCACGTAGACAGAACAGGGCTATAAATTATTCTGATTGCCTGGAAGAAATTAAAAAATGTATTAGATATACATATGAGTACTTTGACATTGCTAATTCAGTTTGGTGGGAGTCGTTTTTCAATAATCAAAGTGATCTCATTTCGACAACAATAAATGAAGATATACCTTTGAAAAATCCATTTATTTGGCCACAAAATGTGTCGAATGAACATGAGGAAGTAAACATTGTTGAACAACAACAATCTCAGGGTATTATTAATTCTTCACAGACAGAGGAAAGAGAGATGTATATAGGTTCCAGAAGATCTCGTGCACAACGTGAAGCCATGGAAGACCTTTATAGGGGTTCAGTATAGGATATTAAGGAGGGTTGCATGATTGCAGTGCTAGCAGATGGAGATCCCAATGGCTATCCATTTTGGGTTGCTAAAGTTTTAAAGGTCTTTACAGAAAATGAGGATGTTACAGGTGTTGAAGTGCATTGGTATGCCACAAATACACACCCATTCAATGGTGTGTATAAGCCAGAGATGGTAGTTGACAAAAAAAATGGTGGAAAAAGAAAAAGAAAGGGTACAAATATAAATCGCCGCCGCACAGACATATTACAATTGAAGGATGTTGACATACTTGTTTATGACTTCAATTTAACAAAGAGAGGAACTCTTCGCTTCAAGATGACAGAGATTCTGAAAAGGTTGTTACCAGAAGGAACAGTGTTGACATGGGACTCTGCTGAAACCAGTCGTAGATCTAGAAGACTTTTGAAACCTGGAATCTTGGGCATGCATGTGGACTCAGATGGGGCACTAGTTGATGACAGAGAAGAATATGGAACATCTTCGTCAGCATCCAGTCACTCATCTGAAGATGTGAATTCTGATGGTGTGCAAGAAAATATGAGTGATTTTGAATAATTGTTTAAGACAGTTTATATAACTGATGTATGCATCGTATCTTCAAATAAAATGGATGTTTTCCATATTTTGTTAAATGAGAAGTTATGAAGCATTTTTATGTTGTTGGATTATGTCTTAAGTATGATAAATCTTATTGTTTAAATATCTACAATGCAATATCAAATTACAGATATAATGTCTCTTTTATTCAGTGTACAAATAAAGACTTTTGAATTCATTCAGTGAAATAATTTGTTCATAATGTCATGTTTTTTTAGTTTTGTGGTTGAAAACATGTTAAATTTATACTTAAGAAAGAAAAATGATATTCTACCAGAAACATTAATGTGTTTTTCCTTAAAAGTTAACTTTGTTTGAGACATAAAAAATTGGTTTTATTAGCATTGTTTAAAAAGTATGAAAATTGACCCTAAAAAAAAAAATCATTATTCCAGTATCAACACTTTTTTTCTGAAGCTATATTTTGCAGGAAAATTTCGTAGAAAATTTCGTAGTCGCTGCCATTTTTAAAACAACCGCAAAATTGACACCTAAAAAAAAAAACATCGTTCCAGTATACACACTTTTCGTTTTGAGCACTGTTTTTGTGGTTTTTTTGGGGTTTTTGGGCCAGAGTTCTCGTTTTGAGTTTATAGTTCCCGTTTCAAAGTTTACATTGTTTATTTATGACACACCATAATACACTATAATTCTCCAACCTTAGTGTAATGGTACCTTCGTGAGGGGACTAATATACAGAAAGGTTTGAGAATAATGAAGCAATATGTTCACTGTGATCTGAATTAATCTATTCACACATCCCAAAATAAGGGAATCTGTACTTACTATCAACAGACACACCAAAGAATGATGTGAATTAGTCTATGATCATAATTATTCCTATTCACACATCCAAAAATAAGGGAACTGCATACAATATTCACTTCCTTGAGTATCATTTATTTTAAAACTCATAGATGTATTTGGGTCCTATAATGAGCATTTCATCTATATAAAGTGGTGATTGCTAAATGTGTTTTTTGCAGAATAGTTTCCAGTATTAAAAGTGATGCAGTGTAAATGAACACAAATTATTTGCTTTTTTTAATTATATATGATTGAAAAACATGTTGAGTATTAGGAAATAGATAATTGTCTACTTGTTTAACATGAATTTATTGTTATTTGTTTTTCAGGTTTTTGAAGTGTAAAAAATGGTGCAAAAGTGGCATTTATGCATTGAAGTGTCTTGCTTTCCAAATCCAGGTCGAGCAGTTATTAAATTTGTCCTTTACAATATGGCAACAAATCATTTATTTCATGGAAAGAGAGAAGTGCCTGGAATGACGACAAACAATGAGGCATATTACATTGCCCTTGTTGAAGGGTTAAAAGAGGCAAAACAACATGATGTCAATGATATTGAAGTCTTCACCAACTCGGAGTTGATATGTAATCAGATGAAAGGCATCTATCGGGTTCGGAAGGACAATTTAAAACCTCTTCATAAGGAAGCAATAAATTGGAGTTGTCATTTTCAACATTTTACCATCACTCACTCTGCAGATATTGAAAAGATGTCCACTGATATAATGTCCAGATCATTTTTAAGCACATATGTAGACGCCAAATATGACATAGGATCACCATCCACTGCAATAGAAATCATTGATCACCATCAATATAAATCCCCATTGTGTGAATGGGTTGTTGTTATCATTTTTCTGGGGTCTATCATAGCATGGTTCTTTCACTAAAGAAGAACCTATTAATATTTTATTTTTCCCCAACATGCAATCATTACAGTTTTTTGTATGGGAGACAAATTTATGGACAAATGTAATATATTCCATGTACATGGACAAATGTATTTTGAGAAAAGTAACTGGTTCATGATTTTCTGATTATCATCAATACATTATGATGTTGTCTGATCCTCCCAAACACTTTCTTAGATCTTTGTTTCTGGAGAGATATTGATATGCTATGTGATTTGTTAGTTGGTTGTTGATCAGTGATGAAAGGTTTCTTTACGTATGTGTCCTCCTCATCCAATAGATAATAGATAGTTGTCTACTTGGGGTGGGAAATCTTGAATGGTATGTCAATGAGGTTTGTGCATGCTCCCTCTTCAATTTGTCTCATCTCTTATAGTGAAAATATAGACATCCTTGTTTTAGGCACTGTATCTATCCTTTAATTGTTGTTATCAATTTATAGGAAAAGTGCATGGTAAATGAGGTAACCAGTTTTAGACTAGCGTGCATTAGTCTAGGAGTGAGGCTCTCTATTCTAGGAAACTTCTGAAAGCACCTTGGGCGCACTTTTCTAGAAGTGAATTAGGGATTTACTAAGCCAATTGCATAAAAGGGATTTACTTCCAATTTGCTTGAATGAGGGGGGAAGATCAGTTTTTTTCACTGGAAAGATTAGAGTGAAGTTGCAGGATCAAGTTATGTCAAAGCTAAAAGCTAATACAAGAATATTTAGCAAGATATTATAGTTCATTATGATGTCACTAGCTCAGATTTGAACTTGGGTAGGGAAAATAAATCCTGAGTTAGAAAGACAGTGGTCATTCCATCCAACAGCTAGAGATACCCCAATTAACATCTCCACAAATAAATAATTTACATACTTAAGGCTCTACTTCTTTTCATAAGATTTGAATCAATAACTTAATGAAACTAAACGTTACATCAACATACTGATTTATTTTTCACTGTAATGAGTATCTAGTTGATTGCTTAGAGGTTTGTTGTGCTTGTGTGATGCATTACCCTTCTGGTTACTTGCTTATGGTGGCCAGCAACTCTTTTCTATGTTCTGGTCTAGTTTCAAGACTTAATTTGTAGAATATTTTAATTTTAATATTTTTAAAGCAAATACTTGAGAACACATAAGGCCAAATTTGGGGTCCCTGGGCTGACTAAGGTCTCGACTCACAAGTGTGCACTTTTCCCTCAGGTTTATATTTTAAATAATATTATTTGATTCAGTGATTATTGGCCTCTTTACATCACTTGAAACTGTAAACATAATTGAAAAAACCAAGCATCCATTATATATATATATATATATATATATATACGCATATACATATGGAGTTTTAAATGTCAAATGATGATCATTGCAGTGAATATGTAAAAGTACCATTGGATAGCAATCTCTACTATAAACCACGTAGGCTACCATGGGTATATAAACAAATATGTCAAAAATATCAATTTCCTAGCTACAGCACTTCACAAGGCATAGATTTCTTGTGATAAATTTCTGCATACATAGCTTTGTTAATCTGTAATACAGTTCCATCCTCTACTGGTAATGTAATCATCTCTGGGAGTTCATCCAATGATTTGATACTGGGTTGTCCCTCGACAGCAGGTAGGGCCAATATTCCTTGCAATGGCTGCAATACATTTCCATCCTCTACTGGTAATGTAATCATCTTTGGGAGTTTATCCAATGATTGGATTGTGGGTTGTTCCTCGATAGCAGGTAGGGCCAATATTCCCTGCAATGGCTGAGACAGAACTAGTATGAAGTGACCATCATATATAACATGTTCTTCAATACAATATTCATGCTAAAAATCAAGTGTTTGGATAAACTCATGAGCAGTTTGGGTTACAAGGTTAATAGGAAAAGAAACAACTTGGCATGGTAAATCCGGGGCACTGCTTCTCAGTCATTTCCAACCACCTTGCCAATCACTTGCAGAATTCACACAAATTTTACAGTCGGATAGAATTTTCTTACTTCATTTAGGGTACATCACCCTTAAGCAAGTATGCCAACTTGTATAATCATCAAATCTCTGTAGATATACTGGATTAATGCTTATGTAAGTGCTAAATAAGCTTACTAAGTGGACTGTAATTTGACCACTCTCAGAATATTGAAGGACTTTGATATCGTTGTAATGCTATCATCAATTTCAATGTTGAACAGGGGTTTGTCGAATCTTATAAGTTTTTGCATTAAGATGAATCACATCAGTTCCTCATTTTCCGAATAAGTTAGATAAAAATGTCATAGTGCACAATGAAGCAGTGTCAAGTTAGTGGTTTAGCTCATTAATTGACAAGAGGAGGGATCATCTACAACACAAATGAATGAGGAAGGCATCAAAAGCATGGACAACACCATGATTTCTTATGTAAAGGAGACAAATGTGTTGCTTGGTATGGACATATTTTTTATTTGTGTACTTTATAAAACTACAAACTTGTATTTATGTAAGCATTGAACGTTATAGAGTATGGACAGGATGTAACCTCTGCTCACTATTTTTCTGAAGGCATATGAGGTTGGTTGTGCTTGTGTGATGCATTACCCTTCTGGTTACTTGCTTATGGTGGCCAGCAACTCTTTTCTATGTTCTGGTCTAGTTTCAAGACTTCACTGATTTGAGTGCTATGAAAACCAAGGCCAGTTCTCGACAATGGAGCACCCCACTCATCAAAACAGTTCTAAGCATATCCAGTTATGTTTCTAGTGGTTCAATTTGTTGGCTTTGAGATGTCAAGACAATGCTCTGTACATGAATGGCTACAACCAGCCTCTGTAGGTGATGTCCACTAGCAACAAATCTACAACCTAGTCAATGCCCCTAGATTCCTTACATGTGTTCAATCCCAGTGGTTGGTTGTGCAGTTGGTAACAGAGCTCATAATTGAAGCATTAGAATAACTAAGAATGCAAGTTTCATGTTGACTTGGTTCAAAAGCAACAGGTTCAGAAAACTGCACATCAAGATGCTATAAACCCAAGAGCTTCTTTCTTAAATATGAACACCATAAATAAAATCAGATTTGTTTTGATCATATAACAGATCTAACATTTGAGAATATATTTGAAGAACAATTTAGATTGATGTCTAAAACACTAATTCATTCCCAAATTGTGGTGTGTATACAACATTGTTACAGCTTAGTCTGCAGTATTAGACCAATTACGTGAGAAAATACAGAAACATTGCAATAAAAAGAACCGACAATTGAATTTGTTGAACAATTACAGAGCCATGTGAATTAACTTGACATTCCATGTCAAAGTTCAAAATTTCATGAAACTTCAGGAGAGTAGTGGCATATAATTGAACTTTTACTTTTGCATTGATGAGAGCTCAAACATTCCTCGGTGCTCATCAGGCACCCATATTTTTAATATTGCACTGATGAAGGCTCAAACTTTCCTCAAATTTTGCAGGCACCCATGTTCTCAATGTACCTAGAGCCTTCTGAAACAACACAACATTCCATGTCAAAACACAAAGTTTCATGAACTTTAAGAGAACAGATTATGAAAAAGGTATTTTTATAACAACATAACAATGGAAAAACATAAATATACTTATCATATGATAAAGGGCCACCTGACGATGCCATAATAACCTAGCTTATCTATTATTTGTGCATACCTCATTGATTCCCACTAGAGTTGAAGTCCTTCTGTAGATGATCAGTCATGGTTGAAGATGATGCTTCTCCACTTATTCTATAGCTACCTAGAAAAATGTCAAATGTTATCGCAAAGAAATTTTCTAGAGCATCAAGGTATATGTGCACACACAATGAAAGAGTGTCAAATGTACCTGGCATGGCAAGTAAGGTTGGATGGTCTTGCATCTCCCTTTGGTCTTGGGTTATCGCCATGGTTGGGGATTGTTGCATTGCTGTAAAAATAAACATACCACATGTTAAAGAATAGTGATGATTAAATACTTAAATCTAAAATCATGACTTTATTCAACACATGAAACTAACCTGGAACCATAGAGACGACATTATTTGATCGATGACGTCCTCGCTTATTGAGGTATCGAAACTCAAATGGTTCATATTCTGATGGATCAACATTTAAATCAATTTCCAAACCATAGTTTTTTCTGCTGCTTCTTCTTTTCTTTGTGGGGCTAAGGAAACTCTTCTTCCTCTTCAAAGATGGATCAAGAGATTCCAATCCAGGTGTGAAGTCAAAATCAGTAACGTGCAAATTATTGGCTTCATCCAACATTTTTTTAAGCATATCAATCAATTGGATTGTCTTCGCCAAAGTAGTAGGAGGGTTATCTAAAATGAGATGGGTATAGCTAAACAACTCCTCCCTTGCCAAATGAAGTGCCTCGGCATCTGCGTCAACAACATTTGTGGCCATAAGAGTAGCATCGACATCTTCATCATGGTTTTGAGGCTCTATATTGATCTCAGGTGGGTCATTGCATATGTTATCCTCTGCATGCTGATGAAGCAATGGATTTGAATTATCCGATTGGAAATACAACCAATTAACCTTTATGGCATGCTTGCAAATGTTTCCACGGATAGACCATGGACATTCACACGTTATAAAATCCTTACGATACCAGGTGACAAGGTATTTTTTTATCTCGATCTGTCTGACTTCTCACCCAATAAGCACGTGTTATGTTCTCATGAGGACAACAATCAATATCCATAATTTTTCTTGCTCGTTCCACTGATGATTCTAGCTGCTTTTCTCTCTTGTAGTTGTTTAGGAATCCTTCTTCTTTTAAGATTTCCTTGAACCGATAACAAGGATCAACTGTTGTTAGTAGCATATGCAATAACCAATACATCCTCCGGGCACATTTTTTCCTTCTATCAGATAGAAATGTTGTTTTTAGGTAACAATGGTATGACTCAACAGCATTATTGGTCTCCGGATTTGCATGAGGAAACTCCCGACAACCTTTCACCCACATACCTAATTGCAAATAGAACGATGTCAGTCTCACTCTATCACCTTTATAAAATAAAAAAATACATATAATATGAAAAAAATGTTTACTTACGAATCTTATCTCCAGTGACCCAATTCTTGTTGAAATAGTCTAAGAACTTCTCTTCATCTGCAAACTTGATAAAAAATTGATTGATTGCATCTTCCACTTCATAATTGAGAGTGTGTTTCATGATGAAACCTAACTCACTGAACATCTCTTTGGCTTTTATGGAACTAGTGGCCAATCGATTGACATTTTTCAACCAAGCCCTCCGTACATGCCAAACGCATAAGATCACATCACAACCTGTGATCCTCCTGCCATATTCAATGCATTTTAGTGTGATATTTTTAGAAAAAATGCAAGTTTGGTTATATCATGACAATGTTAAAGTTACCTCAAGGCACTGATTTCAGCCAGTGCATCATCAACCATGAAAGCATTGACTTTCCAATCAGGACGGGTTTGGAAACACTTGCGCATGAGCTGCTCCAGCCATATTGCAATATCATCTGATGTGTTTCGTGATGCCACGACCCATGCAACAGGCACCCCGCTTTGTTGTTCATCAAATGCCACGAGTGTATACAACTGATACTGTCATTTTCAACATTACATAAATTCAAATACAAGTTATTAATCATTTTGAATGGATACAACTTAAATAAATATATTCAATAAATCATTGGCATCTGACTTACCCCATATTTGTTTGTGTTAAATGTTGAATCCATGGCTATTAAGCTATTGTGCGATAGCTTGACCATTGTCTCCAACATCCACTTTGTTTGAATCCCTATTATATAAGGGACCTCCACACCATTGGGCTTTTGGTAAAAGAAAAAATCTTCCTGATGCTTTTGATACCAAAGGTTTACACTCATTTCATCCTTTTTGTGAAGTTGATAATTTCCCTTCGCCAACCTATTATAAATGTTTACAATATCTTTCCTGCATAAGAAGAAATCTCTATCTCGAGTTGCCACATCGATGTCAACATGTCTCTTAACGTGGGTTCTATACACTACATCAATAGGCACTCCCAAAAAGAAACAACTCTCTACATATGCAACAATGTCCCTCGAAAGCCTTGGCCTAAGCAAGGCCCTGGTCTCACCTGAAGTGTCACATTGACCATGACAAGCCCAACCTTCCCCATCTACATGTTCATACATATTGAAAGTTAATATTGCTCTATCAGGAATTTCATGCATAACTTTCACAATAAAGTGGCATTGGCAACCCCTCTTCTGCACAAATGAAGTCCTTCGTTTAGCTGAAAGATTTCCTCTTTTGTCGTCTGGGCCAAATGAACAATAATAGCTAAACCAAAAATTTAAATTGTTAGTACATACAAAGAAAGATAACCGTGGTTTCAAAAGATCTAAACAATATATATTTTAAATACTCACATATCATATTGCAATGCAGCAGTAGATCTTTCTTTTGGTTTACCCTTTGTTTTTCGTACGAATTTACATGGAGCAATAGGATTTTCTTCCTCTCCTTTTATAAAGTCAGCAACTCGTCGTAACGGGATTACAGCAACACGATCAATACCATTGTTTTTTGTATTTATTTCTGTCCAAACCAAGTCTTTATTAGAGAAAGTCATTTTTCCTTTGAGGTCTTGCACCTCAAGATCCATGATATATTTCCATTTCTTTCGCTTGCCCATTTTGAACTAATCTGGTCAAACAATATGCAAGGACATCAAAACCAAAATTTCAATCTTAGCAAGTTATTCAACATATATATAAATATAAAACCTCTTTTATGCTTTTTTTGAGGTCTAAAATATCAATCACTCAATGATGACAAAAATAAATAGCACAAAAGGATGCAAAAAATTTGGGATGCAAGCATTTCCTTTAAGATGTTGCTTTTTGCCTCATTCATTTTCAACAAGGCATTCCTTAAAGGAAAGATTCCTTTGACAACATGAACAGATGCAAAGATTTAGTTACAAAACCGTGTTTTCTGCTTACCTAACTCTGAAGCATCCCGCAGAAATTATTAAGTATTATAAAGAGAAGACACATCATATACTTAGTAACAACTGGGGTATCCCAGTGTGTCAAAATAAAGGTACACATAAGATTCCATTGCTCAACTCAACCAGATTTTGATAATATATTTGGATTACTGCATGCCAGACACCTTGTTTAATAAGCTTCATTTTCCCATGAAGATGCCAAAATATTATGTCAATTTTTTTGACTGAAATGTTTACTGTGACTATGTGGTGTTGATGGTCTGTCAATTTCTTCCTCCAACTAGTCTTGAAATAAAACCAGACAGGGGCATGCCCTTCAAACTTGATATTTGAACCTGGGCCATCATTACAGCAAGTGCTCCAACTTGTGACTAGACCACAGCCTGGTGGACATATTTTGTCAATTAATTATGAATATTTATGTGCTGGTCTGCTTTAAAAAATTAGTACTGGCAATATTTTTTCTCTACAGTATTTCTTTTGTCAATTGTATTTCTTTAAACTGTGCTTGGGATGGGGGTGGCACAGTGGGAGGGGAAGCAGTCTATTCAAATTTCAATAGTTTTCTCCAGATTGCTTCCCACTTTGAAATTGCATTGTCTGATTTGTACTTGTTTAACTTGTGGGTTCATATATTTTTGAATGCATAGCATTTCCAAGTTTCCTTATTGACAAATCTCAAGGGGTGTACCCTTACATATTGTGCACCAATTCTTTGTGCAAAGGTCTGAAAAATATTTTGTATTTGAAGATCACTCTATTTTTTTGAAGTTTCCATTTTTCTACCTGGCAATTAAAATGAAGCTGATATAAGTTATTCATTTTCTTCAGGCAATGTCTAATTGATCTGGCATTATGAATTTAAATCATATCAGGAAGAAAATAGACATAAGTTTCCAATGTTCAATCTACTAATTGCAACTTTCCATCTTTTGACATTTCTAAGTATGATTTCAAGCCATTTAGGGCTTTAGTATTTTTCTTCAAATCCATATTTTTTCAAATCTCTCTAGCAAGAATTATTGAGAAATGTTGCACCTTTATTTTATTCAGGTACACCCTGTGTCAAACCTTGCAAAATATTTCCGTATTCATAAAAATAATATCCTTTCTTCCTTGTTTCGAGCTTACTGTTAAAACATATAAGATATTGAAAATTGAAAGATTGTATTACTCATTTGGTAAATGGACAATTCATTTGACATAACTCGAAACTTAATCAAAGGAAACTAAAATACAGGGTTCAAATGCTCAGACTACAAAGGTATATTAATACGAAAAATACCACAATTTTGTTGTAGACTTGTCCTTGTGAGGATTGTGGATTTTGTCAAATCACTATGAATTTCTTCTTTAGTTTTTATTAGCGTTGCATTGATCATATTTTCTTCATATTTATTATACAATATATATTTTCCTGAATTTGTTTTTTCATCTCTTGTCTGTTTTAATAAAATGTGCTCTACATTCATCGTAATATTGCCTCAGCCAACATGAAAAATAATTTAAAGGTATCAGAAAGGAGAGATGTAAATCATGTAAACTCATCTTCTGTCATCTAATCATCTCCTTTTGAGCCCCATTGAAAATCACCACGTAGAATGATCATTTCATGGTGATCTGTAATAGACTGTTTCCTTATAAAAAATAATGGTTGGAAGATTTGTTTTCTATTTCTGTTTATGAATTTGAGCTAAGTTTAGTTACATATTTGCAGGGAAAACAATGGTGGCCCGAATTCTTGGAAAACTTTTGCATATTGTTGGTGTTTTACCTTCAGACAAGGTAACTGAAGTTCAAAGAACAGATCTAGTTGGAGAATTTGTTGGTCATACTGGCCCCAAGACTAGGAAAAAGGTATGGTCATAATTTTCTAAAGTGTTCAGATGAATAAATATCAACATACTCTATAAGAGTCTGCATATCAAAACATTAACCAAAGTCATGTATTTTGCATATCAAGGAAGCAGAGGGTGGAATACTTTTTGTTGACGAAGCATACAGGTTGATACCCATGCAGAAATCAGATGACAAAGACTATGGTTTGGAAGCATTGGAGGAGATAATGTCAGTCATGGATAGTGGAAAGGGGGTGGTAATCTTTGCAGGATATGCTGAGCCGATGAAGCGTGTAATTGCCTCCAATGAGGGATTTTGTAGAAGAGTGACTAGATATTTCATTTTTGATGACTTCAGTCCAACAGAACTTGCTGAAATTGTGCAGCTGAAGATGAATGAATAGATGGAAAGCAGTTTGATTTATGGTTTTAAGCTGCATGAGACATGCTATGTTGAAGAAATTGCCGATCTAATTATTAAAAATACAACAAAAAAGCAAAGGAAGGAGCTAAATGGAGGTTTAGTTAGATTTTCGTAGTTTCAGTGGAATTCTTGGTTCAACAAATGATTTAGATATGATAGATTCTGGTTTATTGTTCACAGTTTGAACATATAATTTGGGGAAACTTGCCTACTTTAAGAGTTTTTTCATTTGAATGCTTGTTGAGATGTTGCTAATTAATGGTAACTAACACTAAAGCTCCTCTTGCTTGGCATTTCCTTTTAGCAGACGGACAAGACCTCAATATTGGGAGATGTTGTTGAGTACTTGAAGGAGCTTCTGCAATGTATTAATGGACTACACACCGATTTCATGTATGGGTAATAAGATTGTTCCTCACTCGCAACAGAGTATGTTGTTTGTTCATTGTTAATAAATTTGAAACCAATATAAAACGATTTAAGGAATCACTAGCCCATTACGGGTCCAATGGGCAGTTGAACAAAGAGAATGAGAACGAAATTAAAATGAGTGGTAGTTGGGCTGCAGATCGAACTGCGGGAAAACAATTCGTTACGCATGAACAATATGGGGAATAGCTACAAGCACCTGAAGCCATTCTCTATATGGTATACATGCAAGCAGATCGAGGATGTAGGTTTGTTGACGAGCTTAAGTCATTTGGCAGTAATTGAGTGCTTAATATAGTGTAATGGATTAACCCATGCATATCACAATTAACCCATGCCATTCGCACCCACATCGCTCGATTCTCCTTGCAAAATGAACCGAGAGTATAAACATAAAAACAACCACCACAGGGAAAGGGAGGACATCGAGTAAACGATTAAAAGAAGACATAGACAGAGGATGCAGCAAATAGCAATATGCAGCTAGCAGCTGAGGTTGACAGTGAATTTCTCGGCTCTGATAGCAAAGGGTACCTGCGCGCTGAAGAGTTCCTGGCCTCCGAGCTGCAGAGCGGTACCTCAGCACAGCGGAATCGCAATTCAGAGCGGGAAGTGAGCTGCAGAGTGGAATCGCGCCGGTTCGAAATGGTCACCCGCGCGCCATGAATTCCAGCTCGTCGCTGATGGGTCAGGGATGTCAGGTGGCTTAACTGCATTCTGATTTTTTTGTCAGGGAATGCAGAGAAGAATGCAGGGAATGTCAGGGCTGTCAGGGAGGGTGGCGGAGAAAGAGGGTGGCGGAGCGCGGAGATGGTGGTGGAGGATGGAGAGTTTACCGACAGCTGGAGCCGGACGATTTTCCGGCCGGTGCCGGAAAAGGGGCCATTCTACAGCCTCCGTAGACTACTCCCTTCCATACTGCCACGTCATGCTGACATCAGCTGCCACTTGTCCCTTATCAGAGCTAATCAGACGTTGTCATATGTCCTTATCGGAGCCAATCGCATGCTGTCATGTGTCCTTGTAAGAGCCAATCATATGCCACCACATGTCCTACTAGAGCAGAGAGAAAAGGGCTTGCCTACCTTTGGTTTTGCGATGAATTTCTTTGTTATTTCTCTTTTGGCATTCCTGGCAGATTTTAACACTATCAATGTTTTAACCATACCGCAACTTTTTAAAGGGGTCACACTTAGAAAGTTCTGATATTGTAATATGTCGATCTCCGACATTCCAATGTGTCGATCTGCCAATCTCCAATGTATCTAGACCTTCGATTGTCGATACACCAAACTATGATGTTGCAATGTGTTGGTATGTCCGACCTCCGATATGTGGTCGTCGATATAGCTGATGTTCAAGGTTATGATTGCTGATATGCCTGATATGCTAACCTCTTATATGTGATCGCTGATATGGCTAGCCTCCGATCTGTGATCCCTGATAAATTATACCTTTGATATTCCTTCCCAAGGCTTCAATCCTTGAACTTCAACAGACCAAATATTTTGATCCAGGAGTCCACTGTTGGACTTCCACATATCGTTGGAAAGTTTGTTCAGAGAACTATCCAATAGGAAGGGTCTGATGTAGGCTTTGAGTCCATTTTCTACCTCTAAGATGGATCCAAAATGTCTTCCACTCTTCTGCTCCTTGACTCTCTGGGCAGTTGAACTCACAACCACCAAGGTGATCCTTTGCATGAATCTTGCAGTTACCATGGACTTCCATCTCGTCCATCACAGTGGTTCATCATTTTATGGATTTTCCACTAAGCTCGATGTTATGATGATTCTCTACTTAAAGCTTGCAGCTATCATAGGAATCCTTCTGAGCAGTGAACAACCATGGGATTCCTCCTAGGCCATCACTGCAAACATCTGTTGCAAAAAACATCCAAGATAGTCTGGTTGAGATCAATGCCAACAGTTAGGCAATGCCAACTACCCTACACATCTCCCCAACATGACTGTTGACATCAATGCCAACACACTTACAGATGCCTTCACTAGGCCACTGACCATCTAGACCATGCCAACTGTCCACAAAATCCTACTTGTCTTATGCATATTGATTGATGTTCTTCATCATTAAATATATTGGGTAATTAGTTGGATCCGAGATGTTTAGTCAAACTAAAATAGTTCCTAGATTAGTGTTTGGTTGAGAGATTTACTCAACTAAATGATTGTGTGGTTAACATAGAATTGTATCTTCAACCAATGGTTGATGTATTTATATGTGTAATTAATCTAATGTAAAATAAGTTTTGATGTGTAATTGATTTTTTTTACTAAAATCTATCAACATATCATTCAAATACAATACAAAAATATTCAACAATATTTAAGACTGAATAGTGAGAGAAGTTTTATCATTTAAAACATTGAATAAAAAATAATAGCTTTATTAGAAATTATATATGGAAATGTTTTTAAAAAAACATCCCTTTTATAACTTAATATTAAAATTTTATTTAATTCTTTAACATATAAATCATTTTATATATATATATATATATAATACTGTTATTTTATTTAAAAAAAATATGTATGATTTATTTTGATTCATTTATATAATATATTAAATTTATATGGTTTATATGATATGGATTTGACTAAAAGTAAAGTCGCAAAATTCAAAAAGAAATTACATATATAAAATAAGTTAGAAAATGGAAAATCCAAATCATTATATATGCCACACAAATACAATTTAACTTACAAATTATGTGTTTTATAATGGTTGTGATAATAAGTTGGAAAATGAATACTCTAATTATTGAAGAGAGTACTGAAAGAGAATATGCAATACACGACTACAAAAAAGTTTATGATTTCTTTATTGCATATTAGTATAAATTATTTATATAAATCAAGAGCAATTTTATGATATTGAAAGAGAATATGTAATGTACCACTAAAAAAAGTTATGGGTTTTTGTCGTTTCATATTAGTATAAATTATTTATGTAAATCAAGAGCAATTTTAGGATAGATACATGTGATATACATTGGAATTTAATTATTTAATAAATATAAATTAATATGTTTAGAGTTAAAATGAATTTATATTATTTTTATATTTTTTATAATAATAAAAAATATCTACATTTAAATTTTGTACCATTCAATGATATTATATTTACTAATATGGCCAGGCATATAAACAAATGGCATTCAAATATCATATCTTTTAGTAACATTAAACAAATGGCATTCAAATATCATATCTTTTAGTAACATTACATATATTAAGAGATTGAAGTATTGGATAAGCATTATTAAGCTATGTAGCCAATCGGTAAAGGCCATAAAAGCGTCTATATGTGTTGTTGGGAGGAAAAACAAGTAACCAATGTCTTGCTTTATCCCAAACAATGAACATAGCAACAACTCCCCCAAATCCAATTCCAACTCCCATTGATAATGCTATCAAAGACATTTTTTCATCTACATGGCTCCACCATTTGCTTTTAGTATTACTCCCATTGTCATCGCCTCCATCAAGGGTTTTCTTTGGCTTGTCCTTCTCTTCGCATGGTGGTAGAGGAAACCCACATAAGCACTTATTCCTTTCAAATGAAGAGCTATTAAAAGTGTAAAATTGTGTGCCTATTGGGATTGGCCCACAAAGGTTATTAGAAGAAACATTTAAGTAAGCCAAAAATGATAATTTAGAGAGTTGAGGAGGAATTGTTCCGGTCAACTTATTTTTTGACAAGTCCAATTGCTCCAAAATAAATATCTCACTAAAACTTGCAGGGATTTTTCCTTCCAGTTGGTTTCTAGATAGATTTAACAACCGCAAGTTACTCATATTTCCTATGCTTATAGGAATTTCTCCTGTAAGATTATTGTTAGACAAATCAAATATACCATTTTTATATGAGAAATAAAAGAAATTATACTCTCTCCCTTTTATGTATTCTTTAATTTGATTAGTATAGAGAGTGTTTTCTCCAAAATCTTCATTTCTTATAAATCCTTGGAGTTTTTCAAGATCATATGGTATTCTTCCATTGAATCTATTGTTGGATAAATCCAACATAACCAAGTTGGTGAAATTTGTGATCCATCGAGGAATACTACCATCGAGATCATTATAACCAAGACTTAAAATTCTTAATTCATTGAAATTTGCAAAGTATGAAGGAAGCTTTCCAGTGAACCTATTTCTCCTTAAATCTAATATTTGAAGCTCCATACAATTGGCCCAAGATGATGATAGAGTCCCAGAAAGGTTGTTAGAATGAGCTAAAAAAAACAGTAAAGAACTGTTGATGCACATGGCAGGAATAGTCCCATCTAGATTATTTCCTGATAGAGATACACCAATAAGTGAATGTAAACTAGTAATAGTGTGAGGGATATGGCCAGAAAAACTATTATTAGCTATGTGTAGAAATTGAAGAGCTTTTAGTTGATCTAAGCTATATGGGATTTTCCCAATGAAATTGTTTGAATCCAAATATAAATGCTGCAATGATTGAAGCCTTGTTATAGCTCTTGGAAATGGCCCCGTGAGATTGTTGTTTGCGAGATATAGAAATTTAAGCTTCTTTAAATTGACAATGGATTTAGAAATGCCACCAGTGAGCTTATTATTACTCAAACCTAGTGCAATCAATTGACTCAGATTGAAAAGGGCTGTAGGAATGTTACCAGTTAACATGGTTGAAGAAAGATATAATTCACTCAATTGAGTCAAATTGAGAATAGTTTTAAAAATGTTGTTGGTAAGTCTATTTTTAGAAAGATATAAAAAGATTAAGTTGTCTAAATTGGCAATACCTTCTGGTATTTCAGTGAGATTATTGAAAGAAAGATCTAAATGTGTTAACTTGGTCAAATTAGCAATGCTTTTAGGTATGTTAATGATATTGTTATTAGATAAATCTAAATAAGTTAACTTGGTCAAACTAGCAATGGAGTCAGGTATGTTAATAAGATTGTTATGAGATAGATCTAAGTAGGTTAACTTAGTCAAATTGGCTATGAAGTTAGGTATGCTCCCTATGAGGGTTTTCTTTTTCTTAAGAGAAACAGGGGAGAGGGGAAGCCTCCTTATTTGAGAAGGAATAAAATCAGAAATGCCACGACCAGAAATGCGTAGTTGTGTAAGCTGTGTCAAATTACCGAACTGAAGTGGTATTTGGCCGGAGAAGTCATTGTCACTGAGATCCAGATACTCTAGTTTGTGCAGCAGCCCCAACACAACTGGAATAGAGCCATTCAACAAATTGTAGCTGAGATCAAGTGCTCGCAACGCTTTAAGCTGACCAAACTGGGGTGGAATTTCTCCAGCGAATGCATTATTAGAAACATTGAAAGTGTGTAATAGTGAGAGATTGCCGAGAGACTGTGAGAGGGTACCTTCCAACCCAGAAAAGGAGAAGTCAATAGCTACGACTCTTTTGGAATGTGGTCTGCAGCGAATGCCATACCAGGAGCATATATTCTCCGAATTATCCGCCGTCCAGTTGGAGAGTAAGTCGTCTGGATCCCATGTGATGCCATTTCTGAAGGATAAGAGAGCATGGAGGTCCTTTTGCTCGTGGGCGTGCATTGATGATAACATGAATTCACCTTCCTCCACCACGCGTTCAGATTCAGATTCAGAATCAGAACGACGGAGCTGCACCGAAGTTAATCCACCGGCCATCTGTTCATATAAAGCATCTTCCCAACGATGAGTATGGGTTGAGAAATTGACCTGCGTTGCTGCAAGTAGAAGGGCAGGCATACACAGAAGCAATATAAATAGAACCAGAAAACCCATTTCTCCTCTGTAACCACACACACTTTCAAAACCTGAGAGTTGTGTGTTTGTGGGTACATAAGCACATATGTGTGTATATATACACACATAGATGTCGGTTATAGTGAAGGAAAAAGGCGTGTGAACTAGTGCCCATTGGAAACGGCGGACTATTTTTCCATGCTCGAGAGGGTCTGTGCCGGTGGACAGAAACGAAAGTATCGGGAAATTGCTATGGATTGATTCGTACAGCGTTAAGCGTCCGACCACGGTGGGTGGTACAGTGGTAGTCTTTCTCACAGCAGACGGAAAAAAAATAGAAATGTCGGCAGTAAGGTTTGAAAACTCAAACCAGACGGATGATGATATTTCAAACCAGACGGATGATGATATTTCAATAAGAAATTAAGCGAAAAATCGTTGTTGTTTAATTTGTAAGATTCAAGTTTCATTTTATGTTGTTTAATAATAATTTTTTAATTCTTAGCTAATAACTATTGAGATAAATACTAAAAAAAAATTGTAAAAAAAATTATATGGTTAAATTTTATTAAATTAAAACAGAAAATATAATTATATGGTTAAACTTTATTACATTAAAAAAAAAACATATTTTGTATTATTTAATTGCAAATCAGTGCTATACTTATTGCTGTAGGATAATAAAAGTCAGGAATAATAAACAAAAATCAACCAAGAATATATATAACTCTTAATTTTGAATATAATTATCATATTTGCTTTAGTTCAGTTTTGGTTTGATTGGGTATTAATTTGTTTTTGTCCAAAAATTTATGGTACTTATTTATAGTTTAACATTAGAAATTCATTTTTTTTTGTTATTTTTATTATTATCTAAATCTATTTATCTTTAAGATGTTTGGTTGAAGTTTTATTATGGATTGTTTAGCAACTTCCATTTCTATTAGTTACTAATTTTTTGTTTTTAATTGTATTTCTTTTTATTTATTTTTTATTTTTATTTTCATGAATTATAATTTTTTCACAATATTTTCAAATTTAAAATGACTTATTATTATATTAAAAGCATATTTTAATAAATTTAATTATAAATAAATATATAAAACACACACACACATATATATATATATATGTTAATATAAACAATGTTAATTAATCACATTTCTTATTTTTTGGTGATAGCATTTAATAATACAATATTTTATTAATTATTTATTTAAATTTACTAACTATGACGTAACTCTTATTTTCTTACATTAATAAAAATAAATATTTTTATAACTCAACTTTGAGAAAAAAATATTTACTATCTAAAATATCAAAAACAATATATTAATTACATCTTTAAAAAAAATTAAAAACCATTAACCTCACCAAAAAAAAATATCAAATGTTAAAAAAATTATGTCTGATAAACATAAAACCAAATTCTACTGGCCATGTCCGTGGTTAAAAACAAATCCAGCGAAGTCATTCCATTCACGTTATAAATCCGTTCGAGATGACAAACTACCTTTCAACCAGGTAGTGTTGGGTGGGATGAATTTTGACTCTTGTCTGTCCCGCAGTGATTTGTCCGTCGAATAATATGGAGTTGTCTATAATGCGACTTTTTGAAGATTCCGGTGACGGAATCCGGCGAAGAAATTGAAGTCAAATCTTGATTTCTTGCAGTTAAAATGGTTTTTTAACTGCATATTTGGATTCAGCACCCTGAAAAACCCCTGGGACGCTTTCATTGTGCAGAAACTAGCTATCAAACTTGCGATTCCAATAATTCTGGCCGGATTTCAACCGGAAAAATCCGCCGAAAAAGCTTTCAAAAAGTCGCGTTATAGACAACTCCGAATAATATGGTTAAAAAATATTTCCTTTTGTACATGTCAGGAATATCTGAAAATTGACGGGCAGGTTTATTTTGAGATTCCAACCTTCGTGCTGGGGTTGGCCCCACAGACGAAAGGGAAGCGTGGGAAATGTTTTTAATAACTTTAGTATAATTGTCCCTATTTTTTCGATGCACTAAAGTCAAGCAACAGTGACTTGAAGAACCTCCTAAAAACGGTGGAAAACCATCATAATTCCGTTGTGGCGGAAAGAATCCTCTATTTTTCTCTTGGTTCAAGAAAATTTCTGTAATTAAGGCGGTTACTCTCATAAACAGGAATACACGGGCCCGACGACATTTTCGCCCAGAAATTGTTGCCGACACGGTGAATGGCGAGGTAATGGTCGGAGAATCCGTTTCTGACATTTTGGGATGACCGACCGCAGACGCGGCGAATTACATAAGCAAGGTCGATGTATACGCATTAATGCATGTTGGGTTAGATCAGTTACCGATGACGGAAAATGGAGAGGCAATGGTCGGAGAAAGGCCAGCTTCTGCCCAATTGCAGCCATACTTTTCATGTCGAGCGTGGTCCCTTTGCAGAACAAGAAGTTTTGGGATTCGCTAGAATAGGGCATTTCGAAATTGTCCATTGAGGTTAATATTAAAAGGTGTTATTTTTATGGTTAATAATTTTGTTATTTTTATGGTCAATAATAAGTAATTGTTATATATATAAAAGTTTTTTTTTATCTCTTTGTTGTTAAACCACAAATAGCTATCCAACGTCCAACCATATTGTTGCACTATGTTCACACTCATTTTAGTTAAAGTATAATTGTCTGAACTACCCTCATTTACAACATAAATAATGACATTATTTATTTTTATAATTTTTAAATTTTCAAACTATTGTTTATATATTTTGAAATTTATTTAATAGCTTGCAAAAATGTAAATAGTGAATTTTTTTCCAAAAACTAATTATGAGGAGAGGAAATGTTTGTAGGGAAAGAAATCTTACTAGTTACTATGAATGAATGTGCAGTAATGTGTTATATACATTTTTTTCCATAACTAATCCCTATATAAAGTACAATCCGAACTGAGATGTGCCTCTGAGGTATCTCAGCGCATGCTTCGTTGCCTTCCAAAATAGTTTGGTAGGTTGAACCATAGCTTGACTCAGCTGGTTCACTGCAAAGCATAAGTCAGGTCGTGTGTTCACCAGATACATAAGTGAACCCACCAGCTGGAAATAAACAGTAGCAACTACTACCTCACCTGAAGTAGCATCCTCCTTCCTCCAGCTCCCAACTAGAGGAGTCTGCATGGGCTTGCATTTCTCCATGTGAAAGCGCCTGAGTATCTCATTGGATTCCCCATCTTTCTGCCACACCTCCATGCCTAGAAAGTAGTGCATAATGCCCATGTCCTTCATCTCGAACTCTATTGCAAGGTCCTCCTTGCAAGATTGTATCAGCTGATCATCACCTATCAAAATCAGATGATCGACATAAAGAACAATGATCAATGCTTTACCTTCTACCATGACGTGGTAAAGGTTCGCATCTGCTTCACTCTTGGTGAAGCCCAAACCAGTGAAATAGCTGTCAATCCTGGTGTACCAAGCATTGGGTGCTTGCTTCAGCCCATACAAAGCCCTCTTGAGTCTGCACACATGGGACTCATGATCGAAGGTCTCAAAACCCTCTGATTGCTCAATGTACACCTCCTCCTCAATCTTCCCATTGAGGAATGTTGTCTTCACATCCATTTGGTGGATCTTCCACCCCATCTAAGATGATAGTGCTAACATCGATCTAATCGATGAGTACCTTGCTATGGGAGAAAAAGTCTCATCGTAGTCGATCCCCTCGACCTGTGAGAAACCCCAGGCAACAAACCTTGCCTTATGTTTCTCAACACTGCCATCAGCTACCTGCTTTACCTTGTAAAGCCATCTGGAACTCACCATTGACTTGCCCTGAGGCCTTGGGACAACATCCCACACACTGTTCCGAATGATAGAGTCGTACTCCTCTACCATTACATCAACCCAGACTGGTTGTTGCACTGCCTCCTCGAATGAAGAAGGTTCGATATCTACACACTCCCCAACCAGGGCCATGTACCCAGTGTACCACTCGGGTGACCTCCTCTGTCTATGCTGAGAAGATGGTTGTCCCACATTCTCCCGCGCATCCAGCATCAACCTGTCAGCTTCCCTTGAGCGTTTCCGCCCATCTCTAGAAGTATCAGCATGAGTGGATGTCTCCACTCCCAGATCCTCTGCATGCGGCTGCTCCGCATCAATCTGAGGCTCCTCCTTATGAACTGAAATTTCCTCATCTACATGCAACTTGAGCTCCCTCTCAAGTGATAAGTGCATGGATTTATGCTCATCGAACTTCAGATCCCTGCATACCATAGTCCTCTAAGTGGAAGGAAGGTACACTCGATAGTTGTGGGGTGTATCCCTGTACTCCGCAAGTATTCCCAACTCAGCTGTTGGGTCTAGCTTTTTCTTGGCATCTTTGGTCACATGACAGTAAACTGATGATCCAAATATTCAGAAGTGACTTACATCGGGTCGCTTCCCAGAATAGGCCTCCATAGGTGTCTTCATCCCCAGTATACGGTGAGGGCTTCTGTTCTGCAAGTATACTACTGTATTGCATGCCTCAACCCACAAATGCAACGGGAGGCTTTGGTCATGCAACATCACTCGATCTGCTCCCACAATCGATCTGTTCTTCCTTTCGACCACCCGATTTTGCTGTGGGTTATGGGGTGCCGTCAATTCCCATTTAATACCTTCTGTAGTGCAGAAGTCTTAAATTGTTGGGAGACATACTCTCCACCATTGTCGGTACGCAAGGCTTTTATTTTCTTTCCAGATTCTTTCTCTGCCAAGGCTTTAAACTCACAAAACCTCAAGAAGGTCTGATCCTTCTTTTACATAAAGTAGATTCAGCATCTACGAGAAAAATCATCAATAAAAATAACCTAGTGCCTTTGTTTAGCGGTGGAGGCTGTAGAGAAAGGTCCACAAACATCTGAGTGAACTCGCTCCAAGATTGCTCCAGCTCTATTGTCTTGATCAGGAAAGGAAGATTTCGCATAATTACCCAAGGTACAAACTTTGCATGTAGTCGCCTGCTCAATTTTTCCCTTGGGTAATCCAGTAGAAATCTGCTGCATGATCTTCAGGGCTCCATGGTGCAAGTGGCCCAGTCTTCTATGCCATAGCTCGCCAACATCTTGGCTCTGCACCATCTTAGCTTTGGAACTCAAAGTAGCACAGTCGTCTACCTCCAACTTGTAGAGATTATAAACTCGAATCCCTATTCGCTTTGTCTGTCCAATACCGATATGCCTCACAAATACTTTTCCTTTACTAAAGACTACATCATAGCCTTTATCTTCTAGCATAGCGACAGACACAAAATTCTTCTTCAAACCTGGTACATACTTTACATTAGTTAGGGTGAGGGGAGCTCCATGCTCCCTCTGAAACACAACCGTACCTTCACCTAAAACACGGTACTTTCCATCGTCGCCCATCTTGATCAGCTTATGGAGATCCTACTCCTCCAAGGTACTGAAAAGATTCTTGTCACCTACCATGTGGAATGAAGCTCCACTGTCCAAGTACCACACACATCCCACCATGGATGAGACCATGCATGCGATAAGAAAGAAATCCAGCTCAAACTGTGAGGCCAGTGCCTCACCATCAGATCCCTTCGAGGAACCCTTCTTGGATTTCTTCTGTGGACAATTCGTAGCATAATGGCCCACTTCATGACAATGAAAGCATCGCACTTTCAATTTGTCAATCTTCTTCCCACCATAGGAAGAACCGGATTTGGGATGGGACGCCCTCCCTTTCCCTTTCCTTGTCTTCCTCGCTAAGGCTAGATTTTCCTCATCATCTTGCTTCGATGAGGATCCATCTCTGGTGCTTCTTCTTATTTCCTCCTGCATCAGATCCAACCAAAGTCGTTCCCAATCTGGCAGTTTTTCTCTTCCATTAACCGAGTCTTGGTAGCTACGTTAACTCTTAGGAAGACCGAGGAGTGCAAGACTCACCATGTCATCATCAACGGTCGTGATCCCTACAATTCCAAGCTCATCCCTGCAGGTGGTGAGCTTTTTCAGATATGTAGAGATCGTGTCGCCCTTTTCACACTTGATCTTGCGAAGCTTGTCTTTCAGCACTAGCTTCCTCTGATCGTTTTTGTTATGATATAAATCTTTCAATGTTTTCCACATCAAAAACGATGTCTCCTTCCCATGGAGGCTTGAGACAATGTGGTCTCCAACTCCCTCTAGGAGGATTCTCCTTGCTCTAACCACACATTTATTCCATTCCACCAATTGAGTAGCATCAATCAGCTTGGGGACTTCTTGATCAATGACGTCCTTTAGACCATTATCCTCTAATACTGCCTTCATGCGATCCTTCCAGGCTATATAATTCGAGTTGCCATCAAGGGCATACTCGAGTCTTAAACCACTGAATGCCATTGGTGAAATTGAGATGTGATAAGAAATCGATTTCTATATTCAGGAACACAAACTTCGAACTTCGAACTTCTTATATACAGTTCTTCGCCTTGATCACCTTTGCTCTGATACCATGTAGAAATTCCCACTGTAGATCAATAGATTATGCAATATACTAAAACAAAATACAAGTTCTACTTCTACAACACTTTTTGGAAGCTTAATTGAATTGAGCAAGATCAAGAGAACACATATAACTGAGAATGAGAAATCAATCACACATAACACAAAAAAAATATCATGGGGAAAGCCTCAGCCTAAAACCCCAACTCTGTATTATCATACAAGTGACAATCTTGTTCAAGTTACAAAAAAAATCATCTCTCAAGCTATCATGCTCTCTCTACAATGGAAAATACAACTCATAGATATTTTACAATTATTATAATTATGGGTGAAAGTGTGCAGAAAAAAATATTTTAAATGGTGGCGAAAAATTCAATTGTGAGAAATGGAATGAGGAGAGTGATCCATGTGGATGTTGGTGGCCACCCACCTATCCCATTTGGACCCCCACAACAGTCTCTTTCAGTTTTTCTGTTTCCTTAATTATAGCAGTTTACTATTTTTAGCAGTTTTTCGGGTCCTAAATTTCCGGAGCCGTTTTGAGGCCCTAAACGACGTTTTTTGGGAAATCCACCGCCAACGATTTTTTTGCCTAAAAATTGTCTTTTTCGTCGTAGTCCTCGGAGAGATCTTTCCAATGGGCTATCATGCGCGTCAAACGGAGATAGTACGACCAATTCGCGACCCCGGGAAGTTGATGTACCAACTTCCCAAAAACGGGGCCCACAATTTGGCTTTTCATCTTCTAGGGTTAGGTTTTGGAATGTGAGGGGTTTTCCATTGTTTTACAACAATAAATAGGCACTCGAGCCTCATTGTAACACAGTTTTTGGAGAACAGTTCAGAGGCATGTAGCCGACACATCTCTTCTCAGAGATAAGCTACCATCGCCCTAGCTGGGTTATTTCCTTTTCTATTTGTAAGCATATTTCAGTATTTTACAGTAATGAAATGAAGTATTATTTCCGCTGCATATTTGCCTTTATGGTTATCTTTGTATTTTATTGCATTCCTGTTTAAATCTGGATCAGTGGTATCAGAGCAGTCTGCTTTTTCTCTGTTTTTCTTTGCATGTCCCCAACAAGGTCGGGATATAAGGAGTTAGGGCTTGAATTAGTCGAACCTTTGCAAGACCAACCTCGCAAATCTCGACGACCTTCCATGGGGGATGAGAAGAAAGACGAGGGGGCAGGAGATCCTATCAGAATCTTGCTCGAAGAAGCCCTCGAGTGGCAAAGGAACGCGATGATGGATAGCTTTGCACATATCCTTCAGCGGCTACCAAGAGGCGACGCATCAGCTTCCAACAGCTACTCTGGAAATGCCACACCGTTTAAGGTACAAGTTAATTTTGAAATCCCCATCTTCAAGGGTCAAATAGACGCAGATGCCGTAGATAAATGGTTAAATCTACTCGATGGGTATTTTTCTATTCATGAATTTTCAAGTCGGGAAAAGATTGTTTTCGCTCTTCTCAAAGCAGCCCCCCACGTCAAGGACTGGTGGGAAACCTACTGCGAATAGAAGGATGAAAGTACAAGCTCACTGTTTTCAGCTGCACCCACTTGGAATGACTTCCGGGATGCCATCAAGGAGCAGTACTACCCTGTCAAAAGCTATGAGGACAAATACATCAAATGGACCACACTGCGGCAGGGACGAGACCAAGATGTGCCGGAGTTCACAAACATTTTTCATACCCTTCGCACACAATTGGGTATCAAATATTCTGAGCTGCATCTAGTACTCAAATACCGCGGCTGCCTACACAGATACATCCAGGAAGAGATGTAGTTCTTGAACATCTCCTCACTCGGCAGAGCATACCGATATGCTGTCAAAATCGAGCAAAAGTTCAAACAGAAGAAGTGAGACTTTGGATCTGCAAATCCAAAGCCCAAAGGACAAAGCCAAGGCGGGGTGACACAAGACAACCCGTCGAAGCCGCAAGAAAAGAACAACAACACGAAGCCGAAGAAGGACATAGGAAAGTGGTGTGAGTTCCACAAGAGTCCCACTCATAACACAAGTGAGTGTCGGACCAAGCAGTCGTTGGTGGCTGAGTTGAAGGCTTCCGAATCAGATGCATGTTCCGACTATGAGTCAGAACACGACAAGGGGAATGACAAAGGGAAGCAGATCATTGATGCAGATCCTAGCGCCACTGTTGCTACTGCCAAGATCGAGAAAAATGAGCCTGAAGATCCGGAGGAGGGGGAACATCTTTTCCACTCACAGATGTGGGTGAAGGGTTTGCCGCTGCAATTCATTGTCGACAATGGCAGCCAAAAGAACCTCATTCAGCAGAGGTCGTGAAGCGGTTGGGCCTACCAACTACACCACACCCACAGCCATATAGTATCGGTTGGCTTCACGAAGGACGAGATCTCAAAGTTCGCCAGCAGTGCCACCTTCCCTACAGCATCAAGCCCTTCACAGACGAGGTATTATGTGATGTTACACCTCTAGATGTTTGTGATGTACTATTAGGCCATCCATACTTGTGCAGGCGACATGCTGTGTATGAGTCAAGGCCTCGCGCTGTCATTATTTCTTTGGATAATTCATTATACAGGATACCGGAGGTAGCCCCACCTACCGCCACCTCTTTGATCACTGCTAAGAAAGGCAGCAAGCTCATCTCACAGACTAGGAAATTTATTTTCTGTCTAGTTCGCTTCCAAAGTAAGGGGAAGATCGTTGCTACATCCATGATCCCCGCGAAGGATTCCTCCACACAGCAGCAACAACAGAGGGACACAGTCGTGACAGAACACAGGAACAACTTCTCCTTACCCGGAGGTGTACCACACAAGTTTCAGGTGGGCGACAAAGTTTGGTTACATTTGCAGAGGGAGCGCCTTACCAGAACCCATCAGAAACTCAAACCACTTCGACACGGTCCTTACACCAGTAACAAGGCTACGGGAAACAATGCTTTGAAGCACAACATTCCTCCATTCCTTCGCTTGCATCGAGTGTTCAATGTGGACCGTCGCCGACCATGCTCCCCACCATTTCTGGACACATCAGAGATTGCAGAACAGCTCACCAGAGACCCAGCTCTGCAGAAGCTTCCTCATCTCAGGGAGGAACTCAACGCAATGGGGACCATTGCTTCCTAAGGGGGGAGGAATGATCCAGGTGGATGTTGGTGGCCACCCACCTATCCCATTTGGACCCCCACAACAGTCTCTTTCAGTTTTTCTGTTTCCTTAATTATAGCACAGTTTACTATTTTTAGCAGTTTTTCGGGTCCTAAACTTCCAGAGCCGTTTTGAGGCCCTAAACGATGTTTTTTGGGAAATCCACCAACAGTTATTTTTTTGCCTAAAAATCGTCTTTTCCGTCGTAGTCTTCGGAGAGATCTTTCCAACGGGCTATCATGCGCGTCAAACGGAGATAGTACGACCAATTCGCGACCCCGGGAAGTTGATGTACCAACTTACCCAAAAACGGGGCCCACAATTTGGCGTTTCATCTTCTAGGGTTAGGTTTTGGAATGTGAGGGGTTTTCCATTGTTTCGCAACAATAAATAGGCCCTCGAGCCTCATTGTAACACAGTTTTTGGAGAACAGTTCAAAGGCATGTAGCTGACACATCTCTTCTCAGAGATAAGCTACCATCGCCCTAGCTAGGTTATTTCCATTTCAATTTGTAAGCATATTTCAGTATTTTACAGTAATGAAATGAAGTATTATTTCCACTGCATATTTGCCTTTATGGTTATCTTTTTATTTTATTGCATTCCTGTTTAAATCCAGATCAGTGGTATCAGAGCGGTCTGCTTTTTCTATGTTTTTCTTTGCATGTCCCCAACAAGGTCGGAATATAAGGAGTTAGGGCTTGAATTAGTCGAACCTTTGCAAGATCAGCCTCGCAAATCTCGACGACCTCCCATGGGGGATGAGAAGAAAGACGAGGGGGCAGGAGATCCTATCAGAATCTTGCTCGAAGAAGCCCTCGAGTGGCAAAGGAACGCGATGATGGATAGCTTTGCACAGATCCTTCAGCGGCTACCTAGAGGCGACGCATCAGCTTCCAACAGCTACTCTGGAAATGCCACACCATTTAAGGTACAAGTTAATTTTGAAATCCCCATCTTCAAGGGTCAAATAGACGCAGATGCCGTAGATAAATGATTAAATCTACTCGATGGGTATTTTTCTGTTCATGAATTTTCAAGTCGGGAAAAGATTGTTTTCGCTCTTCTCAAAGCAGCCCCCCACGTCAAGGACTGGTGGGAAACCTACTGCGAACAGAAGGATGAAAGTACAAGCTCACTGTTTTCAGCTGCACCCACTTGGAATGACTTCCGGGATGCCATCAAGGAGCAGTACTACCCTGTCAAAATCTATGAGGACAAATACATCAAATGGAACACACTGCGGCAGGGACGAGACCAAGATGTGCCGGAGTTCACAAACATTTTTCATACCCTTCGCACACAATTGGGTATCAAATATTCTGAGCTGCATCTATTATTCAAATACCGCGGCTGCCTACACAGATACATCCAGGAAGAGATGGAGTTCTTGAACATCTCCTCACTCGGCACAGCATACCGATATGCTATCAAAATCGAGCAAAAGTTCAAACAGAAGAAGCAAGACTTTGGATCTGCAAATCCAAAGCCCAAAGGACAAAGCCAAGGCGGGGTGACCCAAGACAACCCGTCGAAGCCGCAAGAAAAGAACAACACCACGAAGCCGAAGAAGGACACAGGAAAGTGGTGTGAGTTCCACAAGAGTCCCACTCATAACACAAGTGAGTTTCGGACCAAGCAGTCGCTGGTGGCCGAGTTGAAGGTTTCTGAATCAGATCCATGTTCCGACTATGAGTCAGAACCCGACAAGGGGAATGACAAAGGGAAGCAGATCATTGATGCAGATCCCAGCGCCACTGTTGCTACTGCCAAGATCCAGAAAAATGAGCCCGAAGATCCAGAGGAGGGGGAACGTCTTTTCCACTCACAGATGTGGGTGAAGGGTTTGCCACTGCAATTCATTGTCAACAGTGGCAGCAGAAAGAACCTCATTTCAGCAGAGGTCGTGAAGCGGTTGGGCCTACCAACTACACCACACCCACAGCCATACAATATCGATTGGCTTCACGAAGGACGAGATCTCAAAGTTCGCCAGCAGTGCTGCCTTCCCTACAGCATCAAACCCTTCACAGACGAGGTATTGTGTGATGTTACACCTCTAGATGTTTGTGATGTACTATTAGGCCATCCATACATGTGGAGGCGACATGCTGTGTATGAGTCAAGGCCTCGCGCTGTCATTATTTCTTTGCATAATTCATTATATAGGATACTGGATGTAGCCCCACCTACCGCCACCTCTTTGATCACTGCTAAGTAAGGCAGTAAGCTCATCTCACAGACTAGGAAATTTATTTTCTGTCTGGTTCGCTTCCAAAGTAAGGGGAAGATCGTTGCTACATCCATGATCCCCACGAAGGATTTCTCCACACAGCAGCAGCAACAGAGGGACACAGTCGTGACAGAACACAGGAACAACTTCTCCTTACCCGGAGGGGTACCACACAAGTTTCAAGTGGGCGACAAAGTTTGGTTACATTTGCAGAGGGAGCGCCTTACCAGAACCCATCAGAAACTCAGACCACTTCGACACGATCCTTACACCAGTAACAAGGCTACGGGAAACAATGCTTTGAAGCACAACATTCCTCCATTCCTTCGCTTGCACCGAGTGTTCAATGTGGACCGTCGCTGACCATGCTCCCCACCATTTCTGGACACATCAGAGATTGCAGAACAGCTCACCAGAGACCCAACTCTGCAGAAGCTTCCTCATCTCAGGGAGGAACTCAACGCAATGGGGACCATTGCTTCCTAAGGGGGGAGGAATGATACAGGTGGATGTTGGTGGCCACCCACCTATCGCATTTGGACCCCCACAACAGTCTCTTTCAATTTTTCTGTTTCCTTAATTATAGCATAGTTTACTATTTTTAGCAGTTTTTCAGGTCCTAAACTTCCAGAGTCGTTTTGAGGCCCTAAACGACGTTTTTTGGGAAATCAAGTAATTTTTTTCCCTAAAAATCGTATTTTCCGTCGTAGTCCTCGGAGAGATCTTTCCAACGGGCTATCATGCGCGTCAAACGGAGATAGTACGACAAATTCGCGACCCCGGGAAGTTGATGTACCAACTTACCCAATAACGGGGCCCACAATTTGGCATTTCATCTTCTAGGGTTAGGTTTTAGAATGTGAGGGGTTTTCCATTGTTTCGCAACAATAAATAGGCCCTTGAGCCTCATTGTAACACAGTTTTTGGAGAACAATTAAGAGGCATGTAGCTGACACATCTCTTCTCAGAGATAAGCTACCATCGCCCTAGCTGGGTTATTTCCATTTCTATTTGTAAGAATATTTCAGTATTTTACAGTAATGAAATGAAGTATTATTTCCGCTGCATATTTGTCTTTATGGTTATCTTTGTATTTTATTGCATTCCTGTTTAAATCCGGATCAGTGGTATCAGAGCGATCTGCTTTTTCTCTGTTTTTCTTTGCATGTCCCCAACAAGGTCGGGATATAAGGAGTTAGGGCTTGAATTAGTCGAACCTTTGCAAGACCAGCCTCGCAAATCTCGACGACCTCCCATGGGGGATGAGAAGAAAGACGAGGGGGCAGGAGATCCTATCAGAATCTTGCTCGAAGAAGCCCTCGAGCAGCAAAGGAACGCGATGATGGATAGCTTTGCACAGATCCTTCAGCGGCTACCCAGATGCGACGCGTCAGCTTCCAACAGCTACTCTGGAAATGCCACACTGTTTAAGGTACAAGTTAATTTTGAAATCCCGATCTTCGAGGGTCAAATAGACGCAGATGCCATAGATAAATGGTTAAATCTACTCGATGGGTATTTTTCTGTTCATGAATTTTCAAGTCGGGAAAAAATTGTTTTCGCTCTTCTCAAAGCAGCCCCCCACGTCAAGGACTGGTGGGAAACCTACTGCGAACAGAAGGATGAAAGTACAAGCTCACTGTTTTCAGCTGCACCCACTTGGAATGACTTCCGGGATGCCATCAAGGAGCAGTACTACCCTGTCAAAAGCTATGAGGACAAATACATCAAATGGAACACACTGCGGCAGGGACGAGACCAAGATGTGCCGGAGTTCACAAACATTTTTCATACCCTTCGCACACAATTGGGTATCAAATATTCTGAGTTGCATCTATTACTCAAATACCGCGGCTGCCTACAGAAATACATCCAGGAAGAAATGGAGTTCTTGAACATCTCCTCACTCGGCACAGCATACCGATATGCTATCAAAATCGAGCAAAAGTTCAAACAGAAGAAGCAAGACTTTGGATCTGCAAATCCAAAGCCCAAAGGACAAAGCCAAGGCGGGGTGACCGAAGACAACCCGTCGAAGTCGCAAGAAAAGAACAACACCACGAAGCCAAAGAAGGACACAGGAAAGTGGTGTGAGTTCTACAAGAATCCCACTCATAACACAAGTGAGTGTCGGACCAAGTAGTCGCTGGTGGCCGAGTTGAAGGCTTCCGAATCAGATCCATGTTCCGACTATGAGTCAGAACCCGACAAGGGGAATGACAAAGGGAAGCAGATCATTGATGCAGATCCCAGCGCCACTGTTGCTACTGCCAAGATCCGGAAAAATGAGCCCGAAGATCCAGAGGAGGGGGAACGTCTATTCCACTCACAGATGTGGGTGAAGGGTTTGCCGCTGCAATTCATTGTCAACAGTGGCAGCCAAAAGAACCTCATTTCAGCAGAGGTCGTGAAGCGGTTGGGCCTACCAACTACACCACACCCACAGCCATACAATATCGATTGGCTTCACGAAGGACGAGATCTCAAAGTTCGCCAGCAGTGCTGCCTTCCCTACAGCATCAAACCCTTCACAGACGAGGTATTGTGTGATGTTACACCTCTGGATGTTTGTGATGTACTATTAGGCCATCCATACTTGTGGAGGCGACATGCTGTGTATGAGTCAAGGCCTCGCGCTGTCATTATTTCTTTGGATAATTCATTATACAGGATACCGGAGGTAGCCCCACCTACCGCCACCTCTTTGATCACTGCTAAGTAAGGCAGTAAGCTCATCTCACAGACTAGGAAATTTATTTTCTGTCTGGTTCGCTTCCAAAGTAAGGGGAAGATCGTTGCTACATCCATGACCCCCACGAAGGATTTCTCCACACAGCAGCAGCAACAGAGGGACACAGTTGTGACAGAACACAGGAACAACTTCTCCTTACCCGGAGGGGTACCACACAAGTTTCAGGTGGGCGACAAAGTTTGGTTACATTTGCAGAGGGAGCGCCTTACCAGAACCCATTAGAAACTCAGACCACTTCGACACGATCCTTACACCAGTAACAAGGCTACGGGAAACAATGCTTTGAAGCACAACATTCCTCCATTCCTTCGCTTGCACCAAGTGTTCAATGTGGACCGTCGCTGACCATGCTCCCAACCATTTCTGGACACATCAGAGATTACAGAACAGCTCACCAGAGACCCAACTCTGCAGAAGCTTCCTCATCTCAGGGAGGAACTCAACGCAATGGGGACCATTTCTTCCTAAGGGGGGAGGAATGATACAGGTGGATGTTGGTGGCCACCCACCTATCCCATTTGGACCCCCACAACAGTCTCTTTCAGTTTTTTTGTTTCCTTAATTATAGCATAGTTTACTATTTTTAGGAGTTTTTCGGGTCCTAAACTTCTAGAGCCGTTTTGAGGCCCTAAACGATGTTTTTTGGGAAATCCACCAACAGTGTTTTTTTTGCCTAAAAATCGTCTTTTCCATCGTAGTCCACGGAGAGATCTTTCCAACGGGCTATCATGCGCGTCAAACGGAGATAGTACGACCAATTCGCGACCCCGGGAAGTTGATGTACCAACTTACCCAAAAACGGGGCCCACAATTTGGCGTTTCATCTTCTAGGGTTAGGTTTTGGAATGTGAGGGGTTTTCCATTGTTTCGCAACAATAAATAGGCCCTCGAGCCTCATTGTAACACAGTTTTTGGCGAACAGTTCAAAGGCATGTAGCTGACACATCTCTTCTCAGAGATAAGCTACCATCGCCCTAGCTGGGTTATTTCCATTTCAATTTGTAAGCATATTTCAGTATTTTACAGTAATGAAATGAAGTATTATTTCCACTTCATATTTGCCTTTATGGTTATCTTTTTATTTTATTGCATTCCTGTTTAAATCCGGATCAGTGGTATCAGAGCGGTCTGTTTTTTCTCTGTTTTTCTTTGCATGTCCCCAACAAGGTCGGGATATAAGGAGTTAGGGCTTGAATTAGTCGAACCTTTGCAAGACCAGCCTCGCAAATCTCGACGACCTCCCATGGGGGATGAGAATAAAGACGAGGGGGCAGGAGATCCTATCAGAATCTTGCTCGAAGAAGCCCTCGAGCGGCAAAGGAACGCGATGATGGATAGCTTTGCACAGATCCTTCAGCGGCTACCTAGAGGCGACGCATCAGCTTCCAACAGCTACTCTGGAAATGCCACACCATTTAAGGTACAAGTTAATTTTGAAATCCCCATCTTCAATGGTCAAATAGACGCTGATGCCGTAGATAAATGGTTAAATCTACTCGATGGGTATTTTTCTGTTCATGAATTTTCAAGTCGGGAAAAGATTGTTTTCGCTCTTCTCAAAGCAGCCCCCCACGTCAAGGACTGGTGGGAAACCTACTGCGAACAGAAGGATGAAAGTAGAAGCTCACTGTTTTCAGCTGCACCCACTTGGAATGACTTCCAGGATGCCATCAAGGAGCAGTACTACCTTGTCAAAAGCTATGAGGACAAATACATCAAATGGACCACACTGCGGCAGGGACGAGACCAAGATGTGCCGGAGTTCACAAACATTTTTCATACCCTTCGCACACAATTGGGTATCAAATATTCTGAGCTGCATCTATTACTCAAATACCGCGGCTGCCTACACAGATACATGCAGGAAGAGATGGAGTTCTTGAACATCTCCTCACTCGGCACAGCATACCGATATGCTGTCAAAATCGAGCAAAAGTTCAAACAGAAGAAGCGAGCCTTTGGATCTGCAAATCCAAAGCCCAAAGGACAATGCCAAGGTGGGGTGACCCAAGACAACCCGTCGAAGCCGGAAGAAAAGAACAACACCACGAAGCCGAAGAAGGACACAGGAAAGTGGTGTGAGTTCCACAAGAGTCCCACTCATAACACAAGTGAGTGTCGGACCAAGCAGTCGCTGGTGGTCGAGTTGAAGGTTTCCGAATCAGATGCATGTTTCGACTATGAGTCAGAACCCGACAAGGGGAATGACAAAGGGAAGCAGATCATTGATGCGGATCCTAGCGCCACTGTTGCTACTGCCAAGATCCAGAAAAATGAGCCCGAAGATCCAGAGGAGGGGGAACGTATTTTCCACTCACAGATGTGGGTGAAGGGTTTGCCGCTGCAATTCATTGTCGACAGTGGCAGCCAAAAGAACCTCATTTCAGCAGAGGTCGTGAAGCGGTTGGGCCTACCAACTACGCCACACCCACAGCCATACAGTATCGGTTGGCTTCACGAAGGACGAGATCTCAAAGTTCGCCAGCAGTGTCGCCTTCCCTACAGCATCAAGCCCTTCACAGACGAGGTATTGTGTGATGTTACACCTTTGGATGTTTGTGATGTACTATTAGGCCATCCATACTTGTGGAGGCGACATGTTGTGTATGAGTCAAGGCCTCGCGCTGTCATTATTTCTTTGGATAATTCATTATACAGGATAGCGGATGTAGCCCCACCTACCGCCACCTCTTTGATCACTGCTAAGAAAGGCAGCAAGCTCATCTCACAGACTAGGAAATTTATTTTCTGTCTGGTTTGCTTCCAAAGTAAGGGGAAGATCGTTGCTACATCCATGACCCCCACGAAGGATTCCTCCACACAGCAGAAGCAACAGAGGGACACAGTCGTGACAGAACACAGGAACAACTTCTCCTTACCCGGAGGGGTAGCACACAAGTTTCAGGTGGGCGACAAAGTTTGGTTACATTTGCAGAGGGAGCGCCTTACCAGAACCCATCAGAAACTCAGACCACTTCGACACGGTCCTTACACCAGTAACAAGGCTACGGGAAACAATGCTTTGAAGCACAACATTCCTCCATTCCTTCGCTTGCACCGAGTGTTCAATGTGGATCGTCGCCGACCATGCTCCCCACCATTTCTGGACACATCAGAGATTGCAGAATAGCTCACCAGAGACCCAGCTCTGTAGAAGCTTCCTCATCTCAGGGAGGAACTCAACGCAATGGGGACCATTGCTTCCTAAGGGGGGGGGAATGATCTAGGTGGATGTTGGTGGCCACCCACCTATCCCATTTGGACCCCCACAACAGTCTCTTTCAGTTTTTCTGTTTCCTTAATTATAGCACAATTTACTATTTTTAGCAGTTTTTCGGGTCCTAAACTTTCGGAGCCGTTTTGAGGCCCTAAACGACGTTTTTTGGGAAATCCACCGCCAGCGGTTTTTTTTAATAACAATCGTCTTTTCTGTCGTAGTCCTCGAAGATATCTTTCCAACGGGCTATCATGCGCGTCAAACGGAGATAGTACGACCAATTCGCGATCCCGGGAAGTTGATGTACCAACTTACCCAAAAACGGGGCCCACAATTTGGCATTTCATCTTCTAGGGTTAGGTTTTAGAATATGAGGGGTTTTCCATTGTTTCGCAACAATAAATAGGCCCTCGAGCCTCATTGTAACACAGTTTTTGGAGAACAATTAAGAGGCATGTAGCTGACACATCTCTTCTCAGAGATAAGCTACCATCGCCCTAGCTGGGTTATTTCCATTTATATTTGTAAGAATATTTCAGTATTTTACAGTAATGAAATGAAGTATTATTTCCGCTGCATATTTGTCTTTATGGTTATCTTTGTATTTTATTGCATTCCTGTTTAAATCCGGATCAGTGGTATCAGAGCGGTCTGCTTTTTCTATGTTTTTCTTTGCATGTCCCCAACAAGGTCGGCATATAAGGAGTTAGGGCTTGAATTAGTCGAACCTTTGCAAGACCAGCCTCGCAAATCTCGACGACCTCCCATGGGGGATGAGAAGAAAGACGAGGGGGCAGGAGATCCTATCAGAATCTTGCTCGAAGAAGCCCTCGAGCAGCAAAGGAACGCGATGATGGATAACTTTGCACAGATCCTTCAGCGGCTACCCAGAGGCGACGCATCAGCTTCCAACAGCTACTCTGGAAATGCCACACCGCTTAAGGTACAAGTTAATTTTGAAATCCCCATCTTCGAGGGTCAAATAGACGCAGATGCCATAGATAAATGGTTAAATCTACTCGATGGGTATTTTTCTGTTCATGAATTTTCAAGTCGGGAAAAGATTGTTTTCGCTCTTCTCAAAGCAGCCCCCCACGTCAAGGACTGGTGGGAAACCTACTGCGAACAGAAGGATGAAAGTACAAGCTCACTGTTTTCAGCTGCACCCACTTGGAATGACTTCCGGGATGCCATCAAGGAGCAGTACTACCCTGTCAAAAGCTATGAGGACAAATACAACAATGGACCACATTGTGGCAGAGACGAGACCAAGATGTGCCGGAGTTCACAAACATTTTTCATACCCTTCGCACACAATTGGGTATCAAATATTCTGAGCTGCATCTAGTACTCAAATACCGCGGCTGCCTACACAGATACATGCAGGAAGAGATGGAGTTCTTGAACATCTCCTCACTCGGCACAACATACCGATACGCTGTCAAAATCGAGCAAAAGTTCAAACAGAAGAAGCGAGCCTTTGGATCTGCAAATCCAAATCCCAAAGGACAAAGCCAAGGCGGGGTGACCCAAGACAACCCGTCGAAGCCGCAAGAAAAGAACAACACCACGAAGCCGAAGAAGGACACAGGAAAGTGGTGTGAGTTCCACAAGAGTCCCACTCATAACACAAGTGAGTGTCCGACCAAGCAGTCGCTGGTGGCCGAGTTGAATGCTTCCGAATCAGATGCATGTTCCGACTATGAGTCAGAACCCGACAAGGGGAATGACAAAGGGAAGCAGATCATTGATGCAGATCCCAGCGCCACTGTTGCTACTGCCAAGATCCAGAAAAATGAGCCCGAAGATCCAGAGGAGGGGGAACGTCTTTTCCACTCACAGATGTGGGTGAAGGGTTTGCCGCTGCAATTCATTGTCAACAGTGGCAGCCAAAAGAACCTCATTTCAGCAGAGGTCGTGAAGCGGTTGGGCCTACCAACTACACCACACCCACAGCCATACAGTATTGGTTGGCTTCACGAAGGCCGAGATCTCAAAGTTCGCTAGCAGTGTCGCCTTCCCTACAGCATCAAGCCCTTCAGAGACGAGGTATTGTGTGATGTTACACCTTTGGATGTTTGTGATGTACTATTAGGCCATCCATACTTGTGGAGGCGACATGCTGTGTATGAGTCAAGGCCTCACGCTGTCATTATTTCTTTGGATAATTCATTATACAGGATAGCGGATGTAGCCCCACCTACCGCCACCTCTTTGATCACTGCTAAGTAAGGCAGTAAGCTCATCTCACAGACTAGGAAATTTATTTTCTGTCTGGTTCGCTTCCAAAGTAAGGGGAAGATCGTTGTTACATCCATGACCCCCATGAAGGATTTCTCCACACAGCAGCAGCAACAGAGGGACACAGTCGTGACAGAACACAGGAACAACTTCTCCTTACCCGGAGGGGTAGCACACAAGTTTCAGGTGGGCGACAAAGTTTGGTTACATTTGCAGAGGGAGCGCCTTACCAGAACCCATCAGAAACTCAGACCACTTCGACACGATCCTTACACCAGTAACAAGGCTACGAGAAACAATGCTTTGAAGCACAACATTCCTCCATTCCTTCGCTTGCACTGAGTGTTCAATGTGGACCGTCGCCGACCATGCTCCCCACCATTTCTGGACACATCAGAGATTGCAGAACAGCTCACCAGAGACCCAACTCTGCAGAAGCTTCCTCATCTCAGGAAGGAACTCAACGCAATGGGGACCATTGCTTCCTAAGGGGGGAGGAATGATACAGGTGGATGTTAGTGGCCACCCACCTATCCCATTTGGACCCCCACAACAGTCTCTTTCAGTTTTTTTGTTTCCTTAATTATAGCATAGTTTACTATTTTTAGCAGTTTTTCGGGTCCTAAACTTCTAGAGTCGTTTTGAGGCCCTAAACGATGTTTTTTGGGAAATCCACCAACAGTGATATTTTTGCCTAAAAATCGTCTTTTCCGTCATAGTCCTCAGAGAGATCTTTCCAACGGGCTATCATGCGTGTCAAACGGAGATAGTACGACCAATTCGCGACCCCGGGAAGTTGATGTACCAACTTACCCAAAAACGGGGCCCACAATTTGGCATTTCATCTTCTAGGGTTAGGTTTTGGAATGTGAGGGGTTTTCCATTGTTTCGCAACAATAAATAGGCCCTCGAGCCTCATTGTAACACAGTTTTTGGAGAATAGTTCAAAGGCATGTAGCTGACACATCTCTTCTCAGAGATAAGCTACCATCGCCCTAGCTGGGTTATTTCCATTTCAATTTGTAAGCATATTTCAGTATTTTACAGTAATGAAATGAAGTATTATTTCCACTGCATATTTGCCTTTATGGTTATCTTTTTATTTTATTGCATTCCTATTTAAATCCGGATCAGTGGTATCAGAGCGGTCTGCTTTTTCTCTGTTTTTCTTTGCATGTCCCCAACAAGGTCGGGATATAAGGAGTTAGGGCTTGAATTAGTCGAACCTTTGCAAGACCAGCCTCGCAAATCTCGACGACCTCCCATGGGGGATGAGAAGAAAGACGAGGGGGCAGGAGATCCTATCAGAATCTTGCTCGAAGAAGCACTCGAGCGGCAAAGGAACGCGATGATGGACAACTTTGCACAAATCCTTCAGCGGCTACCCAGAGGCGACGCATCAGCTTCCAACAGCTACTCTGGACATGCCACACCATTTAAGGTACAAGTTAATTTTGAAATCCCCATCTTCAAGGGTCAAATAGACGCAGATGCCGTAGATAAATGGTTAAATCTACTCGATGGGTATTTTTCTGTTCATGAATTTTCAAGTCGGGAAAAGATTGTTTTCGCTCTTCTCAAAGCAGCCCCCCACGTCAAGGACTGGTGGGAAACCTACTGCGAACAGAAGGATGAAAGTACAAGCTCACTGTTTTCAGCTGCACCCACTTGGAATGACTTCCAGGATGCCATCAAGGAGCAGTACTACCTTGTCAAAAGCTATGAGGACAAATACATCAAATGGACCACACTGCGTCAGGGACGAGACCAAGATGTGCCGAAGTTCACAAACATTTTTCATACCCTTCGCACACAATTGGGTATCAAATATTCTAAGCTGCATCTATTACTCAAATACCGCGGCTGCCTACATAGATACATGCAGGAAGAGATGGAGTTCTTGAACATCTCCTCACTTGGCACAGCATACCGATATGCTGTCAAAATCGAGCAAAAGTTCAAACAGAAGAAGCGAGCCTTTGGATCTGCAAATCCAAAGCCCAAAGGACAAAGCCAAGGTGGGGTGACCCAAGACAACCCGTCGAAGCCGCAAGAAAAGAACAACACCACGAAGCCGAAGAAGGACACAGGAAAGTGGTGTGAGTTCCACAAGAGTCCCACTCATAACACAAGTGAGTGTCAGACCAAGCAGTCGCTGGTGGTCGAGTTGAAGGCTTCCGAATCAGATGCATGTTTCGACTATGAGTCAGAACCCAACAAGGGGAATGACAAAGGGAAGCAGATCAATGATGCGGATCCTAGCGCCATTGTTGCTACTGCCAAGATCCAGAAAAATGAGCCCGAAGATCCAGAGGAGGGGGAACGTATTTTCCACTCACAGATGTGGGTGAAGGGTTTGCCGCTGCAATTCATTGTCGACAGTGGCAGCCAAAAGAACCTCATTTCAGCAGAGGTCCTGAAGCGGTTGGGCCTACCAACTACGCGACACCCACAGCCATACAGTATCGGTTGGCTTCACGAAGGACGAGATCTCAAAGTTCACCAGCAGTGCCGCCTTCCCTACAGCATCAAGCCCTTCACAGACGAGGTATTGTGTGATGTTACACCTTTGGATGTTTGTGATGTACTATTAGGCCATCCATACTTGTGAAGGCGACATGTTGTGTATGAGTCAAGGCCTCGCGCTGTCATTATTTCTTTGGATAATTCATTATACAGGATAGCGGATGTAGCCCCACCTACCGCCACCTCTTTGATCACTGCTAAGAAAGGCAGCAAGCTCATCTCACAGACTAGGAAATTTATTTTCTGTCTGGTTCGCTTGCAAAGTAAGGGGAAGATCGTTGCTACATCCATGACCCCCACGAAGGATTCCTCCACACAGCAGCAGCAACAGAGGGACACAGTCATGACAGAACACAGGAACAACTTCTCCTTACCGAGAGGGGTAGCACACAAGTTTCATGTGGGCGACAAAGTTTGGTTACATTTGCAGAGGGAGCGCCTTACCAGAACCCATCAGAAACTCAGACCACTTCGACACGGTCCTTACACCAGTAACAAGGCTACGGGAAACAATGCTTTGAAGCACAACATTCCTCCATTCCTTCGCTTGGACCGAGTGTTAAATGTGGACCGTCGCCGACCATGCTCCCCACCATTTCTGGACACATCAGAGATTGCAGAACAGCTCACCAGAGACCCAGCTCTGCAGAAGCTTCCTCATCTCAGGGAGGAACTCAACGCAATGGGGACCATTGCTTCCTAAGGGGGGAGGAATGATACAGGTGGATGTTGGTGGCCACCCACCTATCCCATTTGGACCCCCACAACAGTCTCTTTCAGTTTTTCTGTTTCCTTAATTATAGCACAGTTTACTATTTTTAGCAGTTTTTCGGGTCCTAAACTTCCGGAGCCGTTTTGAGGCCCTAAACGACGTTTTTTGGGAAATCCACCAGCCAGCGATTTTTTTTAATAAAAATCGTCTTTTATGTCGTAGTCCTCGGAGAGATCTTTCCAACGGGCTATCATGCGCGTCAAACGGAGATAGTACGACCAATTCGCGACCCCGGGAAGTTGATGTACCAACTTACCCAAAAACGGGGCCCACAATTTGGCATTTCATCTTCTAGGGTTAGGTTTTAGAATGTGAGGGGTTTTCCATTGTTTCGAAACAATAAATAGGCCCTCGAGCCTCATTGTAACACAGTTTTTGGAGAACAATTAAGAGGCATGTAGCTGACACATCTCTTCTCAGAGATAAGCTACCATCGCCCTAGCTGGGTTATTTCCATTTCTATTTGTAAGAATATTTCAGTATTTTACAGTAATGAAATGAAGTATTATTTCCGCTGCATATTTGTCTTTATGGTTATCTTTGTATTTTATTGCATTCCTGTTTAAATCCGGATCAGTGGTATCAGAGCGATCTGCTTTTTCTCTGTTTTTCTTTGCATGTCCCCAACAAGGTCGGGATATAAGGAGTTAGGGCTTGAATTAGTCGAACCTTTGCAAGACCAGCCTCGCAAATCTCGACGACCTCCCATGGGGGATGAGAAGAAAGACGAGGGGGCAGGAGATCCTATCAGAATCTTGCTCGAAGAAGCCCTCGAGCAGCAAAGGAACGCGATGATGGATAGCTTTGCACAGATCCTTCAGCGGCTACCTAGATGCGACGCATCAGCTTCCAACAGCTACTCTGGAAATGCCACACCGTTTAAGGTACAAGTTAATTTTGAAATCCCCATATTCGAGGGTCAAATAGACGCAGATGCCATAGATAAATGGTTAAATCTACTCGATGGGTATTTTTCTGTTCATGAATTTTCAAGTCGGGAAAAGATTGTTTTCGCTCTTCTCAAAGCAACCCCCCACGTCAAGGACTGGTGAGAAACCTACTGCGAACAGAAGGATGAAAGTACAAGCTCACTGTTTTCAGCTGCACCCACTTGGAATGACTTCCGGGATGCCATCAAGGAGCAGTACTACCTTGTCAAAAGCTATGAGGACAAATACATCAAATGGAACACACTGCGGCAGGGACGAGACCAAGATGTGCCGGAGTTCACAAACATTTTTCATACCCTTCGCACACAATTGGGTATCAAATATTCTGAGGTGCATCTATTACTCAAATACCGTGGCTGCCTACACAGATACATCTAGGAAGAGATGGATTTCTTGAACATCTGCTTACTCGGCACAGCATACCGATATGCTATCAAAATCAAGCAAAAGTTCAAACAGAAGAAGCAAGACTTTGGATCTGCAAATCCAAAGCCCAAAGGACAAAGCCAAGGCGGGGTGACCCAAGACAACCCATCGAAGCTGCAAGAAAAGAACAACACCACGAAGTCGAAGAAGGACACGGGAAAGTGGTGTGAGTTCCACAAGAGTCCCACTCATAACACAAGTGAGTGTTGGACCAAGCAGTCGATGGTGGCCGAGTTGAAGGCTTCCGAATCAAATCCATGTTCCAACTATGAGTCAGAACCCGACAAGGGGAATGACAAAGGGAAGCAGATCATTGATGCAGATCCCAGCACCACTGTTGCTACTGCCAAGATCCAGAAAAATGAGCCCGAAGATCCAGAGGAGGGGGAACGTCTTTTCCACTCACAGATGTGGGTGAAGGGTTTGCCGCTGCAATTCATTGTCAACAGTGGCAGCCAAAAGAACCTCATTTCAGCAGAGGTCGTGAAGCGGTTGGGCCTACCAACTACACCACACCCATAGCCATACAATATCGATTGGCTTCACGAAGGACGAGATCTCAAAGTTCGCCAGCAGTGCTGCCTTCCCTACAGCAACAAACCCTTCACAGACGAGGTATTGTGTGATGTTACACCTCTGGATGTTTGTCATGTACTATTAGGCCATCCATACTTGTGGAGGCGACATGCTGTGTATGAGTCAAGGCCTCGCGCTGTCATTATTTCTTTGGATAATTCATTATACAGGATACCGGAGGTAGACCCACCTACCGCCACCTCTTTGATCACTGCTAAGTAAGGCAGTAATCTCATCTCACAAACTAGGAAATTTATTTTCTGTCTGGTTCGCTTCCAAAGTAAGGGGAAGATCGTTGCTACATCCATGACCCCCACGAAGGATTTCTCCACACAGCAGCAGCAACAGAGGGACACAGTCGTGACAGAACACGGGAACAACTTCTCCTTACCCGGAGGGCTACCACACAAGTTTCAGGTGGGCGACAAAGTTTGGTTACAGTTGCAGAGCGAGCGCCTTACCAGAACCCATCAGAAACTCAGACCACTTCGACACGATCCTTACACCAGTAACAAGGCTACGGGAAACAATGCTTTGAAGCACAACATTCCTCCATTCCTTCGCTTGCACCGAGTGTTCAATGTGGACCGTCGCCAACCATGCTCCCCACCATTTCTGGACACATCAGAGATTGCAGAACAGCTCACCAGAGACCCAACTCTGCAGAAGCTTCCTCATTTCAGGGAGGAACTCAACGCAATGGGGACCATTGCTTCCTAAGGGGGGAGGAATGATACAGGTGGATGTTGGTGGCCACCCACCTATCCCATTTGGACCCCCACAACAGTCTCTTTCAGTTTTTCTGTTTCCTTAATTATAGCATAGTTTACTATTTTTAGCAGTTTTTCAGGTCCTAAACTTCCAGAGCCGTTTTGAGGCCCTAAACAACGTTTTTTGGGAAATCAAGCATTTTTTTTCCCTAAAAATCGTCTTTTCTGTCGTAGTCCTCGGAGAGATCTTTCCAACGGGCTATCATGCGTGTCAAACGGAGATAGTACGACCAATTCGCGACCCCGGGAAGTTGATGTACCAACTTACCCAAAAATGGGGCCCACAATTTGGCGTTTCATCTTCTAGCGTTAGGTTTTGGAATGTGAGGGGTTTTCCATTGTTTCGCAACAATAAATAGGCCCTCGAGCCTCATTGTAACACAGTTTTTGGAGAACAGTTCAGAGGCATGTAGCTGACACATCTCTTCTCAGAGATAAACTACCATCGCCCTAACTGGGTTATTTCCTTTTCTATTTGTAAGCATATTTCAGTATTTTACAGTAATGAAATGAAGTATTATTTCCGCTGCATATTTGCCTTAATGGTTATCTTTGTATTTTATTGCATTCCTGTTTAAATCCGGATCAGTGGTATCAGAGCAGTCTGCTTTTTCTTTGTTTTTCTTTGCATGTCCCCAACAAGGTCGGGATATAAGGAGTTAGGGCTTGAATTAGTCGAACCTTTGCAAGACCAGCCTCGCAAATCTCGACGACCTCCCATGGGGGATGAGAAGAAAGACGAGGGGGCAGGAGATCCTATCAGAATCTTGCTCGAAGAAGCCCTCGAGCGGCAAAGGAACGCGATGATGGATAGCTTTGCACATATCCTTCAGCGGCTACCAAGAGGCGACGCATCAGCTTCCAACAGCTACTCTGGAAATGCCACACCGTTTAAGGTACAAGTTAATTTTGAAATCCCCATCTTCGAGGGTCAAATAGACGCAGATGTCGTAGATAAATGGTTAAATCTACTCGATGGGTATTTTTCTGTTCATGAATTTTCAAGTCGGGAAAAGATTGTTTTCTCTCTTCTCAAAGCAGCCCCCCACGTCAAGCACTGGTGGGAAACCTACTGCGAACAGAAGGATGAAAGTACAAGCTCACTGTTTTCAGCTGCACCCACTTGGAATGACTTCCGGGATGCCATCAAGGAGCAGTACTACCCTGTCAAAAGCTATGAGGACAAATACATCAAATGGACCACACTGCGGCAGGGACGAGACCAAGATGTGCCGGAGTTCACAAACATTTTTCATACCCTTCGCACACAATTGGGTATCAAATATTCTAAGCTGCATCTAGTACTCAAATACCACGGCTGCCTACACAGATACATGCAGGAAGAGATGTAGTTCTTGAACATCTCCTCACTCGGCACAGCATACCGATATGCTGTCAAAATCAAGCAAAAGTTCAAACAGAAGAAGTGAGACTTTGGATCTGCAAATCCAAAGCCCAAAGGACAAAGCCAAGGCGGGGTGACACAAGACAACCCGTCGAAGCCGCAAGAAAAGAAAAACACCACGAAGCCGAAGAAGGACACAAGAAAGTGGTGTGAGTTCCACAAGAGTCCCACTCATAACACAAGTGAGTGTCGGACCAAGCAGTCGCTGGTGGCCGAGTTGAAGGCTTCCGAATCAGATGCATGTTCCGACTATGAGTCAGAACACGACAAGGGGAATGACAAAGGGAAGCAGATCATTGATGCGTATCCCAGCGCGACTGTTGCTACTGCCAAGATCGAGAAAAATGAGCCTGAAGATCCGGAGGAGGGGGAACGTCTTTTCCACTCACAGATGTGGGTGAAGGGTTTGCCGCTGCAATTCATTGTCGACAATGGCAGCCAAAAGAACCTCATTTCAGCAGAGGTCGTGAAGCGGTTGGGCCTACCAACTACACCACACCCACAGCCATACAGTATCGGTTGGCTTCACGAAGGACGAGATCTCAAAGTTCGCCAGCAGTGCCGCCTTCCCTACAGCATCAAGCCCTTCACAAACGAGGTATTGTGTGATGTTACACCTCTGGATGTTTGTGATGTACTATTAGGCCATCCATACTTGTGGAGGCGACATGCTGTGTACGAGTCAAGGCCTCGCGCTGTCATTATTTCTTTGGATAATTCATTATACAGGATACCGGAGGTAGCCGCACCTACCGCCACCTCTTTGATCACTGCTAAGAAAGGCAGCAAGCTCATCTCACAGACTAGGTAATTTATTTTCTGTCTGGTTCGCTTCCAAAGTAAGGGGAAGATCGTTGCTACATCCATGATCCCCGCGAAGGATTCCTCCACACAGTAGCAACAACAGAGGGACACAGTCGTGACAGAACACAGGAACAACTTCTCCTTACTCGGAGGTGTACCACACAAGTTTCAGGTGGGCGACAAAGTTTGGTTACATTTGCAGAGGGAGCGCCTTACTAGAACCCATCAGAAACTCAAACCACTTCGACACGGTCCTTACACCAGTAACAAGGTTATGGGAAACAATGCTTTGAAGCACAACATTCCTCCATTCCTTCGCTTGCACCGAGTGTTCAATGTGGACCGTCGCCGACCATGCTCCCCCCCATTTCTGGACACATAAGAGATTGCAGAACATCTCACCAGAGACCCAGCTCTGCAGAAGCTTCCTCGTCTCAGGGAGGAACTCAACGCAATGGAGACCATTGCTTCCTAAGGGGGGAGGAATGATCCAGGTGGATGTTGGTGGCCACCCACCTATCTCATTTGGACCCCCAAACAGTCTCTTTCAGTTTTTCTGTTTCCTTAATTATAGCACAGTTTACTATTTTTAGCAGTTTTTCGGGTCCTAAACTTCTAGAGCCGTTTTGAGGCCCTAAACGATGTTTTTTGGGAAATCCACCAACAGTGAAATTTTTGCCTAAAAATCGGCTTTTCCGTCGTAGTCCTCGGAGAGATCTTTCCAACGGGCTATCATCTGCGTCAAACGGAGATAGTACGACCAATTCGCAACCCCGGGAAGTTGATGTACCAACTTACCCAAAAACGGGGCCCACAATTTGGCGTTTCATCTTCTAGGGTTAGTTTTTGGAATGTGAGGGGTTTTCCATTGTTTTGCAACAATAAATAGGCCCTCGAGCCTCATTGTAACATAGTTTTTGGAGAACAGTTCAAAGGCATGTAGCTGACACATCTCTTGTCAGAGATAAGCTACCATCGCCCTAGTTGGGTTATTTCCATTTCAATTTGTAAGCATATTTCAGTATTTTACAGTAATGAAATGAAGTATTATTTCCACTGCATATTTGCCTTTATGGTTATCTTTTTATTTTATTGCATTCCTGTTTAAATCCGGATCAGTGGTATCAGAGCGGTCTGCTTTTTCTCTGTTTTTCTTTGCATGTCCCCAACAAGGTCGGGATATAAGGAGTTAGGGCTTGAATTAGTCGAACCTTTGCAAGACCAGCCTCGCAAATCTCGACGACCTCCCATGGGGGATGAGAAGAAAGACGAGGGGGCAGGAGATCCTATCAGAATCTTGCTCGAAGAAGCCCTCGAGCGGCAAAGGAACGCGATGATGGATAGCTTTGCACAGATCCTTCAGCGGCTACCCAGAGGCGACGCATCAGCTTCCAACAGCTACTCTGGAAATGCCACACCATTTAAGGTACAAGTTAATTTTGAAATCCCCATCTTCAAGGGTCAAATAGACGCAGATGCTGTAGATAAATGGTTAAATCTACTCGATGGGTATTTTTTTGTTCATGAATTTTCAAGTCGGGAAAATATTGTTTTCGCTCTTCTCAAAGCAGCCCCCCACGTCAAGGACTGGTGGGAAACCTACTGCGAACAGAAGGATGAAAGTACAAGCTCACTGTTTTCAGCTGCACCCACTTGGAATGACTTCCATGATGCCATCAAGGAGCAGTACTACCTTGTCAAAAGCTATGAGGACAAATACATCAAATGGACCACACTGCAGCAGGGACGAGACCAAGATGTGCCGGAGTTCACAAACATTTTTCATACCCTTCACACACAATTGGGTATCAAATATTCTGAGCTGCATCTAGTTCTCAAATACCGCGGCTGCCTACACAGATACATGCAGGAAGAGATGGAGTTCTTGAACATCTCCTCACTCGGCACAGCATACCGATATGCTGTCAAAATCGAGCAAAAGTTCAAACAGAAGAAGCGAGCCTTTGGATCTGCAAATCCAAAGCCCAAAGGACAAAGCCAAGGTGGGGTGACCCAAGACAACCCGTCGAAGCCGCAAGAAAAGAACAACACCACGAAGCCGAAGAAGGACACAGGAAAGTGGTGTGAGTTCCACAAGAGTCCAACTCATAATACAAGTGAGTGTCGGACCAAGCAGTCGCTGGTGGCCGAGTTGAAGGCTTCCGAATCAGATGCATGTTTCGACTATGAGTCAGAACCCGACAAGGGGAATGACAAAGGGAAGCAGATCATTGATGCGGATCCCAGCGCCACTGTTGCTACTGCCAAGATCCAGAAAAATGACCCCGAAGATCCAGAGGAGGGGGAACGTATTTTCCACTCACAGATGTGGGTGAAGGGTTTGCCGCTGCAATTCATTGTCGACAGTGGCAGCCAAAAGAACATCATTTCAGCAGAGGTCGTGAAGCGGTTGGGCCTACCAACTACGCCACACCCACAGCCATACAGTATCGGTTGGCTTCACGAAGGACGAGATCTCAAAGTTCGCCAGCAGTGTCGCCTTCCCTACAGCATCAAGCCCTTCACAGACGAGGTATTGTGTGATGTTACACCATTGGATGTTTGTGATGTACTATTAGGACATCCATACTTGTGGAGGCGACATGTTGTGTATGAGTCAAGGCCTCGCGCTGTCATTATTTCTTTGGATAATTCATTATACAGAATAGCGGATGTAGCCCCACCTACCGCCACCTCTTTGATCACTGCTAAGAAAGGCAACAAGCTCATCTCACAGACTAGGAAATTTATTTTCTGTCTGGTTCGCTTGCAAAGTAAGGGGAAGATCGTTGCTACATCCATGACCCCCACGAAGGATTCCTCCACACAGCAGCAACAACAGAGGGACACATTCGTGACAGAACACAGGAACAACTTCTCCTTACCCGGAGGGGGGAGGAATGATCTAGGTGGATGTTGGTGGCCACCCACCTATCCCATTTGGACCCCCACAACAGTCTCTTTCAGTTTTTCTGTTTCCTTAATTATAGCACAGTTTACTATTTTTAGCAGTTTTTCGGGTCCTAAACTTCTGGAGCCGTTTTGAGGCCCTAAACGACGTTTTTTGGGAAATCCACCGCCAGCGATTTTTTTGAATAAAAATCGTCTTTTTTGTCGTAGTCCTCGGAGAGATCTTTCCAACGGGCTATCATGCGTGTCAAACGGAGATAGTACGACCAATTCGCGACCCCGGGAAGTTGATGTACCAACTTACCCAAAAACGGGGCCCACAATTTGGCATTTCATCTTCTAGGGTTAGGTTTTAGAATGTGAGGGGTTTTCCATTGTTTCGCAACAATAAATAGGCCCTCGAACCTCATTGTAACACAGCTTTTTGGAGAACAATTAAGAGGCATGTAGCTGACACATCTCTTCTCAGAGATAAGCTACCATCGCCCTAGCTGGGTTATTTCCATTTCTATTTGTAAGAATATTTCAGTATTTTATAGTAATGAAATGAAGTATTATTTCCGCTGCATATTTGTCTTTAAGGTTATCTTTGTATTTTATTGCATTCCTGTTTAAATCCGGATCAGTGGTATCAGAGCGGTCTGGTTTTCTCTGTTTTTCTTTGCATGTCCCCAACAAGGTCGTGATATAAGGAGTTAGGGCTTGAATTAGTCGAACCTTTGCAACACCAGCCTCGCAAATCTCGACGACCTCCCATGGGGGATGAGAAGAAAGACGAGGGGGCAGGAGATCATATCAGAATCTTGCTCGAAGAAGCCCTCGAGCAGCAAAGGAATGCGATGATGGATAGCTTTGCACAGATCCTTCAGCGGCTACCCAGAGGCGACGCATCAGCTTCCAACAGCTACTCTGGAAATGCCACACCGTTTAAGGTACAAGTTAATTTTGAAATCCCCATCTTTGAGGGTCAAATAGACGCAGATGCCATAGTTAAATGGTTAAATCTATTCGATGGGTATTTTTCTGTTCATGAATTTTCAAGTCGGGAAAAGATTGTTTTCGCTCTTCTCAAAGCAGCCCCCCACGTCAAGGACTGGTGGGAAACCTACTGCGAACAGAAGGATGAAAGTACAAGCTCACTGTTTTCAGCTGCACCCACTTGGAATGACTTCCGGGATGCCATCATGGAGTAGTACTACCCTGTCAAAAGCTATGAGGACAAATACATCAAATGGACCACACTGCGACAGGGACGAGACCAAGATGTGCCAGAGTTCACGAACATTTTTCATACCCTTCGCACACAATTGGGTATCAAATATTCTAAGCTGCATCTATTACTCAAATACCGCGGCTGCCTACACAAATACATCCAGGAAGAGATGGAGTTCTTGAACATCTCCTCTCTCGGCACAGCATACCGATATGCTATCAAAATCGAGCAAAAGTTCAAACAGAAGAAGCAAGACTTTGGATCTGCAAATCCAAAGCCCAAAGGACAAAGCCAAGGCGGGGTGACCCAAGACAACCCGTCGAAGCCGCAAGAAAAGAACAACACCACGAAGCCGAAGAAGGACACAGGAAAGTGGTGTGAGTTCCACAAGAGTCCCACTCATAACACAAGTGAGTGTCGGACCAAGCAGTCGCTGGTGGCCGAGTTGAAGGCTTCCGAATCAGATCCATGTTCCGACTATGAGTCAGAACCCGACAAGGGGAATGACAAAGGGAAGCAGATCATTGATGCAGATCCCAGCGCCATTGTTGCTACTGCCAAGATCCAGAAAAATGAGCCCGAAGATCCAGAGGAGGGGGAACGTCTTTTCCACTCATAGATGTGGGTGAAGGGTTTGCCGCTGCAATTCATTGTCAACAGTGGCAGCCAAAAGAACCTCATTTCAGCAGAGGTCGTGAAGCAGTTGGGCCTACCAACTACACCACACCCACAACCATACAATATCGATTGGCTTCACGAAGGACGAGATCTCAAAGTTCGCCAGCAGTGCCGCCTTCCCTACAGCATCAAGCCCTTCACATACGAGGTATTGTGTGATGTTACACCTCTGGATGTTTGTGATGTACTATTAGGCCATCCATACTTGTGGAGGCGACATGCTGTGTATGAGTCAAGGCCTCGCGCTGTCATTATTTCTTTGGATAATTCATTATACAGGATACCGGAGGTAGCCCCACCTACCGCCACCTCTTTGATCACTGCTAAGAAAGGCAGTAAGCTCATCTCACAGACTAGGAAATTTATTTTCTTTCTGGTTTGCTTCCAAAGTAAGGGGAATATCATTGCTACATCCATGACCCCCACGAAGGATTCCTCCACACAGCAGCAGCAACAGAGGGACATAGTCGTGACAAAACACAGGAACAACTTCTCCTTACCCGGAGGGGTAGCACACAAGTTTCAGGTGGGCGACAAAGTTTGGTTACATTTGTAGAGGGAGCGCCTTACCAGAACCCATCAGAAACTCAGACCACTTCGACACGGTCCTTACACCAGTAACAAGGCTACGGGAAACAATGCTTTGAAGCACAACATTCCTCCATTCCTTCGCTTGCACCGAGTGTTCAATGTGGACCGTCGCCGACCATGCTCCCCACCATTTCTGGACACATCAGAGATTGCAGAACAGCTCACCAGAGACCCAACTCTGTAGAAGCTTCCTCATCTCAGGGAGGAACTCAACGCAATGGGGACCATTGCTTCCTAAGGGGGGAGGAATGATATAGGTGGATGTTGGTGGCCACCCACCTATCCCATTTGGACCGCCACAACAGTCTCTTTCAGTTTTTCTGTTTCCTTAATTATAGCACAGTTTACTATTTTTAGCAGTTTTTCAGGTCCTAAACTTCCAGAGCTGTTTTGAGGCCCTAAACGACGTTTTTTGGGAAATCAAGCGATTTTTTTCCCTAAAAATCGTCTTTTCCGTCGTAGTCCTTGGAGAGATCTTTCCAACGGGCTATCATGCGCGTCAAACGGAGATAGTACGACCAATTCGCGACCCCGGGAAGTTGATGTACCAACTTACCCAAAAACGGGGCCCACAATTTGGCGTTTCATCTTCTAGGGTTAGGTTTTGGAATGTGAGGGGTTTTCCATTGTTTCGCAACAATAAATAGGTCCTCGAGCCTCATTGTAACACAGTTTTTGGAGAACAGTTCAGAGGCATGTAGCCGACACATCTCTTCTCAGAGATAAGCTACCATCGCCCTAGCTGGGTTATTTCCATTTCTATTTGTAAGCATATTTCAGTATTTTACAGTAATGAAATGAAGTATTATTTCCGCTGCATATTTGTCTTTATGGTTATCTTTGTATTTTATTGCATTCCTGTTTAAATCCAAATCAGAGAGGTCCATGAACTTGCTAATTATGGGTGATAATGATCCATATAAGTTCGTAAAGGACTCTGGTTTGGGTAGCTTTGATATGTATTCTTACAACACAATGTGGCTAGCAAGCTTGCTAATTATGGGCGATAATGATCAGTATAGGTTCGTAAAGGAAACTGGTTTGGGTAGCTTTGACATGTATTCTTACCATATAAGGTGGCTAGCAAGCTTGTTTGAAAATATGTATTCTTGAAAATTTTTTTTAAGGTTATTGAAGAAATTATATGTGTATTCTTGAATTTTTTTTTTTAAGGTTATTGGAGAAATTATAGCTGGTGATATAATTATATTATTAATAAAAGAAATTTTGTATTATAATTGGTTATAAAATTAGTGATGATGAATTTTCAAAATTAGATAAGAGGTTATTTTGTAAAATTGACTCTAGATACATTATGTATTTAGAGGGTTTCCCTAGATAACTGGTGAATACAGCGGTTGGTACCTATGTATCTCGGTGGATGGGAGCTCGTCCATAGAATGACTAATGCATCAATTATTGAAAACATGTGATTGATTGTGTAAAAGCAACTATTTTGAGAGATCAAGTGGTGTAAAACTCAATATGGATGTTTGTCCAGATAGTTTAGTTTGGTAGTTGTGGATCTAGGTAAAGATCCATAATTTTTTTAGGACATGGGAGTGGTATTCTCCAGAGGTTATGCGACAACGTGGGATGATGTTCAATAATTGACTTCAAGAGATTTGTGATTCGTGAGTTTGAGAGTGAGACTCGAGAATCCAATGTGACGAGTACACCTTTACAAGGGTTATGAGACAACTTGATGGAGCTCACTCTATGCGATTTCGAAGATGTTTAGAGAAGCTAATGAAGAATTTGCAGACGTGACAATCAAAGACAAGTACTCGTTAAGAGAGAAACGTAGAGATTTAACTCCTACTTGTCTTGTGCATATTGATTGATGTTCCTCATTATTAAATATATTTGTTAATTAATTGGATTTGAGATATTTAGTCCAACTAAAATAGTTTTTAAATTAATGTTTGGTGAGAGATTTACTAACTAAATAATTATGTGGTTAAGATCGAATTTCTATCTTCAACAAATAACTAATATATTTATATATAATTAATTAATTTAATATAAATTAAATTTTATTATGAAATTGATTTTTTAACTAAAATCCATTTGCATATCATTCAAATACCATCCAAACTTTTTCAACAATATTTAAGATGGAGTAGTGAGAGAAGACTTATCCTTCGCGACATTGAATAAGAAAGGTTAATTTTATTATAAATTATATATTGAAATGTTTTTAAAAACATCTTTTTATAACTCAATACGAAGAAGTTGTTTAATTCTTTAGGATATCATTCATATATATATTATTATTATTATTATTATGGAATATTGTTGCCTATAAAGTTATAATACTATTAGTTTATATTTTCAAATATACTTGTAATTTATTTTGATTCATTTATATAATATATTAAAATTATACGGTTTATATGTTAAAATTATACGGTTTATATGATATGGGTTGGACTAAAAGTAAGGTCACAAAATTAAAAAAAAAATACATATATTGTTTAAGAGTTAATATAGGATAAATTGGAAAATGGAAAATCCAAATCATTATATATACCACAAAAATACATTTTAACTTATATATTATATGTTTTATAATGGTTGTAACAATATAGCTGGTGATATAGGAGAAAAGGCAAACTTGCACTACATACGCTGCAAAAGAAATGGATCACATGATGCCTCTACATGCAAGTTACCATGGGACAAAATTGAGCAGCAAAGAAACCAACAGAAGGTAAAACTAATGACACAGAAAAAGGTAAAGCACTTGAATCCGCTCATTATGTTGTGGCACAATGTAATATCGGAGTAAATGAAGACTTATTTAATGCTTCACTTGCTTCTTGGAAAAATGATTGGTTGCTTGATTCAGGAGCAACTTGCCACATTAGTCATAGAAAAGATTTTTTTGAAGAATTTACTGACAATGTTGATGGAGCAGTATACTTTGCAGACCAATCAAAAATCAAGCCATCAGGGTTTGGCACAATCAGGCTTAAATTGCCTGGTCTTCTAGACTTTCTTCTGCATCATGTTCTATATCTCCCACATCTGAAGAGAAACTTGCTATCCTTGGTCCACATCCGCCAGCAAGGTCACTCCATTCATATGTTTGATGGCAAGCTTGAGGTGAGAAAAGATTTTGACCACTCACTTGTCATGAGGGGAATAGAAGAAGAAAGGCTTCTCAAGTTGCAAGGTACCTCTGCTCGTGCACAACATTTCTCATACAATTCTCATTATGAAGAAGGTACACTTCCATCAAGTTTATTATGGCATGCTAGATTTGAACATTTGAACTATGACAGCCTCTACTTGTTGAAGAAAAATGGTGTTGCTGGTTTGCCTACAATTCCGAGGAAATTTAAGCAATGTGATGCTTGCATTCTAGGAAAGCATAGTAAACAGTCTTTTCATGATTCACATTCAAGAGCACATAGAAAACTTGAACTCATTCATTCAGATTTATGTGTCCCAATGCATGTTCCTTCTGCAAATGGAAATAAATATATGATGACATTTATTGATGACTACACCAGAATGTGTTGGGTTTATTTATTGAAGAACAAATCTGATGCTTTTCAAACATTCAAGAACTTTCATAAATAGATTGAAAATGATGCACAATCTCATATTGGGTCTATTCACACTGATAATGGAAAAGAATACACATCAAATGAATTTGAAAACTATCTTTGCCAACATGGGATCAAACATCAAACAACTGTGCCTTATAATCCCCAACAGAATGGTGTAGATGAAAGAATGAATAGGACAATCTTAAATATGGTACGCTCCATGCTCTTCTTCAAAAATGTAAAAATAATGTTTTGGGTTGATGCTGTTCCATGTGCTGCATATATAAAAAATAGATGTCCATCTAATGCTATTAGAAACAAGACTCCATATGAAATGTGGTATGGGCACGTTCCTTCGGTAAAGCATCTCAGGGTCTTTGGTTCTACTTATTATGCCTTGATACCAAAGGTACATAGAAACAAACTTGGTGCAAGAAGTCGTAAGTGTATCTTCTTGGGGTATTCAAACACCTCCAAAGCATACCGTCTCTATGATGAAGTCAATAAAAAGTTTGTTGTATCTAGAGATGTAATTTTTCTTGAATCATCCAAAACTGACAATGTTGTTGAGCGACAACTTGATCGCTTGGATAGATTCGCAAATGCAAAATAATTTCAAGAATTTGATAATCAGATTCCACATCTTGAAGGGGGGATTCCTATACTATTTCAACATGTGGAATCTTCTTCTAAAGAACTCTCTCCCCCACATGAAACTCCAACAACGGATGATGCTTTAAGTGATGTGATTGATATAATTAGGAGACTCAATCTTGATTCAGTCCCAACTCAATCAACGGAGCAGCCTGGACCATCTGAGAAAGGTCCTCCAAAGTGGTTTATAAAGACACTTGAAAGTGTTCATCCTGATGAGGTTGGAAAGACAGGAACTAGAAATTCAAACCGGCAAAATGGAGGTGATGTAGATGACTCTAATTCACCTGTTGATAAGGATGTTTCTTATGATTGTGAATTGAATTTGTCTATAGATTTTGAACCAAATTCTTTCAAAGAAGCTGCTTCTCATGATGAATGGAAAGAAGTGATGCAAAAGGAGTATGATGCCCTCATAAAGAATGGCACTTGTAAGCTGGTTGATCCTCCAATAGGAACCAAACCAATTGGTTGCAAGTGGTCTACAAGAACAAGTATAAAGCTGATGGCTCACTTAACAAGCACAAAGCCAGGCTTGTGGCAAAAGGTTTTGCACAGAAGGAAGGGGTCGATTATGAGGAGACTTTTGCCCCCACAACAAAATGGGCTACCATCCGGACACTCTTTGCCCTAGCAGCTCAGAACGGTTGGAAAGTCCATCAAATGGATGTAAAAACTGCTTTCTTTAATAGAGATCTAAAAGAGAATGTTTTTATGTCCCGGCTTGAAGGATTTGCCGTGAAAGGACATGAACATAAAGTATGCAAACTTGTGAAATCCTTGTATGACCTCAAACAAGCACCGCAAGCTTGGTATGAAAAACTAACTGAGTATCTTCTGAAACTCAATTTCAAACATTATGATCTTAATGATGCAACTTTATTTGTCAAGAAAGTTGGCAAAACAGTTGTATATCTTGTGGTATATGTAGATGATATTTTGATGATAGGGAACAATGAAAGCTACATTGCTTCCATAAAGAAGGAATTGGGGAAAAGTTTTGAAATGACTGATTTGGGCTATGTTCATTACTATCTTGGTATTGAAGTAACTCAACATCCGAAGTCCATATTTCTTTCTCAAAAGAAGTACATTGGAGATCTGTTGAACAGGTTTGGCATGACGGAATGCAATCCTCTTACTACTCCAATGGAACAAAAGTTAAAGCTCACATCTATTGAAGGAAAAGAATTTGAGGATGCAACAAAGTATAGACAGCTTGTAGGAAGTCTCAACTACCTAACTACTACCAAACCAGACATTTCGTTTGTTGTTGGAATCATCTCCAGGTTTATGAAAATGCCTTGTGAGGGACATTGGTCTGCTGCAAAAAGAGTTCTAAGGTACTTGAAGGGAACTCAAGACTTTGGAATCAAGTATACACGGGTGGAAGACTTCAGCTTGATTGGATACTCTGATTCAGACTTTGATGGAGACAAAGAAACTGGGGTATCTACTTCAAGATATGCTATGAGCCTTGGATCAGGAGCTGTCTCCTGGAGATCACGCAAACAATAAGTTCCAACAGATTCCACAACATAAGTAGAATATGTGGCAGCAGTTGAGGCAACAAAAGAAATTGTGTGGCTCAGGAAAATTCTTGAAGATTTGTAGGTAAAACAAGTACAATCAACTCCACTCATGATTGACAATACCTCTGCAATAAAGTTGGCCAAGAACCCAAAGTTCCATGATCGAACGAAGCACATCAATACTAAATATCATCTGATTCGACATCATGTTGAGGCCAAAACAATCCATCTCCACCATTGTTCCACGAACGAGCAAATTGCAGACATCTTCACCAAAGAGCTTGGAAGAGAAAAGCTTGAAAGATTCAGAACGATGCTTGGACTCACGAACATCCCTTCAGATTAAGGGGGGAATGTTGACACCTAATCATCAGGATTGGGTGAATAACTGAAATTGATGTAAATAAATAATAGAGAATATGAATAGTCACTGGGAGATGAAATGAATAGTCTCTCCCTCATGTATATAATAAACACCAACCTAAATGAAATCAACGAATTGTTTTGAGGAGTTACTGCCTGGTCTGACAAGATGGAAAATGAACAGTCTAATTATTGATGAAAGCATTGAAAGAGAGTATGTAGTGTACGTAAGAAAAAAGAAATCTTATGATTTATTTTTTTATTTTTTTTTGTATATTAGTAAAAATTATTTATATAAATCAAGAGTAATTTGATGATAGATATATGCTAGAGTGATGCATATTAATATCTAATTATTTAACAAATATAAATGAACAAAATCTAGAAGTAAGATGAATTTAAACTATTTTTACATTTTTTATAAAGAAAATTTATCCACATTTAAACTTTGTACTATTTAATGGCATTACTTTTACTAATATGGAAAAGCATATAAACAAATGGCATTCGAATACTATATCTTTTAGTTACATTACATATACTAAGATATTGAAGCATTGGATAAACATTATTGAGCTATGTAACCAATCGGTAGAGGCCATAAAAGAGTCTATGTGTGTTGTTGGGAGGAAAAACAAGTAACCAATGCCTTGCTTTATCCCAAACAATGAACATAGAAACAACTCCCCCAAATCCAATTCCAACTCCCATTGATAATGCTATCAAAGACACTTTTTCATCTACATGGCTGCACGATTTGCTTTTAGTATTATTGTTAGTGTCATCGCCTCCATCAAGAGTTTTCTTTGGCTTGTCCTTCTCATCGCATGGTGGTAGAGGAAACCCACATAAACACTTATTCCTTTTAAATGAAGATGTATTAAAAGTGTAAAATTGTGTACCTATTTGCATTCGCTCACAAAGGTTATTAGAAGAAACATTTAAGTAAGCTAAAAATGATAATTTAGAGAGCTCAAGAGGAATTCTTCCAGTCAATTTATTTTTTGACAAGTCCAATTGCTCCAAAATAAATATCTCACTAAAACTTGCAGGAATTTTTCCTTCCAGTTGGTTTCTAGATAGATTTAGCAGCCACAAGTTACTCATATTTCCTATGCTTATAGGAATTTCTCCTGTAATATTATTGCTAGACAAATCAAATATGCCAATTTTATATGAGAAATAAAACAAATTATACTCTCTCCCTTTTACATATTCTTCAATTTGATTAGCATACACAGTGTTTTCTCCAAAATCTTCATCTCTTATATATCCTTGGAGTTTTTCAGGATCATATGGTATTCTTCCATTAAATCTATTGTTGGATAAAGCCAACATAACCAAGTTGGTAAAATTTTTGATCCATCAAGGAATACTAGCATCAAGATTATTATAACCAAGACTTAAAATTCTCAATTCATTGAAATTTGCAAAGTACAAAGGAAGCTTGCTAGTGAACCCATTTCTCCTTAAATCTAATATTTGAAGCTCCGTACAGTTGGCCCAAGATTATGACAGAGTCCCGGAAAAGTGGTTAGAATGAGCTAAAAAAACAATAAAGAAGTGTTGATGCACATGGTAGGAATAGGTCCATCTAAATTATTTCCTAATAGAGATACACCGATAAGTGAATATAAACTAGTAATATTGTTAGGAATATTGCCATAAAAATTATTATTACTTATATGTAGAAATTGAAGAGATTTTAATTTATCTATGCTATATGGGATTTTCCCGATGAAATTGTTTGAATCCAAATATAAATGTTGTAATGAATGAATCTTTATTATAGGCAGTGTGACTGGGTTACGGGTTTTTCCATACGATCGAGTAGCGAACAACAAGGGTTTTAGTTTGCAGCAGAGGTTTTTCCACGGAAAATTGCAAAGGAGGGAGCTCCACTCCCTCCTACAAGGAAGCTGTGGCCAATAAGGGCAAGAAATCTATAGATAAAGGCAGAGATACCGTTGAGGAAGGAAGAAGAAACATGGAAGAAGAGACAGAAGGTACCAAAATGAAGGAGAATAACAGCACTAAAGACAAGGAGGAAGATGACAAAAAACAGGGAACAAAAGACAAAAGACAAAAGGGACCTTGTAAACCCAAAGCTGAAATCACACCCAGAGTGGTATTAAATGATCCAGTGCTACAGGCGCACAGGGATCACATGCGCACCTATGCAATCATCTGTAAATTCATGGGATTATGGCCCACTGAAAAAGCTTTACAAACATGGATCAAATACCACTGGAAACCCAAAGGGAGCATTGATCTACATCTTGGGTCAAAGGGTTTCTTTACGGTGGTGTTCACAAACATTGAAGATAAAGACAGAGTGTTTGAAGGAGGGCCCTACTTCTACGCAGCAGCAGGTCTTTATATGAGGCCATGGATGATGAACTTTGTACCAGAGCGGGAAACTTTTACTTTGGTCCTAGTCTGGGTGAGACTTTATTCTCTACCTCTCGATTACTAGCAAACTAAATCGTTAGCTGCCATAGGCAATAAATTGGGTCAATTTGTTAAAGCTTCTAAAGCCACAAGAAGGGGAAAATACACCTCATTTGCAAGGATTTGTGTGGAGATGGATTTATCCAAAGCTCTTCCGGATGAGGTAATCCTGGAGGTCTATGATGAAGATTAGGTACAAGCAGTAGACTACAACCATATTCCATTCAGGTGTCATAGATGCCATGAACATGGGCACCTACTCAGACACTGCCCTCTCAATAAAGCAAACAACAAAAGCAAAACGAATACAATGAAAGAAACTGATAATTTTCACAAAGTGGTACATCAAGGAAAAGGCAGGAAAAAAGGGCCAAAACAACAACAAAAGGAAGGACAACAGGTAAGTCAGAACCAATTCCAAGTTCTTGAAGTGGATGAAGAATTAATAACAGAAGATCAAGCAAGGGAAAGAAGTCCTGGGGAGAAGGAGAAAGAAGAAAACCGGCAACAAATACAGGAAAATGATAAACAGAAAGAGATCATGATGAGTGATACAGAGCCAGAGATGGATCAGGAAATGACCCAAAGTGAGATGGATCTGGAGGACCATGAGCTTCAGGAGATTCTTGACAAGGAAAACCTAGATCTGGAGGGGTTCTTAATTCAGGGAACAACTAGGGGGCTAGAATCGTTACCTCAAGAAGAGTTAAATAGAATACAACAGCTGTATTTATGGAGAACTCAGGCTAAGGGTTTGGAGGGGGTAAAAAACATTGGCAGGCAGAGCAATGAAGGAGTAAAAACGATAAAAATGACTTCGGGATTAGCACCTAGAAACCCAGGAAAGAAAAGAGGTAGGAAAAAACAGAACGAGCTACTGATGGAATGTGGAAAGCTCATGATAGACTCAGGTAAGATGAAAGATCTAGCCAGCTATTCCTTTACTAATCTTTAAATATGAAGTTTACATCTTGGAATATTAGAGGTCTAGGCAGTAAAAGGAAACAGAGAATGCTTAGTAATAGACTGAAACATGAGGCTCCGGATATAATTTTTATCCAGGAAACGAAATGTTCCATTCAAAATTTAAGACAAATACATAGCAAATGGCTCAATAGATTTGAGTTTCTAGAAGTTAAGGCAGAGAATTCAGCAGGAGGTATTCTCTCTCTCTAGAATCCTCAAAGAATAGGCATAATAGATGCTGAGGCATCCAGGAATTATTTATCAGTGGTCATTCAGCCTGTTGGAGATAGGGAAACCTATCTAGTCACAAATGTTTATGGCCCTCAAAGGATAGATGAAAAACTCTGGTTCATAGAATCCCTTGTGGATCTCATGGATAGACATGCAGGGATACCTTGGATTATGGGAGGGGACTTTAATATGATTAAATCTCTTTCAGAGAAAAAAGGGGGAACCAGAGCTCTAAATAAAGACTCTTTGGCCTTTCAAACCTTTACAGATAATATGAAGCTAGTTGACATGGAGACAAATAATGGTTGCTTTACATGGAATAATAAAAGAGGAGGAGAGTCTCATGTAGCCTCCAAGTTAGACAGATTCATTATTTCCGAGGACCTTATGCTAATAGACAAGGAAATTATAATGAGGGTTCTTCCCTTTGGAGGCTCAGATCACTGGCTGGTTCAAATGGAGATTCAGGGCATAAGGAGCCCTCGGAATAGACTTTTCAGATTTGAGAATATATGGCTTTCACACCCAGAATTCATGAGCAATACTGAAAAATGGTGGGCAGAAGATTTGTAGATTCAAGGAACAAGAATGTTCCTTCTGCACAAAAGATTAAAGCACATCAAGATGAGACTAAAAGATTGGAACAAGAATTATTTTGGCAACATTTTTGTTGGAAAGAAATCTGTTGAAAACAAAATGCAGGAACTCAACCAAGTCATGATCAAGGAAGGCTTTGATAAAGACAAAAATGATCAAGTCGAGAAACATCATCAAGAATGGGATAACTTGTGTAAACAAGAGGAAATATTTTGGAGACAAAAATCTAGAGTTCAATGGCTAAAAGAGGGAGAACGCAATACCAAATTTTTCCACAGATCCACTATGGCCAATAGAGCTCACAACAGGATCTCTTCGATCAAGAATGAGAATGGGCAGATTCAGCAATCACATGAGGACATAGAAGCTGTGTTGGTCCAGCACTTCAGAGGCATAGCTCAGGAAAACAACCCAGAAAGAGATCATTACATTAGGGACTTAACCAGTCATATTCCTAAGCTGGTGTCTAGAGAGGACAATTTCAACCTTAACAGATTAGTGACTGAAAAGGAGGTCAGTGAGGTCCTCAAAGAAATGCAGAATGGAAAAGCACCAGGCCCAGATGGCTTCAATGTTGATTTCTTTAAAGCCTACTGGAATATTGTTAAACAGGATATTTTGAGGGTTGTGGAGGATTCCAAGTTGAACAAAACTATCTTGTAGGTGCTCAATACCTCCTTAATCTCTTTGATACCCAAACAGGATAATGCTCAAACACCAGAAAGGTATAGACCCATTGCTTTATGCAATGTGGTCTACAAGATAATATCCAAGGTAGTGGCCAATAGACTCAAACCTCTGCTTCCTTCTCTAGTATTGGGGGAACAGTCCAGATATGTAGAAGGTAGACAGATTCTAGACGACATCATTCAAGCTCATGAGGTGGTTCACTCGTTAACAAGCAAGAGGAAAGTTGGAATGATCATGCAACTGGACATAACCAAAGCATATGACAAAGTGAGTTGGGCCTACATCAGAAAAGTGCTTATGGCATTCCATTTTGATCATAATTGGGTCAGATGGATCATGGTCCTCGTGACGTCTTCTAGCTTTTCAATTCTAGTTAATGGATCTCCCTCTGAGATTTTTCTTCCTTCAAGAGGCCTCAGATAGGGAGATCCACTCTCACCCTTTCTCTTCATCCTCATGACGGAAGGATTGGGTCGTTCTATCAAGCATGATAGAGTAACGAGTAAAATCCGGGGACTTCAACTAACGGAGAATGGACAGGTTTTGACTCATCAACAATTTGTAGACGACACCTTGTTATAGGGTATCCCCACAGTCAAGGAAGCTTTAGCGTACAAACAAATTCTGAATGACTTTGCCATGGTTACAGGTATGGAAGTGAATCTTTCCAAATCAAAAATATTTTTCTTTAATACCAATATTGATATTTAGAGAAACATCTCCAGAATTCTAGGCTTTCAAAGAGATTCCCTCCCTTCCAAGTATCTGGGAGTGCCTCTAACTACAAAACCTTTGCATAAGAGAATTTGAGAATCGTTGATCAATAATATGCAAGATAAAGTCAGGAAATGACCATCAGATCTTTAAATCTGGCGGGGAGATTGGTGCTGACAAAGACGGTGCTCCAATCTTTTCCTATTTTCATGCTATCAGCTCTCCCAACTCTAAAAGGAGTACTGCAGCAATTCAGAAACATCCAAAGGGACTTTCTCTGGGACAAAGAGGAGACTAGAAAGAAATGGGCCTTAGTCTCTTGGAAAAAGATTTGTAAACCCAAGAACCTTGGAGGCCTAGGCTTGGATGATCAGGAGATACTCAGCAATGTTCTAAGGGCCAAACTTTGGTGGTGTTGGGTTAAAGATCCAAAGGCTCAATGGGCAAGTATTTGGAAAGAAAAATATGCCAGCTCTTGGCAACATACTGATCTCATAAGGATGTCTGGAAATATAAGGGGCTCATCCATCTGGAACAAGGCCTGGGAGAACAGAGGCTTAGTACAAAGAAACAATTTTTGGGAAATCAGAGGATGATCTAGCACTATTCTCGGAGGATTGTTAAAAGAAGACTTTTTGGGCCTTAAGAATGAGATAGATAACCAAGGATTAATAAAAGTAAAAGATTTTTGGGATCACACTAACAATTCAGGAAAATGGAGAACTTGGAGAAACATAGATTGCAGGGATGATAGACCCATGATAGCAAAAGCAGAGGCTCTCATGAGAATATTGGAACAAAGGATGATTTTAGTAACTAAGGGGCAGGACCAACTAAGATGGGGCAACAATAAAGAAGGCGTCTTTAACATTAAAGAGGCTAAAGGTTTTCTCCTGGAACTGGAGTCCCATGCTCGGGACAGAATTTAGTTGAACCTTTGGAGACACCAAGGATGGATGAAGATCAAACTCTTCATGTGGTTGGTGTATCACAAGAAAATATTGACTTGGGACAATATCCAGAAAAGGGGTATTCTGGGGCCTTCCAGATGCCAGCTCTGTGAAGCCCAAGAGGAGACCATGGAACATCTTCTCAATAGCTGCACTTTCACTTCTAGTTTATGGGATACATTTGCCACCATTTTCCAAAAGACCGATAGGGACAAAGAGAGTATCATCAACACCCTGAGCAATTGGAGAAGAAATTTTTCAGATAATGAAGTTCTTAACTATGCTTGGGCTCTCATGCCAAGCTTCATTATATGGAACATCTAGAAGGAAAGAAACAAGAGAATTTTCAAAAATGAAAGGAATCAATCTCTTCGTCTGTTTGATTTGATCTTAAAACAGCTTAAGGAAACGATTGGCACCACAATGAGGAATCTCCCCAATAATCCTCCCTCAGAGGCTGATAAGAGAATTCTCAGGTAGTTGGGTATGTAGAGGCTCATTCCACAAGGCCTGGATAGGAAAGTTATCCTAAAGGAAACTGAAAATGAGTTCTAGCATCCTCCCCCAAAAGGTTTTTTGAAATACAACATAGATGGCACTTCAAAAGGTAACCCGGGATCTGCGGGTTTTGGAGGGGTTCTATGAGATGAAGATGGGAGAATTCTCTTCCTCTTCCATTGTCATTTAGGAAAAGCTACCAACAACATGGTAGAACTAATGGCTCTAGAGCAATGTTTAGAATATCTAAAGCAGGACAACTGCTTAAATGTGGTGATAGAAGCTGACTCTAAATTAGTCATTAACTCAGCCAAAAGAATCAGTTGTGGAACAGATCCGGAGAAAGTCTCAAATCATTGGAGATTAATCTAGGTCTTCCAAAGAATTTAGGGTCACCTTTAGGGACTACATACGGTAAGATTCAACCACGTACGTAGAAAGGGCAACAAACTAGCGAATATAGTGGCAAACCAAGGTGTGACCTGTAAGGAATGCAAACTTTCAATGGGGTGGCAAGTAGTGCCTCAGGGCAGTTTGAAAATTCTCTGTCGCAATCAAGCGGAAGAAGATATAGAAGTGTATCGAAACAAAACTAGAGAAGCAAGATATATATGATTTGGTCTCTGTATGTTTCCCTAATTTTGGTCAGGTAGGTCTTTGGAGAGAGGTATGCATTGATCGGCCTCAGCAGCACGAGTAATCCCATCTTCAAAAATCCCTGGTGTTTGGTGGATGGGTTTCTCAGGTTATTGGATGTTAAGTTCAGTTTTGGTTTCGGGTTCAGGAATCCGGGCTTGTTGGCGAAGGAGGGGATCCGTGCTTATCCGACAGCCGTATTACACCTTTTTCCCCTCTTCGGGAGACAAAACCACTCACTGAGTGGTATTTGATTGATCGCTCCCCTCTCAAGCAGGAAGCGGTTTTCGTGATTTGGGAGCGATCCCATATAGCGTCTGACATGTGGCGAGCGGCTGGAATGGTAAACTACCCTCATCGCACACTAAAGTTCGGTACCATGGAGCAATGCGATATCGCTATCATCCGTCGGATTTCGAAGTTTGGATCAATGATCAGGAATGATCATGTAGTTTTATGGGACCCGAACTTAATTTAAACGATGTCCTTTGGTGATTTCGGGTCTGGATGCAATGTTATCTTCCGTGCTGCTCTCACTTCAAGGTTGGCTTTGGTGGATCTCGGGCGGACGACTTGCTCGAGGATTATTCCCCAGGCAGACCCGAAATCCTTTTATGGTGGTCTATATTTCCTCATCGGGTTCGATTCAAGAATTAAAGAGGTTACCCGTTTTCGTTCCAATATGGAGCCACGTCCGTCAGATCTCTGAAGGCGGATCTGACGATCTCAGTGATTGTTTGTATTATGAAGGTCTCGTTTTTTTGTTTGGGGGCCCTTGGTCTGGTTTTGAGCCTTTGGCTCGATACCCAAAGCTTTGTGCAGATAGTTAATTATAGGGCCCACATCTCCTTTGGGTTTGCTGTAATTTATGTAGTTTATTTTCACTGATACAATTGAATAGAAGGACCGACTCTTGCTTCAGCAAAAAAAAAGATTGAATCTTTATTATAGCTCTTGGAAATGGCCCCGTGAGATTGTTGTTTGAGAGATATAGAAATTTAAGCTTCTTTAAATTGAAAATGGATTTAGGAATTCCCCCACTGAGCTTATTATTACTCAAACCTAGTGCAATCAATTGACTCAAATTGAAAAGGGCTATAGGAATGTTACTAGTTAACATGGTTGAAGAAAGATATAATTCAGTCAATTGAGTCAAATTGAGAATAGTTTTAAAGATGTTGTTAGTAAGTTTATTTTTAGAAATATGTAAGAAGATTAAGTTGTCCAAATTGGCAATTCCTTCTGGTATTTTATGGTATTTTAGTGAGATTATTGAAAGATGGATCTAAATGTGTCAACTTGGTCAAATTAGCAATGCTTTTGGGTATGTTAACGATATTGTTATTAGATAAATCTAAATAGGTTAACTTGGTCAAATTGGAAATGGAGTTAAGTATGTTAATGAGATTGTTATGAGATACATCTAAGTAGGTTAACTTGGTCAAATTGGCTATGGAGTTAGGTATGCTCCCTATGAGGGTTTTCTTAAAAAAAACAAGGGAGAGGGAAGCCTCCTTATTTGAGAAGGAATAAAATCAGAAATACCACAACCAGAAATGTGCAGTTGTGTAAGTTGTGTCAAATTACTGAACTAAAGTGGTATTTGACCAAAGAAGTCATTGTCGTTGAGATCCAGATACTCTAGTATGTGCAACAGGCCCAACTCAATGGGATTAGAACCATTCAACAAAGTATAGTTGAGGTCAAGTGCTCGCAACGTTTTAAGCTAACCAAACTGGGGTGGAATTCCTCTAGTGAATACATTATTAGAAACATTGAAAGTGTGTAATATTAAGAGATTGTCGAGAGACTATGAGAGGGTACCTTCCAAACAATAAAAGAAGAAGTCAATGGCCATGACTCTTTTGGTATTTGGTTTGCAGCGAATGCCATACCAAGAGCATATATTCTCTGAATTTTCCGTCGTCCACTTGGAGAGTAAGTCATCTGGATCCCATGTGATGCAATTTCTGAAGGACAAGAGAGCATGGAGGTCCTTTTTCTCATGGGTGTCTATGATGATAACATGAATTCACCTTCCTCCACCATGCGTTCAAATTCAGAATGACTACACTGCACCAAAATTAATCCACCTCCCATCTGTTCATATAAAGCATCTTCCCAACGATGAGTATGGGTTGAGAAATTGATACGCGTCATTGCAAGAAGAAGGGTAGGCATACACAGAAGCAATAATAGAACCAGAAAATCCATTTCTCCTCTGTAACCACACACTGTTTCAAAACCCGTGGGTTTATAAAATTAATTATGAGGCAGATTGTTCGATTGACAAGTAAAAAGAAAGACTTGTAGCAAAGGGGTATGCACAAAAATAAGGTGTTTATTATACAAAAACATTTACTCCTGCAGCGAAATGGGACACTATTAGGACTTTGTTTTCTCCTGCAACTCAAAATGGATTGCAAATACATTATATGGATGTAAAAATAACCTTTTTTAATGGAGATTTGAAGGAGGACGTCCATTTGTTTCAGCCAAAGGGTTTTTTCCATTAAAGGAAAAGAACAAAAGGTAAGTAAATCAGTGAAAGCATTGTATGGTTTGAAACAAGCATCTTGTGCATAGTATGAAAATTTAATTGAACATCTTCTCAAATTGAATTATAAGCATTTTGACCTAGATGATGCAACTTGTTTTGTCAAGAAAGTGAGAAGATAAGTTGTATATCTAGTTGTCTATGTTGACAATTTCATGATTACATGGAATAATGATGATTATATAGCATTTGTTAAAAGGGAGCTATAAAATATTTTTGATATGAAAATTTTGGGTTTTCTTCATTACTATTTGGGAATTGAAGTTGATAAAAAACCCAAGCATATTTTCATTTCTCAGAAAAAGCATATTGGACAATTGTTGAATAAGTTTGGAATGTAGGATTGTAATCATGTTTCTACGCAAATGGAGGAGAACCTAATGGTCACTTCAAATGAAGGAAGTTCTTTTGAAGATCCAACAAAGTACAAACAACTTGTTGTAAGTTTAAATTTTTTGACTACTACTTGTCTTGACATAGCTTTTGTTGTAGGAATACTTTCCAGGTTTATGCATCATCCCTATGAAGATCATTCGATCACAACAAAATGAGTGCTCAAATATTTGAATGACACTCAGTCATAAGGCATGAAATATTCCAAGGTTTCAGACTTCCATCTTACTGGTTATTCAAGTTTTTATTTTCACAGAGATAAAGAGCATGAGGTCTCTACTTCTAGTTATTTGATGAATCTTGGATCATCAACTATCAGTGGGAGATCACGAAAGCAAATTGATCCTGCTAATTCCACTACAGAAGTAAAATATGTTGTGGCATCTTAAGCTACAAAATAAATAATTTGGCTTCACAAAAAACTTGAAGATTTGCATGACAAACTAAAGGCTTCAACTCTTATATTCATTGAAAATTCATCTACAATTCAATTGGCTATGAATCCTAAATTTCATGATCGAATGAAATATCAACACAAAATATCACTTGATTCGACATTATATTGAGGCCAAAGTCACTCATCTAACACATTGTCCTACTTCAAAGCAGATTGCAGATATCCTTACCAAATCACTTGGACGTGAAAATTTTGAGAAATTCTCAATGCTACTTGGCATGTTCGATGTCCCTTCGAATTAAGAGGGAAATGTTAACTAATCCTTCGGGATTATGTTTGTACATTAGTAACTAGATGTTAGCTCATTTTTTCTGTTAATAAATTATCCAGAAAAAACTACCTCGTACCTACCTTATATTTGTAGAAATGAATTTTTCATTATCACTCCAATGAATTTTCATCATAGAGTTTATTTACGGATCTATCTACATCACATTCCAAAATTTAAGAAACTTTTCTGACAATGATTTGATGAAAAAAAATCGATATTCTATACCATTCATTATGGTTGAGTAGGAATATCGTATACATTTCTTATAAAACTGCACATAATCTAAATTACAATGCTAAAAGGATCATACTTTTATGTAAAATAAAATTAGATTCTAGTAGAAATTTGGAAAAAAAAACTAAGTGTAATAATTTGATTAAAAAAATTAAACTATCCCATGTCACGCGACTTGTTATTCCATATCAAAGTGACCTTCAAGAGACTATTAAAGAAACTAGTGAATACATGATAAAGTTGATATGACCGAGTGTAATGTAAAACTATCAAACAAAAACGAGACCAATGATATATATATATGATTGGATTCCATAAAATTAAATTATGTTTTTTGAATATTTATTATTTTCGTCAAGAGTATACTTTTTTCCTCTTTAAATTATAATATTTAATATAATAACTAGCATTTGCACCACATGTTGCAAAGGAAACGCCGTAAGGCAATGGCATAATAAATAATTGCGTAGAAGAAAAAGTCAAAATTTTATGCAATTTTGTTTCTTTATTAGTTTTTATTTTTATGTTATGTTTTAAGGGGACCTGGGATTTAAGGTTTGATTCATGAGTCTATTTAATGTAGAACTTCATTTCTCTGTATGTATGTATATATGTATATGCTAATACTCTTCTGATAAGGTAAAAGGTGAAGCAAATATATCATACATTTTCTCCATTTATTATAGAGCTCCTGAGCTTATATTGTGAAGCAAATATATCATACATTTTCTCCATTTATTATAGAGCTCCTGAGCTTATATTTGGAGCCACTGAGTATACTTCTGCTATTGATATCTGGTCCATGGGTTGAGTTGTGTCTTGGTTGAGCTACTTCTTGGTCAGGTAAGTGGGTTTTCAGCTTCAGAGTACAGTCTTACCTCTGCATATCATGCATGAATACCGAATTTGCAGTTTGTAATATTCTCAATGACATCATTCTTACATATATTTGAGGAAATTTTACCAAATTTGTACCAAAAGACGGTGTAGCATGCTGATCATTCTCACCACGCAGAAAACTTGCAATCGTGTTTGTGTGTTATATCAAGTAAGGTATTATAGGCACACACAGATTTCTGATTTTCCTTTTCCCTTTACAGGCTCTCTTAAGCTCCCACCAGGATCAGATTTCATCCTTAGCTATCACTACCCAGTCTGTGGGGTGGCCCAAAAGGTCTTTTGATCATTAGTGTGAAAGCTACATACAGTTTGACAAAGATACGTAAATTACTGTTATCAAACTCCGGGAATTTAGGATTTTATTTTTTATGCAGTTGGAAAGGTTTCTTTGTGAATGTTCAGTAATATGGTTAAACTATTAATAGTCATACTTCAAAAAATCACTTCTGAACGGTCCAAGTAGTGACCTACTAAATCAGGAATAAAAGGCCCAATTCAACTTCAATTCAACATCAATGCATGAATAACTACACTGTTGCAGTAAGTTATGTAAGCCCAAATCTAAACCAATTATTTTCCCTGTATGTGTTATGCATAGAGCAATGCTTATTTCTCAGAAATGTCCAATGCTGTTGCAGTAAGTTATGTAAGCCCAATTGTAAACGAATTATTTTCCTTGTATGCGTTATGCATAGAGAAATGCTTATTTCTCATGTCCAGTGAAAGTTTTGGTAGCATTAAAATCTCAATATTTTTGACCTATAATTAGATGAAAAAGTTCATATTAAGTGTCACCATCAATTAAAAAAAAAATATAACTGATTTATGTCTGCCCCTTCATATTTAATTAAGAAATTATAAAAGCAACATTTATTTCTCTACCCTACTTCATTTCCCTTTCATGCCTTTCATTGAAGAAAAGCTAATAGAAAAAAAATTGTGAATTACATAAAAGTTCAGTCAAGTTTGCAATCTTGATTTCCTTTTCATACATTTAGATTGAACAAAAGCTGGATAAAATAATTGATAAAACTTTTGTGATCCTGCACTAAAGTTCAGTGAATAATGCAATCCAGAACAGAGTTATCACCATTTGGTTCCTTTTGTGACACCAGTGGAAGTGTCTCTACTTCATGCCAAAACTTCATGACAACAACTGTTTTTTCTTTGCTTCTAGTACAGGTCCTTTGTCCAAAAAAAGTTTCCATGACCTGTCCCTTAAGCTACCAACGACTTAATTCAGAAGCTACAGCGGTATTCCAAAGCCTTTCCTGCATAGAACAAAGGCAGACATATAAAGTAATATAACACAAACATAAATAATGTTGTTATTTGCACAACACTGTGAAGGTACTACATTTGGCTATAAACAAAGTCAAAAAATCAATAGAGAAAGCACAAAATCATTGCCATTGCATGAACCTGCATGAAATCATTAGCCATCCAAGATGTTTCCTCAAGAACAAAATCCCAATGAGATTTCCTTCGTGGAGGCTCCAGAAAAGGTTATTAGCAGATTCTGTGTTCTTTCTCAGTCTATAGCCTGCATGTCAGGCAAATTTGGCATTAAAACAATATTTCACGGCATAGCTAACAATGCTGAGATAGAGTAGTCTCCTAGAGAACGAATATATTAAATATCTATTAAAATTTTTGAAAGCATTTAACCATAAACCTCTATAATACTTACTTTGATCAATTTGGCCTCTTCCAAAATGATATCTTCATGTGCTCTTTTTGCTGCAGCCGATTAGTTTGAATTCTTCTCCATTTCCAAAGGAAGAGCAACTCCTGGGTATTTACTATTTACTACTCACAATACCAGATAAGATGGTAACTTTTGATTGTGGAAGCATAGACATTTTTTGGAAACTAGATATGCCACCCGCTTGACTCTCAACCTCCTTTTCTAGTACAAAAGAGGAATTTTCATTCCTTTTACATCCTGAATATTTGTGATCTTCGGTGCTAGCGGGTAATCCTTCTTCAGTCTTTATCTTAACATCAGTGACCCCTAAAAGTTTATCTTCATACATAGAATTGGCTCTGCTCCTCGTATGCAAATCCTTATAATTTGATGAAGATGTTTCCTTTGTATTGTCCAAACTTGTACTTTCTAGTAACCTCTCAGACATTGAATGTTTCTTACAGGCACATTCATTAAAGTCAGGTTTCTCATGTGTATGAGATGAATTAGTTCCTGATATGTTCAGTTTGCCAACATCAACTGCAGTTGTGGATGAACGATGTTGACTATTTTCCTGTTCAACATGTACATTCTTCTCATCTTCAATTATGCAACCATCATACCTCCTATTCAGACTTGGTTCCAATACAACAGCATTCTGGACAAATTTATCTATACCCACTTTATCATTTTCTTGGCATGAAGTTTGATATGTCTCTTCACTAACCACCATCGATGCTGCAACATTTCTTGGAACTGCGTCTTGAGCCACACTGACCTCTTTAGGATGTTGATGGCTTTGGATATTGTCAGAACTTATATCAGCCTTAATGCCAATATGATTTCCTTCATTGTGGATATATTGTAGCATCCCTATGAGTGTCCTGCCTCTGTAGCCCACCCAAATCAGTTCCCAAATGGTTTTCATGCATAAGTGCTTCTCGCATTCCATTCTTATTGAAGGGCGTGGACTTTGAAATATTGGTTGATGAAATATTACAATTTTTGTCTGCATGTATCTCAACCTCTGTATCTTTGACTTCTCCAAGGCCTTTTAAACCAGTGGGAAAATTTGGAGATCTATCACTAATAATGACTTTAACATCCAGTATAACGATTTGATTTATGCCTATTTCTTCTTGCATATAGCCTTTAGCTCCCATGCGTACACCCCCCTGAGTATTTTGATTCTTTTACATGTGTTTGAATCCGACTTCCATCCAGCTGTGATGTCTGCTTTCCTGTGCAACATGTCCTTTCCCATCACAACATGATGTGATTCTTTCATCATCCACGACTTCTGTATCACCAACAAAATTGCCTGTTGTGTTTAATTAGTTGCCAAGAAAAGTCCCAGGTCTTCTATTGCTTTCGGCAAAATCTCCAATTGGTAAGGCATTCAAAGAAAAGCTACCTTTTGATTCACTGCAAAGTATCATTGAATGGTTTATTGGCTACCATAAGAGTTTATGTAACTAAGTATTGGTTGTGCTCCATCACAAAAGCAGAGATTTTGCAAATTCGTAGAGACAATAAAAACAAAGCTAAGCAGGTGATAAGCCTGAAGAAAACCTTGTTAGGTACTACTCAGCCAGTGGATCCATTGGTGATGGAGACAGAAAACCAATAGAGTTCGTCTCTCCAAATTTGAAATCCGAAAATTTTCCTCTTGAAAACAAGATGTAAGCTACAGCAAAGCAAATAACCCTCACTAAGCATGGACTGTAAATTCAAGGGAAATGAATAAGAGATGAGACCTTCTCCAGTGATTCCATCTCCCGCCTCCGTTCTTCACGAACAAAAAACTCCTACCTGATTTCATGGTAATCATTTCTCTAGTGGATCAGTGAATAGAATAACACCGTTAAAAGAAAGCTTTGGGACTATAAAAATGGTATACAAACAAAATCACTGCTCACGAAGAGAAACCGAAGCTGTGGTGCTTGTATGAACAGTGGCGGGAGATGTGGTTATAACATTTCAGAACCAACTAAAACGTTTATTTGCTATTGTCCCGATGGCACCTCGCATACAGAGATATGCCCACCAATAGCATTGCTACTTTTCCTGAACCCCTTCTCCCAATTCGATTACGAGACCCAATGCTTAAATTATCACAATCTATAAAAATGTTTTAAATGTTCCCTCCATTCTGCACTCTTGAACCCATGGACATATGTGTATGTGTTTCCCTATATTGCCAAGTATTCCCCCTCTTTGCAAAAACTATCGATTTTGCTTTTACTCATAATAGTTGTTATGACCGCGTTGCAGGTCATAAAAACAGGCCCGCCATTGTAATAGGTAAATATAATTCTTCCTAGTATTCGGTATCTCCACGGTGATTTAGTACTGAATTTGTATCTTTCTTTTCATTATTTTCTTCGGCGTTGGACAAAGGATCACATTCATATCTATCTGCTGGTGTCACCACAGGTTGCTCCACTGGAGGAATTGCTTTGGTAGCAATAGCGGTACTGTTATTAGGGTATTGTCTGAAAAAAAGAAAAAGTTCTAGGAATTTCTGCAAATATGAGAGAAAGGACATGGAAGCGTGTGTGTGCTTGGGCGCGAGACAGGCCATTTGCCAATATTCTCTTACGAAGCACTTCGCCAGTCAACAAATTGCTTCCACGAGGAGAACGAAATTGGGGTTGGAGGGCTCGGGTCGGTCTATCTGGGTAAGCTTAGCGACGGAAGAACTGTGGCGGTAAAGAGACTTTCTCATGATAACTCCAGGAGGGTCGATCAGTTCGATCAGTTCATCAATGAGGTTAAGATTTTTTCGACTTTGAATCATCCACACATTGTCCGGCTTTATGGCTGCACCCCTGCACACAGCCCACAGCTGCTGCTCGTATACGAATTTGCCCCAAACGGAACCCTAGCTGATCATCTTCATGGCGATCGCAAAGACCCCAAGGGATTACCATGGAATACTCGCTTTAATATTGCTGTTCAAACTGCGCAGGCCTTGGCTTTTCTTCACAGTGTTCATCCGCCTATATTGCACAGAGATGTGAAATCCTCAAACATTCTCTTGGGAGAAAATTTTATTGCCAAAGTGGCTGATTTTGGGCTTTGCAGACTTGTGCCTGTAGATGCCTCACATGTCACCACCTCTCCACAGGGCACACCAAGCTACCTTGATCCAGTGTATTATCAGTGCTATCAGCTGACAGAGAAATCCGATGTGTACAGCTTCGGGGTCGTTTTGGTGGAGATCATTTCTGCCAGATTAGCAGTGGACACCAATCGGAAGACCAGGGAAATCAACCTTGCTACCATGGCAATAGCTAAGATTCAAGAAGGGGCTTTGCATGAGCTTGTGGATCCGCAGCTCAATATCGAAAAGAACCATGAGGCGAAGGCCATGGTATGTGCCGTTTCCGAATTAGCGTTCAGATGCCTGGCGTCAGAAAGAGATGACAGACCACACATGGAGCAAGTTGTTACTGAGTTTGAGGAAATCAGACATTTGTGTGTTGGCAGTTCAAATGGTCCAGGTGAACAAGAGGAAGGATACCTTTCCAACATCAAACAGCTGAGCACAGCGCCAATATCTCCCACCTCTGTTGAAGACACGTGGCGCACCAGAAGCTTCACTCCCAAGCAGTGCATAATTTCTCCCTTGGAACTTCGTATGCATAGTGTTTAATTTGCAGTTTTCAGATTTGCTCCAGAATCTGGCTTTCTGACCTTAACCCAGGATGTAAAAAGACCACAGCTAATTAACATTCCCGGCTAGCTGGACTGTATAATGGCCGGGAGGCATAACCGCATGCTATTAAGGTAGGGCAGAGAATAATGAGATTTGAATAACTGGGTATATTAGAAATTGAACCAAACCTGTTTCATATTACATGCTGTTTGAGGAAATTTTTGTAGGAAAGAAATATGGAGCCTCCCAATGTTATAATATAAACAACATTTGTTTGTATTTACATAAAAGTTCGGTCAAGTTTGCAATCACTGCTACCTGAGCTCTGCTTGAGTCATGTATCTCAACCTCTGTATCTTTGACTTCTCCAAGGCCCTTTAAACCAGTGGGCAAAGACCATTTACGTTGGTGTCACCATCAATTAAAAAAAATTATAACTGATTTATGTCGCCCCTTTCATATTTAATTCATATTTAATTAAGAAATTATAAAAGAAACATTTATCACCATTTGGTTCCTTTTGTGACACTAGTGGACTACTACCCTGCTGCAAAGGAGACATCACCCCTGCATGAGAGTGTCTCCACTTCATGCCAAAACTTCATGACAGCAGCAGCAACTGCATGAGAATTTTTTGTTTGCTTCTGGTACAGGTCCTTTGTCCAAAAAAAATCTCCATGACCTGTCTCTTGAGCTACCGAATGACTTACTTGAGCAGCTGCAACCATCTTCCAAATCCTCGTGTTTATGTGTTATATCAAGTAAAGTATTATAGGCACACACAGATTTCTGATTTTCCTTTTCTCTTTACAGGCTCTCTTAAGCTCCCACTAGGATCAGATTTCATCCTTAGCTATCACTACCCAGTCTGTGGGGTGGCCCAAAAGGTCTTTTGATCATTAGTGTGAAAGCTACATACAGTTTGACAAAAATACATAGATCACTGTTATGAAACTCTGGGAATTTAGGATTTTATTTTTCATGCAGTTGGAAAATATTAATGCTAAACAGTAAGGTTTCTTTGTGAATGTTCAGTAATATGGTTAAACTGTTAATAGTCATACTTCAAAAAATCACTTCTGAACGGTCCAAGTAGTGACCTACTAAATCAGGAATAAAAGGCCCAATTCAACTTCAATTCAACATCAATGCATGAATAACTAGGCCGTTGCAGTAAGTTCTGTGAGCCCAATTGTAAACGAATTATTTTCCTTGTATGCGTTATGCATAGAGCAATGCTTGTTTCTTAGAAATGTCCAACGCTGTTGCAGTAAGTTATGTAATCCCAATTGTAAATGAATTATTTTCCTTGTATGCGTTATGAATAGAGAAATGCTTATTTCTCATGTCCAGTAAAAGTTTTGGTAGCATTAAAAACTCAATATTTTTAACCTGTAATTAGATGAAAAAGTTCATGTTAATGCTTATTTCTCATGTCAAGTAAAAGTTTTGGTAACATTAAAAACTCAATATTTTTAACCTATAATTAGATGAAAAAGTTCATATTAGGTGTCACCGTCAATTGAAAAAAAAATATAACTGATTTATGTCTGCCCCTTCATATTTAATTAAGAAATTATAAAAGCAACATTTATTTCTCTACCCTACTTCATTTCCCTTTCGTGCCTTTCGTTGCAGAAAAGCTAATAGAAAAAAAATTGTGAATTACATAAAAGTTCAGTCAAGTTTGCAATCTTGATTTCCTTTTCATACATTTAAATTGAACAAAAGCTGGATAAAACAATTGGTAAAACTTTAGTCATATATGTGATCCTGCACTAAAGTTCAGTGAATAATGCAATCCAGAACAGAGTTATCACCATTTGGTTCCTTTTGTGACAGCAGTGAAAGTGTTCATGACAACAGCTGCAATTGCATGAGCATTTTTTCTTTGCTTCTTGTACAGGGCCTTTGTCCAAAAAAAAGTCTCCATGACCTGTCCCTTAGGCTATCCAACGACCTAATTCAGCAGCTACAGCGGTATTCCAAAGCCTTTCCTGCATAGAACAAAGGCAGACATATAAGTAATATAACACAAACATAAATAATGTTGTTATTTACACAATACTGTGAAGGTATTTACGTTTGGTTATAAACAAAGTCAAAAAATCAATACAGAAAGTAGAAAATCATTGCCACTGCATGAACCTGCATGAAATCATTAGCCATCCAAGACGTTTCCTCAATGACAAAATCCTAATGAGATTTAAATTATAATATTTAATATAATAATTATTTTGAACTTTTGATATATTTAAATTATACAAACTTAACCACTTATAATTACAATATCAATATTTAAAATACTTAAATTATATAAATTTAATTATTTTAATTCTAATTTAAATAAATTCTAATCAAATTTTAAATAAAATTTAATTAAAAACAAAAAACAAAAAAAACAAAAAAACAAAAATAATTATATTAGAACTTGAAATTGAGATTCCAAAACTTCATGATTAAACTTTAAAATCCTGATTTTAATGCCAGTTAAACCAATTATGTGTATGGTTATAGATTTTGGAGAGTTAAGCAAGAGTAGCTACTTTGTAACTTTTGTTTAAATATGAGATTTGATTCATGCTTTTCAAAATTCAATAATTAAATTAAGCGATAGCTACTCTATAACTTTTGTTTAAATGTGGGATTTGATTCATACTTTTCAAAATTTAATAATTAAACTAAGTGGTAGGGAACGCTAGCTATTCAACCTTCTTATGCTATAAAATACTTGGAGATTTAACTCCTACTTATCTTGTGCATATTGATTGATGTTCCTTATTAATAATTGTATTTGTTAATTAGTCGGATTTGAGATATTTAGTCTAACTAAAATAGTTTATAAATTAGTGTTTGATTGAGAGATTTGCTCAACTAAGTGATTGTGCAATTAAGATATCATTTCAATATTCAACTAATGGTTATGTATTTATATATATAATTAATCTAATATAAAATATATATATAATTAATCTAATATAAAATAAATTTTGGTCTACAATTGATTTTTTAACTTGGTATCAGAAAAGATAGCTCTGGGCCTACTCCCTCATGGAAGGCCTAGGCTCATGGGAGGGAGTATCATATCGAGAATGCTAGTACAGTGTCTTAATTATATGGTTTTTTTGTGTATTTTGTTTGACCACCTAACCGAGTAGAGGGGGAGCACTATGCTGTCAGAGAAGTTGAACTTCCAACCTATCGTACTCTATCAGCGTGGAGATAACCTATCACCGTGAGGGACCATATTGATGAAGGCGACAATTAGAGGAAACTGGAGAATTCAAGGTGGAGCTTTCTTCTAGTGTTTGCAAGTCTGAATCATGTTACGGGAATGATCAGCTATAAATTTTCCTTCGTGGAAGTCGACAGAGAGGGTTATTTACTAGAAAAGACAGCATTTGTTGTAAATCCTGAGGTGATATGCTGAGATGAGGATCATTGGAGTTGGGGCCGAGCTCTAGGGTGATGTATTGGTAGCCCTATGATAGGATTCCTATTGTCGCCGTCGAGCAAGCATTACAAGGAAGTCGTAAGCCAATGTATTGAAACTGCAGGCCTGTAAACTATTAGATGGGTGAAGATTTGTTATTTGTTGCACAATTCGTTTTGTTTTATTGTTTGAGATAGATTTCCACCTCTTTAAAAATCTCCTCGAAGTCATCCTTCTCAGCCAATTTGCAGTCATCAACTCAATCCCAATGAGTCTCTTCCATCTTTCCTTGTCTTCAGAATCAATTTTATCTGCCAATTTGTCCTTCTCATTGATGGCATTTTTCATGTTGTAGACATATGTTTCAAAATACGAATGTTTGAGATAGAGTTCCACTTCTTTAGTTGTTTGCATAGTTGGCGTAATAGCGTGAAAAGTGATCCAAGCAATCGTTGTGGACCAACCGCCTGCAAGTATTTTATAATTCAGTGGAAAGTGTGCGGATGAATATATTTTAAATGGCCTCAAAGAATTCAATTCTGAGAAATGGAATGAGGACAGGTTCATCCATGAACTTGCCAATTATGGGTGATCAGATCAGTATATGTTCGTAAAGGACACTAGTTTGGGTAGCTTTGGCATGTATTCTTACAACACAACACATGGTGGTCACCCAACTTATTTGAAAATGTCTATTATTGAATTGTTTGAAGGTTATTAGAGAAACTATAGGTGGTGATACTGTTATATTATTGATAAAAGAAATTTTGTATTATAATTGGTTTGCAAAATTAGTGATGATGATTTTTCAAAATTAGATCAAGAGGTCATTTTGTAAAATTGACTCTAGATACATTTTGTATTTAGACGACTTTCGTGGATAACTGGCAAAAATAAAGGTTGGTACCCATGTATCTCGGTGAATGAGAGCTCATCCATAGAATAACTAGTAGTTTAGTTATTGCTTGGTGGATGAGAGCTCATCCATAGAATGACTAGCAGTTCAGTTATTGCAAACAGGTGATTGATCGTGTCTAAAGTAACAATTTTGAAAGATCGAGTGGTGTAAAACTCAATATGGATGGTTGTCGAGAGAGTTTGGTAATTGTGGATCTAGGGAAGGATCCCTCATTTGTTGAAGATGCGGAAGTTGTCTTCTTGTGAGGTTATGCGACAACTTGGGATGATGTTTAGCAATTGACTTTGGGAGATCTGTGATTTGGGAGTTTGAGAGTGGGACTCGAGAATATAGTTTGTCGAGTACACCTTTACGAGGGTTATGAGACAACTTGATGGAGTTCGCTCTATGCGATTTTGAAGATGTTTAAAGAAGCTAATGAAGACTTTGTAGACATGAAGATCAAAGACAAGTACTCGTTAAGGGAGGGACTTGGAGATTTAACTCCTACTTGTCTTGTGCATATTGATTGATGTTCCTCATCATTAAATGTATTTGTTAATTAGTTGGATGAGATATTTAGTCCAACTAAAATAGTTCCTAGATTAGTGTTTGGTTGAGAGATTTTCTCAACTAAGTGATTATGTGGTTAAGATAGAATTTCTATCTTCAATTAATAATTGATATATTTATATGTGTAATTAATTTAATGCAAAATAAATTTTAAAGTGCAATTAATTTTATTAAAAATTATATATCGAAATTATATACGAAAAAATTATTTAATTCTTTAAAATATAATTTATTATTTATATATATATATATATATATATATATATATATTATTGGGTATAAAATTACAATATTGTTAATTTTTATTTAAAAAGATATTTATGATTTATTTTTATTCATTTATATAATATTATATAAAATTTATTTGATTTATATCATATGGATTTGACTAAAAGTAACGTCACAAATTCAAAAAGAAATTACACATATCGTTTAATGGTTAATATAAGTTAGAAAATGGAAAACCCAAATCATTATATATGCCACACAAATACATTTTAACTGATAAATTATGTGTTTTATTATGGTTGTGATAATAAGCTGGAAAATGAACACTCTAATTATTGAAGAAAGTACTGAAAGAGAATATGTAATGTACGACTGATTTATTTATTTTTGGCATATTATAATAAATTATTTATATAAACCAAGAGCAATTTTATGATATTGAAAGAGAATGTGTAATGTATAACAAGTTATAATTTTTTTTTATTGCATATCAGTATAAATTATTTATATAAAGCAATGGCAATTTCAGGATAGATACATGTCAGAGCGATCAGGATAGATACATGTCAGAGCGATCAGGATAGATACATGTCAGAGTGATATACATTGATATCTAATCATTTAATAAATATAAATTAATATAAATGAATATAGGTTTAGAGTTAAAATGAATTTACACTATTTTTAATTTTTTTATAAAGAAAATGTATCTACATTTAAACTTTGTATTATTCAATGCATCGTATTTACTAATATGGCAAGGCATATAAACAAATAGCATTAAAATACTACATTTTTTAGTAGCATTACCTATATTAAGATATTGAAGCATTGGATAAGCATTATTGAGTTATGTAGCTAATTGGTAGAGGCCATAAAAGCGTTTATGTGTGTTGTTGGGAGGAAAAGCAAATAACCAATGCCTTGCTTTATCCCAAACAATGAACATAGCAACAACTCCCCCAAATCCAATCCCAACTCCCATTGATAATGCTATCAAAGACACTTTTTCATCTACATGGCTCCACCATTTGCTTTTAGTATCAATGTCAATGTCATCACCTCCATCAAGGGTTTTCTTTGGCCTGTCCTTCTCATCACATGGTGGAAGAGGAAACCCACATAAGCACTTATTCCTTTGAAATGAAGACTCATTAAAAGTGTAAAATTGTGTCCCTATTGGAATTGGCCCACAAAGGTTATTAGATGAAACATTTAAGTAAGCCAAAAATGATAATTTAGACAGCTGAGGAGGAATTCTTCCAATCAATTTATTTTTTGACAAGTCCAATTGCTCCAAAATAAATATCTCACTAAAACTTGCAGGGATTTTTCCTTCCAGTTGGTTCTAGATAGATTTAGCAGCCACAAGTTACTCATATTTCCTATGCTTATAGGAATTTCTCCTGAAAGATTATTGCTAGACAAATCAAATATACCATTTTTATATGAGAAATAAAAAAAATTATACTCAATCCCTTTTATGTATTCTTTAATTTGATTAGAATAGAGAGTGTTTTCTCCAAAATCTTCATTTCTTATAAATCCTTGGAGTTTTTCAAGATCATATGGTATTCTTCCATTAAAATTATTGTTGGATAAATCCAACAAAAACAAGTTGGTGAAATTTGTGATCCATCGAGGAATACTACCATCGAGATTATTATAAACAAGACATAAAATTCTTAATTCATTGAAATTTGCAAAGTATGAAGGAAGCTTTCCAACGAACCTGTTTATCCTTAAATCTAATATTTGGAGCCCCATACAATTGGCCCAAGATGATGATAGAGTCCCAGAAAAGTTGTTAGAATGAGCTAAAAAAAAAAGTAAAGAATTGTTGATGCACATTGCAGGAATAGTCCCATCTAGATTATTTCATGATAGAGATACACCGACAAGTGAATATAAACTAGTAATACTTTCTGTGATATTGCCAGAAAAACTGTTATTAGCTATGTGTAGAAATTGAAGAGCTTTTAATTGATTTATGCTATATGGGATTTTCCCAATGAAGTTGTTTGAATCCAAATATAAATGTTGCAATGATTAAAGCTTTATTATAGCTCTTGGAAATGGTCCTGTGAGATTGTTGTTTGAGAGATAATTTTTTTTTTTTTTTAAATCGACAATGGATTTAGGAATGCCCCCAGTGAGCTTATTATTACTCAAACCTAGTGCAATCAATTGACTCAAATTTAAAAGGGCTATAGGAATGTTACCAGTTAACATGGTTGAAGAAAGATATAATTCAGTTAATTGAGTCAAATTGAGAATAGTTTTAAAGATGTTGTTTGTAAGTTTAATTTTAGAAAGATATAAGAAGATCAAGTTGTCCAAATTGGCAATGCCTTCTGGTATTTTAGTGAGATTATTGAAAGACAGATCTAAATGTGTCAACTTGGTCAAATTAGCAATGCTTTTAGGTATGTTAACGATATTGTTATTAGATAAATCTAAATAGGTAACTTGGTCAAACTGGCAATGGAGTTAGGTATGTTAATGAGATTGTTATGAGATAGATCTAAGTAGGTTAACTTAGTCAAATTGGCTATGGAGTTAGGTATGCTCCCTATGAGGGTTTTCTTTTTCTTAAGAGAAACAGGGGAGAGAGGAAGCCTCCTTATTTGAGAAAGAATAAAATTAGAAATGCCACGACCAGAAATGCGTAGTTGTGTAAGCTGTGTCAAATTACCGAACTGAAGTGGTATTTGGCCAGAGAAGTGATTGTCGTTGAGATCCAGATACTCTAGTTTGTGCAGCAGCCCCAACACAACTAGAATAGAGCCATTCAACAAATTATAGCTGAGATCAAGTGCTCGCAACGCTTTAAGCTGACCAAACTGTAGGAATTTACAGGGTAAGTTCCTCAGACAGAACACCAAAGGACACCGCTCACAAATAGATCACAGATCAATACACTAGTATTTTTTACGTGGTTAAAACCCTCAAAGAGGGAAACAGTCCATGACCTAAGCCAACACGGCCACTTCAGGCAATTTATTAATAAAAGAATGAAAATTTACATAAGCTTCTCTCATGAATGGGTTAACCTACAAATGACCCTCCATGCTCTTTAAATAGAGATCATGGACCAATCGGGTGTTAAGCCACGGATCAAGTGTCGGTAATACCGAGGAGAGAATGAACCGTCGATCACTACATATCGTGACCATCGGATTGTAAGTTACAAAAATACATAGTAAAGAAACACACTTTACCTAACTCTACACTAGACCAAGTTATACTTAACTATTTCCTATGTGTCGGAATATCCTAACATCCCCCCTTAAGAACAACTTGGGATAGGATTGAAGAACTTAAAAATATGACACAATAGGAGAAGGAAGGAGGCACTAAAGCCTATCCCCCCTTAGTGACAACTTCCTGAACTCCAATCATAAATAGAAGTTTAGTAAACTTCGCCTCTGTGAGAGCCTTTGTAAAGATGTCTACAACTTGATCATCTGTTGAACAATATTGCACTTTAAGAACATGGTCGTGAATGAGCTTTCTGATGAAGTGCATGTGCAGTTCAATGTGTTTGCTGCGCTGATGTTGGACTGGATCTTTGCATAGTTGAATGGCACTTTGATTATCACACCAAAGTGTAGTCGGATGCTGATGTTGAAAGCCAAACTCTGACAGGATTTGACGAAGCCACAAGGCTTCCTTACTAGATTCTACGGCACCACAATACTCTGCTTCTGCTGAAGAAAGAGAAATGGCAACTTGTTTCTTGCAAGACCATGTAATAGGTCCTGAACCAAGAGTGAACACATAACCTGCAGGAGACTTCCGATCATTAGGGTCACCAGCCCAATTGGAATCAGTGAAACCAACCAATAGAGGAGCTGCTTCGGCACTGTAATGAATCCCAAACTGAACTGTACCTCGAACATAACGCAGTATTATTTTAGCTGCTTTCCAATGACTTTCATGTGGGTTTTGCATAAACCGAGCAACAAGGCCAACGGCAAAGGAAAGGTCAGGACGAGTATGGGTTAGATACAAAATTTTTCCTACAAGTTGACGGTATAAGGTAGCATCAACTTCAGGAGAAGTACAACTGACTGAAAGTTTGACTCCAGACTGAAAGGGAGAAGGGGCTGGCTTACAGTCTTCCATGTGAAAATGGCGTAGAATATCACAGCCATACTTGGACTGGGAAAGAGAAATACCTTCCTTGGATTGCAAGACTTGAAGACCAAGAAAATAATGTAAGTGTCTTAAGTCTATCAGTTCAAACTTCCTTTTAAGGCTAGACTTCACATGGTTTATAAGGTTGGGATCACTACCAGTCAGGATAAGATCATCAACATAAAGAACAAGAATGACAAGAGACTTTCCCACTTTCTTGGTGTAGACAGTATTGTCAGAATGACACCTAGAAAAGCCATTTTCTAAAAGAAAGTTATCCATTTTGGCATACCAAGTTCGAGGAGCTTGCTTGAGACCATAAAGGGATTTCTTAAGCCGACATACAAGGCTGGAGTCTGTTTGTATAAAGCCAATAGGTTGTTCCATATAGATTTCTTCATGCAAGTCCCCATGCAAGAAGGCAGATTTAACATCCATCTGATGGACTTCCCATTTGAAAGAGGCAGCAAGGGAAAGAACAAGGTGGATAGAGTTCATTTTGGCAACAGGGGAGAAGGTTTCAGTGTAGTCAATGCCTTCAACTTGTGAAAAACCCTTAGCAACAAGACGAGCTTTATGTTTATCAACTTTCCCATCTGGTCCATACTTGATTCTATAAACCCATTTGCATCTAACAAGTTTTCGTCCCTTCGGTAGAGGAACAAGATCCCATGTATCATTTGCTAATAATGAATGATATTCTTCATTCATAGTTGCTTCCCAATCTGGATGGCCTGAAGCTTCTGCAAAGGTGTCAGGATCATAATTCACTGAAGCTTGAGCCAGTAAAGAAGAGGCTCTATCAAACTGAGAACGTGTATGTCGCTAATCTCTAGGATCACCGACAAGATCACCTGCTGCATCCCGAGTAGCACGAACCCATTTTGGAAGTTGAGGAGCTGAAGGCGGATCTTGAGAAGGTGGGGGAGGATTTTCATCCTCGCTTTCATCATATGAAGAAGACATATTTTCTTCAAAAAGCCATAACTTCTTCATCCGGAAGCCGTTTTCAGAGCTGTTTTTTTTTAACCAGCCTAATTTTTCAAGATCTTTCCATTGGAACACTTAGTTTCAGCATCTATAGCTTCATTTTCTGTTAAAATTGAAATTCCATGCCAAGTTATTCTTGACAGCACCAACTACTTCCAATGGTGGTCCTACATTGTGGATTTACTTAGAAGTAAAGGTCTCTACAGAATAGCCTCAGGCCAAGAAACCAAACCGAAAGATGAAGATAAGGCAGCTAAATGGGAAAATAAGCAAGATCAAGCACGAGGGTTGATAGGGATGTCTATTTCTCCAGATCTTAGATTCCATATTGCAGAACTTGATACTCCTGAGGAAGCAATGAAATAGATCACTAAAGTTTTTGGAATTAAAAAAGAACTTAAAGTCCATCAACTTGAAAATGAGTTGCTTACATTGGACCCCAATAATTTTTCTTGCATTGAATATTTTTTGTCCAAGTTCAAGACCCTTACACTTCTCTTGGAAGGTGTTAAGGTTAAGAAAGAAGATAGTAGCCTTATCTATTCCATTCTTACTAAGTTGGGACCAGCCTATTCTGTGTTTGTTTCCACCTTCCATTCTACAAGAGAAGCCTTCATTTCTCAAGGACAAGCCTGGGGTGGAATTCCTCCAGCGAATGCATTATTAGAAAACATTGAAAGTGTGTAATAGTGAGAGATTGCCGAGAGACTATGAGAGGGTACCTTCCAACCCAGAAAAGGAGAAGTCAATCGCTACGACTCTTTTGGTATGTGGTCTGTAGCGAATGCCATACCAGAAGCATATATTCTCTGAATTAACTGTCGTCCAGTTGGAGAGTAAGTCATCTGGATCCCATGTGATGCCATTTCTGAAGGATAAGAGAGCATGGAGGTCCTTTTTCTTGTGGGCGTCCATTGATAATAACATGAATTCACCTTCCTCCACCACGCGTTCAGATTCAGATTCAGAACGAAGGAGCTGCACCAAAGTTGATCCATCAGCCATGTGATTATACTTAGCATCTTCCCAACGATGAGTATGGGTTGAGAAATTGACCCATGTTGCTGCAAGTAGAAGGGCAGGCATACACAGAAGCAATATAAATAGAACCAGAAAATCCATTTCTCCTCTGTAACCACACACACTTTCAAAACCTGAGTTGTGTGTTTGTGGCTACATAAGCACATGTGTGTGTATATATATACACATAGATGTCGGTTATAGTGAAGGGAAAAGGTGTGTGAACAAGTGCCCATCGGAAATGGCGGACGTGCCGATGGACAGAAACGAAAGTATCGGGAAATTGCTATGGATTGATTCGTAGAGCATTAAGCGTCTGACCACGGTGGGTGGTACAGTGGTAGTCTTTTTCACAGCAGAGGGGAAAAATTGATATGTTAGTCCGTTGTAAAATTGAAAGAAAACCAAACCAGAGTATAAACCATTGAAAGAAAAGCATGGTGATATCATCGAGTCCCATCCAAACAAGATTTCCATGTATAGCTGAAGTGTAAGAATAGATAAAGTAGACTGTAATTCCCGTTTAAATTGTATACAGAAATCAAGATATGAAACATGTCATGAGGTCGCCCCAGAAATTCTTAAAGGGGGCCTGCTAGAATTAGAAAATAATTTACATTTATGGCCGAATGACTCAATAAAACAGAACGAGGAATTAAAAGCCTCTTCCCCTTAAAGTTCTGTTATAAAAATATATATATATATAACAAAACAACATTAGCAAGAATAGACGCCGAGACCCAAACCGGGTCACCAAACAGTGAGCCATGCAAGCCATGGAATCCGAACACCGACGGAAGGGTCCGCCGACTCTAGCCAGCCTTCTATCATAGAAAAACAGCTATTAACAAGAAAAACATCTCTTTTCATACCGGTGAATCCCCTGAAGGCATATCGGCCCGAGAGTGTCTCACCGTCTAGCACCAATCGCAACCAGGTTATGGCTGGAAGTACCTGCGAACAAAGAGCCACATGATTAAAAACCGTGGATAACCGAGCATGAAACCTGGCTAACACACTAAACAAAATGATGCAGAAGTGGAAAATAAGTTGTATAGGATGAACCCGCATGCAATACTTGGTGGTGGAACTTGGTAGTAGAGGGTAGCTTGAGAACCTCATGCGCTCTCTTCTAAACAATCAAACCCTGGAACTGAGTCTGCATAAGCCTGCAGCCAAGACAGGAGATGGAGCGACTCTCCAGATCTTTCCATGCAAGAATGAGACTATCTGTTGGCGCCGAGGGTAGGGTAAGTCGGCAGGTCCTTGCCACAGCCGTTGGATCAACGTCCGAGTCGCGTAGCCGTAGATGCAAGAGCAATCCTGAGGAGGTAACTGCAGCCTATCCACGCCATGTACTGGGTGGAACAGATAGTCAATACACCTTTAGTAACCAACAATCACTCAAATCACTTAAATCAAGATTAAATGACTAGGCATCATTAATCTCAGAACACCTGTAGGGAGTACACGAATTAACGGATGAGATTCATGACAATCTTCCGCAGGACAGGTTAGATAGATAACTCTGCGTGGGAGGCAATACGGCCTTATCCAATAACCAAATGAAATTAAATGATGAGACTAGAAACTTACAGACCTCGAATGTTAGTAATCATGTGAGGAGTACTTAGGATCAAATGAAATGCATGAATGTTAACCTTATAAAGTATGGCAACCACCGTGTAGCGAATCAAAATAATGCGGGTCTGGGTAAACTTTGTAAATATAAAAAAAAATTGTCTCGGGGCATATGACATGTTGCTTCACTACCCACAATTGTTTATATCCTTGGTGGAGTCACTTATGCATCATAAACCTTACTTTACTACCAACTAATTTCCACAACCCTCACACATATCTAGATTCCATCATCATCTAAGCATTTGCATCCTATCCCTCAAACCCATTTCCTAAAATAGTGGGATATATCTTCTCACCATTCCTTAATAGCCTTAGCTAATTGGGGTTTATATTTCACATAATGATTGAGAAAGCTATTGGCTATATTAAATTGGCTTTGAAATGGTTTAAATATTGGGTGTTTAGGATTTCTATTAATTAGAGTTATTATTTTAGGATGATTGTCACAATAATAACTTTTGTTATTATCAAATCAATGTTTTATATTGGGATTTTATTGTAAAATAATATTTTCATAATTTTGTAAGGGTGTTAGGTTTTTATTTTGAACAATGTCATATATATATATATATATATATATATATATATATATATATATATATATATATATATATATATATATATATATATATATATATATATAATTATAATTCTAAAAGACTCATTTTAATGATGATATATATTTATATATTTCGATGAAAGAAATTTGACTCTTACATGGAAGAACCTCAGCCTCCTTTTGAACCCGAAGGCAAAAGAGAGGTTATTAGCACTAGGTCGGCTCTTAGTATAGACTCACTTAAGAACACAAAGAAGGTATTCTATTCCAGAGCGTCAACATAAAAGTGTACAATTATGTTTATTAAAAATATTTACATTAGTAGTTTTTTGAATGGTTATTATAATTATTATTTTTGTAATGTTTTTAAAGTGTAAATCTCATTATCAAAATATTTTACTAGAACTTGATATTGAACCTATGGTAAATGATAGACTTTAGGGAAGAGGTATTTGATATTGAATTGATAAATCTCGATGGTATATATCTGGGTCCTTAAATATTTGTAGTGAATATTGAACTTAGGTTGAAGATTTGATATTGACACAATGGAATCAATTTTAATTGTGTTGAATATGTGTTGTAGTTATATATATATATATATATATATATATATATATATATATATATATATCGGTCCTTAAATATTTGTGGTAAATATTGAACTTGGGTTGAATATTTGATAGTGACACAGTGGAATGAATTTTAATTGTGGGGAATATTTGTTGTAGTTATATGTTGTTAGAATTATTTACATTATTTACTTTCTCTCTTTTTATTTGTTTATTCATTTTTATTTTACATTTTTGGCATATGCCAAAATTTCAACCTAGTAAGGAAGGGCCAGTAAATTCAGTGCAAAATTTGAGAGAATGATGATAAGTAAAACATCAAATAGAGTTAAAGACATTGCTTAAATTGTTTGAGCATAGAATATTATGGTTCAACCACAAAAAAATGGAGGCCATATTATAAGAAATGAAAAAAAAATAAACACTCAAATTGAAACATTATATACAATATTAAAGAGTTGGAAAGAAAAATGAAGTAGTAATTTGGCACTAAGTAGTAAGGAAAATAAACCAGATATCAAATCTGTCATAGAAGAATCAATAAACTAATTGAGTTGGAATGTGAGTGCAACAAAAGAGGCTTGAATCTCGTAATTGTTGGTTACATAAAAGAGCAAAAAGTTGAGTACACTTTAACAACACGATTGGAAAAACTGGAAAATAAGTCACAAATTGAAACAACTTATATCATAAAAGAAAAAATGTAGGTAAAAATAATCCAACAAAAAAGATAGGTTGATCCATGTTAAAGTAAGTTATAACGGCCATAGATATGAAATACTTAGTAAATATCCAAACTTAAAAGGCTCGTGAAATATATTTATAAATGAAGACTTCATTGCAACAGATAAAGCTAGGTGTTCCTAATTTATTTGCATAAACTAGGGCATAAATTTGCCAATCTAGGAGTTTGTAAACTTGTGAGGTGGCATGCATTCTATGTGCAGGCTTAGATTTAGTGTCACAATAAAAAATGGAAAATTATAGTTTGTCCTAACTATTAGAGCTAGGTTGTTTAAGTTAACTAGTAGGTGAATTAAAATTTAAGACTCTAAATTGGAAAAATCAAGAAGCATGAAAGAAAACTATGATTCAACAACTCAATTAATTGAAAGAAACTAATCACCTTTTTTGCAAGTAAAATCACACAACTTATTTAAAATGTATTGGAAGATCAAGCATGCATTAGCTGCATCTCGCAAGTTGTAATTTCTTTAAATTCAGTGCCCTACAATGGTTGACTCCTCAATCTTGTATTTATCCAACATTATTGATTTGAAGTATTAACATAAAAAGGCTTACTCATAAATGGAAAGAATGCTAGAGTAATTCAAGCATGGTGGACTTTGCATACATCAAGGAATATTTCAAGTACTAAAATAGAAGGACATACTAAAAAAATGGAAATATTACATGAATTAGACATTTTTCCTAATTGATGGACCCTCCTAATCTCTTTTACTAGTTTATCAATAAGCTTGTTTTCAAGAGAATTGGCTGGTCTATGATAAAACGACTTGATTTGTTCATAAACAATAACAAAAATAAAATTACTAATAAAGTAACAATGTTGGTAATTCAAAAGGGAGTTATGGATAATTATCCATAAGAAAAAACATAATATAAACTAGATACTTGAAATTTCATGAAAGTTGGGCTTTTCTTGCATAAATATGTATAAACATAAAAGGAAAAGCTATGGAAATATTTATCAGCATCTATAGTTATGAACAACAAAGAAAGGAAGTGTAAACTATAAGACAATGGACGCCTTCCATGCCTTAGCTTGCACACCAATGACTATCACCTAGTAGAAACTCACAAGAAATGAATATGTTACTAATAATTAATCTTAATTGAGCTCCAATGATGAATTTTCTAAATATTAAAATTACAATAGAAATCTAAGAGTTTGAAATCTAAAAGTAGTAGAGTGGGTTTCACTAGGTTTGCTTTTATACATAAAAATTGAAACAAACAACTAAAAAATATCTTTGTGGTTAACAAGAGAGTAGTCTAAGGCTTTTTATAGAGAAAATTTGACCTTTCCGATGGAAAACATCATGGGGAAACGACATTTGGAAAATGGAATCCCTTTCCTCATAATCCCTTCTGTTTCATAAACCAGATTAGTGAAAATGGAATGTAAATGCATTTGGATCTTGAGAGTGTTCTGGAAAATTTTAGCTAGAGAGAGTGAAATTTATATATCCTCTTGTAATTGCTTGAGAGATTGGATTGAGCTTCCATGCTCAATCTCAATCCTACAAGGAATATTGGTAATTTTGAAGAAATGTAATGGTTCCGGGCCAAATCCCAACTTTCTTTTATATCCTTGGGTAATTGCTTGAGATATTGGATTGAGCCTCCATGCTCAATCTCAATCCTACAAGGAATATTGGTAATTTTGAAGAAATGTAATGGTTCTGGGCCAAATCCCAACTTTCTTTTTTAATAAAATTTTCATAACTGTTTCTTTGAAAAAAAAATAAGATAATAAATGTGAGTTAGTAATTTGATGGGTTCTAATGGCTTACAAGCCCATGATATTGCAAAGCCCATGGTATTTGTCCATGATATTTGTTATGATGAAACCTATTTAAAGATTTGAGAAATTCCATTATGGAATGCAAGAGTACCTTCTTAGATCCTTCTTTACTCTAGACTTAATCCTCTGGACACTTGGTAGATCTGGATATACAATGGATCCGAGCGGGTATAGCTATAATTAGTTCTTTCAAATTTGTAAATATATTGCAATTTTGTAAATACAATTTTTTTACATTGATTTAGATGAGAAATTTATTATATTTAAATGGTCATTGTAATAAAACAATTAATATTAGAAAACACATATTATAACTTATATATACAAGTTAGCTCATAAGGAATAGCTCAATTGGCAATTGTTGTGTTATGAAGCAATATGTAAATTGTGAGTTTCCAAGTTCAAATCCCCTTATAGGTGTTTATACAAAAAAAAGAAGACTTATATATACAAGTCTAAATTATACAAGATTTTGAAACTATACAAAGCAATTACACTATAAACATAATTGAAACAAAATAATGATGTCTCATGAAATTTAACCCCTAAAGATTTTATTATTTAATTTAACCTAGGGGTTATGTGCCCATAAATGGAATCTAGATATGTGAATTTAACCCCTAAAGATTTTATTATTTAATTTAACCTAGGGGTTATGTGCCCATAAATAGAATCTAGATATGTGTGAGCATTATGGAAACTTGTTGGTAGTAAAGTAATGTTTATGATGTATAGGTGACTCCACCAAGGATATAAATAATTGTGGGCAGTGAAGCAACACCATGAGGTTGAAAACCTTATAAGAGAATAAAAATAATGCATCTCCAAATACATAATATCTTAGTTCTGAGTGGATATTAGCCTAAGGAAAGCTAACTCCAATAAAATGAATATAATCATTTGGAAAACTTTTCCTTTTTTTCACTGAGTTTCAAAGTGCAAAATTAAATAAAGTGTTAACACCACACCTTTTCTTGCATAAGCATTGCACTAACCTAATGTTGTAAGTAAGAAAAAGAACAATTTATTGTAACATTATGCAGAAAGAAGCAATGATCTATCAAGAGATTCATCATTGTTGAAGTTACAGATCTTAGAAAATTGTTTGGAGTTACAAAGATTGAGGGCTCCCCTTGAACAATTTTTTTCTTTTCTTTTTTAAGGTTTACCTAGGATGTTAGTTGCTCCTAAAATCAAATTTCTTGAGACCCTAACATTGATAATCCACTCATTTCACCTCAACAACCATTGTCTTACATGCTTGCCACATGTTTCTCTCTTTTGAATATCTTTTCTTAATCCATTATAAATTCATTTTGTTTCATTCTAATGTTCATTCATTTTGATAGCCTATATCTGGATAAATCCAAATTGAAAATAGATATATGCTAATATTTCTTTAACTAAAAATTCAAATTATAATAACAAATATTATATATATATAAACATATTAAAATTGTTTTTATTAAATACAATATCACCCATATAATTAAAATAAATAAATAAATAAATAATTTATAATATTATTTAAACTAAATTAAAATAAAATATAAATCCAAAATAAAAAAAATAAATATTTTCCAAATTAAAAATTACTAATATTCATTTCAATATTTGATTTTCAAATAAAATATGGATTGATATTTTTATTTAATTATTCTAGTCAATATTTTTAGTTACATATTTTAAAATTCTAAATTTAAAGATCTCACATTTTTACACAGATTAGATTTTTTACAAATTTTTAAAATTAAATAAAATGAATCCAAAATAAAAACAAAAAAATTCCAATTTAAAAATTAAAATATCGATTGATATTTTTATTTAATTATTTTAGTCCATATTTTTAGTTACATATTTTAAAGATTTCAAATTTTCACAATACATTTAGAAATCTATAATATGTAAAACATAAGATTTGTCTATTTGTTAATAAGACGAGCATGGTAGACTTAAAGATGTTTACACAAGGAAAATCTATTATCATAAAATTTACGCTTTATACAACCGATTCTTTGTTGCACAGCGATTTCAAAATTTTCCCGGAAATAGATCCGGATAAAATGACCTCTCCCTTTTGCCAGAAGTTGTGGAGCAGGTCACTTAAAGGTCCAGTCTCACCGCGACCAAACTTTCTAAACAGTTATATATTGCAGCATCTATACATATTGTAGGATTTATTAAATCATTTATATACTTTTAAACAACTCTATGTCTCCGCAGCTCCGTGTAAAATCTATTACCTATAAATATAAATATTAACTTTGAAAGTTTATAAAAAATTGAAGTAACTAAAAGATTATGAGATTGACCTCGAAGGGGGCGGAGGAATGGCCGGTAGGTGGAGTCGGAAATTTTGCCAATTGGCAAATTGGCTGGGCAATTCCTCCGCCTGGTTAGACTACTCCGTAGGAAATTTCTACCATTACGGCGGGTACTCTCATAAACAGGAATAGACAGGCCCGGCGACATTTTCGCACCGAAATTGTCGCCGATCAGGAAAAGATCAGTTTCCGAGACGGATAATGGGGAGGTAATGGTCGGAGAATCCGTTTCTGACATTTTGGGATGACCGACCGCAGACGCTGCGAAATAATTAAGCAGGGTAGATGTATACGCATTAATGCAGGTTGGGTTAGATCAGTTTACGATGACGGAAAATGGAGAGGCAATGGTCGAAGAAAGGCGAGCTTCTGCCCAATTTCCACGAAGTATTAAATTTTTTCCACCAAAATAAACATATTTGTAAGCTTTTGAATGTACTTACATCAATGATATTAAAAAATTCACCAATTTAATTTCATACAATCTGAACAAATTGGCATTGGAAAAACAGACGTGCCATCGTTTCCTCATTTGTGTACACAAAAAGCATATACTGGGACCACTAAAACTCCTTGTTAATAGATTACCCACGTTAAAATCTTACCATCCAAAGCAACAAATTTCCAAAAGCATTGACGACTTACCAATTATGTTATGTATAGGGATTATTTGATCCTTACCCTATGTTTAAGGGCAGTTTTACCATTAGTTACGACATGTGGTTAAAAAAAAATAAAAAAAACTTAGTCGAGATAGCAGGGCATTCTGATTGAGGAATTTTATTATATATATGGTTTTTTTTGGACCTTTCTTATTTTACTATTTTGGAGATTGGAAAAGAAAATCATTAATATATATTGGGAAGTTATAGATTGGAAAAGAAAAGGAGGGAATCCTTTGATATATCTCTTGTGGTTGATGGATGGCTTCAATCCTCCTCGATTGGCCATCCGATGAGATCTGGGTGGTTGCATTTGTTTGGTCAGTTTACGTGTTAGGAGCTTTGCCATTGAGCTTATCAGTGTCTTCGGTGAGGATTGACGATAATATCCGCAAACACAGACTCCTTCGTCTCCTCGCTTAATTCTGAAATCCCGAAATTTGCATTAGTTTTATACTGGGGAGGCATATATCGTTTTAAGGCCTGTGACGGACTTGAATACAGACACCTCTTGGTTTATATAAAGGGCTGCTGTTGGCGAGAACCTGAAGCGCTCATGGAACAACAAAGTAGACGACCCTAAGAAAAAGGTATGTATTCAAACGATAAGGTTGTAGTTTAATGGGTCTCGGTAAAATTTCTTAACCCTGGACAAAATCCTGTTTACTAGGAATTAAAATTTCATACGTCTCTAAAAAAACAGGAAATAGTATAGTTTATGTATGTTTGTCTTTCCCGAGGGTGGTTTATAATTGAATGATGTAACAATGCTATGTATATTTCCTGAAATTCCCTCGTCTGGTTTTATTCTTCATTTCCCTTCTTATTCTTACGGCCATATGCATACTGGCCTGCATTTACAAGACACACACCTTACACTCCTCTCGCAGCCCAAATGCCGGCCCAATAACCTTATAGCTCCCTCGTGTCCTTTTTTCCCGATAGAAACTCCATGTTTACAGTTTCATGCTCTCGACACATTTTGGTATAAGTTGACTAACACTTTTGTTGATGTACATGCACTTAGATTAGCTGTGTTGGTGTACATGCACCTAGATTAGCTCCAGTTAACTTATTGCTTGCATGTGGCACATGTATACATTAACATAAGATAAAACACACTTAGCTTTAGTTAACTTTAGTTATTGCATGTACAACTAAGCTTAACTTAGTTGATTTTATGTATTTATTCTAAAACTAATATTGTAGAATCAATTTTTTATTCTTTTCTCAATTCTTGCTCGCTTCCTTCCTTCTCTTGCAACCCTGTTTATTGTTTTGCAGATCTAGATCTGTGTATCTCAAAAATCTTACATGGTATCAGAGCACCGGGATTTGTAATCAGTGCACAAACAATTTTATTTGCAGGTTCAGAAGATTGAAGCAACAACAAAGAATGGAGTCTAAATTGGAGTTTCCACAATCGGCAATTCTCACTCCATATAATTATTTCGAATGGAAGCCAAAGGTTCAACTTCATCTCAGAAGTAGAGGCTTATTTCGAATAACCATGGAAACGGAAGTTGAACCAACATCGGCAATGGAGAAAACAAGATATTTCAATCGCATGGACGAGGCCTTCGACATCCTATGTTTATCTATTTCTCCGGAACTGCTATTTCATGTTGAATCATGTTCAACTCCAAATGAAGTATGGAAAATTTTGGAAGGATTGTTTGGAAAACAGGATGAAATGCAAGGTCACATTCTCGAAAATGAGTTAAACTCATTAGATCCGAGAAACTTTGAGAACATTCAGGATTTTTTCACAAGGTATAAAGCCTTGTTGGTTCAGCTGAAAGGATGCGGGATCGACAAATCCAAGCAAGAAAATCAATTGATTCTTTCCATTTTATCAAAACTTGGTCCAGAGTATGCAGTATTCGTCTCTACATTCCACACAGTCAGATCTGCAACTGGTGCAGCTTGGAAGATGCCCTCACTGGATTCTTATATTCAGTCTTTGATGCATGAGCAAGATAAGCTCATCAAAATGGGCACACTTAAAAATTCCAAAGCGCATGCACTTACTGTGCATGCAAAGGAAAGGCAAATTCCAAAGACCATCAAAAAGGAAAAGGGAAGAAGGATCTTGATCCAAGAAAGGGAGGACATCCCAAACCCCCTAATGGATCATCTGGCTCAAAGGAAAGGAAAGGAACGGAAGGGCAATCAATGTGCAATTATTGCCACCGTGGTTTTCATCCTGAATCTGCATGCATGAAGAAGACTATAGATCTTATGGCGCAGACACTCCAGCAACACAATCTTGGAGACCACATTCTTGAGAATGTTAAGAAGAAGTCTGGAGTAAAAGCACCAGATCCAAGAGGTAACGGGCATGCTTTGATTGCTCTTCATTCTGCACCACAAGAATGGATCATCGATTCAGGAGCTTCACATCATATGGCTTCTTCAAAGGAATCCTTTTCTTCTCTACATGCATACTCAGGTCCTCCCATTCTCATGGGGGATAATTCTACATTTGCAGCAACTGGACAAGGAAGAGTGCAATTCGAAGATGGAAGTTTTGAAAATGTCTTGCATATTCCAATGCTTTCTATGAATCTTCTCTCAGTGTATCAGATGACACACACAGGCAGCGGAAGGAAAGTGGAATTTACCCCAGATTCCGTGAGCATTTATGACATGCAAACCAATTTGAAGATTGCATCTAGCAAGGTAAATGATCAATCTCGTCTGTATACATTTTCTGATTTTGTTCCTCAATCAGATTCTATTTTGCTACTTATGCATGCAAATGAAGAAAGTAGGATTTGGCACGAGAGATTTGGGCACTTGAATTTCAGATATATGCAACAACTTAATAAGCAAGGGATGGTCAAAGGATTGCCAACCATTAAATTTTCAGATGGTGTTTGTAATGGATGTGCTCTTGGAAAGCATCCACAAGAAAAATTCGAGAAGGGGCATGCATGGAGAGCCTCTTCACCTTTGGAACTTGTACACAGTGATTTCATGGGTCCATTTCCGGTGCTTTCAATGAGAAAAGCAAGATATGTGTTGTCATTTATAGATGATTACACGAGATTCATCTGGGTTTACTTCTTGAAACTCAAGTCTGAAGTTTTTCAGCATCTAAAGATTTTCAAAGCACATGCGGAAAATCAGTGTGGAAAACGCATCAAAATACTCCGCACAGATAATGGGATGGAATATGTCAACAAAGACATCAAGAATTTTTGTGATGAAGCAGACATACAGTTGCAGCATATAGTTCCTTACACTCCACAACAAAATGGCGTGGTTGAAAGGAAAAATCGATCTTTGAAAGAGATGGCTAATTGCATGTTGCATGCAAGATCTCTTCTGTCGAAATTGTGGGCCGAAGCTATTAATTGTGCCTCATACATCCAGAACAGATCTCCTCATAAATCTGTTAATGGAAAAACACCTTTTGAGGCTTGGACTGGCATGCAACCTGAAGTTAGTCATTTCCGCATTTTTGGATCTCGAGCATGGGCTCGCATTCCTCCAGAGAAGAGAAAGGCTTTGGAGCCTCAAAGCAAAGCATGCATGTTTGTTGGATATTCTGATGAAGTCAAAGGGTACAGATTGCTTGATATCCACACTGAAGAGCTCTTTATTGAAAGGAGTGTAAAGTTTGACGAAGATATTTCGCATGCACCAGTAGATGAACTTGTTACCAAATTTTCATCACCACTCATTGATGAGTATGCAGATGAAACTTCAGACCAACATTCTGATGAAGATGAGTCTTTTCCTGTGACCCCTGTTAGACCACCAGTTGTTGAACATCGAGATCAAACTTCTGCATGTAGTTTGAAAGATTCTCGACCACCTTCAACACAAAAATGGCGCAGCATGAGTGATATCCTTGATGATCCTACCTCTATCCCTCTGTTTGAGGAAGATCTGCAAGCACTCTTAGCTATAGAGCCATCCATGCCCATGCATGCTTATATGATGCATGGATCTGATCCACAAACTTATGCAGAAGCAAATGGGCATCCTGAATGGGAAGCCGCCATGGATGAGGAATATAACTCTCTCATTGAGAACCAGACTTGGGATTTGGTTCCGCTACCTTCAAATCGCAAACTTGTGAGATGCAAGTGGGTTTACTAGTCTAAGAAAGCATCAAATGGCCAAGTTAGTCGATATAAGGCACGATTGGTAGCAAAAGGTTTTCAACAAGTACATGGTGTTGACTATGATGAGACTTTTGCTCCAGTGGCAAAAATGGATTCCATTCGGCTAGCTCTCTCCATTGCAGCAGCAAGAGGATGGGAGGTGCATCATATGGATGTGAAGAATGCCTTTCTTCATGGTGATCTCGAGGAAGAAATCTACATGGAGCAGCCACCGGGATACATGCATAATTCATCTCTGGTATGCAAACTAACGAAGTCTCTCTATGGCCTCAAGCAGGCACCTAGAGCATGGTATGCAAAGATGGATTCTTATTTGTTATCTCAAAATTTTGTACGCTGCAAATCTGATTCCAATGTTTATTTTCTGAAGAAAATTGACTCCTTGTTAATCATAGTACTCTACGTAGATGATCTTTTGATAACGGGTAGTTCAGCTTCTGTCATTACTAACATCAAAACTGCATTGCATAAGCGGTTTTCTATGACAGACATGGGCTTGCTAAATTTCTTCCTTGGACTAGAGATCCATCAGCGTGATTCTGGCATTACCATTTCTCAACCAAAATATGCTAGAGATCTTTTGGCACGATTTCACATGAGTGACTGCAAGCCAGCAGCCACACCTTTCTTATCAGGGATAAAGCTTGAGAATGGCAAAGACACACCATTGATTGATTGCACATTGTATCGCCAGCTTGTGGGAAGTCTTCTTTATCTCACTCACTCCCGTCCTGATCTCTCCTATGCTGTCGGAGCAGTTTCCAGATACATGCAGGAACCACATGAGTTACACTGGAATGCTGCAAAGCGCATCCTTCGATATGTCCAGGGGACAATCACCTACGGGATTCATTATGAAGCCAATTGTTCTTTGAATCTCATCGGATTCATAGATTCAGACTGGGTTGGCAACACCATTGATCGCAAGTCTACTTCCGGTTATGTACTTAGTTTGGGATCCGGCCCAATTTGTTAGTCAAGTAAGAAGCAGGCTGCCATTACTTTATCATCAACAGAGGCCGAGTATAGAGGAGCAGTCAATGCCACTATTCAGGAAATTTGGCTACAACATTTCCTATCTGAGCTTGGGATTAGTGTCCATCATCCAACTGTCATCTGGTGCGATAATCAAAGTACGCTAAAGTTTTTCAGAGATCCAGTGCAGTGGCAGCGTACCAAACACATCAAGATCCACATGCACTTCATTAGAGAACTCATTCATGATGGGATCATCGATCTTCAGTACTGTCCTAGTTCCGAGCAGATTGCTGACATCTTCACCAAGACTTTCACTGAGCAGAAGTTTCGATTCCTGCGAGATCGTCTCGGGGTGAAGGACACGACTGCCTAGCAGTTGTCTTTTCTCTACTTTTGCATTATATTTTGAGGGGGGTTTTTCTTCCCACTGGGTTTTCCCTCTTTCCTCCCTTTTATGCATTGTATATGGGTACCTAAAATGGCCGTGTTTCCGGGTCTCATTCATTTTGCATCACACTCACCTAAGTTATGCTTAAGGGGGGGTGTTGGTGTACATGCACTTAGACTAGCTGTGTTGGTGTACATGCACCTAGATTAGCTCCAGTTAACTTATTGCTTGCATGTGGCACATGTACACATTAACATAAGATAAAGCACACTTAGCTTTAGTTAGCTTTAGTTATTGCATGTACAACTAAGCTTAACTTAGTTGCTTTTATGTATTTATTCTAAAACTAATATTGTAGAATCAATTTTTTATTCTTTTCTCAATTCTTGCTCGCTTCCTTCCTTCTCTTGCAAGCTTGTTTATTGTTTTGCAGATCTAGATCTGTGTATCTCAAAAATCTTACAACTTTCTTTGTGTCACCACCCTGCAAAAGCTTCACCATTAGAATTTGCTATAGGTGGTGGTTTTGCCAGGGCTGGTACTGCGTTCGCTGCTATGAGGGTCCTGAGTCCTAAACCTGCTAGGAAGGTGGTTTATGCACTCATTGGTTTTTCTGGGAATGTGTGGTAATCGGATTTCGATTCGAGGACTTTCCGGGGGTGTTTTTAAAATTATTTATTTTTAAAACATTAATGTACCCACTTGCTGGCGCCCGTCAGAGGTGACGGGTGTCCTTATCCTTACACTTTGCACACTCCTCCTGGCATCCTCCCCTGTCCCTCCTACATGTTATCTTACTATTTTAGGACTATTTTCGATTCCGAGGCAGTATCTTCCCAATACAGGCTCTCGATTTGGCGGCATTGACACTCTCTTGGGCAATGAGTTCCAAGTGGGTTGAGGTGTTGGAACTGATGATATTGCAAGTGGAAAGGTGATTTTTTATTGTTTGCAGTAGCCTATCATGGTAGAAGGGATGATATTACTTCTCGGGGGATGTACCTGCAATTCCATTAATCTTGCCTAGTGACGTTGACATTCTCTTGGGAGGTGGTCTTGAGGTGGGTTGGGACGTGGGAACTATCCCCACTGCAGTGGTCTATCTCGGTAAGAGGGACGTCATTAAGTCCCGAGGTGTACCTATTAATCTTTAAATGCCGATGGACCCTTTCGAGTCTGACACATCTCTATGCGAGGCCTTCATCCAAGCCACGATGGAGGCTGAGTCACAGCGCCACTCAAACTTGGGCATGACTAGGAATGTGGCATGCTCCCCTCGGCTGACAACCCTGGGTGATGGAAGTGACATGTGGGTAGATGTCGGCTGTCAGTTACAAAATAATTTGGAGGAGGAGAAAAAAGGTGGCGGAAGGCGGGGTGGCAAAAAACATCGTGCTATCAAGGTTACATCACCTGCACCTATACTTTCATTCGGCCATGATGTTCTCCTCGATAGAGTAACGAGTCTCCAGAAGAGGGCCTTAGTGGGTAAGTGGTATTTTACATAGATAGAAGAAGCGGAGATGAGGCAGTGGCTAGCAAAAAAATGGAAAATCTTGTTGGGTTATGTTCCCACGGTGGTAAGGCTCATGGGAGGCTAGTACAACTTCCATTTTCTAACAGAAGAGGATCTCGAGAAAATTGTAGCACTGCCATGAGTCAAGGATCGCAGATTTTTTGCAATGTACGCATGGTATGTGGGTTTCAATCCATTGAAGCAAATGCTCAAAAATAAGCTTATCTGGGTCAAACTGCCCGAATTACCTTTAGAATTTTGGACGAAGGAAGTATTTACTCATATTGGCAATGCCATTGGTAAATTCATATATGTTGATCCATGATCTCTGGGAGCCAGGGATAAAAGGATTGCATGGGTACTTACAGAAAAATATTTTGGCGAGGCTTTCCTGGATCACATTGAGTTAAGGTGGGAGGACATTCACCTCACACAACGCCTGGATTTTTGGGGAGTTCTATTTCAATGCCTCAATTTCCACCAAACTGGACATTTAATAGCTAACTGTCCCAAAGGAAGAGGAAGGTGGCGACCTTCGTGGGAGCATAAAGGGACTCATCATCGACTATAGAAGGAGAAAAAGTCGGAATGTTTTTCCCCACGTCATGGTTTTGCCACAAAACACGCTAGAAACATATCAGGCTCAGGGAACTCCATCCACACTAACCAGGTTTTTTCTAAGCCGTCTCCTCAATTTATAAAAAATGTTTCTATCCCTGTTCATGTACACTCTTCCTCCTCGATGTCACAACAGTCCAGTTCTCATATTGCTACCAACTCTCCATATTGGGAGCATCACCAGCTCCTATCCACCTTGGTTATGCCTCAACTGTCAGTACTGTCACAACACACTACGGTTGACTTTCCATCTACCTCTTATGCCACGTATACTCAAGCCCGAAGGCTCCATTCACTGGCTACACAACCAAATTCCCTCATTGCTAAGTCTCCCTCACAAAAATCTCCGATCTCATCACCTAACAACTCTATAGACAACGACCTCAACTTCCTACTACAAAGGAAGACCCTTGATCTTAGATCTCTCACTATTCATAAGCCAGAGGGTTCTGGGTCCCCTGTAATAAGCCCCTCCTTTGCCAGAATATAACTGTGAGACGTATAAATAACAGAGGTAGTAGACACTTCAGAGGTTGCTCGTGCCAAACACATACAACCCTGACAAACTCGTCGTCCATCATTGACATCCCCATTTCATCACCCATATCTCCCAGGGAACTTAGAGCATGTATGCCCTCTAATAGGCTTAAATGAATTCCATTCTCTCTCTGAATATCAGGGGTTTGGGGGCCATTCCAAAATTCCTCGCCTTAAGAGACCTATTTCTTTCATCTCATTCCAATATTATTCTCATCCAAGAATCAATGCATTCTGCATCACAAACAGTTGACTACTTTTAGAGGATGTTTCAGATATGGTATATTGTGGCAACTAACGCCACAGGAAGATCTGGGGGTTTAGCAACTTTTTGGGACCCAAGATGGGCAAAACTGAAGGCATTTTCCTGCTCGGCGGGTATTTTTCTGGCTGGTAGCATCAGAGGTATCCTGGGAAGAACGCACATCCTTAATGTGTATGCTCCTTACAAAGAGCGGGAATGTTTTTGGGATATAATGGAGGCATCTGGGATCCTTCATTCATCTTCTCTTATTTTGGTTGGGGATCTTAACTGTACCATAGGGATCGAGGAGTTGTGGGGGCAATCTAGGGTGGTGGATAAGATGGCACAAAAGCTTAGGGACATTATTTTTTCCCATAATTTAATAGATATTTGTCCACCAAATAATGCCCCCACCTGGGATAATGGAAGAAGTGGAAATAATTATATAGCAAAGAGACTTGACAGATTCCTTGTACAAGAAAATATGGTGGAAAAGATGGGGGATGTAAGATCCCACATTATTGAAAACTATGTATCAAATCACTGCCCAATCACAGTTTTTGGGTGCAATATTGATATTAGACTTGGCTTTCCTTTTAATTTTAATAGAGTTTGGCTTGAAGATATAGATTTTGAATCACTTATCCGATCACAATGGTTGGAAAGAAGAGATACAGAGAAAGACCTTACGTACATAAAAAGGTTTATAAGCAACCTTCGAAACCTTAAAACATAGGTAAAAACATGGGAGCGGAAGAAGAAGGCAAGTCTGAGAATGGAATTGATAGAAATAGAAAAGGCCTTAAAGCCATTGCATAACCAAATGGCCATCCACTCCCTATCTGCCAAAGTATGGGAGTGGATTCATGCTCTCGATTTGAAAAAGAAGATGATTCTTCAAGTAAGAGAGACGACATGGCAATTGAAGAGCAGAGCCATCTGGATTCGTGAAGGGGATAAAAATACTAAGTTTTTTCATCGCTTTGCCAATCATAGAAGGAAACAAAGCACAATTTGGCAGATGACTAATGGTGAAGGGAACTGTTATAAGAAACAATAAGAAATCACAGCATTGGCGTATGATATTTCCAACAAGAATATAAAAGAATGGAAGTGGAGGAAGCAGATTCACAGGGATGGGAAGTAAATGAATACCGTACAATGTTTAATGAGGAGGAAAATCTGGAGTTGTATAAGGAGGTTAAGGTGGAGGAATTGATCCAGGCTATCAAATCGATGAAAGGAGACAAAAGCCCGGTCCAGATGGATGGACTGTGGAATTCTTTGTCCACTTCATAGACATCTTTCAGGAGGACCTTCTACAAATAATAGAAGAGTCTAGAACGAAGGGAATCATACATCCCCATTTAAATTCTACCTATATCTCCCTTATTCCAAAGAAAATAGAGGCGGCCACCTTTGTTGATTATCGCCCAATTTCTCTGTGCAATCTTACATATAAGATTATCTCCAAGATAATTGCCAACAAAATCAAGGCGTCTTTATCAAAATTCATCTCAACAGAGAAATATGGCTTTCTTAATAATAGAATAATCCATGATGCTGTGGCAGTTGCTCAGGAATGCATGCACAATATCAAGACAAAAAAGATGAATGCAACAATAATGAAGGTGGACCTTAAAAAGGCATATGACTACTTAGATTGGGGTTATCTGAGACTAGTCCTTCATAAAGTTGGCATAAGAACAATATGGTAGAATGGATTATGGGATGTGTTACAATAGTTCGATATGTTGTGATAATTAATGGATACCCATCAAGGTTCTTTGTACAGGTAGGGGACTTAGACAGGGATGTGATTTGTCCCCCCTTCTTTTCATACTGGCGATGGATGGTCTAAGTTTGATAATTAAAAAAGTTGTGAACACAGGTCAGTTTGAAGCGCTAAAAATTAGCAATCATATTTATATTTCCCACAGTTTTTTTGTTGATGATATCTTGCTGATGGGTATGATAAATAGACTCAAGTGGCATGCACTGTCATTAAATTTTAAGAAGTTTGGAAGAGCTACGGGTCTTGTTCAAAATGAACACAAATCTATCATCCTATATGGATCCACCATGATGATATCAGCTATATCTAGAGGTGTTTTTGGGTAAATGCAGTAAATTTAGAAAATGGAATGAAATATCTGGGTTACCAACTAAAGCCAGGAAATTACAAAAATGTTGATTAGATGTGGCTAGTGGATAGATTCCACTCGAGGATTAAGGGATGGGAGCATAGATGTTTATCAGTGGGAGGTTGTATCATTCTCACACAGTCAATTCTTACGCAACTGGGGGTCTATTGGGCTCACTTGTTCTGTGTCCCACAGATGATAATAAAATCACTAAATCGCATAATGGCAAACTATATTTGGTCAGGTGCAAGAAGAAGCTACAAATATCATTTGGTCAAGTTGGAGAGGATCACTAGACTAAAAAAGCTGGGGGGATGGGGTGTTTGAAATCTTAAAATTTTTCATTGGCCACTGATTCTAAAATCACTGTGGCGGGGTATCAACAGTAATGGCATATGGGGAAAATTGATTCGGTTCAAGTACATGAAGAATAAGGATTTTACCTGTTGGATGAGACAAGGTGCAATTAGAAAAAAAAGTGGATCTAAGATATGGAACAACTTCAACATTGTTAAAAAATCCTATTTCAGAACATCTCATGGATGTTTGGTTCTAGCAATAGAATTATTTTGGGTAAAAACAATATTATTGGATCCGATTTGATCCCACTTGGTACAGTGGAATTAATAAACCACCTGAATAGAAAGGGTATATTTGTTATGAATCAGATGATCAGTGAATGGAGTGGTATATATCAGTCTGGCTTGACTCCACCCAACTGAACCTTACAGGACAATATGAACTGGATTGGTTCCAGCTTGTGAAATCATTAAAAGATGTAGGTATATGTTATGACAGCGAAGGGGATTGCATCACCTGGGCTGGAAAAAAGAAGAAATTAGAAGAGATTGAAGTGGCGGATTGCTATCTCAAATTATGTATGAAGGAGCTACAAGATGCGGAATGTTGTTGGTTTTATAAGTTTTGGCAAATTAGTATTCCCATAAAGATTATCATTTTCCTATGGTTAACATGGAAGAATAAGAATCTTACATGGGAAAATTTACAGAAGGGGAATCACCACAGACCTGGGATATGTTATCTGTGTAGGAAAGAAGGAGAGGATAACTGTCACTTATTCTTACATTTCCCAAGATCTACAAGCATCTGGAAGCACTTCACCACCAAGATGCAGATCCCATACATACATTTTAATACAATTGATGATTGTTTAAAATGGTGGAGTACATAATGCACAAGTTGGCGATCGCTCACACTGGCTGTCTTCTGGGAGATCTGGAAAGGCCAAAACCACTTGATTTTTGTTACCAGTAGATGGAGAGAGGATTTAATCTGTGAGTACATAGAACAATGGACCAAATCGGATCAGAGAGTTGGCACCAAGAAAAAAGAGAAGGGAGACAAGGGGATGGTACAGGTTACCAAATACCCAGCTGGGTTTTTTGATGAGGCATCACGAGGAGGGAGATGTGGATGTGGAATTTAGCTAAAGGTGACAGAAGAACAAGAGTAATGGATTCACTGGAATGTGGGAGAGGGAACAAGTATGAAAGCAGAAGCAATTTCCTTATGGGGATTACTACGGTTTACCAAATTTTTTGCATATTCCACAAATACAAATATATGGTGATTCCAGGTGTATGGTTGATCACATTTTGGGGAAGAATAATATTCAACAAAATTCCCTATAAGGCTACCTGAAACACATACAAAGCCTATGGAGCACTCTTCAACAATCTTCCATACAACACATTAGCAGAGTGCACAATAAAAATCCAGATGAAATGTAAAAAAAAAGGATTACTAGCCACAGAAGAAGGTATGCATATCCAGGTAAAAGTGGGACCAACAATGACAGAAGTAGGAAGAATTAACATGCCAGGATAGAGCACTGAAGTCCTTGACAAAGGAGCATAACATCAATGCAGATAAGTACCTTGAAATTTCTTTGTATCATTTTTTGTAAATGTTTTATATATGGTCTTGTATAAAAAAAACAGGAGAAAGATCACTTTATAATTTTTTTGTATCATTTTTTGTAAATGTTTTATATATGGTCTTGTATAAAAAAGATAGGTGAAAGATCACTTTATATTTTGCTTGTATGAAGAACACGTTCTAGATCAGATGTGTATTTAAGCTTTCTCGTTTCCTTTATGAGGAGTCTAATTGTAACATCCCTACCGTAATAACTCATCATAATAAACCGTTATGAAATATTTACGGGTTGGTTGTAAACCGAAGGTCCGTAGTAACTCAACGTAAAATAACAATTATGAATAGTTACTAGTTAGTTTCGGAACTGATTCTTGGTATTCAAAACTGATTCTTGGTATTCTGTTTGGAGCACTAATTCCATGGTGCGGTTATTATTAAAATCGGAAACCTTGTGTTGTGTTTGGGGGGCGCTAATTAAGTGACGCGGTTATTATTAAAGTCGGAGACCTTAACGCTTCATGGAATGCGGGTATTGTGCGTTCCACGAAAGTCTTGGTGTGGACAGGGAAAATACCGGCAAAGATCGCTTCAGGGATGGCGATAGCTTACGCGTTGTCGGCCATTTGAAGCAGTCCGAGGGTTTGATCTTTGGGCTCGACAAAATTTCGATACTCAGAGTCCAATCTTTGTGCGCCCGGTATTTGAGGAGGAGAAACGAATGGGATAGGCGAGGAGGCTTACAGTTTCGGGGGGGACGTTCTGATAAGGGAAAATGTTTTAACTATTAATATGTTTTTTGGAAAGAACCGAAACGAACCATTGAAGCGTGTATTTGGAAGCGGCATTCCAAGGATTTATTTGCAAGGTCAATGGGCAAATCAGAGAGCTTTTTCTCAGAGAACATGTTGTTGGCTGCCTGCAAATTATCTTGCAATGTTTACATCAGTGAAGTCCGTGATGATCCTTCCTATGTGAGGACTGATTTGGGAAAAACTTCCGTCTTCGCTTTCCGTGGCTCTCTTGATCCCATCTCTTCACATCCAAAGCAACCAAATATGGAGAATGTCAAATTCATGGTACTGGTTTTCTGGACTGTCTGAAAGATGTGAACAACCAGCCAGCTTCAGTCCATCGGGGTTCTCTCAACCAATTTCTTTATATTTCCAACAATTCAAGCATTCAAGAAGAGGCCTGCCTGGATTATGAAAGGGGGAAGACTATGGTATTCACCGGTCATTCCATGGGAGGGGCCATTGCTATGTTGGTTACTCTATGGATGTTGAATAAGCATCGGAAGCACGACAACCCTAAATCTGTTTTCTGCATAACATTTGGCTTCCAAGGCAATCGGTGATGGAGGCAAGGTGGTTGTGATGAACAAGATAAGTAACTTTCTTGCTTTCTGGAAGGAAAAATATAAATATAAGTATGCTTTATTTGGGTATCTTTTGAAAGATCTCTTACCAAATATAGATAGAATATAAACATAATAATATGCAATGAGGAATGTGAAGAAAATGCAAGGATGTAAAGGCTAAGTATATGCAGTTTTTCCTTCTATAAATTACATGGGAATTTTGTGTTAAATGCTTTATGAATCTAGATAACTTTTGATGTTTTGAAAATGCATTACATGCATGAGGGAGTTAGCTAATGACGTGCTTGTGGGCACATAGTTATTCATTCTTGTAGCTTCTTTTTGGTAAGAGAATGCATACTTCAAGTATGTGTTCTTTGTATGTTAGCAAAACTATGATAAAATCTTGAAAATAGCTATGTGAAAGGAATGCATGTGCAAGGCGCAGAACAATAGTTATTACCTGGTATGTAAACATAACCAATGTGTTATATGTTTTAAAAGAAACATGGACTTGTAAAACTAATGGTTAGATCTCTTAGAGAGAGATATGTACCAGTGTGAACAAGCATTGTGAAAAGTAGAACAAGAATTTTACTTGAATAGATGTACTAGTTAGTTAGTATGTTATGCTTGCTCATGCAGATGAGTAGATGTTAAAGGATCACTTTTAGAGGTTGTTTAATGAATTATTGATAATGTATCTAATATTGTTGCCAAAGCTTGTTGACAACTACATTGACAGGAAACGATGGCGGATGGTGCCAAAGGAAAAGTGATGTTAACTTTGTGGCAGGAAAAGGATTAATGGTCCATGCAGATGAGTTCAGTTGTAGGATCGTACAACGCCAGAACATTCATGCCACAAAGAATGTTGTATGTGGCGGTATGTAAGTAAAAGATTACGTGAGAACTGTATTAGCTTTTAGCTAGTTATGTGATAACTTAATGATAACTCATTGTAATGATTTTATAACAATGGTTAAGGGATGGAATCCCTTATAAGCCATTGAGTGAGGGGTGAAATCCCTCACGAGCGTTTAATAATAAGATTAAACGTTTGCTGGTTTTCACCCTACGGGGTTTCCAGGGTAAATTGGTGTTCAAATGGTGTGATTGCCTTTTGTGTCCGTTGATAATGATGAGTCCTTGATGATGATGGTTCTTTATTTGATGTGACAACCATAATGTCTTAGTACATGATTATCTAATATGTTTAAGGATATCAAGAAATGGATGCAAGGATTCATGAGACAGTTTATGTTATTACAGTGGTGGTTAAAGGTTATGCAATGGTTATGAAACTTATTGTCTTTTACTGCAATTTACTTGATGTATTAATGAATGTTATATCTAATGGTTATTGATGAATTGAGGAGTTGAGATTCGGATAATTACTGGTGGGTAATTTGTATAAAAAATTCTAACTCCCTACTTTTACATGCGAGGTTACCGGGGCATGTGACACTAATCTTGTTGCCTATTAGTATATGGTTGACCAGTAAATTTGTAAGTCCTTGTGCAGTTAAATACTGGATACAATATGTTCTGTTCATCATATATATGTATTGTTTTAAAAATAATACAAAACAGACAGTTTTTCCCTGTTGAATAAAAAGAAAAATATACTGTAATTGAAGTTAATGAAAGTTGATTGATAAATAATTTTTTTTTGAAGTTTTTGGTTATTTAAGAATGATATTGTAATTTTAAATAAAATTATGATTGATATTTACAAATAATATAATAATTTTAAATTATAGAAATTTTATATAGGAATTTCATTAATATATCATTTTTTATTTTTTATTTTAGAGGTAAATTTACAATATTTAATTTGAAAATTTTTATTAATATTAAAAAAAATTGTTTTGATCAATATTTAGGAAAAAAAATAGTTAATTCCATTTAAATCTAATTCATTAAAATTTGAGAAAACATATTAGTTTTAAATTAGTTTTTTTTATTAATATATGAAAATAATATTGTAACTTTCCATTTATGTAAATATTAAAATGCAAGTTTACAATATTCGAATGAAAATCATTAAATTTTGGGAACATATTTCCATTAATACATAATACATAGGTTTTTGTTTTTTTTGCTCGAGAGAAATTTCATTAATACGTAAGATTCTTAATTTTTAATGAGAGGAATTTCATTAATATATATGTATTGGAATGTTGTATTATTTAACCGTAGTTTTATTAAATATTAAATTATTAATGTATATAAAAATTCGTAAGATTCTTAATTTTTAATGAGAGGAATTTCATTAATATATATGTATTGGAATGTTGTATTATTTAACCGTAGTTTTATTAAATATTAAATTATTAATGTATATAAAAATTGGGGTTTTTAATTTTTTTGGTTAATAAGTTTATAATAATATAGTTAAAAGAGAAATTCATTTAATTAATTAATATTTGGAGAATCAATAAGCATATAGATGTATTAATTTTAATCCATTAAAATTTGAAAATATCACTAATTCTATTTTTTTATATTATTAGTGAGAGGATTTTTTTAATAAATAGGATTCTTTGTTTTTATCTGGAGAAATTTCATTAATATATAATACATCAGGTTTTTGTATGGTTTAACGGTGGGTTTATGTTTAATCTTTTTTTATTTAAATAGATTTACAACATTAAAAAAAATTTCATTTAAATAATTGATATTTGGGGAAATGTCATTATATAATTGTTAATGAATATCTTGTTTACTTAATTTTTGTTTAATTTTTAATCGGAAGTTATAATGGTCAATGGTGAGTTTATATTTAAATTTTTTTATTGAGATAAATTTACAACATTAAAAAAAATCATTGAACTAATTAATATTTGGGGAAAGGTCATTATGTAATCGTTAATAAGTGTCTTGTTTACTTGATCCTTCTTTAATCTTTAATTAGAAGTTATAATGTTCAAATGGAAATGTTTTCAATAAATTTAGTGAAATTGTCCCTATTTTTTGGCTGTACTAAAGTCAAGCAACACGGACTGAGGACGCTAGAAGAACTTTCCAAAAACGGTGGAAAAACATCATAATACAGTTGTCGCTGAAAGAATCCTCTTTTAAAATTTCTACAATTACGGCGGTTACTCTCATAAACAGGAATAGACAGGCCAAGCGACATTTCCGAGATGGAGAATGGCGAGGTAATGGTCGGAGAATCTATTTATGACATTTTGGGATGACCGCAGACGCGGCGGAATATATAAGCTGGTAGATGTATACGCGTTAATGCATGTAGGGTTGGATCAGTTTCCGATGACGGAAAATGGAGAGGCAATGGTCCGAGAAAGGCGATCTTCTGCCCACTTGCAGGCATATTTTTCATGTCGAGCGTGGTTTCTTTCGCATTCCACTCGTCCACTTTGCAGAACCGGCGTCCTGTCCGAAGAAGAATTTTTGGGATTCGAAACTGTCCATTCAGGTTAATATGTAAAAGGTTTTGTTTTTGTTTTTTAGGAAGAAAAAGCATGATATATTATATGAGGAATATAGAGAGGCGTATATATATAACCGATTTCGGAAAGAGACCGGAGGGATCATAGAAATCAGAAGACATAGATCATATCTCAAAAGCTAAACCCTGCCAGGATATTGACAGATAAGACTTCATTTGTGGACAAAAAGTTATCATAGGAGGAGACTTCCGTGAGGAATAAAACAGATACAGCATCATATAAAACTTCCGCGAGGAGCCTTCCACGAGGAATAAGAACAGATACAACATCATATGAAACAAAAAAACAAAAGTGAAAACCTGAGTGAATGCTTGCAAAACTAGAGATCAGGAAGAGAAAATTCCTGGATAGGAAAAATATTCCCTTCAGATGAAACCTGCAAAAACCAAGGACCCGGTGCATCATGAAGACCCTCTTTTGACAACGAATCAGCCTGTTGATGTGATGAATGGAGCCGCCTTCCAAGCTCGCCCAGTATAAACTGATCCTATCCATCCACCCCAACAGGTGCGGCATGGAAATATGATTTTTCCGGGAGACGAAGTCCACCATCACCTTTGAATCTCCAAAAACTGAGACATTCTGTATGTCTAGAAAGAGGCAAAATTTTAGAAGGCCAGCGAGGGCCATCGCCTCAGCTTTGTTGTTGGTGCCTCTCCCACCATTCCAGTGGATGAGGAACTGATTGTTTTCATTTACCATAATTATAACACCACAACCACAGGAGCCACTCTGTTCAGCTCCATCAAAGAACACCCTAGGATAAATTGAAGGATCCATAGAAAGGTCTTTGCATGCGCCCTTTTTTTGCTTGAGAGACTTTTGCGGGAGAGCGTCATATAGAGAAACAATGTTGAAAAAGATTTCCAGGAAAGGGGATTTGCAGCCATTAAAAATAGAGTTGTTTCGCCACTTCCATATACTCCACAGAGCGATAATGAATATTGTTCTCCATGATTCCTTTTGCTCACTGCACCAGAGGAGCGCTTCAATGATTGTAGCGTGGATGATGTGTTGAATTCCATAATGATTCTCCAATGCATGCCATAATTGCTGGGTACTTTTGCATTTTAAGAATAAATGTTCATTGTTTTCCTCCTCTGATCTGCAAATAGGACATAAGTCGGGACCATGCCATCCCCTCTTCTTTAGGTTTTCCCAGGATAGATTCTTGTTATGAAAGGAGAGCCAGGCAAAGAAAATCATTTTGGGCGGGCAATCTGCCTTCCAAAAAATGCAAGGAAAGATAGGATTGAGAGAGGGCTGCTTAAGACCAATTAGATTCAGATATACATCTTTGACTCGAACATTATTCAATACTTTCAAATTTTTCCAAGTGACACTGTCAGATTCAGCAGAGCAAAAAAAGCCGTAGTTCCTTAGGCACGTCCTGATGTGTTCCCATTGGAGAGCGATCGGACCATGCATGTCCAGAGTTCCAGCATCTTTCCACAGTGGAATAGATCCCTGCCATTCCGCAATCAAACTGTCCCAAAAGAAAAGACCCCGTCTATGAAAGAAATTTAATAAAGATACAGGCACATTGATCTCCTCGGCGCTGCTCTGGAATTTATCTTTCCCAATAAGGATCTTGTTGCCAGATTGGAAATGCCAAATTAAGTTCTTCAAAAAATAATTTTCAATTTTACGAAAGCTGAGCCATATTGAAGAACCATACAGGGCGCCGATCCTTCCCTCCCTGAACCAGAAAGATAGGTCCTTCCTGCCTAAATATTTCTTCTGAATAATGGAACTCCATGATCCTTCTCCGTGAATCGCTCTCCACAATGACTTGCATAGGAGAGCCTTCCCGAAAGTGCGCATGTCGAGCAAACCCCACCCACCCATACTCTTTGGCAGCGAGATACTGGACAGTTTTGTGAGGTGGTATTTCTTTCTTCCCGCTTGACCGCCCCAAATAAAATTCGTTGTAAGCTTATTCATACTTTGAATTATACTCGCTGGGAGAAAATATAAATGTGCCCAATAAACCACGAGCTGGTTCAGAACTGATTGCGCCAAGATCACTCTTCCTGCCAAAGTTAGACATCTAAATTCCCAAGCTGAAATCTTCCTGTAGTATCTGTCTGATATCCAATTCCAATCTGCCTTTGAGTAACCATTTGCTTTTATCTGAAAGCCCAAATATTTAATACCAAGACTAATGGATTGCGCTTTAATTCCAAAAAGGCTAGCCAGCCATTCAACTTCAACCGGATTGGAGTCATTGTGGAAAATAGTTGACTTGACATAGTTTATTTGCAATCCTGTAGCCATTTGAAATTTTTTTAGGATTTCATAGAAGCAAATCCAGGTGAACCTGCAAAACATTCCGAATAGAATAATATCATCAACAAATAAATTGTGAGAGATTGAAATATTTCTGCAAATTTTCAGGGGGCGGCATTTGTTCTCCATGACAGCCTTGTTGATATGAAGGCTAAGTGTGTTCATAGCCAGGATAAACAAGAGCGGCGCAAGGGGACATCCTTGGCGAAGGCCTCTGGCCGCGCGGAAAAAAGGAGATGGAATCCCGTTAATGATAATCGCATAGTCCACCCTTTCTACGCATGCCATGATCCAGTTAATCATGCTTGCTCTTAGACCAATCTTTGCGAGCAGGCACCTAGTGAAGCCCCAATCAAGGCAATCGTATGCCTTGCAGAGATCGATTTTGAGAATAACTGCATCACTTTTTTTGGAGTGTATAGCAAATAGGCCTTCCTGTGTACTTGCGACTGCATCTAGTATATTTCTTCCCTTTAGAAAGGCGTGCTGATCCTTTGATAGGTATTTTGAAAAGGTTCCTTTTATTCTTTCAGCTATGATCTTCGATATAATTTTGAAGGAGATATTACAAAGTGAGATCGGTCTATAGTCCTTGAAGGATTCCGCTTCTCCTTTTTTAGGAATGAGAGCTATGTTTGTGGAAGAAGTTCTTTGATTGATGCTGCCTGACATCCTGGATCCTTCCACCATCCTCAACAGGTTTGATTTTATTAGATCAAAAAAGTGAGTGAAAAATTCTATCGTCCAACCGTGAGGACCCGGGCACTTGTCCCTTTTAAAAGATTTCATTGTTCTCAGCAGCTCCTCCTCGGATACCGGCTGAAAGATTTGGTCATTTAGATCATCATCAAACATCCGAGGAAACACTTCAATGCCCCACAAAATATCCTGAAAATTGCATTCTTCAGACCTTTTGTACTGGTTCTCAAAATATTTCATCGCCTCATTTGTAATGTCCTGTTGGGAATATAGAAACCCTCCTTTCCCATCACTGATTTTCCATATATAATTTTTTTCGCATTTGGAGCTGGCGAAATTATGAAAGAATTTTGAATTCCCGTCCCTTTCCTTCAACCAGATCACTCTGTGCTTTAACCTCCAGAAATATTCTTCCTGTTCTAAAATTTTCGATTTTTCCTTTTACAGCTCCTTTATCCGGCATCTTATATTAAACGGTAGCATGTTTGAAGCCATGGAATCCGCAATGCTATCCAATTCCATTTGAATCTCCCGAAGCTCTTTTCTGTTGGCTTGTCTCCTTTTACACTGCCACACCTTTACCACCTTTCGGACGGCCTCCATTTTGTCCCTGAAAGTCATTAGAAGTGGAGAAATTTAGGAGGACGACATCTCATACCAATATTTTGAAATGATATGATTAAACTCCGGGTCTTCTAAACATGTCCTGTTGAATTTAAAAAATAACCTTTTCTAAACCCCTTTCCCCTCCATCCAAGCATAATCGGTCTATGAGCAGAAATAAAGACATTCTCGATTGATGAAAAAGGCATGCCAAGATTGATGTAAAAGGTTTTGTTTGTATGCTCAGTTAATTTGTAATTTACGATACTGATAATGCAGTTCCAGAGTTGAACATTGTCGGGCATATCCTATTTTTGTGTGGATTTATTACGCATTGCAAATGCTGGTAATGAGTTGATTTCCAGATTGTGTGTTATTTTCCTCATCATGGTTCATGTGTAAATAGTAAAGATCAGCGCCTGCAATGTAATTTCCATTCAGTATCAAAGTAAGTTAATTAAAAATGTAGACTGCAATAAGAAAAAGACAATGAAAACCTCACGTTGGTTTCTATGGGTAGGATAGGTTACAACTAAAGTAAATGGCCCATTCTAATAACATTTTTTAAAAGGGAGTAAACGATGCATTAAATCTAAATTTAAGGTAAATTAATGTTCATGGTTAGAATTTTAACTATTAAGGTTTGGTTTTGTTCAAGAATACAAATCTTTAAATTACAGATAACATCGTTTGCCTTTGTTGTTATTTATTTTAATAAATTCTAAAGCATTTTAATAAATGCATAAGTATATTTACTGATAAAATAGAGATATTGATAGTTTTTTAGGTTAAAATAACCTTAAAACCAGAGTTCCAAAAAACTAAGACCACCTCTACCATTACAGACTGATGATTATAGAATCTATCCAAAAAGTGATTAGTAGAAAGAGCACCACAGAAAATCCATTCTCTAGAGTAAATTCAAAAAACCCAAAAGGTTTTCATTAATAAAAGCAGTTAATCCACGTCAAGGAGGCAATAACCAGAAGGCATCTCAAATTTTCTAAGATAAATGCACTTGAAGTCTATCCATTTCTCCAAAAATAGGAATCTTTCAGTTTCATATAGTGCTTCTTTGAGAGTTTATCAGCACTCCCATTCTATTGTCTATAGATACTATTAAATCTCAAAACCTAGAAATAATCATTTAGCCAATTAATCCTCATTATCCACCCTTGAAGATCAATCCCATGCAATCTATTTTTACCAGATAGTCATTCAATACTACTTGAGAATCACCATATACTTGAGTCTTGCATATCACCAATCTTCAAAGTTGTTGCCAGCAAAAAATGTATCGAACATCCTAAAACTTCAGCTTTGGCCTTAAATCCCTAACCACCGTTTAGCCAAACACAGTATTGGACTTTGAATGAATCTGATCATCGCTCCAGCTCTGCAGGCCCCCTTGCTGAGCCCCATCAAAAAAATCCTGCTACCCTTCTTGTGGAAATAGGAAACAAAGAGAAAGTTTGGGAAATTTTCTAGATTTTACTCCTTTGATGTTTTAAATATTCAGAAAAAAAAAACTCAATAATATGATCGCACATAATAAAACAAGAGAATAACTTCAACTGAAAAAAAAATCTTATTTCCAAATTTCTAAATTCCCATGCAATACAAAAAAGAAAAGATATGCACCATTAAAATTTTTCCACCAAAGTAAAGTAAACATGTCTGTAAGCTTCCCAATAGACCTAAAAACAATATTAAAAAACTCACCAATATAATTCAAAATCGATATCTGAAAGGACGCAGCCTGGAGTTCTGATATCGGAGATCTTCTTTTGGTATAAAAGCGGGTTCTGCTATATAGAATAGCTTCAGGAAAATTCTACCTTTCTTCATTCAGAATCTTCGATGGAGGTTGTACTCGGGATCTTGCATTTACATTGGTATCGACCCGATTGTCAATGGTCTGGAGCTCATGATCCCAAGATGCCTTATACTCTTTCTCCAAACAAAAGGTATATTTACTTGGGAAAAGTTGATTAAACAATGGACATCCTCATCTCCTGTTTGGATTCGCGAGGAGGATTTATCGATCCCTCCACACTTGAGCACGATATGGGCCTCGGTGATCCAGAATTTAACAAGCAAAGGCATCCAGCGAATGGGCAACAAAGACAAATTGCTATGGTCTATTTCGAAATCAACTCAGCCGGTAAGGGTAAAGGACATTTACTCTGCAATGATAGATGGCCTTCCTGATGACACAGCATCAAAGTTTCAGATGCCACTGTGGAAAGTGACTTGCCCGCTCAAATGTATTCTTTTTTCATGGCTGGTTTTCTCCAACAGGAACCTCTCCTGGGAGGTTCTTCAAAAGAAGGGATGGAACGTGCCGGGTCGATGTTCCATGTGTCTCTCAGATCATGAGACCAATGTTCACATGTTTTTTCAATGTGCTCAGACATTGCAAATCTGGTATGAATTGTCTATATCCTTTTGTTTCCCTTACCGCGTTTTTGCTTCTGTGTAGGAGGGCTACAGGTGGTGGAGTGAGCAATGCATATCTCTTCGTTCCATGTTTGTTTCGGTCATCTGGCTCATATGGAAGTGGAGAAATAAATGTATTTTTCAAGATCTCAGAATTCCACTTGCTTCTATCTTGCTGCGAATAACAGAATCATCTATCCCTCCTGATGTGTAGGGATCTCTTCTTCTTCTGTTTCTTGGATGTGGTCATTGGTGCCGCGCAACCTTGAATGGATCTTTATGCTTATGGTGCTCTCGCTCTATCTGGAGCTTAGGGTTTCAAATGGTCTTATTTTGGTTTTATTTTGCCTCTTTCTGGCTCGAGACTAATCTCTCCATCTATCTGTACATCTATAAATTCTGTACATTTCTTTCTTTCATGGTTTATTCTGTTCTGCCGTGGGTCTCCCGACAATACGGAATTTTTGATTTGCTATATACAATGTCCATTATATTTCCTTAATATAATCTATATGATTTTTTTTCTTCTGAAATTCCACATATTCTGAGCCAATTGAAATTCTGAGAAAATTGAAATTGGAAAAAGAAAGGTGTCATCATTTCCTCATTCTGTACACAAAAAGCATATACTGAGAATCTTACCATCCAAAGCAACAAATTAGCATTGACGACTTGCCAATTATGTTATGTATAGGAATTATTTGATCCTTACCATTCAATTACGAAGAAATTCATTGACTAAACTTAGTTGATATCTGGAAATGAAACATCACTGTTTAGAATGGCATTCTCATTAAATTGAGGAATTTCAATATGTATGGTTTTTTTTTTTTGATCTTTCTTATTTTACATAAATTCCAGAAAGAAATTAATTAATTGGAAAAGAAATTTATTAATATATATTTGGAAATTGGAAAATAAATTTATTAATATATATCGAGAAGTTATTTCATTATATGTATAGGTTTTTTTGGATCTTTTTATTTTATTTAGGAAAAATTAATTAATATATATTTGGAGAGTGGAAAAGAAATTTATTAATATATATTGGGAAGTTAATTGATTTTTAAATTATATCAAGGAAATTTTAATTATAATTTTTAAAGCAAAAGAAATTCCTTAATAGTAAGGTGTAGTGGATGAAATTGACTTATATTATAATTTTTAAAGCAAAAGAAATTCCTTAATAGGTAAGGTGTAGTGGATGAAATTCACGTACATTATAATTTAATCAGTAGTAAAAAAGAATTCCGAAATATTTTTTAAGGAAAATTTCATTAATATATAAATTTTAGGGATCTGGATGGATTCATTTTCTGTCTCTGTGTTAGCCTATGAGATTAAATTAATGTGTCAGGAATATTTGCATAGTTACACTGGTACTGTTTTTAGGTATTGGAGAGCATGTATCCAAAACTTCTTTGCTCTTGGGAGCTTGGGAGCTGATTAAAAAAGTTAACAGATACTTTGGAGTTTTTTGGGAGCTTCATTGCAATCGGTTTTTGACATTTTGGGAGCTTCACTGCAATGAATAAGTAGGTGTATTTAACATTGCCAGGGTGGGCACCGCTTAAACTGATGGAACTGTGTGAAGAGAAGGGTATGCCTTTGGGTTTAGATTTGGATATGGGTCTGGAACTAAGAGAAACACCCTGTTTATGGAAAGTCCTTCTATCCAAATGAAGATGTTTGGCCAATCCTGATCTTTGTTATTGGAAAGCTATTCATTCTCCTCATATAGGTGGATGACCAATGGATATAAGATAATTTAAGAAGATTGTTGGCCACTAGCAAAACCATCATTATGGCCCAAGCTGAATGGACAAAAGATAGAATATTAAAGGAAAAAAATAGTTGAAATTATGAAATATAAATATTATTAAAAAAACTATTTTTAATTTAATTTTCATATTTATTTGAGTATAAAATATATATTAACTTGGAAATTTATAATTTTATTATACATCACTCTTTCTAAATAACATTGGGTTTAAACTTTGTTGTTTTAATTTTTTTTTAATTATTATTAATATATATTTTATTTTTTCTTATCTCTATTATAATTAGATGTAATATATATAATATGGGTGAGGTTACATAAGGGCGAAGAAAACCAATGACTTAATATATAGTGTTGCATGAAATCACCTAATAATCAAGTAATAACAATCTTTTTTCTGGTTTGGGAGTTTTACATGTTTCTTTGCTTGGAAGGAATTTGATTGAGAAATTGTTGATGGATTAATATTTTGATTTTTTTTGACAATGTTTCAAAGTTCAATCTTTTATATGTTTTTTTTGTAAAATGAAATTGATTGGCAAGTTTTGGATAGAAATAAATAAATTATTTTATTTTTATTTTCAATATATATTAAATTTTAATATACTATATTATTATCGCTCCCAACTTGAAATTTCCTCTAAATTTGAGCAATAATTCTAACCATGCAAAATCTGCTCATCAAAAGCTTATAAAAAATACACGCATACGGAAACTTGTGCAACATAAGATATTTTATTTCTTAAAACTCACAGACAGAAGGGAGCGTAAGAACTTTCCTCTTTCTAGCATTTTATCTAGCCACTACGTTTTTACGTTCTCTTTTTCAGGAAGAAAAAACATTAATTTATATTAAAAATATATCAAGTATGTTTTACTACGTTCTTACATTTTTACGAAGTAAAGAAAAGAAAGTCAATTAATTATATTGGGAAAAAGATATTTACGGACAGTTAGAACAAACGTGGTCGCTTCAACCAAAATTTGTTCATTATTATTTTTGAAGAGCAATTGTGATCTCAAGAATTTCGTTATTATTTCATAATTTATATATGGGAAGCATATTGTAATTTGAACATCAATTAATTATATTTGGAAAAAGATATTTACGGAGAGTTAGAACAAACGTGGTCGATTCAACGAAAATTTGTTCATTATTATTTTTGAAGAGCAGTTGTAATCTCAAGAATTTCATTATTATTTCATAATTTATATATGGGAAGCATATTGTAATTTGAACATCGAGGAATTCTTTCCATAAATTTTTCATCAATAAATTTTTTTTATTGATATTTAACAAGAACAGTGTAATTTAAGTTAAAATACTTTCGTCCATAAAAAAAATTATTGAGATTTTAAAAAGGTAGTGTAATTTAAGTTAAAAAAATTATTGATATTTAAAAAAGGTAGTGTAATTTAAGTTAATGGAACTTGATTAATAACGTAAGTGCTTTTGGATTTTATTGGTTATTTATTATATATTAAAAATTTTATAATATTTAAAAAATATATTGTAATTTATGTTAATGGGAGTTGATTGATAAATAAAATATTTTGAATTTATTGGTTATTTAAGAATGATATTGTAATGTTTTTAAAAGTTTGATACGATTATATTTTTAACATGTTTAATATATCATTCCATCGGGGAGTGGAATTGAATGTATGACTTTATATTAAGGAATATCTTTACACAGTAATAAGGTAATTTCATATCAAAGAATGTTTTTACATAACATTTAATCATTGTTTATCGAAAAGATAGTAGACAAAATAATATTATAATTTTAAATAAAACAACAGATAATATTTAAAAATAACATAGTAATTTTAAATTATATGAATTTTACTAATATAAAAAATTTAATATAGGAATTTCATATATATATATATATATATATATTAATTTTAAAAACAAATTTACAATATTTAATTTGAAGAAATTTATTAATTTTCAACAAATTTTGTTTTAATTGATATTTTTTTTTTTTAATTAATATTTATAGAAAAGATTAGTTAATTCAAGTTAGAGAATTTTTTTTAATACATAGGATTCTTAATTTTTAATGGGAGTGATATAAAATGTATTGGGATTTTGTAATTTTTATTGGGATTTTGTATTTTTAATAGTAATTTTAAATATTAAGTTAATAATGTATATAAAACATAGAGTTTTTGGTTTTTTTTAATTTTTTTTAATAAATTTACAACATTATATTTAAAAAGAGAATTTCATTTAATTAATTAATATTGCCAAAGAGGTCCAAGGGGCATAGAGATCTATTAATTCCAATACATTAAAATATGAAAATATCACTAAATCTTTTTGTTTTTTTAATTAGTGAGAGGATTTACTTTAATAAATAAGATTTTTTGTTTTTGGACGAATTTCATTAAATATAACGCATCTAGTCTTTGTACAGTTTAATGGTAGGTTTATATATATATTTTTTATTTAAATAGGTTTACAACATTAAAAATGAGAAATTCATTTAACTAATTAATTTTTATATAGTTTTTAATATAGTCGTTATTTAGTGTCTTGCTTACTTAATTCTTGTTTAATTTTTAATTGGAAGTTATAATGGTTGAAATGGACCTATGTCATGAGGCTCTTTATATAATGGTCATGAATACCAAACTAGTTTTTCAAATTAAAAAAATATATATAATTTTAAAAAACATTGTAATTTTTTTAATTAAATAATTAATTTCAAACTTTTTTTTGGAAATCTAGGCACTTATATTAATTCATAAAAATGGTATATAGCAAAATGAGCTCCAATGGACAAAATAATAAGGGTGAGATACAAACAAGACTTTCATTAAATCAATAAAAATCTTTAATAACCAAATTACAATCTACCCATTACATCCACACTAACTCTATTTATCTAAACACACCCATTCATGGATTGATAAATCTGTGAACTCCCTTGATTTTAGTTTCAAAACATTTTCTTAAGAAAAATCTTCTCGAACATGAGTATTATGACACAATATCCATAGACTTCATCTCTGTTGTAATTTATGACCACATTAGTTGTCATCAAATGATTCTTATTTGATCTGGATATTCTCATTGATAAATCAACATGATTCCATGACATGAACTGCATGAAATCATGAAATTATGTGATTGTCATTAAATCTTGTCTCTAGTATATATTGATTCTTATTAATTATATATTTGTTGCATTGGTATTATGTTTGAATGAGACTTTGACTGAACACACACTTGATCTTTTTGGCACCTTAAGGGTGTTGAAGCACCACTTAAGCCTCTATAATGTCCTCAAGTGTCAAGTTCTTCTTCCACCTTCCACTACATGAGATCTAAGGCCAGTTACAAGAACATGGAGTTCTTGTAATAGCTAGTTGTTATCAAAATAAAGCATCTTTTAATATTTATATAGGCTATCAATTCTTTAAAAAATTGATAACATTAACCTTTTTTAACCTTAGATGTTGTGGAATGCCCTGTGTCATGCATATTTTGTGGAAAATATGAAAAAATGGTAATTTCAACCAAAATGATGGAGATTTAAATGATTAAAAGAGTAAGATTACAGTCAAAATAGTGGTAAAATAAAGGTCCAATAGTAATTCCAATAGAACCAATGCTCTTCTACATAACCAACAGGGTAGAACTCGAGGGTTTGAAATCTTGTCACCTAGTTACTAGTGGATCACGCTCCAACCTAAGTGTCTTCAAGTGACTTTTCCATGAGGTTAATGAATTCCCTTGTAGTTTCAATCTAGAAAATGAAATATTCTACTCTTATTCTATGAAGTGGATATTGAAATAAAACTCTAGCCATTTAAACTAATGATTCAACTTTATTGCATTAACCTCACCTTGGTATGGCTTGATATCCACCTTCACTTCTATTTTATATAAGGATAGTGAATGGGTGATGACACTAGAAATTGGATGCTCTTTTCAAGGTTCTTTTCATGACTCCTTTTCTAGGTCTTCATTTTCTCCTGGTTTTCTATCTAATCTAATCTCTGAGTTAGAGATTCCAAACTCCATAAATGGTCCAATATTGCATAGTAGATATACCATGAGGAGAGTCATATTGTGAAATATGTCAACATATTTCTCTTCCAACCTTGCAGATATATCTTCAGTTGGATCTCAACAATTGTTGTGAATGACTCATCTACCATGGCTAAGGTTCTACGACTCTTTCCTAAGCCCATTCATGGATCTTGTAATTTTTCCACAAATAATCCAAATAAAACTAATTTAATAATAATACAAAATGCCATGGATGTTCCACTAGAACTATTTTTTACAACAAATCTTACCATAGTTTGAAATCTTAGACTATGCAAAAAAAAAATCCTTAGATCCCAGATTAGTGAATTACTTGCTTTGCTTGCATTTATGAATTAATTGAAATAGCAAATTGAAATAATAGGCACATGTATAAACCATCCACATAAATGAACACACATTTATCCTAGGAAATCAAATATGGGAGAAAACCCAACTAGAAGGTGAGGCCTATACTTTTTGCTCTTTGATTTAGCTATAAAATCCACATATAAAGGAATTGGAACTCACTATGGAGTTACCTTTCAATACTATGGCCTAAATGATTACTACATATTCCTCCTCCTTTATAATGCCCTCAAAATACTACCCTATATGTTTTTCTTAGCTATGGAAGAAGTGCAATGCTAAATAATGGAACCTCTTCCCCTCCTAGCAGTCGACAATCATCTAGAGCTACTTTTTTTACTTCCCCAACCCTTGATTACTGATAAGTTTTGGACCTTCTATATTCCTCTTCAAATTTTACACATCGGTAGCCCCACATGTGTGAGTAATGCGGGGTGGCATCCACTTGGACCATGGCATTCAACAAGATATGTCAACATGTAAGAGGCCTAACTTTCACATATGAGATTCAATTGAGGCAATTTGCACACCATTGGAAAGGTCTTAGAGTGCAGAATAATGTTAAAGGTGTTGGAACAAGTTTTGAATGTTGAAAATCCAAAAAAATGGTGTTTGATGCCTAAAAGTGGCTTTGAAGGGTTTTGAACCCTAATTTTCCAAACTACGACTTGTGACTAAAAAAAATTCTTGCAAGCTTGTTAATCAAATTTTTCCACCCAAACAGTATTGAGATAGATGACAAATTATATGATGATTCAATCCAAATTAAAAGTACCCAAATTATTATGTTAGTGTAACACATTCCCTCTATCTTCTATAGCAAAAATATGGTGTATACACCATAAATAGATATCCACTAATAAGCCAAGAAGATACTAAAGTAGTTAATGGAACCATTTTACAAATAATTCATTTCTCACCATAGGGGAATATCACCTGAAATCTTCAGTGAACTAAAGTTCTTGGATACATTTTGAATGATAAGATGCTCCAACATATGGAATTCTAAAATGATGTGCTATTGAGAGAACCTCAATCCACTATAATAATGGTTATGGAACACAACCTCTAGCTAGATCCAATGAAATTATGTAAGATCTTTATGTTTCAAGCCTCCCCTCAAGAACTTTGCAAAATAGTCCAGTTCAACGACTTAAGTAGATAATAATGAAATGATGTATATTTTGCTTGTAGATTCAACAACTTATGTGATATGTTAAAAAAAAAAGACAATAATCTACTCTACTCTTCAACGGAAACCAAAATTGATCGATGAAAACAATATTAAGAAAAGGAGGAATTTCAATCACACATAACACAATATGTTTCTGGGGAAAGAAACTGCTAAAAACCCCGACTATATGTATTGCATTACAAGTACAATCTATCTCTATGATTCCTATGCAAGCCTTGGATGAATATAGTATGATCTTCTCAACCTTGAGCACAACCTACACAAGTATTTCGTATCCTCTACCTGATTGACTATGTTTGGCCAATACTTAGCCAAATTCCTAGCCTTCCAAGCCCCTACTTCCTTGCACAATTCCTAAAATAATTGGCCTCTATTTAATGTGGAAATTCCTCATTCATAACTATGAAATCCATCATAGGCCCTCAACTGATTGCATCCACCATCTGTACAACTTGGAAAATTATACAAATAATACTACATTGTCCGTAAACTCTAATATCAACTCGGTCTTCCTTTGAACTGACATGCATGAGTTATTTTTGAGTGAATTATCAATTATCTGATTGATCACTGCATGTGAATTAAACCCAATTTTATTCACTTGACCACTCACTAGTTCCTCTGACAGTTAGAACTAGTTTAACTGAATTTAACTCAGTTAAACTGAATTAAATAATTACAACTCAATAATAACTCAACCCGGGACCCTAAAATTTAGGGATCACTCTATGAGACTCTAGATAGATTCCCAACTCAAATTTATTGAGCCAACTAAGTCAACTTAACTTAGCTAACTATTACAAATTGATATGAGAGTAGAATTACAATTTAATTCCTAATTTAATTCAATGATAAATTAAATTAGAATTTCTAGATGTTATTTTTAACATTTTTTATTGTTATTTTCAACACATCCTCTAAACAATAAAATAATTCAACTCTATATTGATTTGGTACCTTTTGAATGTTCTGCATGCAACTCTTGTCACTATTGTTGTTGCTGCTGGAACATCTACAACCAAAAATCATCCAAACTAAATCAGTATGATGCATTTGTCACTAGAGTCTCTTACTGCTACAAGCTACTTCACTATCTACTGAAAGCTCTATGCTTCTGCTAACTTTGCACTGTCATCTGCACTGCTGCCAACTCTCCTCTATGATCCCCAGTATCTAACTGCTGCTAGTCTTTGCCTCTATCACTCTGACATTTGACTGCATCAACTGCCACTTACCCATCATACTACTGTGTGGGCTCTAGTAGAAATGTAATGATCCATGAAACAAAACATCTCAATGGACCCTACCCAAATTTCTACACTCTTGGGACTGTTATTTCACATCGCCCCACCTCTCTCCTAGAGGTATGGCTGAATGTGCTCCCTCTGCCCACTTGGCTTGAAATTCCTCCCTACTGGAGGTTTATGTTTGAGTGGATGTCTCCACTCGGTCTCCTCTCTGCTTTACTAATTGTGGATGCTCCAAAACTTTCTGAGGCTGCTTCTAAGGCTTCTTTTGGGGTTGCATGTTGAGAGGTAATTCACTCTCCCTCTCAACCACCAAGTCTCTAACCTTTCCCTTGCTCCTCAAGGCTTTGCATGCATCTTGAACCTCAAGTGCATACAGGTTCTTGACTTGCACACTGGTTTGTTTCACTTGTGCTATGGCGATGTGTCTAAGTAAAACCTTTCCTTTGCTACAAATCACTTCCTAGTTATAGTCTTCCAATACCGCGATGGAAACAAGGTTCTAATTTAGTCCTGGAACATACATCACATCTGTGATTCTGAGAGGGGAGCCAGAATCCCTCTGAAAGGTAATTTTATTAATGTTGGTCACATTATACCTCCCATCATCTCCAAACTCTATGTTCTGCTTGAGGTCTTTCTCCTCAAAGTCACTAAAGAGATCTTTATTCCCCATCATATGGAACGAGGCACCGCTGTCAAGATACCACATGCTTCCCATTATAGTGTTGGTCATGCATGCAATGAGAGTGAAATCAAGTTCGAATTGTGAAGCTAGAGCTTCACCTACTGCTACTATTGCAGGCTCCTTCTTGCTTACTTTCTTCTATGAGAAATTCGTGGTATAGTCCCCGTACTCGTGATAGTGAAAACACATGATGTTCTACAAGTCCTTCTTCTTACCGCCCGCCTCGCCTTCGAACTTATTTCCCTTGGCTTTCTTTTCTTTTCTGGCTAATGCGAAGTCCTATTTCACTTATTTGGAAGAGGTCTCATCTCTGGTGTTCCGCTAAAACTCTTCCTGTACCAAGTCAGACCACATCGAATCCCACTCTTGTAGCATCTCCCTCCCACTAACTGAGTTCTGGTGATCCAGGTGGCTCCAGAAACACACACAAGACAAAGAGGGCTTATGAACGCTCAAAAATCAAAGTGATTTGAATGATTTCAGAACAAGAGCGAAGCGTAGAACTCATTGTCTTGATCGTGGTGATGTGAACGGTTCGTCAAACCGAGTCCGTATGTGAAAGTTAGAAGCAGTCAAAGTTCGATTGACTTTTTATAGACTGGGTAGGCTTAAGGAGGCCACAATTTGGACAAATCCCGGCCACTAGATTTCGGCCAACCTGGGCTAGATTCTGGGTGAATTTGTGGGCCGGTTAATTTATCTCCTTTGGCCTAAAATCCGAATATTTTAAAAGGGTCTATTTAAAAATATATATATATATATATATATGTGGTGGCAAGCCACCACCCTCGCCACCCCCAATCCCATATCACATACAAAAAAAAAAAAATTAATATTGGAAGGACTGACAGCCATGACCCCGCCGGTCTAACCGCACCCACCCAACTCCATTAAATATTGCATATGGTTAAGTATATGGGGTGGGCACAGGCCACCTCCGGTGGACCCAGCCCACACCTAATCAACTCCAAACAGACCCCCCGAAACCTCACATAACTCGCCGGAAAATTCTGGTAAGGGAGTCAGTGGGGTTCGAACCTGCCCCACCCACGTGGTCGGCGCCCAAGCGGGCGGCTCCATGTGATGTACCGTATGGCGTACCACCGAACCACGGTACCCATGGCCAATCAAAACATAAAACGAGGAAAGGCGGGAGTTACGGGGGCAGGCCGCCCAATGCGAACCCGACCCAACATTTAAATTACTTTTGTTTTTAACCAAACGAATAAGTGTTAAAATAGGGAGAGGCAGGATTTGATCCCCCGACCCCCCCTCAACCATTTACCTCATTTACCAACATGCCAAACTTCCTCTTCGTTAAATCTGCCAGAGAAAACTTATATAAACCCATTTTTCTTAATGCACAGTGCAGATGGAGGAGGACAACAACGTGTACACAAATCGATGCAGGTGGAACCATGACTGTTGTAGAAACAGGGAGCAGAACCATGATCCTTGAAATTTTCCTGAGGAGGTAATTCTTCTCCATGTTGAAATATAGTCAAGTTCATAGTTGTTTTTCATGGGTTTCCGCAGGCATTACAATGGCGAGCTTGAATTCTCCTTTTGAGTTGCATATTTCCACTCCACCCATGGAGCAGAATCTTTAACGAATCTAGGGGAAATCTAAAAGATTCCTTGGGCCCCAGATTCTCAATTTCTCAGAATTCAGAAATTTGACAGTTGATTTTTCACTATTCGACACCACAAATTTGATGGTGCATTCGGGATTTTCATTTGCTCATTTTATTTTCCAGCCACTTTTCTAAGGGGAGTGCAGGTGTCAGCATTCATGTGTGAGCAACCATTTCCATGATCTTCGACGCCGTGAGATTGAAGGTCCGAACAACTTCAGCAGTTTGACATCCACTTCTTCAAATGGCCCCTGGATGTGAGGTATATGCAGTGTATTCATGCACTTATTTTGCTATGCATTGTGCTGCATAGATCCCTGATTTATGTTTGATGAGGGATCCTGTTTCTTACTCATTTTCATGATTCCTGCTTGATGTGATGTGGAATCATATGTGTGATGTACTTGTTGTCATGATTTTTCATGTTATGTTTTGAGATCCCTTTGTTGTATGATGATGGGATACTCATGTTGTCATCATGTATGTTTGCATTGAGATCCCTTTTATGCCATGTTGGTGAGATGCTCATCATGCATGAGTTTTATGTCATACTGAAAGGAGTCATTTTTGATTGAGAGTTCCTGTAGCGGAACATCTCTTGGAGCTACTCCTGCGTGAGGGAATTTTCCTTGTCTGATAGTGACATCACCTCCTATGTACATCATCACTATTGACAACACTTAATGCAACGACCTACACCATCTTGACATCGGGGCCCAGAGACGTAGTCCCTCCTAGACGAACTCCATTATCAACATCTTGAGTTTTATGTTGCTGATGATTGTCATGTTCCTCTTCTTTACAGCATGCAGATGTATTCATTTATGTTCTTTTAAAAATGCAATTTAATACATCACGAAAGTAAAAGGTCTTGGAAGGGTCCTTTGTCACACCTGGACCTGGATCAAGTGGTATCAGAGCAGTCTTTGCGTTGATGTGAATTGTAGCATGAACAATGGAATGTGCAGCAACAGAGGATGAAAAAGCGATGTACGAGACCATGCTCAAATTTTCCAAAAGAGTGGAAATAATATATGAAACTCTACAGAAAGAGACAGAGGAAAAGGAGTGATTGTAGCTTTAGTTGTAAGCCAGAGAAGAGGCCATGGAAGAACTAAAGCACAGCAACCAGAATATTCAAACAAAGAAAGTTGAATTGAAGATGCATCTACATGAAGAGAAAGAGGAGAAACATAGTTTTCTACGACAGCGGCAAGCAAAGGACGAGTCCTTGGAAAAGCTGCAACGTGACCCATGTGAGGTAAAAAGTAGTTCTCTGAATTCATGTATGTGTTCTGATGATGATTTTGTTGTTTTTAAAAATCATACCACAGGAATTGGCTCGAAACTGTTGAAGAGAATGTGGTATGAAGGGAAAAGCTTGGGCGTTAATGGACAAGGCATTGCCAACCCCATCAAAGTAGAAGAATTGCCCTGTCGAATAGGACTTGGGTATGTCGAGAATGAAGTTGGGGATGCCCCAAGACATCTAGAGAACCACCAATAATAGATTATGAGAAGCCCTCGTCATTTCTTTCCAAATCGACAGAGGAGGTAAAAGATGTTGTTTTCCTTTCAGTTTTGTCTTCATATAGTATGAGTTTTGTTGGAGATCCCTGTAGAAATTCCCACCGCAGATCAACAGATTATGTAATATACTAAAGCAAAATACAAGATCTACTTCTACGACAAACTTGCGGAAGCTTAATCGAATATGAGCAAGATCAAATAGAACACATATAACTGAGAATGAGAATTCAATCACACATGAACACAGAAGAATAACCCAGGGAAAGCCTCAGCCTAAAACCCTAATCTCTGTATTATCATGCAAGTGGAAATATGTTCAAGTTACAAAAAGAATCAGCTCTCAAGCTATCTTGCTCTCTCTACAATCAAAACAATATAACTCACAGACTGAGTAGACACAAGATGTGCCTTTCCGCAGCCCTCCAAGCCTCCTATTTCCTTGGGTAGTTTTTCTTGGGGTCCAATGATGCCACCTGTGTGATTGGCCTCATCACACACTCACTAAACTGAAGAAGTAACTACGCAATCTCCAAGGAATGAATTCCTTCTGCATGCAAGAGATATTCACAATGGAATATTCCTGCAACTAATAGTACACTGTCCTTCCATATGATCTCAACTGGGTCTCTGTCTGAACTGACATGCATGAGTTATTTATGAGAGAATATTCAGTTATCTGAAGTGCAACAGTTACATGCATGCATGCATTAACTAACTAAACTCACAATTAATTCAAGAAACTATTTGAACTAATCTAACTAGACTTGAGTCAATTAACTGAGCCAATTAATTACAAATCATCCTTATCTCTTTAACTGATTGATAAATTCCTCAATCAATGGAGAAACTGTTGCATGTCCCCACATAGACTTCATGTTTGATTTTCTACAACTAATTTACTCAAGATGAATTAATTAATTATGTTACAAACAGCTACTAAGATCAAGTTCGAATTTTACTTCTCTATTTTAGTTCAGGGACAAATTAAAATAGGAAGTTATCCCGAAATGATATTTATAGCAGTGCTAAATTTAGCACTTCTATATTTAGCATTTCTTGTTGCTATTTTCAACACTCCCTCTCAACAAGAAATGGATTATCAGTAACCCCAATCCTGTCTCTGTGGAACTCGAACTTGCATTTTGACAATGCCTTTGTTAAAATATTTGCATCCTGTTCCTCAGTCGAAACATACAACAACAACATGATCCTCTTGACCACACAGTCTCAAAGATGGTGATATCGGATATCAATGTGCTTGGACCTGTCATGAAAAACTAGATTCTCAGAGAGTTTGATACAACTCTGATTATCGCAGTAGATCATGGTTGGATCCATCCTCTGATCAAACAATCCCACTAGAATCTTCTGCATCCAAATGGCCTCATATGCAACCTGACTAGCAACTGTGTATTCAGTCTCTGCTGAGCAAGTGCAACTAATCTTTGTTTCCTGCTGTACCAGGAAACTGCAACTGAACCAAGGTTGAATATTCCTCCAGAAGTGCTCTTCCAGTCTGATGGACTCCCTACCCAATCCACATTTGTGAAGCCCTGAAGCTTCACTCCCTCTGTTCGTCTGTACCACAATCCGAACTGAGATGTGCCTCTGAGGTATCTCAGCACATGCTTCGTTGCCTTCCAAAACAGCTTCGTAGGCTTAACCATAGCTTGACTTAGCTGGTTCACCGCACAACATAAGTCGGGTCGTGTGTTCACTAGATATATAAGTGAACCCACCAGCTGCCGATAAATAGTAGTAGCTACTACCTCACTTGAAGTAGCATCCTCCTTCCTCCAGTTCCGAGCTAGAGGAGTCTGCATGGGCTTGCACTTCTCCGTGTGAAAGCGCTCGAGTATCTCATTGGCATACTTGCCTTGAGACACAAATAATTCACCATATTTCTGCCACACCTCCATGCCTAAAAAGTAGTGTATAAGACCCATGTCTTTCATTTCGAACTCTCTTGCAAGGTCCTCCTTGCAAGACTGGATCAACTGATCATCACTTGTCAAAATCAGATCATTGACATAAAGAATAATGATCAATGGCTTACCTTCTACCATGATGTGGTAAAGGTTTGCGTCTGCTTCACTCTTGGTGAATCCCAACCCAATGAAATAGATGTCGATCCTAGTGTACCAAGCACAGGGTGCTTGCTTCAGCCCATACAAAGCCCTCTTGAGTCGGCACACATGCGACTCACGATCAAAGGTCTCGAAACCCTCTGGTTGCTCAATGTACGCCTCCTCCTCAATCTTCCCATTGAGAAATGTTGTCTTCATGTCCATTTGATGGATCTTCCAACCCATTTGAGTTGATAGTGCCAACATCGATCTGATAGATGAGTACCTTGCTATAGGAGCAAAGGTCTCATTGTAGTCGATCCCGTCGGCCTTTGAGAAACCTCGGGCAACAAACCTTGCCTTATGTTTCTCAACACTACCATCAGCTTCCTGTTTTAGCTTGTAAAGTCATCTGGAACTCACCACTGACTTACCCTGAGGTCTTGGGACAGCATCCCACACACTGTTCCGAATGATAGAGTCATACTTCTCCACCATTGCATCAACCCAGACTGGTTGCTGCACTACCTCCTTGAATGAAGAAGGTTTAGTATCTACACACTCCCCAACTAGGGCCATGTATCCAGTGTACCGCTCGGGCGACCTCCTCTATCTGTGCTGAGAAGATGGTTGTCCCACATTCTCCTGCGCATCCAGCATCAACCTGTCAACTTCCCTTGAGCGTTTTCGCCCATCTATGGAAGTCTTAGCATGAGTGGATGTCTCCACTCTCGGATCCTCTGCATGCGGCTACTCCACATTAATCTGAGGTCCTCCTCCTTAGGAACTGAAAGTTCCTCCTCTGCATGCAACTTGAGCTCCCTCTCAAGTGATAATCGCATGGCTTTCTGCTTGTCGAACTTCAGATCCCTGTGTACCACTGTCCTCTGACTAGTAGGCAGGTACACTCGATAGTTGTGGGGTGTATCCGTGTACCCCACAAGTATTCCCAACTCAACTGTTGGATCTAGCTTCTTCCAGGCATCTTTGGTCACATGACAATAAACTGATGATCCAAAGATTCGGAAGTGACTCACATCTAGTCGCTTCCCGGAAAAGGCCTCCATAGGTGTCTTCATTCCCAGTATACGGTGCGGGCTTCTGTTCTGCAAGTATACTGCTGTATTGCATGCCTCAGCCCACAAATGTAGTGGTAGGCTTTGGTCATGCAACATTGCTCGAGCTGCTCCCACAATTGATCTGTTCTTCCTTTCAGCCACCCCATTCTGCTGTGGGTTATAGGGTGCCGTCAACTCCTATTTAATTCCTTCTGTAGTGTAGAAGTCCTTAAAGTTTTGGGAGAGATATGCTCCACCATTTTCACTACGCAAGGCTTTTATTTTCTTTCCAAATTCTTTCTCTGCCAAGGCTTTAAACTCACAAAACCTCAAGAGGTCTGATCCTTCTTTTGCATAAAGTAGATCTAGCATCTACGAGAAAAACCATCAATAAAAATAACATAGTACCTTTGTTTAGCGGTGGAGGCTATAAAGAATGGTCCACAAACATCTGAGTGAACTCGCTCTAGGATTTCTCCAGCTCTACTATCTCGATCCGGAAAGGAAGATTTCACATACTTACCCAAGGTACAACCTTTGCATGTATTCGTCTGCTCCAGTTTTCCCTTGGGTAGCCCGGTAGAAATCTGTTGCATGATCTTCAAGGCTCCATGGTGCAAGTGGCCCAATCTTCTATGCCATAGCTCACTAACATCTTGGCTCTACACCATCTCAGCTTTGGAACTCAATGCAACACAGTCGTCTACCTCTAGCTTGTAGAGATTCTTTACTTGAATCCCGATTCGCTTTGTCTGTCCAGTACCGATATGCCTCAGGAATACCTTTCCTTTACTAAAGACTACATCATAGCCTTTATCTTCTAGCATAGCAACAGACACAAGATTCTTCTTCAGACCTAGTACATATTTTACATCAGTCAGGGTCAGAGGAGCTCCATGCTCCCTCTGAAACACAACCGAACCTTCACCTGAAACACAATACTTTCCATCATCGCCCATCTCGATCCGCATCTGGATATCCTTCTCCTCCAAAGTACTGAAAAGATTCTTGTCACCTGACATGTGGAATGAAGCTCCACTGTCCAGGTACCACACACATCCCATCGTGGATGAAACCATGCAAGCGATAAGAGAGAAATCCAACTCAAACTTGTGAGGCCATTGCCTCACAATCAGATCCCTTCGAGGATCCCTTATTGGATTTCTTTCGTGGACAATTTGTAACAGAATGGCCCACTTCATGACAATGAAAGCATCGCACTTTCGATTTTTCAAACTTCTTCCCACCATGGGAAGAACTGTATTTGGAATGGGACACCTTCCCTTTCCCCTTCCTCACCTTACTTGATAAGGCTATATTTTCCTCATCATCTTGATTTGATGAGGATCCATCTCTCATGCTTCTTCTTATCTCCTCCTGCATTAGATCTGACCAAAGTCGTTCATAATCTGGCAGTTTGTCTCTTCCATTAACTGAGTCTTGGTAGCTATGCCAGCTCGTAGGAAGACCGAGGAGTGCAAGACTCACCATGTCATCATCAGCTGTCATGATCCCTACACTTCCGAGCTCATCCCTGCAGGTGGTGAGCTTGTTTAGATATGTAGAGATCGTGTTGCCCTTTACATACTTGCTTTTCTGAAGCTTGTCTTTCAGTGCCATCTTCCTCTGATCGCTGTTGTTTTGATATAGATCTTTCAATGTTTTCCACATTGAAAATGGTGTCTCCTTCCCATGGAGGCTCAAGACTATGTGATCTCAAACTCCCTCCAGGAGGATTCTCCTTCCTCTAGCCACACATTTCTTCCATTCCACCAATTCTATAGCATCAGATGCTGCGGGCTTGGGTACTTCTTTATCAATGAAGTCCTTTAAACTGTTATCCTCTAATACTGCTTCCATGCGATCCTTCCAGGCTATATAATTCGAACTACCATCAAGGGCATACTCAAGTCTTAAACCGTTGAATGCCATTGGTGAAATTGAGATGTGATAAGAAATCAATTTCTATATTCAGGAACCTGTTGTGGTAAAAACACAACCCCCCATTTTTGACTTGCACAACTCAAATAATGGGGACCCTTTCTATAATTTTTTTTGGCTAAACACCTTTTTGGATTTTTATTTAGTTGATTGCCCTACGCTTTTGTAAATTTTTCATTTTCCTTAGATTCTTGTTTTGATTGCTTTGTTAGAATCGATTTTTTATAAGCTTCCCATTGACACTTGTTTCGCCTCATTTGGTCAACTGGGTTGAAAATGGCATTCCTTTGAAAATTTGATTATTTCTGTAGCCTGGGTCAAAATTGCATAAAATGTACAATATTGCATTTTGTAAATAAATTAGTTCAATAATGCATTCATTTTAAATATTAACCCATAGTGAGTTTTTACTAACATTTTTTCCATTTTTAGTTATGCAGTCAAACCATTAATTATCAGGATTTTAAGAAATTCGCTCCAATTTCCAAATCAAATCCTAATCCCAAAAATCCAAACATTCAAGTGGCTGTAGTTTATTTTTCATTTATTTTCCAAGTGGTTGTAGTTTAGTTATAACTAAATTTCATTAAAATAAAATCAAAACAAAACATTAATTTTATATATTAAATTTCAAAATAATTAAATTAATTATTATATAAAATATAAATAATTAAATTAAATTAAAATTTAATATATAAAATTAATATATAAAATTAATATATATAAAATAAAATTAATCACATCGGGAGTTTGTATCGCATCGGAAGTTTTGTTCGCAACACATTTTACAAACCCCCGATATCCCTTCATACCTTCGATCGCCGATTAACCAAAGGGCAATGGGGGCATTAACCAAAGTTCAAAATAAAATGCAGTGGTTTGAGTTTTGATGCGATTACTCCATCGCATCGGGAACCATCCATTCGTATAAGGTCTATGCCCCCGACTCAAAGTTTTTCCCAATCCGATCGGGAACCATCCATTCGTATAAGGTCTATTGCCCCGACTCAAAGTTTTTCCCATCCGATACGTCAAAGCATTGACTTTTATGCCAAAATCTCCATACGTTGTTTCAAAATGGTTTATGTGTTAACATATGGTGAGAATAGGTTAGTTTAAAAATGTTTAAATATTTAATATATTGAATTTTAAATTAGATAAATTAATTAATATATAAAATTTAATTAATTTAGTTAAATTAAAATTTAATTATTATTTTGATTAAAGTTAATTAGTTTATAAAATAATTAATTATATTAATTAGTTATATTAAGATTAATTGATAATAGTTTATTAAATAATTAGTTTAATTTATTATTAGGAATTAAATTAGATTTAATTATCATATAATTAGAATTCTAATTTAGGATTAATTTTTAATTACAATTTTTTAGCCCAGCGACAGAATCTCCAGATTCATGCCAGATTTGACTCATCAACTTTGGAAGCTCATAGAATGAGTTATACTTGGCCAAATGAGGCTCATGACGGCTCATTGGAAAGATAAAATCAAGGAGAATATTTCTGAGGAGATTTCATCGATAGATTTGGTCATTTATTGGGTCAAAAATTAGGCAGAAGATCAAGCTCCGAATTTTGAAAACAAAATCATTTTTCTGAGTTTTATTTTCATTGGTCCAGGGCTCTTCTAATTGCAGATTCACTCGTCAATGATATTCTTGGCCAATTAAATCATCCCATGCATCAATAGAGAATTTATATTTTATAGAATTTGATTGGATTTGATTTAAATGCCAGCAATGCCATGTTGATTTTATTGTTGCATTTTAATTTATTTTGATTTCTTTTTGCAGGAAAACAGTGGAAGAAATATGGAGAAAAAGATCTCAATCAATGAGAATGCTCCAGCAATTGGATTTAGCGGATTTCTCTTCACCAAACTTTCCTCTCAAGAATTCCTTCACAGATAGTATAAGTAATAGATTGCAGAATGTAATAAAGGGCTCTCCTCTGCAATTCTAGACTTCTAAAAGCACTACTGGAATAGGAATTTAAAGTTGTAGGAGAGAGGAGAGAAAATCTCAGATCTGGGGATTATTGAGGATTTTTCCTTTGTATCTTGAATTATGTATGAGGGGCAGAGTTTGCACTATTGTGGCTCTAGTTTTAAAGGCAGAAGTTCAAGCAATGCAAAGGACTGTTGGAGACCAAGATCAGAGAAATGGATGCAATAAATTGGTATTTTTTAATACTACTATTTCAAATATCAGTTTCATTTTTATGGTAACAGGAATGTGTCATTTTATTCATGTTTGTGCACTATTGTTTATATGAGTAGTTGGTCTCAATGTTGTTATCATGTATCTCTGTTCTTATGGATTAATTTCTTATTTCTGAGTAACTATTTACTCAGAAATCTGCCTTATTAAAATTGATTTATTGAATGGTAATATGTTGTGAACTATTTCCACATATTATTGTTTAGTTATTGGATTTGCTGATTTGATAATCAATATCATTTATGTGAACTACTTCCTGAGTGTTGTTGGTTTATTATTTCAGTTAAGAGGTCTCAATAGGATGTGTTTTGATATCCATAATATCAGTTAATTGAACTACTTCATTAACTTGATATTCATTATAAACAAAACATATCTAAATCCCAATACTTTAATTATCTTGCTCTTAGTTGGGTTAGATCTATATCTGCCTAATTAAGATAGGTTTTAGATTAGTTTCTTTTGCTTGCATCATAGAATAAGCTTGCATTTAGGGTAAATTCTACATTCTTTCAAGTCCTCTCCTCAAAGAGGCAAAACTTTAGTTGTGGCTTGGCTGAACCCAAATCAGCTTAAGGGTCATTCTCTTGCTTGATCAGCAAGAAGAAGTGATCTGATATCCCTGTCTATTGGTATGTAAAGATACATCATAAACCAATAGCAATAGGGAGAAGGTAACTGGACCTAGTTAAACTAGTCGGAGCCACCACACCAAACGGAAAAGGAGCTGCTTTAAGGTCCGGACCGGGTGGTTATCCCCCAATGTTGTTGCAGCGATTTTCGAGGCATCAACATTTTTGGCGCTAGAAGGAGGGCCTGAGACTTTTTGTCTGTTGGAGTCTTTTCAATTTTAATATTTTATTTATTGTGATGGCTCCTCCTAAACTTCCAATTTGGAGTTGTATCCATGGACGTGCATCTTCCAATACTCCACCCGAAGTGGTAAGACTCTTGTCTCAGGTAAAGTTCAATGGTAAGAGAAATTCTTCTGCTTTTAATCATGTCTTTCAATTTATTCAAAATGTTTCAAATTACGATTTTCAAGGAATTGATGAAGGCATTTTATGCAGAATTTTTACTCTCACATTTGCGGCAAAAGCCAGAAACTGGTGTAGAACTCTTCCAGTTGCTTCAATCCACAGCTGGGATCAATTTGTTACAACTTTCATGTGTAAATTCGACAGCTATGATTATGAACAGGTATGTGAAGAAATTGAATATCTACGTAGGTTTGAAAATGAGTCTGTTAATGATTTTAATATTCGATTTCATTTGAATTGCTTAAGATTTAAAGACGAAGATAAACCTACGGAAGAAGAATCATTAGATTGGTTTGAACATATTTGTTCTCTTCCAACCATTCTCAATCCATATGAAATTAATTCGAGCTTTGTTCCATCCCCTTCTAATATAAATGAGAATTCCAATATGGATGTGCAAATAAATGGTGATGAAGTGGTTTCACAAAGCTTGGAAAATATTTCCATTCAAATGCAAGAAGACAACAATAACAATTTTGGAGAAAAAACCGCCTTGAAATCTGAATGCTACTTTGAAGTAATTTCGGAAAATCAAATCGCAAATCAGCAAGTACAAGCAGCAATCAAAGTAAATAAAATGCAAACTGTTGTACAAATTTCTGAATTTCTCCATGATGAACAAATGTCGAAATCACAGCAGCAAAGCAGCCTTCTTCAAGAAAGCATGAATATGCAAAGGAATGATCTGCAATCTGAAATTTACAATGAGTATAATGCACAAGAGCTCTCAAACAGAGACAATTTTAAATGCATTGTTTCAGGTTCACATTTTTCCCTTTATCCTGATATTTTTAATGATAGTAATTTTTCTCCTCTTGGTATCAATGATATTTCAGAAATTAAAGAGGACCATTTAAATGAATTACCATTAAATTTTTATCAAGATAAAGAAATAATAATTGATCATTCTTTTGCCACTAATGAACATGAGATTTTTGTTCCTCCTTGTTTTGGTATATTGGATGAAATCGAAGGGAATTCCAGACAATCTTGTGAGGTCATTTATGATGATTACTCTGATATTGAGGATGTTGATTTTAATTTTTCTCAAGAGAATCCTTATGACAAAATTCAAATAACATCTGAGGATGAAGAACGCTGCAATTTAGGAATTATCTCAACTAATCCTCATTTTAGAGCAGCAAATTATCTTCATGATTTCACCATTCAAGAAATCATTCCAATTTATGATTCATATGAGGATCAAACTCCCATTCCTATTCATAATCATAATTCGTTTTCTATTTCACAAGTTGGAATTCGAAATTACCCAAATTCCAGAATTCTGGCCAATCCTTGTGAAAATGAAATCATTTCAAAATGATCCCAATTGTGCTGTAACATTAATTGTGAAAATAATAATTTCATTTTATTTTTATTTCCTCACTTATTTTTTATAAAATCAGATTTAATTTCAAATTTAATTTTTCAATTTTTTCACACTTTTCGCTGGCATATTGTACACCTTACTATCAAACACTCAATTGATGCATTGTCCGATTGGGAAGTTGAAGTTTCATATTATAATCATCAGCATCGAAAGATATTAATATTTCAATTTCAATCAATGCTAATGTTTCATCAAAAGCTTCTATTTTTTCAAAGGCAATATCAACAAGAGAATGTATTTTTGCATTTTGGCCAGCAATTCAATTCAATTAATAAATTGCCATTTTATTTGAAAGGCTTCCATCCATTTTTCATTGACTCATTTGAAAATTGTTTGGAAATTTTTCCTTCAAGGAAAATTGTCAATGATTTAACATTTGTACATAACACTAACAAATTTTTTCAGGTCAAAGAATCTAAAAGCTCATCTTCACAATCTGGCCTGTTATCTCTTCCTTTGAACATTTCTCAATCCTTAATAGAAATCCATCCAGATTTTTATGATCCAATTGGTAGTCAATTGGAAAGGAAATTTCAGGAGAGAGAGATTTTAATTAAGTTCCTAACAATAACTGTACATTTTGATTTCATATTTATTTTCCTTAGTTTAGTCAAATCTGTATTTTTATTACTAAAATTTGAACTGTACATAAACGCGGGAATTAAAATGAGAAAATGGCTACATTGGAAATATGACTATACCTAGTCATTTTCATGTATATGGTTAGAGTAGGAGTAGAATTAATTTAGTTAGTTTGTTTTGTATAGATAATTTATTTTTAACAGTTCTGTAAATTAAAAATAAAACAAAGCAATCAGCCATTCTCATACATGTTCAGTGAAAACATTTTTCCCTATCATAAAATTTTAATTCTTGCTTTACAGCAATACCTCTACTCTGCCTATTTCGAATAATGTCTTGATTAAATTAAAGTTGCACTTGGTATCGATTGCCTCAAAGCCACTTTTCTTAATTTCGGGATTTCCTTCTAAGATTTTCTTTTGAAATTTATATGGTAAGGATTTGAGGATAAAAAAGCTTCATGATCCCATTATCCCATGAAATGTATCACTGTCTATCATAAGCTTAATTCTAATTCAATCATTATTAGTCAGTCTAACCTTTCACGGTAATCATATGAAGTTCATATTATCTTCCTCGGAGTTTGCTAAAAGCTGATTTTAAGGATGTCCATTTTTCCAAGTGCACACATTCAAATCTGTTTTGATATTTTTCTACAATTAGTGGCTTAATCTCATTCTAATATTTAGTTTATTATTTGATGTTGTAAAATGCATCATCTTTATTTACTAAAGGCATTATTGAACAGTCACTATAACAATACAGATTTTTCTCAAGATTAATTCGGAATGAGCAGAGGTAATAAATTGTTGTTTCACTTCGAAAGGGAAGCATAGTTTAATATTTATTTCTGATAAATTTTATATTCCCTGGACATGAATAAACAGATTTTATTTAGGCTGATTGCACACTTAGATTTAGAATAAATGATGAGATGATTTTGAACAAAGTCAAAATTTTGATAAATCGAAGGAAGAATTTGAAGATTCATAAGGTAAAATTTACAGACAAATTCCTTTCAGGTACGCATTTACAAGTTTATTCTCATCCATTATTAGTTCATATTTTCCTTAGTTTATTTTTGATTTGTGTTTTGTTTTATTTGCATGTTTTCATTTGTTTTCAAAACTTGAAGTAAGCAGCAAACCCAATTCAAAGTTGCAACAGGTTCAGGGAAATTTTATTCGTTATTCATTAGAATTTGAACATTCTTTAACTTTGCTTTTATTCACTTAGAAAACCCAATTGAAATTTCAAGGAATATCATAAGACCATGCACATCATAAGAGTTCATCGGAAGTAGTTTTTAGCATTTCTTTTGATAACAAATTGTTCATAAAATACCTCCGATGTATTATCTTACTCATATGCCATATCGTATTTCACATATCGGAGCTTTGTAGTTGAAGTATACTTCCATTAACATGAATCGCCGATATCCGATAATCGACTTTACCGATATTGCGATAAACACATAATTCCGGACCCGATATGAAATCCAAATCAAATTCACAAGAGATATCGCGTCCGCTCAATCTCAGTAATGGTAGGAGCATAACTTTAAAAGGGGCCGATGTCTCGGATCCGATATGTTATTAAAATCCCATCATAAAAAATTGTCGGGTCCGCTCTTCATCGCATATCGACATATCAAATATTGTTACACCATGTGCTTAAAATTGCCGATCGCCGATTAGCCATGTCATTCATCAGATATCGGCATCGCAAGAATCATATCGTGTTACATCGGGTACCAAAAGTTTGCCAATCGCCGATATCGCAATCGCTTCGTCGCATTGTTATTTATGCTTACATCAAATCTCTGATTCTGCGATGTGCGATGCGCGATGTGGGAAGCACAGTGTAAATATGCCCCGACCCCCGATATAATATTTCTTTAATGATGCGATCACTACATCTCATAGCACAACTTCTCATCGCATATTTTCATATCGGCGATTCGCCATTGCAACCTTTGATGCGAGAGCTTCTAATGCATGCCTCTAAGCTATTAACATTTACTCAATATATGGCATAGCAACAAAAGGTGAAGTCTTGCAAATTAAAATTGAAGCATGGTGAAGAAACATGTTATGTGAATCATCCGATACAACGATGTGTTATTTTAAAAGCGAGCTTGGGTAACCACTATGGGAAAAAGGCAATTGATGACAAATTTGCAGCATACAAAAAATCATTTCAATTTCTCATACATTTTAGTTTTAAATATATAATTCCATAATTAAAAATGGAATTCAAGACCTCTAGCTTCATATTTAAATTTTATTATCTTAGATTTGGGCTTGATTCTGAACTATTTATAAAATCATGGAGTTTATATAAAACTGATAATATTTTGAGAAATAGTCATTACTGCAAATTCTCATTCTCATCTCTGATGCATTTCTTTTAATTTCAATTTCCTTGAACACTAAGCATTCCATTTTTACATTTTACCGCTTGCTTTAGTGTAAGTAAAATAAATAATGATCTTGGGTTATAGGATTTTGGTTAGTTTGACTTCTTCATGTTTTAATGTTAATTAAAATAAGAAGTCAGCCAGTTTGGAGAAACTGATACCTTTCAGGTAAGATCAAAAGCAATTATCCAATGGTAAGATTCATGTGCCCACTTTCATTAATTTCCATTTCATCACTCTAGTTTCATTTTTGTTTTTAAATTATACTGATATAAAACTCTCTTTTGCAGCTCTCCATTTGAAGTTTCCAATCCTCCGCCAGATCATATTTTCGAAGTCCATACTTTTCTCCAAGTTTTATTTCAATAAGCAGCAATAATCTTCATCGAAACAGCTACACCAGGAAGTTTCTGAACCTTTAGTTTGTTTATTTAAGCATTCATTTTATTAGAAAATGATCAAGATGATGCTTTGAAACAAGAAGATTAATATCATACAGAAAGTTTTCATTGTGGCTGAATTTTATCGTCACTGCTATCCAAAAGGCCTAAAACACTTACAATCCTGCAAGGTATGATTTTTCTAAATCTCAACATAAGAAGGAATGATTACACAATTATTTTCTTTTCTTCATATTGTTGAGACATTGGTATAAACATTCTTGTTTGAGTTTATCTTTCGAAACTTGGATTTTCTTTTCCACTTTTAAAATTTCTTCATTTTTATTTTTGTTTGCTGATTTCTTTCTCATTTTAGCATAAGAATTCTTTTCCTTCAGATTTCAGCGTTGATTTTGGTGACTTTGCCATTATTTATATGGAAGGCCTATTTGTTACCTAACAATGCTCAGGATACGTGGAGAAAAATTGTTAATAGTCACCTATTAGCTTTTTCTTAAATCTCTTAATGAAGTTTGATTTTCTTATTATAGAGGTAGACATACTTAAGGAAGAGATTACCAATCAAGAGAAGTTGGCAAAGTATCATAAAATCTGAAAATTTTCTTTTTCATCAAATTGTAATCATTTTGAGATTTCAAAATTTCATTAGGATCTTTCAAAGTTCTATTATCAGTCAAGAAAAGTTATTTTTAACCAAGTAAAGACACGTTACAGCAAAGCACCTTTAACTCTGAAATTGTCATTCTTAACTCTTAAGGAGTCAATGATTCTCCCTGTCCCAAAGAGTCTTATTTTCTAGAGTATAATCCAGAAATATATTTAAACTTAAAAGATAAGGGGTCTCATCATGAGCCTGCTTACCATGATCATAGAGGAAAATAGGCTGACATTACCAATACTGCTAAACAAATCAGGGTAATGGCTTATGATTGCAAACAATTTTAAGACAAGGGGTCTCATCACGAGCCAGCTTGTTCAGCCCAATTTTAACCAGTGAATGGAATTGTCAACTATCTGGCTATCATACTAGGACAATGGCTTTTAAGATTTATTTAAAAAATAAAAATATAAAATATAAAAAATAATACATATATAAATAGATTTATCTCTAGATCAATAATTCTTAAACAGATGAGATTCTGAATCATTTATGATTAAAAGGTAACCCTGTCGAAACTATAGATGTTTGCTGGCAGCAGTGGCTCTACCTATGACAAAGGAGTATATTTTAAAAGCTAAGCTGTAAAGTGACCCCTGCTTTATCTCTACAACTAATTAAGGATTGATGAAGAATTTTGAAATATTTTAATGTATGAGGAATTTTAAGAAAAATTACAATCAGATGATTCTTGCTTTTATTAAGATTAATGAACCTAGTCAAGCATTCCAAAAAATAATTCTCTCTTCTTTAATTATTTTTACTTTAATTTTAGGAAAATCTCATTAAATAGAGATAACTGGTTCTTCTCCTGCGTGTCGTCATTGTTGTGGTAAAAACACAACCCCCCATTTTTGACTTGCACAACTCAAATAATGGGGACCCTTTCTATAAATTTTTTTGGCTAAACACCTTTTTGGATTTTTATTTAGTTGATTGCCCTACGCTTTTGTTAATTTTTCGTTTTCCTTAGATTCTTGTTTTGATTGCTTTGTTAGAATCGATTTTTTATAAGCTTCCCATTGACGCTTGTTTCGCCTCATTTGGTCAACTGGTTTGAAAATGACATTCCTTTGAAAATTTGATTATTTCTGTAGCGTGGATCAAAATTGCATAAAATGTACAATATTGCATTTTGTAAATAAATTAGTTCAATAATGCATTCATTTTAAATATTAACCCATAGTGAGTTTTTACTAACATTTTTTCCATTTTTAGTTATGCAGCCAAACCATTAATTATCAGGATTTTAAGAAATTCACTCCAATTTCCAAATCAAATCCTAATCCCAAAAATCCAAACATTCAAGTGGCTGTAGTTTATTTTTCATTTATTTTCCAAGTGGCTGTAGTTTAATTATAACTAAATTTCATTAAAATTAAATCAAAACAAAACATTAATTTTATATATTAAATTTCAAAATAATTAAATTAATTATTATATAAAATATAATTAATTTAATTAAATTAAAATTTAATATATAAAATTAATATATATAAAACAAAATTAATCGCATCGGGAGTTTGTATCGCATCGGAAGTTTTGTTCGCAACACATTTTACAAACCCCCGATATCCCTTCATACCTCCGATCGCCGATTAACCGAAGGGCAATGGGGGCATTAACCAAAGTTCAAAATAAAATGCAGTGGTTTGAGTTTTGATGCGATTACTCCATCGCATCGGGAACCATCCATTCGTATAAGGTCTATGCCCCCGACTCAAAGTTTTTCCCGATCCGATCGGGAACCATCCATTCGTATAAGGTCTATTGCCCCGACTCAAAGTTTTTCCCATCCGATACGTCAAAGCATTGACTTTTATGCCAAAATCTCCATACGTTGTTTCAAAATGGTTTATGTGTTAACATAGGGTGAGAATAGGTTAGTTTAAAAATGTTTAAATATTTAATATATTGAATTTTAAATTAGATAAATTAATTAATATATAAAATTTAATTAATTTAATTAAATTAAAAGTTAATTATTATTTTGATTAGAGTTAATTAGTTTATAAAATAATTAATTATATTAATTAGTTAGATTAAGATTAATTAATAATAGTTTATTAAATAATTAGTTTAATTTATTATTAGGAATTAAATTAGAATTAATTATCAGATAATTAGAATTCTAATTTAGGATTAGTTTTTAATTACAATTTTTTAGCCCAGCAACAGAATTTCCAGATTCATGCCAGATTTGACTCATCAACTTTGGAAGCTCATAGAATGAGTTATACTTGGCCAAATGAGGCTCAGGACGGCTCATTGGAAAGATAAAATCAAGGAGAATATTTCTGAGGAGATTTCATTGACAGATTTGGTCATTTATTGGGTCAAAAATCAGGCAGAAGATCAAGCTCTGAATTTTGAAAACAAAATCATTTTTCTGAGTTTTATTTTCATTGGTCCAGGCCTCTTCTAATTGCAGATTCACTCGTCAATGATATTCTTGGCCAATTAAATCATCCTAGGCATCAATAGAGAATTTATATTTTATAGAATTTGATTGGATTTGATTTAAATGCCAGCAATGCCATGTTGATTTTATTGTTGCATTTTAATTTATTTTGATTTCTTTTTGCAGAAAAACAGTGGAAGAAATATGGAGAAAAGGATCTCAATCAATGAGAATGCTCCAGCAATTGGATTTAGCGGATTTCTATTCACCAAACTTTCCTCTCAAGAATTCCTTCACAGATAGTATAAGTAATAGATTGCAGAATGTAGTAAAGGGCTCTCCTCTGCAATTCTAGACTTCTAAAAGCACTATTGGAATAGGAATTTAAAGTTGTAGGAGAGAGGAGAGAAAATCTCAGATCTGGGGATTATTGAGGATTTTTCCTTTGTATCTTGAATTATGTATGAGGGGCAGAGTTTGCACTATTGTGGCTCTAGTTTTAAAGGCAGAAGTTCAAGCAATGTAAAGGACTGTTGGAGACCAAGATCAGAGAAATGGATGCAATAAATTGGTATTTTTTAATACTACTATTTCAAATATCAGTTTCATTTTTATGGTAACATGAATGTGTCATTTTATTCATGTTTGTGCACTATTGTTAATATGGGTAGTTTGTCTCAATGTTGTTATCATGTATCTCTGTTCTTATGGATTAATTTCTGATTTCTGAGTAACTATTTACTCAGAAATCTGCCTTATTAAAACTGATTTATTGAATGGTAATATGTTGTGAACTATTTCCACATATTATTGTTTAGTTATTGGATTTGTTAATTTGATAATCAATATCATTTATGTGAACTACTTCCTGAGTGTTGTTGGTTTATTATTTCAGTTAAGAGGTCTCAATAGGATGTGTTTTGATATCCATAATATCCGTTAATTGAACTACTTCATTAACTTGATATTCATTATAAACAAAACATATTTAAATCCCAATACTTTAATTATCTTGCTCTTAGTTGGGTTAGATCTATATCTGCGTAATTAAGATAGGTTTTAGATTAGTTTCTTTTGCTTGCATCATAGAATAAGCTTGCATTTAGGGTAAATTCTACATTCTTTCAAGTCCTCTCCTCAAAGAGGCAAAACTTTAGTTGTGGCTTGGCTGAACCCAAATCAGCTTAAGGGTCATTCTCTTGCTTGATCAGCAAGAAGAAGTGATCTGATATCCCTGTCTATTGGTATGTAAAGATACATCATAAATCAATAGAAATAGGGAGAAGGTAACTGGACCTAGTTAAACCAGTCGGAGCCACCACACCAAACGGAAAAGGAGCTGCTTTAAGGTCCGGACCGGGTGGTTATCCCCCAATGTTGTTGCAGCGATTTTCGAGGCATCAACAGAACCTCAAACTTGAAACTTCTCCCTTCTTGTATATTGTTCTTCGCCTTTGATCACCTTTGCTCTGATACCATGTAGAAATTCCCACTATAGATCAATAGATTATGCAATATAATAAAGCAAAATAGAAGATCTACTTCTACAACAAACTTGCAGAAGCTTAATCGAATATGAGCAAGATCAAATAGAACACATATGACTGAGAATGAGAATGCAATCACACATGAACACAAAAGAATAACCCAGGGAAAGCCTCAGCCTAAAACCCCAATCTATGTATTATCATACAAGTGGAAATATGTTCAAGTTACAAAAAGAATCAACTCTCAAGCTATCTTGCTCTCTCTGCAATTAGAACAATACAGCTCACAGACTGAGTAGACACAAGATATGCCTTTCCTCAGCCCTCCAAGCCTCCTATTTCCTTGTGCAGTTTTTCTTGGGGTCCAATGATGCCACCTGAGTGATTGGCCTCATCACACACTCACTAAACTAAAGAAGTAACTGCACAATCTCCAAGGAATGAATTCCTTCTACATGCAAGAGATATTCAAAATGGAATATTCCTACAACTGATAGTACACTATCTCTCCATCTGATCTCAATTGGGTCTCTGTCTGAACTGACATGCATGAGTTATTTATGAGAGAATATTCGGTTATCTGAAATTCAGCAGTTACATGCATGCATGCATTAACTAACTGAACTCACAATTAATTCAAAAAACCATTTGAACTAATCTAACTGGACTTGACACAGTTAACTGAGCCAACTAATTACAACTCACCCTTATCTCTTTAACTGATGGATAAATTCCTCAATCAATGGAGAAACTGTTGCATGTCCTCACATAGACTTCATGTTTGATTTTCCACAACTAATTAACTCAAGATGAATTAATTAATTATTTTACAAATAGCTGCTAAGATCAAATTCGAATTTTACTTCTTTATTTTAGTTCAGGGACTAACTAAAATAGGAAGGTATCCCGAAATGCTATTTATAGCAGTGCTAAATTTAGCACTTCTATATTTATCATTTCTTGTTGCTATTTTCAACAATTCCAATTACAGGGGCAAACACGAGGCTCGTTACCAAGATGAGATACAAGGAGGAAAAAGAACTTGGTAACCAAGACATGACTCAACCATTGGAGGTTATGCAGAGACCTCAATTTGCAGGCTTGAGATACACCAAAGGAGAATGCTCGAAGGTGTTAGATTCTTCTGAGACATCGTCAAAATCATCGAGGAAAGAGAACGATGGGAACACATCCCCATCATTCCATGGAAGTTTCCATTGCACGGAAAGAGCTGAGGCAAGCTCTCATTGCCATACTTACACCAAAGACATCAATGAAAGGTATAACCACTCTTGAAATTCGAATGTTCATTTCAATTTTGATCATGTTGTTAATGATGAGCGTAAAAATTGGAATCGAAAAACATGTACCTTTTGTGGATTGTATAACCATACATTTTCTAAGTGTTGAAAAAGAATGGCACCACACAAAAGGATGAGGCGTGAAAGACCCCCTCAATAGCAGGTAAAAAAACATGTTAAGCAGATCTGGAGGAAGAAAACCTATTGCAGTCATTACGACAGAAGGCCATCAAAGAGCCACTTGTTGTAGGCTCCATCCAAAACAATGCCTTAAAGACAAAGTGTCAGTGCATGAACCAGATGAAACAATTGTTTGACAAGCAAAATCGCCACAAGGAGGCGACCCATTCACCTTGATAAGTGAAAAATGGTTTCTAGATATGTTAGCGTTTCATGGTCGTGCTTTTGTAAATCATTTGTTGCATTTTAAAATGTAAAAGTGATGATGTGTTTTCCATCACTTGTTTAGCGACAATGATGTCTAGTCTTATTTTGAGTTGCATTTTACACTTTGAAAGTGATGTCGTGTTTCCATTACTTGTCAGAAAAAACAGTGTTTGGCCTTATATTTGTAAATCATGTGTTGCAGTGATGATGTGTTTTCCATCACTTGTTGAAGCAATAATGATATGTTGGCCTTATTAGAGTATTGCGTCCCTCTTGATGTAAACTTTACCACTGAGTATGAGTTATAAACTTGTGGCACGTAAGGGATTCTTGGGTCATTAGTTGGTTATGTAATTCGAGCAAGTAATTTTCAAAACAATGTACAATAGGTTGCATAGATTGTAGGTGTCGACTCATCTTTTAAGGCTCTAAAGAAAAAAGGTGAAGGAGATGGAAGCGAGACCTTTTAGGACACTTGTGATGTAGGCAAGGTACAAAGAAGTTGTTGATTGTTTTATGCTTTTAGAGGACCAAAAGCTCCTCAGTGGGGAGGATTGATCTAGGTGGCTCCAGAAACACACAAAAGACAAAGAGGGCTTATGAATGCTCAAAAATCAAAGTGATCAGAATGATTCTGGACTAGGACCAGAGCGTAGATCTCATCGTCTTGATCGAGGTGATGTGAATGGTTCGTCAAACCGAGTCCGTATGCAAAAGTTAGAAACAATCAAAGTTCGGTTGAATTTTTGCTGACTAGGCAGGCTTAAGGAGGCCACAATTTGGATAGAACTCGGCCACCAGATTCCAGCTAACCTGGGCTAGATTTCAGGCGAATTTGTGGCCCAATTAATTTGTCTCCGTTAGCCTAAAATCCAAATATTTTAAAAAGGGTCTATATATATATAATGATAATAATGTGGTGGCGGGCCACCACCCTCGCCACCCCCAATCCCATATCACATACAAAATTAAAATTAAAAAAAATTAATATTGGAAGGACTAACGGCCATGACCCCGCTAGTCCAACCGCACCCACCCAACTCCATTAAATATTGCATATGGTTAAGTATATGGGGTGGGCACAGGCCACCTCCGGTGGACCCGGCCCAAACCCAATCAACTCCAAACACACTCCCAAAAACCTCACATAACTCGCCAGAAAAGTCTGTTAAGGGAGCTGGCGGGGGTTGAACTCGCTTGGTCCACGTGGGTGGCCCCCAAGCGGGCGACTTCATGTGATGTACCGTATGGAGTACCACCGAACCATGGTACCAACGACCAATCAAAACATAAAACGAGGAGCGACGGGAGTTAAGGGGGCAGGCTGCCCAATGCGAGCCCGATCCCCCATTTAAATTCATTTTATTTTTAACCAAACGAATAAGTGTTAAAATAGGGAGGGGCGGGATTTGATCCAGCAACCCCTCCTCAACCATTTACCTTGTTTACTAACATTCCAAACTACCTCTTTGTTAAATCCTCCAGAGAAAACTTATATAAACCAAATTTTCTCAGTGAAAGGTGCAGATGGAGGAGGATAGTAGCACGCACGCAAATCAATGTAGGTGGAACCATGACTGCTGTAGAAACATGGAGCGGAACCATGATCCTTGAAATTTTCCTGGAGGTAATTTTTCTCCATGTCGGAATATAGTCAAGTTTACAGTCGTTTTTCATGGTTTTCTGTAGGGATCGCAATGGCGAGGTCGATTCGCCTTTTGAGTTGCATATTTCTAGTCCACCAGTGGAGCAAAATCTCTCAGGAATCTAGGGGGAATCTAAAATATTCCTTGAGCCCCAGATCCTCAATTTCTCAAAATTCAGAAATTTGACAGTAGATTATTCACTATTCAACGCCACAAATATGATGATGTGTTCAAATTTTTCATTTGCTCATTTTATTTTCTAGCCACTTTTCTAAGTGGAGTGTAGGTGTCAACATTCATGCGTGAGCAACCATTTCCATGATCTTCGACGCCGTGAGATCGATAGTCCGAACAACTTCAGCAGTTTGACATTCACTTCTTTAGATGGCCCCAGGATGTGAGGTATATGCAGTGTATTCATGTACTTCTTTTTCTATGCGTTGTGCTACACAGATCCCTGGTTGATGTTTGATGAGGGATCTTGTTTCTTACTCGTTTTCATGATTCGTGCTTGATGTGATGCGGAATCATATGTGTGATGTACTTGTTGTCATGATTCGTCATGTTGTGTTTTGAGATCACTTTGTTGTATGATGATGGGATACTCATGTTGTCGTCATGTATGTTTTCATTGAGATCCCTTTTATGCCATGTTGGCGGGATGCTCATCATGCATGAGTTTTATTTCATACTGAAAGGAGTCCTTTCTTACTGAGAGTTCCTGTAGTGGAACATCTCTTGGAGCCACTCCCGCGTGAGGGCATTTTCCTTGTCTGATAGTGATATCACCTCTTATGTACATCATCACTATTGACAACACTTAATGCAATGACCTACACCATCTTGACACCAGGGCCCGGAGACGTAGTCCCTCCTGGATGAACTCCATTATCAACGTCTTGAGATTTATGTTGCTGATGATTTTCCTCTTATTTACAACATGCAAATGTATTCATTTATGTTCTTTTAAAAATGCAATTTAATACATCACCAAAGTAAAAGGTCTTGGAAGGGTCCTTTGCCACACCCGGATCTGGATCACCTGGTAACTGTGCTAGCTCTTAGGAAGTCCTAGGAGTGCTATGCTCACTAGATCATCTTTGGAAATAGTAATATTGACACTTCCAAGCTCATCCCGACATTGGGTTAACTTGGTTAAATACTTCAGAATTGGGTCGTCCTTCTCGACTTGATATTTCTGAGTTTGTCCTTCAGTGCCAGCTTCCTATTGTCACTGTTGTTTTGAAACAGGTGCGTTAATGCCTGCAACATTGCAAATGGAGTGTCCTTAGCGTGGATCTTCGAGACAATGTGATCTCAAACTCCTTCCAGGATAATCTTTCTCGCTTTTTCCAAACACTTTCTCCATTCATCTCGATCTTTAACATCAAATGATGGAGGCTTCAGAATATCATGATCTATGAATTCCTTGAGGCCATTGCCTTCGAGCACTGCCTCCATCCTATGCTTCCTTTTTATGCAATTCGAGCTGCCCTCCAGGGCATACTCAAGTCTCAAACCATACAATGACATATATATATATTTTTTTTTTGTAAGCTGAGGTGGTACTCTTTCTATTACTGGATAGAAAATAAAACAAAACATAGTATCAAAAACATATCAACTCGCCCTCATGGGGAAACCGAGTAATTAAGCCATCTAAAGTTTTTAATGCTTGACCAAAAATAAAAGGCCCAAAGTCTGATTATCCTAGCAAGATGGACTAGACAGTCCTGAGACCTTCTAATCCTACTGGTCTGCATAAAATATATTTCCTTATCTAGAGCATACAAAAACTATAGTTAACAAGACTATGAGCTTTCCTATACATATCTTTTCTCAGAAATCTTCAGTTGCAGGTTGCTGGTTTGCTCCTCCAGCTGCTCCCTGATGTTCTCCCTTCAGTAGCTGATGTAATTCATCCAGTTTCTCCTCTTGCCTCTCTAGAGCAATGTGAATGAAACTCAGTTCCCTACGCAAATCAGGGCCTCCCTGCGCAATCTCCACCATCTCAGTAGCAACTTGCTCTAATGCTTTTGCCAATAACCTTTTCATTACCCAGTAAATGTGGAGATATTGTTTGAACAGAGACATTCTGCCCCTGGTGTTGCCTGGGTCATATAGAAAGAATTCCCAGTCCTCCATTTCTTCATCAGATTGGCCTTGAAGAGATTCCTCCTCCAAGTGTTGCATAATTCTTCTAACCTCTGTATTTGTATTCTGCTGATAGGCTCTCTCCTCCTGATGAATTTTCTATTCCATCGACCTCCTCGTTTTTTTGGCTAGTCCCGCTTCCTGCTTGGTGTTCTCGCCTTTCTCGTCTTCCTTCCTGCTCTGCCCCCGACCTCTCTTACCGCCCGTATCCACCCTACTTCCCATTCCCCTATCTCTTCTTCTCATGCCGTATCGTCTTACTCGCTCCATCTGCGGTGCTGGCTGGTCCTCTTTCGACTGCTGGTTCCCACCTCTTGCTAGTCTGCCCTGTACGTTAGACTTCCTATTTGCTTCGCGTCGGGGTTCCTCCTCCTCAGACTCGTCCGCAATCTCAAAAATCTCGGCCGGGAGCTCCTCTATCGCTATTGCCTTGCCTTTTTGGTCCCTGCTCTTATCAACTGCACTGTTCAACTCCTCTGCCACCCTGGTTTTCATCCTGGTTTCCATGCTATCTCCAATTATGCCGCGGGGTATGCTCTGGTGTCGACTAAAAACTCTCCTGTCTCGCTGTCTCACTGCTGTGCTGACCTCTGCTCGCTGAATTGGGGAAAAACTAATCAGCTGCCTTTCCTTGCCCGTTTGGGTATTTATCAACTTTCCGCCCTCGAAGTATGCCACTAAATCGGCGCTGCATTGCCGCCGTTTATTTTTCGGGATGATGCCTCTACTGGCCATCATACCATGATTAACATTTGCCATCTGAGGATCTGACATGCCGCTCCACCATCCTCTCCGATCGCGCGCATTAATTATATCACAATGGGGGTGATCCTGAGAAGCTCTCCACGCACGCCGCCACTGTACTGCATTGTGCCCTGCCATCATATCAATCCTCTGTCCATACTGACCTGCATTCATTAAATGAGATCTCCAAACCCGCTCACCTATCCAGCTCATTAATCCCGGCGTTCTCGCTCGTTGCCTGATCATGATCTTCATTTATAATCTTTGCCAAGTCTGCCCAATCTCTGCTGTCACACACCGCTTTCCATTGGCTGTCTACAATGCTGCCTCGTCCTTTACAACCCCAGTTCGCCATGAAGTCGGCCGCGCGGTTCCCATTCCTCCTAACATGATTAACTAGTTTGTATTCTATCCTTTTTAACAGATCCGCTATCTCTTGGACAATTCCGGCAGTTCTCCAACTGCTTGTAATTCGTTCCCAATCTCTTCCATTGCTAAGCTTCTTCAACATTTCAATCGCGATCTGGGAGTCACCAACTATTTCCAAGTTTGTATAACCATTTCGGATTGCAATTCGCAACCCCTGGTGGATCGCCCAAAATTCAGCCTCATTATTCGTCATTTCTCCGCCCCAATCAGCGTAAATCCACCTTACCTGCTTCTGACTGTCGCGGAATATGCCACCGAAACCAGCATTGCCAGGATTCCCTTTCGATGCTCCATCAAAGTTTAATTTGATGAAGTTATCTCTGGGATAACTAAATTTATCTGAATTTTGGATTCGCACATTATGTCTGATGTCCTGCTTATGATACACCATCTCATATTTTAAGTTTAAACTGTTCAGGATCAACTCCTCAGTTTGATTAGCCTTCCAGTCCTCCACGTCCCATTTCTCTACCAAGATTGTTTCCCTCATTAGATTGACCGCTCGTCTCCATATCATTTCCGAATCCTTTATTTTGTTCTGGAACAATCGGCGGTTCCTTTCTTTCCATATCATCCATAGCACGAAGCCTGCAATAAGATTCCAAGCTCTGCTGACAACTTTACATTGGAATTTCTCTTTATTCCATTGGAAAATTATTGCGTTAAAGTCTCTGGGACCTATCTCAGATTTGCCGAATATCCTTCTTGTATCCATCCAAAGTTTCTTAGCGAACGAGCAATTAATTAGGAGGTGATTTCGGGTCTCCTCTTCGATATTACAGAGACAACATCTTGAGGGACCACTGAAGCCTTTTTTTTGAATTCTGTCCCAAGTTAGAATCTTGTTCTTAGTTGCAAGCCATATGAATAGGGATACTTTCGGCCACCAGTTGCTTCCCCAAATAATCTTCCATTCGAGATTCTCCTCATTTATAGCCTGTGTGTCCGCTAAGTAGTATGCCTCTTTGATGGTGAAAGATCCTTTCATGGAGTTCCCCCATCTAAGAATGTCCCTTCCTGTACGAGCTCTAATTTTCCTGGAATCCACCTCTTTCATATAAGCTTCTTGTTGTTCTTGATTTAGCTCCCCGTCCCATTCAACTGGTTCTATCCATTTTCTCCAGATTCCGTCCAATTCATTATCTTTCCAATAGTCTTTGACACATTTTCGATTTCCCTCTACTCTTTCCTGAAGCTGTTGGACCGTCTGAATTTTGTTCATTTTTTCCTTCTGCTGCCATTTGTCATCCCAGAAGTTGGCTTCCTCTCCGCCTCGAATCTCCCAGAATGTATGGTTTTCAACTATATCTCTGTTTTGACGAGCTAGATCCCAGATTGCTGAACCCTTGGGGGTTTCTCTCTGTCTTAAAATGTCAACTATTGTGTCAGGCATATTGTATTTGAGTCTCCAAATGGCTTTCCACAGGTCATTACCCTCTCTTAACCATTGCCACCAGAGCTTCGCTCCTAACACTTTGTTGAGTTTTTCCGGGTCGCGTAAACCCAATCCTCCTTTTTCCTTCCTCTCTGTTAGGTGATTCCAAGAAACTAGGGCCCATTTTTTCTGTTGATTCGCCCCTCCCCAGATAAACTTTCTTATGATCTCTCTAATCTTTGAACAGACTCCTAAAGGGGCCGCCATTATCGACAGAGGATATATGGGAATAGCTTGGAGGACTGATTTCGCCAATACTACCCTTCCTGCCATGTTTAAAGTTCTAAAAGCCCAATTCGCCACTCTGTTTCTCAATTTGTCCAAGACTCCTTGCCAATTTTTCAATTTTTTGGATGTGAAGTCCAATAAATTCCCCAGGTATTTCGTAGGCAGCTCTCCTCTCTTAAAGCCCATCAGTCTTATAAGATGAGTTTTAACCTGTTCCATAGTATTAAATATAAAAACACAGGATTTGTCTCTATTAATTTCCAGTCCAGAAGCTTTAGCAAATAGGTCCAAAATCCTCTTCAGCTGTCTCACTTCTTTAACAGTTGGTTCCCCAAATAGCATAATATCGTCAACGAATTGCTGATGGGTTAAGGGCAAATTATTACCCCAAAGCTGTAAACCTTTGATTTTGTTCGCTGCCCGTTCTTTTTTAATATATCTACCAAGGCCTTCTGCTGCCAATATGAAAAGAAACGGAGATAATGGGTCTCCCTGTCTAATTCCTCTAGACGCATTAAAGGTTTTCGAGGGGGTTCCATTAACAAGAATGGAGAAGTTCGGAGTAGAAATTAGACTATGAATCCACTTTACCCATCGCCTGCTGAAGCCAAAACTTTCCAGGACTTCTTCCAAATATTTCCAATTCAGTCTGTCATAAGCTTTCGACAGATCTAATTTAATCATCATGCCCTTTTGTTTTTTCATTTTTAAAGAGTGGATAACTTCTTGGGTTACTACAAGGCCATCCAGGATTTGTCTACCTTCTACAAAACCCGTTTGTTCAGTAGATATTAACTTGTCCAGCAAGGGTTTCAGTCTTTTGGCGATCAAGGTTGTTATTATCTTGTAAATAACATTACACAATGCTATGGGTCTAAAGCCGTTGGCATCTTCTAAATTATCACTCTTAGGAATCAGAGCATAGAAGGTAGAGTTAATGGCAGGCCATACCTTCTGGTTCATCCGAGATTCTTCTATCAATTCTAGGATTTCTCTTCCCAGAAAGTGCCATCCCGCTTGGTAGAATTCAATCGTGAAGCCATCTGGACCTGGAGCAGTACCTTTTTTCATGGATTTTACAACTTCTTCTATCTCCTCTAAATTGGCAGCTCTCATCAGAGCCTTATTTTGGTCTTCTGTAACTAAACGAGGAATGGCCGAACATATTTCCTTTATTGCTTCCGATCTGTCAACTAGAGGCTCTGCTAGGATATCTTTATGATGTTCCACCAGCACTTGCTCGATCCCTTCTTGCTCCACTACTCTTTCACCATTCTGATCCTTGATGGATAATATCCTGTTTCTTTGTCTGTGTTGAATCATTGCCTGATGAAAGAATTTTGTGTTCCTTTCCCCTTCCCTTAACCATTTTATTCTTGATTTCTGCCTCCATAGAATTTCTTCTTGCTTTCGCCTTTCCTCTAGTTTTCCAAGAATTATCCCTTCTTCTCTAATGCTCTCCTCTGACCTACCTTCAGTTATTATCTTTTGTTGCAGTGATTCCATTTCTCCCTCTAGTTTTTGTTTGTCTTCCATAATGTTACCGAATTCCTCCTTATTCCATTTCTTGATTCTCCCTTTCAACTCCTTAAGTTTCAGTTGGAATGTATGCATCTTTCCTTTACCCTGAACTGTACTTTGCGTCCACCATTCTTCCATTTTCTTTAAGAATCCCGGGTCCCTTAACCAAAATGCTTCAAATCTGAACGGTCTCCTTCCACGATTTCTTTTAATATCCACCTCTAGTCTGATAGGCCAATGGTCAGATCCAAGAGATGGCATGATCTTCGCTTCAATGAAAACGTCCTTGTTCATAATAGCTTCTGATACTAGGAAGCGATCAAGTTTCAATGCTATCTGATTCTTGCCTCCCCTCCTATTGTTCCAGGTGCAGATCCCATTGATAGTTTGAATGTCTACTAGTCTTAAATCATCTATCATATCATTAAACATATCCATGAATTGATCTGACTTTCTTATCCCTCCTTTTTTCTCCTCTAGGGATCGGATTAAGTTAAAATCGCCTCCTATAACCCATGCAGCCTCTGGATAAATTCTACGAATTACTTTCATGTTTTTTATAAAGCTTTCTTTTTCTCCTGGGGAATGTGGGCCGTAAACCCCTGAGATGACTACCTTTTCTTTCGTTCCTACTATTCTACCAATGCCTGTAAGGATTCTAGTCATACTGGTCCAGCCTTCTAGGATGATGTCGTTTGGGTTCCACAAAATTGCAATTCCTCCCGCAGATCCAATAGCATCTTGCCCCATAACTTCGTATTGAAGCTTATTTTTGTCGATTATTCCTTCCAACTGCTGCACTGTAATTTTCGTTTCCTGAAGAATCATAATACTTGGCTTATCCTTTTTCAATTTCTCTTTCATATACCTCTGTTTTCCTTTACTATTCAAACCCCTAATATTCCAGCTGATGATAATCATTTAAAACTTTTGATAGGAGGGGAAGAATACCTCTGACAGAGGTATCACTTTACCTGAGTTTATCAGCGTTTCTCCCACAGTCTGAATGGCTTCACTCAACGTTTTCCGACCTCTTTTCCTGCTGTTTTTGCCAGAGCCGTCCATTCCCATCTGACCATTCTCCTGTTCATTTCCTATGGTTATCTGTTTATCCATGTTCTCCCCTTTTTTTTCCTTGTACTTCTGAAATGCTTCTTTGTACAGTTGTTTCTGCTTCTCTGGTATGAATCTGCTATCCAGGTTTTTCCATTCCTGAATTAACTGTTTCATGATTTTTTCCTCCTCCACCTCATTTTCCATCTGGCTTTCCACTTCCATCTGGGATTGGATTGTTACTGTTTCTGACTTTCCCACAGCCCGTTCTTCAGCTGTTTTCCCCGTATTTGTTTCTTTTCCCTTAGTTTCTTTAACTATTTCCATTGGCGTATTTCCAAGATCTTCATCATCCTCCAGGTTTACTTCATAATCCTCGTTTTCGTCTTGGAGGATTTGAAACTTGTTTTGACTCGCTGTATTAAGGGGCTTTTCTTGTGTCTGAGTTTTAGAGCCCTCTTTGCCTTGTTTCTTCCTTCTTGTAACCTGTTGAAAGCCCCTATCTGCCTCTTCCATTTTTTCTGAATCTCTTTGATGTTCCTCTTGATTTCTATTTAACCCCTCCTCCTTATTCAGAGGACATTGTCTATATAGATGGCCGTACTCATGGCACTTTCGGCACCTGAACGGAATATGTTCATAGTCTATTGGCTGTTGCCAGATTTCATCATGATATTCCAGCTCAATATATTCCGGAAGGGGTTCTGCTATATTCATGTAAACACAGAGCCTTGCATATGAAGTATATTTGCCTCGTTTTGTTGCTTCTGCTATTTTGACAAAGCCCCCGATTGTTTTCCCAATCCCCTCTAGTATTTCAGGATCCCAAAATTCCACTGGTAATCCAAACAATCTAACCCAGATTGGGGCGGCTAGCATTTTTTCCTTTTCAGGGTTATATCGTTCTTCCCAGTATTTCATAAACAGGCCCGCATTGTTCATAAAATACGGTCCTTCTTCGAAAACCCTATCCTTGTCCTCCAGATTCGCGAAGATGGCTGTAAAAAACCCTTTTGCTCCCAGTTTCAGATCTATATGACCTTTTGGTCTCCACCTTTGATAAATCCACCTGTATAATTCTTTCTCAGTTGGCCAATACCCTACGAACTTGCATATCAGTGCATGGTCCTTCATGTAGCAGTTATATTCCTCAAGTTTGTTGCAGGGAATGACATATCTAGGTTGTTTTTGTGCCCTTGGAAGGCATTTCCCACCCATCCTCTTTTGCCATAGGTTACCCATCACTGGTGCGTAGTTTTCCTTCTGATTACGCTGCATTCCGCTTGCACTGGTTTCACCTGCTACAACATTTTTATAGGAGGGGATCTCTCCCCTCCCCTGCCGATTTTCCATTTCCTACTCAGCTCTATCCCTTTTAATGTTTAACCTCGTTTCTCTGCTGAAAACTTATCACTTAATTCGTATATGCTTCGAGATTACCTTGCTCAATCCGCCTGTCGTGCCTCTCTTCGCCTTCTACCCCGCGATTTCCGCCTGCAACTCCAGGGTGTTGCGCCGTCTGCTAACCCTAGCCCGCAAGCGCGCCCGTCTCCCGGCTGACTTTTTACAATGACATATTTTTGACTCTGAAGTATGAACTTGAAAATTCGATTTCACCTACACAACAAACTCAAATTATCCTCTTTTATATTGTCTTCAACTCCGATACCATGTATATTTTTACTTGTAGATTCAAAAACTTATGTGATATGATAAAACAAAAGACAAGAATCTTCTCTACTCTTCAACAGAAACAAAAATTGATCTATGAAAATAATAAGAAAGAAAGGAAGAATTTCAATCGCACATAACACAATATTTCTTTGGGGAAAGAAACTACTAAAAACCTCGACTATATATATTACATTAACCAAAATATTTGAGAATAAAATACAATCTTTTTTCAACCCAAACAATTCCTGCACAAGTACAATCTATCTCTTTGCTTCCTAGGCAAGCCTTGGATGAATACAATATGCTCTGCTCAACCTTGAGTTCAACCTGCACAAGTATTTCCTATCCTCTGCCTGACAGACTGCCTTTGGCCAATACTTGGCCAAATTCCTAGCCTTCCAAGCCCCTACTCCCTTGCGTACTCCCTTGCGTAATTCCTAAGATAATTAGCCTCTATTTAATGTGGAAATTCCTCATCCATAGCTGCACAATCTATCATAGGCCCCCAACTGATTGCATGCACCATCTATACAACTCGGAAAATTATACAACTGATAGTACAATGTCTCTAAACTTTAATCTCAATTGGCTCTTCCTCTGAACTGACATGCATGAGTTATTTTTGAGCAAATTATCAGTTATGTCATTGATCACTGCATGTGAATAAATCCAATTTAATTCACTTGACCGCTCACTAGTTCCTCCAACTGTTAGAACTAGTTTAACTGAATTTAATTGAACTAAATAATTACAACTCAATAAGAACTCAACTCGAGTCCCTAAAATTTAGGGCCAACTCGAATTTAGTGAGCCAACTAAGTCAAATTAACTTAGTTAACTGTTACAAGTTTCTATGAGAATAGAATTACATTTTAATTCCTAATTTAATTCAAGAAAAATTAAATTAGAATTTCTAGATGCTATTTTTAACATTTCTTGTTGCTATTTAAAAAAAATGAATCATCGAGATATTATATATAGTGGATCATTACCAAATTTACAATAAGGTGCTTTTAGTGGATAATACATATTATTCTCATGTTAGGCATAATCAACTTTTTTGGATGGTTGATAAAGAAAAATCAATAAATGTTTTAGTCAATTTTGAGTGAAAGGAAGGATTTGATTGAATAAACTAAAGTATCTATTACATTACAGGGGGTTTGGAGGCTTGAGAATAATCAACATTCAAAATAAAAGTCTAAGTTTACCTTACATGCAAAGTGAATTTTCTTGTTAGCTTCACTCTCATAATAAAACAATTATAAATCCAAAAATCATAATTAAATAAATCAAATCTTGAGAATTAGGAGTTAGTTCCTCAAACCAGGGAGTTTAGTTAGGATGAGAGATTCTCTCCAACTAGTTCTCCTAGATTAGTGTTTTGTTGAGCAAATATCTCAACCAAGTTTGTTCAAGATAGATGCACTATCTTGAGACAACTTCCTCATGTATTTATATGTATCATAAACATTATTTTAATAATGAATTCAAGAGAATGAGAGACTACTGGAAATTATCTCATGACTTTTCTGCCATGTTTAGTTTTTCTATATTTCTGATATTTATTTTATGAGTGTGAGTGTATTATTATTAGTTTACTTCATGTGGTATCAGAGCATCAATGGTTCTTAGGGCCTGACTGACTCCATGGTAGTCTTCCATGGAAACCTATTAATTATATTATGATCGTGGAAATGGAATCAGAAGGGGAATTCATAGGCTCCGAAATAGCACATTTACTACGCTGATGTATGGAGTTAATCTCTTCAAAAGAGCTTGGTCATTGCAACACACAGAGGGAAAATTCGAGAGCAGCGTGAGTTGGAGGAGCGTGAGCCAGAGGCAGTGTTAGTGAGTGGGAACATTGAGTGTGTGGGCATGTTGGGTGTGCAGCATTGCCAGTGCATTTAAAAAAGGAAGACACAGTTGCGTCGTGAGGAAGGCTTGTAGGCCGAGATTGTAGATTCTCCAAAATCTGTTCCAGTGCCATCTTTTTCAAGTAAACCCACTGCATGGCATTCATTTACTTGTACTGCACTTTTTTTGCTGGAGAATCTATTAAATTGATTTTTTTTTCGGGAAAGATCAATGACTATATAAATTCTCTTTTTCAAAAATGAACTCCTCTAAACTTCCACAAAGACAGTCTGAGTCATCTGATGTAATTTTATCATTTGCTTGGCAATCTAAATAATGTGGTGAACATTGAGAATGATCACGTCCAACACCATGAATAAGATTGCCCGGAGGATGAAAAGATTGATTGCCTGGAAGAACACAAGCTTGATTGGGAATACAGGAAGTTTCACAATGTATATGTTTGGAATATTCAGAAATGCAAGAATTCCCAGTTGGACAAGCTGAAGATGTTTCGTCTGTATTCAATCTAAACTTATGTTTTGCTAACATTAAGTTCAGTTGGTCTTCCAATTTGCGTTTCTTACTTAACTCCCAAGAGAAAAAAAGCTATCGCATTGTTGTAATTTCTTTGTGTAGGTGAATGTCAATTTTGAGATGAAAATTAGTTCCAGAACATTACCCATAAACCATGCCATCTCATATCCTTCTACATGCAAAATAATTACTCTGCTCCAGAAATCATTTCTCTTGTGATTTAAAACAGACACCCAAAATATAATTCCAGACATTTCTTGTTTATTAAAAGAAAGGACTATGATATTGTTTGGGTTGGCAGACAATCAAAGACCTCTAGAACCAGTCAAATTTATACACACCACAATTCTTATGTGTTAAGTGTTCAGGTTCTAGAGATGAACACCTGGAACATGATTCTAATTCAGTGGCCACGCTAGATATGTGTAAAGGTGGAACTGAGTCCCCTTCATACTCCTCGCAGTACAACAATATTGTAGATGGGGCACTGAGCAATAAACCAAAGAAGTTTAAGAATAAATATCTCGGGTTAGTGAGGTTAGGGTCGGAGATCAACAATGTAGCAAAATCATTTTTTAAGAATGAAATTCGACGGAGATTATTTATAACAGTGGTTTTGGTTATAGCGAGTCGTGTTGGTTATTTTATTCCTTTGCCAGGGTTTGATCATCGGTTGATTCCTGAAGATTATCTTGGTTTGTTTCTGGGTCTGTTGATGAACTTGGTGACTTGTCTGCAGAGCTCAAGCTCTTTGTTTTCCAGTTGGGTATCAGTCCATACATATTTGCATCTATTATTGTGCAGGTGCTTTGCCATTTTATTCTGCCTCTGATTAAGCTGCGAAAAGAGGGGCTGGATGGGATCGAAAAAATTAAGAGATATATGTGGTGGATTATAAAAATATGTTTTCAAAGATTTTTATGAATAGATAAGAATGTAATAGTGAGGGCATATTTTGTAATTTTTCGAGACATAAGGAATTTTCTATTATTTTCTATTTGGAGTGATAAGTGAAGATTTTTAAAAGGGAAGCTCATTGTTGTATTTTGAAGAAAGCTTTATTTTTAGCAGATTGAGTCAGTGTACATTTATTTTTGAAGATAAGTTGCTTCAAGGGGATGAGAGCTTGGCATTCTCATTGTTTGAGAAATTTCATTCACAATGTTGTGAAGGTGAAGATTGATGTACTCCTATATTTAAATAAAAACATATCCTTTTGTGGTGATTGTGTCCTAGATCCGCCTGAAATTGAATAAGGGGATCTTAGGTACACCATGTGTATGTTTGTGATGGCACATGATTCTTGATATTGTTTTTGTTTTGTGTCTAATTTTGACACTAACCTTCCTGTGGTATCTTTATAATATGGTACACACAACAAATTAGCGAATTGCATGCACATAATCAATTCCATCCAAGCTTATGTAATCAAGCAAACTAAAAGCAATCAAGAAGCAACAATACATAATCAAGTTGTCAAAGACATTTCTACGTCAACATCCAATCCAGTTGTCATCTACATCAACAATTTTTGTAGCAATTCAACAACAATTTTTTGGCAATTGCACTTGCACCATTTTTTAATAAGCTCAATACAAAACTGTAACTTGCAAATCATAATTTGTAAGTTGGATTGTAATCAAAGTCAAATTAAGTTGAATTGTAAGGGTGCATTCTCAGTTGAAACCGACACCCACACTTTGAATGGATAGGAAATCAATTAAACCAAGTGAATCCATTTTTTTTAATTGAGTCATTGAAGTCATTGTAAGTGTTTCTCTTGCGTGAATTTTCGATAGTATTTGACACCCTTCTTTTGATCAATCAAGAGAGTGAGTTCAAGCAAGTGCAAAGTTCACAAATCAAGCGAGCCTGAAATTGGTTGAAGCAAGCATCAAGAGAGCGAGTTCAGATCTAAAGAAAGAAAATGTGATACTTAAACAACAAAGCAAGTGAGCGTGAAATCAAGAGTTCAAGCAACCAAGTTATAAAACTCTAGCAAGTGTTTAAAGCATCAACAATCAGCAACAATAAAAACGAGCCTAAATTCAAAGTGAGGAAGCTAACATGGCGACACACATTCAACTATCCAAAATTTTTAAAAATTTGATTTTATCATCAATTAGCAACATGGTGAACATCAGAAAAACAACTCTTACTGATATTCAAGTGCATCTTCAACATGCACATGAAATGATTGAGTTTCTTCAACTAGAGTCACAACTTCAAAGATATGAGTTGCACTTGAAGAGTGATGTTTCCAAATCTTTCATCTGTACAGACGAGGATAAAGATGTTAATTCCAAGTCACTAATCCAACCAACTTCAAGACTTGTCGAAGTGGTCCCTGATCTAGTTCAACTTTCTTCTAAACCACTCATCAAGCCATGGGAAGAAATCCAAAGTAACAGAAATCGACGAGGCTTAGGATATGTCAAAGATGACGCCAAATTGCATATCCCAGATTATTCAAGGCCCATTAAGTTTGTCAGTGTAGGGTTTCTTGCACAAATCACATCGGCTAGTTCTGAGAAAGTTGAAGACAAATAGAAATACACACAAACTGAAGTTGTAGACAAACAAACATGCGCACAAATTGAAGTTGCAGTCAAACAAAAATGCCTTCATTGTCAAAGAACCAGTCATTTGGAAGATCAGTGTTTTGATCTCCATCCTTGTCACCATTGTGGCAAGTCAAATCATTCATCAACACAATGCAGCAAACAACAACAATCAAGCAGATTGAAGATCGATTATTCATGGATTGATCCCTGGGAATGGTCATCCACAGTTAGAAGATTGTATAAGTTTTACAATCGAATTCACTCACACATATTGCAACCAACAGTAAAAATGAAGATGGTACTCTCGTGTAGTTGAATGGGGGAGTACACCAGTGAAACACTCCTACACCTAAAGGGGGGGAGTTTTGATATAATTTGAAGAAAATTGTCTCTCCTTTTAGCTGACAAAGGGGGGAAAATGTCAATGAAATTGATAGTGGTTGTCAGACTGAAAGTCTCGACAACATCACTGCAACAGCCAGTGGGCATTTTCAAACATAGCAAAAGCAACAGTGAGTTTTTTTCAGCTAGTGGGCATTCATCACATTTTGTCAGTGGACATAGGATGCTGATTTCAAGCAAAGGACAATTGGATCCTTTTGCAGCTTGGCATGTGATGGAGTTTTCAAGTGCCATTCAGAGATGAATCACACATGCAACTGACTCATGGTCTCTTCATATTGCAGTTTCTTCAGCATCCAGCTTTGGCAGTTTTTAAGGCAAATGTTTTTTGAGGATTAACTTGAGAACTTGGAAGAGGGTTCCTTGTTCTTATTTTGGATTTATCATTGGGGGGGAATGTTAGATTCACTCTCATAGTAAAACAATTATAAATCCAAAAATCATAATTAAATAAATCAAATCTTGAGAATTAGGAGTTAGTTCCTCCAACTAGGGAGTTTAGTTAGGATGAGAGATTCTCTCCAACTAGCTTTCCTAGATTACTGTTTTGTTGTGAAAATATCTCAACCAAGTTTGTTCAAGATAGATGCACTATCTTGAGACAACTTCCTCATGTATTTATATGTATCATAAACATTATTTTAATATTGGAAGTCATGAGAATGAGTGTGAGTGTATTATTATTAGTTTACTTCATTTCCAACTTTAGAAGAGAGAAGCTTGGAAGGTACTTTTATATTTGCAAATTTTTTGACACTATCAATTTCATAATACAAATATAACTAAATATTTTGTGTACTACATAATCTAATATCATTGAAACATACATTATTATTTAATTTCATATAACATAAAATTTAAATTAAACCATAATAAAAAAATTAATTAATTTTCACTTACTTTAAAACTATATATATATATATATATATATATATTCAAGTTAATAAATCAATTAATTTCACATTTATCCATTAAATAATAATATTAAAAAGCATAAAATTAATTTCACAAAAAATACAGAGATCCTTCTCATATAGATGGGTACTTCTATCAGGCAGGAAGGCTTCCCCTAAATTCAAATCAAAATGAGAGGGAGGGCAAGAAAATAAGGAAAGCCTGATTTATCCATTAAATAATAATATTAAAAAGCATAAAATTGACTTATATAGCAATTCATAAAATTGATTTACCTAACTTAATTTTCTTACAAATATATTAACATAAACAATTCATAAAATTGATTTACATAACTTAATTTTCTTACAAAAATATTAACATAGACCATTCAATAAATTAAAATCATTATTTAATTGAAAAAAAATCAACACTAACACTAATTTCTTAATTTAGTTTCTAATTAATAGTCATATAATTATTTTATTTTAAATTTAAATTATATATCGAATATTGTTTTTTAATTTAAAATATAACATATTCATATTTTTCATTAATAATAAATTTAATGTTTTAATTGTTAGTCTTTGAGATCCATCTCCTTAAATTTAATTCGATCCATTTAACTTTTGTCGGGCTATAAAATCGAGATGCATACTATTTAAATACAATTTAATTAACTTTTTCGACCATATTTAACTTTTTCAACCATATTTAAGATTGAGTAGGGAGAAAGGTTTTATCTTTTCCCACATTAATTATTTTAATAAAATTATATATTGAAAAGTTTTTTAATCAACCTAGATCTATTTTAAATATATATTTAATATAAGTTAAGAGATTTAATTTTTTTGATGTGTAATTTTTTTTATGAGTTAACATCATTTAAATGTTTTGTATTGTTATTTAATTTTTTTTTATTTTTAGATTTTTAAATTTTTTTATTTTGATCAACATTAACAAAAATTCAAGTTTAATGATAGATGAACTACATTACACATCATACTGAATTGTAGAAAAAAAGAACTGATTCAATATATATTTTTTTTAAATCATAAAATTTTCATTTCTTATAAAATCAATATAAATGTATTATAAATATATTAATATAAACCATTAAAATTATTATTTGAAAAAAATTAATAAAAAATTATTTCTTAATTAATATTTACTTATATAAATATTTTTAATTATTATTTTAAATATAATTATTATTTTAAATATAAACTATTACTGCTAATAATATATATATATATATATATGATTTAATGATTAATATAAGATAAATTGGAGAATAAAAAATTAATATAAGATAAATTGGAAAATAAAAAACTCAAATTATTATATATGCAATACAAATATATTTTAATTTATACTTTGTCCGTTTTTATAATGGTTATGGTAATAAGTTGGAAAATAAACACACTAATTATGGATCAAAGTATTAAATGAGATGGCTTAATGAATACTATATATAAATAGCTTAATGATTAACCTAAGATGAGTTGGAAAATAAAAAACCTAAATTATTATATATGCAATACAAATATATTTTAATTTATACCTGATCTGTTTTTATAATGGTTATGGTAATAAGTTGGAAAATAAACACACTAATTATTGGTCAAAGTATTAAATGAGATAGCTTAATGATTACTATAACATAAGTTGGAAAATAAAAAACCCAAATTATTATATATGCAATACAAATATATTTTAATTTATACCTTATCTGTTTTTTTATAAGGAGTTGTCTATAATGCGACTTTTTGGAGATTCCGGTGACGGAATCCGGCGGAAGAAATTGAGGTTAAATCTTGATTTGTTGCAGTTAAAATGGGTTTTTAACTGCATATTTGGATTCAGCACCCTCGAAAACCTCTGGGATGCTTTCATTGTGCAGAAACTAGCTATCAAACTTGTGATTCCAATAAATTCCTGCCGGATTTCGACCGAAAAAACCCGCCGGAAAGGCTTTCAAAAAGTCGCATTATAGACAACTGCTTTTTATAATGGTTATGGTAATAAATTGGAAAATAAACACACTAATTATTGATTAAAGTATAAATGAGAATTTATGTAAATGTAAAACTAAATAATTGTGGTTTTTTTTTACTGCATATTAGTATAAATCATTCGTTTAATTCCTAAGGATTTAATTCTTTCTTCCTATAAATATAATTGTCGTGATAAAATATTATTACGTATAAAATTATAATAATATTAATTTTTTAAGAAAATATTTGTGATTTATTTTGAGTTATTTATATAATTTATATTCACAAAATTCAAAAAAAAATAATATATATATATAATATATGAGTTGGAAAATGAAAAATTCAAATTATTATATATGTAACACAAATATATTTTAATTTATATATTATTTGTTTTTATAATGGTTATGGTAACAAGTTGGAAAATAAACACACTAATTATTGATTAAAGTATTGAATGAGAATTTATGTAATGTAAGACTAAATAATTGTGATTTTTTTAGTGCATAAATCAAGAGCAATATCGTAATTTAAATTTATATATATATATAAAATTGATCATTCACAAAATTCATAAAAAACAATAATAAAATTACATATATAATTTAATGATTAATATAAGTTAAGTTGGAAAATGAAAAATCGAAATTATTATATATGTAACATAAATATATTTTAACTTATGAATTATGTGTTTTATAATGGTTATGGTAATAAGTTGGAAAATAAACATACTAATTATTGATCAAAATATTGAATGAGAGTTTATGTAATGTAAAACTAAACAATTATGATTTTTCATTGCATATTAGTATAAGTCATTTATATAAACCTTATGTGCGTATGTGGCTAGGAGGTAACTCCTCAAATGAAGTTGTGTTTATTCATTTAGATTGTTCATAGTTATATACATGAGGGAGTGACTCTTGAGTTTCATCTCCCAATGACTCTTCCTTTTCCATTATTTATTATTTACATTATTTACAATTGTTCACCTGATCGCCATGATTAGGTGTCAACATTCCCCCCCTTAATATCAATGGATGTTGGTGAGTCCAAGTATCGTTCTGAATCTTTCAAGCTTTTCTCTTCCAAGTTCTTTGGTGAAGATGTCTACAATATGCTCATTAGTGGAACAATGGTGTAGATGGATTGTCTTGGCCTCAACATGATATCGAATCAGATGGTATTTTGTATTGATGTGCTTCGTTCGATCATGGAACTTTGGGTTCTTAGCCAAATTTATTGCAGAGGTGTTGTCAATCATGAGTGGAGTCAATTGTACTTATTTTACCTGTAAATATTCCAAATTTTTCCTAAGCCACACAATTTCTTTTGTTGCCTCATCTACTGCCACATATTATGTCTCTGTTGTGGAATCTGTTGGAACTGATTGTTTGCATGATCTCTAGGAGACGGCTCCTGATCCAAGATTCATAGCATAACCAGAAGTAAATACCCCAGTTTCTTTATCTCCATTGAAGTCTAAATCAGAGTATCCAATCAAGTTGAAGTCGCCCACCTGTGTATACTTGAGTCCAAAGTCTTGAGCTCCCTTCAAGTACTTTAAAACTCTTTTTGTAGCAAACCAATGTCCCTCACAAGGCTTTTGCATAAACCTGGAGAGGATTACAACAACAAACAAAATGTCTAGTCTGGTAGTAGTCAAGTAGTTGAGACTTCCTACAAATTGTCTATATTTTGTTGCATCCTCAAATTATTTTCCTTCAATGGATGTGAGCTTTAAGCTTTTTTCCATTGGGGTGGTTAGAGGATTGCACTCAGCCATGCCAAACCTCTTCAACAGATATCCAATGTACTTCTTTTGAGAAGGGAATATAGATTTCAGATGTTGAGTTACTTCAATACCAAGATAGTAATGAACATAGCCCAAATTAGTCATTTCAAAACGTGACCTCAATTCCTTCTTTATGGATGCAATGTAGCTCTCATTGTTCCCTGTCACCAAAAGATCATCTACATATACCACAAGATATACAACTGTTTTACCAACTTTCTTGACAAACAAAGTTTCATCATCAAGAGCATAATGTTTGAAATTGAGTTTCAGAAGATGCTCAACTACCTTTTCATACCAGGCTCGTGGGCGCTTGCTTGAGGCCATACAAGGATTTCACAAGTTTGCATACTTTATGTTCCTGTCCTTTCACAACAAATCCTTCAGGTTGAGACCTAAAAACATTCTCTTTTAGATATCCATTTAAGAAAGTAGTTTTTACATCCATTTGATGGAATTTCCAACCGGTGTCCGAATGGTAGCTCATTTTGCTGTGGGAGCAAAAGTCTCCTTATAATCGACCCCTTCCTTGTTTGTGCTTGTAATGTGAGCCATCAACTTTATACTTGTTCTTGTATACCCAATTGCAGCCAATTGGTTTTGTTCCCAATGGAGGATTGACCAACATACAAGTGTCGTTCTTTATCAAGGCATCATACTCCTTTTGCATCGCTTCTTTCCATTCATCATGAGAAGCAGCTTCTTTGAAGGAAGTTGGTTCAAATTCTGTAGACAAATTCAATTCACAATCATAAGAAACATCCATATCAATAGGTGAATCAGAATCATCTACATCACGTCCATTTTGCCTAGTTGAATTTCTTGTTCCTGTCTTTCCAACCTCATCAGGATGAACACTTTCAGGTGTCTTTGTTAGCCACTTTGGGGGACATTTCTAAGATGGTCCAGGTTGCTCAGTTGATTGAGTTGGGACTGAATCAAGATTGAGTCTCCCAATTCTATCAATCACATTACTCAAAGTATCATCAGTGGTTAGAGTTTCATGTGGGGGAGAGTGCTTCAAAAGAAGATTCCACAGGTTGATCCAGTATGGGAATTCCCCCTTCAATATGTGGAATCTGATTGTCAAATTCTTGAAATAATTTTTCATTTGCGATTCTATCCAAGTGATCAAGTTGTCGCTCAACAACATTGTCGAATTTCAAAGATTCAAGAAAGATTACATCTCTAAATACAACAAACTTTTTTATTAACTTCATCATAGAGATGGTATGCTTTGGAGGTATTTGAATACCCCAATAATATACACTTATGACTCCTTGCACCAAGTTTTTCTCGAAGTACCTTTGGTATCAAGGCATAACAGGTGGAACCAAACACCGTGAGATGCTTTACCAAAGGAATGTGCCTATACCACATTTCATAAGAAGTCTTGTGTCTAGTAGCATTAGATGGACATCTATTCCTTACATATACAACACATAAAACTGCATCAGCCCAAAACATCAATTTTACATTCTTGATAAACATCATGGAGCGCACCATATTTAAGATTGTCTTATTCATTCTTTCAGCTAGTCCATTATGTTGGGGATTATAAGGCACAATTGTTTGATGTTTGATACCATGTTGGCGAAGATAGTTTTCAAATTCATTTGAAGTGTATTATTCTCCATTATCAGTGTGAATAGAGCCAATATGATATTGTGCATCATTTTCAATCCAAGTATGAAAGTTCTTGAATGTTTGAAAAGCATCAGATTTGTTCTTCAATAAATAAACCCAACACATTCTAGTGTAATCATCAGTAAATGTCATCATATATTTATTTCCATTCACAGAATGAACAGGCATTGGACCACATAAATCTGAATGAATGAGTTCAAGTTTTATATGTGCTCTAGAATGTGAATCATGAAAAGGTTGTTTGTTATGCTTTCCTAGAATGCAAGCATCACATTGCTTAAGTTTCCTAGGAACTGTAGGCAAACCAATAACACCATTTTTCTTCAACAATAGAAGGCTATCATAGTTCAAGTCTCCAAATCTAGCATGCCATAATAAACTTCATGGAAATGTACCTTCATCATAATGAGAATTGTATGAGAAATTTTGTGCACGAGTAGAGGTACCTTGCATCTTGAGAAGCCTTTCTTCTTCTATCCCCGTCATAACAAGTGAGTGATCTGATGCTTTTCTTACCTCAACCTTGCCATCAAACATATGAATGGAGTGTTCTTGCTAGTGGATGTCGACCAAGGACAACAAGTTTCTCCTCAGTTGTGGGAGATATAAAACATCATGCAGAAGAAAGTCTGGAAGGCCAGGCAATTTGAGCTTGATTATGCCAAGCCCTGATGGCTTGAGTTTTGATTTGTCTGCAAAGTATACTGCTCCATCAATCTTGTCAGTAAATTCTTCAAAAAATCCTCTTCTAAAAGTCATGTGGAAAGTTGCTCCTGAATCAAGTAACCAATCATTTTTCCAAGAAGCAAGTGAAGCATTAAACAAGTCTTCATTAACTCCAATATTACAATGTGCCACAACATAGTGAGCGGATTCAGGTGCTTTACCTTTCTCTTTGTCATTGGTTTTACTTTGGGTTGATTTCTTTCCTGCTCAATTTTGTCTCAAGGAAACTTGCATGTGGATGCATCATGTGATCCATATCTATTGCAACGTATGCAATGCAAATCTGATTTTTCTCCTTGTGAGTATCTGGCCCCCCTGCCTCTGAATTTTCTTCTTCCTCTTCCTTTTCGACCACCTCTTCCTCTGGAAGAATATTGAGCAAGATTCTTCTCTCTATGTGCAAGACACATAACATCTTTAGAATACTGAGTAGTAGTCTTCTTCCCAAAATCTTTCTCTCTCTCAGCAAATTTATTCACAAGGGAGTCAAAGGTAATTTCTTTGAGGTTTCCATTTGCTTGCAATGATTGAATATAATTTGAGTAAGTGGGATAAAGTGCCTTGAAAAAACTATCAAAGGAATGTCAAGTTCAGCATTAGTGACTTTGATATCATGCATAATAGGTTTTACTTTTGATGCAAGAGAAGGAGGATCATCATTTTGTAATTCAAGGTTGAACAATTTAATCATGAGTTGAACAACTTCAAGTGCAGAGTGTTAGTCATAAAGTTCCTACAATTTTTGTAAGGCTTCGAAATCATTTGAAAATGGTGAAATATGGCAACTCACCTTTTCATTTATGGATGCTGCAATCAAGGCATAAGCCTTGCTATTCTTATTTTCCCAAATGGCGAATTCCTTGTCTGAGTTAGGCTTTTTTAGTTCTTTGTCTCCTTCTCCAAAACACACTCCTTTCCACAACTCATTAAAAATGAGAGTGTGTTTTATCTTCCGCGACCATTCTGGATAGTTCTCCTTCCCGGTCAGAACCACTCCCACAATACATATTAATGAATGCGTTGTAAAATTTTTGTACTGTAAAAGAAATGTACTTCTACTCTTGCTGAGTAGAAAAATTGCACTCTAGTAGCAATACTGTGAAAATATAATTCTGATATGTATATAACAGATATATATTTGGGGAAGGTATTATATGGGGGAGGGGTTATATAGGGGAAGGTAGTATATGGGGGAGGCGTTAACACATGGGGTTATAACTATTTGAGTTAAGAACTGAGGGAGGTATTAAATGACAGAGGCTATTATATGGCAGAGGAGGAGGTAAGTCGGGAGTATGGAGTGGTACTTTGGTTTGGTGGAGCTTTGTGATACCGCAACATGGGGTTTGTCACACCGAGAGGGTGATGCCATAATGGAGGTCAACGATGCTTCTGTTGTGGGTATGGCAAATGGTGGGGAGAGCGCAGATAAAAACACTGTATTAGCTTAGATTTTGTGTATGCTTGGACCATAAGGTAGAGAATATGTCAAACTTACGAATCCTAGATTTGTTGCAGTGGTATGGAGTGGTATGTAATGCAGTGATATGTATGGAGTGTTAGTACAATGGTATGTACGAAACCACCAAAAAGAAAAACACAGTTATCATATAACTACCAAAAAAACGCAGCTATATAAACCGGGAGTTGGTAGAAAAATTTAGTTCATTGCACTAGAGGTATCACCATACTGCACCAGAGGTATCACCACTCGTCTCATCTCTATTCTACTCAACAATGTTATAGGACTTGAACCTGGGACCGCTGAAAGGCCTACTGAAGTTGAAATGTTTGTAGGAAGAGTGCACATTCTTCATCAGATTTAATGCAGAGGCATGGAGGTCTGCTGGAGGCCAAGCACAGTGGTATGTAGACCTAGAGGCCGAGCACTGTGCATGGAGTTGAATGACAGAGAACACCCTCTAGGACTACTCCAAGCACAATAGAAAACGAATTTGAGATTGAAGATTCGACACTCGACGGTGGAATAGAAAACACATCTGACAGTGTAGGTAAGATGGGTTCAGGTTTTAGGGTATGGTAGAGGTGCCAGTTCAGAAAAATAGGCAAAAGATAGGTAGGATGGAGTTACAAGGGCAGAGAGAGCCAAAAATGGATTTGGCTCTGTTACAATGTCAGGCCAGGAGGTAACTCCTGAAATGAAATTGTGTTTATTCATTTAGATTGTTCATAGTTATATACATGAGGGAGTGACTCTTGAGTTTCATCTCCTGATGACTCTTTCTTTTCCATTATTTATTATTTACAATTGTTTACCCAATCCCCATGATTAGGTGTTAACAAAACACATTAATTATTGATCAAAATATTGAATAGGAGTTTATGTAATGTAAGACTAAAAAATTATGCTTTTTCATTGCATATTTAGTATAAATAATTTATATTAACCAAGAACAATATGCTTATACACACACACACACACACAGGAATGGCATACATTGACATCTAATCATTTAATGAATATAAATCTACACTAGTTTTACTTTCCTTTATAAAGAAAAATTATCCACATTTAAACATTGTACCATTCAATGGAACTACATTACTAATATGGCAATTCATATATAAAATTGGCATTCAAATATTATTTCCTTTCGTGAGATTACATATATTGAGATATTGAAGCATTGGATTTTCATTAAATTGAGCTATGTAGCCAATTATAGAGGTCATAAAAGTGTCTATTTGTGTTGTTGGGAGGAAAAACAAGTATGTCTTGCTTTTTCCCAAACAATGAACATAGCAATGACTCCGCCAAATCCAATTCCAATTCTCATTGCTAATGCTATCAAAGAAACCTTTTCATCTACATGACTCCACCATGGGCTTTTAGTATTACTCTCACTGACATCGCCTCCACCAAGGGTTTTCTTTAGGTTATCCTTCAGGTCACATGGTGGTAGAGGAAACCCACATTAGAATTTATTCCTTTGAAATAAATACTTATTAAAACTGTAAAATTGTGTCCCTATTTGGATTGGCCTACAAAGGTTATTAGAAAAAAAAATTAAGTAAGCCAAAAATGATAATTTGGAGAGTTGAGGAGGAATTATTCCACTCAATTTATTTTTTGACAAGTCCAATTGCTCCAAAATAAATATCTCACTAAAACTTGCATGCATTTTTCCTTCCGGTTGGTTTCTAAATAGATTTAGCTGCTACAAGTTACTCCTATTGATTAGGTGCTCAAAATTACGCTAAAAAAACAAGGTCATCAGAATGGTGTGGAACCTGAATGACTGCGTAGTGCTTGTCAACTTGAATTTGGCACAACGTGTTTCACACAAAACAAACACTGTATGCTCCCAAAAACGCATTTTGTTCACTTTGTCAAATGGTAATTTAAAAAAAAAAATGGACAACCCATTCAACAGTCCGTGCTGCTGACATGGTGATGACTGGGCAAGGTATGAGGCAGTTGATGGGGTCAAAGATTCTCAACGAGTTATATCGTGCCAAGTGGCACCCTCCTATCGGTTGAAATTGTTGGTTTTTTTATTGGATGGTGAGGTGGCCAACCACGAGCTGACACCTAGCCCAATCGGAGGTCGCCACATGGAAACTCGGGAGGTCACCAAAAATTGGCTATAGACCAGGTGAAGGTAGCGGGAGTCAAACTGTTGACCTTCCATGACACAAACCAACAACTTAACCATTGCGCCAATGCTTTGTCACTTAACAATATATGGTGGCATGTTAATGTTAAACTTTAATGCCACAAGGGATAGGGTGGCGGACGGACTTAACCACCCCCCATGTGAACACGTCAGCCAACTGCGTATGTAACTGCGATCATTAATCATTCCGTCAAACATTAATTGCCTGACTGCCAACGGCCTTGGCATGTGGACACTCCAATGCTTTGGTATGTAACCGTCGTAGGGAGGGGGCCAATATCGGGGGCAACCCCTCGGTGCATGGCCCCCCAATATACCCCTAATTTCTGATTTTTAGGCCTTGGCAACGAAGTTATCCATCCAAAAAATATGCCCGGATTTCAATGTATTTGGCAGTCCGTTAGCAGAAAATGGGGCGAAATTGTAGGATGACAATGTATTTTGGGTAATTTGTGGAGTGAATAGTGGGAAAAGTAGGAGAGGTCATAACTTCTCTAGTCTTTGACCAAATTGGACACAAAAAGAGGCTAGGTAGCCATTTTTGGACATTTTGGACTCATTGGAGCAGGTTTCAGAAGAATTTGAGTATTGTAAACACATATTTTTACACATTTTAGCATAATAGAGAGGCCCAAGCCATTGGAAGCTGGACCAAGGAGACATAGCCTAAGAGGGGTGAACTCCTTTATCACGTTCCTATTGTGATGTGTTTTTGGTGATGTTCTTTACATTTTTATGTTGTTGTTCAATCTCTTATTTATGTTAAAATTTCTCATAAAATTAACATAAAAACTCATTTTGCACTTGCAAAATTTGTGAATCCTTAAGCATAAGAAAAAACATTTGTTTCTAATCTGAGGAGGATCTTAGCACAACAATCTAATATTCTTAATCAGATCATTTTGGTATCAGAGCACTAGGTTTGCTTTGTGTAATAAGGATTTAACTGTTTGCAAGTTTTTGTCATGCTTGCAAGGTTAAAACTCAAAAGAGGAGAAGGGGCACTGGGTGGAAGCCTGAAGTTGGGTTAAGGGGAAGGAGGGAAAGGTTTCCACAATCTCCAACACTAGTTCATCCTCAAGTTGCAGTTGAGACTCCAGAGAGCATGTCTCATGAAGGAGAACCTACAAACATGATAGAAGATAAGAAGGTATTTAGGAATGCTTTCTTTGATATGACAGAGATGGTGAAGGTCCTTTATGAGGAGAGGAATACCAGGCTGCAAGGTGAAAGTTCCAAACCTCCCAAAGGAGAAGATTCTTTAGGAGGAGGTAATGGAAATGGAGACAAGCCTCCACTCTCTCCACCATCTTCTTCATATTCTTCTTCACAAGCATCTTCACCCTCTTCCATTAACACAACCCTTACTCATACTTATGCTCATCAACATACCTCAAAAGGAATTGGTAAATCACCCTTCTTAAAACTTGATGTTAAATTTGAGCTGCCCATGTACAATGGTGAAGTGATTGCAAAGAAGCTTGATAATTGGATTCGTTAGTTGGAGGTCTATTGTAGAATTCAAAACCTTCAAGAGGATGACATAAAGATTCAGTTAGCTTCCTTGAGAATGGAGGGTGCAGCACTAGTATGGTGGGAGTCAAAGACACAAGAGGAGATAGAAAAACATAGTAAGATTTCAATTTATTGGTATGATTTCATTGCTGCAATTAAAAGACAATTCTACCCTCTAGTCTATATGCAGAAAACCATCATGAATTGATAGAACTTTAGACAACTTAAAGGTCAAAATCTGCAATATTACACCCAAGAATTCAAAAAATGTCTTTAATGTTAGGCGTAGATTTGTAATCACAAGACACGTTGCTGAAGTACATAGGGGGTTTACACAGTTACCTTAGGCATAATATCTTAATGTTTAATCCCAGTAATCTATATGATGTGTGTGCAATCCACTCAGCTTGAGGCAAGAGGGAAAAACACTCCAGAAGAAAGTAGTAAAAATCCATTTAGGAGTAAAGGAATAGAAAATGGTTTCAAAGGGAAGGGAAAGAAAAATGCATCTATAAAAAAGGGAGAGAAATTAAAATGCAAAGATTGTTCCAAATAGGGTCACGATGAAGCTCATTGTTAGAAGCTTCATCCCGAAATGAAACCAAAAAAATTCAACAACAAGGGAAAACAAAAGACAACAACAACCACTCAATAGGATTTGGGTTCTGATTCAAGCGATGAAATTAAAATTACAGCCATGGGTATAAAAGGAAAAGAATCCATTGTTAGCACTAGTTCTTCAAATTAACAAAATGAAACTCCAAATGAAAAGAGGAGGATATAAATTTTTCACATAAGGGTGATCTCAAAACATAGCAAGATTGATATACTTTTTGATAGTGGCTCTCAAGCCAATGTTATCTCTGAAAACATTGTCAACAGTTTAAATTTGGAAACCATTCCACATCATAAACCATATCCACAGGAATGGATGTGTGACAATGCACAATTGCAAGTTACTAGAAAGTGTAAACTAAAATTCGTCATTACTGCAAATTTCATAGATGAAGTGGAGCTTGATGTTGTGCCATTAGACATATGTGGCATAGTTTTGGGCAACCCGTACCTCTATGACAGAAAAGATATATTTCATAGACATGAAAAAAATACCATTTGTTCAAATATGGAGTAGAATATATTGTGAGAGCTCATAGCAAGAAACTAAATCTTCCACCTAATGTGGGGCAGATGAAAAGACTAGTGAATTCAAGCAAGAATTTTGTGCTTCTAATGATCAAGCCCAAGAATGATGTTGATAATGAAGCTTTTAAAGGTTGTGATTAAAAATTAAAATCTGAATTGGTTGATGTAGTTAACCAATATGATGAGATGTTTTAGGGACCAAAGGGGTTACCTCCAAAGAGAGGAATCCAACATGAGATACAGTTACAGAAACGTTGTCCTCTTCCTAACATTGGCATGTACATGATGTTAGTGATGGAAAGTGCATAAATTAAGAAGAAAATTCAAGAGTTGTTGGATAAAGGGATCATCAGGCCATCTTCCTCGCCATGTGGTTTACCTATTGTCTTGGTGCCAAATAAGAATGGAACATAGCGCATGTGTGTGGACTTCCATGCATTGAACAAAATTACGGTAAAGAACTGTTACCCACTGCCTAAAATAGATGATTTACTTGATCAATTGAAAGATGAAAAGTATTTTACCAAGTTGGACTTAAGGAGTGGTTACCATCAAATTAGAATAGTTGAAGGAGACATTTGGAAGACAGCATTCAAAACAAAACAAGGTTTGTTTGAATGGCTAGTTATGTCTTTTGGTTTATGTAATGCTCCTATTACATTAATGAGTGTGATGAATGATGTGTTGAGGCCATTTCTTGATGAGTTTGCTATAGTCTACTTAGAAGAAATATTAATTTTTACTAAATCTCGTGATGAACATGTCATGCATGTAAGAAAAGTACTTGATGTGTTGAAGAAAGAACTATATCTTAAAATGTCAAAGTGTGAGTTTGGAAAAACTTCTTTAGTTTACTTGGATCATATTGTTGGAGGAGGTGAGTTGAAAATAGATTCCTCCAAAGTTGATGTCATTTTGAATGGGCCAATGGGACAGAGGTAAGAAGTTACATACTCTAGTTTGTGCAGCAAGCCAACTCGACAAAAATTTAACCATTCAACATATTGTAACTGAGGTCAAGTGTTTTCAACGCTTTAAGCTGACCAAACTCAAGTGAAATTTCTCTATTGAATGCATTATTAAAAGCATTGAAAGTGTGAAATAGTGAGATATTGTCGAATCACTGTGAAAGGGTACCTTCCAACCAAGAAAAAGAGAAGTCAATGACGACCGCTCTTTTGGTATCTCGTCAGCAGCTAATGCAATACCAGGAGCACATATTCTCCAAGTCTTTTGTCGTCTAGTTGGAGAGTAAGTCATCTCGATCACATATGATTCCATTTCTGAAGGATAAGAGAACATGGGGGTCCTTTTTCTCATGGGCGTCAATTGAGGATAACATGAATTCACCTTCCTCCACCACACGTTCAGATTCAGAATGATGATGCTGCACCGAAGTTAATCCACCGGCCATGTGATAATATAAAGCATGTCCCCAACGATGAGTATGGGTTGAGAAATTGATACGCGTCAGTGCAAGTAGAAAGGCAGGCATAGAAAAAAGCATTAATAGAACTAGAAAATCAATTTCTCCTTTGCAACCACAGAGTGTTTCAAAACCTCTGAGTTGTGTGTCTATGGCTACTTGCGCATATATATATATATATATATATATATATATATATATATATAAAGATATCGATTATAGTGAAGGAAAAAGGCCTGTGAACAAGTCCCCATTCGAAACGGCGGGCTATTTTTCCACGATCGAGTGCGTCTATGCCGATGGACAGAAACGAAAGTATTGGAAAATTATAGAATCATTGATATCGATTCACTCGTACAACGTTACTCGTCCGACTAGTCTTTCTCTCAACAGAAAAAAATTGAAAGGTTGGTCGGTTGTAAAATGGAAGTATTTATCAGTGGCAGGCTTTGTTGGTAGTAAGGATTGAAAAATCAACGGACATATAGACTGAGACGGGATGATCATATTTTTTTAATTAACGATATAGTAATTTTGTTAACAAATCGTTGTTGGTCTAAAAGATTTAATGATATACTTGTAAGATTTAAATTTCTTTCTATGGTATATTTAGCTGTTAATTTCATGTACTCTTATTGAAGTTTATATTTTAATAATAATATTTTAATTTAAAAGAATATTTTTATATGTATAAAACATAAGTTGGATTTATGGGCGGAGTAGGTTTAGTATTCATGATGATGAAAGCTTTTTTTACCATGATAAAGTTAGTTTAAGGTAATAACGTGTTAAAATAAATAATAATAAATGGTAGTTAGTGTTGATTAACTTTCATTAAAAAAATTTAAGATTTTATTTTTTTTTATAAAAATGTTAAATAGAACCTTTTTAAAATCACTTTAAATTTGGTGATTTGATAGGATAAAAATGTTAGTATTGTAATAAATATAGTGAAATAGAGATATAATTTGGATATATGCATAGTATCATAGGCCAAAGTGTTATTCATTTTTAATTGTTTTATTGTTATAAATATGACAAATTTCTTCTTTTCACAGACTATTTAATGTCCAATTTTGTTATGCAATTTCTGAGAGTTTTTTCATATTTTAGCAATGTAGTCTCTTTTGTTGCTCTAGTCATAATTAAGAGATACTTTTCATCTTCTAAATCATGTTTGACCACCTCCTTGGAAAATAATGTCTTCATGTATTTCCTATTGAAATGACATCTCCCTCTATTACCCTAATATTTAATCATAACTTTACATCTTTATGCTATCCTTACTTACCCACTACAAATTTTAATGGATCCTTAAAATGATTTTAAGAATTATTTATCTTATCTTGAATATATTAAATATATAGATAAATAATTAAATAATGTATGGTTATAAATAATAATAATAATAATAAAAAATAAGGGTTATGAATAATAACAAAAAAAAACCTACCTACATATATATATATATACGATTGAAGAATATATATAGCTCTAAACTTTTATATAAATGTTTTCTTACATTGGGAAAGATAAATATTTGTATAACCTGGTTTTTTGAGAAAAATGTTTACCATCTAAGATACAGAAAAGAATATATTAATTACAACTAAATAAACTTTAAAACCATTAACATAAAAAATCAAATGTTAAAAAATTGATAATCGCTAATAAAAATAAAAGCAAATTCTAATAGCCATGTCCTTAAAATAAATTCCACGGTGAAATCAAATCAATACCAATCAGATCATGGGTTTTGGAGGACGATACAAGCCAGCAAAGTTAAGTAGATTCACTTGTAGTGGGCTAACGGGTCAACAAAACACTCTTTGGGTTTCACGCCCCCTCGTTGTCGGTGAGGCCCTTCCAGCGACCGAGTTCCATCCCTCCCCAACGTTAACAAAATGGAGCTGCGCATCGTTAACGTATGTTTCCCAAATCGGCGTCCACCTCCCGTTTGTAGCTAACGATCATTTCAGGGTTCACCGTCCAACAACCATTTGCAGACCAGCTCGCCAATTATGATATGATGACTCACCTAACTCACGCAACCACACACTCGTTGAAGTGACAGGTCACCCTCCTTCACCAATGGCCACCTGCGAGCTGTATACGGAGTGAGGGCTCCAATTTCAAATTTGAATTAGAAAATCCATTAGAAATTAACCAGAGGGTGGGGAGTAAATTTTCTCTGTAAATGTTGCGTAGAGTCAAATTATCCTCAAATCTGCCACGCATGGTAGGTCAGACAAGGCTTGATTCTTGTTTGGGATTTTGCCTCCGGAAGCTCCATCTCATTTCATTTAAATTTCATTCCATCGAGTGACGAAACAGGGGAGAGGGAGAGGGAGAGGGGGTTTCATTTCGTCGAGTGAGAAAATAGGGGAGAGGGAGAGGGAATTTCATTCCATCGAGCAAGGAAACACGAGAGAGTGCAACCCTCCTGTCAAGCGCGAAAATATGGGAGAGTTCCATCAAGCGAGGAAATAAGGGAGTGCAATCATTTTGTCGAGCGAGAAAAACAAAGGAGAGTAGTTTAATTTTTTCAGCTAATTGCCGAGAAATTATTCTCAAATATGTCGCACATGGTAGGTCAAATAAGGTCTGATTCGTGTTTGAGATTTTTCCACCCCAAGCTCCATCTCCTCACAATTCAATTTCATTACATCGAGCGAGGGAAGAAGGGAGAGTTGGTTTCATTCCATTGAGTGAGAAAATAAGGGAGATTTTCCTATTGTTATCAGAAATTTGTCGAGTGCATTTCTCTTCTGCTAAGCGAGACATGGTTACCATTTGCAAAGGTAAATTTTTTTCTAACAAATTATACGCATTTTCTACAAATTATTTGCAAATATCTGCATTATTTTTGCTTTGTGATGTTGTTCCATGGAGTTGTCGCAACAGTGACAAGCCAGTTGTCACAACAGTGACCAGTGCGTTTCCGCTATGGCATGTATCTAGGTCGTCATTGCGGCAACTCGCCGGTCACTGTCGTGGAAAGTTGTTTGTCACCATTAATTGTAATTTGTTGGTGGGATTCATGAACTCTTTGGTATTTCTTTCAAGTTGGTTTCATCTAGTTTACTTTAACTTTTTTATTGTTTTATTCCTTTTTATTGTCTTGTCATCTAGTTTGGCTCAACATCAAAATTTGGTAGTATTTGAACCAATATACATCAAAGAATATATGAAATTAAAAATGAGACAATTGAACAAATTAAAATAACCCTCATAACTTTTACATATAACATTCGTTGTAAAATTAGGTATGTATATTTATATATAATAATGTGAATTCAAAGAAAAATAAAAGGATCTTACTAAAAAAAGGTGTTTTTAATATAAAATCATTGATAGCCTAATTATCTTGATACCTACTTTAATATAAATTCCATTATGATTTTGTTATTTCTCTATTACATGCATTTTTATCCTCCATTCAGGTATAGGTACTTCAATAGGAGTCTCTCTTTGCCATAAATATATTGTTTCATTTTCATATTGAATATTGTTTTTATCCTCCATTCAAGTATAGGTACCTCAGGTGTAGGTACATCCATAGGAGTCTTCCTTTGCCATAAGGACATTGTTTCATTTCCATATTGAATGTTGTATTATTGAAAGAACTTCACAATGGTCTGAAGCTTCTAAAAAAGAAATATAGAGAAGACTAGTAAAATTGTGTAAATGAGCATGGAATTAATGTGTCATAGAAACAAATGAGAAAATTCTTAGCTTTTTATAATTTCTAATTGAAAAATTGATGGGACATCTCCATTGTCCAACAATTCTCATATCTCTTATAGCTAAGATCGTGAATACTTTTATTGATTCATATTTACATTATGCATGCATTGGAAAAGTCATCATCTTTATAGAATTAAAGATGAAACATGAGCTGCAAAGATGAGATATCATGTTAACCTGGTGTGGAAGTACATATCATGTTAAGATGGGCTATCATGTTCATCTGGTTTATTAATAAACTGATAGTGGTGTTGTTCTATTACTCATTGTTACAGTGGCTATTATCCTATTAGTGGAAACTCATTGTTACTGTGGCGACAAATCACTATTACAGTGGCGAAAACTCACTGTTACAATGATTTTCTACGACTATGATAGGGAGTTGCCGCTACTGTAACAAGGAGTGTCTTCCCCTGTAACAGGGAGTTGTCGCCACTGTAACTGCGAGTTGTCACCACTATAACAGGGAGTTACCACCATTGTAATAGTGAATTGCATCCACTGTAATAGTGAGTTTCCACCACTGTAACAGTGAGTTGCAGCTACTGCAACAGTGATTTGTTGCAACCTTGTTTTAACAATCTAATAGTATTTTGTTAAATCATTTTTTTCATTTAATTGTTTTCTTCTTTTGCAGATGGTGCAAAAGTGGACACTGATCATCCAGGTTTGGTTCCATCCAAACCCAGGGCAAGCACAGACTATATTTGTGCTTCATAATGAATCACTAAGCCAAGTCTATCAAAATAGTAGAAATTCCTAGGACAACCACAAACAATGAAGCCTATTATCTTGCCCTGGTTGATGGGCTAAGAGAAGCAAGGAATTATGGTGCAAGTGACATTTTCATTTACACCAATTCAGAGTTGATAACCAATCAAATTATTGGAATTTACCAAGTTAGAAAAAAAAATTTGAAACCCCTCCACAAACAAGTCAAAAACATTGTTGCACAATTTCAAAGTTTTAACATAACTTACCGATCAAATATCCAAAGGGTTTTTGATGATATACTCAGTGAAGCAACATCCAATGGGCGCGGATGTGCAACATATGTGGAGGAGCCAACATGTGCTCCACCAATTGCCATTGACAGGCATCGACATATGTGGCCTGTTAATGAATGGATTGTTCTTATGATTTCTATTGGGGTTATTATGTTGGGACTCCTATTATGGTGTTCTTATTTCTAGTGATATATTGTAGCAGCATAAACAACCATTATTTCCATCATTTTTTATGTATTTATATGAGCTCTATTTTTTATAGATGGGCTCACTTTATTTTTTAGTACTTTTTTTATATCTCAACACGTGTATGTAAAAATTGTATTTTTCAGTCAATTCTATAATTGAACTACATTGTGATTACAATTCAAATGTCTCATTTTGATTACAGTTCAGTTGTTTCTAACAATTTAGTTCAGTTCAGTTGTGCCATTTTCATTATAGTTCAGTTTTGTCTATCTGTTGGAAATACTGAGAAGGGTGGGGGAAGAATCACTATTTCTTTTCACAAATGTTATTTTATTAGTTAAGAACACTTTAAACAGAACCCAAAAATGAACAGCAAAATTTTTATTATCAAATAGAAGACTCCAAAATATGTTACAAAATGAGACCTTACAATGCCTTCAATACCTCTTCACATTTCCAACTTCTAGTAACATTAATTCATTCATTATCCACGAGTAGCACATGCAATATTTATACAAGTCTCTAATAAAGTTTTAATGAGATCGAATTCTTAAATAATTCCCTTCAATAACAAATTATGTGGGATACCCTTGGTTACAAGCCAAACAATATAGCTTATAGATCAATCATGACTTTCCCTTTATACATGGTTAAATGCAAAATGAAATTATGACATATTGCATTTTCCCAATCCATAGATCCAACCTCAAGGGACATAATTGTATAAATATCCAAACAAAAAATTCAATTGTTGTGAATTTCTCCATTATCAACATTTACAGCCACAAGATTAGGTGATTTGAATTGAAGCATGTTTTGACATACATGACAACAACAACAACTAAGCCTGCAAACAATGAAAATAATATGAACAACCTGCAAATCAATGAAGTTAACTTGATAATCATGCAAAATTATAATATGCATTCAAGGATAACTAATAAACTGTAACCAATACTTTTTAAGGCAAGTAATTTAAGGAGTGAGTGTAATGTTGCATGGACCCACAAAGTTGCACATAATCAAACTTTAAATTATTATGATGGAAAATATCCCCTAACCATGACAACAACTAAATCTTGTAGTCATCAAAGGTAGGGTCTCTTTCTATTAACAGTGGGAATACCTCAATGTCCCCTAATTGATAGATTCTAAGAGTGTGCAATGGTAGTTCATCTTTTCACACTTGCTAGAATGTACTAGGTACCTTGATTCCCATTATCATTATCAATTGGTTGTCTCACATTTGTTAATTAAATACATCAATGGCTAGTGATTAAATGGTTTCTCCCATGTTCAACATCAATGCACCTTTTTATATAGTGTGGATCTGTAATTCAATGGGTTTATATTGAAGGAAATGCGACAATAGTAGCATCTCCCCTTTATGTTTCTACCCAAGTTATGCAAGATGGTACCACTCAACCCTATGACATTGGTATTTCTAGAGAATCATTATATTCACATCAATGTTCCAGTTATCCTCCTAATGTATACTAATACTTGGATCTACTATGTATTTGTTTGTGGCTATGATCTATTTTAGACATGGATCCACCATGTATACATTAGTGTCCACGGTCTCTAGTGATATATGTTTCATGGATCCATAATGTACTTGATTTGGGGCCATGCATTTCTAGACCTAAGCATTGGTATGATCACATGAGTAAAACAAACTCATATGATGCATTGGTTTTATTTGGAGGTACTTTCCTAATTCAAAGTATGGTGAACAACACCTCAACACACTCGATAGCTTCATGCATAGTATAGTAATGTATTTCTGCCATCAACTCCCATTTTAACCTCACAAATTAGGGGGAATTAGTTAGAGCATATTTTGACACCCTAATGTCATTAGATACTCTTATTTGGCCTTTATCCTCTACACCCTTATCAAACACAACTTGGTCCCACTATGCTCCTAGCTGGAAATCCCTTCCTATGAATCCACATGCTACTCATGCTCAACAAGGAAAGTGTACATGCTAGTATTCTTCAACAAAGGTGTGCATGTCTTCAAAAATGGCTAAAAACTATAAAAAGAGAACATTAAATTATGCACTCCTAAGAGGGTTTTATAAGAAAACTACTTTTGTAACTCCCTAAATCTCATGAAAAATTGTCTCAACCATCTTGAAATGGTATAAAAGGGGCCTAAGTGACTCCATTGGGAGAGTGCTACCTTTGCATTCTTGCGTCATTGCATTGTGTTTCTCTTTTTGACATCCATAGTTAGATGCATTTGATAGTCTCTTCATACATTGCATATCACTGTTAGCAATCTCATTGTTCTATTGGTGCTTGTTATTTTGCTCAAAGAACATTGGAGTTTCTCTTGTTCTTGATTGTTGCATAACATAAGTATAAGAGAGCTATTCTAATTCATTAATTAACATCTTGGATCATTGAGTAATCATTGTTGCTAATCTTGTTTCATTAAGATAAAGTGATCTCTAAGTGCTTCATTCATCGGATATTGCCATCTTGTAATCTTGAGTTGAGAAGTAACATTGTGAGCATCTTGATTTCAAGTAGTTTAACATTGTCATACTGAAGCATTTAATATATTTGTGATCTCATTGAAGCAATCTTAAATATTATTTGCATCTTCCTTCTTGGACAAGAAGTGCATTTTTAAAATTTACCTTTAAGCATAAGCTTGGTTGTAAGAAAGATAGGACCATCTTCTTCATCCAGTTTGAGGAGACTAGATCCTCATTCACAGTTAATGTAGGTGACCTTGCAGTTCTCTTGTGGGAAATCCGTTGTAGGAACATAGGCACTTAGGTTGTTAGAACTCCATGGGAAGTATTATTAATGAGGCCTTAGCCTCCTTCCTTTGGATTTCTCTCTACAACTTGCATTTGTGACTAACTCCAAAATAATTGAAAGGAAGGTTTCACATATATTAGGCATTTAACTAAAATTGACCAAGATCTTGTATCTCACATCAAATTAGGTCTTGCACTTCATCCGGGATAGATCTCACATCTTGTAGCAACTGTTTATTCGGTAACTTGATATATTAATCTCTATTGTGCAAGTAATTAATGTTGAAGGCACTGGTCTCTCATTCATAATTTCAATGAATCTAATCTTGTTGTGCTTATTAATCTCACTTGTCACTTAATTTTAATTCAAGTTTCTAGGCCATTTGTGAAAATTTCTGGATCTAACACATCAGAAACCCCTACTGCATTTTCTGGTTTATTATCTCCTACTTGTTCTTTGCATTAACAAGTTATTTAAATACATAAAAAATGCAACCTTCACATATATACAGATCAACAACTGAAATAAACTGAGACAACACAAGGGACACCTTTATTTTTGGACAATCATCCCCGGAAAAAACCAATGCGGGAAAACCGGTGCAACAGATATGAGGGTTTTATTATTATGCAGATTTCTGAATACAACTAGGGTGCCAGAAATGGCTCACCCTTCAGAGAGTTTCCTTAGTAGAAATACCTCTATCTGGAGACAGATATTCTGGCTGATCAACAACCGGATGAACGATCCCATAGTGACTCCGGCTATTCCTTGTGCTGGACAGTGAAAGCTGCTCCATGCACTCTCTGGAACTGCGTCATCCTCTTTGGCTCTGCGCTAGGCAATCAGCTCTCAGTATGTCCCACTGGATCACCTCAGCGCAGCCTCTGAATCTCTTTGCATCCACTGCATCAGCCTATTGGCCCCTCTGTGTCCTCTGTGCTGGCCTCCTCAGCCTCTGCATCAACCCTTGCTGCCTCTGCGTCAGCCCTCCAAGGCTTTGCGTTGCCTCTTTCGGTATTCTACTGCTTCTATGATATGTATTGTTCAGCCTCCTGTCGAACTGCCCCTAGCTGCAACTGATCACTGGTTCGATTTCCTTAGCAAACCTCACCCCAGAAAATCGATCTGACTGATCTCTCTTGGTGTCTTGGTGTGTCTCCAACTGACCCTCAAGCCTCCTCTTATACTTTTCTTGTTGACGATTCAACGGTCAAGATTAAGTCCCTAATCAACGGCTAAGATTAGATTTGACTTGATCCACGTTATTTAGAACTTTCTCACCCATATGATATTAATACACATTAATATTTAATTTTCTTAAGTTTAGACTTAGGGTCTCATTAAAAATATTAATTATTTTAATATTTCTCCATTCGGGTGGAATTTTCCCAAACGATTTTTGGGTCTTGGATATCTCATGTGCCTTAGCCTCTTCACCAATTTCCAATGAGTCTCTCATCATTCCATCTATAGATACTACCTTCCTTAGCCTGCATTTAGGAGATCGCTTATACAAAGAGGGTAGAGATCAAAGTGACAACCCCTACTCCGAGCATTGTCACTTTTGGTGTATAGTTCGAGTGACAATAGGACTGAAAAGTCTGCGGAAAAACCCCGAAGGGAAAACCGTTGTAGAAAATGAGGGTTTATTTTATTATTATGCAGTAGTAAAAATCTGACTACAATATCTGGATGCCCAACTGGCAATCCCCCAACAAATAATCTAGCCAAAAATTATTAGGAGAAAAATTCTCCTTCTGTAAAATAACTCAGCCTCCCTCTGGCTTGCTCGCACTATTGGCTTGTGCAAGTCGTATGGCCCTTGAATCAACCTCAAACTGGGCCCTTGAATTGTATGGCTTGTGCAAGTTGTATGGGCCCTTCAATCGTGATATTTTCTCGGCGATATATCGTTTTGCCGAAAATATCGCGATATTTTCGAGTATTGCCGATATTATCAACACTGATTTAAGTCCTTTAATAAGATATCCACAAACACATACACACACTACATTTCTCTTTTTTGCAATGACCAGGTTACCAACCTTTATGTCCTCTGGTCAACTAGATGAGCTATTTCCTATGATTAAAATGATTTTGGCATAAATCTTGTTTTTTATGTGGTAATAAAATTTAGTTTCTGCTCCTAGATTGAATGTGGGAAATCATGTCAGATATCTGACTTTTCTTTATTGGAAATGCAGATTGGAACTGATGCTTCAGAATTTGTTGGTCCGATTGTTGTAAACCTTATTTTGGAGGTTGGTTCATCTGTACATTTTCCTTCTCTGACATATGTCATCATTCTAGCTATATAAGTAAAAGCATGAAGTTAAAAGCATACTCGTTGTGCTATATTAATTATATCAGTAGAGGCAATAATAATGTGATTCATACTTCCATGGTTGAGTTTACTAGAAGGGATAACTACTCTGCAAGACATGCAAGGGCTGCACTAACTTAAATTTTCAATTGAATATTGTAGTTTCACTTAAATATAGAGGTCTATGGCTTTATTTCTCCTGTCATCTGCTAGCATGCATGGTTATCTACAATCCATTCATCTGAGGTTATAAGACTAACTATTATGTGAAAAGTGAATGATAAACTTACACCCGTGACTATGGTTGGAATATGGTATTACAGTAGACACCTTTATATGAAGTCTTGTATATATTCACCTGGCTAATTCTAGTTGTCGAGTAAAAATTGTCTACATGATTATAAGTTACAAAAGTTACTCAACAAGAGTAATGTAAGTGTCCACTTCATCCATTTCCATTTAAATACAATTGAATTTCTCACAATAATTGTCACAAAACATACTCTTGACCAATATTACATTTGGTTCTCTCCTCTTCAATTCTAAGTTTCTTATGACATGGATAACCAGCCAAGAAAGTTTGTTGGGCATTTTGTTATATTCTTTTAGTTTTTAGGTTTCTTTTGGCATGGATAAACAACTAAGAGAGGAATATGTATTTTTTGGTTTCTAGCTACCTTTGGACAAAGGCACGAAGTGCAGTGAATATTAAGTGGCAGGATTCTTTTTGGTAGCTTCCAAACATAAACACTTTAGTATTTTTTTCATGACATTCATAATGTCATCAATACTAAGAACCACAGTGCAATATTTTTTATACAAGTTAGAAAAAGAATTCATTGCAGTTTTGCTATCCATTCTGATATATATTATATATTAACCAATGTGGATCCATCTTAACCTGTGCTCTATCAAGTGCTGAGACTGCTCAAATCTGTGGATGTGAAACATTTTTGAGCAAGCAAAACTTGAGGAAGGTTTGCACCTCAAAGGATTTGATCATTCTATGCCCTTGATAGAGACGAGTTAAGATGGATTTATGCTGGTTGCATGGAAAGTCATGGCATTATTTTCTACATCATTCAATGTAGAAGCTATTCTAGGTAAATTTGACAGAGTTGGAGCATGTAGAACATGAATCAAGTCAATTGCAGCATGAGACAAATAAAAGTGCTACATAAGCAGCCTCACCACCTTAGTCCCCAAGATTGGTTATGTCATGTAGAATCTATTCTAGGTGAATTTGATAAAGTTGGAGCATGTAGGACATGAATCAAGTCAATTTCAGCATGAGACTGATAAAAGTGCTACATAAGCAACCTCACCACCTTAGTCCCCGAGATTGATTACGTCATATAAAGATTGTATATGCACTTGGTAGTTTAGAGACATAGAGGGTGTGGAAGCTGAGTGGATTTAAGAAGTTAATAAAGCCTAGGAGTTTGTTTGTGCTACATTAAGTGGGAGAACCGAAGCAACACAAGTAGTGGTTTTGCAAACATATAATGAAATTTGTATATTGAATTTGCTTTGTCTTGTAAAGGTTCCATCGATTTGATGTGTGTGAATGATGAAAAGTGTTTCTGTTATGGAACGTAATTGTGAATTGAATTATAAATTGTGTTAACCCTAATTAGTGTGTTTTGTCTTTGGGTTATTCATGTGATCATTGATCAGTATAATGCTATAATCATAATTATGTAATTAGCTATTAATTTATTTTTTGTGAGTCAAGTGACCCTTGTGTGTATAAAGAGGTCCTTTATTTTTGAATTATTATCATGGGTGGCTAGAACTGCACTGCTAGAACTTGTAACTTGGCCTCCACTGGAAAACTTGGCCCATCATAAAATCAACCTCTTGAAGAATTCAACGTTGGAGAAACTCGGCCTGCTCCACCAGCAAATCAGCCCTCTCCTTTCCTTCTCATACGACTCCTACACACTCAAGAAAATCGGTTGATTGGATAAATCAGCCTCTCCACAACTTGGCCTCCTTTGTGGTTTGGCTATTCAACCTTGATTTCCTAAAGTCGGCCTCCTGGAAATACTCCCGAAATTTCCTTACACTCTTCCTTCTCTTCAGTCTATCTGAGCCTCTCACTCTAGAGAAAATCGCTTCCTCCACTTGTATGTTTTCACCTCTTCATTAGGCTTATTTTGTAACTTCATTAAGCCAAATGCGCGAAGAAAATACACCAGCAAAATTACAAAGCAAAACATTTAATTATAATGCAAATATGCTCATTAGCATATATTTATACATGTGGATATCTCAATCATTTTCTATAATCTCTTGAAAATCACTCCACAAATCTCTCATCAATCACTCATAAATCTCTCCACAAATCTCTCAGTAAAAATTAACAACTTTAATAATTTCAAATGTATCATTATTCCAACATTTCTCCCCCGTAATGATCATTTGGAAATATTCCAAGATCATCTCTGAATTGTCCTAGTCTTTTGAATTCTTGAGTTGTCTTTGTTTTCAATCTTCTGGATTCTGCTCCATCTTCAATCTTCTTCATCTCCATCTGTATCTTTAGTTATCGTTGTCTTCATGTGTCACATCATCTGGATCTTGAGTTAATATTCTGAACTGCGTCATTTTTATATCAAGGATTTCTTTCTCTTACCCCTGACCTTCTCATGGTTTTTTTGTGGTTTACCCTCAACCATTACAAATTCCAAGTGATTTCGGCTTATCACTAACCATCAAGTGTTTTTGGCTAACCACGAACCATTCATTACATCAAGTGGTTTTGGCTGGCCACGGACCTACCTCTTACATTACAAAGTGGTTTTCGGATTACCACTAGCCATTACAAGAAATATTCATGCTTCATTTGACTCAAGAAACAAATATTTCCTTAATAACAATTAACTTTTGGGGAACCTCAACCAACTGACTCATGACGTTTATGTGAGAGACATTATTGTACAATTGAAGATTTGACTTTGTAGAAACCTCTCAACATAAAAGAAAACCTTTTCCATTCATTTACATTTAGATTCCAAATTAAAATGTTAGAGAAATTAATTTCTCCAAGTGGAAAACTTCGTGGGTCTAAAAGAAATGAATTTTTGGAGGTCCCCCACCAAGGAAATATTGGAAATTTCAAGAAAACTTAGACCCTTGGACCTTGGTGGTTAAGTCAGTCTATTTTTTGAGGAAATTAGCTCAAAATAATTATTCTTGAGCTAATAAAAAATGGTTTTAGTAAGAAATTCAACGGCAAAGATTAAAAGTTGATCAAGGATTTATCGACGATCGAGATTATTTTGGTGGGGATCAAGCCAACTAGCTGTTATTTTCCACTTGGACGAATTTCTCTATAAATAGAAGGCATTTTGCTTCTATTAGACATCTTATTATTATCTGAGCTCTAATGTAATTTTGTTAACGTTGGTGTGAAGCCACCGTTCTGCTAGGAACATTTGAATATCATAATAAAAGACTTTGGGGTATAGTTCATGGTGTCTTTGTCTCATTGATCTGTGGTATGTGTTGGGTATGTGCATTCCTATATTGTGCTTTAATATAATCTAAATCGTTATTTCATTTGCAGATGATAGGAACATTCTATTGGGCAGTTTTGGGCTCATCTTAGGTGATCCAATTCATTTTATGTTCTAACTATTTTTCTTGAGAAAATATATAGAGTTTGTAGGTTCCCCGGCCCTTGGGCTCCAAGTTCACAGATTGTGGGCATACACTGACCTTGTTTGGACTTTGAATATTTTATATGATTTTCCTATTTTGCTAAGGCTATGGTTAAACATCTATTTTTCGAAATACATCTAGCCATTGTCATATTTTATTTAAAAATGCATTCCTCAAAAACTTTCAAGCATTGTACATTTGTATAATTTGTAAATAAATTTTGTATAACAAATTTTTGTAAATAAAATTTATATTTCTAACCCTTGTTTGCAGCTAAGGTTTGGGGTTTTGAGTTTTTTGTATATATTGGGGTTTTGAGTTTTTTTATATATATTGGGGTTTTGAGCACTTGTAATTTTATTTGTGCAGGTTATATTCAGGAAGATTTGTTGGATTAGAGCGAGATCTAGGCCCTTGAGGGTAAGATCTAATCTTTAGCATTTTTGCAAGGCCAACAGCTGAAGAATTTTGCAGTGAAATTGAAGATCTAAAGCAACCCAAGATCTCATCCAATTGTGTGTGTGTGTATATATATATATATATATATATATATATATATATATTCCAATTAAAAGTATTTTACAAGTGAGAAGCACAAACCATGCCAAGACATAAAAATTAAAAATAAAAATTTACTTGAGTAATTTTAGCTCAAAATATAATAATGAGGACACCAATACTCCTTCACAATTTCAGGCTCAAGCCTGTCAAAATAAATATGCCCATGATTTTCATAAATTATGGCACCAACTTGGTAATGAGGAAAACCATCCTCTTTAATAACTCTAGGCACCAACGTGGCAAAAATTGACACCAATCCTCTTTAGGTATCAACTTGATGAGCTGCTTCAAAGTAGACTTCAAGGATTCTCAAACGCTTGTTCCAATATAAGCTTCAAATAATGATCCAAAGAAATGTTCCAAAAACTTCTTCAAGTACATGATTCAAGATAGGATCCAAATAGATCAAAGAAATTCTCCAAAATTCCTTCAGGGTAGACTTTATAATAAGCTTCAAAATCTGCTCCAAATCTTCTTTAGAATACTAAGGATCAAAAGATTTCTCTTTATCAAAATTTTGATAAGCTTCATATCATACTCCAAGTTTGCACTTGATTAGACTTCCCACATCTTCAAAATAGTCCAAAAGAGGGCATAATTCAAGTTTTCTAGAGGGTCGAATAGAGGCTGCTTCAGGGGCGAAGTTAGGGCCTACCACATGGAAGAATTTAGGCCTATTATAGAGAGGAATAAAGAGGTTTCACAAGGCCAAACTAGGTTCCGTTGCAGAGTCAAGGATAGGGCTAAAGTTGAGGTTGAGCTTAAGGCTACTATAGGGTTGAATAGAGGACTGTCTCAAGGAAAAAATACAAAGGTTGAATTGAGGATTCCTGTGGTTGATTAGAGGGATAAAACAAAGGATGTAATAGGTTGGTTGCAAGGTCCATATATGTCTAGAATAGGGTGAGAAGGATTCTGAAAAAGACATGAGTTTCCTCCAATTTTTATGTATAAATTACCTCAAAACAAATCTTGCACAAGAGCCCTAACCAAAACAACCAAAAATTTGGAAATCGATCCTTTACTCAACACCTTCATTCATGAGTTATGAACCTTTCTCCACTACTTTTCCATAGGTCTGAAATTATTCTTAGGTGCTTGAATGAATTCCTAAGGGAAATGGGTGAGGGAATGACCTATTTATAGGCCTCAGTGACCCCTAAATAGGGCCAACTTAATCAAGTAAGGATGACCTATCTTATGGGAGGGATGACTTGACTAGGGCTAAAGAAATTCAATTTTTTCTTGAAAACTTTATATCTCCTTAATTGAGAGAAGTTATGGGGGAATCAACACCTTGTTGGAAGGTATCGAGACAATATTTAAGCTTGTAGTATCATATTATTCAACTGGATAACATTTGACATTGATAACAATGATTTTCTCAACAATCTCGCCCTTTGTTATTGATGGAAACATTCAGATGACTACTTTCCTTGGCTATATGCTACTCCCCCTATCTTCTTGCTACTCCCCTTGACTTATTGTTGCTCCCCCTAACTTCCTGTTACTCCCCATTTGACATCAATAACAAAGGGTTGCTCTATTGAGATGTAAGAGAGATGACACCCAACTTTTAATGAAGATATTTAAATGTTTCTCAAGGTAGAGTTATGGTGAAGATGTTTGCAATTTGTTCCTTAGTGTTTATATATTCCATGTTTGATGTTCTGATGTCCTGTCAAACAAAGATTGTATGCCAAAGTTATGACGCCAGTAAGTCGATGTACCAATTTACCCAAACGGAACCCATATATTTTTCACTTCATCTCTTAGGGTTAGGTTTCTGGATGTTTAGGGTTTTCCATTGTTTCTCAATAATAATATGCCTTTGAGCCTCATTGTAACACAGTTTTCGAGGGATGTAGCTGCCACATCTCCTTTGAGAGATAAGCTACCATCACCCCCAAGTTAGATTATTTCCATTTTGTTTATAAGCATATTTTAGTTCTTTGATATTAATGAAATGAAGTGTTATTTCTGGTTCATCTATGTATTTGTGGTTATATTTGTATTTTGTTGCATTCTTGTTTAAGTTTGGATTAGTGGTATCAGAGTAGCCTTCTCTTTCTTTGTTTTTCTTTGCATTTCCCCAACGAAGCTGGGGTATAAGGAGTTATGGATGGAATTGGTTGAAGTCTTGCAAGAACAACCTCGCAAACCCCGACGACCTCCCATGGTGGAAGAAAAGAAGGATGAGGGAGTAGGAGATCCTTTAAAAATATTTCTCGAGGAAGCCCTCAAGCGATAGAGGAACGAGATGATGGAAAACTTTGTCTAGATCCTTCGACGACTACCCATAGGTGACGCATCTTCTTCCGGCAACCACTCTGGGAGCGCCACTCCCTTTAAGGTACAAGTTAACTTTGACATCGCCATATTTGAAGGTTAGATAGATGTAGATGTCGTAGAAAAATGGTTAAATATGCTATAAGGATATTTCTCAGTTCATGACTTTTCCAATGAGGAAACAATTACTTTTGCACTCGTCATAGCTGCTCCCCACAACAAGAACTGGTGGGAAACCTACTGCGAGAAGAGGGATGAGATTGAACCCTCACTATTCACAGCCGCACCCACTTGGAATTCTCTCTGAGACACCATCAAGGAGAAGTATTACCATGTCAGGAGCTATGAAGATAAATACATAAAGTGGACCTGTTGAAGCCTCGAAATTCATTGCAACAACATGGGGGATGACCACCTGGTCCTGACCTTAAAGCAACTCCTTTTCTGTTTAGAATGGTGGTTCCAACTGGTTCAACTAGGTCCAGTTACCTTCTATCAATCTCTAATGGATTTAAAATATGACTTTCATTTATCAATGGAGAAGAGACAACAATCAACCCTATTGTTGATCAGGCAAGAAAATGATCCTTACGCTGATTTGGGGCTCAACCAAGACACTACTAAAGTTTGCCTCTTTGGGAAGAGGACTTAAAAGAATGTAGAAATTAATCTAAATACAAACTTATTCTAAGATGCAAGCAAAAGGAACTATCTTAATCCTATCTCAATTAGGCAGATATAGATCTAACCCAATTAAGAGCAAGATAACTTTAAGTAATTGGGACTTAAATATGTCTGGTTTATAATGAATATCAAGTTAATGAAGTAGTTCAATTAACTAACATTATGAATACCGAAACACATCCTATTGATACCTCTTAACTGAAATAATCAATCAACAACACTCACGAAGAAGTTCGCAAAATGATATTGATCATTTAATGAGTAACTTGAATAATTAAATAATAATATGCGGTAAAAGTTCACAACATATCACTATTCAATAAATCAGTTTTATAAGACAGATTTCTAAGTAAATAGTTACTCAGAAATTAGAATTTAATCCATAAGAATAGAGATACATAATAACATGAAATTGAGATAAATTACCCATATCGACAGAAGTGCACAAACATGGAAATAAATCAACACATTCCTGTCATCATAAAATGAAAAAATTATTTAAAATAATAGTATTTGAAATACCAATTTTATTGAATTTATTCTCTAGCTCGAGTCTCTAACAATATTTTACAGTGCCTGAGCTTCTGCTTTCAAAACCATAGCTACAATAGTGCAAACTCTATTCATTATACATAACTTAGAATGTAAAAGAAAAACCTCAATAATCTCCAGATATGAGATTCCTCTCCTCCCACCTACAACTCTAAATCCCTATTACAGAAGTGCTTTTAGAATTCCAAAATTGCAGAGGAGAGAAGCCCTTATTACATTCTACAATCTGGTATTTATAATATTTACAAAAGAATTTAGAATATGAAAGCTTGTTGAAGAATAAATCTGTTTAATCAATTTTCATTGGCTCAAAATTCCATTTTTCTATTGCTGGAGCTTTCTTGTTGATTGAGATTCTTTTATCTTCATATCTTCAACTATTTTCTTGCAAAATCAAATCAAAACAAAATTAAAATGTAAAAATAAAATCAAAATGCTAAATCTGGAATTAAAAGAAATCTAATCAAATTCAATTAAATAAATAATTGAAAAGGAAATATGAGATTTCTATTGATGCCTATGATGATTTAATTGGCCAAGGATATCATTGACAAATGGATTTGCATTCAGAAGAGGCTTGGGAAAATGAAAATGCAGAAAATAAAACTTAGGAAAATTAGTTTTATTCAAAATTCGGAGCTTGATCTTCTGTTAGATTTTAGACCCAGTAAATTATCAAATCTGTTAATTAAACCTCCTCATAAATGTTATCCCTGAGTTTATATTTCCAATGAGCCATCCTGGGCTTCATTTGGACAAATAAAACTCAATCTATGAGTTTCCAAAGTTGATGAGTCAAATCTGGCAAAATTCTAGAAATTCTATTGCCTAGGCCCAAAAATCAGAATTTATTAATTAAATTTTAATCCTAAATTAGATTTTAATTATTTAATAATTAATTCTAACTTAATTATTAGTTAACTAATATATACAATTAATTTTGATTATGATATTAATATAAATCATTTACAGAGTAATTATTAACAAAATAGAATAAAATTTTAAAACTAATTAAAATATTATTATATTATATTTATATTATAATTTAAATTATATTAAAATTATAATATATTAATATTATAATATAAATATAATTTTTTAACAAACCATTAGAATCAATCTATTATAAAAACAAATCATCAAAATCAACCATTATATGTAAGTGATAATGGAGGTGAGTAGAGGTGAGACATGGAGTTATAAGGAGGCTCACATGAGTTTATGGAGGGATAAGGTGATGGAGGTGAGTGGAGTGTGAGATGGGGTGACGTGAGGGTGAGTGAGGTGGAGGTATGTGAGGCATAAGGAATGAACCAAAAACTTCATACTAAAATTTTTGTACCCATCACATTTTTGCCAATCACAAATCCAATGATGTTTTAAATTAAGGAATTTAACATAATTGTGATATCGTAATATCGCATCGCATGAAATTTTTTTATCATTTTCAAACAAATTCCAAAAAAAATGAAAGACTTTGTAATTAGCCCATCAACTTATCACACTTCTGTGTTTTGAAATGTTAAGGCTTTTGAAATTAATGCGAGAAGTATTTTGCGGGAAATTTTTTGCGATATGATTTTTTTTATAAGTTTTTTTTGTGATCTGGGTCTCGGAGGCTATTAAATTAATGAATATGAGTGGGGCTCGTGTGAATTATTAATCCTACAAATTGAACTATAGCCATTTTGCAATTTTGAAAATCTGGTCTTGACAATTTGTTTTAAAATAATAAATTGGAGTAAATTACTAAGATTCTGAAATATGATTTCATCTGTTGTATGATTTAACTGGGTCGTTTTGTAAGGCCATTAGTGAAAAATGAAAAATTAATAAAATTTAACTAAAAGTCAATATTTACAATGAATGATCATTGAACTTAATTAGTTACAAAAATTGAAATGTTTTACAACTATTTACATTTTTAGTTCAGATGAGAAAATGCTCAAACTTCAAAGGAGTGCCATTTACAACCCGGTTTACCAAATGAGTCGAAACAAGTATCGATGAAAAGTTTGTGAAAATTCGGATTCAATTAAACAATCAAAACATAAATCCGACGAAAAAAATGATAAAATTGTAAGACAATCCTAAATGAAAATAAAAAAGATTCTTAGCCAAAAATTTATAAAAAGGGTCACCATTATTGAAGTACATAAATAAAACAAAAATGGGAGGGTTGTATTTTACCACAACAATGGCGACATACAGGAGAAGAACCAGTTATCTCTACTTTATATGAAGAAGATTTTCCTAAAATTAAAGTAGAAATAATTAAAGAAGAGATAAGTGTTTTTGAAATGTTTGACTAGGTTCATTAGTCTGAATAAAAACAAGAATCATCTAACTGTAAATTTTCTTAAAATTCCTCATAAATCAAAATATCTCATAACTCTATATCAATTTTTAATTAGTTGTAGAGATAAATTAGGGGTCACTTTACAGCTTAGCTTTTAAAATATACTCATTTGTCACAGGTAGAGCCACTGTTGCCAGCAAACATCTATAGTCTCGACAGGGTTACCTTTTAATCATCAACGATTCAAAATCCCTTCTATTTAAGAATTATTGACCTAGCGATAAATCCATTTATATATGTTTATTTTCTTTGTATTTGTTTTTTATTTTTTATTTTTTAGTTCTTAAAAGCTATTGTCCTGGTTTGGTAGCCAGAGAGTTGTCAATGCCATTCACTGGTTATAATTGGACTAAACAAGTTGGCTCATGATGAGACCCCTTGTCTTATAATTGTTTGCAATCATAAGCCGTCGCACTGGTTTGTTTAGCAGTGTTGGTAATGTCAGCTTATTTTTCTCTAATGATCATGGTAAGCAGGCTCATGATGAGACCTCTTATCTTTTAAATTTAAATATATTGTTGGATTACACTTTATAAAAACATGACTTTTTAGACAGGGAGAATTATTGACTCCTTAAGAGTTAAGAATGACAATTTCAAAGTTAAAGGTGTTTCACTGCAAAGTGTCTTTACTTGGTTAAACATAACTTTTCTTGACTAATAATAGAATTTTGAAAGATCTTAATAAAATATTGAAATTTCAAAATAATTACAATTTTGATGATAAAGAAATTTCTCAGATTTTATGATAGTTTGTCAACTTTTTTTGTTTTATAATTTCTTCCCTAAGTATGTCTACCTTTATAATAAGAAAAACAAACTTTATTAAGAGATTTAAGAAAAAGCTAATAGTAGACTATTGACATTCTTTTTCTGCATTTGCCGACCATTGTTAGGTAATAAAAATGCTCTTTGTATAAATTATGGCAAAGTCACCAAAATCAAAACTGAAAGATAAAAGGAAAAGAATTCCTAATTTGAATTAATAAAAGAAATTAACAAACAAAAATAAAAATAATAAAAGGTAAGAGAAGAAAGGAAAATCCAAGCTTTTAAAATATAAACTCCAACAAGAATGTGTATACCAATGTCACAACAAAATGAAGAAAAAGAAAATAATCATGTAACCATCCCTTCTTATGTCTAGATTCAGATAAATTTTACCTTGCAGGGTTATAAGCGTTTTAGGCTTTAGATGGCAGTGATGATAAAATTCATCCACAATAAAAAAAAAAATATGTCTGGTGTCAATATTTTTGTTTCAAAGCATCAGCTTAATCATCTTCTAATAAAATGAATGCTTAAAGAAACAAACTAAAGGTTCGACAGCCTTCCTAGTGTAGTTGTTTTGGCGAAGATTATCATTGCTTCTTGGAAGCAAACTAGGAAAAGAGTATAGGGCTTCAAAATCTATTATGGTGGAGGATTGAAAGCTTTTATGAAGAGCTGCAAAACAAATTTTTATATTAGCAGAATTTAAAAACAAAAATGAAACTAAAGTAAAGTAATGAAAATAAATGAAAGTGGGTATATGAAACTTACCATTGGAGAATTGCATTTAATCTTACATATGAGGTATCATCTTCTCCAATGCTAGCTAGCTTCTTCTTTTAATTAAAATCAAAAGCATGAAGAAGTTGAGCTAACCATAATCTTGTAACCCAAAATCATTATTTGTTTTATTTAAACCAAATGAAGCAGTATACTATAAGGAGATAATGCTTTGTGTTCAGGGAATCGGAAGTAAAACAAATCCATCAGAAATGAGAATGAAATTATGCTTCTTGCAACAATAAATATTCTCATAATATTATAAGTTTCATATCAACTCCATTTCCATAAATTGTCTAGAATTAAGATCAAATCCGAGATAATGAAATTTATATGTATAGATGGGAAGGTCTTAAATTTCATACTAAATATGGAGTGGTATATCTAAAACTGAAATATAAGAGAAATAGAAATGATCTATCTTTGTTGCAAATTTCCTATCAATTGCTTTAATACCATAGTGATTACCCAAAATTGTCTTAAAATATTTTATACAACGCAATGCCTCAGCAGATGTTTCACATTGCAAGCTTCTTCGCCATACTTAAATTTCAATCCACAAATTTTACCTTTGTCGATATGGGATATAAAAATTGAATGTTAATCGCAAAGGGGCATGTATCAAAGTCTATTGCATCGGAAAATCTTAAGATAAGGCTTCATTTGAGTTTTCCAATGTGATATATCTGTTGCAGAGGCAAATTTGTGATACGGAAATATGTTATGTGAAAATATGTGATGCGATGGGGTGATGGCAATATCGAAGAATTGTTATATCAGGGATCGAGGAATAGTCACATCGCACATCACACTTCGCACATCGCACATCGCAGATTTAGAATTGTGATATGAACATATATAATAAAAATTACAATGAAGCGATTGCGATATTAGCATATTGGGACGTTGGGAAATAGTTATGCCAGAAATGCCGATATTATTCTGCGACTGCAAGGATGCGATGGATGATGTGGAAAATTGGTGGGAGTGGCTTTGGATTTCAAAAGAAATCGACAATTGGAAAATTTAAGTACATGATGTAACATTGTTGATACGCCTATGTGCGATGAAGAATGAACCTGATAAATTTATTATGTGAATTTAATATCGTATCAGATCTGGAACATCGGGACTTTTGAACCGATGCCCCTCCCATTATTGCGATTGAATGGACGCGATATTTTTAATGATCTTGATTTAAATTTTAAATCGGGTCTGGAATTGTGTGAACATAGAAATATTGACAAAGTCAACTATCGGATATGCGAAATGCGAAATGCAATATATGATATGATAAATGTAGAATTTTGCGAAAGAATGAGTATACAAAGGTCTTGTATGAACTTTTTTTTTATCAGTAAATGCTAAGAGTCGCTTCCGATGGAATATTGTGATACAAATAGTTGTGATATGGATGATGTAATATTGAAAAGAAAAAATTGACGAAGATGAGCGGGAAGGGAATATCACAAATGTATATTCATCATAGTATGAGTGATATGAAAGTCAAGTTGAAATATTTCGATATGAATTTTGCGATAATGTTTTAAAGGCTTATTGGGTTTTTTAATGAATGAAAGCAAAATTAAAGAATGCTCAAATTATAATGAACAAGAAATAAAATTTCCCTAAATCTTTTGCGGATTTGAAATGGGTTTGCTACTTAATTCAAGTTTCAAAAATGAATGAAATCCTACAAATGAAATAGAACAAGAATAAGAAATAAACTAAGGAAAAGGAAAAACCAACAATAGATGAAAATGAATTGATGAATGCATACCTGGATGAAAATTGACTGTAAATTTATCTCATGAATATTCAATTTTTTCCATGGATTTCTCAAAATTTGGATTTTGTTCAAAATCATCTAATTATTTATTCTAAATTAGAGTGTGCAATCAGCTCAAAGAAAATCAGTTATTCATGTTCAGGAAATCTGAAATTCATATAATTCACCAGAATGTGAATAAAAATATGCTCCCCTTTGAATTGCAATAGTAATTATTACTTTTGTTCATTCTAAATTAACTTAACCGAAGTCTGTATTGTTAAGGTGGCTGTTCAATAATGTCTTTTGTAAATAAATATGGTGCATATTACAACATCAAATAATAAACTAAATACCAAAATAGAATAAAGCCACTGATTATGAAAGAATGTCAACATAGATTCAAATGTGTGAACATAGGAAAATGGACACCCTTAAGGTCATTATAACAAATTCTGAGGAAGATAACATGAACTCTTGTGTTTACAGCAAAAAGTAAGACTGATTAATAATCATCGAATTGGCATTAAACTTGCAAGCTTAGACATGCATATATTTTACGGCACAATGATATCAAGAAGCTTTTGCGTCATCGAAATTTTCAACATAACAATCTAAGAAGAAAATCTTAGAAGGAAATGTCGAAATAGAGAAAAGTGGCTTTGAGGTGATGTCTGCCAAGTGCATAATTAAATTTAGTTAAGACATTATTCGAAATAGGCAGAGATGTAGTCATAGGTAAAGGTATCGCTGCAAGAAATTTTTTATTTAAAGATGGGAAGCAAAAATAAAAAAAAAGTTTCTAATGAGAGGAAAATATTTCTCTGAATATGTATATGATATGAGAAGGGTTGATTGCTTGCTTTATTTTTATCTGTAGAATTTTAAAAATAAATTAACTATATAAGCAAACCAACTACATCAATTCTACTCCTATCCTAACTATATACATGAAAATGACTAGGTATAGTCATATTTCCAATGTAACCACTCTCTCATTTTAATTCCTGCATATATGTACAGTTCAAACATTAGTAATAGAAATACAAATCTAATTAAAGTAAGAAAGCTAAATATGAAAGCAGAATGTACAATTATTGTTAGAAACTTATTTAAAATCTCCTTCTTTTGAAATGCCCTTTCCAACTGGATTTCAATTGGATCATAGAAATCTGAATGGATTTCCATTAATGATTGGAAGAGATTAAAAAGATAAGATAACAGACCAGACTGTGGATATGAGCTTTTAGATTCACAGGCCTGAAAAAATTGTTAGTGTTATGTGTAAGTGTTAAACTATTAACAATCTTCCATGAAAGAAAACTTTCCAAATATTTTTCAAATGAGTTAATGAGAAATGGATGGAAATCTGTTACATACAATGGAAGATTATTAATTGAATTAGATTGTTGGTCAGATTGTAAAAATACACTCTGTTGTTGATATTTCCTTTGATAAGATAGAAGATTTTCATAAAAAATTAGCATCGATTGAAATTGGAATATTGATAGCTTTTGATATTCATGATTATAATATGAAACTTCAATTTCTCAATAGGGGAATGCATCAATTGAGTGTTTGATAGTGCAATGTTCAATATGCCAGCATAAAATATCAAAAATTTGAAAAATTTGAAAAATAAATAAAAAGTTAAATCTGATTTTAAACAAAATAAGTGAGGAAACAAAAATAAAATAAAATCACTATTGGTACAACTAATGTTACAACACAATTGGGATTGTTTTGAAATAATTTTTTTCACAAGATTTGGCCAGAATAATGGAATTTGAATGATTGCCAATTCCAACTTGTGAATTAGAAAGAGAATTACGACTGTGAATAGGAATAAGAGTTTGATCATGATACGAATCATAACTTGGACTGATTTCTTGGATGTCTAAATCATGAAGATAATTTGCTACTTGAGAATGAGGATTAGTTGGAATAATTTCTGAATTAAAGCGTTCTTCATCCTCATATGTGTTTTTAGTTTTCTCATGAGGATTGACTTGAGAAGAATACAAGTCAACATCTTCAATGTCAGAGTAATTATCATAAATGACTTCACGATACTTATTATAATTTTGATCTCATCCAATGTATCAAAACAAGAAGGAATATAAAGCACATGTTTATTAATGCCAAAAGAATGATCAATTATTGTTTCTCTATCTTGATAAAAACTAATTGGCATTTTATTTAGATCAGCCTCTGTATTTTTTGAAATATCATTAATACCAAAAGAGGAAAAATTACCATCAGTAAAAATATCAAGATAAAGGGAAAAACGAGAATCAGAATAATGAACTTAAAAGTTTCTCTATTTGAGAACTATTGTGCATTTTGTTCACTATAAATTTCATATTCTAGATCATTCCTTTGTGTATTCATGCTTCCTTGAAGAAGGTTGCTTCCTACTCTGATTTTGGTATTTTCTCATCATGAAAGAATTCAGAAACTTGTACAGAAGTTTGTGAGTTATTGGTTACTTTGATTGTTGATTGTACTTGTTGATTTGCGATCTGATTTTTTGAATTTAATGAAGAGTAATTTTCAGATTTCAAGGCAGATCTTTCTCCAAAATTGCTTCTGTTGTTTTCTTGCATTTGGATAGAAATATTTTCCAAGCTTTGTGAGACCACTTCATCATAATTTATTTGCACATCCATATTAGAATTCCCATTTATGTTAGAAGGGGATGAAACAAAGATTGAACTAATTTCATATGGATTATAAATGGGAGGAAGAGAACAAATATGTTCAAATCCATCTAATGATTCTTCTTCCGGAGGTTTATCTTCGATTTTAAATTTTAAACAATTCAAACGAAATCGAATATTAAAATCAATACAGACTCATTTTCAAACCCTCGTAGATATTCAATTTCATCACATACCTGTTCATAATCATAGCCGTCAAATTTACAAATGAAAATTGTAACAAATTGATCCCAACTGTGAATTGAGGCAACTGGAAGAGTTCGATACTAGTTTCTAGCTTTTGTCATGAATGTGAAAGTAAAAATTCTGCATAAAATGCCTTCATAAATTCCTTGAAAATCATAATTTGAAAATTTTTGAATAAATTAAAAGGTATGATTAAAAGCAGAAGAATTTCTCTTACCATTAAACTTTACCTCAGACAAGAGTCTTACCACTTCATATGGATTATTGGAAGATGCACGTCCATGGATATAACTCCAAATTGAAAGTTTAATAGGAGTCATTGTGATAAATAAAATGTTAAAATTCAAAAGAATCAAATAGACAACAAGTTTCAGGCCCTCCTTCTAGCACCAAAATGTTGAAGCATCGAAATTCACTGCAACAACATGGGGGGTGACCACCCGGTCTGGACCTTAAAGCAGCTCCTTTTCCATTGGAACGGTGGTTCTGACTGGTTCAACTAGAACCAATTACCTTCTCTCAATCTCCAATGGATTTAAAATATGACCTTCATTCATCAATGGAGAAGAGACATCATATCAACCCTCTCGCTAATCGGGGAAGAAATTGATCCTTAAGCTGATTTGGGGCTTAGCTAAGCCACTACTAAAGTTTGCCTATTTGGAAAGAGGACTTAAAAGAATGTAGAAATTAATCTAAATACAAATTTATTCTAAGATGCAAGAAAAATGGACTATCTTAATCCTATCTCAGTTATGTATATACAGATCTAACCCAATTAAGAGCAAGATAATTTTAAATAGTTGGGATTTAAATATGTCTGGTTTATAACGAATATCAAGTTAATGAAGTAGTTCAATTAACTGACATAATAAATACCGAAAGACATCCTATTGAGACCTCTTAACTGAAATAATCAATCAACAACACTCACGAAGAAGTTCGCAAAACGATATTGATCATTTAATCAGTAACTTGAATAATTAAATAATAATATGCCAAAGAAGTTCACAACGTATCACTATTCAATAAATTAGTTTTATAAGACAGATTTCTGAGTAAATAGTTACTCATAAATCAGAATTTAATCCATAAGAGTAGAGATACATAATAACATAAAATTGAGACAAATTACCCATATCGACAGAAGTGCACAAACATGGAAGTAAATCGACACATTCTTGTCATCATAAAATGAAACAAGTACTTAAAATAATAGTATTCGAAATACCAATTTTATTTAATCCATTCTCTTGCTCCGGCCTCCAATAGTTGTTTACAGTGCCTGAGCTTCTGCTTTCAAAACCAGAGTTATAATATTGCAAACTTTGTTCATTATACATAACTCAGAATGTAAAAGGAAAATCTCAATAATTTCCAGATCTAAGATTTCTCAACTCCCACCTACAACTCTAAATCCCTATTACAGAATTGTTTTTATAATTCTAAAATTGTAGAGGAGAGAAACCCTTATTACATTCTACAATTTGGTATTTATAATATTTACAAAAGAATTTAGAAGAGGAAAGTTTGTTGAAGAATAAATCTGTTTAATCAATTTTCATTGGCTCAAAATTCCATTCTTCTGTTGTTGGAGATTTTTTGTTGATTCAGATTCTTTTCTCTTCATATCTTCAACTGTTTTCCTGCAAAATCAAATCGAAACAAAATCAAAATGTAAAAATAAAATCAAAACGCCAAATCTGGAATTAAAAGAAATCTAATCAAATTCAATTAAATAAATAATTGGAAAGGAAATGTGAGTTTTCTATTGATACTTGTGATGATTTAATTGGCCAAGGATATCATTAACGAATGGATTTGCATTCAAAAGAGACTTGGGAAAATGAAAATGTAGAAAATAAAACTCAGAAAATTAGTTTTATTCAAAATTTGGAGCTTGATCTTTTGTTGGATTTTAGACCCCATAAATGATCAAATCTGTTAATTAAACCTCCTCATAAATGTTCTTTCTGATTTTATCTTTCCAATGAGCCATCCTAGACCTCATTTGGCTAAGTAAAACTCAATTTATGAGTTTCCAAAGTTGACGAATCAAATCTGGCAAAATTCTAGAAATTCTATTCCCTAAGCCCAAAAATCAGAGTTTATTAATTAAATTCTAATCCTAAGTTAGATTTTAATTATTTAATAATTAATTCTAACTCAATTATTAGTTAACTAATATATACAATTAATTTTAATTAATGCTAATCTAATTTTAATTATGATATTAATCTAAATTATTTACAGATTAATTATTAACAGAATTAAATAAAATTTAAAAACTAATTAAAATATTATTATATTATAATTTAAATTATATTAAAATTAAAATTATAATATATTAATATTATAATATAAATATAATTTTTTAACAAACCATTAGAATCAACCATTATATATAAGTGATAATGGAGGAGAGAGAGATGAGGCATGGAGTTATAAGGAGGCTCACGTGAGTCTATAGAAGGATAAGGTGATGGAGGTGAGTGGAGTGTGAGGTGGGGTGACATGAAGGTGAGTGAGGTGGAGGTAGGGGAGGCATAAGGAGTGAACCAAAAACTTTATGCTAAAATTTGTGTACGCATCACATTTTCGCCAATCACAAATCCAATGATGTTTTAAATTAAGGAGCTTAACAAAATTGCGAGGTCGCAATATCACATTGCATGAATTTTTTTTATCATTTTCAAACAAATTCCAAAAAAAATGAAAGACTTTGTAATTATTGCATCAAGTTATCACACTTCTATGCTTTGAAATGTTAAGGCTTTTGAAATTAATGCGAGAAGATTTTGTGAGAAATTTTTTGCGATATGATTTTTTTTAATAAGTTTTTTTGTGATCTCGGTCTCGGGAGATATTAAATTAATGAAGATGAGTGGGACCCGCGTGAATTATTAATCTACAAATTGAACTATAACCATTTTGCAATTTTGAGAATCCGGTCTTGGCAATTTGTTTTTAAATAATAAATTGGAGTAAATTACCAAGATTTTGAAACATGATTTCATCCATTGTATGATTTAGCTGGGTCATTTTGTAGGACCGTTAGTGAAAAATGAAAAATTAATAAAATTTAACTAAAAGTCAATATTTACAATGAATGACTATTGAACTTAATTAGTTACAAAAATTGAAATATTTTACAGCTATTTACATTTTTAGTCCAAGCGAGAAAATGATCAAACTTCAAAGGAGTGTCATTTACAACCCGGTTGACCAAATGAGTCGAAACAAGTATCGATGGAAAATTTGTGAAAAATCGGATTCAATGAAATAATAAAAACATAAATCCGACGAAAATTTAAAAAAAATGATAAAATTGTAAGACAATATTAAATGAAAATAAAAAAAGATTCTTAGCCAAAAATTTATAGAAAGGGTCCCCATTATTGAAGCACATAAATAAAACAAAAAAGGGGGGGGGGGTTGTGTTTTACCACAATAGGACCATACTGTAGTAGGGAAAGGACCAATATGTGTCAGAGTTCACAAGTATTTTTCATACCCTTCACACAAAGTTGGGTATCAAGAATTCTGAGCGGCATTTGGTACTCAAGTTCTGCAACTGTCTACATAAGTAAATCTAGGACGAGATGGAATTCTTGGACATCTCCTCGCTCGACGCTTCCTATCAATACACTGTCAATATCAAGAATAAATTTAGACAGAAGAAGTGAGACTTTGGATTTGTGAATCCGAAGCAAGGGATAGGCACCCCCAAGCCACATAACAAAGGACAAAGCTAAGCCGAGGTGACCCAAGACAACTGACCAAAGCTGCAAGAAAATAAAAAAACCACAAAGAAAAAGGAGGACACGGGGAAATGGTATGAGTTCCATAAGAGCCCCACTTACAAAACAAGTGAGTGTTAGGCCAAGCAGTCTCTGGTGGCCGAGTTGAAGGCTTCTGAATTAGATGCATGTTCCGACTCTAAGTCAGAACCCGACAAGGGGAATGAAAAATGGAGGAAAATTATTGACGTTGAACCCAGTACCACTGTTGCCACCATGAAGATCCAAAAGAATGAGCCTGAAGATCTAGAGGAGGGGGAGCACCTCTTCCACTCCTAGATGTGGGTGAAGAGTTCTCTGTTGTAGTTCATGACTGACAGCGGGAGCCAAAAGAACCTAAATTTAGTAGAGGTCATGAAGTGGCTGGGTCTACCGACCATAGCACACCCGCAACCGTACACCATCAGGCGACTTCACCAAGGGTGAGATATTTGCATCAGCCAACAATGTCACCTTCCCTACAACATCAAGCCCTTCATAGATGAGGTACTATGTGATTTTTCTCCTCTTGGAGTTTGTGATGTATTATTAGGACAACCATACTTGTGGAAGCAACATGTTGTTTATGAGTCTAGGCCTCGCATTGTTATTATTACTTTGGGCAATAAGTTGTACAGGATACCAGAGGTAGCGCCGCCTACCACCATCTCTTTAATCACTGTGAAGAAATGCAATAATATCATTTCCTAGACAGGGAAATTTTTTTCCTTATGATTCACCATCAAGGCAAAAAGAATATTATGGTCATGACCTCCAAACAAGGCTCCTCCACATGGCAACAACAAATGGGCAAGGATGTGGAGGAGAGCACGAACATCTTCACCTCACCCACATGATAACCTCTACACTATCATGTCAAGCACTCCATTGACCTGACCCTAGGTGCGTCGCTACCCAATGGACCAATATATCAATAATTTGTTCTGGAGAATGATGAAATCAAGAGGCAAATTTAAGAGTTGTTGCAGAAAGGGAACATCAGGCCAATTTCATCACCTTGTGGGAGCCTGATTGTGTTGGTAGAGAGGAAGGATGGGACCTGGAGACTATGTATTGGCTATTGAGTGTTGAATAAGATCACTGCCCTGAATAGGTATTCAATCCCACAGATTGATGACCTTCTGGACTAGCTCAAGGGGGATAAATATTTCAACAAGATTGACTTGAACTCTGGGTATCAACAGGTACCAATTGAACCCTTTGATGTGTGGAATACTTCCTTTAAATTCATAGAGGGAATTTTCGAATTCCTGTTCGTGCCTTTTAGGTTGACGAATGCCCCGCAACCTTCATGAGGCTGATGGACGAAATCTTGCGACCCTTCACCAACTCATTCATGGTGGTGTATTTGGATGGCATCCTGATATTCATCTAGATTTGGGAAGAGAACCTTTGTCGTATTCAACAAGTCCTCCAAACTCTACAACAACACAAGTTGTGTGCCAATTTGGAGAAATGTAGTTTTGGTATGACACAGGTTCAATATTTGGGGTACATCATTGATGAGCGGGGTGTGCATGTGGACCCAACCAAGATACAAGTCATTTGAGATTGGCTAGCCCCAACCATTCTAACAGAGCTCTGTAACTTTCTGGGTCTTGCCAATTTCTACTATAGCTTCATGTTGGGGTTCTCTCATATCACTTGGCTTTTGAGTCAAGTCACCAAGCGTAGAGTGAAAGAAAAATTATTTTGGTCTGAATCCCAAAAGAAGGCATTTTCTAAGTTTAAGCATCTCCTCTGCTCTGCACTAGTTTTCACCTTATTAGACCTACAACAACCATTTGGGATTGAGACAGATGCCTGTGACCATGCTATTGGCACATTTATTACTCAATAGGGGCATCCAATGGCATATCACAGTGAGAAATTTTCATTCACAGTATGAAAATATCCCACCTATGAAAAAGAGATGTATTCTATGGTGCAGGTTGGCCAAAAATGGAAGCATTACGTTCTAGGGAAGGAAACAGTCATCCACACAAACCATTAACCCCTGTAGTTTATACAGACACAAGGGAAGTTGCATAACGATCGCCATCAGAAATAGTCCACATACCTACAATAGTTCCATTTGAACATTAAGTACAAGAGGGGAAGCACCAATAATGTTGCACATTGGCTCAGTCGACGGTCGATCATGGCGCTGACCATGGTGCTCAACTCTTCTAGGCACAAGACTTCGGGGTGGGCGTATCTCTACAAGAGAAATCTAGAATTCGACAACACATACAAGATGCTCCTGGAAGGCAAGCAAGTTCGAAATTTTCACCTCTAGGATACATTGTTATTGTTGGCATTATGATGTATGTGTTGTCCTTGATGACAACTCACTTGTATATGGTAACTAGATGAATCTACAGGACAGATCAGAGGTGACAGAATGATAGAACACAGAGATATCAGAAGTGACATAATGATGGAACACAGAGATATCAGAGGTGATAGAATGATGGAATACAATAATGGTTAAAGGGCTGACAAAATGATGGAACATAATAGTGGTTAAAGGTTTGATATAGGAATATTGTGTTAGTGTTGTCCTTGATAGACAACCTATTTGATGAATGGATTACTTGATAAAGATATAAACAGGATGTGAAAAAATGCAGGGCAGTTCAAAGGAATTAGTTCAGAAGTGAGGTATGATGATACTCATATTGTAACAAGTCAATTCAGAGGTAACAAAGTAATGGCACAAAAGAATAGGATGATGGAACAAAGGATTATATATCAGAATCAAGCAATTGGAGAAAAAGAATGTTTTAAGTTGTATACATTGGTTCACCTAGTCCAAGTAGCGTATACAAGCAGGTTCACAGAACAAAAGAATCGTATACGCATGCACGCATTTTCACAAGAGGAAAAGCATGTATGGGATGGAAAATTAAGGTTAAAGAATACCAAGGATCCATACCATGGTATTATCCCATAATATTGAGTGAAGTAACGTTTACTTGATCCCGTCTAAGAATACCATAGGTTCTAAGTGTTGTTTTAGTTCGAGGTATTGAAAAAGGCTCTAAGTATATAAGGAGGTGAAGATCAAAGTGTGAAGAAGTACAAGAAATGAATATCTGATGAAGAGTTAGATTAAAAGCAAATATGCATGTTATGCGTTTCTGATGCTTTGCTTGATCTGAACTAAGTATGCACCTAAGTGTTTGATGATGGATGAGATCTAATGATGGATCAGGATCATAAGACCTGAAATGACTTATCATTATGTGATCTGATAATGGATAGGCTAGATCTGAGTGCTAACAAATGTTTTGTCCTTTAAATGTTATGATATGGGTATATCTGAAGTTTGGAATAGCTGCGAAGTTATAAGTTATTATTTGCAGATCTATACGTTGGTTTGCCTTGGTGAAGGTGCATATACACGCTGGTTTGGCTCTTCCAAGTAGCATATGCAGAAGAAAATTTTGTTGTTCAGAGATGACTGATCTATCTGATCAGTGTTGTTGTTTTATTGTTGTTTGTCAATGATGTCTTCTTTAGATCTAAAAGTAAAACTGATTGTATAAGGAGATTGAGTCTGGTTGATTGATTGCTTGAGTAAGAAAGGTGATCTTTGTTGCTAGTTATTTAGAACTCTGTAATATGATAGTAGATCTTCATAATGTCATTGGTTGGTACACTTTTGATTCATAAGTTTCATGATTCAGTATGTTTAGAGATATACGTAGGTTGGGTTACAGAAAGTAGCGTATACATGCATGTTTTCTTCATTGAAGTAGCATATGAATTCTGACCTATGATTTTTGAGGTTGCACTTGGTTTTGGTTGTTGATGCAGTGTTTTGAGTTCAGATCTATGTAGTGGTTACAATAATTTGTCTGATCTAGTTGATTGGTTGAATTTTGATTAAGTGTCGATTGATTGAGTTTTCAGTGATTGATTGATTCAGTTATGGTTGATTCAAAAATTGATGATTGGGTGATTTAGTTATGTCAGAGGTTTCAATGATTTATTAATTCATTTGTGATTGATTCAGAGATTGATGATTTTGTTTCAATGATTGGTTGATACAGTTGTATTTGATAGTTGTATTGCAACGGTGATTGATTTTGAGCTTCAATGTCACTGATGGGTCCAGTATGAAAATTTGATGAAACGTGGCCTACATATTGTGTTGTTGTGTACTAGGAGTATTCAATCTAAAAATTTATGAAATCTGGTCCCTAGAGGATGCTGAGGGTTGGAGCCTTCAGTGAGGAATTCAAAGCTTCCTTCCAGTAATGGGTGGTGATTAGTATCTCCCTTCCAGTAGCAGCTAGAGCACAAGTGAAGGTTGCAGCCTTCTGTAGGCTAGAGCTTACATACTAGTAAACATATCAGTGAGTACATGAGCTAGGGGGTTGTAGGTTGTAGCTCCCTTCCAGTAGAAGCTGGATAATGAAGGAAGGTTGTAGCCTTTGACAAGTAAATGCCTACGTAGTGGTATGAGTTTGGACTAGTAAAAAATTGTAAATAACTTTTTATAACAAAGAAGACAAAGATAACAACAGCAAGTGGTTTTCTCTCGCTTTGGGTTTCCACCTTAAATCTTGTTGTTCATGTGTGTTGCTTATGTGTGATGGTTTATTTATTGCAGTACATGGTTAATTTTTATCTAATGGTTAATAGAGTACTAATGCACTTGCTGAAGAAAAATATATGATGGATTAACTGAATTATAAGTTCAAACAATGTAAACTTTGAAACATGAACTCATACTATTACCCGTTTTGTAGAGATAGCAAAAAAGTGACTTGATTTTGAAAAGTGGTGATGCAGAAAACACGTTTTTTTTAGAGCATAGTTCTTGGCACTATAATTTTTTTTATGTACATTGCATTTTAGAATGGTAGTGTTTTTACGCTGATTTAAAAAAGTGGTAATTCTACATGAGGCCCTTTTTTTAAAAGGTTTTTTTTTTTTTAATTTTCTAATGTATGAAATGTAAATAATTATTTTGTAAATTTAATAATTTTTGAAGTGGTCGTTTTCTTCATATTTTTTTGTTTTTATTTTAATTTTAATTTTTATGTAGTGAGGTTTTTATTGTTTTGCATTTTTAAATTAGAAGGTCGATATTTTGAATTTTCGATATTCTACATATTTATACATCCTTAATTAATTTTTCAATCCACATGAAATAAGTGTTTCTAAAAAACAATATTTTTTAACAATGGACATAAAAATAACCATTTTTAACATAAATATAACTAAAAAATTACACGTTTTGATAATTTTTTGCTAGAATTGACATGTCAAAATCACAATTTTTATACGAAAATTTTAACTAAAAATGGTTAAATAATAGGGTTTTTATTTCATGTCAAAAAAATAATAATAATCACTTTTTTTTCTTCAAAAAATAATGATTAACTGAAAAATTAATGCGAAAATCACATATTACAAATATTAAACGCATAACAACCTTAATTGAGTGTTTATTCTTCTCATAAAATGTCAAAGTCAAAACATTACAAGTATAACTACTTAATAGTCACAAAAAATGAGCTTGATTTCCAAGCATAACTTAAATTTAATCAACAATGTCACGTAATCCAAACTCTTCGTCCTCTATAGTTTCATCATTGTCTTCTTCCACAATATTTTCTGCTTCCTTTTGCTCATTTTCTTCTTCTAATGGATCTTTGATGTCTGCGAATTTCCCAATGTATGTCTTTCCAAACATTCCATGTAATGGTGGTTGGGGTTTCTTTGCCTTTTTTTGCCACACGTGATTCACTAAAGTCCCCTTTCTTCAACCCAATTTCTTGCATTGCATCCAGAAGAAATTGAAGAGCATTAATTCTTCGCTGAATGAAATTGCACTATATTGGATCTTTTTCAATTGCAATGCAATTTCTTCCTTTTTGAAGGCAACGTGCTAATGTTGTACCTAATTATCAAGCACAAAAGAAATAATGAAGTAAATTAGTACAATGACATATTAATTAAAAAATAACATATTGAAATTCAATTCCATATAATAAAACTTACCTGAGCCAGAAAATAAATCCAGAACCCATTCTCCTTCATTTAAACATATGTCTATAAGATAGTTAATTAATAACTGTGGTTTTTTATAAATGTTAACTATCTCTCATTTTGCTTCTTTGTTTTCATATGTTAGTTTTCTCACAACAACATCATAAGTCAGTATTTGGTTATGACTCTTTCCGCCTACCTGATTAAAAATCATAGACATATAGTTATCATCTTTTGCCCAACTATCAATATGAATGAACTCACAATCATTTATAAATTGTTGATCTTCACGGTTAAGAAGATTTGACTTTTGCCTGTAACATGAAATAGTAAAAGTTCAATTAACTTGTACATAAATGAATTTTTCAACATTAATAAAATATACATTTTAAACGTCTTACCGTGTAAGCTGCATTCTTGAATTTGCTTTCCCCTTGAAGCTTGACAATATCATTGCCAATTGTGTGTCTGAATGAAATGTCACAAATATCCATAATGGTGATGACGTGAATTCTACAAATCCTGCAACCACTTTACTAAGAGCTTGATAAGTATAAAGGTCACTATCATAGTCAATGTTTGGAATATTGAAACCATGGGGAATATCTACAATAACTAGGGCATAATCCCTTTTAGATATGAGTTTAGCAATGTCTTCATAGTCGTCTTGTATTACTTGATACTGAATAGTGTCTAGCCCATTCCAAATGAAATGAGTAAGAATTGGATCAAGTTCAACATTCTTAATACGTTGCTTCCTCAGTCTTTGGATCTTTATTTTTTCAATAAAGATTTTGAAACTATCTGGTGCTCCATTATCAGCCTTCTTCATCTTTTATAAAATAAACAAATATATGTGTAAGATATAAATTAAAAATAGTACACAGATGAATAAAAATGAATGTATAAATCAAGATACCTTTTTAAATTTTTAAATAGCTTTTAAGGTTGATGCAGAACTTGAATCTGGATAGTTGCGTACAACATCACCCCAACTATCTTCATTCAACAATTTAACCATTTGTTCTTGAATTTTCATGTAAACTTTGTGACTGCATAGATAAAGTAACAAAAAGCTAATATAATGATATGTATAACAAATAATTCCAAGAATAACATGTTTTATTTAAAAGAAAATTATAATCTAGAAATAAATAAAAATAATTCAACAAACTTACTTTTGAAATTATTCAGACATTTCCTCCAATGATAATTCCCCTGACCTCACACGAGATAATATTGTTTTGACAATTTTTTCATCTTTCACTCCTTGCATTGCTCTCCAAGGTGTGATAGTCATATCGTCTGGAATCTGCTTCATTTCAGGAGCTGATTACTGCTGTTACATATCAATAGCTTAGACTTTTTGACCTTCAAATTTTTAATGCCAATGTTTTCCCACATGCTAAAAATATCGTCAATCAACTTCCAAACTTCTCCAGTTCTAAATTCCAATTGGAAAATGTTATCAACACCTCTGAATAAATCACTAATTTTGTTGCATTTTCCACCTTTTGAATTAGTTTTCTCTTCAATTTGATAACTTATTTCTATACAACATTCCTTTCGGAAATCTGCAGTAACATTTATCCTATCCCCACCACATTTTTCTTGAAATTCACTATGAATAAATCTAACCCTTTGGATGAAAGGCATAGACATCCTATATTCATTATCTGAATTATGATCCCATGCCACTAACTTTGCTTCTATATCTGATAAACCAGCATAAATGATACATTTCATTATTTCAAAACGTGGGTTATTAGGATATTCCTCCATCAATTGTATTTGAGCTTCTATAGAATTTTCCCCCCTAAGCACATAATAATTGTATTCAAAACATTTTGACTTATCAAATGCTTTTTTGTTGGGAACTTGAAGTGGATCAACAAGAAGCACATAACTAACCACATGAGCATATGGATTGTACCTCATCAATGTCTTCAAGTTGTGAACATGCAGATGATGTGGCTTTCTAACTTGATATTGAAATTGTCCTTCACTTGCCTTACAGATTTGTCTGACATTAAGCTGAAACGTACGACCAACATCAATTAAGTTTTTTATTGTCAAATTCTATCGAATGGGATTTTGTTTTTATTTGATAATGCTATCCTCTAAATTAGCTCTTGGTGTAATGATTTCTCTGCTTTCTTTTGAAGTTTCACTAGGTTCTTGACTACTGGTAATGACTACTTCAAAATCTTCAACTTTACTTTTCTTCATCATAACATTCTCAACAGATTTATTCTTGGGCATTGTTACTTTTGGTCTTTTACGGCTCTTCTCAGTTCCGATGTCATATTCAGTAACGGCAACACATACTTCACTATTAGTTTCAACTTCATCGTCCTCAAAAGTAACTTGTTTACCCTTGCTAGATTTATCCACTAGAGGCCTTTTTTTCTGATCCTTTGGATGTGGTTTTGTAGCATCATCAATTACTACATTTTGCTTGTTTTCCATATCTTCTTCTGACACTGAGTAAAAACTGCTGATAACTTTCATGATATCATGCTCTATGAAATGAATGCCTCCCAACCTAATTGAAAAACTTTCAACAAAATTCTGCAAAACAAAATATCATATGTCATAAAAACAAAGTTAAAAAAATATAGCAAGACACGTTCAAGAATGCAAAATACAAATATAAATAACAATACTTACGATGTTTTATTTCATCTCATTTACGATTTGTTTACACAACTTTGTAGATACCTCTCTCGTGTCATACAATGAATATGATAGTCATATTTAATCCTTTCATGTGACTTGGGAGCTTTTGTAAGTATGTAAACAACTCCAGTGTCCGGTACCAAACACATATCTATGACTCTTCCTATCACCTCATAAATTCCATTATCATTCGGTATATCAATATATAGATATATATTCACATTTTGGATTTCTCTTTCTTTCACATACCAGATTCTTGATGCAAATTTCACCTCTTTTGAATTCTTCCAGTATGAAATCATCTTCTTATCATTTGAGGCACTTGAAAGATTTGTAGCCATGAGCTCAGGTGGAGTTCGTTCACCAATGTTTTTTGAAGATGCACCTTTAAGAGGCTGAGGGGTAGATTGAAGACGGAGAAGGAGATCAATGGGGCGAGAAATTATAGGAGTTGTTGCCACAACGTCCCCCCGCACCACCCCGGTGGCTCACCCGCCCGAGTGGAGGCCGCCAGGGTGGTACGGGGGGCTGCCATAGCCTTCCCCCTGTGCCACCCAGGTGGCCTGCCGGGCGGGGTGGCATGAGGGGGGCTGTGGCATCAACTTCTAACATTTCTCCTGATATTGATCTCCTTCTTTGTCTTCAATCTACCCCTCAGCGTCCCCCTTAAGGGGTAGATTGAATACGGAGAAGGAGATCAATATCACAAGAAATGGTAGAAGCCCATCAACACCACCCCGTCCATCCACGGAGTGGCGGGCGATTCTCAGAATCTCCAAACCTCCGCGGGTGGATGGACATGCTGCCATGGTGGCACAGGATTGGGCTGCGACAGCTCCACACCGCGCCACCCCGGCGGCCCACCCGCCCCTGGGGGGTGGCTGAGTGATTCTCGGAATCGCCCAGCCACCCCCGGCGGGCGGGCGGGTTGGCATCGGGCAGGTGGGCGGGTGGGCAACCTCGCGGGTCGGCGGGTAGGAGGGTGGGTAAGGGAGGGCGAGCGGGGTGAGAAGGTGAGGGAGGGCGGATGGGCTGGGCAACTGAGGGCGAGAAAGCGAGAAGGGCGGGTGAAGGTGGGCGAGGTTGGAGGGCGAGCGAGGGTGAGTGAGGCGGGAGGGCGGGTGAGGGCAAGCAGGCTGGGCCGGCGAGGGTAGGGAGGGAGGGTGGTGAGGGCGAGCGAGGCGGGAGGATGGGCGGGGTGGGGGCATGTGAGGGTGGGAGGGTGGGCTGGGCAGGTATTGGGTGGGGGCGGCCGAGGGGGCTGGGCAGGGGCGGGCATGGGTGGTGTGGGCAGGAGAGGGTGGGAGAGGGCAGGCGGGGTGGCCGGCTAAGGGCGGGCACGGGCGAGCGGGCGAGGTGGGCGGAGGGCAAGGTGGGCGTATGGGCGAGATGGGCAAGCGGGCGGGATGGGCGGGCGGGTGCGGGGGGGCGGTGGGCACGCAAGCGGGGTGGGCGCGGGCGGAGTGGGCGGGCAGGTGGGTGGGGTTGCGGCGCCCACCCTGCGCCACCCCGGTGGCCCGCCTGCCCACTGTGGTGGTTGGGCGATTCCCGGAATCACCCAACCCCCATGGCGGACGGGCGGGCCGCAGGGGTGGCGCGTGGTGGGTGCCACAGCCCCAACCCGCGCCACCCTGACGGCCCATCCGCCTTGCTGCAGGGGTTGGGCGATTCCTGGAATCGCCCAACCATTGCAGCTGGGCGGACGAGCCGCCTAGGTGGCACGGGGTGGGCATCGCCGCCCCACCCCGCGCCACCCCGGTGGTCCGCCCACCCGGTCGCGGGGGTTGGGCGATTCCTAGAATCCCCAACCCCCATGGCCGGGCGGGCGGGTTGCAAGGGTGGTGCGGGTTAGGCGCTACAACCCTACCCCGTGTCATCTCGGCAGCCCGCCCACCTGGCCGCCAGTGTCATGCCCCCAATTATTTTTCATTAAATTGACTGGGTTCTGCACCGCCTAAGTAATTAACATGTTCCATTGTTAGCTTACTTTACGAACTACGCCTTAACATTCATCTTCATTCATGAATAACATAACATTAATGTGCGGAATCCATTAACATTATAACATCAACAATATAGAACAATAGGAGAACACATTCATATGTAACAGCAACATTTTTTTATATAAGTATGAGAAATTTTACAATGACCGGGAGCTAGGCTCCACCAACATACAACAAGATCGGGCATCCACCCATGCACGACCGCATGGTGGCCTCACCCTCCAACCATTCAACAAACAGCACACACGAGTTCCTTTGTCAAGTCGGGCGGGAGCGCCCATGCACGACCCACCACCCAACACACAACCCATAACTCGTTCAAGACTTCCGGCAGGCGGGCGCCCTCACACGCCCACCACCCACACCTTCAACTGATCAAACCTTCATGCAAAGCCATGTATAACCTACCCGCGACCGAGCACATAGCCTGCGCCTTCGTTGCGGCTTTATCACCTTCCTCACACCTCTTGTTCGATGATTGAAGATCGAATGTTCGGTGCTCCAAATGGCCAACTCCATCACATATATATATCGTTCCTTGTGTGGAGGTCACGCCCTCGGCCGACCCTCCATCCATCCTTCCAACTGCGCGTTCATCAAACAATACAACGCCTTTGTAGGTCGGCTCGCCCATGGCACAGGACCACCCATCAATTCGTTCTCTGTTTGCCTTTCGCTCGTCGATCGACTTGTGGTGCAATTTACCCAACTCGCTCATATAAACTCAGAATGCCCAACTCGTCTGCATAACATAATGTCATGTCCTTGGTCGCTCCACGGCTTCGTTCATGACTTTGGCTACTTCGCATGGTGAGAGGGCGTGCCCGGTTGATTCGCCAGCTACAGGGCGTTACATCCTCTTCCACTCGAAATCGTTGTCACCCTCGACAATCTTGACCTCCTCAGTAGCTTCCTATCATACTTCTCAATCTTCTTCTTCCATCTCCACAGTGAGTCCTCCGTTTCCCAGCTTTCTTTCTCCAATGCATTCTTCCATCTGACAAGAAATTCCCGTTTCATGTGGCAACCAATTCCTGTAGTTCTGAAGCTCAAAATATTCTCCAACTCCAAATCTGGCTTGTCCACAATCCTGGCTGGTCCTCTCAACGGTTCAGCTCTCTCTGGATGATCAGCATCAAGTCTGCATCTCTTCAACTGACTCATGTGAAAAACCGGATGCTTCATGTGCATATGTTGTGGAAGCTCCATCTCATAAGCAACTTCCCCCACTCTTTTCTTCACTCGGAATGGTCCCTCATACTTCCGTGTCAGTTTACTCACAGTCCCCTTAGGTGGCTGAAACTGCTCCCCGGTAATCTTGAGAAACACCATATCTGCCACATTGAAGTGTACATCTCGTCTTCCTCTATCAACACATTTCTTCATTCTCCTTGTAGCTTCGTGCAAGCGCAACCATGCCAGCTCCAAGGTCTCATCCCAAGCCTTCATGAACTTCTTCGCATGAGGACTCCTTAGGAAACCTCCTGTCACTATAGTATGCGATGTGACTGGCATCTATCCATTCACCAACTCAAATGGACTGTATTCCGTCATTGTAGCTAAACTGAGAAACATCCAAGAGTTCAGGCCAATTCTTCTAATCAGCCGTCACATAATGTCTGAATTAATCCTCCAGCAATTCGTTGATCCTCTCAGTCTGTCCATTTGTCTGCGATGGTAACTCGAACTCATCAACAACTCTGTTCCGACTAACTTGAACAATGTGGTCCAAAATCTGCCTGTAAAACACGGATCTTGGTCCAACACGATGCTTAATGGCATCCCCCAATACTTCACTATGTTCTTAAAGAAAAACTCCGCAGTCCGCTCAACTCCACATGGCATCTTTGTTGGAACAAAGACAACATACTTGGAAAAATGATCAACCACGACCATAATCCCATTATACCCCTGAACCTATGGCAACTGAGAAATGAAGTCCATTGAGACACTCATCCATGGTCTCTCAGGAATCGGTAAAGGCTGCAACAGTCCTCCTTGCCTCTAGTTATCCGCTTTGTCCTGCTAACAAATGATGCGTGCATGTACATACTCCTCTACATCCTCCCGCATCTTCTCCCAAAAGAATCCTCTCTCCAACAATGCCAAAGAATGACGCTGCCCTTGGTGGCCAGCCCACAGTGAGTCATGGAACTCCTTAAAAAGGTGCCTCCTGATTCCATATGACTTTGGAACATAAAGTCAGTTTCCAAAGAACAAGAACCCGTCTCCTTGAAAGAACTTTTGTGTCTTCCCCTCCTTTATTTGCTTCACTATATTTTGCGCCAAAGTATCGGTCTCAACACTTTCCTTTATCTTATTCAGCATCTCTTCTAACATCTGAATTCGACTCCTACTCCTTTTTGCCTGGTCTTCTCCTTCCAATGCTGCAAGTTGTCCCTTCCTACTAAGGGCATCTGCTACCACATTGTGTCTTCTTGGTCTATACTCAATAGTCATGTCAAATTCTGCCAAGAAGTCCTGCCAACAAGCTTGATTCGCAAAAAGCTTCAGTTGTGATGCAAAATAACTTGTTGCAACGTTGTCTGTCTTGACAATAAACGGTTTCCCAATCAGGTAATGCCTCCACACATGAAGATAGTGAATGATTGCAGTCATCTCCTTCTCATGGACCGGATACCTTCGTTCTCTATCCTGCAACTTCCGACTCTCATATGCCACTGGATTCCCATCCTGCATAAGAACCCCTCCTATGGAAAAATCTGAAGCATCTGTGTGTACCTCAAATGGTCTCTTGAAGTCAGGCAACTTCAATATCGGTGTTGTAACCATCCTCTTCTTCAAGTCATCAAATTCCTCTTGACATTTATCCATCCAACTCCATCTCTTGTCTTTCTTCAATAGGTCTGTCAATGATGATGTTACTTTGGAGTACCCCTCTACAAACTTCCGTTGCTAGTTGGTCATGCCCAAAAACACCTTCATCTCATGGACATTCTTCGGTTCAACCCAATCCTTGATCACCTTCACTCTACTCGGCTCCATCCGTATGTACCCTTGACCAACTATATGCCCAAGGAACAAAATCTTGGTCTAAGCGAACACACACTTAGACTTTTTCAAGAACAACTGATTTTCCCTCAGTGCCTCGAATACCATCACCAAGTGCTTCTTATGATCCTCCATGTTGTCACTGTACACCACTATATTGTGCAAGTACACTACTACGAACAAATCCAAGTATGGTCGTAGGACATCATTCATCAAAGTGCAAAACATAGTAGGAGCATTACACAACCCAAATGGCATAAAAAGGAATTCAAAGCTACCATACCTTGTTACTATCACGGTCTTCTTCTCGTCTCCTTCAGCTATCTACACCTAATAATACCCATGCCTCAAGTCTAGCTTGAAAAATACTCTGGCTTTCACAAGCTTGTCGAAGCAATCAACAGCCAATGGCAAAGGATACCTATTCCTTACCGTCTGCTTGTTAAATGCATGGTAATCACAACACATCCGTAGCTCATTCGAATCCTTCTTTCACTGGAACAATACCGGAGCTCCATAGGGGGACATTGAGGGTCTGATGAAACCTGCATCAGCTAACTCCTTCAGTTGTCATTTCAATTCCTCCAACTCAGGTCCTAACAATCGATAAGGTGCTTTAGCCGGGGGTTTCTTTCCTGGCTCAAGCTCAATGGTATGGTCCACTGCACGCCTTGGTGAAAGTTTGTTTGGTAGCTCATCATGCATCAAATCCACATATTTTGCCAGTACCTCAGAAATCTCGGCTGGAACAGGCATCCCCACTCCATCACCTTCAACTCCCTTGAACATCACCGCATATGTCTCCATATCTGACTCCTTCATAGCCTTCTCCAAACTTAGTGCAGAAACATGCTGCACCTTGACTTCCCTCCTTTTCCTATGAGTGAGCAAAGTCCAAGTTTGTGACTATCCAACTAGCACCACCTCATCACAGAAGGGGACAACAATAGCCTTGTTGCCCTTCAAGAAATCTTGTCCCAATATCATATCGAATTCGTTCATCTCCATCACTGTGAATTCCAACTGACCCTTCCAGTCTTTTATCTGCACAGGCACTTTGTGTGCCAAACCTGCCACTTTAGCTCTAGAGTTCACTGCCTTGACTTCCACATCTGATGGGAAGATCATCAGTCCAACCTCTTCTGCCAACCGTGTCGTCATGAAGTTATGAGTGGCCCCCGTGTCCACCAGAGCTTGAATGGTCTTGCCATGAACCATCAAGTCCACGGAACCGAGACTGTTAATCCATGATTTCTCCATAACTTTTCCCTCGTACATGTCTATTATCTGCTTCTGTCAAGCACCGGTTTCACCCATTGTGAACCTGCTATGATACCACCTGTCATGCCCCAAATTCTTTTTTCGTTAAATTGGCTGGGTGCGGCACCGCCTAAGTAATTAACATGTTCCATTGTTAGCTTACTTTATGAACTACGCCTTAACATTCATCTTCATTCATGAATAATATAACATTAACGTGCGGAATCCATTAACATTATAACATCAACAATATAGAACAGCAGGAGAACACATTCATATGTAACAACAATCTTTTATTATATAAGTATGAGAAATTTTACAATGATCGGGAGCAAGGCTCCACCGGCGTTACAACAAGGTCAGGCGTCCACCCGTGCACGACCCACCACCCAACACACAACCCAAAACTCGTTCAAGACTTCTGGCGAGCGGGCACCCTCACAGGCCCACCACCCGCACCTTCAACCGATCAAACCTTCATGCAAAGCTGTGTATAACCTGCCCAGCGAGCGGGTGCATAGCTTGCGCCTTAGCTGCGGCTTTATCACCTTCCTCGCACCTCTTGTTTGATGATTGAAGACTGAATGTTCGATGCTCCAAATGGTAAACTCCATTGCATATATATATATATATATCGTTCCTTGTGTGGAGGTCGTGCCCTCGGCCGACCCTCCATCCATCCTTCCAACTGCGCGTTCATCAAACAATATAATGCCTTTGTAGGTCAGTCCGCCCATGGTGCAGGACTGCCCATCAATTCGTTCTCTGTTTGCCTTTCGCTCCTCGGTCGGCTTACGGTGCGAGTTACCCAACTCGCTCATATAAACTCGGAATGCCCAACTTGTCCGCATAACATAATGCAACGCCCTTGGTCGCTCCACGCCTTCGTTCATGACATTGGCTACTTCGCATGTTGAGAGGACACGCCCGGTTGACTCACCAGTTGCAGGGCGTTGCCGCTGGGGTGGCGCGGGGTGGGGCCGGGAATCGCCCAACCCTCACGGCTAGGCAAGCGGACCACCAGAGTGGCGCAGGGCGGGTTGCCTGGGTGGCGCTGGGAGGGGGGGTGAGGGGGGTGGGGTGGACGAGCAGGGGAGGGAGGGCAGGTGGGGGTGGGGAGGGCAGGGGAGGGCAAGAGTGGGGTGGGCAGGCAAGAGTAGGTGAGGGCGAGCGAGGGCTGGGTGGGCAGGCGGGCGAGGGGGGGTGAGGGAAGGTGGGGTGGGTAGGCGTGGGAGGGTGGGTGGGTGGGAGGGCAGGCGAGGGGGGGTGAGGGCATGCAGGGTGGGCAAGCGGGCGAGGGCAGGCGGGGTGGGCACGGGTGGGTGCGGGTTAGGGCGGGTGGGAGGGTGAGGGTGAGTGGGAGGGCGAGCGAGGGCTGGCGGGGTGAGCGGGTGGGCGAGCGGGGTGGGCAAGCAGGCGAGGGCGGGGTGCCTGGGGTGGGGCTATGGTTCCCACCCCGCGCCACCCCGGCGGCCCACCCGCCCGACCGCGGTGGTTGGGTGATTCTGGGCGGGAGGGCGAGGGCCAATGGGAGGGCAGGCGAGGGCGGGCGGGGTGAGCGGGGTGGGCATGAGGTCGGGCGAGGGTGGGTGGGGTGGGCAGGAGGGTGGATGGGGTGGCATGGGGTGGGGCTGCGGCGCCCACCCCGCGCCACCCCAGCAGCCCGCCCGCCCGTCGCAGGGGTCCGGCGATTCTGAGAATCACCCAACCACCGTGGCCAACGCGCGGGACACTTGGGTGGCGTGGAGTGGGGCTGCGACGCCCACCCTGCGCCAACCCAGCGGCCCACCTGCTCGGCCGCGGTGGTTGGGCAATTCCCGGAATCGCCGAGCCTCCCAGAATCGCCCAACCCTTGTGGCGGGCAGGCGGGTCGTTGTAGTGGCAAGAGGTGGGGCGGCGGCACCCACCCCGCGCCATCCTGGCAGCCCGCCCATCCGACCGCGGGGGTGGCGAGCGGTGGGCGCCACGCGAGCTGCTGGGGTGGCGCGGGGTGGGGATGTGGCGCCCACCCCGCGCCCACCCCGGCAGCCCGCCCACCCAACCGTGGTGGTTAAGCAATTCTGGGGATTGCCCAACGCCTGCAGTCGGGTGGGTGGGTTGTTGGGGTTGCTTGGGGTGGGGGCTGCGACGCTCGGAATCGCCCAACCCCCGCAGTCGGGCGAGCGAGCTGCCAGGGTGGCGTATGGTGGGGTTGCGGCGCCCACCCCGTAGCACCCTGGCGGCCCGCCCGCCCGGCCGCGGTGGTTGTGAGATTCCAAGTGCCGCACCCCCCACCCTACGCCACCCCGGTGGCCCGCTTGCCCAGCCGCAGGCTTGGCAGGCGGGCCACTAGGGTGGCGCGTGGTGGGCACCACAGCCCGACCCCGTGCCACTCGGTGGCCCGCCTGCCTGGCCGCGGGGGTTGGGCGATTCCACGAATCGCCCAACCCTCGTTGTAATGCCCTGCGGTTGGCAAGACAACCGGGCGTGCCCTCCATTCACCGTGCAAAATAACTAAGTTATAAAACATGGACGAAGCGACCAAAGGGTGAGGCGTTATACTTATGCGCAGGCAAGGATTTGTGTTCCACGTTTATATGACGAGTTGGGGAGCTCGTCATGCGAATCGACCAAAGGAGCAATGTAAAACGAGAAAGGTTGGTGGGCGGTCCCGCGCCATGGGCGGGCCAACCACACAAAGGTGCCAACATTACATGGAGCGCGCAGTTGGGGAGAAGATTGGAGGGTCGGCCAAGGGCGCGACCTCCACACACGAAAGCATATATATGTGTGAGCAAAGGATGCCATTTGAGCATCGAACCAACGATCTTCGACCATCCAACAAAAGGTGCGAGCAAGGTGAAAGGCCATAGGGAAGGCGCAGGTCATTCGCTTGCTCGCCGGGTGGTGTACACGGGTTGCACAAGAATTGTAAGGCGATTGAAGGCATGGGTGGAGGGCGTTCTAAGGCACCCGCCCGCCAAACTCTTGGACAGGTTTTGGTTGTATTTTGGGTGAGGGTCGTGCACGGGTGCGCCCGCCCATCTTGGCAAAAGACTTGCGCTGTATGTTTTTGTTGGGTTGTGGTGAGACCACTGTGCAGTCTTGCACGGGTGGGCGCCCGACTCAGGTGTAATGCCAGTTGAGTTATACTCCAGGTCACTTGTAAAAATTCTCTCTCATATAATAAAAGATTTACTTGCATATGAATGTGTTCATGCTGATGTTCTATATTGTTATGGTATTAACGGATTCCACACAGTTATATGTTATTCATGTATAATGATGAATGTTAAGGCATAGTTCGTAAAGTAAGATAACAATGGAAGATGTTAATTACTTAGGCGGTGCCGCACCCGGCCAATTTAATGAAAAAATAATTGGGGGCGTGACAGTTTGTATCAGAGCAGGTTCAAAATGGGTGAAGTCGGTGCTTGATGAACGCAGAGAATAGACATGTATGCAGGGAAAAGTTATGGAGAAAGCATGGATTAACAGTTTGGGTTTTATGGACATGATGATTCGTGGCAAGACCATTCAAGCTCTGGTGGACACAGGGGCCACTCATAACTTCATGACCACACAGTTAGCAAAAGAGGTTGGACTGATGATCTTCCCATCAAATGTGGAAGCTAAGGCAGTGAACTCTAGAGCTAAAGTGGTGGGTTTGGCACACGAAGTGCTTGTTCAGATAAAATACTGGAAGGGTTAGTTGGAATTCACTGTGATGGAGATGAACGACTTCGATATGATACTCGAACAAGATTTCTTGAATGGTAACAAGGCAATTGTTGTCCCCTTCTGTGATGAGGTGGTGTTGGTTGGACAGTCACAAACTTGGACTTTGCCCACTCATAGGCAAAGGAGGGAAGTCAAGGTGCAGCATGTTTCTGCACTAAGTTTGGAGAAGGCTATGAAGGAGTCAGATATGGAGACATATGCGGTGATGTTCAAGGGATTGAAAGGTGATGGAGTGGGGACGCCTGTTCTAGCCAAGATTTCCGAGGTACTGGCCAAATATGCAAATTTGATGCTTGATGAGCTACCAAAGAAACTTCCACCAAGGCATGCAGTGGACCATAGCTTTGAGATTGAGCCAGGAAAGCAACCCTTGGCTAAAGCACCTTATCGATTGTCAGGACCTGAGTTGGAGGAATTGAAATGACAGCTAAAGGAGTTAGCTGATGTAGGTTTCATCAGGCCTTCAATGTCCCCCTATGGAGCTCCAGTATTGTTCCAGTGGAAGAAGGATTTGAATGAGCTACGGATGTGCTGTGATTATTGTGCATTGAAAAAGCAGACGGTAAGGAACAGGTATCCTTTGCCATTGGCTACTAATTGCTTTGACAAGCTTGCGAAAGCTCGAGTGTTTTCCAAGCTGGACTTGAGGCATGGGTATTATCAGGTGCGAATAGCTGAAGGAGACGAGAAGAAGAACATGATAGTAACAAGGTATGGTAGCTTTGAGTTCTTTGTTATGCCATTCGAGTTGTGTAATTCTCTTGCTACGTTTTGCACTTTGATGAATGATTTCCTACGACCATACTTGGATTCGTTCATAGTAGTGTAATTGGATGATATAGTGGTGTACAGTGACAACATGGAGGATCATAAGAAGCACTTGGCGATGGTGTTCGAGGCACTGAGGGCAAATCAGTTGTGCTTGAAGAAGTCTAAGTGTGTGTTCGCTCAGACCGAGATTCTGTTCCTTGGGCATATTGTTGATCAAGGGTACATATGGATGGAGCCGAGCAGAGTAAAGGCGATCGAGGACTGGGTTGAACCGAAGAATGTCCATGAGATGAGGGTGTTTTTGGGCATGACCAACTACCAACGGAAGTTTGTAGAGGGCTACTCCAAAGTAACATCATCACTGACAGACCTATTGAAGAAAGACAAGAGGTGGAGTTGGACGGATAAATGTCAAAAGGCATTTGATGACTTGAAGAGGAGGATGGTTACAGCACTGATACTGAAGTTGCCTGACTTCGAGAGATCGTTTGAGGTACACACTGATGCTTCGGATTTTGCCATAGGAGGGGTTCTTATGCAAGGTGGGCATTCGGTGGCGTACGAAAGTCAGAAGTTGCACGATAGAGAACGAAGGTATCCGGTTCAACGGAAGTTTGTAGAGGGCTACTCCAAAGTAACATCATCACTGACAGACCTATTGAAGAAAGACAAGAGGTGGAGTTGGACGGATAAATGTCAAAAGGCATTTGATGACTTGAAGAGGAGGATGGTTACAACACTGATACTGAAGTTGCTTGACTTCGAGAGATCGTTTGAGGTACACACTGATGCTTCGGATTTTGCCATAGGAGGGGTTCTTATGCAAGGTGGGCATCCGGTGGCGTACGAAAGTCAGAAGTTGCACGATAGAGAACGAAGGTATCCAGATCATGAGAAGAAGATGACTACAATCATTCACTGTCTTCATGTGTGGTGGCATTACTTGATTGGGAAGTCATTTGTTGTCAAGACTGACAACATTGCAGCAAGTTATTTTGCATCACAACTGAAGCTTTCTGCGAAGCAAGCTCGTTGGCAGGACTTCTTGGCAGAATTCGACATTAATATCGATTATAGACCGAGAAGGCACAATGCAGTAGCAGATGCCCTTAGCAGGAAGGGACAACTTGCAACATTGGAAGGAGAAGGCCCGGCAGAAAGGAGTACGAGTCAAATTCAGATGTCAAAAGAGATGCAGAATAAGCTCAAGGAAAGTGTTGAAACTGATACTTTGGTGCAGAATATAGTGAAGCAGATAAAGGAGGGGAAGACATGAAAGTTCTTTCTACGAGACAGGTTCTTGTTCTTTGGAAACCGACTCTATGTTCCAAAGTCATCTGGAATCAGAAGACACCTTTTGAAGGAGTACCACGACTCACCGTCGGTTGGCCACCTAGGGCAGCGTTGTTCTTTGGCATTGTTGGAGAGAGGATTCTTTTGGGAGAAGATGCGGGAGGATGTAGAGGAGTATGTACATACATGCATCATTTGTCAGCAGGACAAATCAGATAATCAGAGGCAAGGAGGATTGTTGCAGCCTTTACTGATTCCTGAGAGGCCATGGATGAGTGTCTCGATGGACTTCATTTCTCAGTTGCCACAAGTTCAGGGGTATAATGGGATTATGGTCGTGGTTGATCGTTTTTCCAAGTATGTTGTCTTTGTTCCAACAAAGATGCCTTGTGGAGCCGAGCGGACTGCGGAGTTGTTCTTTAAGAACATAGTGAAGTATTGGGAGATTCCCTTAAGCATCGTGTCGGACCGACATCCGTGATTTACAGGCAGATTTTGGACCACATTGTTCAAGTTAGTCGGGACAGAGTTGTTGATGAGTTTGAGTTACCTTCTGCAGAGAGATGGACAGAACGAGAGGATCAACGCATTTTTGGAGGATTACTTGAGACATTATGTGATGGCTGATCAAATGAATTGGCTCGAACTCTTGGATATTGCTCAGTTCAGCTACAATATTCAAAAGAGTTTTGCGACTGGGTACAGTTCATTTGAGTTGGTGAATGGACAGATGCCAGTCACACTGCATACTGTAGTGACAGGAGGTTTTTTAAAGAGTCCTCATGCAAAGAAATTCATGAAGGCTTGGGATGAGACCTTGGAGCTGGCACGGTTGCGCTTGCACAAAGCTGCAAGGAGAATGAAGAAATGGGCAGATAGAGGAAGACGAGATGTACACTTCAGTGTGGGAGATATGGTGTTTCTCAGGATTACCGGGAGAAGTTTCAGCCACCTAAGGGGACTGCGAGCAAACTAACACAGAAGTATGAGAGACCATTCCGAGTGAAGAAGAGAGTGGGGGAAGTTGCTTATGAGCTAGAGCTTCCGCACCACATGCACATGAAGCATCTAGTTTTTCACATGAGCCAGTTGAAGAGATGCAGACTTGATACTGATCATCCAAAGAGGGCTAAACCACTGAGAGGACCAGCTGGGATTGTGGACAAACCATATTTGGAGTTGGAGAAGATTTTGAGCTTCAGAACTACAGGGATTGGTTGCCACATGAAATGGGAATTTCTTGTCAGATGGAAGAATGCACCAGAGGAGGAAAGATGGGAATCGGAGGACTCACTTTGGAGATGGAGGAAGAAGGTTGAGAAGTATGACAAGAAGCTACTAAGGAGGTCGGGATTGTCAAGGACGACAAAAATTTCGAGTGGGGGAGGATGTAACGCCCTGTGGTTGGCGAGACAACCGGGCACGCCCTCCATCCAGCGTGTGAAATAACTAAGTTAGAAAACATGGATGGAGTGACCAAAGGTTGAGGCTTTATACTTATGCGCAGGCAAGGATTGGCGTTCCACGTTTATATGATGAGTTGGGGAGCTCGTCGTGCAAACCGAGCAAAGGAGCAATGTTAAATGGGCGAGGTTGGTGGGCGGTCCTACGCCATGGATGGGCCAACCACACAAAGGTGACAATATTACATGGAGCGCACGGTTGGGGAGAAGGTTGGAGGGTTTGCCAAGGACGCGACCTCCACACGCAAAGGAGCATATATATGTGCGAGCAAAGGATGCCATTTGAGCATCAAACCAATGATCTTCGACCATCCAACAAAAGGTGCGAGCAAGTTGAAAGGCCACAACGAAGGCGCAGGTCATGCGCCCGCTCGTCGGGCGGTGTACACACGTTGCACAAGAATTGTAAGGCAGTTGAAGGCGCAGGTGGAGGGCGTTCGAAGGAACCCGCCTGCCGAACTCCTGGACAGGTTTTGGTTGTATTTTGGGTGAGGGCCGTGCACAGGTGTGCCCACCCATCTTGGAAAAAGACTTGTGTTGTATATTGTTTTTGGGTTGTGGTGAGACCACTGTGCGGTCTTGCACGGGTGGGTGCCCAACTCGGGTGTAACGCTGGTCGAGTTATACTCCCGGTCACTTGTAAAAATTCTCTCTCATATAATAAAATATTTACTTGCATATGAATGTGTTCATGCTGCTGTTCTATATTGTTATGGTATTAATGGATTCCGCACATTAATATGTTATTCATGTATAATGATGAATGTTAAGGCGTAGTTCATAAAGTAAGATAACAATGGAAGATGTTAACTAATTAGGTGATGCCGCACCCGGCCAATTTAATGAAAAAAGAGTTGGGGGCGTGACACCTGTGGCCAGGCAGGCGAGCCGCTGGGGTGGTGCGGGGTGTGCACCGTAGCCCCACCTCGCGCCACCCTGGCGACCTGCCCGCCCGGTCGCGGGGGTTGGGCGGGCGAGTGAGGGCAGGCGGGCGAGGGCAGGGAGGGTGGGGTGGGCAAGCAAGGGCCCGGGCAGGGTGGGAGGGCAGGTGAGGGAGGACGAGTGAGGGCGGGGTGGGCGAGTGAGGGAGGGCAGGGTGGGCGGGTGAGGACAGGTGCACAGGTGAGGGCACGGGTGACGGCAGGCGAGTGTGGGCAGAGTGAGCGGGTGAGGAAGGGCGGTGAGGGCGGGGTAGGGAGGGCGGGTGAGATGGTGGGCGAGGGTGTGGAGGGTGGGCAGGAGGGCGGGTGAGGGAGGGGTGGGAGGGCGGGGTGTGAGGGTGGGCTGGAGGGGGTGGGCAGGTGGGTGTGGGTGGGTGGCGTTGTTGACGATGGGCGGGAGGGTGAGGGCGAGCGGGTGGGCGAGGGCGGGGTGTGAGGCCGAGTGGGCAAGTAGGTGCTAGGTGTGAGGGCGGGTGGGAGGTGTGAGGGCGGATGGGGCGGGCGAGGTGTGAGGGCAGGTGCAGCGGGTGTGGGGTGTGAGGGTCGGTGAGGCGGGCAGGGTGTGAGGGTGGGTGTGGACGGTGGGTGCGGGCTGTGAGGACGGGTGGGGCATGTGGGTGGGGCGGGGTGTGAGGGTGGGCGGGTGGGCTATGAGGGCGGTTGGGGCAGGCGGGGTGTGAGGGCAGGTGGGGTGGGTGGGTGTGGGCGGGTGGGGCGAGCTGGTGCGAGGTGTGAGGGCGGGTGGGGTCGGTGGGTGTAGGCGGGTGGGGCGAGCTGGTGCGAGGTATGAGGGCGGGTAGGGCGGGTGGGGCGGGCGGGTGCAGGCAGGGTGTGAGGGCGGGTGGGGCAGGTGGTGCAGGCTGTGAGGGCGGGCGGGAGGGGGTGAGTAGGTGGGAGGGGCTGCAGCACCTACCCCGACAGCCCACCTGCCTGCCGTGGGGGTTGGGCGATTCTCGCGAGTGGGGTGGGTGGGGCGGCCGGGTGCGGGCAGGGTGTGAGGGCGGGTGGGACAGGTGGTGCAGGCTGTGAGGGCGGGTGGGACAGGTGGTGCGGGCTGTGAGGGTGGGCGGGAGGGGGTGAGTAGGCGGGAGGGGCTGCGGTGCCCACCCCGGTGGCCCGCCCGCATGCCGTGGGGGTTGGGCGATTCTCAGAATTGCCCAACCCCCACGGTGGGCAGGCGGGTCGCTGGGGTGGGCACCGCAGCCCCCCCGCCTGCCATCGTCGCCCACCATGCGCCAATCCGGGGGCCTGCCCGGGGTGGCTGTTGGGCGATTCCCGGAATCATCCAACAGCCGTGGATGGACTGCCGTGGTGCTGCGGGGTGGGCTGCACCATGAGTTTTGTCGGGCCACCATGCTCATGATGGACGTATTGGTTAATTTGGCTTAGAAAAAGTATTAATTTAAAAAAAAAATCTACTTCATTAAACTAATTTAATATGAAAATTTTCAAGGAAAAAAATTTAACCTACCTTTCAGTTGCGAGAATTCTTCGTTGAATATGTTGTTGATAGCAATGTAGCTGCTCCACAGATTCACAAGTCTTTCAACGAACTTCAGAAAACCTTGATGTGATGTGAGTAATAGTGATAATGGAATTTAGTATATAGGTGAAATTACAGAGATGTTTTACCGTACAGTTAATGTGGGATAATTTGTTTTAAAAAAATTAACATGTTAATTTTTTTATGGCGACGATGGAAAATATGATAAAGCGAATATTATAGAATTGTTTTACAGTGGGGTGGGTGTGGATTAATTTGTTTTAGAATGTATTATAAAAATTAAAAAAAAAACATTCAATTGTTTAGTAAATATTATATACTTTAACTATTAAAATAATTAATGTAGAAGTTGTAGTTTACAATTTTAACTTTAATGATTTATTTCATAAAAAAATTTAGTTTACATTTTTCAATAAATTGTAGAATAAAATAATGAAGGGAAATAAATCTAACAAACTTTTTGGAGGGAAAATTTCATTCTCTAAGCTATATAATATCTTTAGGAGACTCTCCATTTGTATCATTCAACATCTTCTATTTGAAAGGGATGGATTGTCCTGATAGTGAAGTGTTGATTTATACACCATCAACATCTTCATCACGTAACAACTCCATTCATATTGATGAATATAGCGGGAATTCTTCCACTATGAATAGAAAGTCAATTCTTCCACTTAGTCCTGATCCTAAGGACTATGAGAGTAGCATTTATGAAAGAGGGGATGGAGAATTTCAAATAAATAAAGAGTCACAGATTCCACTTAGTCTTAATTCTAAAGAATATGAAAGCAACAGTGATGATGAGTCAAAAGAATGGAGTGTCACAGTGTCCACTGAGTCCTGATTGTAAGGACTATGAGAGCAACAATGATGAAGAGCATGATGGTGAAGTTCAAAAGAATGGAGTGTCACAGTGTCCACTTAGTCCTAATTCTGAGGACTATGAGAGCAGTAGTGTTGAAGAGCATGATGGCGAATTTCAAAAAAATGGAGTGTCACGGTGTCCACTTAGTCCTAATTCTAAGGACTATGAGAGCAGTAGTGATGAAGAGCGTGATAACGAATTTCAAAAGAATGGAATGTCAAAGTGTCCACTTAGTCCTAATTCTAAGGACTATGAGAGCAATAGTGATGAAGAGCATGATGATGAATTTCAAAAGTATGGAGTGTCATGGTGTCCAGTTAGTACTAATTTTAAGGACTATGAGAACAGCAGTGATGAAGAGCGGGATGATGAATTTCAAAAGATTGGAGTGTCACGGTGTCCACTTAGTCCTAATTGTAAGGAATATAAGAGCAATAGTGATGAAGAGCGTGATGATGAATTTCAAAAGAATGGAGTGTCATAGTGTCCTCTTAGTCCTAATTCTAAGGACTATGAGTGCAGCAATGGTGAAGGACAAGATGATGCACTTAGTCCTAATTCTAATGAGTATAAAGGTAGCAGTGACAAAGGACAAGATGTAGCATCTTCAATAAGTAAACAGTCACATTTTCGACGTAGTCCTAATTCTATGGACTATGAGAGCAGCACTGACAATGCACATGAGGAATAATATCCATTAAACATCGAGCCAAATTTTCCATTAAATCTGAATTCTAAGGACTATGACAGTAGCACTGAAGAAGGGGAAGATGAAGAATATCCTCCAAGTCAATATTTGAAAAGCACAGTTGATCATAGTGTGGATAACATTCCTCTTAATGATGATGAAAATCCTTATACAAATGATGATCCAATGATGGAGATGTTGCCAAGAAATATTGTATCGAGGAGTAGGAGCAGACCTTTTCGTATCAATGCAAGTTGTTCTAGTTATACAAGGGGTAGAGCAAAATATCTAACGAGAAGAAGTTCTATCAACGCTCTCATTTCAAGTGAATGTTGCCAAAAAGATTGCTCGAAACATATGGATTTCAAATTTGCATTAGAGAGCAGGAAGAAATATTTGTCAATGAATAAAAGCATGCAAAATTCATATTTAGTTGGGTGCATGCAATCTACATTGTCAGGTTATGATTATCATATTAGGACTTTATTTATCTGTAGAAAAGCTTTCAAGATGTTTCATTCGATTGGGAATTTTCATCTCTCGAGAATTCAAGAAAATTTGGAAAAGGATCCCACATTTTATTTAGAAGTACGTCATAAAAAACAGTTTGGGCCATTATCAAATACTGCAATGTCATGGATGAAAGATTTCTTTCCAAAGCATGGAGAGTGTATGCCAAAAAGAGAGACAATACATATTCCAGATAATTTTTCAAGACGAGAAATCTACAACTTATACAAAGAATATGCAGAAGGTGCTGAGGGACATGGCCGGTTTATTACATATCAATATTTTGTGAAGGTATGGAAGAAAGAATTCAACAATGTCTATATTCCTAGGAAGACAAGGATGGGGATTTGCAGTACATGTGCTTCTCTTAAATAAAAAAGGGAAAAATGTGAAGGGTCAGAAAGAGGTAAGCATTCATAACTTTAACTTTTAAAATTGTATAGTCATCAACTATGAAAACATATTTCTTAATGGCTTTCTTTTATGTTGTGTAGATTCAATTGTCAAAGAACTTCAGGAGCATCGCAAACAACAAAAAAATGAAAGGAAGAAGTTGTACAAGCATCGAAAGAAGTGTTATGATAATCCGAATAAATATTTTGGTTTAATAATTGATGGTATGGACCAGAAGAAAACACTTTTACCACATTTTGTTCACACACCCAAAAATTTACAGGAGGGAAAATTTATTCAGTTTCACTTGGTCGATTGTATGGTCTTCAATGGGAAAATGCCCTCAAGGGTGTACTTCACAGCTCCAAATAGTCATAATGATGCAAATCTGACCATAACCATAATTCATGATGTGCTTTTTCATTGGTCTGGTAATCTTCCTGAAGTTTTGTATCTGCAATTGGACAACACTTGCCGTGAAAACAAAAATAAGGTTGTTTTTGGATATCTAACATGCCTGTTGAATTGAGAATTTTTCAAAAGGTAAAGGTTGGTTTCCTTCTTGTTGGGCACACTCATGACCATATTGATTAGATGTTCAGTCGTTTTTCAGTCACATTGAGGAGGAAGGAAGTTGGGAGTTTCCCGTCACTAATTGAATGTATTAAGAAATCATACATGCCAGAGCCTACTTTTGATGTGTTGGAAGAAACTGTTGACATGCGAAGGTTTATTCTGGGATCATATGGTGAGGGGAAATGAATTGAACAACTTAATGACATTAGCTTCCAAGTATCAAAAAAATTGATGGGAAAACAATAATATGGGGCAAGAAGTATTCAACTACCGCAGAATGGGCATCGTAATTAGGTTTGCAATTTTTGAAGTTCATTCCAAATCATCCAATATTTGCATCAAAAATATTTTTATTACAATCAGTTGGTGAAGTTTATAATGCACGCAGACAAAATAGAGATATAAATTATTCTGATTGCCTGGAAGAAATTAAAAAATGTATTAGATATACATATGAGTACTTTGACATTGATGATTCAGTTTGGTGGGAGTCATTTTTCAATAATCAAAGTGATATCATTTCAACAACAACAAATGAAGATATACCTTTGAAAAGTCCATTTATTTGGCCACAAAATGTGTCAAATGAACATGAGGAAATAAACATTGTTGAACAACAACAATCTCAAGGTATTATTAATTCTTCATAGGCAGACGAAAGAGAGATGTATATTGGTTCCAGAAGATCTCGTGCACAACGTGAAGCCATGGAAGACCTTTGCAGGGGTTTAGTACAGGATATTAAGGAGGGTTGCATGATCGCAGTGCTAGCAGATGGAGATCCCAATGGCTATCCATTCTAGGTTGCTAAATTTATAAAGGTATTTACAGAAAACGCGGATGTTACAAGTGTTGAAGTACATTGGTATGCCACAAATACACACCCATTCAATGGTGTGTATAAGCTAGAGATGATAGTTGACAAAAAAATGGTGGAAATAGAAAAAGAAAGGGTACAAATATAAATCGCCACCACAGAGACATATTAAAATTGGAGGATGTTGACATACTTGTTTATGACTTCAATTTAACAAAGAGAGGAACTCTTCGCTTCAAGATGATAGAGATTCTGAAAAGGTTGTTACCAGAAGGAACAGTGTTGAGATGGGAGTCTACAGAAACCAATCGTAGATCTAGAAGAATTTTGAAACCTGAAATGATGGGCATGCATGTGGACTCAGATGGGGCACTAATTGATGAAAGAGAAGAATATGGAACATGTTCGTCAGCATCCAGTCACTCATCTGAAGATGTGAATTTTGATGACGTGCAAGAAAATATGAGTGATTTTGAATAATTGTTTAAGACAGTTTATATAAATGATGTATGCATCGTATCTTGAAATAAAATTTATGATTTCCATATGGTGTTAAATGAGAAGTTATGAGGCATTTTTATGTTGTTGGATCATATGTCTTAATTATGATAATTTATATTGTTTAAAATATCTACAATGCAATATTAAATTAGAGATATAATGTATGTTTTATTCAATATACAAATAATGACTTTTGAATTCATTTAGTGATGTAATTTGTTCATAATGTCATGGTTTTTTAATTTTATAGTTGAAAAAATTTCAATTTATTTTGTATCTAGCATGTTATGGTTGAGAAAATGTTGAATTTATACTTAGGAAAGAAAAATGATATTCTACCAAAAACATTAATGTGTTTTTTTCCTCATAAACACTTTGTTTGGCACATAAAAAATTGGTTTTACTAGCATTTTTTAAAAATTTTGAAGATTGGCCCTTAAAAAAAATCATCGTTCTAGTATCATCCTTTTTCGTTTTCAAGCTTTATTTTGCACGAAAATTTCGTTTTCACTACCAATTTCAAAACATGTTCAAAATTGACACTAAAAAACAAAATTCATTGTTCCAGTATACACACTCTTTGTTTTTAGCACTGTTTTTGATGTTTTTTCGAGGTTTTTTGGCTAGAGTTCCCGTTTTGAGTTTATAGTTCCCGTTTAAAAGTTTACATTATTTTCAATGGATATACGCTTATAGTCTTAAGAATAGTCGCGTACACATGCAGGTTCCATTCAATAAAGTCACGTATAGAAATTTGGAAATGAAAGGTAAAAGTTATTGATTTGTAAATACTGATTCACCCCCCCCCCCCCCACTATTTTTCCCAACAATTATGTCACCTAGGACACCTGTATGTTTCTTCAAGCGAGCGTTACAAGATGATTTGGGAGATGCATTACAGTAGGGTTGTTAGACACTTCCGAGTAGAGAAAACAGTGGCAGTGTTGCAAAAGTATTTTTATTGGCCGAAGCTTCGATAAGATGTTGGGAAGTACATCAGATCTTGCATTGTCTGTGCCATTTCCAAACCTACCATCAAGAAGCAAGGCCTATATACCGATTTTCCTACTCCTAATCGACCTTTAGAATCCATCTCCATGGATTACATGTTGCGCCTCCCTTTTACTAATCATGGAAACGACTGTGTTTTTGTGGTCATCGACAGATTCTCTAAGATGGCTATTCTGGCGACTGACAAGAAGAGTATCACACCAAAAGCCACTGCTAAGCTTTTCTTTGAACAAGTATGGGCACACTTTGGGATCCCAAAGTCCATTATCTCATAGTGAGGCAACAAGTTCCTAAGTAGATTTTGGTCAAGTCGCTGGTTGATGTTGGATACCAAGCTCACTAAGTCCACGGTTTCCACCCCCAAACTGATGGCCAAACAAAGATCGTCAACATGATGATTATACACATTTTGCACATGTACAACTCGAAGCATCCACGCACATGGGACAAAATACTCCCCTATGTCCAGCATAGCTACAATAGAGCTCTCCATAGCTCAGCTGGCCACATCCCCTTTCAGGTGGGGTTGGGATTCCAGCCACTATGTCCCATTGATGTGGTCACACCATTTGCAGCTACTCAAGCAGTTTTATCCCATATCGAATCCGAATCTAACAAGGCTAATAACTTCATTTAGCACATTTTGCACATCCATTAGTAGCTCCATGACATATTGGACAAAGCCAATGCTAATTACAAGCAACAACATTATTAGCATCGAGTGCCACACAAGTTCCAGATGGGTGACAAAGTTTGGGTACATTTTCAAAAGGAGTGCTTCGCTGGGCCCCACTATAAGCTTCATTCGCTCCGATATGGGCCATACACCATCACCAAGGTTATAGGGGACAATGCTTTCGATCTCAGCATTCCACCATTCCTTTGTCGATTTTAACTTCATACAGAAATTACCTGCATACAAATTCTAAAACACATAAAATAAACAATGCGAGAGCATAACACATAAAACACATATACACAGAGATTTTCCGTGGATCCCAAAACCGGGACTACCAGCTTGATTTTTCATTATGTTCATTTCAATGTTATAGTACATATTTATACATGCTGAAGCATCCAATACCATGGAACGAAAACCATCGCATCTAAAACCATGGACCGAAAACCATCGCGTCCAAAAACATGTGCGAAAAACATGCACAAAACCATAGGTGGGTCCGCCCAACCTAACATAGGTTCCAAAACCAAAATTTTCCGGGGCGCTTGATCCAGGTGGATGTTTGTGGCCACCCATCTATCCCATTTGGACCCCCACAACTGTCTCTTTCAGTTTTTCAGTTTCCTAAATTGTAGTACAGTTTACTATTTTTATCAGTTTTTTGGAACTTGAACTTCCGGAGCCGTTTTGAGGCCCTAAACGACGTTTTTTGGGAAATCTATGGGTGACATGGGTCCATGGACCAATGTTTCCCTTCCCAAATTTGTATTTCTCGGATAGATATTTAGAACAAGCCATTGTACGTGTCAAACGAAGATCGGGTGCCAAAGTTATGACCCCGGGAAGTTGATGTACCAACTTACCCAAAACAGGGCCCACAATTTGGTGTTTCATCTTCTAGGGTTAGGTTTTGGGATGTGAAGGGTTTTTCATTGATTCTAAAAAATAAATAGGCCTTCAAGCCTCATTGTAACACAGTTCAGAGGCATGTAGCCACCACATCTCTTCTCAGAGATAAGCTACCATCGCCCTAGCTGTTTATTTCCATTTTCTGTTTGTAAGCATATCTCAGTATTTTACATTAATGAAATGAAGTATTATTTCCACTGCATCTTTGTGTTTATGGTTATCTCTATAATTTGTTGCGTTCCTGTTTAAATCTAGATCAGTGGTATCAGAGCAATCTATTTTTTCTTTGTTTTTCTTAGCATGTCCCCAACGAGGTCGGGATATAACGAGTTAGGGCTTGAACTGGTCGAACCTTTGCAAGACCAGCCTCGCATATCCCGACAGCCTCCCATGGTGGATGAGAAGAAAGACGAGGGGGTAGGAGATCCTATCAAAATCTTTCTCGAAGAAGCCCTCGAGCGGCAAAGGAATGTGATGATGGACAACTTTGCGCAGATCCTTCAGCAGCTACCCAGAGGCGATGCATCGGCTTCCAACAGCTACTCTGGAAACGCCACACCGTTTAAGGTATAAGATAATTTTGAAATCCCCATCTTCAAGGGTCAAATAGAGGTAGATTATGTAGATAAATGGTTAAATCTACTAGATGGGTATTTTTCTATTCATGAATTTTCGAGTCAGGAAAAGATTGTTTTTGCTCTTCTCAAAGCAGCCCCCCACATCAAGGGCTGGTGGGAAACCTACTATGAGCAAAAGGATGAAAGTACAAGCTCACTATTTTCAGCCACACCCATTTATTATTCATTCCGGGATGCCTTCAAGGAGCAGTACTACCCTGTCAAAATCTATGAGGACAAATATATCAAATGGACCACGCTGCGGCAGGGACGGGACCAAGATGTTCCAAAGTTCACAAACATTTTTCATTCCCTTCACACATAGTTGGGTATCAAAGATTTTGAGCTGCATCTGGTACTTAAATACTGCGGTTGCCTACACAGATACATCCAGTAAGAGATGGAGTTCCTGAACATCTCATCGCTCGGCACAACATACCGATACGCTGTCAAAATCGAGAAAAAGTTCAAACAGAAGAAGTGAGACTTTGGATCTGTGAATCCGAAGACCAAAGGACAAAGCCAAGGTGGGGTGACCCAAGATAACCCATCGAAGCCGCAATAAAAGAAAAACACCACGAAGCCAAAGAAGGACATAGGAAAGTGGTGTGAGTTCCACAAGAGTCCCACTCATAAGACAAGTGAGTGTCGAACCAAGAAGTTGCTGGTGACTGAGTTGAAGGCTTCGGAATCAGATGCATGTTCCAACCCTGAGTCAAAACCCGACAAGGGGAATGGCAAAGGGAAGTAGATCATTGATGTTGAACCCAACATCACTGTTGTCACTGCCAAGATCCAAAAGAATGAGCCCGAATATCCAGAGGAGGGGGAAAGTCTTTTCCACTCACAGATGTGGGTGAAGGGTTCGGCGCTGCAATTCATTTTCGGCAGTGGCAGCCAAAAGAACCTCATTTCAGCAGTGGTTGTGAAGCATTTGGGGCTACCGACTATGCCACACCCGCAACCATACAGTATCGGGTGGCTTCACGAAGGACGAGATCTCAAATTTCACCAGCAGTGCCGCCTTCCCTACAACATCAATCCCTTCACGGACGAGGTATTGTGTGATGTTACACCTCTGGATGTTTTTGATGTATTATTAGGCCAGCCATACTTGTGGAGGCGACATGCTGTATGAGTCAAGGCCTCGTGCTGTTATTATTTCTTTGAATAATTCATTATACAGGATACCAGAGGTAGCCCGACCTATCGCCACTTCTTTGATCGCTGCTAAGAAAGGTAGAAAGCTCATCTCCTAGACTAGGAAATTCATCTGTTTGGTTCACTCCCAAAGAAAGGGGAAGATCGTCACCACATCCATGACCCCCACAAAGGGTTCCTCCATGCAGCAGCAGCAACAGAGGGATACGGTCATGACAGAACACAAGAACAACTTTTCCTCACCTACAAGGGTACCACACAAGTTTCAGGTGGGCGACAAAGTTTGGTTACATATGCAGAGAGAACGCCTTACCAAAACCCATCAGAAACTTAGACCACTTTGACATGGTCCTTACACTAGTACCAAGGCTACGGGAAACAATGTTTTGAAGCACAACATTCCTCCATTCCTTTGCTTGCACCGAGTGCTCAATGTGGATCATCGTCAACCATGCTTCCCACCATTTCTGGACACATCAGAGATTGCAGAATAGCTCACCAGAGACCTAGATCAGCAGAAGCCTCCTCATCTCAAGGAGGAACTCAACACAATGGGGACCATTGCCTCCTAACGGGGAAGGAATGAGCCACGTGGATGTTGTTGGCCACCCACCTATTCAATTTGGACCCCCACAACTGTCTCTTTCAGTTTTTCAGTTTCCTAAATTGTAGCACAGTTTACTATTTTTTGCAGTTTTTCGGATATTGAACTTCTGGAGCCGTTTTGAGGCCCTAAATGACGTTTTTTGGGAAATCTGGGGGCAACATGGGTCCATGGACCGATGTTTCCCTTCCCAAAGTTGTAGTGCTCGGATAGATCTTTATAACAAGCTATCGTACATGTCAAACGGAGATCAGGTGCCAAAGTTACGACCCTGGGAAGTTGATGTACCAACTTACCCAAAATGGGGCCCACAAGTTGGCGTTTCATCTTCTAGGGTTAGGTTTTGGGATGTGAAGGGTTTTTCTTTGTTTCTCAACAATAAATAGGCCTTCGAGCCTCATTGTAACATAGTTCAGAGGCATGTAGCCACCACATCTCTTCTCAGAGAGAAGCTACCATCGCCCTAGCTGTTTATTTCCATTTTCTGTTTGTAAGCATATCTCAGTATTTTACATTAATGAAATGAAGTATTATTTCTGCTGCATCTTTGTGTTTATGGTTATCACTGTAATTTGTTGCATTCCTATTTAAATCCGGATTAGCACTGCCCCAGACCCTATAGAGCGGGGTTACCTGCACCCCTCAAACCCCCTGTGACCCCCTCGCTACGCAATCAGCGCAACGAAGGGGGGGCTCCACCCCCCGTCTAACCCCTCGGTTAATTACATGGGCTAGTCATGGAAAGAATATAACACAACCCAACATTTTCCCACTTGTTGTTTTCTTTCCATAGCGGGCCACAAGAGAGGTTAGTCATTTATCCAGCCATGCAACGCCCATTGTTTCTCTACACCAAGAGAACTTCTTAGAGCTCACAGATTTTGTCAATGCATCTGCAGTATTCTTCAAAGTGTCCACCTTTACCAGCAACACCTTTTTGTCTTCTATCATATCCCTCACAAAGTGATATCGAACATCAATGTGCTTTGTCTTTGAGTGATATGCAAGGTTCATTGCCAAGAAAATTGCACTTTGGTTGTCAGAGTCTATCCTTATAGCTCCCTGTACTAACCCCATACTTGATCACAATCTCTGCAACCAAACTGCTTCCTTGCTTGCATGAGTGGCTGCCATGTACTCTGCCTTTGTAGTTGATAGAGCCACTACAGATTGTTTCTTACTCATCCAACGGACTCCACCTCCAAATAGGTTAAACACATACCCACTTGTAGATCTTCTCTGATCCAGATCTCCAACCCAGTCTGCATCAGAAAAGCCACGAATATCCAACACTCTGTCCAATCGTGGTCTTGGTAGCACAAACCATAATCATTAGTGCCACGCAAATACCTGAAAACCCGCTTCACTATTGTCCAATGCTCCTTTCTTGGTTTTGACATAAACCTGCTCAATGCTCCCACTGCATGTGCAATGTTTGGTCTAGTACAGACCATTGCATACATCAGGCCACCGACTGCACTTATATATGGAACACGGGACATGTCTTCTTCCTCTTCTTGTGTCTTGGGACACTGTTCAACAGATAACTTTACACCTACAGGAATAGGAATCTTCACCGGTTTACTATCTTGCATAGTAAATCTCTGCAATATTTTCTCGACATACTTCCTCTGGTTTAACCAGAGCTTCCTCTTTGCTTGATCTCTTTTAATTTACATGCCCAAAATATAGTTTGCAGCACCCAGATATTTCATGTCGAATTTGGAGGACAATTGGGTCTTCAAATCCTGGATAATTTCTTTTTCATTTCCAACTAGCAACGTATCATCCACATACAAGACCAAATAATTAACACCGTCACCAATTAATTTAAAATACACATAGTGATCTGCTTTGCTTCTGGTGAAACCAAGTCCCTGTATAAATGTATCAAATTTCTGATACCACATCCTTGGTGACTATTTTAACCCATACAGAGACTTCTTTAACTTGCATACTAGTTCTTTCTTACCCTTCACCGCAAAGCCTTAAGGTTGCTTCATTTAGATTTCCTCTTCCAGATCCCCATGAAGAAATGTTTTCTTCACATCCATCTGTTCTACCTCAAAATCAATTAGCAGCAACAGATAAAAATAATCTAATAGAATTTATCTTTGAAACAGGAGAAAAAATATCACCAAAATCAATTCCTAGCACCTGGGAATAACCTTTTTCTACCAACCGAGATTTGTATTTCTCCACCTTTCCTTCTGCATTTGTCTTCTTCTTGAACACCCATTTGCTGCCAATGGGTTTCCTTCTAGCCGGCAACTCCACCTGATCCCAAGCCTCATTTTTGTGCAAAGATGCCATTTCATCAATCTTTCCAAAGTTTTCCATCCTCTGAATCTACTACTTCCTTCACAGTTTTGGGATCATCATCAGTAATAGATAAAGAAAAATTTGAACAGAAAGCAGATGAAATATACCCTTCTGGTTGCCTTCTTTCTCGAACTGATCTTCTCACACCCGGAGTTTGTGGCTCTTCATCTTCTGATTCCTCCTCTACTGTAGAGTTTGATTCTTCGTCCTTTAGTTCAAACGCTATCTTCTCAGGTTCCTTTGGTTGGAATTCATGTTTAATAACATCTTTCACCTCTCTGAACACCACATCTCGATTGGACACAACTTTCCTTGTTACTGGGTTCCAAAGCTTATAACCCTTTAAACCATCCTTATACCCAATAAAGATTCACTTTTCAGATTTACTATCCAGCTTGGTTCATTTCTCCTTTGGAACATGTACATATGCATCACATCCAAATACCCTCAGATGTGAAGAGAGGGTTTCTTACAAGTCCATACCTCTTGTGGAGTTTTATCCTCCAACGCTGATGAAGGTGATCTATTTACCAGGTAACATACTGTCTCCAACCTTTGCCCAGAATTCCTATCCTAACTTGACACCACTGAGCATGCTTCTTGCCCTTTCCATCAACATCTTGTTCATTCTTTCTGCAACTCCATTTTGCTGAGGTGTATATGTAGTCTTCTGCCATGCTATACCACACTTCTTACAGAATTTTTCAAATTCCTTGTTGCGAAACTCTCCACCGTTATTTGTCCTCAACACCTTTATCTTCTTCACTGTTTGGTTTTCCACTAAAGCCTTGAATTCTTTAAACCTGTCAAAGACTTCAGATTTATTCTTAAGGAAATATATCCATGTATTCCTTGAGAAGTCATCTATAAATGATACATAGTACACAAACTTACCCAGTGATGGAACCCTCACAGGTCCAAACACATCACTATGCACAAGCTCTAATATATGTTTCGCCCTCTTACCACCAGAGGGGAAACTCACCCGATTTTGCTTCCCATATACACAATTATCACAGAAATCAAAATCCAGAGAGTTATTACTCATACCTTCTACCATACCTTTACCATGAAGTATTATAAGGCCCTTCTCTCCAATATGTCCAAGCCTTTGATGCCACAACATGGTCTTCTCTCCAGAGGCCGCTAGATTTTTTGCTCCACTATCAGGAACCACAGAATTGTTGCACCCATCAACAACCGTGCTACCTTGCAGCTTGTACAGAGTTCCAATCCGAACTCCCCGCATCAATACCAGTGCTCCCTGAACCATCTTGCAGGTATCCTTCTCGAACACTATTTTTACACTCGCATCATCCAACTTGTTTACAGAAATTAGATTTCTGGCCAATGCAGGAATATGCAGAACACCCGTAAGTGTTCTAACCCTTCCACCTTGCAACTTCAACTTTACTTTTCCATGACCAATGATTCTAGCCTTCCTATCATCCCCTAAGAATACATCACCACCATCATATTTATCATACTCACAGAACCACTCTCTATGGGGAGTGAAGTGAAAGGATGCACCTAAGTCAATCAACCATGCCTCATGATCTACATGTGTACTTGAAGAAGCCAAGTACACATCCCCACCTTCATCTAAGGTGGTTTTCGCCTCTGCAGAAGGAGCATCATCAGATCCATTTCCTTTATCAGAAGCTTTAGATTTACAGTCCCTTTTGTAGTGCCCTTCCTTTCCGCATTTCCAGCACACAACCTTTACAGGTTTTCCTGGAGATTTATATCTCCCTCTAGATTTAGATCTCCCACTCGATTACTTATTTTTCTTTCTGTTATGGGACTATCCTCATACAGAAAAGGCATCACCATTCTAGCTCTCCATATTTTTCCATCTCATCTCCTTCGTTAGCAAGGATGAGACTATTTCGTCAAATTGCAAGGCAGTTGCATTGCTACCTATTGCAATAACCAGACTATCCCACGAATCTGTTAGAGAACACAACAAAGTGATGCACTTATCTTCATCTGAAATTTTAATATCAACAGATGCTAACTGACTTACCACAGTATTAAATGCGTTCAGATGCTCTGTCACCGAGTCTCCATCTTTCATCCTCAGGTTATACAACTTTTTCTGTAGGAACAATTTATTCACCAAAGACTTAGATTGGTACAAAGTCCCTAACTTGTCCCACAAAGCCTTTGCCATAGCTTCCCCTGATACATTCAGCAATACTGAATTTGAGACACACAATTGGATTGTGCTCTTTGCCTTCCAATCCAACTTCTTCCATTCTTCATTAGACACTCCCGTTGGTTTAGTACCTGGATCTACCACGATCCACTGATCTTTATCCACCAACAGATCCTCGATCTTTAGTTTCCACAACTCAAAACTTTGACCATTAAATTTCTCGATCTCTATCTTTCCACTTCTCACCATCTTCTTTCACCGCCAGAATCGATCTCGCAGATCTCCCACTGAATAGGGTCTACCACAAGCCTGAGTGAAACCCATCAACAACAAAGGCGTCCCCTTGAAGCCAAAACTGCTTTGATACCAAATGTAGGTTTTAACCTCGTACAAAAATTACCTGCATACGAATTATAAAACACATAAAATAAACAATGCGAGAGCATAACACAAAACATGTATACACAAAGATTTTCCCTGGATCCCAAAATTGGGACTACCAGCTTGCTTTTTCATTATGTTCCTTTCAATGTTATAATACATATTTATACATGTTGAAGCATCCAATACCATGGATCGAAAACCATCGCGTCCAAAAACATGTGCGAAAATCATGCACAAAACCATAGGTTGGTCTGCCCAACCTAACATAGGTTCCAAAACCAAAATTTTCTGGGGTGTTGCCTTGGACCCCATAGAGTGGGGTTACCTGCACCCCTCAAACCCCCTGTGACCCCCCTACTACGCAATCGACGCAACAAAGGGGGGGGATCCCACCCCCTCTACCCCCCAGTTAACTACATGGGCTAGTCGTGGAAAGAATATAACACAACCCAACATCCTTGGTCTGCACCCAATGTTCAATGTGGACCACCATTGTCCATGTTTTCCACCATTACTGGACATATGTGATATTGCAGAACAACTCAAACAAACAGCATTAAACCCATACTACATGGAAAATGCCACTATTGATCAGATCATGGTCACATAAATCAAGAATACTATCCAACAGAAGATCGAACTGTATCGGGTTGTCAAAGTTGGCCAACTCCTGCATTAAGGCCACTAGCTCACCAGGGACCAAGTTCACTAGAAGTTTCCCCATCTCATGGAGGCACTCAACTTAATGGGGACCATTACTTTCTAAGGGGGGAGGATTGATCATGGTGGATATTGGTGGCCACCTGCCTATTCTGCTTGGACCCCCACCATTGTTTTCTTCATTTTTTCAGTTTCCTTAATTGTAGCACAATTTACTATTTTTTGCAGTTTTTCATATCCTAAACTTCCAGAGTCGTTTTGAGGCCCTAAACGATTTTTTTTGGAAAATGGGTAAACATGAGTGTTTGATTGAGGTTTGCAGTCGAAAGTTGTGTTCCTTCGATATATCTTTCTAGTGAGATATGGTGCACGTAAAACAAATATTGTATGCCAAATTTACAACCCTGGGAAGTTAATGTACCAATTTACCCAAACAGGGTCCATATTTTTGGCGCTTCATCTCCTAGGGTTAGGTTTTTGGATGTTTATGGTTTACATTGTTTCTTAATAATAAATAGGCCTTTGAGCCTCATTATAACACATTTCATAGGCATGTAGCCACCACATCTCTTCTAAGAGATAAGATACCATCGCCCGAGCTAGTTTATTTCCATTATGTTTGTAAGCATATTTCAGTTCTTTGATATTAATGAAATGAAGTGTTATTTCTAATGCATTTCTGTATTTGTGGTTATATCTATATTTTTTGTGTTCATGTTTAAGTTCGGATCACAAATGAAAAATATAAGACTCATTCGAAGCGTGAATACCTGGATCAGTACAAGATGAGCTCCTGTGGATAAGAAGGAAGGCTCCAAGATCGAAGCATAGGAAAAATTTTGGAGAGTGGTTGTAGCCGCTACAACACTAGTGACACACTCGTAGATCTCCAGCTCTCTATATGGATCTTATCTCATGCAAAATCGGTCTAACTCTTCTAGAGGTATTGTTCAGTTCATTGATTATCACAACTTCTCCACATGCCAAGCCAAGTCAAATTGATTTGTTTGGATTGAGGATGAGGAGTATATAGATGCACAAGTAAAAAATATTGTTAGAGTCTTAGTTTTCATCTCTAGTGTTGCTCTGGTGCCAACGGGCCTCAATAATACCCTGCTGGAGTCACTTCAGGAACACAAGCATTACTCTGCTGATAGCGAGCCTAGATAGTACCCAGTCAGAGTTGCTTGCTTCATCTCTTTGTGCAGGAAGTCTTTCTCTTCTTTCGCCCTTTATTTCATTTTTCATTTTTTCATTTTTATTTGTTCAAAGAACTGTCCACAGGAACTTATTTATTTCATGAGGCAGAAGAGGGATCCCGACTTATTAAGAGAAGGACAGGTTGTCCCTTCACAGAAGGATATTCATGTATACCTCTGACATACTTGTTAAGGTTTTCCTTCCCTCCTTACTCTACTCAACTTAGTTGACAAGGGTTAACTGAAAATAGATGACTGATTAGAGTAGGCGGTACTAGTTAAAAGTGCAAGCATTGTGATTTCACCATGACTCTCTCTAGAAGGAATGCATTTTCCATGAGAGTATCATTGACTAAAATAAATGCAATATTCACATAAAGAGAGGGAACAGACAAATAATCAAGTGTGATAGCAGTACAACTTCCTCTTGGATTCCATCGAGCTTGTCTGCGAAGCCACACATAATCTCATGTGGAATCTAACCTATGAATGAAAAGAAAATAAACAAAAGCAAAGAATCAGAGTGAAAGAAAAACAAGGTGAATAAAATCAAAGGAAGAAAGACTACTCCTACTCCTAACCTAAATAGAGCATAGCCCAAACTTACATAAAGTGATACTTCCAATGCAGCCACTGCCGCATAGGCTGGCTTGTATAGGCGAGGGAATGCATGTCAATAATGATATAAAATCGTACCAACAAACAAGAAATATAAGCCAATACAAACCAAAACGTTCGAAGTTTGAAAGAACCTACAAACGAGTAAAAACAAAAACTGCATGAAAGGCACTCTGTGGATATACCATGGTTTTCAAACACATTACGAGTCAAAGACATGCATGCACAAAATTTCAAACTTGAAAAATGAGAAAACATGAAGAAAGAAGAAAATTTCCATTTTGCAACAGTGCTTGCTATGTATGACTCCTCCAATGACTGAGTGATAGGATCATGTGATACAGATGGAGGATGTGAAAATTGTAAAATAGATTAATTTTCAATGTGTACAACAGAGTGATGAGGAGCCTAGAAATATTCAACACATTTATGATCGGAAGTGGAACTGACCTCAAGGCTATGAGAACCTGACATAACAATAAGCTTGGGCTAAAGTCCGTCGATAGCTTGGGGAAGTTCCAATTCATTAGAATATGGACCATCGAATATTGGTGGCTTAGAAAGATAAATAGTGGAAGAATTAAAATCATGATCAAATGAATCAATGAAACGATTATGAAAGCCGCAATTAGAAAGGTCAAGATTACAAATAGAGGCATCCTGATGATTTGATGAATCGTAAAGAGGGGATGATGGAGAATGAGAAATTTCACCCTCTATGTTCCTGAAAAAATAATATGAGAGATTGGGAGGATCAGGTAGAAAAGATTTGTCCTCTCCGCATTCAAATGAAAAACTAGCATTCCACGATTTATGTGAATTATCGAAAGTAGTAGCATCAGAAACTGAATTTTGACAAAATTGAATAGGAATGACGAAATCGTGGGAAATGCCAAGATAACGTGGAAGACGTGTGGACAGAAGGAGGTCATCCTTCATTGCAGATTCTCGTTCAAACTCCCACACATACTCATCAAAAATGATATCGCAAGTTGGTTGTTCAACACCAGCTCCATCCAGAACTTAATCCTCATGAACATCAAAAGACAGATCCGAAACAGGTGAACACAACACATGAAATTTTGGAGGATCATAAGGACCAACGAATGGAGGATGAGGACAAAGCACTTTATCACAACCATCGGAGTCACAATCCAAACTTGCCTTGAAATTCTGCGTAAGTGGGGAAAGAGAAGACAGTGGTAGATCAAAAGATGAATTCTCACTTTCTCCCACCTCGACTTGCGGTACTAGAGTTGTTTGATGAGAAGGGGATGGAGGGTCACTTTGAACAGAAACCTTGTCCACACAATTTTAGAATCTATAACACCGAGGTATGTTGGGAGAGGTTCAAAAGAGTAACTCATGTGGATTTTATGAAATGTGAACAAGATATAGAAATTTGTCTACCAAGAAGGGCCAATCAACTTTATCTTCAGGAAATTCAAAGCAGTCCTGGATGAAATGATCGTGAAAATTCTAAATGGATTCATCTAGTGCTTTTCAAAATTTTAAAATTTTCTTATCAAGAGATTTACGATTATAGAAATTGAAAGGACGACATGAATCTATGAAAAGATGTTCAAAAGAGTGAATGGAGTCACTAGGCAATGTGTTACACCATTCTCACATGTGCCCTTCGAATGTGAGAGTGAACAACCTACAGCTAACATCCTCGCTGTGGATGTTGTTCTTTGTGCATAAATCAAGAAACTATGAGGTATGTTCAAATAAGGTTGTTTCACCCTCTCCATTGAATTTCAGATTGGACAAGTTATCAATAATTATCATTGGCAATTTCATACTTATGTGTCTAGAAAAACATGTTGGGGTTATGATTTGGTGAAAAGTAATTAAATATGTGCAGAAATTCAAAACACACTTTAAGGGCTTATATTTTCATCTATCCCTCCTTCTAGCACCATCAATGTTGACGATGTTGGACCCGCCAACATTCAAGGGATCTCTGCGATATGAAGTCCCAACTAGACCTCATACCATTTGGAGTAGGAGTCCCAAAAATGGGTGGTAATCTTATGCCTTGACGGTGGAAACGCACAGAGGGAAGGTATGATAACTTTGGGTGAGAGAAAATGTGTGACCCTGTAGAGAGTCAAGTGCGATGCATGAAGCTTCCCGTAGAAGCCTGTAATAGTACGCAACTTGAAAGGAATACATGAGCGAAATGGCATCACAAGATAAGATACATAATAGTCCACAATTTAAATTATGAATTAATACAACAACATGCATTCAAAAAGATTCATACAAATGCAAACGAAATAGTTCATAAGCATAAGCGTAAGTTAAATAACATACATTGCAAATACAACAAGAATAGTCCTACTATATTCAAAACATATGCATGAAAGTGTGTTGGCTCTTATTTTATTATTACAAGTGAAATTTACATTCATACATACACCACTGATGACCACTAGCCCCAATAGTAAAACATTAAAGTCAAGAAAACCTGCTCCTTCAAAGAAGTATACTCGCTCTACGCTATGGAGAAGTTAAGGCTCTTCACAATACTCCCAATCTCTTTCGAATTCTAAGCCTAGCAAAAAGCTTGGCTCCCAAAAGCCCTTTACATGAGTTATGAAGTTCTATTTATAATAAGAGGGGGCGACTCTTCAGCTTCTTTACAAATTGATGCATTACATTACATGATGACTCTTCATATTACAATATCGGCACTTGAAATTTCACTTACAACATAATTACAAATAATATTATATTCTACACTCATACTCATATATGACAAAATAGGGTAGAGACAACTTGATAGTGTAATAAGACAAGACACTATGATGCTTGAGTTTGGGAACACTCTAGCTCGGACACTTCCACTTGATGCTCCTCAGTCACTTATTGATGCCAAGCTTGGCACTATGCGATGACATCCCAAATCTGCATGATGGTGTCAGGATGGAAGTAGAATCTAACCTCCATAGCATGCAGGTACAATGATTTGGAACTAGTCTTATCTTCTTTCTCAAGTAGGAGCAACATGATTATGATCTAAATGGGACCACCGATGTAGTTATGCATGTTTTTTCTATTCAACTCTAAATCCTCCTTGGTGGAAACCTGTCTCAACTGCTCCGAGTACTCTTCAATCTCCTTCCTAACTTGGTGTTTTCCTTTAGCTTCCGTGAGTGAACTGACTAATGGGATTTTTTGGGTTCTCACCATGAAGTCCGAATTTTTGTACAACCATAGAAATGAGGCCCGAATGTTTTCAATGAACGAGGTGAGTTGCTTATTGTTCTGGACCAACATTCAAACTCTTGCTTTCTCCAACCTTGCTTGTGGCTTCATCTTCTTTACCAAAGTAAGCAGTGCCCATTTGTATCACAATGTCCATTCTTGCATGGTGGTGATGGCAGTTTGCACATTCCTAAGAGTTTTGACAAATTCATGCTTTGTTGCTATAAGCGATGCAAGTGGACAACTACCTTATGTATGGTCATGAGCTCATCATAGAGGTCCCTCATGGTCTCTTCAAGTGTTGATACCTCACCAAGTATTGCTACTCTCATTTCCCCCAAGTAGACCTATGCAGGAGCTGCATTCTACGGTGCTTCGTGGAGTTGTTCTATCTCTTTCTGAGAAACTTGTATATTCTATATCAATTGCTTACTCTCGACCATCAAATAGTGAGTGCTTTATCTTGTCTCACCCATGAAGGCCAAGTGGCTTCGGCAATGGAATTTGGTTCCTGCTGGTGTCTACCACTATCACCTTTCTTTAATGAATGCAGGTGATGCATGACCATCCAGAAAATGCTCTCTTTGTGCTTGTACAATCATCTTCTGAAGTTCATCATATGACATATTGTACACATCCATTACCGAACCATCATCAAGAGGAATTGTGTCCCCTTCCTCGCTCAAGGCTAACTCTGCGACTAGAGGTGGTGGAGACTGAATAGTGACCTATGGTGCATTAGGCATCAGGTCAAAATCTTCATCCTGTGGTTCTGGTTCCAAATCCATGTTCGCAACTTCAATCAAGTCTTCAATATGCTAAGCAAGCTCTCGATCTTGCATCTATTCGCTCTCCCATCTGTTGCTGACTGGTTTTGTCCTTACTCTTTAACTTGAATCGATGTTGTTTCTCCCGACATTGCACCTTGCCTTTATTCTTCTTCCTATTTCTACTTCTCCTCCTGTTTTTCCTCCTTTGTTCCCATTCTTCCCTCAGTTCTTTTTATTCTTTCTGTGCCCTTAGTTTTGCTTCCTGCAAACTCTGCTTTTCTCTCTTCCTCTGCTTTGCTCTTTGTATCCTCTGATTCCTTTTTATTCTGCAGCCAAAGCTTCCTGTATGAAGATTGGATCCACTTTCATCTTGTACCTTTGTTCCCCCTCTATACTATCTGCAACCTTTCTCTTTCCCTTATCTTGTACTAAGTTGATCCCTTCTTCTACTATTGCTGGAATTGCTTCCATGTTAGTGTTGACTCCTTTTCTATAAACAATTGATTATCTGAATATATTGGAAAGTTAACTGGTGCTTTCTCAACTGCTTCCCAAATACTACTTTCAGTGGTCTCCCTTGAATCATATCTCTTTGGTGCCATGGTAACAATGACTGCTAGAGAGAAGCACTTCACAAGTGTGGTACCAATGGGACAAAAAGGAAATTCATGGCAAGCAAACATTAGCTTTAGCAAATCGACTTTCGAGGCCTGATTAAGCAGCAAACCAAACATCTGATGAGAAAGATTATGAAATTTTCATTTTCAAAAGCGAATGGTTTCCTGTGGGATAGTTCACATTCTCAGCAGCCATGGATGAAGCTTGTGGCTTGAGACTATGCAATGTGCAATCCCAGCCTGGGCAAAGAATGGGAGTGACTACACATTGCATAGTCTCAGTGGCCAAGTTGATAGGCTAATCCCTAGAATTTCATAGTGCGCAGTTGGATACAGCCTGTACTATGCACGATGCAAGTCCAAAGGCCAAGCTTTTGGCCTGAGCCTTAGGATTATGCAATTCCCAGCTAGGCAAGGCAAAACTTGGCCAAGGGAAGTACAAATATACCTGGTGGAAGTGTGAAAAATGAGAAGAAGTGAATAATGATGTGAGCTTGAGTGAAAAACTAACTAAGTGTGAATGAATCAATGTGGATCAATGGAAGAAACTAATCAAACAAAAGGAAAATCAAGTATGTGAGGAGAGTCACCACAAGAATGACCACTAGTACAAAAACAAGAAAACCAATGTGATGCTTCTGAAAGGTAAGTGATAACTTGAAACAACGCCTCTACAAGCTAAAATAAGTTGAAATGCCAACAACCATGAAGAGAAATAAGCAAAACAACACTCACACAAGTGAAATGAAAAAAAGTGACAGAAAAAGTGGCAAAAGATGATAAAAGAAAAAATCACCTGGAAAAGCGATGACGACCCCACCGAAGGTTCCCTGATATCTTAAGGAATGCTAGAGATTTAGGATCGGATTCATAAATGAGCTCTAGAGGCATTGGTTAACTAGATTTGAGCAAATGAGGTTTTATGACATGCATGCCTAAAATTAAGGAAAAAGTGACACTTGGCAGAAACTTCTAAAAATAGCAGCGTGTCCTCCTTTGGGATACTAAAAATAGATCCCTGTTTCTGATGGATTTTTTTCCTTTATTTTATTTCTTTTCCAGGGAAACTTTCCACACACACTACCGGAAAGTTTTTGCAGTTCTGGGAATTGTGCAACTTTCGGGCTCAGTGCATTGTGTAGTTTTTGAGGTTAGTGAGGGATTGCACATTTTCTAGGCTTAGTGTTGGGCTTCCTTCCATGATTACATAGTTTTTGAGCTCAAGACTAATTTCCGGTCAAGACTATGCAATTACTATCATCAAGGCTTCTTGCCCTCAAGGATTGAGCAATTTCTAGAGGAAAGCCCAAAACTGCTGTGAGACCAAGTTTGGAGATCAACTTGTGACTTAGAAAGATAAGCTAAGTGTGAAAATAGGAAAGAACAAGCATAATTGAAAATGATAAGTCTTAGTCGAAGCATGAATACCTAGATCACTACAAGATTAGCTCCTTTGGATAAGAAGGAAGGCTCCAAAATCGAAGCATAGGCAAACTTTTGGAGGGTGGTTGTAGCCGCGACAACAGGATCTGGGGAAGAATCCCTCATTTGTTGAAGATGTGGGAGTGGTCTTCTCGTGAGGTTATGCGACAACTTGGGAATATGTTTAGTAATTGACTTCGGGAGATCCGTGATTTCAGAGCTTGAGAGTGGGACTCAAGAATATAGTTTGTTGACTACACCTTTACGAGGGTTATGAGACAACTTGATGGAGTTTGTTCTATGCAATTTTAAATATGTTTAAAGAAGTTAATGAAAACTTTTCATACATGAAGATCAAATACTAGTACTCGTTAAGGGATGGACTTGGAGATTTAACTTTATTGGAAACAATGATAATACTTATGGGGGGGTGAATCAGTATTAAGGCTAATTTTATTTTTTTATGCGAATTTACTTTTCTGATTCAAACTTGGAAAACATCTATATAATGTGCACCAATATGAAATCAACATACAAGCATATATACCATGAGCATCATACACATGAGCATCATATACATGAGACATAAGGTTGTTCACATGGAAACCCTTTCAGGAAAAAACCACCAAGCTTGTTATTTTTATTGATGTAAAATAAGAGCACCTACTCTATTACATCAATCTATTTTGTGAGAACCCACTCACAGGAAGCACCAACTGGCAGGAAGCACCAACTCCCTTTGATTGTTTGCTAGCACCGACTAGCAGGAAGCACCAACTTCCTCTTGTTATAGACACCTCCCAGCTTACCAGAAGCACCATGTGAGGCACCGACCTCAAGGATTTTTTGCAAGAACAACCTTGCAACTCCTTGGATTTATGCAAGCACCAACTTGCAGGAGGCACCAACCCCCAAGCCTTCTCAAGAACCCATTAGAAATGGAAGCACCAACTTCTTGTATGCAAGAACCAACCCACACTCAAATAAGAACCAGATTTTCTCTATAATTTGGCAGTGACTTTGCTTGATAACAGCTTTGATTTTTTCTCACTCTGCTCACTCTGCAGCACTCTACAACAACCCACTCATCTGCTCAAAAACAATCACTCATCACCATCCATGCAGCTCTATGTTCCTCGCTCTTCATTGGCATGCACTCATCTCTCGCCCTGTTTCTCTCCACATCACACATGCACTGCTCTCCACCTCCTTTCTCTGCGCACAGGCATTTAGGCCTTTCTCAAAGCACATGCACCCTCACTCTTTCTCACACAACACCAGAAACTATGAAATTTCTCACACAATGCACACACCTTTGGCCTTTATCACAATGTACAGGCACTTCAGTATTACACATAGTGCATAAGAAACTTTCACTTTGCTTAGACAATGCACATGCAACTTTCGGCCTTACACACAGAGCGCAGCTCTTGGGGTCTCTTACCTCTACTTAGGCACTCACGGCCTCTCTCTGTAGAACAGGATCTTACTAAGCCTTACATAATAGTTCACACTCTCACAAATCTTTTTCCACTTAGTTGTCATGCCACTATGCTTCCTTCCCCCACATTGCTCAACTGAGCTCTTGGGTTTTGTCCTTTGCTGCCCCCCACCCCCCGACTGATGTTGCCGCACTTTCTTGTTTTCTCACTGCACACTGTACCTCGGCATGGATCTTCCATGTTGTTGTTGTGTCTTTCTTGGTCTCTACCTCTGTATTAACCATGAGAATGGGTAATTGACGGTTTTCTTCATGCTAAGAATTAATTCTCAGTCTACTTGCACACTCCAACCAGACATAGTCCTCTCTGTTTTCAACTCTCCCATCATTGGGGCTGTCCATGTTGTGAATTTAATCTTAGTCCACCTGCACACTCCACTAAGACTCCTCGTGCCTACTCATGGCTCAAAGAGCTTGACTATACTTCCGCATGGCTTCTCAGTTTTTTATTTATTTCTATAATACATGCACGGGATATCAGAGATGGATTTCTTTCAACATCGAGACAAGCCCAAAGTTCTTTGAGTTGCCATTACTTCTAGTGACCGACTCCTCTACGCTAATTTACTCTTCAGTTGCTTACCCATACACCTTTAACTCTATATGTTATACTATCAGAGCTTTTGCACCACAGTGCTATATCAAAGCTTTGCCTTATCAGAACTTTATTCATTAAAGACATTACAAAAACAACGAGGTTTGATGTCCTTGGGCCTTTTTGTTTAGTCCCCTTTCTATTTTCCTCGAACTGACTAGGTGTGGTGATCAGAGGCTTAGGCTTAATTCCCTAAGTCCTTTAGCATTCTGTTGGGGGGATTTTTTCCTTTGTTAAGAGCTTAGAGCCCTTGTTTCTATAAGTTCTTCGACCAAGTGCCAACACATCGGAGCCCCTTCCATCGGAACTTTATTAAGTTTTACAAAGTGTCGACATTCTCAATCCTCCAATCTTTGACTTCTGATATGATGTCATCACTGCCACGTGGAACTTACTCAGTGGTGACAGGTGTCATTTTGATATGGCCCATTAGGCCCCCCAAAAATGCCAAAACTTCTAACCGCGTGTCCTTCCATACTGCCATGTCATTCTAACATTAGCTACCACTTGCGCCTTATCAGAGCCAATCAAATGCTGCCATGTGTGCTTTTCAGAGCCAATCGCATGATTCCATATGTCCATATCGAAGCCAATCATATGCCAATGTGTGTCCTGCTAGAGGAGAGAGAAAAAGGCTCACACACCTTTGTTATGTGATGAATTCCTTCATTATTTCTCTTTTGTCATTCCCGACGGCTTTTAGCGCTATCGTCGTTTTAACCATATCGCAACTTTTTAAAGGGTTCACACTTGGAAAGTTATATTATTGCAATATGTCGATCTCTGACATTCCAATGCATCGATCCACTGATCTCTGATGTATCTAGACCTTCAATTGCTGATACACCAAATTGCAATGTTGTGATGTGCTGCTATGCCCTACCTCCGATATGTGATCACCGATATGGCTGATCTTCTGGGTTGTGATTGCCAATATGCCTAATATGCTGACCTTCGATATGCGATCATCGATATCATGATACTCCAATATGTGATCACCAATATCTCTGACCTTCGATATGGCTAGCCTCCGATCTGTGATCTCCAATAAATTGTACCTCTGATATTCCTTCCTAAGGCTTCAATCCTTGAACTCCAGTAGACCATACTTTTTGATCCAGGATTCCATTGTTATACTTCCACATATTTTTGGAAATCTTGTTCGGAGAATTATCCACTGGGAAGGGTTCGATGTAGGCTTTGAGTCCACCTACTAACTCTAGGATGGTTCCAAACTCTCTACCACTCTTCTACTCCTTTACTCTCTGGACAACTAAACTCACAACCACCAAGGTGATCCTTAGCATGAAGCCTGCAGCTACAATGGACTTCCATCTAGTCCATCATAGTAATTATTCATTTTATGGGTTTTCCACTAGGCCTGCTGCTATGATGATTCTCTAACTAAAGCTTGGAGCTATCATAGGAATCCTTCTGAGCCATGAACAACTATGGGATTCCTCCTAGGCCATCGCTGCCAACATCTACTATGACAAGCATCCAAGCTAGTCAGGTTGACATCAATACCAACACTCCTGCCAATAGTTAAGCAATGCCGATTGCCCAACACATCTCCCCACCATGACTGTTGACATCAATGCCAACACGCTTGCAGATGCCTTCACTAGGCCACTGGCCATCAAGACAATGTCAATTGTCCAACAATCTCCCCCTTTGGCATTGATGGAAACACTACATCGTTCTCTCCATGCGATGGCCAAACCTCATCTCACTGCATGAGACACTAATGAACTGCTTTCTTCTGCACAGGTCATCACAACTTCATAATTTTCTCCCCCTTTGACATCAATGGCAAGCGGCTACAAATTGCCTTTATCTCCCCATGCAATCACTTGGCTGTGAATACCAGAGTCTAGTTGTTGAGATGTTTATTTTGCCTCACGGACATCTATTCTAGGACTATCACTATTGCTGCTCCATAAATTGGGCATATGTGATATGCTCCCCCTGAACATATATTGCCTCTTCTTTTTCCTTCTAGTTATGGACACCTTATGGCTGCTTGCTGAGCACTCTCTCCACTAATGCATCTTTTGTATCAATTAAAGATTAATACCAATTAAACTCCTCATGGTATTGTTGCTACTGCAAATACAAATAAATGATGATTTATTTCTTCTTCAACTTCATTGTTGTTGCCGCTTCTGAGGCTGTGCTCGCATTATTTGAGCATCTCCTTGTCCCCTTGAGATCATTCCCATATTATAGGGACTGCTTCTTATACCAATTGCACCAAAGGAAATGATACAAATAGAACAATGTACCGAGTAAACTCTAATATTTCTTTTCTTAGAAATAAATGTCCATTTGCACACAAGGTTACTCAACATGAGCCCAACACAACCAATTGACATAGATATACAAATTCAGGGTTAAGGGACATGAAAAAGCTTACACAAATTGTGTTTAATGAACACAAGACTATTATGCATAATCAAACTCACAACTTAAATGAAATAAGGGTATTTCAACAAAGATGCAAACCTTTCATGTTATTAGAAATATTCCTTTCTGACGCTGACCATTGTTGCCTTCTACTACTTATCAAAGAAACTCCCCCTGAGCCAATGCTCATTGAGCTCCTACAAAAGATTTCTCACCTCTGCATGGGGACTGATCTTGTGGACCTGACTTGACTGTGATCTTCGTGTCATTCCACACTTCCATTGCTGCTGATATTCTTCACATAACATAAGATATTGTTGTGTACTTTCCATGATGGATGCACTCCTCCTTTTCAATGTTGATACATTCAAAATAAACCAATTCATTCATGTAATCAACAAGAAAACACAGCCATACCTTCATCAATTAGATGCACCTTTCTGTTTGTTCTTCTTGGCTTCAGGTATTTGACTTATTTGGCCTCCCTTGAGGCCCTTCTCTTCCTTCACTGAAGAGAAACAGAGGATCTACTCCCTCTGAGCAAATCATTCCCCTTCTTCCTCCAGACCTTCAAAGGTCGAGTCGTCACAGAATAATTTCTCTCCAACTTCTTCTTTGCCCGTGTTTGGGTTTCTCGGCTGCATATGGGTAGAGGAAAATTCTCTTTTACCTCCCCTTTCTTCACCCAAATCGACTTGGAGCCTTTCTACCTTACATAGGGTTCTGCTACAAGAGTAAGAGGATCATTCTTTTGATTTCTTCCTCCTCTATTCATCTTGCCCTTTTGACTTAGAGCACTGAAGACAAGTCTGTATTTTTCAACTCCATTGTTTGTTCTTGTCTTCAAAACCCGAGCTACTACATTTGCATGCATATGCTGAGAATCATTCAATTTCTTCTCATTTCATCACCCAACTCTCTTGTACCCAAGATTGCCAGAGTTGCAACATTTAACATGGATTAAGACTAGGGCAAAGGAGTTACTCTTTTTGACAACTCTTTTGTCAAAAATCCTATCATGGTCAGCATGCCTTCTCCTAGCCTTTTTGTGCATTCTTGGGTTGCTGCTACCCAACACATCTTGTTTTCTTGCACGCCATCTACAATCTATGGCTTTACGCCCAAACTTACTGCAAGAAAAACAATATCCATGAAAAGGATTTTGATGACAAAGGTTACCTTTTCTTTGCAGGATTTGCCCTTAAGTAGGAAAGGACCTTTGTTGGCTATTATTGTTCCTTCCATGACAATTTATATTATTGCCTTGAACTTTTTCTTTCAGATGCCCAACTTTCTTTTGATATACTACCGGCTGCTACTTCTTAGCCTTCTGTTGCTACCTTTTCTTCTCTTATTGTTGCTACTTTCCATGTTGTTGTTGTTGTTGTCCAACAAACTTTCTTTCTTTGTTTTTGTTTGAACCTTGGACTCCCTTTACATGGGAAGTCGACCCTTTAGCCTTCACAATCTTGGAGCTTGGTTTTTCCTTGAAACCCAAACTAACCTTGATGAGTGGGGATATTCTCTTAACAAGACTCTCATCTAAGGTCTTTGTGCTCCCCTCAAGCTTCTGATATTGAGACAATTATTTATTTGACTTTTCTAAGTCATGTCTCAATGAGATTGCTTCATTTGTAGTCTCTCACAGTAAGCTTCCTTCTCACTCAACTGATTGGTTAACATCCTAGTCAATCTACTAGCCTCTTCTTGTTGAGAATTCAGTTCAACTATTGTTTTTCTCAACTTCTCATTCTCAAGATCATAGATTTTTAGTTTCTCTTCTCGCTTGATATTTTCCTCTGATAGGTCCTTGATCTCCTTTAGAGTCAAGATCAACCTTTTTCTAAAAAATATCCTTTCATCTAGATCTTTTTCTTCACTATCAAAAGTGCTAGCTAAGTTACCACAGAGATCTAAAGCCATCTTTGTGTCCATGGATTCTTCCACAAGTCTAAGGGTTATCCCTTCTTTATCACTAACTAGGGTATTCTTGTTCTCCCCTATGGATGAGGACACTGAGAATATCTCTTCTTCCTCTGAGGATTCCTCATTTTCTATTTCTACTAAAATATGTCTATCTTAATTACAACTACTAGATGCATGGCTATTTCTATCTTCAAGTGATTCACATGAACATCTAGATAATGAATGAATTATTTATTTACATTCATCATAAGGCAATAACTTACCTTATGAGAAACATGGAATCTCTTCTAAGACTTATTCTTCATGAACAAGAGTGTGATGAGCAACAAATTCTCCATGTTCTAGTTCATTGCTAGAGAAACAGGGTTCCTTAGCCTCTTCTTGAGACACATGGATATCTCCACCATGCAGACATTGCAGCCTATCCAGTACTTCCGTTGTTGACTCACAATGCCTCACTTTATCAGTATCTAGCTTAGAAAACCCTTTCATGATGACCTCCTTGGATTTTTCATTTTGTTCATTCTTTTCTCCATTCAACAAGGAGAACCACATATTAATATCTAAGGCTATTAAGTAGTCCACCATTCTAACCTCCTAGACTTCATAGTCCAGCTCATGGTCTGATCCGTTTAAAAATGGAACTCCTTATGTTGTTAGCCAATCTATATTAGCCATTGTTTCACTTTGATCTACCTTCTAGTGATTAATATATTCCTGAGGGAACGTGGTTCTCACACCAATTGTTGGAAACAATGATAATACTAAGAGGGGGGTGAATAAGTATTAAGGCTAATTTTAACTTTTTATGCCAATTTACTTTTTTTATTCAAACTCGACAACCATCCATATAATGAGCAGCAATATGAAATCAACATACAAGCATATACACCATGAGCATCATACACATGAGACATAAGGTTTTTCACGTGGAAACCCTTTTGGGAAAAAACCACCAAGCTTGTTGTTGTTATTGATGTAAAATAAGAGCACCTACTCTATTACATCAATCTGTTTTGTGAGCACCCACTCATAGGAAGCACCAACTCCCTTTGATTGTTTGCTAGCACCGATTAGCAGGAAGCACCAACTCCCTCTTATTGTAGACACTTGTCTAGCTTACTAGAAGCACCATGTGAGGCACCGACCTCGCAGATTTGTTGCAAGAACCAACTTGCAGCTCCTTGGATTTATGCAAGCACCAACTTGCAGGAGGCACCAATCCCCAAGACTTCTCAAGCACCCACTAGAAACAGAAGCACCAAATTTCTGTATGCAGGTACCGACCCACACTCAAATAAGAACTAGATGTTCTTTGTAATTTGGAAGCCACTTTGCCTGATAACAAATTTGATTTCTATTCACTTTTCTCAATTGGCAACAACCCACTGATCTTCTCAACAACAATCGCTCATCACCATCCATTCAACTCTTTGTTCTTTGCTCTTCATTGGCATGCAATCAACTCTCGATCTCTTTGATCCGAATGGAAAATGGCATCAACCCATGGTACTCATCGACCCATATTATTCATCGACCCATGGAATTTACCCATGGTATTGTAAATGGCATCCGCCCGTGGTATTGTAAAATCCACCCATGGTATTCATTCACCCATGGAATTTACCCATGGTATTGTAAATGGCATCTGCATGTGGTATTGTAAAATCCACCCATGGTATTCATTCACCCATGGAATTGACCCGTGGTATTGTAACTGAAAAATACTATAAGTAACAAGTCACATTTTGTAAAAGGACAGATTGTCCGCCACAATGTAGCCTTTACAGTTATTATCGGTTTTAATAAAAAAAAGTTTCTTTGTGGTTTTGTTTATTGGGCATTCTCCTCTTTTTCTTCTAGCATTTCAAGTTTTCAGATCTTGGGGGTCTCTTCCCCAAGATCCATTTCAATCTTTCAGATCTTGGGGACCTCCTCCCAAGATCCAGATCAGTGGTATCAGAGCCAAGTTATGATTCCATGGGAACGAGGGTTTGATGCATGTTTCAGTTTCAAATTTTGCAGCAATATTCAACAAACGTCAGGCATGTGCTACAACCTCCATAGAGCACTTTCTTGGGTCAAGCAGGAAGAATTTTTCTTTTCTCATTTTTTTGCAGAATTTTTTTTGGGCGGCGACTTTGCAGATCAGATCTGTACATTTTTGTGCAAGATCTACAAAATTATAATTGCAGATATGTATTCCTGGTGAAAAAATAACCGATTTCAAAAAAAAAATCGGTTGAATCGGAGTCCGGATGAAGAAGATATCGCTGATTTAAAAATCAGTGGGGTTGCAGACAATTTTCAGGGCAGCGATTTTGCGGCGCCGATCTAGATGTCCTGGTACAAGATCTGCAAAATCTAATTGCAGATCTGGATTCTTTGGGAAAAACTACCCAACTTCAAAAAAAAAATCAGTCGAATCGGAGTCCGGATGAGGGAGATATCGCTGATTTAAAATCAGCTCTTTTTTTGCAGAAATTTTGGTGACGACGGGAGAGTTGCAGCGCAGATCTGGAATTCTAGTGCCTGGATCAGGATTTCTATCATATGGGCAGATGCAAAATGGTCTTTCTACTTCCAAAAATAGGTTATAATAAATATTCTGAGTTATATTGGCCGAGTTATGTCCATTTTAATTCTGGAGCAGCATTCAGAGTGGGTTTCCATTGGAGACGTGCCCTCCCACCCCACTTTAGTAAGCACCTGCTTCACATTCATTAGTTTCAACATAGCAGCAATCGGCTTGGGTTATTTGGAGATGTGCCCTCCCACCCCAGGCTATGTAGGCACCTGCTATTTCATCAGCATCCAACATCATGGTTGTGGGTCATCCACAAACCCACACTTCATCGAAGTCCATTTGCTAGGCCATACACTGTTAGTATCACAGTTGGTCACAAGCATTACAGGGTATCTCTATCCTCGGATCTTCGTTCTTCATGGTTATGGGTCATCCACAAACCCACAGTTCATCGAAGTCCATTTGCTAGGCCACACACTGTCAGAATCACAGTTGGTCACAAGCATTACAGGGTATCTCTATCCTCGGATCTTCATTTATCAGGGTTTTGGGTTAACCACGTAAAACCCTTATCTTCAGTGGATCTTCATGTTCAACAAAGGCTTTGCAGGAAGGAACTTTACGCAATGGGGACCATTGCTTCTTAAGGAGGGAGGAATGATCCGAATGGAAAATGGCATCAACCCATGGTACTCATCGACCCATATTATTCATCGACCCATGGAATTTACCCATGGTATTGTAAATGGCATCCGCCCGTGGTATTGTAAAATCCACCCATGGTATTCATTCACCCATGGAATTTACCCATGGTATTGTAAATGGCATCTGCATGTGGTATTGTAAAATCCACCCATGGTATTCATTCACCCATGGAATTGACCCGTGGTATTGTAACTGAAAAATACTATAAGTAACAAGTCACATTTTGTAAAAGGACAGATTGTCCGCCACAATGTAGCCTTTACAGTTATTATCGGTTTTAATAAAAAAAAGTTTCTTTGTGGTTTTGTTTATTGGGCATTCTCCTCTTTTTCTTCTAGCATTTCAAGTTTTCAGATCTTGGGGGTCTCTTCCCCAAGATCCATTTCAATCTTTCAGATCTTGGGGACCTCCTCCCAAGATCCAGATCACTCTTTCTCTCCACAACACACACACACTGCTCTCGATCTTCTTGCTTTGCGCATAGGCACTTTAGGCCTTTCTCACAGCGCACATGAACTTCAGCCTTACACATAACACACATGCAACTTCTACTTTGCTTACACAGTGCACATGCAACTTTCGGCCTTACACACAGAGCGCAACTCTTGGGGTCTCTTACCTCTTCTTAGGCACTCTCCACCTCTCTCTGCAGAATAGGCTCTTACTTAGCCTTACACAGCAGTGCACACTCTCACAAAGCTTTTTCCACCTAGCTCTTTGGCCACTATGTTGCTTTCCGCCACATTGGTCATCTAAGCTCCTGGGTTTTGTTCCTTTGTTGCCCCCGATCGATGATGCCATACTGTCCTGTGTTCTCACTATGCACTTGTTGTAGTGGCTACAACCACCCTCCAAAATTTTCCCTTGGATTCGTTTTGGAGCCTCCCTACCAACGTCTCACAGCACCTTGTCTTGATTCACCAAGTACATAAGCTTCAATGTTTTTCCTACACAAATGCAGCCTGTCGATCACAACTTGATGTATTCCCCTCATAGGTTGTTCATCCGGGCTTGGTCAAACTGCAGGCTGAGCATCTCCCCCAAGAAATTGCGCAATTCTAGAGGGTAACCAGTCTGCCCTCCAAAAATTGCATAATCCTGTCTGGAAGCCTGATGGACTTCAGAATTGTGCAATTCTGCCAGTCAACCCTCACAGTAAAAATTGCACAATTTTCCCCAACAGGGATGCTCAGCCCATAATTTGCGCAAATCTGGGCAGAAGTCAACTGCTCTGCCCATAAATTGCGTAAATCTCGTGGGAAGCCAGCCCAGCTTCCACCCAGAAATGCCCATTTCCTTCCAGCAATTGAGCAGCTTCATGCATGAGCAGTTGGGTTGACCAATTCCACCGGGGACCAAGGAAACTTGACTTACATGCATGGATTACATTTTCTCGGAATAGGAAAAGGAAACATGCAAAAGGCGCCCCATGATTCAGGGATCTATTTTCAACAACTGGAGGTTACATGCAAAGTTTTTTTAGAAACTTTCCTCCAATTGCCGCTTTTTCCTAGATTTGTGGCATACGGTCATGAGCTCAAAACTTGTTTATTTGACGCATCAGAGCTCATTCTTTCACATCGATCTTGGAGCTCTAACATCCCACAACACATATAGGACTCTTCAACACATCCAGCTCAACTATTCACAGGTAACTAGCCTCAACTTGTCTTTTTCAGCATTTCTGTTGCTTTTTTGTGTTTTCACTTGTGTGAGTGTTATTTGCTGATTTCTTTGAATGCTTGTTATCGTTTATATGCATACCAGCTTTTCCTAGCACTGTTTCAGTTTTCATTTCTATCTCACTATTGTCGCATGCATGAAAATATTTTGCACGAACGGTCGCCGATTCGACGACTCGCTTCACCCACATGCATGTTGATCTGTTTACTAAATCTTTCATTCATTTTTGCATGCACTGTTAATCACTTCTTCTTTCACTTATTCTCATCATGCATTCACATTCATATTTTCTTTCAGTTGCCCGTCAGCGACTCTGACCAACCTTGGCCTGGACTGAGCCTTCACCGAGACAGCATTGCACAATCTGGGGAAGGAAGGCTCTGCCTTCCTCTCCAGAAATGCACATTTTTGCCTAGGAACTATCCTCCAGGACTATTTTTCACATTTATGAGGGACAGTTATTGTTGGCCCAAAAAATTGTGCAATGCAGTCCTTGAGCCTGCAATAACTCCCAGCTAGAATTTCATATTGCGCAATCCCAACAGCCAGCAGCCAGTCTGGATTGCGCATTGTGCAAGTCCAGCAGCTAGTCTAGCTCCCAGACTGCCTTTTGCACAGTTTCAACAGCCAGTCACCCAGCTTCCTAGAAGACATTGCGTAATCTTTCCTATCATTTCCCCGGTATGTGTTATGTCATTCCCCGAATTTTCTTTGGTTTATGCTGACAAATTTCCTGCCATGCATGTTGCTTGTATCTAAATCTTTCAGGTGTTCATTCGCCTCTTAGAAGTATAGGATCAATGGCCTCCAAGAGAGCAGGATCAAAAGACACTGACGGAAGTGCAACTGGAGCAGCAGTTGAACGGGTGTCTGCATGTCTACCAATCTATCAAGATACAAATATGTTTCTCAAGCAGAAATGGCAAGAGGTCAATGAAGCATTTGCAGGAACTTTTGAGGAAGACCTCGAAGACCATCAGGTGTATGTGAACATTCACAAGTCCAGCTTGTACCGGATTGCATGCAGATACCTGGCGTTCCCATGTGTGGACATGATACAGTGGATTGTCTCTCACATTGATCCCGAGATGATGACCTTGAGCAGTGTCAATGGGACAAAGCTTGCAACCTTCTGGGAAAAATATTTTGATGAGATGTATTAGATGTTAGAGCCCACAACTATCATGAAGACTCCCTTTAGCTCACCCAACAATAGTGCTAAATCCAGAGACATTCTGAAGACCTGGGTAAAGGAATCAGCTTGATTCAGGTTGACACCCAACCAGATCTACAAGACAAAGATACTGCGGAGCGCGTATCAATACTTGGTCATATTTTCATGTCGACTGTATGGCCAAGAAAGCACAGAAACCTTCCCACAAAGTTGGGTGGTCACATTGGACCAACTGGCCAGAGAAGAAAAACCATGTAATTGGTCCGGCATGTTGTCTCATCAGCTAAAGGAACAAATAACGAAGGCTGGATAGTCACCCGAAGGTATGCATGCAGAGATTTACATGTCCACCTACATCTTAGATGCAATCTATGTCCGACAATAGTTCCCAGGTTTGGAGTGGGCATGGTCACTGGCGGAGACTGCTGTGAACACATATTTCAAGTTGTTGTCCGAATGCAGCTTCAGAGGAGTAATCACACGGCTATCCAACCATTTTTTCACCCAAGTTTACAAGATGATATTCGAATAGGATCCACCCTGCATGTCAAAGGAAGCAATGGAGGCACTAATAGACATTGTTGATTGGTATGCCTCATCGTTCGACACCTTCATCCGAATGTTCAGCACGAAGAAGCCTCTACATGTTCTACCGAAGTTTTCCTTGGACATACTCGTCAAGCAGGAAGTAGCATATCACATCTCAACAGGATTCACAGCTAAACTGCACCAGAAGAAGAAGGCACCTTGGCCCACTCTTCCATTTTGGATTGGGTTATATGAGATCCAGAGTATCAAGCAAGGGGATGTCAAAGTAGAACAGATGAAGAAGTATCCATTCGACCTCCAAAGTTATAATCTATATGACCTGCATTGCATTGTAAAGGATCACTGCACGAGAGTACAGTTCAACTGGATCCATGGGGAATTTCATTGGGCCGAAGAGGACCCATGGAGATATTGCCATAATTTCTCCAGACCCAATGAACAAGTCGGCTTCGCTATCAAGTGGTTAGTGAAGAAACACAAAGCAGCATCTAGGAGACCACCAGCACTAGCACCAGCAGTAGCAGCAGAAGGTAGCACACCTGCATGCAACTAATGCAAGAGGAAGGTTGTTGACAACACAAAGACGGAACAAAGTTGAGAGCTCAAGCAGATATACTTGTGATGAAAGCAACTTTGGACACTAAGTCTATGAGGTGACGCTGCAACACAAAGATCGCGAGAAGGAAGAGAGATAAACAGAGAAGGAGTTGCATGTGCTGAAGCAGCAACTCAAGGAAGAACAAGAGATGCAGAAACAGGAGAGGGAAGCACAACAACATAAGGTACAAAAAGGGGTGCAACATGTGAAAACAGATGAAACATCGCCTGTATAGGTAGTGGATTCATCATAACATCATGCATCAGGTAGACAAGGTGAACCATTGCAAGAGCAAGACTTTGCTCATGAGATAGAAAAAGCACTCCAACAGTTGAATGTGGACATGGAGTAGCAAGAGTTGGAATAGTACACCGACCTCATGCCTCACAACCAAGAGGTTGACTTACTAGCTTCACCGCATCCAGATGATGAGAAAGTCTCAAGTGACCAAGGAGGAACTAAGATCCTTGGTGATCAGCCGGAATGAGATATGCGCAACATCTCACTCGACGAATCTCAACATAGATTTGTGCAGTGTCACAAAGTGTCAACACCGGAGGATCATACATCTCCTGCTCAAGTTGAGGAATGAGTTATCGTGATTAATGTGCGCAAATGTCCAATAGCCTTAGCCAATGCAACCAGAGTGTATGCCGAAGCCACTAGCTCAAGTGTTCACTTTCTAATAGCTGAGAATGATAGAATGGCAAAGGAACTACAGACGACAAAGCAAGGAGGAGAGTTGGTGACAACGTCTGAATGAGCTAAACTGAAGAAGGAAATACTAGATGAAGTATTGTCCCTTGACACAATTATGCGAGGATTGTACTCTATGTTTGGTATCGTGCATAAGGCAGTTGTCCATCTCAATAGATGGTAGTAGCGATGTGCTATAAGAGCATGTATCTTGATGAACTTGCATGCTGTTGTTGATGACATGCAAACATGGACGATGAAATACAAAGGGGTCCTAGCTCACTTGCCTAAGATGATGAGGGCCAATGTGGTCGAGTTGAAAGCATGTATCTAGAGTCAGATCCGGAACTATGAAGAGATCCCACATCTCATCACTAGCATACAAGCTTCCCATGCACGAGTATTCAAGAGTATGGATGTTGTGGTGCACACACATGCGATCCCATCTATTGGGACTCTCACCCAGGCGAAGACAAAGGAACAGGTCCGACTAGATCTTAACTCGTACTTCAATGAATTAATGTGCATTGCCACCAGCCCAGACTTGCCCATCAACACAGACATCATACACAAGTATTTTGCTGGTCCGACTGCATTAAATATAATGATGTGCATGCTTTCATATGAGTTGGACAGAAGAGCCCGAGCAGTGTACACAAATGGTATGGAGGCAAGAGTCAGGTTTCAAACAGATGTCACCGCGGAGCACACAGACACCATCAAGGACTACCGATCTTGGCATTAGTATGTTACTATCGATCAACATGAGGATGTTGATGAGTTGGACTTCCATGGTTGTCTAAATCAAAGTGATGTCTAACATGGTTTGCTCAAGCCATTTTGTTTCACATGGGTGCATGTGCATTGTAATGTAATGTCTTGTCAAGTGTAAGTCAAGCGTCAATAGTTGGATGTAACAGTCATAGAATAGATGAAGAGTCATGAGGGTAGTTGAACTTTCATAAGGGGGAATGTCAAGGGTCACCCCACCCTTGCTATAAATAGTCCCTCATAACTCATTGTAAAGGCTTTTGGTCAACCAAGCTTCCGATAAGACTATCTTGGAGAGAGCTTGGACAGTATTGTAACGAGCCTTGGCTTCTCCACTGCGTAGAACTAGTACATCTCTTTGGAGGAGCAGGTAGTTGTGGTTGTAATGTTCCGCTATCGAAACTAGTGGTTGGAAATGGATGTATTGTATGACTGGAACTTACACTTCTCAATATAACAAGATCCAGCATGTTTCATAGAGCATGGTTACAATTTGTCAAGCCCTCTCAAAGAAAATGGTGGCAGAGTATGGAGGATTGTCTATAGGAATATGAGCCTCTTCTAGGATGAAATTATGAAAGATTTGAGACCTCTTGGGAAGGTCCAGCTTCAAGTAGAGTTCAAGTAGGTTTTCAATGGAAAATGGGGTTTCATTTGGCTTTGGCTAGACATGCGAAATTTGGTTTATTGACTCTACAGTGATTGTAAACAAAATCTGTTGGTTAGGAGAGATTATGGCTCTTTGGCTTGGGATATAGCAGAGTTGGCATAGGTCGATGATTTCAGGGAACTGATATACCTATGGGAACAAGTATTTGGGCAAATTTTATTCCCATAGATGAATGTCATCATTTTGGTTTAGGAATTTCTCTTTACTCCAGCAATGGAGTTTTAACATATGGCTAGGGGAAACAGTGTCTTTGATTTGGAAATCTTTGTCAGCCAATGGATGGTGGTCAATATCTAGGTTAGGGGTTTGCATGGGTTTTTCATTCAGAATGATTTGGGAAGCCATAACTTTGTTTATTTTATTGAATTAATCTTTCTCTGGCTTTAGGAGTAGGGTCAAGAGATCTGGAAACGTGGGAAGGGTGAATACAGTTTGCAGAAAAGGGTTTCTTTGCATGCATAGTGGGTTTCTTTAGTTTGGCAAGGTTTTTAATTAATTCAATTAATTAACCTTTTATACACAATGTGTAGAGCTTAAGTAGAGGGCCTTTCTGGTTCTTTCAAGAATACTTGGAAAACGGAGATTTGGTGTGTAGTCAGGGTTTTGTGGGATTAGTGGAGGCTTTCTGAGGCTTCAATTGTATTTGTGTTGCTTGAAATTGGATTTTACAGGGTCTTCTGGTCGTAAAGTTGGTTAAAACAGCTGTGCAAAGTTTCTGGGCTTTAGAATTGGTCGACAGAGGTGTTTAAAAAAATAACAGTAAAAGGGTAGAAAGGGCGGCCTTTTGGTTTTTAACCAATAGTGGTTAATTTTGGGCGCGGAGTTAATGTGTGAACAGTAGGCGGTTTCATCCTATGGGGGGAGGTGGTATTATGGCTTATCGCACCGCTTTTGAGTGCAAGGTGGTATTTTTTGAGAGCATGCGATACAAATTGTGGCTGCCACGTAGAAAAAAGGCGATTAGGTAAAACCACTAATATCTCGTGTTTTTGGGATTTTAACGAATGGATGATAGGAGCGTGCCATATGGTTATGGGTTGTTGGATTTGGAGGTGAGCAATCAGAGGGCTATCGAGCGACGGAGTTGCAAGGGCTGAGTCGGGGATTGATTGGTGGAGCTTAGGGATAAATAATGTGGTAGTTTTACTATATACAAAGATTTTGTGAGGGTCGGGGAATTAGAAAGTGGGGGGTCCAAAATATATAAAGCGGGACTATAGGTTAAAATAATATAAGGGTGGGTTAAAAGGGTATCGGGGAGGGTTTTTTGAATGGGGCCCGATACATTATTGAAACTTAGGATAAGGGGGTTTTAGTGGGTTTAAACGGAAAAGGGAAATTAATAAGGGGGGAATGATTTTTAAAGGGTAATGTCTAGGGAAAGGTGTGAAATAAAGGGGAAAAGGGTTAAAATGAAGGGAAAGGGTTATTACAAGGGGAAATGAAGAGGAAAGGTCCTTTGGAACCAAGAAGGGGAAAAACATTAGGGAATGAAAAGTAATGAAGGGTTAATAAAGGGACATTAATAATTTATATATGTAAGGGGTTTAATGAAATGAGAGGAAATTAGTGAGTGAGCTTTAGTGAATGTCCTTTCTCTTTGATAATTCTTCTTGCACATGAAACATATGATCAAGCATGATGAAGGTGCATTTGAGCTAGCAAACTTGTGCATTCCAAAACCTCTTTTACCTACCCTTTATTTACCCTAGCATTTTCTTTTCCTTCATTGGGTGCATTTGAGCTTGCTGACCCTTTATTTCTTTTTCTTTGATAAGAAAACTATCTAATTCTAACCTTATAACTTCCAATGACTCAGATTAAACTAATGAGCTCATTATTATTCTCTACCTAACTACTGATCTGCCAATATTAAACAATCTGGCTAGATCTTTATTTATCTATCTACCAGCATTAAATTTAAAGTATGAATGAATTAAGATTAAACTATTTGACCATCATGGATTGTGGCATTTTTGACAAGCTGCACATAATGTTATTTTGCCAAGTAAAGTAAAATGTAGTGGCATTTGAATTTGCATCCTTTTCAGAATCTATTTTTTATCTCTTTTGGTGGGGTTAATATCTTATTTTCTTTTTTGATCCTTTTCTTTTAGTTCTTTGATTTTTCTTTTAGGGCTTATCCTCTTTACATTTTTTATTTTTAATATGTAAAAACATTTTGCAGAAAGAAAAATATGTACAATATTACAAGGCTAATCACAACCAATTCAAAATTATGAATCCTATTATTATAGGACCCTAACAGGAATAACCACATTTTTTTTTGCTTTCAATTGCTTTCATTTCATTAAACTTAACATAGGAATATCGTATATGCAGAATGGAGGTGATGTTCTGAACACGGAAGTATGCCACAACTGATTACTATGAGTAAACTTTGTGCTTGCTTGATCAATGTACCTAATTTAGAGAGATATCATTAAGTATTGTATGATGGGGTTGGCCATATAAAAGGATTTTAATTTTGCACTAGCGACACTTGTTGTTTTTCATTTTAATGCATAGCGATACTGTTAATTGAAAAATACATGGTATCTTAAGGAGACGATGGTTGGTTTATATTATTTTATGGTATAATAATTTACTTTTGATCCTAGGATAGGAACGTCCAACAATGATATACATGACAACGATATACATGTGAATTATATATTAATAATAATATAGCGTCAAAGCTTCTTTGTGGAGAATGGAAAGAAAAGAATTATCATTGTAGGAAGGAAAAAATGGATGAGGTTTAGGGAATCAAATGCCTAATTAAATAATAATATTTTATTATCTAATATGAATATTTTATTATATTTTACATATTACATTATATAATATTTTATTATTTGTAAATTTTATGTTTTATATATTAAAATGTGTGGTGTATATATATATATATATATATATATATATATATATATATATATATATATATTCATAGTATTTTTTTAGATACTGCAATAACAAGTTATACACATGTAAATATTTTTATTATCATTTTGTTAAAAATATGTAAATATTTTTGTTATCATTTTATTTAAAATTTTATGTACAATAGAAAAAACTTAATCTAATTTCTTCCCTCCACTTTTATTTCTTAATTTATTCAATGATATTATCCTATTCTATTTCCCTATCCACATGTGACAAAAATGGATGGCACAAATTTTACCTTATTCATGTAAGTTTTATTGTGTGATTCACAGAAAAAGAGACCTATATAAGTTTGTTTTGATTTCTCCTCTATCTCATAAATTCTTTCTTTTCTTCATCATTCTTTTCTTCATCGTTGATGAAGTCATATAGACATTTTAAGTGTTTGAAATCTTGAGTTTTTGGACACTTCCACTTTTTTCTTCTGTATGTCTACCTTTAACTTTCCTTGCCCTTCTTCTAATTTGAGAATCTTGTTTTCGGTTTGTTGTCAACATATTAAGTTCATATTAAGTTCATGGCCTCATTGACTATGGAGTATTGTCACCTTGTATTATGCAGGGAACCTTAGTTGATTGTTTTTTATTGTTTTAACATTCATTTTTTGCTCCTCTTTTACACCCATTTTATGTTAAAAAGTTTATATCCATTTTCTTATGTCAATATTCTTGGATTTTTGCACTCATTTTACATTAAAAATTTTAAATCCAATTTCTTATGTCAATATTCTTGGATTTTTATCCACTAAATCTCTTCATTAGATATATGGAATCAGTATAAGTTTGAAACATTTTCAATGATATGAATGTGCATATATATCTCTTTTCAAAATTATATTAATAATATTCATAAATAATCTACTCTTCACCTTGTGGGTTGTAGATCTTTGTCAAGACCATGACTGGCAGGACCATTACCTTGGAATTTGAGAGTTCTAACATGATTGATAATGTCAAGGCCAACATCCAAGACAAGGAGGGAATTATTCGTGACCAACAGAGCTTGATCTTTTCCAGAAAGCAACTCAAAGATGGATACACTCTTCTGATTACAAAATCCATGAGGAATCTACCCTTCACCTTGTCCTCCGTTTGAGAGGTGGAATGCAAATCTTTATGAAAACCTTGATCTCATTGCAATATCCATAAGGAATCTACTCTTCACCTTTCCCTCCATTTGAGAGGTGGAATGCAAATCTTTATGAAAAACCTTAATTGACAATACACTCCATTTGGAAGTTGGTAGCTCTCGATACTATTGATAATGTGAAGGCAAAGATTTAGGTTAAGGAGGAGATTCCCCCAAATTAGTGGAGATTGATCTTTGCGGATCATGTTAGAAATGGTAATTACTCCCACATGAAGATTTGGAAAGATCCAAGTTGAGTGATGCATGAAGAGTTAATGTGAAGGTAAAGATTTAGGTTGAGGAGATTCCCCCAAATCAGTGGATATTGATCTTTGTGAAGCATGTTGGAAATGGTAATTACTCCCACATGAAGATCTGGAAAGATCCAAGTTGAGTGATGCATGAAGAGTTAAGTTGAGTTAAGTAGAGTCCAGATTTAGAGGGTGAGTTAACTAAGTTAAGTGCGAGTCACATTGAGTTTAGTCTATATTTAGAAAAGTCAAATTTAGTGTGTGGTTGCATGTCAAATTTATTTTGAGTTAAGTGTAGTCCAAATTTAGAATGTGAGTTAATTGAGTTAAGTGTGAGTCAGGTTGAGTTCAATCTATATTTAGAAAAGTTAAATTTAGTGTGTGGTTGCATGTCAAAGTTATTTTTAGTGAGTTGGTAATCAAAAAGGTTAAATACCCATCATCGGATTCATTGTAATCATCAAGTTTGTGTGATCAATAGAAGAGTTGCAGCTCATGTTATTGTGTGTGTGAAATTTTTGTCTTTCCTCCTCTATTTTTCCAACAAATTGGTATAAGAGGGAGGTTCCACAGAGTAGTGAGAGAGCTAAGGCAATCAACAATAGTCTGTGTGGAGCAAAAATTGTTTTTGATTGGAAGTGCAGTTGTAACACACCATATTAGTAATAATGCTGAAGGGATGAAGAAGTTTAGAGTCCAGAGTGATATCTTAAGTGGAGAAGCTCAGAGGAGGGGACAAAATGGTGGATACTGCATCTGGTGATACTAAATTTCAAAACTTGAAAACATATGGCTTTGATTTGGTTGAAATTTCTGGGGAGGTTGATCCTGTCATTGGTAGAGATAAAGAAATCCAGAGAGTTATTATGATTTTGTCTCAGAGAACATCGTGAGGGATCAGCGGGCCTAGTGTTGGAGTCTTGCGTTGTCTGGGTTTAAACTTGCACTAAATAATTTTGATTATTTTGCTCTGGGGTTGGGGATTATTTTACTTGCGGTGTCTCGGCTCGGCTCGTGGGTTGCAAACGGTTTGTTGGGGATCAAATTATCCTACAAATTTTCCAATGTCATATCAATTCCATGGCCAATTACATAATCAGAGAATTAAATTGGGAGTTTCTCAAACCAGACAACAATGCCACTATCTCTTGCAAGAAACATGCTTTTGACATCACCCGAGCTCTCCATTTATTTGTTGTTGAACTTGTGAAAAATTCCAATAAAGTACTTATTTATTTTTCTTGGAGATTTATTAGATCTATTTATTTTCCATGGCCATTTTATTAGACTTATCACTAACATCTATATAAAACAATTTAAAAATGGTACAGAGCAGACAATTATTTCATAGTGAAAATGAGTAGACAAGCATTAAAAAGTTGGTTTTGCCATGGTAATAATTTAAATTGCAATTGGTATGAATAGATGTTTCTTCTATAAGCTTTTGTAGTACCTTTACTAGCACCGTGATGATTTTCATTAGCCAGAGCAGCTTGTAAGGATGTTTTATTCAATTTGTAGGATAAGTCAATCGGTGGTTTGCATTCCAAAAATTAATGAGATAGATGAGTTAAAATTTAAAGCCACATGCCGATTTTCTCATTCAAACATAGGAAGCGAAAATGAAACCACGAACAATGTTGTGCTGGCATGAATTCCACTATGATATTTGTCCATGTTATAATCTCGCACATCTAGTGTCCAATCTGGCAGATTCTTCGGTAAAACTCAGCCTGGAAGTATAAGGAACTCATCATAGTCCTCAGCAGAGAAAATATATTTCTACATCTGGTGCCCCTTAGGCAAATTATTAGGGAAAACTCAGCCCAAAGGTGTACTCATTAGAATCCTCCTTGGAAGAGAAAACATAATCGAACAATACTCTAGTCACTCATGAGAATCGTCCTTGAGAGGGGAAACATAATTGAAATACATAACAATCTTTACAGAACGTGACAATAGCATCAATTTTAGTCATAAAACATGTTGGATCGTGTGTCTTGAATCTCAACACACAGCCAAAGTAATTTCTCTCCTCAATTTAAAATATATAATGGTATGTAAGATTATACTAATATACAATACTAGTAAAATTCATAATATAATTAACACAATAATATTAATAAATTCGTTAAAATACCAAAGTTATTTTTTAGTTTTAAAATTTAATGGTGTCTATAAAGTGGAAAATGTGGAAAATGTTGATTGGTACTTTAAAGACAAAGTGTTTTTTCTAGTTTAAGATGGGCATGGACAAGATTAGTAGACCATTGACTATAGGTGACTTTGGTTTACTATGGTTAAAAATGGTAAAATTATTATTTAGAAAGGTGAATTATGGTCAAGAAATGGTTGAATATGGATGATAATTGTTGTCCATGTTAAATTAAAGTTTTTTATGATAGATCATAATTTACTATAGTTGATGATTATGTCTTTGATGGTTCCTTTACAGATGATGACAATGCATTGTTTTGGGGAATCAAATACTACAACGATATGTTTGGAAGTTGAACCAATGGGGAATGTCCAATCTGACTTCAAAAGGATAAGCAAACATTCATTGTAAAATTCATCGATGCTCTTTTTATGGCGAGGATTCACTCTTCATCTATGCTCTTTTTTCACATGCTACCGACTTACGACGTTTCCATTGTAACATTTGGTGCAATTGCTAGTTATTTATTTACCATACCTCCTTTATAAATATAGTATTTGGCCCATGGTATTAATAATTATTTGTCCCATGGTGGCCCATAGGCTTCACCTAAATAAAAGCTCTTTTTTTAATTTTTCTTTAAATATAAAGAGGTTTATGGAGTAAATATAAAAAGAGATTTTATTTATTTACCATACATCTAGTTTATTTATTTATTTACCATACCTCTGGAGTAAATATAGAAAAGGGTTTTATTTATTTACCATACCTATGGTTTATTCATATTTTTATTTATTTACCATGCCTCTTTTTTGAGTGTTCATAAACCTCTTTATTATTTAAAGAGCTTTACAAAACCTCTTTAGATTGATAGATTGATAGGGTCAACATTAGATTAAAAATGTCAAATGTTAAACATTACATGTTTACATTTACATTTACGTTTACGTTTTTACATGAGATCTACCCCCATACTGGGTTGTAGAGCGCATCTCCGTGCAATAAGTACTAAAATAAACGAAATAGTTCAACTATCTTAGCACATGTGAAAGAAAACATGAAATACAAACATTCGCAGAATAGTCTTACAAACATTCATAATCCATGCATGAAGAATGTGCTAGCCTTGGAGACTTTTGTTACTAAGTAAAAGTTAAAGACACGTGTTTACAATGTACATCACTAGCTCCAGTAGTGGAACATTGGAGCCACTCCTTACTCCTCAAAGAACTAGCTTATCTCTCTAATGCCTTGCAGGAGGAGCCAAGGTGAAAAATTCCTTTGCTCATACAATGAGGGAGTGTATATAACCAAGGGGTGATGCTTCCCCTCCTTGTGTCTCTTTCACTACCCTCATGACTGGTTGACTTCCTATGACTTTTCAGCTTACATGACTCTCCATATTACATATGTGTCCTTTAGACTTCCACTTTACAATGAATACAATATACATGGTCTACAATGATGATGTGGTATATGACAACTCATGACAAGACATGACATGGCACTGTTGATATGAACTGCTTGAATGATGTGGCAATGGCAAGCCATTGTTGCTGTTGTGAATGATGTTTGCTTGAGAATGCTCTTTCCTTCCACCTCCTCATGGCTTGCTGATAGGAATCTTCAATGATCTTGAGCCTTGAGTTGTGGTCACGAGTTGGTGTCCCTTTGCTTTGCCTTGATAGATCAGCTCGCATGCTTAGCTGTAGGAATGTCGTTTGCATGTCCTCCTCCTTCATGCCCTTCCTCATCATCCTGCCATCATATTATAAGATATATATATTTGCAATTCGCTCATGACGAGACGACATCATCCCGAAAAACCTCCTAGCCCATGGAGTAAGCCAAATTTGGGTAGCAGTGTGGAAAGGGGGGCTCAGTGACTATGTATTGTGAAGTTCCAACAGTTAGGGCTAAGGCTTGATGCCTAAGATTATGCAATGCGTAGTTTAGGTAGGGTTGAGGGACATTTCAGCACATTTTTTGTAGTTAGTGGGTCAGGCTGAGGGGATGACCACTGCGGGAGATTTCTGTGCAGTTTCTGAGAAGGAAGGAAAGTTTCTCCACTGCGGGATTGTGCAATCGAGGAGCTCAAGGAGAGGGCTTGAACTTTGTGCTTGTGCAATGCGCAATTAATGCCAAGTTTCCTGAGAGGACTACATAATTCTGAAGGTGAAGGTTGGGTCTTGGGTTCAGGAATTACGCAATACAGCAGGAACTACGCATTGCACAAATTCAAGGTCAATGTCATTTTTAGAGGACTGCGACGATTCAATGCACAGTCCAAGTAGGCTGGGTGAAGTCAAGTGGAAGGGTCGGGAAGCCTCTTCAGAAATGGTTAAGTGTTAGACTAGTAAGACTGATATGTGAAGTGATAAGGCTTCGACTTTGATCTAACACTTAGAATACTTGAAGACTCAAAAAAATTTATCACCCATGACACATTAACAATACATCTGCCTATGTATGACTGCGTTATGATGAGTTACGACAAGTGTGACACCTAAGATACACTTTAAGATGACTGTGCTGACACTTGTGCGAAAGTGCTCAAGACTTTGTGAATGAGTGCAACAGGTGTTTACATAGTCAGGGAAACTCATAAACACAAATATGGACCCTTGAAAACACTAGAATGAGCTATTACACTTGATATAATAGGCTACATGTAAAAATATGACATTTTCCCTAAGTAGCAAACGAGACCAAAACACTTCAAAAGGATACATGAAATTAGTCTTAGTGTTTGCAACAACAATGTACAAGACCAAGGAAGGCTCTGAAATTGAGCATAATCCAAAATTTTGTAAGGTGTTGCAGCCGCTACAACACTTGGTGATACACTGGTAGAATTCCAACTTCTCTATTTTGGTTAACTCTTTTGTGTAGGGCCTTGGTTCTTCGGGGAGTATTGATTCATTATGTAGATTACTTTGCCCCTTTCCAGTTACCCCAAGACTAGACATAGTCCCCTATATACCTTTTCAGTTGAATACAACATAAGATTTAGTGATATCACAATGTTTCGAGTTGGGAAGGGTAGTGTAGCTCGCGAGCTTAAGATTTTCAGAGTATAATTTTTCATCTCTAGTGTTGTTCTATTGCTCGCATTCATGGACAATACCCCGACAGAATCATGCAGGAACACAAACATTGCTCCGCTATCAAGGAGCCTGGACAGTACCTCGGCGGAGTTGCTTGCTTCACCTCTCTAGATTTAACGACTTTATCTTCTTTGCATTTACTTATTTATTTAAAGAGAGTTATGCATTGACACTTATTTATTTTGGGGTGGAAGAGGGATATCGACTTATTGAGAGAAGAAGAGGTTGTTCCTTCAAAGAATCATATAGAGACTTTGATTTAGGTTTTCTCATTTATATTTTTCCCCTTCCCCTTCTCTACTAGTTGTATAGGCGTGAAAAACTAGAACATAAGAACTGACTAAATGTATAAGGTTTTTTGGATAGACACAGGTTCATGGTTGGACCAAAACTCTCCTTACGGACGGATCATATTTTCCATCAGAACTTCATTGACCAAAATACAAAACCAACACGAATAAGAAAGGTTGGGGCTTCAACCAAATGTTAAAGTGTCACAAGACTCTTTATACTTCATCCACACACATATTAATAAGCCAAATCAGGTTCAGGCACAATACTTATTCACATGATGAAAACAAAAGGAGAAACTCAACAAGAAAGAAAACAAGATGAAAGGAAATACAACACACAACAAGGACAAAAAACCAAAAGCCAAGAAAAAGGAAACTAAACCAAAGGATAATGTCAGAGGAAAATGAGAAAAGACAAGAGAGGCCAAGGAGAGAAAAAGGGATGGATGCGGGAGGAAAAACTGGAATGCAACTAATCCTACTCCTAACCTAACAACTAGTAGGTCGGGGTTATGTGTAATGAAATTTCTAGTGAAGCCAACATAGTTGTTCCTGACCTGCATCCATAAAGATACAAACAATTAAAATGGATATAAAGTAATGTGCAACATAAAAGATGAGATCTTGAATAACTTGCACATAATTTTGAAGGTCTTGCCTATGGGTGGAAAGATGTATCACAACCACTACTTTCATCCAATTCACATTCTTACCTTTTCGACGAAAACCATAATCTGACAAACCTCGAAGACTTCTTGTGAATGCACCTTCTTCTATGTAATCTTGCTTAACTAGCATGAGAAAGGCTGAAACATGTTTATTGAAATGGAGCTTGCTGAGGAAGATTGCTCCAACCATTCATTGATTGGATAATAAAAATCATGATGATCCTCTTGAAAACCCCAAAAATTTTGAAAAAATGGATTTTCAATAAGAGGCATGGGATTATAATGAGAATCTTGTGGGGGGAATAAATTCAATCATATTCAGCAGTCATGTCGAGACAGTAAGGACCTGACATAACCAACGACGAAGGTTGATGTGCCACAAACGCTCGAAAAAAAATTGAATAGTAAGATGTTGAACAATGATGACACGAATGATAGTCGCCAAAGAGAGAATAATGATCAGATGATTTGATTAAAGCATCAGATCCTCATCTTGTAATTAACAAAGGTAAATCAATTGAAACAATTTCAAAAATGCTCTACATAGTAGAATCGTCTTCCTCACATGATAGGTGTAACAAACCATTTTCTTGTGACTGGTTGCACATTGTACTAGCATCGTAATCACCAAGAGAAGTGAATAGGAATGCTAGTATAACAAACACATGAAACTAATCAGGGTAAAACAATTGAAGAAGAATTTGATTCATCAAATAATCCATGCATTCACTAACACTCAAGAGGATTTCAGGTGCGATGAAGAAAAGGATTAACACCATAATACTTGCAAGAAGGATGAGAAGCTGATTTTTTTCAAAAGATTGTGACAGGTATGACTCCTTTGGCCAACGATAATCTTTAAGATAATAAACTTCGCAATCTAATGATTCTATGAGAGATACACATTCTTAACCTGATTTTGATATAGGAGACTTGCATGAAGATAAACATCTTCAATCCGATCAGAAATCAGATCTTGAAAATTTGATAGATCGTATATGCAATTCCAAATATATTTGAAGAAAGAATTTACATCGAGTGAAATCATGCGAAAAGAAGAGTTTTTTGAAGAAAACTAGATCTAACTTAAGTTGGGGGTCTTACCTAAGTTGTGAGATCCTGACATAACCATCAACGAAATTTAAAGTGCCCCGACTCCCTGACAAGTCCTGAAAATTTCCAAATTTGTAAAATCGCATCCTGAAGATTGAACCAGATCGTGCACGGTGTGAGGATAGCTTCTTTCATTGATCTTGATGAGATCACTATTAACCGGGTGGAAACCATCTTTGTCACTGACTTGATCATATTTTTCAACTTCAACAACCAGATTACTCAAGTTAAAAGATTCATATGATTGCAAATCTGAAGATGTATCAAACGGGAAATTGTAATGAGCAATATGGTTTGGAGAGTTGTCTTCATGCAAGAGAAAAGATAATGAGGGATGGGAAGTGTACTCAATGATTTGATTGTGTTCATTTTCATCATGGATCATATCACCACCTTATGTTAATTGAGAATTTAACTCATCAGATGAAGAACTTGAAGAGCATGGAGTATCTCTATCGCAAGTAGGTGCATTACAAACGGTAGAGCAGAAGGGATTGTGAGATGAAGAGGAAGTTTCGATACAAACATTTTCTTTCGATGGATCCGTTTCCATATCTAATTTGGTCAGATCAAAATGTTCTGGAGGATCCAAAGAATCAGATGATGTACCTGGGCATTTGTGATCGTAGTCATCATCAAGCGAAAGATTATTGTCCAAGGCTACAGATTGATCAAAAGAGTTGATTTCATTTGATTCACTACTGTGATTAGCAGATTGGTAATCTTCCAGGAATGTAAACGCATAATCTTGGCATGGAGTATTTGACAAAAATAAGGAATATTGAGATCATCTTCACCTTCCTCCTCCTTTGCCTATGTAAATTGATAGTTTTGTACCTTATCGCAATTTGAACCAACAACTCAAAAATCAAGAGAGTGTGAAAGACCAACTAGTGGAGCATATTGATCGAGCGAATTACAGTACAAAGAGTCAAGGTATGTAGATGATAGAGGATCACAGAAATATTGATCAGATTGGAGGTTAGAGTTATGAATGATAACACCATGTTGCAGAATGAGGAAGTTAATCTTCCTCATGAGCTTCATGAGTCATTCTAGGATTTCCTCCGTTGAATCTAAGTCATGAGAAACAAAAGAAGAATGAGAAGTTGGATATTTTTCAACTTTATTACCATTTCCTAGGGGAACCCCTATCAGTATTGGAAAAGGAGGAGGACAAAGAACAAAAACAACAATAAATTCCTCCTCTGAAATTAGAGGTGTCTCATGATTCACAAGAGTTGGGGAAGTAGAAAAATCAGGGGGTTTAGGTTCACCGTGTAAAGAGATAAGAACCAAATGCTCAAACTCTTATTTCAAAAAATATTGATTCATGTCTTCTTCAAAACTTTCAAAAACAAAGGTGAAGGAATTGATCAAAAAATCCTCAACTGATTCATTAGGCTTCATTATTAAGAGATTGATTCTTTTACAAACATCTCAGTAATTATACCTGTCAAAGGCTTGATGGATCTCCCTAAGGAAATGATGAAGGAAATGGATGGAAGTAGGTGGAAAGGTATGGCACCATCGATTAACATGACCTTGAAGGGTGAGGAAGAAAAGAACACAAGCAAACTATTCATCATTGATATCGTAATATTCACAAAATTTAAGAAAATAAAAAAATGTGCTCAATTATGAATGTTACATCCTCACCATCAAACTTTAACTAGGACAAGTGATTAAGAGGCTCATCAAGGATTGAAAATTGATAAAGGGAAAAATTGGAGAAACACCCTGGGAGTAAGATTTGTGTATGAGCCATTTTAGATAAGAGATTCAAACTAGATACAATGGGCTCAACTTGTCATCTGGCCCTCCTTCTAGTGCCAATATTGACAGTGCTAGAAATCCGTCAACCAAGGGGTCTCCCCAATGTAAAGTCCCAATTATACCTCATATTATTTGGTGTAGGAGCCCCATCCGGAGTATGGTCCCAATTTCCATATATCTCAAAGATATGTCTTGGCTCCAGCTGTCAGCACGAGAAAGGGATGCAATGGTGTCTTCAAAAATCAAGAAGGTGTGCCTAGTGAGTGTTCAGTTGTAAATGTGTCAAGGTTATTTTACTACAGAGAGGGGAGAAAAGTGAATCTCTAAGTGAGTAGTAGTAGTACAACCCAATAAGAGACACACATGAACTAGAAGGATCCGTCTAACATTGAGTGGAATAGTCCGCAGAGGATGTGACGATAGTTATAATGAAAAAATGAAGAAATATTTTTCTAATATCCTACAAAATAGTCCAAAAAGATGGGACAATAATAATAACCATTACAACACACTCTCAATAAGATAAGTACTAAAATAACTGAAATAATTCAACTATCTTAGCACATGTGAAAGCAAACATGAAATACAAACATCCGTAGAATTTTCTTACAAACATTCATAATCCATGCATGAAGAATGTGTTAGCCTTAAAGGCTTATGTTATTAAGTAAAATTTCCAAGAGACATGTTTACAATGTACATCACTAGCTCCAGTAGTGGAACATTGGAGCCACTCCTTTCTCCTCAAAGAAATAACTTATCTCTCAAATGTCTTGCAGGACGAGCCAAGGTGAAAACTCCTTTGCTCATATAATGAGAGAGTATGTATAGCCAAGGGGTGATGCTTCCCCTCCTTGTGACTCTTTAACTACCCTCATGGTTGTTTGGCTGCCTATGACTTTTCATCTTACATGACTCTACATATTACATATGTGTCCTTTGGACTTCCTCTTTACAATGAATACAATATACATGGTCCACAATGATGATGTGGCATATGAAAACTCATGATAAGGCGCGACATGGCACTGCTGATATGAACTTATTGAAGGATGTGGCAATGTCAAGCCACTGCTACTGCTGTGAATGATGTCTGCTTAAGAATGTTCTTGTCTTCCACCTCCTCATGGCTTGGTGATTGGAATCTTCAATGATATCGAGTCTTGAGTTGTGGTAGCAAGTTGGTGTCCCATTGATTTTCCTTTATAGATCAGCTTGCATGATTAGCTACATGAATGTATGTTGCATGTCCTCCTCCTTCACCCCCTTCTTCATCATCCTGCCATCATATGATAAGATACATGTATCTGCAATTCACTCATGATGAGACGACATCAACTCGAAAAACCTCCTAGCCTAAGATGATGCATTCTGATTGATGGACTGAGCCAGAACCAGGTAGCAAGGTGGAAAGGGGGACTCAGTGACTACACATTGCGTAGTTCTAGTAGCCATGGCTGAGGCTTGAGGCCTGAGACTGCACAATGCACAATTTAGGTTGGGCCGAGGGACAATGTCTGTGCAATTTTGTTAGTCAATGTGTCAGGCTGAGAGGACGACCATTGCGGTAGATTTATGCGCAGTTCTGAGAGGGAAGGAAGGTTGGTCCACTACGAGATTGCGTAGTCCAGGAGCTCAAGGAGAGAGATTGAGGCTTTTTCTTACACAATGTGTAGTTAAGGCCAAGTTGTTTGAGAGGATTGCACAATTCTAGAGGTGAAGGTTGGGCCTTGGGTTCATGAATTTTGCAGTGCAACATTCTTAGTGGAAATAATTGTGCATTTTGTAGATTCAAGGGTCAATGTCACTGCTAGAGGAATGGAACTGCACAATGCGCAGTCCAGGCAGGCCGGGTGAAGTCAAGTTGAAGGGTCGGGAAGCCTCTTCAGAAATGGTTAAGTGCTAGACTAGTGAGACTGATATGTGAAGTGATAAGGCTTCGATTGTGATCTAACACTTAGAATACTTGACGACTCAACAACATTGATCACCCATGACACATGAAAAATACATCTGCCTGTGTGTGACCGCTTTATGATCAGTGATGATAAGTGCAACACTTAAGATACACTTTATGATGACTGTGCCGACACTTTGCGACAGTGCTCAAGACTTTTTGAATGAGTACGACATGTGTTTACATAGTCAGGGCAACTCATAAACATAAATATGGACCCTTGGAACCACAAAAATGAGCTTTTACAATTGATACGATAGCCTACATGTGAAAATATGACATTTTACCTAAGTAGAAAATGAGACCAAAACACTTCAAAAGGATACATGAAATGAGTCTTAGTATTTGCAACAACAATGTACAAGACCAAGGAAGGCTCCAAAATTGAGCATAGGCCAAAATTTTGGATGGTGTTGTAGTCGCTACAACATGACCTTTAGTTTATTTGTAAGAGATGATGAATATGATTAACAACCGAAAGGAATAAAATCATCTATATAATGTTGCTTTAGATGGGATTATCCTTTTCATGTGACTGGAACTAGGGCTCAGTCTAGCCACCGTGAAGCTTGCCCTTGTGAAAGGAGACTTAAAGAATGAAATAATCTATGTAAATGCAATTGCAAACTATTATGAGGATGAAAGAGAATGAAAGGAAATTTGACTAAGAGAAGGATAGTCTTACTCTCAATGAAGAGTTAAATATCTAACCACGGGAGAAGACTGTGATTGAATCAAAATTAGGATTCACTTATAAATCCTCAAAATGATTTGGAGATTTACAAATGGGGTATGCACTTATGCAATGAAATAACTTTAAGAAATTATTATTAAAATAACTTCAATTACATACCTAAACTCAATCATGTAACGTGGACTCATTCTAAGATCTATATCAAACTAAGGAAATAGTTCCTAAAGCATAATATAGAGTAAAACAAGATTAATTTGTGATGAGAAAAATAAATGATTATTTAGCCATGACAAATCAACTCTATGAATCTATCATGATTATCAACAATTTGATCCTGCAAAACCGGTGAATGAGATTCTAAGAAAGTTACAATTCATTCAAAACACTTTACAAATATAAGATGAATATAATATAAGATGTAAGATGAATTGTAGTATATAACACTTTATATTATAATACACATCTTATATTTTATATAATATGAATTACATATAACAAATGTTATTGAGCTGAGAGGCTCATTCTACACCCCAGTATGAGGGGGGTGTGTAAGTATGTTCATCCATCCGTCACCCTTTAAAATAAAAGTAAAAATTAAAAAAATAGTAAAGTAATTAGAAGTAAAAAAATGTGTATGTTTAAATCTTATACTTTTCAAAAATATTTCAACAAGAGATTTAAATAAACTATTTGAAGATCTATATTGACTATAAAAATGTTAAAATAAATTATTTTAATGTTGTACATAAAAAAATATTTAATGTGGCTTATGAATAAAATATTTTACTACAAATTAATATTGATGTATGCTTAAAAATACATTAATAATAAAAAAACCATTTTAGTTTATCTAATATTATTGATAAAATGTCTCAATGTACATGTTATATCACATATTTTAATATCAATTATGTATATATTATATATCATTTTTTAAAAATTATGTATATATCATGGAAAAGAATGTGTTTTTATGGTTAAAGAGTTTATTTGATCTTTATATATACTCTATTTAGTATTAAACTAATATTGTATTTTGCACTCTAAAAAAATTTGCACATGAAAAAAATTGATCTTCTAAACCCATGTTAGATTTGTATTTAAAATAAATCTATAATAATTGTAATAAAATAAATGATATATATATTATTAAATCAGTGATTAAAGATTACATATTGTATTAACACACTAGCCTAAACATATGATTCGATGATACAAAGAATAGAGATCGGTTGAAAATAACGAACTGTAATTGAATATATATCACCTATAACGAATACAATTGATTTTAAATTAACATACAGAGTAGAGCTACCATATCAATGTTAAAACAAAACCCTGCTGAAGAAAACAACCGATCACTAATTTGATTCACAAGAAGTGTGCGTAGAAAAAATCAATGCTTACAGCGTAACTTTTTTTTTTTTTACAATAATTAAAACCCCTTTCTCAAAGCCCCCATTGGTTTTTATAATTTTTTAAAACTTATTGAGAGTTATATCCTCACATTAGTTGAAAATAATTAATATTATTTTGTATTAATGGAGAAATGGTTACATAGTTGTAACGTATCTCCTTAGTTTAGGATTTGTTCCTAGATTTTAGGAGTGTGGTTGCAACTTCTTGATTTCCAGAGTTGTATTTAATGATGTAATCTTTTCATTGATGGTAATAGAGTGTATGAGAGTGATCTCCCTGTTTTGTGAGTGTAGTCTCTAGGTCAAGGCCACACCTATGAGCTACATCTCCTTCTTTTCAATTCTGTTCACATTTTATCTTGGTATCAGAGCTCAGATTGGGTGAGCCTGATCTTTTATCACCTTTGTGGCTAAAGTGCCTTTGTAGCTAGCTTGCCTGTGTGGTAGAATTGCCTGTGTGGCTTGAAGTGCCTCTGTGGCCACGTGTACACAAGAGCTCTGTGCTCAATTGAGCAGGTGGACTGCAGAACACCTGGCTCGGACTCAGAATTTTTTTTCCTTGAGTAGAAGGGGGTTGGCATGGGTTTCTGGCTCGGGAGCGCGCCAGAATTCTAGATTAGCGCGTCTGTTCGGTTATTAAGCGCGCCACTGCGCCAGAATACTAGATTGGCGCGGAATTTAAGGGGGAAATCGTGCCAGACATTTTAACTCGCACCGATTTTATCTTGGCGCGGGATTTTCGCTCGGGAGAGCGCCAACTCACCTTCAAGGGGATCTGCGGGAAGCCTCATCTTCGTTTGGCGATTTGCGAGGGGTGCAGATCGGCGAAGTTGCAGATCTATCTGGGAGAGGCAGATCGGATCAATTTTGATCAGATCAATTCTTTGGCTGTATTGAAAACGCCAAATTTTCTCATCGGAGCGGGATTGCCAGACACTGTAGATCGGTGGCAGAGGTGATAGATCGATCTGACAGGTATCGTTTTTTGTTGTTGGGTAGATTCATTTTGTAGATCTGATCAGAATGAGTAATACGATGGAATCTTACCTTCACGAGTTTCGTAAACTTGATGGATCTAACTTCACGAATTGGAAGTTTAAGATCCAGACCTTGCTTGAGGGTGTGAATGCTTGGTCCATAGTTACAAGCGATGAGCAGAAGCCGAACGTAGGGCCACAGGAGCAAGATTGGGAAAAACGAGAGAACAAGGCCAAAGTCTTGTTGAAGATGTCCGTGAAGGACAATGTTATCCCCCACATCAGAGACTGTAAAACGTCCGTGGAGATCTGGACGACCATCAAAAGCCTGTATCAAACCCAGAACACCAGTCGAATTATGGCGCTTAAAAGCAAGCTATTTTCAATGAGGATGGACGAAAGGGAGACTGCTACTGCATTTGTTGCGCGAATTAAAGATGTGAAAGACGGATTGGGGGCCATCGGAGAGACAGTGTCTGACTCTGATCTCGTCTCAATCACACTGAGCGGGATGCGTGATGAATTTCAAATGTTTGTTACTGGATTGGCGGCAAGGGAGAAAGCGCCCACATTTGAAGATCTGACAGGGATCTTGCTGCAAGAGGAGGAGCGGCGGCAGAACCTGAACCCCCAGAATGATGATCTTGCGCTGATGGCGAAACGACAATCATTTAGAGGAAAGCAGTCACAATAGCAATCAAAGCAAAAAGGAGGAACATCACATAAGAATTCACATTCTCATAAGGTATGCTTGCAAATCATTCTGAAAAGAAATGTTATTATTATGGAAAGAAGGGTCATATACAGAGCGAATGTTATAAGAAGAGGCTGATGATGCAAAGAGGAAGCAAGAAAATGCAAAGCACAGAGGATACTTTGTTGAAGAAGAAGATAAATACTTCAGTCATGAATTTCGACTATTCACAGTCGACTGTGCTCTTTCAGCATCTAATGAGGACGATATTTGGTATGTCGATTCCGGAGCATCCTCTCACATGACAAGTAAAAAGAAATTTTTTGATAGTCTTGAAGAAAGTATAAATGGATCAAAAATATACCTAGGATATGATAGTGGATACGAGATTAAAGGTTATCGGTTGATTTCAGTCAAGTTACCAAATGGAAAAATTAGTCACCTTAAAAATGTTTTATATGTACCTGGAATTAAGAAAAATCTGATATCTGTATCCATGATGGCTGATCAAGATATGCAATATGAGTTCTTTAAGACTCATTGTGTGATAAAGGATTGCAGGAATGAAATAGTTGCAACAGGCATGCGAGTTGGAAGCCTATACAGACTGGATGCAAAAAGTATACCAAAGCAAGCCATGGTTGCAGGAGGGTCGACAACAGAACAACTCTGGCATCAAAGGTTTAGTCACTTGAATTTGCAGGACCTCATGTTATTGCAAAAGAAATGTATGGTTGAGGGGCTCCCTATCTTTCGTAATATTCAATTAAATTGTGATGGTTGTGCCTTAGGAAAAATGCATAGAGAACAGTTCCTTGTGCATGATAGGAGGAAGGAAACAGATATTTTAGAACTAGTGCACACTAATGTATGTGGACCTATGCAGACAAGGTCGCTAGGAGGAGCATATTATTTTTTGTTATTTACTGATCACTGCACTAGATATTCATGGGTTTATTTTTTTAATAAGAAAATTCAGACTTTCCAGTGCTTTATAGAATTTAAAACCTTGGTGGAAAAACAGTTTGGTAAGAGTATAAAAATTCTCCGATCTGATCAATGGGGAGAATACAAGCTAAGGGAATTCATGAAATTCTGCAAATCTCATAGGATTGTTCAGCAGTATACAGTGCCACACACACCACAGCAGAATGGAGTTGTAGAGCACAAAAACAAAACTTTGGTGGAGTGCGCAAGGAGCATGTTACAAGGTAAGGGTCTGTCTAATAGTTTTTGGGCAGAGGCTATTAACATTGCTGTATATTTGAAGAACAGAAGTCCTACCAGGTATCTTGGCTTCAAAACCCCTTCTGAAGCTCTACATGGATTTAAACTAGCAGTAAACCATCTAAGAGTATTTGGGTCAAAAGCATTTGCCCATATACCCAAAGCTGATAGGAAGAAATTAGACCCTAAAGCAGTTAGATGCATCTTTGTTGGTTATGGCACAGAATTTAAAGCAATAAATTATTCAATCCTGAGTCTCGTAAGACATTTGCAAGTAGGGATGTAGTGTTTCATGAACAGGTACAGGTGTTGTGGGGAAAAATTCCTATGCAGGACGATCCTATCCACCTAAGGCGTGATAGTGCCTTAGCAACAAACGAATGCAGCTACTTCGGTTTCTTCCTTTATGAAATATGAAAGAGAGGAGATTGGTAGACTTACCGTTATCTTTCAGTTGTCCCTCGATCTAAATCCTCTCCTCTTTGCGTGTCCACAGCTACTTGCCTCCTTGCTTTTGCTCCCACGAGATCACAAGAGAACAGCTACCTGTGACAAGAGAACAGCTACATGCAACAAGAGAAGGACACAATACAAAGGCAAATATACATATTCATAAATGATTCAGGATTAGAAGTAAATAAAATACACTAATGCAAATCATACAATAAACACCAGCATATAGGAAAGAACCAAGAAGCTTTATTGATTGATAAACAAGGTTCAGGAAGAGATACAACCCATGGGGTTCCAACCCAGCATCTCCTTCCCAGCAGAATGGAATTCCTTCTTCAGCCCCTTTCAAAGCATAAACACCCAATGATCCAACCACAAACCAACAGCAATTCTTTGCAATTACAATCTAGCCTCCTTAGACCTCATGAGAGAGCTCTATATATAGGAATTTTGGAGAAAGGATGAGTCAGCTTGAGGCTTGCATGGACCTGACTAGTGTCCTCTCCCACTTCAGTTCTTGAGTCCACTTGGAGGTCCTTGCTTCCACTTGGAGATTTGGAACCTCTTACTCATCACCAGTCGAATTCCCTGATCCAAGTGTCATTTTGGAAGCTTCCTGGGCATTGACACCTTGAGAAATGAGTCTGCCACTTGTCCAGTTACGCTCAGCGCAGGTAGCCTTCTTTGCAGTTGACATTCAGCACAGGTAGACAGTGGAGCAGTTGACATTCAACGCAGATGCTCAGTGGAGCAGTTGACATGATCCAGAAATGGCCTGTTTTTGAGTGTTTTCAGGTGGAGAACTTTTGTAAACTGCTGTGGTTTGCTGGCCTTGTTCCTCTAGGGGTAGGAACAACATGTTTAGGGACTTTGGATCCCTTAATTATTGACATTTCATGCTCAGTGATGCAAGGCACAAAAATGTCTATAACAACAGGAAGGGAAAGATGACGTTGGTGATGATTGGCACATTCCATTGTTGATAGAGGAAAGCAGCGAGGATGAAAGAGAGCAGGAGCAGAAAGAAGAGCAAAAAGAAGAATAGCAAGAAGGTGATAATGCAAGCCCAGTTATAGCAAAAGAAAACAAATTTGAGGTAAGTCCCCTACCAAGGAGATCAGGTAGGAAGACTCAATTACCATTAAAATTGAGAGACTATGCTTTGATGTCAAATGTTTTGAACATTGTAGAGCCCTCTAATTACAAAGAAGCTAGTCAATTTAAGGAATGGAGAGCTGCAATGAATGAAGAGATGGAATCAATTCTTAGAAATGATACTTGGGATTTAGTTGAGCTGCCTAAGAATAAAAAACCCATAGGATGTAAATGGTTGTTTAAACCAAAAATGAATGCAGACAGAAGTATAGAGAAATTAAAAGCTAGGCTGGTTGCAAAAGGATATTCATAGCAGGAAGGTATAGATTTTGATGATACTTTTGCACCTGTAACAAAGTTAAATACAATCAGAATGCTTATTGCTTTAGCTACTAAATGTAATTGGGAATTACACCAGCTTGATGTTAAATCTGCATTTTTAAATGGTGCGTTAAAAGAGGAAATTTACTTAGTACAGCCAAAAGGGTTTGTAAAGCAGGGGCAGGAACATCTTGTTTACAGATTGAAAAAGGCTTTATATGGTTTAAAGAAAGCACCCAGGTCTTGGTATGAAAAGGTTGATTCTTTCTTTTTAGAGCATGGCTTTCATAGAAGTTTAAATGACCCAAATTTGTATACCAAGTACAAGAATCAGGGGCAGATTATTTTGATTTCTTTGTATGTGGATGACATGATTATAACAGGAGATGCAGATGATTTAATCAGAGGAATCAAAAGGCTTATGGCACAAGTTTTTGAGATGAAAGATCTCGGAAGCCTTCATTACTGTCTGGGATTAGAAGTATGCAGAGACATTGGGCAAACTTTTCTTACCCAAGGGAAGTATGCAAAAAATCTGTTGGAAAAGTTTGGTATGGATCAGTGTAGATCAGCAGCGACACCTTTGCAACAGAATCTGAAGTTGAGCAGTGAAAATGGCACTAAAGGGGTTGATGCTACAATGTACAAACATCTGGTTGGAAGCTTGATATATCTTACAACAACCAGGCCTGACTTGGCATACTCTGTTAGTGTGTTGAGCCAATTCATGTCGAAACCGCTTGAAAGTCACTAGGTAGCAGCAAAAAGCGTGTTGAGGTATCTTTGTGGTACTATTAATTATGGTATTTTATACATTGATGCATCTGATGTTACTCTCGCAGGTTTTTCAAACTCAGACTGAGCAGGTAACATGGATGATCGGAGGTCCATCATAGGTTACGCATTCAACATAGGATCCGGGGTCATAGCATGGAGCAGTAAGAAGCAAAGTACTGTAGCCTTGTCATCGTGTGAAGCTGAGTATCAAGCATTGTGTGCAGCGACGTGTGAAGCGATCTGGTTGAGAAGGCTTCTTAATGATGCAGGAAAAGAACAGAAGAATTCTACTTCCATCAAAAGCGACAACCAGAGCACCATTAAATTGGCACACAATCCAGTGTTCCATAAAAACACCAAACATATAGACACTCAGCTCCATTTTATCAGAGAGAAAGTACAGTCAAAAGAAATTGTTATTGAATATTGTAAAACTTGTGACAATATGGCTGATATTTTTACAAAGCCTCTTGCACGAGTGAAATTTGAATTGTTTAGAGGGATGTTAGGAGTTCAGGAGAACCCTTTCTCCATTAAGGGGGGAGTTGAAAATAATTAATATTATTTTGTATTAATGGAGAAATGGTTACATAGTTGTAATGTATCTCCTTAGTTTAGGATTTGTTCCTAGAGTTTAGGAGTGTGGTTGCAACTTCCTGATTTCCAGAGTTGTATTTAATGATGTAATCTTTTCATTGATGGTAATAGAGTGTACGAGAGTGATCTCTCTGTTTTGTGAGTGTAGTCTCCAGGTGCAGGCCACACCTGTGAGCTACATCTCCTTCTTTTCAATTATGTTCACATTTTATCTACATAAAATTCTCTCACAATTAAAACACAGCTGATTTAAGAATGTTGGTACTAATTTTGACCTTATATGCTCCTGTTGGTTGGATATCTTTCTGCTATTGGAATGTATGGCCAGTTAGGCGCATGACGATGAGCAAAATTTGCCAAGGATTTGGGAGGCATCTCTGATTTGGTTGGAATTGTTCAGATGCAAATCTCTTCATCTTCTAGCGCACCACAGAATCTCATGCTAATTATCAAATTGTAGGGCGTTGACAACAATAGTTTTTGGCGTTCTTTAACAGTTGACTTTCATTACACTTCCTTGCCCGGACAAAGTGGGATCCTTATGATAATCTATGGCCAAAATTTAAAAGACAATTGTGGAGATACATAGATACGTTGTACAGATTTATGCATCTTTTTACATATATATATTTGGAAATTATCCCGCATGTGAAATGTGTTTCGGTGAATGGTGTGTCGATGGTATGCTTGAAGGGTGATTATATAGCGTTGTAATATGTCGAACCTTGTAACGGTGTACCAAAATATTTTTTTGTTTAATTAAATTATTTTTTAGTTAGTTTCTTGTGATTTATTATCACAATTTTTGGTTTACATTTTCAAATTAAAATTACTTTTTATTTAAATCTTTAAATAGTATAATCTTGATAATAAACCACACTTATTGATTTAAAACACTTCAGCCAAACAATTCTCACTTTACTTAAATTATTTTTTATTTGTTTAATTATTTACTCTATCCCGAGAGATAAATGCAGACTTGAAATAAATGCAGACTTGAACTAGGCAGTTATTTCAATCACATACCAAAGAAAAAGGAATGATGATAGTGCTTGTCTCATGGCATTGTAATTTGGCTTCGATATTATTATTAGTTTATGCGGTTATTTCAATCACATACCAAAGAAAAAGGAATGATGATAGTGCTTGTCTTATGGTATTGTAATTTGGCTTCGATATTATTAGTTTATGGAATATTTTAACATGTTATGTATAGATTTGAATTTTAAACATTACCAACTCATTAATTTAAAATATTATAAACTTATATAAATTTACTTGTATAAAATTTCATTTATTTAACATGTATTGAATTTACAATATGGTTTTTACTATTTATTTTATTATTGTCTTTTAATTTTTTTATATTATATATATTTATTATTTAAATAAAATTAATATATTAAATATCTATATATATATAAAGTTAATGAACTCGTAACATATGTTTTTGTAAACTATTGAATTCAATATAATTTTATAATGTTTAATTTTTTTGTTGAGTGTGGGTGTAGACGTTTCAAAGGTGTAGACATATTTACTTTTGTGTTTTCACCACGTATGTCTGATCTTGTTATGACTTTGATATCTCCCCTTCTTTATATGAAGGTTATTATGCACTAGAATAATATGTTTTAGTTATCGTATCATATCCTCATTGTGTGACCTCCTTGAGACATGTAGCATTTACGTAGGATCATGTATCATCAATAATGGTCATTATAATTTAAGAGGCTCCTCTAGTGATCAATTTATAAACTTTACACCAAGTTTGTCTAAAAGTCTTACAAATCTATCTATAAACAAGGGATTGGTTAATACATCAACCAATTAATCTTGAGAAAAAACACTATAAAATTGGCATGTTACTAATGTGGACATTCTAATGGATGAAGTGATCATAAATATTTGCATACTTCATCTTTGAGTGCAAAAACTTGATTTTTCTCCATTTTTAGAGTGCCCTAATCATCATGGTACAAGGGAGAAGTCCAGTTTGTTAAAATAATGTGTCCTACAAGATACCCTTCAACCTCATTTCTTTGCATACAGTCCCTATAATGGCCTTTTATTATGCCTCTATGGATGGGAGTACAATAAGACTATTTTTTACTAGTTTAGGAGATTTCACGTGAACCCAACCTAAATACATATCATAAAGGTAGATTTTTTCTTAGTGGGCCTACTTATATGTCAAACCTATCTAACTAGAACTATCATTTCTTTCAAAATATGTACTCTAAGATCAATAGCTCCCTACACATACCTCAATATCCTCTTCATAGCTTTCCAATTGAAAAACAACTAGAAAGCCATGTACCTGTAGATAAGACTTATTACAAAGCTAATTTATAGTATGGTATAAAATAGATAGGTTTGATTTCCACCTAGCTACCTATACAAGGTAACACCTACCTTCTATGGATCCTCTTTCATAACGAGCTTCAACCCAGTCTCTAATGTTGTTGGTCATGGTTTCTATTAGTGATAATAGTTTCATCAAGCAATTGTTTTCTACACTTTTCTTGAGAAATGATGATGTTTCCTCTCATCTACCATACCTCCAATCCAAGATAATGGTGCAAAATCCCCAAAAATATCATCTAAAACACTATCCCCAAATCTTGTTTTATTTTAGCAATTTCTCTATGTAAGGCCCTGAATCCTATTATTAGAGCCTTTATTTCGTTATACACTAACATATCTATTTTCCTGTTAATTTATAAATAATAAAAGGAGCTTGCTGACCTTTTCACATAGCTTTAAACATTTAACATCTAATCATTTTATCATAAGCAACATAAATTAAGGTGAGCATTCCATTGATATCAACTTAACGAGAGTAGTCCATGGAAAAATACCTGTTCCGGCGGTTGATGACGATACCTTTGTCTGATAGCTCCAGCTGAACGCTCCTTCTAGCCGACCCAACCGGATTTACCTCCCAGCCAACTAGGAAATAAATTCCTAGCCCAGGAAACCTCCACAGGTTCCCTAGCCCTCCGTGCCCAAGTCCAACCAGATATAGTGTGTCCTCAAGAAGAATGTGCAAAACTAGATAATGATACTTTCCTCCTCTCAAACCCAAGAAACCTCCACAAGTTTCCAAGGTCTCCCAAAAATCATAACAAGGCCAAACAATCACAACCAACCCCCACAATCCTAAGCAAAACTCCAACTCCCCTTTTCTTCCTTCCCCCTTCCCTTTTATACCCTCTTTCCTCAACCACCTCTCATTAATGTCATTAACTCTCACCCATCCTTGGTTGACTTCTCTTCTAAGCTAGGTGTACATTTGGAATTGTGATATGAATATAAAATTGAGAATTTAATGGGAAAGGATCATGTCTTCTCCCAAGTAAATCTGAAAAGTACATTTGGGAATGTGAAGTGTAATTACATGGGGAGGACCATGTCTCCTCCTTAGTAAATGTGAGGGTACATTGGGGAATGTGAAATGAATAAACATATATTGATGATAAGATGGAGAGGACTATGTCTTCTCCTTAGTAAATGTGAGGGTACATTGGGGAATGTGAAATGAATAAATATATATTGATGATAAGATGGAGAGGACTATGTCTTCTCCCAATTAAATGTGAGGGTACATTGGGGAATGTGAAATGTGCTTACATGGAGAGGACCATGTCTTCTCCTTAGTAAATGTGAGGGTACATTGGGGTATGTGAATGAATAAATATATTTTGAATTAATGGAAGGAGACCATATCCTACACAATATTCAAATTGAGAAGGTAAGTGGGGAATTTGAATAATGGAAATCATAAATTTATTTTAGACCAATATTTCTCAATATTTTCAGATAATGTAAATATTAACACAATTTGTAGGATAAGATTTAAGTGGGGCATTACATACACCCCTCCTTCAGAAAACTTCGTCCCGAAGTTAGAATGAAAAGATACAAGGAGTTTGAAAGCATAGCAAACTAGAAAGAGTTATAGCATTAAAATTCGATGAGTCAGAAAATGGCATTACTTCCCATCAAGAGTCTCCAACTGATCTATAGCTTCCTATCCACCCTGGCCTACTTCTGTTCCCACCCTATCCGTCCTCTGTTGCCTTATCAGTGGCAAAGGCCATACTGACCACTGATAAAACCGACATGTTGGGAGCGTCGAATGCCTCGACCAAACTTTCCCCAGCAGGAATCTGGCAATCGTCATCACACGTCTAGGGGGAGCGTTCAACTGTCCTCCCCACGATTCCAGGTTTCGGAGGATACACGGTGGGAAACACCTCCACCCCTCCTTCAGAGCACGGACCACACTGCAGAGCTGGTTGGACTTGTCATCGAATAATCCAGTCAGGTCGTCTTGCCACCTGTCATTTGCATTTTTTTTTTGTGTCATAAGAGTGCATATCAAGTAGATACCAATGAAGTAAAATAATGTACATTATACCTTCCTCATGATATGTCTCATCCTTCCCTCTTGGCTATCACATAGTTCTCTTCTCCTGCGGGTTAGCCTCTCATTCATGCATTTATATACAACAAGACATATAATCATCACATTACTAAGTCTAGTATCCATGTGTCAATCTAAGAATTCTCGCTAAGTCATTCATTTAAATAAATCATATCCACTTGAGCTATATATGAACCAAAGTAATTCTGATAAGTTACCCACTAGATAGTCCATCACTAAGTGAGTCATACATGTAGTCCATACATCAACCATTTCTATCATAAATATCAAATCTATCAACTGATTCATATAAGTAGTTTTATGTGTCAACCAAATGCATCAATATTACATAATGTTCATAAATAAATAACATGGAAATAGGATCTTAACATAGGTAGCTATCTAAGTCAAAATAGGCATCACAGATGCTCAAAAAGTGAGGGGTAGTCACGATGCATAGTCTCTGCATCCTCCCAGGTAGCAGATCCTGGGCTATACTTGTCCCACTGGACCTTAACTTGGTCCACCGTGCGACGTCTGAGCTGTCGAACCCTACGGTCCAATATGCGTAATGGTTCTACCATTACGGTTCCCATGTCCGAGACCTGCAAGTCTTGCCAATCCCGTTTGTGAGATTCATCAGAAACATAATGTCGCAAAACAGATACATGAAAAACATCATGAGTTTTATGCAAATGGGGCGACAGTACAAGACGATAGGCAACTAGTCCAATCTTCTCCTTGATCCTAAAATGTCCTACGAACCGAGGTGACAATTTTGTCCCCTTCCCAAACCGGATGGTGCTTTTGTTGGGCCGGATACGAATAAAAACTTGGTCCCCTACCTCATAACTGCAATCAATCCTATGTGAATCAGCATAACTCTTCTGTCTATCCTGTGCTTCCTTTAACCTTTGTCGAACCTGCTTTACCTGTTCCTCCATTTCTTGGACTAATTCTGGGCCAACTATCACTCGGTCCTCCAACTTTTCCCAACTCAATGGCGTCCTGCAAGGTCTTCCATATAGAGCTTGATAAGGAGGCATCCCGATTGAACTATGATAACTGTTATTGTAGGCAAACTCTACCAATGGTAAGTACCTTTCCCACTGAGTCTGATTATCCATGACGTACATCCTAAGCATGTCCTCTAGAACCTGATTTACTCTTTCGGTCTGCCCATTTGTTTCTGGATGATATGCAGTGCTTAGGTTTAACTGAGTTCCCAACGCTGACTGCAAACTTTCCCAAAACCTAGATGTAAAGCGGGAGTCTCTATCAGAAATGATCTTTGTGGGCAATCCGTGCAGTCGGATAACTTCATTGACAAACACTCGCGTCACATCCGTAACATCGTAAGTGTCCCTTACTGGGATGAAATGGGCACTTTTGGTCAATTTATCAACTATAACCAATATAGCATTGTGCCTCTGGGAAGTGAGTGGCAAACCCGCCACAAAATCCATGGAAATTACTTCCCATTTAGATGTAGGGATGTCATGAGGTTGTAGGAGTCCTGCTGGATGGCGATGATCAACCTTCACTCGCTGACATTCAAGACATTTGGCGACAAACTGGACTATGTCATGCTTCATGCCTACCCAAAAGAAGAGTTTCCTTGCGTCTGCGTACATCTTCTTTACCCCAGGATGTGCACAATAGAGTGCTCTGTGAGACTCTCCGAGGATGGTTTCTCTTATACCCCCTTCCTTAGGTACGTACATTCTCCCTTGGAATCTCAATAGCCCATCTGATTCAAGGACATATCCTTCAAACTTTGGTTCTATCTGTTTCCCATTTTGGATAGCTGAGATGACTTTTAAATACCAACTATCTTCAAAGAGTTTCTCCAATATTCGCTCCCTTAAATTTACCTTTAAGGCTACTAGGGAGAAAGTTCGTGGCCTCCTGCTTAGTGCATCCGCCACTACATTCTCCTTTCCCTTGATGTATGAGATTTCAAAATCATACTCACTCATGAATTCGCTCCATCGCCTTTGTCTGGCGTTCAAATCCCTTTGAGTGAAGAGATGCTTTAGGCTTTAATGATCTGTTCTTAACTCAAATCTTCTCCCAATGAGGTAGTGTCTCCATAGCTTCAAGGCTAACATCACTGCTGCCAATTCTAAGTCGTGGGTAGCATATAACTCTTCATGCTTCTTCAATTTCCTATAAGCGTAAGCTATTACTCCGCCTTCTTGCATCAATACTGCACCCAATCCCTGCGTCGAAGCATCGGTGCAGACAGTGAAGTCTTTTGTCATGTCTGGTACTTGAAGGATCGGTGCACTAGTTAGTAACCTCTTCAGCTCTGTGAATGTAGTGCCACATTCATTTGTCCATTCATACCTAACCCCCTTTCGCTGTAATGTGGTGATGGGTTTTGCAATCCGTGAAAACCCTTCCACAAACCTGCGATAATACCCAGCTAGCCCCATAAAGCTACGTACCTCATGGGCATTTTTTGGTACTGGCCAATCCATTATGGCCTTCACCTTTTCCGGGTCAACAGAAATCCCTTCTCCCGAAATGATGTGCCCAAGGTAATGGACTTTCTTCTGAAAGAAGGAACACTTTGACAATTTCCCATACAATTGATTTTCCCTTAAACAAATCAATACTACCCTTAGGTGTTGTTCATGCTCTTTTTCATTCTTGGAATATATAAGAATGTCATCAAGGAAGACTTGCACGAATTGGTCCAAATACTTCCTGAACACACCATTCATGAGGCTCATGAATACTGCTGGTGCATTAGTTAAACCGAATGGAACAACTACGAACTCATAGTGCCCAAATCGAGTTCGAAATGCAGTTTTTGAGATGTCTTCCTCCTTTATCCTCAATTGGTGGTACCCAGATCGTAGATCGATTTTTGAGAAGACCGCTGCCCCCTTCATTTGATCAAATAAGTCATCTATTCAAGGTATTGGGTACCGATTCTTTATCGTGGCTCCGTTTAAGTCTCTATAATCTATGCATAGGTGCAGGGAACCATCCTTCTTCTTGACAAAAATTACTGGTGCACCCCAAGGGGAAATACTAGGCCTGATCAATCCCAAGTCTAAGAGCTCCTTTAACTGCATCTGCAACTCACAAAGCTCTGGAGTTGTCATCCTATAGGGTGTCTTAGATATTGGTTCTGCACCTGGTTTCAGATCAATGGTGAAATCAATCTCTCTTACAGGAGGTAATCCAGGTAATTCCTCTGGAAAAACTTCCTTGAATTCAGCCAAAACTGGATGTTGATCCAGGGAAGGTCCTTTCTGGTCACTTACAGTCTTGACCAAATACAGTTTGCAACCTTGTCTGAGACAACGTTTTACCTTCATCATAGATATGAATCGTAGGGACACTCCCCTCTTGATTCCACAAATCTCAATTGGCCTACCTTCATCATCTAAATAGATCACCTTCTTCTTGAAACAGTCTACCAAAGCTCAATGAGCTTCAAGCCAGTCCATTTCAACAATTACATCATACATTCCCAATTCTGTGACGTATGCCTTCAACTTAGTCATACACACCCTGAGGTTTACCTGACATTGGTCAACACTAGGCCCTACTGCTTGTTTTATTCCAGAAGCCATCTCAACTTGTTTAAAGTCATCGTGCTCATAGGTTGCCAGCCCACATTTTTCTAATGCAACAGGTGAAATGAAACTATCTATAGCACCAGAGTCAAACAAAATTTTAACTTTTACTTTGTTTATCATACCTGAGGTTTCTACCATGGCAGACTGGTGTTCAACTTGCTGATTGTCAATTGCGGCATAGATTCGGTGGTGGTTACCTGCTCCCCCTATTGGTTCTTTTCCCTCTCTTCTGCTGTTACTGGTTCGAAACTCTGGGCAGTCCCACTGGTAATGAGGTCCTCCGCATCCCCAACAAGTGATGCGTGGTGGACCTTGAACCGAATGATGTGGAGTTCTTTGGAAAGAGTTTCTTCCCCTGGAACCCCTACCCCCACTTGTTGTTCCTCGCCTATGACTTTGATTTGTACGCGCCCTTGAAACTGTGGGTGAAGCTGCACTAGAAACCATGGAAATTCCTATTGTTGGTGTTCTAGGTATAACCCTGTTTCCATATGGTGGTGGCCTCCAACTTCCCCCCCTTGGGAAGGTACGAGGGGCCTTACCCATAAACCCTGTTTGACGTGGAAAGATAGCTCTGCCTTCACCCTTTAAATCTAGTTGTTCTTCGACATAACGAGCTTGTTCTACAGCTTCTGCAACTGAGGATGGTTTCCACATCCGTACCATTGCCCTAATCTTAGGTCTCAATCCATACATAAAACGATCCGCTTGGCACTGATCAGTATCCATGTAGGAAACGTACTTGACTAATTCCATAAATCGAATTTCATATTCTTCTACAGTACGACCTCCTTGTATCAGGGCATGGAAGGCTCCTACCTATTGTTCTTCATAATATGCTGGTAGGTACTTCTTCCTAAACCTCTCCTCAAACAATTCCCAAGTAACTGTGTCTGGAGTGAGGTGCAGTTGACGCTCCAAGTTACCCCACCAATTCAGAGCACTATCTCTGAGTTGGAATATTGCTATTTTGGCTTTGGAATTGGAATTGTAATCCCTTAGTGCGAAACACCTTCCCATCCCCTCTAACCAGGCTTCTGCACGCTCACTGGCACGACCTCCTGCAAATTCTGGGAGTTTAATCTTTTGGAGCTCTCTAGTAATGTCCTCAACTGGAGGTCTTTTATCATAGTCTCTAGATCCCTCGGGGTTCCCTAACCCTGATGAAGGGTGTTCCCCTTCCATTTCATTTGTTTGGCGTCCTCTTAAGGTTTCATTAATTGCTTCCAAGGAACGCAGGATGAGAGTCAATTCTGGTGAAGGTAATGGGTTATTTGAAGGAGGTCCTTGTGAAGACTCCCCAGGCCCTTGGTTCCTTCGCGTCCTCACCATTTTGATTTGTTCAAAATCTGTTCAATATCTAAGACTTATTAATCCATCCTAGGACTTGTCTCTCTTAGATGACTCACATACTGGCTTTCAAAAATACTCATATAAAATGAAATTTTGAACCATTCTTGTGTACTCACCAATAAACCATTAATCCTATTTACATATAAGCAAAAACTCTCAACAATATTTCTTTCTTAGACATAGATGTATCAAAACCATTCGAGGCACAATGAACATAATATTCACCTTTGAAGCTGAGTAGGGAAACCAACTCCAATAGTTGTTGAGATTTTAATTGGACAATCTTTTGATTTTAGTTCTTTGGCTCTTTGAGCATACACTCCCCCCCTTTTATATATATATAAAATAATAATATCAAATATCATTAATATTTTCCATTTAAATGTGAACATATAATGATACTAAATTGTTTGAGATAACTAAATAAAATATATTTCTTCCCTAATATTCATAATATCCTTTAACTGTATAGTATTACATCTAACTAATAATTAACTTTAAATTTCCTTTCTTTACTGCATATTTAATAATTCTACCCTATAGTTTTATAAATATCTAATTTGGCTTATAGGAAGCCTCATATCTTATAGAGTTTGAGATATTGTATTATATACCTTTGAACAAATTAAATATTAACATTACATAACATGAAAATATTTCTATCACATTGAACGAGCAAGAAAAGACCTTGACGCAATAATTTTCTAATCACATCGTTTTTAAGGGTTTGTACGGGCAGAAGTGAAAGCAACATGAAATTGTATTGGAAATAGGGGTACAAATTCGTTGGCAAAAAGTAGTGTTGTATATATGAAATTCGGTGAAGAGCCCGGGAGAATCGAACGCCATGGATATGAATAGGTCTTCTGTATATTATTCAATTGGTTATGACGAAGGAGAATAATTTTACATTGCTTCTACCCCAACCAAGTACTTGGCAATTTATTGTTTTGATCTCAAGCAAATGCGTAAACTTGCCCTGCAATCCATGAGACAGATATAGGAAGCTACCACATCGGTTAGAGTTGGCAAGGAATTTTTTTAGTGTACTTTAGAAATGATTTTAGAATTATTTTGTTTTTATTTTACTATGAGTGGGCATTTGTGTGCTTGTTGTGGCTCCCACACTTTTTAAGTGTTTTTATTGGCGTGAAACAAACACTGCTAAGTTGAAATGTGTAAGAAACATGGGCCTGCATTTTCAAATCATGAAATTCCCTTGAAATGTTTCAAGATGTTTTGAAATGTGTTCCAGCACTTTCGGTGTAGAAACGAGAGGTGGGGTGTGGTGGCATTTATCAAAGTTAGGTAGCCAAATGCCTACGTGATAGACATAAAGGGAAGTTTTATGTTTTTATGCCAACTCCCGAAAGAACCACAACAAGTTTTGTGTATCTTTTGCATTACATTGCTCGAGATTACATGGCTGTTTAAAAAGAGGAAAAACACTTACTAGTGTAGTTTTATAAACCAATTAAGAATACAGATCCAGATAGATTACATGGCTGTTTAAAAAGAGGAAAAACACTTACTAGTGTAGTTTTATAAACCAATTAAGAATACAGATGTAAAAGAAATTGGTGGCGTTGGCTCCCGTCATTTGAGACTTTTCAGATAGCCCTTGACAACGTGGAGGGCATCGCTGAGACTTTATCGATTGTAAGCCATGACGGGTATTTTGAAAAAATGAATAAGATAGTAGATGGAATAAGGTTTTGCCAGGTAAAACAAATTTATTTTTTTTTTCCCCCTTTTCCCCTCACTTGTTTGCTAATTTATTTCCAGGTGTGTCACCTAGAGATTGCCAAGGTAAGGATGATTCCTTGATTAAAAAGTGTAAGGAAATGCTGATCAGTATGTCAAACACCATGGTGCTTGGTGTGAGACCTGGGTACACTACAAAACAGCTTGATAATACCAAAGGGATATATTTAAACAGTGATTCACATATAGAATGACGATAAAGCTGCATATAACTTCACAAATTATATGACTACTCTTTTACTCAACATTCCTTCCATTGCAGATTTACAATAGTATGATTGCGTGGTAGGAATGAACAGGACAACAAAAGTGATTGACAAAAAAGGGAATCCACTTTGAAAAATACATGCATGTGATTTAAGAAGAATACAATTAAATGGGTGTCAGCCACTGAAGCTTAATTTATACAACTATTCACTAGATAAATATCAAAGCTCAGCTGCTAATACCTCTAACATGTTACGAGAGGATATATGACAGAAGGATAATAGTATTTTCATGACCGATGCTAAAGATGCACAAGAGATATCAAAACGGTTTAATACGGCTAACGGCAAGTCCCAAATATGTTAAATGGAAGTCAACCCAAAAAGTCTCGTATGCCTAGTTTCGTTCTTGTGTGCTCTGAAAACCAACAATCCACAGTGTAATATTATACAGTTGTCTCGTATGCTAGGTTGAATATAGAGGAATGTTATCCAGGTGGAAATAGCATTATCATACAATGAATTCCAAAATAGTTGCCTGCAATGTCCTATCTATATGTTTTTAATTCACGTTTCCTCCGTGCAAAAGAAATGGCTGCAGCTTTCAATTTATCCATCCTCTGACCATCTTGTAAAGCCTTTTTAAAATACCCTTTCATTTTTTTGTTTTTTTGAGTGCAAAACACATGTTTCAGTCTAATTTCAGTTCTTGAGGGTGGGAGTTTTGGGATAACCTAGTGACAAAGCATTGCATTGGGTCTTCCGATTTCTCCAGATCCACAGAACCTAGATAATTTCTGAATCTTTCCTTCCGACTACATTCATAAGGATCCACCGGTCATTCAGTTCTTTGCAACCAGACTACAGAGCTTCAATATCGCCCAAACACAAAGTTGAGAATAAATACAAATTTCACAAACGTGCAAAAATAACCTCAAATATAGAAATTCCTTAGTAAATAAACATAACTGGAAAATCACAGAACCAGAAAACCAAATCAAGGAGCCAAAAGACATGACCGACAGGCGAAGGAGCTTAAAAGAGAAACAGAATATACATGCGGAATGTTGGAAGCAGATTCTGGACTATGAAAATTGCTACATCTACATAAAGGAATTGTCATATCGCCATGAGGTTGTCAGGAGGGCATGCTGGGTCGGTGAAATCAGAGAGTGTTAAAGAAATATTTGGACAAGTTCACTAGTTATGTCAACCGAAGAAATCCTGGCTGCAGACATTTCACCCGGCTAGACAAGAGAAAGAAATTAAAAGTAGTGGGTGATTTATAGAATAAACACGAGGGGATCAGTACAAGCAACTCCAACGAAATTCAAGTGAACAAACAGGAAAGGAAAAATGAAAAATCTGAAATGATGATAAATTTGAGTAAAATAATTACAAAAAGAAAGGCCAAGCAAGAATTTCAAACACGCGCAATCTAAAAAGCAAATGGAATAGAATAGAGAGATATAAGAATAGGCAGATGAAAAAAGAGAGTTGAAGGACAACCAAACATAGTGCTTTCAGTTCAAGTGAAAGACAAGTAGCAAAAACGTTGCTTCTAAGAAGGAACACAGAATTAAGCAACCAAGTCAGTCTAATAAGGCCTGCAGGTTCTGCGTGATCCCACCCAACCTATTCAAGATAGTTCCATTATCCATACATGACTAGAAGATGAAGAGGGCAGGAGCATGGACAAGGCAAGGTTATTTTCATAAAATAGATAGCTATCCCTGGGCGCATATATATGTTGGGATGGGGGAAGTGTGGGTGTCAATGAAAATCAGAGACTAAGAGAAGAAAGGGTCAGTAGGAAGGACTATCCACTTTCCTTCATCAACGTATGCCAAGATTGCTTTCAAAATGTTTTGCAGCGGGATACCCAGTATCTATTATTTAGACTTGAAAACTTCTTGATTTCTGAAATTCTATAGTTACTGCCATTTAAATAAAAATATGTGGAAGAGACAGTCGTTTAATTTTCAGAAGTTAATTTGATTGTGACTCGCTGGGAGAATTGGCATGGGATGCAGAGTCGCAGACCCAATTGAGGTAAAATTCAATCTTCCTGCTTTCTCAGTCATATATGGTTTAAAAGGCATTACCCACGCCAAAAGGTTTCTCAATCCAGACGCTGGCTTCGGGATGCAAGTCCCTATGATGATGTGTCATGTTCAGTGCTATGTTCTACAGGCCGTCTTCGGCTTGCAGTTCGTCGTGGCAAGCTATGATACTACAGGGACATATCCCTGTGTTTGGAATTCGTCCCACATTAATAGTCCCCTCTCCTTCTGAGTGTGTGTTTAAAGTGTACAGTTGGTTGCCTTGTCAGACAGATTTGAGTTTGGAAAATGCACATTCGACTCGGTTCAAGTTATCAGCGAATTTGAACAAAACCTGAATCTTTAATTAAAAATAACCATGGGACGATGTGATCATTATCTGAAGTAACAATGCAAGTGAGTGAGCGTGGGAAATATAACCTGCGGGGATCTCCTCTATTGAATCCAAGGCTGGAATTAACGATCATTCCAACCCAAAATGCAATGAAAACCAGGAGAAAAATCAAATGGCGGCATTTTCGGTTCTCCTCGATCTTCTGCGACGGAATGTATTCAGCTCTTCCTCCTACAATTGCACCCATTGGCCCGAATTCACTCTCTCGCCCCATTCCTCCACTATATCGGACTGACTTAACCTTCCGATTTGCCTTACTTCGCTATGTATTATGTGTCCTAGCTCCCAAAAAAAAATAGATAGATAGACTGTTCCGGAACAGTAAGTTGTCTCATGCATTAATGCAACAATAATCTCAACTCTAGAGAGTTGTCAAGCTTCTAATCTTGTAACTCCCCCTTCAAGCCCGGGGTTTAGTGGGCTTTGGGGTTTAGTGGGCTTTGGGTCCAGGTTTTGAACCAAAGCTTTGATACCATGTGTAAGGCCCTGAATCCTATTAGAGCCTTTATTTCGTTATACACTAACATATCTATTTTCCTGTTAATTTATAAATAATAAAAGGAGTTTGCTGACATTTTCACATAGCTTTAAACATTTAACATCTAATCATTTTATCATAAGCAACATAAATTAAGATGAGCATTCCATTGATATCAACTTAACGAGAGTAGTCCATGGAAAAATACCTGTTCTGACGGTTGATGGCGATACCTTTGTCTGATAGCTCCAGCTGAACGCTCCTTCTAGCCGACCCAACCTGATTTACCTCCCAACCAACTAGGAAATAAATTCCTAGCCCAGGAAACCTCCACAGGTTCCCTAGCCCTCCGTGCCCAAGTCCAACCAGATATAGTGTGTCCTCAAGAAGAATGTGCAAAACTAGATAATGATACTTTCCTCCTCTCAAACCCAAGAAACCTCCACAAGTTTCCAAGGTCTCCCAAAAATCATAACAAGGCCAAACAATCACAACCAACCCCCACAATCTTAAGCAAAACTCCAACTCCCCTTTTCTTCCTTCCCCCTTCCCTTTTATACCCTCTTTCCTCAACCACCTCTCATTAATGTCATTAACTCTCACCCATCCTTGGTTGACTTCTCTTCTAAGCTAGGTGTACATTTGGAATTGTGATATGAATATAAAATTGAGAATTTAATGGGAAAGGATCATGTCTTCTCCCAAGTAAATCTGAAAAGTACATTTGGGAATGTGAAGTGTAATTACATGGGGAGGACCATGTCTCCTCCTTAGTAAATGTGAGGGTACATTGGGGAATGTGAAATGAACAAACATATATTGATGATAAGATGGAGAGGACTATGTCTTCTCCTTAGTAAATGTGAGGGTACATTGGGGAATGTGAAATGAATAAATATATATTGATGATAAGATGGAGAGGACTATGTCTTCTCCCAATTAAATGTGAGGGTATATTGGGGAATGTGAAATGTGCTTACATGGACAGGACCATGTCTTCTCCTTAGTAAATGTGAGGGTACATTGGGGTATCTGAATGAATAAATATATTTTGAATTAATGGAAGGAGATCATATCCTACACAATATTCAAATTGAGAAGGTAAGTGGGGAATTTGAATAATGGAAATCATAAATTTATTTTAGACCAATATTTCTCAATATTTTCAGATAATGTAAATATTAACACAATTTGTAGGATAAGATTTAAGTGGGGCATTACACTCTACACCACTCCCCCTAATTACGGGAACATCTACATAAACAATGCCACTTTGTTTGATGTATGGATTTGAATCTAATGTGCTCCCCTAAAAACTACTAGCTCTCATATGCTCATGCATCTTTAGGTACCATGCCCCCAATTCCTACTTCAATCCCCACAATATTTTTATCTATTTTTAACAAAAATTATGCTTACCAATCTGCTCAAATCTTTCCTTCCAATTAAGGTATACCTCCTCCTCCAGTTCTTGATTTAGGAGTGCACTCTATCTCCGTATCCATTCATTGGAAGCTCCAACCAAATTTTACCACTAATTCCAACATCAATGTGATTTTAAATATTTTTGTTGTTGATGATGTCAAAGAATTAGCTCTTTTTGTCAATTTGGTGACTTAGTTTTGACCATTTTATCTTTAGCAAGCCATCATACCTATCCATTTCACACTTTAATGTTATCATCTATGCATACAAATTCTATTTGACCTACAAAGGTTACAAGCAAGAATTCTTAAGGTAGTATGTCGATTTTTCTATTGTTTTTCTCTGTAAAAATAAGTTACAATGTAATAGTTGTATAAATTGACATATTTTGTAGTCGTTCTCCAGTTCTATAGAAAAGTCACAGGTTGGCCTACTTTGAGAAGCAATTCAGTGAAACCAAAGGATGGAGAATGTGGAAAAATGTCTTGAGAAGGTTATTCACAAATCAAGTGTAGTCAAAAGGGATTTTTGTCACCACCACATCCTAGGCAATGCCAAAGTCAATAGGGCGAACTAGTAGCAGATCGCGTAATAGGTTCATGTGGCAAGCATTGTGGCAAAGTATTGTATCGAGGGAAGAGTATTATGTACAATATTTGATTCTCTCATCATGAATTCACCAGTGAATTAATACACATGGTGGTCAATATTTCAATCTCCAAGATCCACAAAATATGAAAATTGTTACTCTATTTTGAATTATAGCAATTAAAATCGTATGCTATTGTTTTTAAACTATTTAAATACTATAATTCCTTTGAGGATGAAAAAGTTAAGTTTTAATTATATGAAACTTATGTTATTAATACATTCTTGATCCATCAGAGTTATATCTTTTATGTGCATCTATGCATGTTGTGGTTTTATCTGATTTGATAGTCACCAAGTTCTAAAGTTTCTCTAGCACGACCCCTTATACCAAGTGTGGAGCGATAAAAAGGTGTCTTTTTAACTCCTAATTACCTTCACATTAATTATCAACCCAGGGACGAATTTTTATTTTAAGAGTGTACTTAGTCTGAAGCGGCTATTTACTCAAGCGTAATGTTTTGCAGTATAGTGCTTAAAATGCAAAAGTAAATGAAAGCTGGAAACAAAATCTAAATGGAACAGCAAAAAACTGAAATGTTCTAAACTAAATCATTCACTCAAACAATCATCAATCGAGGATACAGTAGCAATAACTCATTCCTCTGGATATTGATGCAATTGAAATCAAACCGGAACAAGACAATCAATCTGGGAACGAGGAAGCAATAACCAATGTTCTCTACAGTTGACAATCCTGCTTTAAAGCAATCAAAAGGAAATCGAAATTGAACTAAAGCTGTCATTGAATGTAAACTAAGAAAACTCTTTAAAAGCAAACTCTTGCAATTAATCAACCAAACTGAACAGCAAAGTAAATGGACAGCAAACTTATAATTAAAGGAATTAAACAACGAATCATATTTAATAAATCTGAACAACAAACTCTAATTAGTGGAATCGAATAACCAATAATCTGAAATGAACAGCGAAGCTTTACATTTGAAATAAATAGCATAAGAATATAAGTTGAAAGGGATAATAATCTCTGTTATGATGGAAAATAACAGCCACGCGATTCAATCTCAACTTGTGCAATAAAACAATTCCATAAAATATTCTAACAGCACACTATAAAAACATGAAACTGTAAAATAATGCAATTCAAAAGAATAGGAAATAAATCAAACCATCACACAGCAACAATTGTAAAGATATGATACACAGCAGCAGCGTACTCCACCAGAGGCTGGGCCCTTAGCCGCCAACGGATGCTGTTGGGCTACTTCAGATGAAAAGAATGAACAACAACTCCCAAATCAAGTATTAATCATTAAAATGGTAAAATCATTACAACAGCGGCAGCTTTGAGACTTATAGCCTGAAACAATTATTTCTTCCTCCTATCCTATCATGAATTCTTAATTCTAAATCTCTAATTCTAAATCCTCAATTCCATCATTTTTCCATCATTTGAACCATCCAGTTTTTCCCCTCCCCCTCTCTCATCTCTGTTTTCATTTAAATAGAGAGATCAGAGAGAAGTTACAATAAAGATAAGTACAACATGATTTACATTAAAAAATTGGATTGTTTCCAACCAATTGATAAACAAGAAGATATATTTCCATCCAGCTTTCAACAAGAACAAGACGAATTTGGCTTTGCAGCTGAGATTTGGAGGACGGCTGCAACAACAAATCTGAGAAAATCGTGCTCAAAGAACCCTGCGTTTCTCTCAGTACAAGCCGAATTTGGGCAAACCGTTCTTTACTAAAGTTAATCGGGTCTGTTATGGACAAAACACATGTTCTAGATTTTCCAAATTCTTCTTCATTTGCTCAGAATCTCAACCGTAAAACTGTCACTTCGTATTCCAACGAATTTCTGAGTTGGCACTTTTAATGATCAAATCTTGAATCTGGAAATTATCTTGGAGGCTAAAAATGGTGAATAATGTTACAACTGATTTATTTAAACTATCATTGATAAAATCATGCATAGTCATCAATTTATTAGAAATAAAGGAGAATAAATAATATTCATTCATAGAAGCATAAATCATCATAAAATGAATTTATATAATAAATTATAATAAATGACATGATGAAGAATAATAGAAATGGGTGGAATAAGTGTTCAAAAGTGATAATAATAATGGCATATTAACGGCCCAACACCAAGATGCATAATACCTTACTTAGTTGGTTTTATTTCCATTTGAATGATTTTGTTTATTTTTAATTGCAAATTGGACTCTAATTTTATTGTCATATTTATTCAAGCTTTGTTTTCATGATTCATTTGAAAAAATGCTTAGTATAGAGTGATCACTAAGCTTTCATCTGTTTATAATTGAATGCATTTATCATCTTGCATCCTTGAATTTAATTTACTTATGAGAGTCAATACAACGAAGGCTAGTTAAATAGATATTCCAAGTGAATAGAGATCATTGATTGCAATAAAAAACTCACTCATATAAATATATTTAAATTTGGAAAAAGCTCAATTGTTTGCACCTAATCACGATTATATACATGGTTATATGTATTTATGATATTTTAGAACGAGGATTTGATTGAGATGGCTAGTTCGTCGATTGCTTTTCATAAACTAACATCTACTTTCAAATCAATTTTTATTAGATTAGATTAGAAGCCAAATCCTAACATATATTTTTCATTACACTTCATATTCTTACAAACCTACATTGATAAATTTAATTTAGTGGAATTCTATGACAATTGAATTGACTGACAATTATCAAGGCAAAAAATTCTTCAAAATCTACCCTCCCATTGTCACTCACCTTTCCCTCGTATTGCCACACTCCATGTTATTTCTAGTAGGAACTATTCCCTATGTTGCTTCCCTCCAAGACACCCTTTACATACTACACTTCCCAATTTAACCTATGGTATCCCTTGAACTATTTTCTTCCTATGAAAAACCTTAAGGTATGCAAAATTCAAATGAGTAAAAACATAGGCATAGGTAAAATTTAAAGAAACTTAAGCTATTTAAGTTAATATAAGTAATACGTAAATTTAGTAATTAATGGCTAATACATAATCTTATAAGTTGTGGGAGTTATGTTCATTATATATAGAAGGTATCATTAGAGAAATTTTGAGGTCTAAAATGGGCCTCCTAAGGAATATTATAAAATAGTGGAAATAATAAAATAAGATTAGGTTACATCATCAAATTTTAGAGGGAAAAAAGTAAAAACAATTTTTTCAACTCGTATTCTCATCTTCTCTCCCTACAATTCTACTCAAATTTTGAGTGGGAGCACTCATTGAATGCATAATTTAATTTATCATCCAAGGAGTACCCATGTTGTATACTTTCAATGGACCCCGCTACATGAAAAATGAAAAATATATGAAAAAGCATGATTGTAATCACATTTTTCATGTATTTCTCATTTCTTGTGTAGTAGGGTCCATCAAAAGTATGAAACATGAGTACTCCTTGGATGAGGAATTAAATTCCACATCCAACAAATGCTCCCACTCGAAATTTGAGTAAAACCGCAAGGAGATAAGTTGAAAATATGAGTTGAAAAACTAGTTTTTTTTTTTAATCTTTTTAGTTTTTTACTCCAAAAATGGTGAATCATCCCCCATGGTTGATGTTATCACTCCTTCATATCTCCAAGGCTGAGGAAGAGTCCAGCTGAGGTAGCCACAGACCAATCTTTTGACTTGGTAGCTAAGCCCTACCAAGCCGGAGAGGGCTCTCTCCAAAGGATCACAGCCAAGAGGGCTGGATAGATTAGGGTTTTAGGCTAGATGTAAAGTGCAGAGGGTGTTTGATTTGATTTGGTGGGGTTGTTGGAAGAGGATTAGGTAAAAAAGACTAGGTCAGGGCAAATGAGGGTATGATTGCAGACATTTGATGGAGCAAGGTAGGTAGGCACTCAAACACTTTAAGGTTATGAAGTGAGATGGATAAGATTGGTGAGGTGCTAGAAAGAGCAAGACAAGCATGTATTCTTTCTAAACTGAAGAAACTAGACAAACTATGTAGATTTCCCCAAAACAGAGCATATAAAATGTATTCTGCTTATCAACTTGAAAATCAACATATCATAGAAGTGAAATGCAATATGGGAGTACAAAACATTCAAACATATGCAACATAAGAAGAAACTAAGTCAAAATTCCATACCACGGGTATTCCACCAAAATAGTTGCAACTCATTCATTAAATTCTGCCAAATACTGATTACACTAGTGTCTCTGATCAATAGCCAAACATCCAACTGATTCCAACCTATGAAATGACTAAGAAAATACATAATATAGGCCTCAAAACAACTCATCCTAACCTCAGGGGTCAAATCCATGAGAGGAGTAGTTGTAAGAAAGGCTGAACTGATAGCTGGACTATAGGGTGGTCAAAGTGACTCATCCTTAACTTAAGCAAATTGATTCATTACATGCCATGTAGGCCTTTTAAGTAATGTATTTACCCTAGATAATAGTAAAAAACATAATAATTACATCATCTTGATCAATTAAATGAGTAAAACATCAATTCCCCTTAGGTGAAAATGAGTTTAGAGTGAAACAATGAAAAATGTAGAAGGTTGTCAAACGTGCCCTTGAACTGTCAAACACGCCCTTTTAGTGTCAAACACGCCATTCAAATTTAGGGCTGCTTTTGGATGCCTTTTTGGTGTCCAAATTTGCTCCAAGATAGCTCATTGGAAAGCCCTTCAAGTCTACTTTCCAAATATTCCTTCAATTTTCCATTTGGAGTTCATTTACCCTGTCAAAATTCCAATCTCCCAAGACTGGTAAACACGCAGCAACCAAGCCAAAAAAGAGGGAAAAAGGTGGTTTTTTTATGGTTTTTGACCCTTTTGGCTGACCATATTTCCTCCAAATGCTTAGAAAATTCATAGGGTGCATGTCCTCATCACTTTGAATCCAAAAAATCTGACCATTTTCTCATTGGATGCTCAAAAATAGAGCGCAACGTCCAAGGTGCTACGCGTTTAACTGTTTCACTGTGCTAAAAATACTTTAAAAAACACAAAAAATCATAACTTCCCAAATTTGTTCAAAAATGGTCAAAATTGGTGGGATGATAACTGGTCACATTTTTTAGGCATAGAGTGATGCCTCAACAATAATATCTAGCCTCTTTTTCTCCTCTTGCTTGTTCAAGGCTTCAATTTTTGCATGAGCTCTTTTGAGCTTGGCCCTTGCAATTTTGTTTCTCATGGCATAGTACTTTGCCATCCTTTTCTGAATCTCAACACCCCTTTTGGCCTTGTCTAAGATGCTCTCAAGGTGACCATTTACCCTCTCTAGCCAATGTTCCTGGTTCTCATTTACCATTCTGGCAAATTGCTCATTCAAGGTGGGCTCATTGGCCAGTTTTGCCTCCTTTTGCCTTTCTAGCTCCAAGGCTCTCTTTAGGCCTCTAGTCCTTGGCCTTCTTCTTGGTACCTGCTCATCAATATTTTCACCATAATGTCCATATGGATCATCAAGTAAGGCCTTAGCCTTTTCATCCTCTCTCTTTTCTTTTCTGAGTTGAATCTCCATGAGCTCATGTTTGACCTCAAACTGTCTGTTCTCCTGCTCATAGTAGGAAATAATGTATTTGGCCCTTTGTAAGTTGACCTGGAGCTCTCCTATGAGTGCATTCTTCTCCTTGATGACAATAGTTGTGCTTTCACTGTCATCATGCCCATCTGAGTCAACTAACTGAAAATCATGCTCTATCTCATGGAGGTCTTCCTCCTGCTACTGGATCTCTGCCTCTTTAACCTTTTCCTTACCCTTCTGTACCTAATTTGCTGATGAAGAAGGCAAGGCCCCTCCCACAATCAGTGGGGAAAACAATTGCCTATGCCCTCTCTGATAGGTATGTGCCAAGGTACCTAAACTAGCCCCTTTGGGCTTGCTGCTCTCACCATGATCAATATGCTCTTGCCCACTGCCTTCATCCCTGCCAGGTGAATGAATAGGCTCATGAAATGGTGATGATGGAGGTGATGGTGTGGCTAACTCATCAGATGAAGATGGATGATGTATGGGTTGAGGTGGAGGAATGGAGGTGGATGGGTGAGAAGATGAAGGTGCTTCTTGGCCATGTTGAATAGGTGGGACTGTGAAAATCTCATTGGATATGAAAGTGTCCCATGCAATGTTAAGCTGATCAAGGTGGTGTAGGACTATCATCTTGATGAGAGAGTGGTGAAAGATTCTATGCATTTGATGATCATAATCCTTTCTTCGGGCAATGAATGACATCTTGTCAATGTCCCGGTAAAGATAGTGGGGTAGATTGAGCATTTTGACTCTTGTGAAATGCATGAGTAACTGGATATGATAGGAATAGAGTCTAGAAAACCTACCCTCACATGTGAAGTACTCCATGATGATCTTCATCATGGGAACATATCTATCTTGGAGGCAAGAGAAAGGAAAAATCCTCTTTCTCTCATTCTTGTACCTTGGTTTAAGATATGGCTCATAATAGTAATGATCCAATTCTCCTTGTTTAAACCATTTTTCTCCAATATTTGGGATCCCAGTGGCAACTGATATAATAGCAGGAGATATAGTGAAGGTGACACTAGCAAGCATTGCCTGGTTGTCATGGAGGCTGGTGATGAATAATTTGGTCAACCCAGGATGATGCTGGATCCTTTCCACTTTCTCACAAAACTCAAAACAACCCATATGTTTAAAGCTTGCCACACTGATGCGAGATGCCATGAGTTCTTTGGTGTTGTTTGGCTCATGTTTGATGATTCTTCCTCCTTTGTTATATTGCCTCCTCTCTTGTCTTTCTTCCTCAATCTGACTTCTGTGCTCTTCTTCTGCCATGAGTTATTGCTGTCAAAACCTAGGGAGATGATAAAATGGACTATGGGTGTGGGAAATATGGAATGATGTGAAGAGGATTTATGAGGAGGGAATGGGGATGTGTGGTATGAGGGAGGTGATAGTGGATAGTATTTAAGTGATAAGAGTGGTAACGAAATGCTAAGAAATGTGATTTAAGAGCGAAAATATGTTACTAGGATTTTAAGTTTTGAAATGACAGCAAATGACTATGAAACCCTATGTAAATCAACAATGGAGGGGAGGGTTGAATGTATTTCCAACCTACCTCATTTACTGAAGTGTGTGATAATGAATTTCAAAGCTTGGTGGCGATGGAGGATGTTTTGGCATGTTTTTGGTCTTCCCAGGCAAACGCGCTCTTCAGCTACAGGAGCGCAACACCGTTTAAAAATGCACTAAAATTTCTAGCAAATGCGCCCTTCCTTGTCTAAACGCGCCCTCTGGCTCTGTTTTACCCAATTTCGACTTAAATTCAAAAATATTCTTTTGTAGAGGAGGTTTGAAAGTGTAGGAGTGCAAATGGAGTTTACATAGATGCCTTGAGGACTTTTATACTTGAATGAGTTTGATTTATGAGTTGCACACCCACTTTGTAATGTTTCATGTCACTTTTCAAACTTTCATACTAATGCTTTTTTGACTTTCTGATCCTTTTTTCTTTTGACAGGTGGATGATGCTTTTGGCAATCTTGATGACCTTTGTTTGGATACTATTGGCAAATGGAAATGAGTATACAACTTAAATAGTGACTTATTACATATAATAGACATAAAATTACATAGATGAAAATAAAAATTATTACATCTGTTTTGAAGTAAAAATTTACAAATTGGAATAAATTCCCTTTTGAAATCAAATTTGGGGCTTTCAGTAACCATGGTTACATTCTCATAAACCTTTATTTAACTAAAAAAGATATTATTTGCTTCACTCTCATATTTTTCTCACCTTATGCAGTGAGATGGTGATTTATTGGACCTTTGGAAAATAAACCCTAGGTGACCTAATGGAACCTTAAATGACTGAATTTCAGGTGAATTTGACTGATATAAAATATGATGAAATGAGCCCTCATGGTCAATGGATGCTCAAAAAGACACATGAAGGTGGGCTAGCAAATACAAACTTTTGAGAGGGGAAAGTGATTTTGGATTTTGGGCTACCATCAGTGAGAAAATTTTTGCATGATAACCCAAGTGGAATGCAAAAAATTTCAATGGGACACTAATATGATATGAAAGAGGGATTTTGATCACTGATGACAATATGCAAATACTGGCTCTAATAGTTAACATCGTCATCTTGAATCCTATTAGTTCTTATAAAGTTGATTTTGGTTGTATATTTTGTTTTCAGACCCATTTTTTACCTCAACATTTCTCTAATGATACATTACGTTATTGCAGTAGAAATTCTCACTATAGATCACCTGATCATGCAATATACTAAAGCAAAATACTTGATATACTTCTACAAGCAAACTTGCGGAAGCTTAATTGATTTTGAGCAAGATCAAATAGAACACATATAACATATCAAGAAGAAACAATCACACATGAACACAGAAGGATACTCTGGGGAAAGCCTTAGCTAAAAACCCTATTATTGATATTATCATACAAGTGGAAATATCTTAGGATTACACAAAGCTTTAGCTCACAAGCTATCCAACTCTCAGTACAATCCCTCACAGCTGCTCATAGACAGAATAGACAACACATATGCCTTCCTTCAATCCTCCAAGCCTCCTATTTCCTTGCGCAGTTTCTCCTGGGTCCTCAAGCTGCCACCTGTGTGTAATTACCTCACGCATTGCTCACTAACCTCTGAAATAACTGTGTAATCCTCAAGGAAAGAATTCCTTCTGCATGCAAGAGATATCCTCATGGGAATATTCCTGCAACTGATAGTACACTGTCTCATCCTTTGATCTCAACTAGGTCTCTATCTAAACTAACATGCATGAGTTATTTAAGAGAGAATATTCAGTTATCTGAAGTACACTAGTTGCATGCATGCATGCATTGACTAACTGAACTCACAATCAATTCCACAAACTGTTGGAACTAATCTAACTGGACTTAGCTCAGTTAACTGAGCTAACTAATTACAACTCAAAGTACAACTCATCCTGATCTCCTTAATTAAGGGATAACTTCCTCAATCAAAGGGATAACTGTTGCATGGCTTCACATAGACTTCATGTTTGATATTATCTAACTAATTAACTCAAGATGAATTAATTAATTATTTTACAAACAGCTGTTGAGCTCAAATTCAAATTTTAATTCACAATTTTAATTTAGGGACTAATTAAAATTGGAATGTATCCCGAAATGCTACTTATGGCAATGTTATTTTTAGAATCTCTATATTTATCATTTCTTGTTGCTATTTTCAACACTCCCTCTCAATAAGAAAGGGATTATCTGTCACCCCAATCCTGTCTCTATGGAACTTGAATTTGCATTTTGACAAAGCTTTAGTCAAAATATCTGCATCTTTCTCCTCGGTCGAAACATATTACAACAACATTATCCTCTTCACCACATAGTCTCGAAGATGATGATACCAGATATTGATGTGCTTGGACCTGTCATGAAATACTGGATTCTCAGAGAGTTTGATACAACTCTGATTATCACAATAGATCACAGTTGGATCCATCCTCTGATCAAACAACCCAACTAGAATTTTCCGCATCCAAATGGCCTCACATGCTGCCTGGCTTGCAGCCATGTATTTAGCCTCTGCTGAGCTAAGTGCAACTGACCTCTGTTTCCTACTATACCAAGAAACTGCAGTTGAACCAAGGTTGAAAATTCCTCTTGAAGTGCTCTGCCAATTTGATGGACTCCCTGCCCAATCTGCATCTGTGAATCCCTAAAGCTTCACGCCCTATGTCCGTCTGTACCGTAATCCATACTGAGATGTGCCTCTAAGGTATCTCAACACATGCTTAGCTGCCTTCCAAAACAGCTTGGTAGGTTGAACCATAGCTTGACTTAGCTGGTTCACCACAAAGCACAAATCTGGTCATGTGTTCACTAAATACATTAGTGAACCCACAAGCTGTCGATACACAGTAGTAGCTACTACCTCGCCTGAAGTAGCATCCTCCTTCCTCCAGTTACCTGCTAGAGGAGTCAGCATGGGCTTGCACTTCTCCATGTGGAATCTCCTGAGTATCTCATTGGCATACTTGCTTTGAGACACAAACACTTCCCCATCCTTCTGCCACACTTCCATGCCTAGAAATTAGTGCATGAGACCCATGTCTTTCATCTCAAACTGTCTTGCAAGGTCCTCCTTACAAGACTTGATCAACTGATCATCACTTGTTAATATTAGATCATCAGCATAAAGAACAATGATCAATGGCTTACTTTCTACCATGATGTGGTATAGGTTCGCATCTGCTTCACTCTTTGTGAAGCCCAACCCGATGAAATAGTTGTTGATCCTGGTGTACCAAGCACGAGGTGCTTACTTCAGCCTGTACAAAGCTCTCTTGAGTCAGCACACATGCGACTCACAATCGAAGGTCTCAAATCCTTTCGGATTCTCTATGCACACCTCTTCCTCAATATTGCCATTGAGGAATGTGGCCTTCACATCCATTTGATGGATCTTCCAACCCATCTGTGCTGATAATGACAACATCGATCTGATAGATGAGCACCTTGCTACAGGAGCAAAAGTCTCATCATAGTCAATCCCCTTGACCTATGAGAAACCACGGGCAACAAACCTTGCCTTATGTTTCACCACACTACCATCAGCTTCTTGCTTTACCTTGTAAAGCCATCGGGAACTCACGCTGAATTATTATCCGGTCTTGGAACAACATCCCAAACATTGTTCCAAACTATGGAGTCATACTCCTCCACGATAGCATCAACCCAAACTGCCTACTGCACTGCTTCCTCGAAGGAAGATGGTTCGGTCTCTATACATTCCCCAACTAGGGCCATGTACCCAGTGTACCACTCAGGTGACCTCCTCTGTCTGCGCTGAGAAGATGGCTCTCCCACATTCTCTCTCGCATCCATCAACAATCTGTCAGCTTCCCTTGAGTGTTTCTGCCCATCTCTGGAAGACTCTACACGAGTGGATGTCTCCACTCATGGATCCTCTGCATGCGGCTGCTCTGCATTAGTCAAAGGCTCCTCCTCCTTAGGAACCAAAATTTCCTCCTCTACATGCAACTTGAGCTCCCTCTCAAGGGAAACTCACATGGCCTTCTGCTCGTCGAACTTTAGATCTCTGCGTACCAGTTTCCTCTTACCAGTAAGCAAGAACACCCGATAGTTGTGGGGTGTATCAATGTACCCCACAAGTATCCCCAACTCTGTTGTTGGCTCTAGCTTCTTCTGGGCATCTTTGGTCACATGGAAAAATACCGATGAGCCAAAGATCCTGAAGTGACTCACATCTGGTCTCTTCCTGGAGAAAGCCTCCTCTGATGTCTTCATCCCAAGTATGCGATGCGGGCTTCTATTTTGCAAGTATACCGCTGTATTGCATGCCTTAGCCCACAAATGAAGTGGTAGGCCTTGGTCATGCAACATCGCCCAAGTTGCTCCCACAATCATTCCGTTCTTCCTTTTGGCCACCCCATTCTGCTGTGGGTTATGGGGTGCCATCAACTCACGTTTAATTCCTTCTGCTACACAGAAGTCCTTAAACTCTTGAGAGACATACTCTCCACCATTATCGCTTCGCAAGGCCCTGATTTTCTTTCCAGATTCTTTCTCAGCCAAGGCTTTGAACTCACAAAACCTTGAGAATGTTTGATCCTTCTTTTGCATGAAATAGATCCAACATCTACAGGAAAAATCATCAATGAAAATAACATAGTACCTTTGTTTAGCGGTGGAGGTTGTCGAGAATGGTCCACACACATCTGTATGAACTAGCTCCAAGATTGCTCCAGCTCGACTTTCTCGATCCCGAAAGGAAGATTTTTCATATTTACCCAAGGTACAATCTTTGAATGTATCCACTTTCTCAAGTTTACCCTTGGGAAGTCAGGTAGAAATCTGTTGCATGATCTTCAAGGCCGCATGGTGCTAGTGGCCCAATCTTCTATGCCATAGCTCGCCAATATCTTGGCTTTGCAACAACTCTGCTTTGGAACTCAATGTAGCACAATCATCTACCTCTAGCTTGTAGAGATTCTTTACTCGAATCCCAATCCTCTTGGTCTGTCTTGTGGTGATGTGTCTCAGGAACGCCTTTCCTTTACTGAAGACTACATCATAGTCTTTGTCTTCCAACATTGCGACAGATACTAGGTTCTTCTTTAGTCCACACACATACTTTACATCATTCAAGGTGAGAGGAGCTCCATGCTCCCTCTGAAACACAACTGTTCCTTCACCTGAAACACGGTACTTTCCATCATCGCCCATCTCTATGCGCATCTATAAGTCCTTCTCCTCTAAGGTACTAGATAAACTCTTGTCGTCGGTCATGTGGAATGAGGCTCCACTGTCCAGGTACCAAACACAACCCACCATCAATGAAACCATGCATGCAATGAGGGTAAAATCCAATTCGAACTGTGAGGCTAGTGCCTCACCATCTGATCCTTTCGAGGATCCCTTCTTGGATTTCTTCTGTGGATAATTTGTTGCATAATAGCCCACCTCATGACAATTAAAGCATCACACTTTAGATTTGTCAATCTTCTTCTCACCATGGGAAGAACTCGATTTGGAATGGGAAGCCTTCCCTTTCCCTTTCCTCACCTTACTTGCTAAGGCTAGATTTTCTTCATCATCATGCTTTGATGAAGAACCATCTCTAGTGCTTCTCCTGGTCTCCTCCCGCATCAGATCTGACCACAGTCGTTCCCAATCTGGCAGTTTCTCTCTTCCATTCACTGATTCTTGGTAGCTATGCCAACTCTTAGGAAGACCGAGGAGAGCAAGACTCACCATGTCATCATTGGTTGTCGTGATTCCTGCACTTCCAAGCTCATCCCTATAGGTGGTGAGCTTGTTCAGATATGTAGAGATTGTGTCGTCCTTTTCACACTTGATTTTCCGAAGCTTGTCTTTCAGCGTTGGCTTCCTCTGATCACTGTTATTCCGATATAGATCCTTCAATGTCTTCCACATTGAAAACGGTGTCTCCTTCCCATGGAGACTCGAGACAATATGGTCTCGAACTCCCTCTAGAAGAATCCTCCTCGCTCTAGCCACACATTTCTTCCATTCCGCCAATTCTTGGGCATTAGCTGTTGTTGGCTTGGGGACTTCTTGATCAATGAAGTCCTTCAAACCATTGTCCTCTAATACCGCTTCCATGCGATCCTTCTAGGCTATATAATTCGAGCTGCCATCCATGGCATACTCGAGTCTCAAACCATTGAACACCATTGGTGAACTTTGAGATGTGATAAGAATTCAATTTCTATAATCAAGAACTTCAAACTTCAAACTTCTCCCTTCTTTGTATACTGTTCTCTGCTTTGATCACCTTTGCTCTGATACCATGTAGAAATTCTCAGTGTAGATCACCTGATAATGCAATATACTAAAGCAAAATACTTGATCTACTTATACAAACAAACTTGCGGAAGCTTAATCGATTTTGAGCAAGATCAAATAGAACACATATAACAGATGAAGAAGAAACAATTGCACATGAATAGAGAATAATAACCCGGGGAAAGCCTCAGCTAAAAACCCCGCTATCTGTATTATCATACAAGTGGAAATAGCTCAGGATTACACAAAGCTTTAGCTCACAAGCTATCCAGCTCTTAGTACAATCCCTCACAGCGGCTCATAGACAGAATAGACAACACATGCCTTCCTTTAGTCCTCCAAGCCTCCTATTTCCTTGCGCAGTTTCTCCTGGGTCCTCAAGCTGCCACCTGTGTGTAATTACCTCACACACTGCTCACTAACCTCTGAAATAACTGCGCAATCCTCAAGGAAAGAATTCCTTCTACATGCAAGAGATATCCTCATGGGAATATTCCTGCAACTGATAGTACACTGTCCCATCCTTTGATCTCAACTGGGTCTCTGTCTGAACTGACATGCATGAGTTATTTATGAGAGAATATTTAGTTATATGAAGTACATTAGTTGCATGCATGCATGCATTGACTAACTGAACTCACAATCAGTTCCACAAACTGTTGGAACTAATCTAACTGGACTTAACTTAGTTAACTGAGCTAACTAATTACAACTCAAAGTACAACTCATCCTGATCTCCTTAATTAAGGGATAACTTCCTCAATCAAAGGGATAACTGTTGCATGTCTTCACATAGACTTCATGTTTGATTTTCTCTAACTAATTAACTCAAGATGAATTAATTAATTATTTTACAAACAACTGCTGAGCTCAAATTCGAATTTTAATTCACAATTTTAATTTAGGGACTAATTAAAATTGGAATGTATCCCGAAATTCTATTTATAGCAATGTTATTTTTAACATTTCTATATTTAGCATTTCTTGTTGCTATTTTCAATAGTTACTTCCATTTCAAGAATTTTTGGAATTCCCTTTCCACCTTCTCGTATTTGAATTACATAGGAATTTTATGTTGATGGGGGAGATCATTGGACTCAAACGTCAATCATTCCAACCACCCCCTCAACCAAGCATTGCCACAGATATTATTCTTGATGGTGATCTCAATGGGAATATGCACCAATAGGAAGATGGACATAACCATTATTTTAGCCTTTAAATCTTTAAGACCTTGTGGGGCCATTCAATCTATACTAATGAGCCATCATCTCCCCAAGATCCCTATAGATACACCTTCTTAAATATTAAGACAACTCATGTCACACTAACAAATAAATTACTTCCTCTAAATTTCAGCAATGAGTTGCCTCTTCTATACAATAAGGAAAACAACAGAAAAACTCTTCCAAGTCATCTAGCCAACCTTCTGTCGTGCTTTTCTTATCTATTGCTTCCTTTAGGGTTGTGGGTCTCAATAATATTTACACTTTCATTCTACATTCTAGCTTTCTATTTTTGTCTTAGTCATTAGATCTTAGATCTTATTGATTAGATCTATCTTTTATTCCTTTTATAAGAGTGGCCATTAAGCTCCCACTTTGTACTAACACTAACATTGTTTGTGATTCCATTGACCTATATATCGTCACTTATGGTCACTTTTAACAATGAGGGTAAAAATAGCAAGTAAATGCGACCTCTAAAAAGGTAAGAACATGGTAAAATTATCACTAAGTTAGTAACTTTGTTTCAAGAGATAGATAATCTTCTTTGTTTTAAGAATGCACTTATAGATCTTCTTTATTTGTGTAGATTTGGAGGGTCTATGACTCATAATATAATTTGTTAATGCATGGATGTTTTTATAATATAAAACCATACCAATCATCCTGAGGCAAATGACCTTTCCTTGTAGGGTAACAAGTGAAGCTAGTATGGGGGGAATTGTTACATGGAGAAAACCAAAGGGCTTAGTGAAGTAGAAGAATTACTTGGTTGGACCATGAGTATCATAAACTAAGTGACACTTGTTTTGAAGAAGTGCCTGTTTTGCTAATCAAGCTGGTGGTCAAGATGGATGATGATAGATTGACAAGATTAATTAAGGCTAGGAAACCAAGTGGGACCTAGGAATATAACACATGATGGTTATCGAGGGGAGGATGTGGCATTTTAACAAACACTTTGCAAACATGCAATCTACAACCATTGAGGCATTTTGTCAAACACTTGGAAGCCACAATCTCTTAAGGAAATTTGACATGAATATAAGATTCTCCCTCAACCTATTTAGCTCATAAAATTTATATATTAATTCTTCAAATGACAAAATATTAAAACAATGACTAAATCATCTTATTCTTTCACCCAAAACTTGACAACAGGCACACAAAGTTGGCAACAACAATCTGCAAAATCGCCCAGATTTATGATCTGGGTTTTGAAAAGTGTTTTTTTGGAATCAAATCGATGGTTACATGACAATATGGCACGGATACCCCTTGATGTTGTCCTGAATCGGTACAAAACCATGCATATATGAATTTTTTAAAACTAGCAACTATGTTGACTCCAAGAATTTCATTTACAATTTTTGTCAAACAGATGGCATGCAAGCTTGAATCTACAGCTATGAAAAACAAATAACATCCTATAATTAAATTATAATTACTTATGTATTGTCTAAATGTCTTTAAAAATCATTTCATCCACTATAAGTGAATTGAAGGGCTTTGAGATTCATCAAACATTATTTGCATTCAATCATTTCTACAAACCCATGGCAAACACCTTGAACTATTTCAATACATAATGATTGAAAATTACCTGAATGATTCTCTTTAAAACTCTTGCCTTCCATCTTGTTTTTTTTTTACATTTTTGTTTCAACGATTGATTTATTGAATCCTCTTGGTATATTTTAGGTATGCATCCATCTCCTGCTCTGGTAGGTTGCAAGTTAACACTTATTCATGCATAATGATAAAAATAATTATAGCATTTCTCATTCATGGATTTTGTCAAACACTTTGCAAAATATCCTGAAATCCTTTCTAAAACATGTCTCTAATTACATGAAACAAAACCATGACTCATGAACTCTTACCCAAGTCCTTTTCAATTTCCTTATTGCCATTACCTTCAACAATATTTGTCTTTCCTTTCTCAAATGCTACAATACCAATGTTAGTACAATAGACTACACTAATAATAATTCCATAAGATCTTGAGATCTAAACATCCATTCATATAGACCACTCTTAGTCTTCATTTTCAACTATCCAATAACATTCCAAATAACATAAGCTTAAACAAAAATTACATTCTTACAATAATTTAAATTTCTACTTTTTATTTTATTCTAAAGCTATACTATAATTTTAGGAAAATAAAAATTATACCTGAGGATATATTCAACTCCAATCGTTGAAAATATGATCCATCTTTGATCCCTTAACCAACTCATTTGAACCATCTAGTTTTCCACCCAACCATATCCAAGGAGAACTTCTCCCCCAGAACCCCTGAGCTATAAGAGCTCACAAACAGTACCAAAATATAGCAGTAGAGAGATATCTAAGGCAAGCTGAGGAAGATAAGTTTCACTCCCTCCCAACACCACTCATGGTTAGCTCCACCAAGTAGAGCTAAATAGGAATTTAGTTTAAGAATTTCAAATCATTTCAAAAGCAATTGGTTACCCTCCAAGTCTTTCACTCTCATAATATTTTTCAAATCTCTCCAACTCTTGGTATCACAATGCACCTCCTTCTCCCCTTAAGTGAGAATACATGAGACACATATATAGGAGGATCAACAAATTCTTGTCATAAAGGAGTAATATGCATGCCTTGTATTCCATTTAGAGGAGTGTAACTCATGCCATTAAGGAGAGGTATGCATGCCTTAGTTAAGGAGATTGTAACTTATGCATTAAAGAGAGCGTAAGATGAATCTTTTATGACATGTCTTTAATGAGTGTAAGAGGAATATGTCATTCTTTGATGAGTGCATAAAATAGAGTGTAATGTATTATTAAAAGAGAAAGATTTACATAGAGCCATGAGAGTCATCAAAGAGAGAGGTGTGAAGTGATAGAGGAGATGAAGGTGACTTGTAATCCCCTTTTAATAATAATATCATAGTCTCATAAAAGATAATAATAATATTAATGATATTGAGGATTAAGTTGATGTTGAACTATTAGCACTGATTAATGATAAGTTAAGTTATTTTCCTTCAACTATACTTGATTGCCAATTTATGCAAGGTGATTTACTATTTTTGGAAAGTCATGCTTGAGATGCTAGATATGACTTTCTATTTTTAGAAAGTCACTCTAAGATTGCTAGAAAAGAGGTTTTATTAAGGAAATTCATCCCTGAGCTTCCCATGAGTGGTATTTTTCTTTCGTAGAATAGGGATTCCACACCCCTATTGCATGCATCTCTGTGCCTTAGTAGATTGAGGACTCCACGCCCTGATCTCCTATAAAGATCCATGATTCCACACCTCGATATTTTTAAATATTCAAGCCTCTGCTCCCTAAACATTTTATTATAGATACAAGACTCGACGTCTTTATCTTTCATGGATTTAGAACTCCATGCCCTAATTTCCATGGCTTATCATCTACTTTGCTTTGAAACTCCACACTTCACCTTAAGGTACTGATTGTGAACTCATACCCATCTGATGGTTCGTTGGTAAGGCCTTGTTCGAAGACTTGCACATATCAAAATCTCATAGATCAAAGGAATCAATGAATTTCATAATTAACTTATTCACATTTTACCAAAGATTTTGCATGACTTCCACAACCATTTTGGTTCTAGAGAAATGACTTCTACAACCATTTAAAATTTGAACATCCTTGTTTGAAAATAACCACGTTCCATATCACATCCTGCTCAATACAAGATTAAGCATATAAAATCATAAAAATCATGTATCGTGACTTCCACAGTCATTTATAATTTGAGCATCCTTGTTTGCAAATAACCATGTCCCCTGCCACATCTTGCTCATTACAAGATTAATCATATAAATCATGTATTATCCATAAATCATAATTAACCATATGTTCCACATAACCATGATCATCCATGGATCTATATGTCTCAATCTTGAATCAACATCCATGCTATACACCTTTTTTGCCAAACTAAGATACCAAAAGAGTAAACATCGATAATATGCTCTTAACCAAAATCAATTCGTATACACACCACCATAGATATTATTCTAAGCACACAAAAATTAGGTGACCCAAACCAGGTATATAGCATATAAGCATGTACATAAGTTTCTCACGCATAATATTATGTCATTACATCAAAATCACCCTCTCTAAGTGTCATCAAAGCTATCTCACCAAGAAGGGACACTACACAAATACCTAAAGACATTATATTTCTAATAGTAAGGCCTTGCTAAAAAGAACATAACCAATAATAAAAATACCATGGGTAAAATGGAAGCACGTGGAAACTTGATAATGTGGAAATGATTGATAAAATTGAATATATATTAACTAAAAGACTCTCCAGGTAAGATACCTGGAGAGTGTATAAACACTCATACACACGCTCTATCACAATGAGTCAAATGAGCCTCTAATATATAGGCTTTCACACTAACGGATGGTTTGAACCACTCCCTATCAAATAGAATCTCAATCCTATTCTAAAGCAACAAACACCTAAACATAGGAAAGCTTAACTTTCTCCATTAATGCTAACACTCCCCCTTAATGGAGAAAGAGTTCACTAAAAAACTCAAATGACATATGACGCCTACTGGTCTCAGTCTCAGCTAGGCTTACAATGGTAAAAGACAGAGCTTTCATTTTTGTCTTCTTGCAGCAAAGCCCATACTTGTTCATTTGTGGATGAGGCTTCATCTTCACTTTCTTTGCCATGAGGTAGTGTTGTATCTTCACCTCATTTCTTCCCCTATGAAGGAAAGCTTGAATTCTTATTCTTGCCCTTCTCAAAATTATGGTAGGCTGGATAGGAGAATTTTCCTTCTCACTATTTCCGGTGTCAACCATATGAATGTCAGCGATGATGTCTTCATCATTCATTAATGAAACTTTTGTGTTGACTTCATAAAGACATGGTGTTTCAAGCCATGCTTCAAGAAACTTCAATTCTTCTTCAAACTTCATTGCTTTTTCTTGCCTCCCAATATCTGCACAAAAAACAATGTTAGATTTATAAAGAGGATCACATTTGCTTTTATCTTCCTGCTCCTTTAGGAGAGCTTTCATTTCTCCATCTCTCCCTACTTCATCCCTTTCTGCTGTCATAGTTATGCCTTCAACCTCTTCACTCAGTTTTGTTGTTGCAGGCATGTTCTGCATTTGATCTGTATGTGAGGATAGGCCTTCCTTCTCACCAAACAGTAATTCATCAATAAGATGTTTTTCAATCATCAAATTGATCCACTCATCATGAGGTATATAAGTCTCATCAAACTTGATTTTTGTACCAGGAAAACTTTCAGGTTCTACAATAATGGATGTGTTTTCATCATCACAAGTTTTGATTACAGACACACATTCATCAGCCATCATTGCATCTTCAGTTTCACAATCAAATATGGGAATATCTTCAACATCATTGCCCTCATTCAAACAATATTTCATTTCTAAAACATCCTATAAAAATTTTGTACTAAGAATCTCTCGATATTCATATATTACGATGAATATGATGTTGTCATCTAATGCAGATATAATAAGACTTAATGTTGATGCATCTCCACTAACATTAATAACACCTTCAACATAATCCAGTAAGTTTACCTTCCATAATACTGTTTTCATTTCATTTGCCCATATTTCATAATTCATACTCGAAAAAGACGGTAAATTTGGCATTAACCATTTAATAATATCACCAAATTCCAAATCTGCATCTTGATCAACTACTGGTCCATCAATGCCAACCTGAAACACATCACTAAATTCAGCAAAAAAATATTTTGTATTTCTCCTGTGATGCTTTCTCCTTAGTTTCTACAAGACTCTTTCAATTTACTTTGAAGACCCATTTTCTCCCCTATCAATTTCAAATCTGGAAATCGACCCACCACAATCAAATTCTCCACCATATATCGAATATCTCCACCAACTCTATGGCTCCACAGACAGATCAATCAATCTCCTCTTCAGGCAAATATGCCTCTCTAGCCCACTACACGCAGGTTTGTTCCACGCTTGGACAACACTCAGAAGCCCACAGCTCTCCTGTTTGTGCTCCAAACAGATGTTCCCAGCACTAGATCGCACAGCCAGTTCAATGCTGCGTGGCCTTAAAAACGACCTAAAAAATGTTTCACCACGATCACTGGAATCAAAACTTTGTTTAGCAACAAAAAAAAACAACATCTCCACTTAATAAATGTGGCACACCACAATTCTTTGCCCAATGTGGCACTATTGTCAACAGGTCAACTTCTGCCATACCAGGTTAAGGCTACCGCCAGAGACCACCCACTCAGTTTTGAAATCAAGCCCATAAATGGCGCTCTCCTGCAATCGCAGCAAACGGTAGCAATAAATAGCGCTCTCCTGCAATTGTAGCAACATTCAACGCTCCCCCCGACGATATTGCAGCCTTCTGCATACTGCAAAACGCAACGCCACAACAAATCTTGTTTTGATGTGTCCGATCCCACGCAGCCCACCTCACGGCTTAATTCCACTAGCAGATGTTTAATAGTGCAACAATTGTCAAAAAATAGCTGATCGATCTCAGGTTTCTCCAATCAGCAACTAAAAGAATTCGCCCTGAATGCCTCCTCCCTGCGGCCTCGTGAATGAGGATATCACACTGCTCCGTAAAAAAAAATACTGCAGTGACTCAAGCAGTCATACTACCAACATACACTGAAAAGAGTCCAACCTCCTCCTCAATGCAGGTCCAGCCTCCTCTATTCCATGCAGGCCTCCACACAGACCTCAACACGTCAGGAAGTCGCCCTTCTAGTGGTGATGCCAGTGAATCCTTACGACCAACGCTTCTCTGCGCAGCCTTCACATGGAAATCCACACCAGATTCGGCCTCTCATCAGTTCACTATGCACAGTGATCAGATGTCAACGGCTCAGCCACGACCTTCAAGGAAAACAGGTAGCTACAAGGTCGCGCAACCACCATGCAACCACCACACAACGCAATTTCTGCCGAGAAAATCCGAATGTTCAAAGTGGCCTGTCGAAATTCGAAGTGATGATCTTTCTTGTTCGAGATGCAGATTATAGAGCTCCTTCTTGTGGCTCTTCTTGGCGATCCACCCTTCTGGTGATCCTGGCCTCTGCACCTCACCTTGACATCCAATAGCCACCGCAGCAGATGGGTGACTCCTCGAGTTGTCCCCACGCCTCTTCCAGGCAGGCGATATTGGCCTCCTGTGCTGTTTGTGGATGCCAATCCGCCCTTGCGTTTTGGATTCCCCCTCGTGCTAGATCACGACCTCCTAAGCAGCAGCAGCAAGGTCGATTCAACGACCTCAAACACAACCACCGAGCAACAACTTCTTCTGTGATGCCGCCAGTCTCATGCAACACCTCTCTCAGCTGACAAACTCACTATCAGCAGCAACTCTTCCTCAAACACGCAGGCTTGTTCCTGACAAGGTCGGTGCTTGTTAACAACACGAACTCACAAAGGTCTTCGCGACTGGACACTAAATATATGCGACGACTGATCAAATGAAATTGTGCGGAAGGGTAATAGTGGGATCGGCGTGTTTATGCACCTAACACTTGCGACGATTTCGCCTTAGTCGCGCTCTCCACTCAGCTTACAGGATCGACAACCCTGAAGCTCTGATACCATGATAAAAACTGAATATATATATTAACTAAAAGACTCTCCAGGTGAGATACCTGGAGAGTGTATAAACAATCATACACATGCTCTATCACAATGAGTTAGATGAGCCTCTAATATATAGGCTTTCATACTAACGAGTGGTTTGAACCACTCCCTATCAAATAGGATCTCAATCCTATTCTAAAACAACAAACACCTAAATATAGGAAAGCTTCACTTTCTCCATTAATGCTAACAATGATCGATTTCCATTAAGGATTGACCAAAAAATGAAATACCCCAAATCAACTAGGTGCTTATCATGAGGTTTCACTAGTTTATTAACGGAACTATGATGTAAAGTGTCGTGTTAGAATTCTACCACCTAAGTCATGAATTAGGTGGAGTAGGGGTCATGCCCTATGCATTGCATGTAAGCATTTCTTGCATTAAAGGTCCCTACAAGAAGAATATCCCCAATAGCCATAAATTTTGATATTTGAGGTGGTAAATCTAGAGGAGGGCCACCAATATATACAATGCCATAAGGTGATGAGATTGGAGGAAAACAACATGTATCGAATAAAAAGTTCTTGGAATGGGTTTTTCTTGGTAAGGACACCCATAAGAACCCATTTTGAATGTTTAAGCCTTCAAGAAAATCTTTGCAAAGACATGCAATCCCACTCAAGCCTTTTGAGCAAGGTGGTGTTTTGGTCTACACATTAGTAGGTAGGAGTATGTTGGGAGGATATGCAATGGCGTCATATTAATTTGATGTGTCTAAGTCGTCATGTCAAATAAAGGGAGTTGGATAATCTTTGTAAAGACATGCAGTCCCACTCAAGCCTCTTGAACCAGAGGGTGTTTTGGTATGCACACTAGTAGATAAGAGTATATGTTGGGAGGACATGCAGTGGCTTCATATTAGTTGATGTATTTCACTACAAAAAATTAAGTTGGAATTTGATGATTCAAATGATATTAAGAGTGAATCACTACAATTTCACAAAATCACTAATAAAGAAACACTACACCCTGAAATTTAGCATCATAAAACCTGCCCAAAATGAGGGTTTCTTTGGTAATTAGATATTATTGATCATTAAGAGCACATCATTATCATTATCATAATCATAATCATGTATTCTCAAAATGATTTTATAAATGAACGAAAAATCATCCGAATTATTTATATAAATAAATACAAATTAAATAATAAATAATTTATTATTATAGAGATATAAATATTTGATATATAAAAATAAAAGCATGACATACAAGCTTAGATTTTCAGAGTCCCCCTTTATTATGTGAAAAATAAAAAAGAAAGTGATATCCAGATCTTCAAAGACCAAGAATATCCAGCCGTAAAGTCATGTAAAAATTCAAGTCCATCAACTGTCGCTTGCGGGAAAAACGACAAATGGAGGTATGGAAAGGCAATGACAGAGAGGGAAATTGGGAGGCAATTACAGAGTCCTAATACGTATTGACTTGATTTTAGCGGGCGAAAAGATCGGGGAATTCCAATAAAGTTATTAGCCAGCCGGCCACTAGTTATTCGTCAAAAGTCGCTCGGCATACGCAGCGGGATTTCCTTACGACAGGTGCCGTAATAAAGGGGAAACCGGAGTATTGACTTGACTTTACTATCGTCCTCCAAAGCCTGTGAACCGACCGAAATTCCTATTTCCACCACAATTTTTTAATTAATGCCCCCTGACATGTGGGGGCATTAGGGAAATATAACGCGAGCTGAAAAAGCTGGAGGTGGAAAAAAAACAGCTCGCGTTATATTTCCTTAATGCCCCCGCATGTCAGGGGGCATTAATTAAAGAATTGTGGCGGAAATAGGAATCGCCGTGAACTGACCGTCAATTTCGCTGCGGAATTTCCTGATGCTTTCCTTTCACTATGCTCCCCACCCACTAAATCACGAAAAAATAGCTCGGCATTTCCAATCGGACTTGTACACCACTGCCATGTGTATATATATATATATATATATATATATATATATATATATATATATATATATATATATATATATATATATATATATATATATATATATATATATATATATATATATATGTGCGTGCAGACAGCCACAAACATAACTCATGGGCTTTGATATACCTTGTTGTGAGAAGAGAAATGGATTTTCCAGCGGTATTGTTGCTTTTGTGCTGGGCTGCCTTTCTGCCTGCAGGCTGTGGATTTTCTCTGCAGCGTCATTCTGATTCTGAGCGCACGTTGCAAGAAGGTGAATTTGTGTCATCATCAATGGACGCCCACGAGAAACGGGACCTGAATGCTCTCTTGTCATTCAGAAATGCCATCACATACGATGGCTATGGCTTACTCTCCAACTGGACCGAGGAAAACTCGGAAAATATATGCTCCTGGTATGGCATTCGCTGCAGACCATACACCAAAAGAGTGGTTGCAATTGACCTTTCTTCGAGTCGGACCGGGACATGGGGCGCGTTGGAAGGTACACTTTCACCGGCTCTTGGCAATCTCTCATTGTTGCACACTTTAGATCTCTTTGGTAATGCTTTCAGTGGAAAAATTCCACCCGAATTTGGCCAGCTTAAAGCATTGCGAGTACTTGACCTTCAAATGTTGGGTTCTATGGAGGGTCCTATTCCAGTCGAGTTGGGCTTTTTGCAGAAACTCAAGTACCTGTCTCTGGAGGGATTCGGCCAAGAATTCGGCAAAATACCCCGTCAATTGGGTAATTTGACACAGCTTACACAACTATGGATTTTTAGCAATGCTTATTCCGGTTCCATTTCTGTTCCCTCTGAGATATTCAGTCTTCCCCTCTCCTCTCTATCACTCGGTCTTACCCTCACACAGATACCTAAATCCATTACCAACTTGACCAAGTTGACCTACTTAGATCTCTCTTTCAATTCATTCACCAGCATCCCTGAAGAAATTGCAAATTTGTCCAAGTTGACCTATTTAAATCTTCGTGGCAATGGACTCTCTCATATCCCTGAACACATTACCTATTTGGTGAACTTGACTCACTTAGATCTCTCCGACAATGAACTTAGTAACAATATATTTAGAAGTGTTGTTAATTTGCAAAGTTGAATTACTTGGATCTTTCTGCAAATAGACTCTCTAATAGCACTCTTAAAATGGTTTTGAATTTGACCAAGTTGACATACTTAGATCTCTCTCAAAACAGGCTCAGTAACCATATCCCTAAAGCCATTTTCAATTTGACTCAATTGACTAAACTAGATCTTTCTTCTAACATGCTCACTGGTAGGATTCCTAAAACCCTTGCTAATTTGACTCAGTTGACTTACCTCTTTCTTGATAACAACCGACTCACCGGTCACATCCCTAAATCCATTGTCAATTTGAAGAATCTTTATTCTCTATCCCTTTCTAACAACAATCTCACAGGGACAATTCCAAGAGCCATAGGAGAGCTTCATTCATTGAGGAGGTTATATTTACATTCAAACAAATTGACTGGACAAATCCCATATAGCATAGGTCAATTAAAGGATCTTACAATTCTAAATGTGCACAATAATAGTTTTTTTGGCAGTATTCCTAATAGTATTAATGATTTAGTTTCACTTCAAGAATTGCATGTGTCAAAAAACAACTTTCAGGGACCTATTCCTACCATGTGCATTTACAATTCGTTTTCTCTATCAACTTTTTCAGCTCATTCTAATAATTTTTCTGGGACTCTATCTTCAATTTTGACCAACTGTACTAAACTTAAAATATTAGATTTAAGAAATAATAGCTTTATAGGTGAGCTTCCTTCATACCTTGCAAATTTTCATTACTTGAGAGCCCTAAGCATTGGATATAATAATTTACATGGTTGTATTCCTCAATGGATCACAAATTTTACCCACTTGTTTTTGTTGGATTTATCCAACAATAAGTTCAGTGGAAGAATACCATATGGCCTTGACCGACTCCAAGGATTTGCAGTAAATATATCTTTTGAACAAGATGATTGGTTTGAAGTAGATGTTGAAGTTTACATAAAAGGGTACCAGTATGATCCACCACTTGTCTTGAGTATAAACATTATATTTGATTTGTCCAACAATAATCTCACTGGAGAAATCCCTGCAAGCATAGGAAGCATGATGAGCTTGCGATTATTGAATTTATCCATGAATCAATTGGAAGGAGAAATACCTTCAAGTTTTAGTGAGATATCTACTTTGGAGCAATTGGACTTATCCAAAAATAAGTTGACTGGAGAAATTCCCAAAGAGCTCTCTAAGCTATCAATGTTGGCTTTTCTAAATGTTTCTTCTAATCACCTCTGTGGGCCAATTCCAACAGGTACACAGTTTTCTACTTTTGACAACTCTTCATTTCAAAATAATAAATGCTTATGTGGTCTTTTTGTACTGCAATGCAATCAGAAAACCCCTGTTGGGCTCAATGACAATGAGAGTAATATTAAAAGAGAATGGGTGAGCTATGTAAGTGAGAAAATTTCTTTCACTGCATTGGGGATCGGGGTAGGGATTGGATTTTGGGGAGTTGTTGTTATGTTCATTTCTTGGGACAAAGCAAGATGTTGGATAATAGGTTTTCCTCCCAAATACACACAAAGGCCTTTTTATGGCCTCTATCGATTACCAACCTAGCTTGATAACATTGATCCGTATGTCTCATTATCTTAATGTATGTAATGCCACTCTCTTAATATATGTAATGCCACTTACTGGTATAGTGTTTCAATGTTATTTGTCCCTATGCATTAATGTTTTGATATATATAATGCATTAGATGATATGGTATTTGAATGTGGGTAAATTACTTATTTTATTTTCTGTAATTTTTTTTGGATGATTATTAACATACAAATATATAGGTAGATCAAAGATAGAGCCTTATTTTAAATTTATCTTATTATATTTATTGAATGTTTTTGACAATGGAAGAATTTTATATTGTAATAATTAATAGCAAATACTAAATGTGAATAGAAAACCCTGTAAAAATAACATTTAACCATTTTAAGTGCACAGAGACATCCTTCCAGTCTGACGAAGCAAAATCTACTTAAAATTTATAGCACAACAGATTATTCAGTCGTTTGATAAGATTATAATATATCTAAATCAATAGATTTATCAAAATATATCTAAATCGATAAAAATTGGTTACCAATTCACACCATTCTACCCTACCGCTATCATGGAGGCTATTTTTTTCCAGCTACTCTTGATTTATGCCAATTAAAAAAAAAAAAAAAAAACCAAAAAAAAACCTAGTAACGACTTACATTACATACACAATCTCAATGCTTTGAGCAATAAGGGGTGTTTTTCATTCTCTAACTCACCCCATCCGTGTTTTAATGCTTTGAGCAATAAGGGGTGTTTTTCATTCTCTAACTCACCCCATCTGTGGTAAAACACATGATTTGGGAGTTGCATTTATAACAAGATCTGCAAGAAGCGGTAGTCCCTGCCTGTAGATAAGGCAGCAAATAATTTTGTGACATGTTTTTTGAACACTGTGATATGTTTTTTTCGGATGTTATTCAATGTCATATTGTCAGCTTTAGCTAATTGATGGTATAATGTGGGTTAATTTTGGGTAACCCATCAATAATTCTAATTTTATGTCCACAGTTGAAGAATCGAAAATTACGGTAATGGGTCGATGGTTAAGCAATGTGGAACCTGGCTAGTTTTGATCTTGGTTGAGCCGGGAAAAATGTTGGATTTAGAGACGTCTGATTACAATAATTAAGTTGGACATACGTGCATTGTGATTATGATGTCAAATACTGTCAGCAAGATTACATTTATGTAATGATTAAAATATGCCAAATAATGTGATTAATCAAGTCATGGCATTATATGTATTTAAATAAGGATTTGGATACAAATACATATAGAATAATGTTAAACAATTATAATTGTTAATGGACCGATTATAATTGATTAAAATAATAGCAGTAATAAATTTGAGCTGAATAAGGAAATCAGAATCTATTCTAATTGATTGATTGATTGATTTCAAAATCTGAAATTTCAGATTTCTTGACAGACTTGTTTCAGCTAAATTTCAGCTGCCCTAGGATTGGGGTTTTGCACTGCTATAAAAGGGCTGAGTCTCCAAGGCTTGCAATCATCTCAGAAAGATAGTCTGCTCCATTGAAGACTGGATACTCTGTCATTTAGGATAGCCAGAGAAAAGGATTGCAAGTTCTTGGAAGGATTCAAGAGCCAATAACTCAAGTCAAGACCAGGAGCCTTTGAAGATGGAAAGTAAGTTCCGTTGTGCATTAACTTTAATTTCTTACAAAGGAGTAGATCTTGGTTGGGGTTTAAAGTAATTAGGAAAACCCACAAAATAAATCCATCAATTGGTATCGGAGCACCCTTATGTAAGAATCCGTGCTTGTTTTTTGAAGATTAACTGATTTTTTTGAAGATTGACTGATTTTTAAATTTCGTTTTGAGTTTGAGCTGCCAAAGATCAGGGCCAACTGTAACTTCATGTTATTAGGCACTTACGGACGTACTGTTTCAATTACTGGCGGACGGACTTGCTTAATCGTATTTTTTATTTCAATGAGACAGAACCAGGTTTCAATTTCAAAATGTCAAGTAAATAGTGGACTTCCAATAGCAAATGTGCAGAACCTGGGTTGGTTGTGGTAGACTACCTCTAGCCTAACACGAATGCAATGTTTAACTTTTATTCAATAAATGATTGAAAGCGGCCTGTTATTTTCTGAAATGTTTGAAGTACACAAGTGCATGCATTGAAATAAAATAAAATTTCACTTGTTTTATTTTTAATTTAAAAAAAAAAAAAAAAAAAAAAAAAAAAAAATTAAAGATTCATATGAATCTTGTCAAACTCCGCCAACTTATAATCCAGAGTTTGATCTAGTTGAATTCAGAAATATATGTGCTAAAGTAAATCTTTTCAATGCATTGCTCTGGAATGCTCAGTTACCGTGAAGGTCATTGTAATACCCTGTTCATAACATATCAGCAGAAAAGTAAACAAGGTCAGATCATAGAACTATTTGCGTTTGGCTTTGCAGAATTCATTCCTTATAATACATGAAGAGAATAGTAGTATCATGATGCATGTCGAATGATGAGGGCTGTGGGGGATTATTTCAATTGGTAACATTTGTTCATGTTTCCCTACTACCTTTGGTGTTTTACAGTTGCATGGCAAATTAGAAATCAAGTATTACTGAAGACATCAAATTCTTCTAGCGATACGAATTGTCAATGTGTAGGACATCTCAATGATCTGATTTTGCTCTTTATCGTGCTAAACTTGGCACTGATAAGATTAAATACAATAAACTTGACAGTAATTGTGCATTCCTAAATCAATGCTTTGAAAGTAAAGACCAGTACTCAAATGCTGTATTTCCTGTATTGTATCAAATTAGTGGGTAATATTTATGTGTCCGGTTGAAAACTTGAAAGTCATTACCTGCACACAAGATATAAAATCCAACTGAAACAGTAATTATCAGTCACCAGGAGAGCTTGATTTATTGTGTTTTCAGTCATTTTTTACAATTAGCCAGCGACCCCTCTGGCAAATTGTTCTCCGGTGTGAGAGTTGTGGCCTCAATCATCAACGGATTTTGGCTACCCAAAGTTGATTCGTGCTCTGTGTCAAATTTATACACGTCCCAAAGTGCCCCTGTTTTTCGTTGCATCGATGGCCATATAGTTTGACTTTTTTCTTTGCTGATTGTCTATGGCCTATTTACGTCGCTGTCTGCAGCGGTGGAACTGCACATAAGGCTATTGACAGTGAGCACCTATGGCAGATTCAGGCCCCAATTGCTTCTTACTTTCCTTTTTTTTTTTTTTTTTTTTATGCATACAGTATACACCTTTTTTGACAAGCTTAAGAATGATGCCAAGAAGAAAGCACCTGTATCTTGAATCACCTAAAGCGTGTTGGTTGACAATGTTATATAATAAATCTAGCTGAGTTGTGGCGTTGATTTATCTTTGGGATCTGGCTTTCTGGAGAGGGCCATTTTCAAAGTGCTTGTCATATGCAGAACCTTGGTCATGACAGTCTTCATTTGCATTAAACACTGTTGTTTTAATATTTATGGATCCCAGTTAACAATTTTTTAGTATACATGTGTTGTTTTCGCATGAGTCAAGCATTGATGTTCGCAAACGAACCGCTCTCTGTAAGACAATTGCAAGGATGACTCATGACAAGTTGAAATAACGTGCTGGCAATGGACGTGGGTGTTAGCTTTCCCAAAGGAGGGTTGGCGCCTGCTAAGTTGTTTGGTGCATAAGGGTAGTGTATAAAAGGTTACATGTTTGTACCTTATTCACTACACCAAAGTGCCTGAAGGTAATGATTGCACCCAAAGGTGTTTCATTACTGAATGGTGTTTTGGCTAAAGTTTTAATGGAGCAAATAGTTTTACACATGCCTTTAGATAGATTTTAGAATTATGATTAAGGATCAAATCGTGACGCATCATATCTAAATTATTTCCTTGTTCTTGAATTTTTCAGATCCAAACATAATGTCAAGTCTAAGTCAGATTAAGCCCCTCATGGGGAACAATTTCAAACAGTGGGAGGAAAAGCTGAAATTAGTCTTAGGGATCATGCAATTGGACACAGCACTGAGATTTGATCGCCCCAAGCCTAATAAAGAGAGTGAGGTAACTCCTCAAGAGAAGGCTGATATTACTAGATGGGAGCATTCAGATCACATGTGCATAATGGTAATGAAGCAAACGATCCATGAGACTTTTCGAGGCATCATACCTGATACAGAGACAGGCGCTATTGAATACCTTAAGGCCCTTGAAGAAAAATTCACAAAGAGTAAAAAGACTGATGTTAGTACACTCTTTGTAAAGTTGGCAACAATAAAATACAAGGGAAAAGAAGGGGTTAGAGAGCATGTTATTGAGATGACAAGACTTCAACGTGCCTTGAAAGGGCATAATTATGACATCTCTGATGAGGTTCTCATTGAGTTCATTTTTCTGTCTCTCCCGTCTAACTTTAGTCAATTCAAGATGACTTGTAATTGTCAAAAAGAGACGTGGACATTACCTGAGTTTGAGGCTCGGTTGGTGCAGGAGGAAGAGAGACAGAAAATGACTAAGGGAGAAAGTGCTCATGTAGTAACATCTAATCCTAAGGGTAAAGGCAAGAAGCGCAAGTTTACTGCCAAGGAAAAGGGACCTACCAAGGTAGCTGCAAACAATGCCACGCAGAAAAGCAAGAAGGAAGATACTTCTGCGAAAGCAGGAGAAAGGAACTGTTTTTTCTGCAAAGCGCCAGGACATACAAAGAAATTCTACACCAACTATCATGCATGGTTGGCAAAGAAAGGTATGTCTCTTGCTTTGGTTTGTTCTGAAGTTAATTTAAGTTCTGTATCTAGATATACTTGGTGGATAGATTCAGGTGCAACGACTAACATCAGTATGTCGATGCAGGGTTGCCTAAGCCATCGCAAGCCAAGTGAGGCAGAGCGCTACGTTTACGTAGGAAATGGCAATAAAGTAGAAGTGGAAAGCATAGGAAAATTTAGATTATTATGTAAGACAGGATTTTATTTAAGTTTTGATGCTTTAGTGGTTCCATCTTTCAGAAGGAACCTAATTTCTATATCTTATTTGGACAAAAATGGTTATGTATGTTCATTTGGTAATGGAAATTTCAGTTTGTGTCAAGATTCTAAGCTTCTTGCTTCTGGTATCCTGTCTTCTTATGATAATCTTTATTTTCTAGATATAGACACTTCACATTCAGAGGCACTGCATATAGATAATAGAAAACGTAAATTAACTTGTGAGAAATCTGCAACATTATGGCACAAGCGATTAGGACATATCTCTATGAAAAGGATAGAACGTCTTGTGTCTAATGATATTCTCCAACCTTTAGATTTTACAAACTTAAGTGATTGTGTAAATTGTATAAAGGGAAAACAAACTAATAAACGTAAGTATGATGCAAAAAGGTGTAATGATGTCTTAGAATTAATTCATACGGATATCTGTGGTCCTTTTCCAAAGGCTACAAGAAATGGTGACCATTACTTTATCACATTCATAGATGATTATTCAAGATATGGTCATATTTACTTAATAAAAGAAAAGGCGGAAGCATTAGACGTGTTCATAAAGTTCAAAATGGAAGTTGAGTTACAACTTAACAAACGTATAAAGTCCATTCGTTCTAATCGTGGTGGTGAATACTACGGTCGTTATGATGGATCAGGAGAACAGCGTCAAGGTCCCTTTGCAAAATACTTAGAGGAATGCGGAATTGTGCCTCAGTATACGTTGCCAGGTTCGCCTGCAATGAATGGTGTTGCTGAGCGACGAAATCGCACCCTTAAAGACATGGTGAGAAGTATGATTGCTCGTACAACTCTACCTGAGAATTTGTGGGGAGAAGCCTTAAAGACTGCAGCACACATACTTAATAGAGTGCCTACTAAAGCAGCTAACAAGACCCCTTACGAGTTATGGGTTGGGCGCAAGCCTAGCTTGAATCATTTGAGAGTTTGGGGATGTCCATGTGAAGCTAGGCCTTATAAGCCAAGCAAAAAGAAACTGGACGAAAGAACCATTAGTTGTTACTTTATAGGCTATTCTGAACGATCTAGGGGGTTCAAATTCTATAATCCAACAGAACATACAGTTTTCGAGTCAGGAAGTGCAAAATTTTTTGAGGATAATGAGTTTGTGGGGGGAGATATGACAAAAGATAGTATTTTTGAAGAAGAAGAGACGAATGCGAATGAGACTATGGACCAAAGTCCTAGTTTTGTTCAAATTCCGATTGCGTTTAGAAATACATCTTTTGACAATGTGCAAACTTCATCATCCCAAACAACTCAGTTAGAAACTCAACAGGGAATAGAGAACACAAATGGACCTGAACCCAACCCAAACCCTCACATTGACATGACAAATGTTGATGGCCTAGGGCCTGTGGGAGATTCAGAAGTTGGTAATGATGTTCTTCCTCCTGTTGAAGATCAAGTTGTAAATGAACCTCAAGAAAATCTAGAGCCTGTGCCAATTAGGAGATCTACTAGAGAGAAAAGATCTACACAATCAAAGGATTATGCATATCTTCAAGAACATGAGTTTGACATTGGCATGTTTGAAAATGATCCTGTTAATATCAAACAAGCTGTGGAAAGCTCTAACTCTCAAATGTGGATTAATGCCATGAATGAAGAGATGAAATCTATGTATGACAATGACGTTTGGGATATCGTTCCGTTGCCTAAAGACAAGAAACCCGTTGGTTGCAAATGGATATTTAAGACTAAGCAGGATTCTAAAGGCAATGTTGAAAAATACAAGGCACGTCTTGTTGCGAAAGGTTTCACACAGAAAGAAGGCATTGATTATAAAGAGACTTTCTCTCCAGTTTCATCGAAAGACTCTTTAAGGATTATATTGGCGCTTGTAGCACATTATGATTTAGAACTTCATCAGATGGATGTAAAGACGACGTTTCTCAATGGTGACATTGATGAAACAATCTATATGAAGCAGCCAGAAAACTTTGTATCAGGTGATGCAGGGTCTATGGTTTGCAGACTTAAGAAATCTATCTATGGGCTAAAACAAGCATCTCGACAATGGTAATATAAGTTTCACCAAGTTATTAGCTCATTTGGTTTTGAGTCTAACATAGTAGATGAATGTATATACCTTAAGTTCTGTGGGAGTAAATTTATTTTCTTGGTTTTATATGTAGATGACATATGGCTTGCCAGTAACGATAAGGACATGTTGCATCAAACTAAGAATTTTTTATTTAAGAACTTTGAAATGAAAGATCTTGGTGATGCATCATTTGTTCTAGGGATTGAAATACTTAGAGATAGATCTCAAGGTATTCTGAGGTTATCCCAGAGGAACTATATCGATAAGATTCTAACAAGATTTGGCATGCAAAACAGCAAACCAGGAGATACCCCTATATCAAAAGGAGATAAGTTTAGTCTGAAACAATGTCCCCAAACTGACTCAGATAAAAACCTCATGAAAGATATTCCCTATGCCTTAGCCGTGGGTAGCATCATGTATGCACAAGTATGCAGGCGTCCGGATATTGCGTTCATTATCGGAATGCTAGGGAGATATTTGAGTAACCCAGGTATGGAACACTGGAAGGCAGCCAAGCGAGTGTTGAGATACCTAAAGAGAACAAGGGACTATATGCTCACGTATCGGAGATCGGAACAGCTCGAGGTCATTGGATACACCGATTCTGATTTTGGAGGATGTGTCGACAGCATGAAGTCAACATCAGGATACATCTTTATGATGGCAGGTGGTGCTGTGTCATGGAAGAGCGCTAAACAGTCATTGGTAGCCTCCTCCACTATGGCAGCTGAATTTGTTGCATGTTTTGAAGCATCTAATCATGGCGTATGGCTGAAGAACTTCGTCACAAGTCTAAAAATTGTGGATTCTATTCAGAAACCACTCAAATTATTATGTGACAACAATTCAGCAGTGTTATACGCAACCAACAACCGAAGTTCGTCAAAGTCGAAGTACATTGACATTAAGTTTTTGGTTGTAAAAGAGAGAGTGCAGAATAATGAATTATGTATAAAACACATAGGTACAGACTCCATGATTGCGGATCCTCTTACTAAAGGATTACCACCCAAGAAGTTTCACCAACATGTTGCTTGTATGGGTGTAATATCTGTTTAGGATAATTAGAAAAATGTGGGAGTCTGAATATGTTTTAAGTTCTGTTTTTGATGTTCTACATAATGCAATTGTAAACAATTTTGATGATATATACAAGTTGCATTCAGTTTCAGTTTCATTATTTCTTTCTTTAAAGTTTAAATTTTTGGCCTCATAAAGTAAAGTAAAGGTGACTCAATTAGAAATAGGCACGTCTAATCACACTTGCGTGAAATTTCTAAACTATATGTCCAAATCAGATTCATGTCATTCAGTTATGTTGGCAACGTGATTTATGTCAGTTTAGTTGCGAATAAATGTGACAAATGCCGCTTAAGTCCTTTGTTAGCATAATTGATGGACGGAATTGTTTAAGAAATACGATAAGTAAAGACAGAAAAGTTGCATGCAATAAAGTTAAGGATATATAATCAAAAGGTTGCACTTGTCCATGTGGGAGATTGTTGGATTTAGAGACGTCTGATTACAATAATTAAGTTGGACATACGTGCATTGTGATTATGATGTCAAATACTGTCAGCAAGATTACATTTATGTAATGATTAAAATATGCCAAATAATGTGATTAATCAAGTCATGGCATTATACGTATTTAAATAAGGATTTGGATACAAATACATATAGAATAATGTTAAACAATTATAATTGTTAATGGACCGATTATAATTGATTAAAATAATAGCAGTAATAAATTTGAGCTGAATAAGGAAATCAGAATCTATTCTGATTGATTGATTGATTGATTTCAAAATCTGAAATTTCAGATTTCTTGACAGACTTGTTTCAGCTAAATTTCAGCTGCCCTAGGATTGGGGTTTTGCACTGCTATAAAAGGGCTGAGTCTCCAAGGCTTGCAATCATCTCAGAAAGATAGTCTGCTCCATTGAAGACTGGATACTCTGTCATTTAGGATAGCCAGAGAAAAGGATTGCAATTTCTTGGAAGGATTCAAGAGCCAATAACTCAAGTCAAGACCAGGAGCCTTTGAAGATGGAAAGTAAGTTCCGTTGTGCATTAACTTTAATTTCTTACAAAGGAGTAGATCTTGGTTGGGGTTTAAAGTAATTAGGAAAACCCACAAAATAAATCCATCAAAAAAAAGATCGTGATCAGATATCTCAATTAACAAAATTTTCTTCTCTTTACACTTTACAATTTATAAAAGGAGAAAAAATTTATAAAACTCTTTATTTCTCAGAACTTATCTCTTTCAGAAATATCCCGATATAAAAAGTTATTTCAGATTATTTTTAGCATAAGCTGATATTCAGTTAAACAAATTTTAGTAGAAGAAAAGTAGTTCCAGTTCCCATTACTTGCAACACTAGTCTATAGAACTTTGGTCAAGAGAGTGTATACATTAACTACCAAATTAACATAAGAGAATACCGTCATCATACATGGGAGCCACTTGGCTTCGAACACTCTGATTACAGAGAATACTCGTGATTGAGTGGCAACTTAATCTAATAAAATACCCTCCATCATACATTGTATTCTTGCCGCTTGACCTCAAGTTCTGTGATTAAAAATATACTCATGATTGGAATATCCTGATTTGATTGACTATGTTGCAGCGATATATTTATTGTCGGATGCATGCACTTAATCTATATTCAACTACATGGCTTGATTGTTAAAGCAGACTCTGATTCTTGTCATTCTTGTGATGACAGAGGATACCTGGGATGCTGAATATTCATATAATGCCACAGATTAGCTTGCTATTATAATACTTGTTACAGATATTGTTACATTATTAGTCCGTCTTCAGCAGTGCAGGGAGTCACTCTGTTAACGGTTGTTACTTAGTTTTTCAACCCCACCAACTGCTCAAAACCCCAAGTAATATCCTTTTGTGAAAATATCCAAAGTTTTTCAGACCCACTGCCTTCTCGAAAACACTGACACTACCTGGCACTAGTGTGCTAATGTCCCATGTCCTCCCACCCCTCCAGCACACTGTAGCACACTGCCTCCAGCATTCAAATGTCCTCACTTTTCTCCTGTAGCACACTGCCTCCAGCGTTCAAAGAAATTAAAATTTTGAATAGAGACTTGTCTACACTGCCTCCAGCATTCAAAGAAATTAGAAATTTGAATAGAGACTTGAAAATTGAGAAACAGACAAACAAATTATCAAGCTAATTATTAAAACATCGTCTATAACATTCCCCTTAATGTTATATTTGATGATTATAGTTTGTTTTAAATGTGAATGTTATAAATGATGGTTTTATAATTAGCTTGATAGTTTGTTTATCTTTGTTTCAATTTCAAAGTCTCTTTTCAAATGTCTAATTTCTTTAAAAGAATTGTACAGGGAAAGGAAGGTGCTGGAGGCAGTGTCTTACAGGAGAAAAGTAAAGTGCAAGGATATGCAAAAAAAAAAGAAAAAAAAAACAAACAAACAAACATACCGTAGCAGGAAATTATTAGATTATTAGAAGTGCAATTTTATAAAAAAAATAACATCCCAAAATATGCATGAGGTCTCCAATAAGAGCCTAAATCTCTATCTCCATTAGAAATTGAAATAATAGATTTTAACTTTATTATATAATTGCTTTGTTAATTATAACTTTGATTAGACATTAGTGAATGAAACACATGTTTAGTCAAAATACAAATTAATAGCAGTCCATTGGAGTTCAGATGTAAGCACTTGATTGTTAATTATAACTTTGATTAAACATTAACGAATGAAACACATGTTTAGTCAAAATACAAATTAATAGGAGTCAATTGGAGTTCAGATGTAAGCACTTGATTGTCAAGTTCAAATTCTGCAAGTTCTTTTTGCCAACTGAGTTCAACAAGTAGTCCTTTTGTCCTTCGCCCATGGGAAGGAAACGGGACAGGTGAGCTCATTTTGAATGGATTTTGGTGTTTGACAGAGAAACCTAATAACAGTCCTCTCCGATCCAGTGCTTAGAAGCATTTCTCTGTTGGATTGATTCGCTAAACCTGAAACATTCTTCTTTAATAGATTCTTAGTGACATTTATCAAGTTCAGATGTCAGCACAAGATTGTCAGTTGCTCTTGTCAATGCCCTTGCAAGGGAGAACCATTTACAATTTCATATCACTGGAGAAGTTTCAATAAGCTATCAAATACTTAGTGGCGGTTCGAGACTCAATAAGCTATCAAAGACTAGTATTTAAGTGTGTAAGCTAAAGTCATAATGATGCCATAAACCTCTAAATATATGTGTAACCTGTGGTGGTTCGAGACTCAATAAGCTTTCCCAGACTAGCATTAAACTCTAAATATATGTGTAACCTGTGGTGGTTCGAGACTCAATAAGCTTTCCCAGACTAGCATTAAAGTGTGTTATATGTAGAGAAATTGCAGAGTGTACAAGTCATTTGAGCACATAAGAAACCATAGCCTTCGATGACTCTAAATATAAATATGTGTAAGTTGAAGTCATAATGATGCCATAAACCTCTAAATATATGTGTAACCTGAAGTCATATTGATGCCATAAACCCTGCAATAAAACCAGCTCTAAAACCTTTGAAACAGAGTGAATTAATGTAACATTTGCATCATTAAATAGGTCACTGGACTCATCATGGTATTTGTTTTCAATGGGTTTCATAACACTACAACAAAATTCTATGCGAAATGTTAAACCCGTCGTCTGTTATAATCTTTCTTTGAATGACCCATTTTGGGGAAAGGAAACAGAAGCAAATGTCAAAGGTGCTCTGCCTCCCGCTGCTCCTCTATGGTTTTTTGGAACCATTAAGCAAGACCGAGTAGAAGTGGAGAAGTGGTGGGATCCAGAGGAGGGGGGAAATGATACAAACTTAAGTTTTGCATGTAGTTCTTATTCTACCTCACAATTTCAAATATTTTATTAACACTGTGCAGGTCAACAAGCTATATCTTCCACATGCTTCTGGTGAATTTTCTATTGGAGCTGTTGTGGCAATTGTGACAGCCTTTGCATTCATGGTATGTAGAGGCTAGTTCTAACTTACTTTCAACTGACTTTCTTGTTTCTTACCTTCACAACACATACGACCTAATAATTTCTTGGAGGATACGAATAACTACAAAACAACTTGAACTTTAATTGATTTCATAGAATTTTTTTGTGGCCCTGTCTTGTGGGCAGCCACTGTAATTAAACTAGTCATAAATCAATTCATCTCATGAAAAGGTAAACAAGCACAAGTAGATTCAGTTGGTCATGTCGTTGATTCAGTATAGCATGTAAGAGGAAGTATGTCATGTAATTCTTTATTTGGTATTGGTTAAATGTCGTTGATTCAGTATAGCATGTAAGAAGAAGTATGTCATGTAATACTTTATTTGGTATTGGTTAATCATCATAGCTCCTCTTCTTCGTATTGTTTGAGAACTTGAATGGTGTTGTTAAAGGAAAGTCAAGTTGGATTACTGTACCTCTGCAACTCCAGGAAAGCTGCTCAAGCAGTCTCTCAATCTCATGAAACGAAACATAGTTGTTACTTAGTACTCTTCTCCAGCTCTCATCAAGCTAGCTAATAATGTTGAAGTGATGTGTTCATGTTTCTTTTTATAGAGTAAGGGGAGTGAGTTAATAGAGGTTCTCAAAGACGGTCATGGATCATGTCCTCTGCCCCATTGATTCAAGATGGGAATAAACAATATCTTTTTGTTGTTCAATGTCTGTTATTTAGCGTTCTTAGCTGATAGAACTTGCGTTTTGGCCACTGTTAGTGTGAGATGTTCATAGTGAAATTCAGTGTCTGTTAGTGTGACATTTTGCTTAGAAAAATATAGTGCAAAGATAATCTTGTATGCCATTTTAAATGCACTGTTGTACTTGGAATTCTACTTTGCAGCGAATCATTAACTTGAACAACCCATCATTGAAAGGGAATGTAACTAAGTGGGTTGACGCAGGTCGTAGGTTCATTGGCTAGTTCCACACATTCCTAATACTGGAACCCAATCTAATATACTGTAATGAATGCTAAAATCATGAACGAAGAACATGGGTATATTTTCCCAATAACCTACCCTGCCTTTCGATCCGAGGGAATCTGTGGAGCATTACCTATCCACCTATGCAAGTTACTCTCATTCATATGTGATAACATAATCAGCGATACTCACATAACCAAAGGCAAAACAATACTATCCATTACAACCAAAAAGAAGACTGAGATTGATCGATTGCTCCGACGCCTGCGTTATTGAGTTTTTAACTCTTCTTCCAAGTGGATATTCATGATGAAAAATAGAATATTACAAAACAGATATTTAAGGATTACAACAAAACTGCCACATCAGTTAGAGATGGAATATATCCTAATGACTAGGCATGTGCAGTAGGTGCCTATACTGGAAACGAAGCAAAATTGGACATGAGCAGAGGTTTTATAATGACAATATTTTGGATTAATCCACTTAAGGTTCAATTGGTTTCCTGCAATGTCAATGATGATTTCTCATGGACATCACTGTTGAATGGAATGATACAACATAACAGGTGCTAAAATTGGTGCCAATGGGCATCACTGTTGAATGGAGTGCTACAACACAACAGGTGCCAAAGTTACACTGTTCACAGTGTAATGTAAGCATGTTCAGTAGTTTTAGACTTATGTAAGATAATCAACACAATACAAGTCAAACTAAGTACATCGTTGTAATTGAGCGGAGTAAACCTAAGCTTGATTATATATCTGAATAAGGCCTCCATACTGTATTGGTAAGACTATAAACGTATTGTTAAATATAAAAATTAAAACTTTTTGGTGGGCACGTACGTAATTAACATTAAGTTAAATATAGAAAAATTAAAGCTTGTGGGTGGGCACGTGCTGCTTGCATGCAGCCCACGTATCCCTTCTCCACACTAAATGTTTGGTCTTTTGAAAGATTTAATAGTAACAACCATGTTTCACAGTACAACAGAATAATGATTCAAGTAAGCCTCACTATTTGAAAAGGCCTTCTTGCATCCCACCATTTGCAAAGAACTCAAAATAATATAGCAAACTTAGAAGAGAACCGATTAAAAGGAACTCCGAAGAATATAGCAAACTTAGAAGAGAACCTATTGAAAGGTTGTAAGGTAAGATATCCTCACACAGTCGGTCGTGTGATCCTTGGAAATGTTCTTGCCAAGCTCCGCCTCGTTGCTCGTCATCATTGATCTGAGGACCATGAATTTCTTCTTTCAATTCAGACTCACAATTTTCTTCTATACTCAAAACTACCTGTGGAAAAATATATCATCTTGTACACTTGGGTTTGGGTTTCAATGATAGGCCACCCAAACAGGTTATGTCCAAGAGAAAGGCCGCCAGGATGTAGCCAAGCACGACCACTCCAGGGCCCCGATCTGCAACTTAGAGGTGCTTCAACTGGGCTATGTCGGTCAAGTCAATTGGTCCAAAAAATGATCTATGCTTTGTCTCCCTAACTATTCACCTAAATAGGTATTAGCCTTTAGATAGCATGGAAAGAATTGAAAGAATCTCGAAAAGGAAGGGATTCTCCTACTTTTGACTTCGTATATAATCATGCTTCTTTATATCCGGTGCCTCCTCCCGTCACGCAAAGATCACTCCCTATCTTAGCCCCTTCTAAAACACTCCAGCAGTGTGGAAGGAAATAGATGTGGAAAACCTGGTCTAGTAATAAAAAAAAACAGAACCATTTCGGATTCAGGTTTGCCATACAATAATAGTTGTCTTAATCCAAGTCGAGCCTCGTCCATCTATGCTTTGATCATACCTCTCAAGCCAATTACCAAAAAGACATAATTTAGTAAAAAAATAAAATGGAAGAGGGAGTCGTGGAGGGGAGCGTAACAAAATGGAAGAGGGAGTTGGGGAGGGGATAAACCTTGGATAAATAATACCCAGAAATAAGATCTCTGAATACTAGTCCTGAAAAGCTTAAGAACTTCCCACAGTTATTTAGGGATCTTTATCTTCAAAATTATTTAGAACCAGACCCACTTTCTTAGTATTTCTGAGGTGATTTAAGAAAACAGAGGTAATGGAATCCATTTAGTACATCTATCTATGATCTTTGAAGATTCGACTCTTTAGGGGGATCTGAATGGCTCTGAATACAGACGACAAGGGGGTGGATTGAAGTATTGGGTCTACCATGTTTCTGTTAGTTTGACAACAAATTAGTAATTTTGGGTAAAATGTAATTAGTCAGTTTTATACTGAATTGTCAGTTATGTAACGGAGGTCGATGATATAAAACTAGTGAATGCCCATGAAATGTAAGTGAGGAGAACCATTGTTGATTTAATATATTCCAATCCCTTGCCCCCTTGATGTTTCAATGACACATTGTCGAGGTTTTACCAGGTAAATCCTGTGTCTATGTGTGTGTTTGGTTTCCAGTTAGTTATGGTGTTTTCTTGATCAATATATAACTGAATGTGTGTAATTCTTTCCTATTTTTCTTCTATTTCACCAACAAGTGGTATCAGAGCAAGTTGGAGGCGAATATTTGTGAAAAAAACCAAAGGGCTGCGTAAAGACTGCGAATGTTTGTGAAAAAACAAAGGGCTGTGTAAAAATCATCGAGGAAAGAAGCCAGAGCTGGCAAGACTGCATGCTAGCCGGTGGAATCATTGCTGAAGGTTGCGTGCTGTTCTCTGCGTAACCCTGGTGTGCAGCCGTCAAGGATTGGAGCCGATTGCTAGCCCGTTCCAGAACTGTTCTCTGCTCTGCGTGGACCAGAGGTTGCAGCCAGAGGAAGTCTCTGCATCCAGAACTGGCAGGCTGCGTGAGGAGGAATCGTGGAGCAGTTGCAACTCTGCGTGTAAAATCAAGCTCCTGCGTGGTGCGTGCGTTGAGGTGCCTGCGTGCTGTTTGCTAGAACCAGGCAGAGTTTGCGTGAGGACCTGCGTATGAAGGGAGGTTCTGCTGAAGCTCTTCAAGAGTTCTTGCATGCCAGAGCCATTGAAGGCAGGCCGAGTCACCTGAAGAGGAACCTGCGTGGAGTGGAGAGGCGCGAGGTTCTGCAGGCTAAATCAAGTTGCTGTTAAATCCGGGTATTGATCAAAGTTTCCAGAATTTTTTATTTTCAGCAGAAATTTTTTTAAGCAAAGACAACAGATTGAAATCAAGTCAAGTTTTTTTTTAAGGGTGGTTTTTTATACAAATATTGGAGAAAAAAAAAAGGAAGGGTTTCTTTGTTTGTTAAAAATAACAAAGGAGTTTGCAAGAAAGAGTTTGTAAATAAAGAAAAGTTATTATTTTTTGAAAGAAAAATATAAACTCTAGTTCAAAGACAGATTATTTTTCTGAAAAGGAAAAACCCTAGTTTAAGGATTGAAGATTGAAATCCTAGAAAAATGGCCAAGATGTCGAATGCAAAATTCGAGGTGGAGAAATTCACCGGAAAGAGCAATTTTGCTCTTTGGAAACTGAAGGTTAGGGATTTACTTGTACAACAAGGGTTGCACAAGGCATCGGATGGGGCAACTAAGAAACCTGCTACCATGACTACTTCAGACTGGGAGGACTTGGATGCCCGAGCTCTCAATAGCATCCGGTTATGCCTAGCGGATGAAGTTTTCTTCAATATTTTTGAAGAGAGTACAGCTTCAGGATTGTGGGAACTTGAAAATCTCTATATGACAAAGTCATTAACCAACAGAATTTATCTGAAAAGACAGTTATACAGTCTTCGAATGAAAGAAGGTTCAAACGTTGCAGAACATTTGAATGTTTTTAATACACTAATATGTCAATTAACAGATATGGAAGTTAAAATACAGGAAGAAGATAAAGCCATAAACTTGCTGTGTTCTCTGCCTGAATCATGGGATCACTTCGTAACTTCAATCAGCGTGAGCACTGCTGATTCTTTGAAGTTTGAATCAGTTATGGAAGCTCTCCTATCTGAAGAAGTACAAAGGAAATCCAGCACTGAAACAGCTGCATCAGATGCCATGGTCGCTAGAGGACGCTCAAAGGAAAGAGGAGAAAAACCAAGGGGGTCTTCCAGATCGAAATCGAAGGGAAAGAAGTGTAAGGCAAAATGTTGGAACTGCGGTAAAATTGGACACTCGAAGAAGGATTGTTGGAAACGAAAGGAATCCGAAAACCCAAAGAAGGAAGCGAATCAGGTCGATTCAAGTATGATAGACGAAGTTTTATCTGCTGAAGAATTATGTATGATAGATGAAACTTCACCTAAATGTAATGTCTCTCAGGGTTTAGATAGCTCGCTATTAGACTCTGGTGTTTCGCATCACATGTGCCCACATAGAAATTGGTTTACTTCGTATAAAAATGTAAACGGTAGTTCTGTGTTTATGGGTAACAATGTGTCATGTCAGACTGTTGGGATGGGATATATCAGGTTAAGATGTATGATAACACAGTTAGAACATTAAATAGTGTTAGACATGTACCTGATTTGAAGAAAAATTTGATTTCTTTGGGAGTGTTGGATTCAGATGGTTATAAGTTTACAGGTCAGGATGGTGTCTTGAAAGTCTTTAAAGGAGCCCTTGTGGTTATGAAGGCAGAAAAGGTCGGAAATCTTTACAGGTTAAAAGGAAGTACTCAGGTCAGTGAAGCAGCGGTTGCATCAGAAAAGGAAGAAGTAGGTACTCGTCTATGGCATCAGCGATTGGGTCATATGAGTGAGAAAGGTCTTCAAATACTGATGAAACGTAAATCTCTTCCTGATCTGAAATCCTTGAAGTTAGATTTCTGTAAACATTTTGTGTATGGAAAACAGTGTAAACAGAGATTTAAAGTTGGAAATCATAATAGTAAAGATGTTTTAGACTATATTCATTCTGATCTGTGGGGACCATCCCCTGTTGTGTCATATGGAGGTGCATTGTATTTTTTAACGTTTATTGATGATTACTCTCGTAAAGTTTGGGTCTATATGCTAAAAAGGAAAGCTAATGTATTAAATGTCTTTAAACAATTTAAAGTAATGATAGAGAAAAGAATAGGCAAATCTATTAAATGTCTAAGAACTGACAATGGTGGTAAGTTCACTTCAGTTGAATTTGAACAATACTATAAGGATGAGGGAATTGTTAGACACAAAATTGCTGATTATACTCCTCAGCAAAATGGTGTTGCTGAGCGTATGAATCGGACTCTTATGGAAAGAGCCAGAAGCATGATCAGCGATGCTAACTTGCAAAAGGAATTGTGGGCAGAAGCAGTATCTATTGCTTGTTATTTAGTTAACAGATCACCTTCAGTAGCAATTGATTGTAAAATTCCTGAAGAAGTTTGGACAGGTCAGTCTTGTGACTATTCACATTTGAGGATATTTGGCTGTGATGCTTATTCTCTTATTCCGAAAAATCAGCGTTCAAAATTAGATCCAAAGTCGAAATGTTATGTCTTTTTTGGGTATGACTATGCAGTGAAAGGATATAGGTTGTGGGATCCTACATTGCAGAAGATAGTCATTAGTAGAGATGTAACATTTGATGAATCCTCTCTGTTAAAATCAAATGTTGAAAGAATTGAACAGGAACAGGTATCGCCGAATCAACGAGTTCAGTTGGAGGCTAGACCTTTCGGTGACAGTCGAAAGGAAGGAGAGACTTCTGGAGAAAAAGGTGTCGAAGACACAAAGGAAGCCATTGAAGCCTCTGAACCAGTGTAAGTTTCTGAACCAGTTCAACAACCAGTCGCTCTAAGAAGGTCTACAAGGGAAAGGAAAACTCCCAAAAGGTATGAATATTCTGCTTCATCTTTTGCTTTGATTACTGAAGATGGGGAACCTTCTTGTTATCAGGAAGCAATAGATGATATAGATAGCGAGAAATGGAAAACGGCTATGGAAGAAGAAATGGACTCCTTAGCCAAGAACAATACATGTGATCTTGTAGAGCTTCCTGAAGGGAGAAGTGTTGTTGGATGTAAATGGGTCTTCAAGCTGAAACGAAAAGTTGATGGAAGTATTGAAAGGTATAAGGTGAGACTGGTAGCAAAAGGGTATTCTCAGGTTGAAGGTATAGACTTTCATGAGATTTTTTCTCCAGTTGTAGAACTTGTTTCTATTCGTATTGTGTTGGCACTAACTACGTTGCTTAATCTTGAGTTAGAACAGTTAGATGTTAAAACAGCTTTTCTACATGGTGATTTGAGCGAAGAGATATATATGGAACAACCAGAAGGTTTCGTACGAGGTCGCAGCAGAAGATTAGTTTGCAAGCTCAGGAAATCATTGTATGGTCTGAGGCAGTCTCCCAGATAATGGTACAAGAAGTTTGATTCCTTCATGGTGAGCCAGAACTTTATAAGAAGTGAGTATGACCATTGTGTATACTTCAAAAGTTTCAATGGCATATTCATTATCTTAGCTTTGTATGTTGACGATATGCTTATTGCAAACAAAAGCATGGAAGAGATCAACAGGTTAAAGGCTCAACTCTCTAGGACGTTTGATATGAAGGATCTTGGAGCAGCAAAACATATCTTGGGCATGGAGATACATAGAGACAGGAAAAATGGTAAGCTTTGGTTATCACAACAGAAGTATGTGGAGAAAGTACTTGAAAAGTTCTCTATGAACAATGTGAAACTTGTTCATGTTCCACTAGCTTCCCATTTTAAGATTTCTTCGGTTTTGAGTCCTAGAGCTGATGAAGAAAAACAGTATATGTCTCATGTGCCATATGAAAATGTTGTAGGCAACTTAATGTATGCGATGGTATCTACAAGACCTGACATTTCACATGCAGTTGGAGTTGTCAGTAGGTTCATGGAAAATCCAGGTAAAGAACATTGGCAAGCAGTGAAATGGGTGCTTCGATATCTAAGAGGCACAAGTGACCATTGCATCGTCTTTAATGGTAGTGAAGGATCAGTCTACGGATATGTAGATGCTGACTATGCAGGTGATTTGGACAAAAGAAGATCTACTACAGGTTATGTCTTTACTCTTGCAGGTGGAGCAATTAGTTGGATGTCAAAGCTTCAAGAAACAGTTGCGTTGTCCACTACCGAAGTTGAATATATAGCTGCTTCAGATGCCAGTAAAGAAGCAATCTAGTTAAAGGGTTTGCTCGATGAAATTGGAAGAACGCAGGAGAAAGTGAATGTACTATGTGACAGTCAAAGTGCTATTCACTTGGCTACAAACCCTGCCTATCACAGCAGAACCAAGCACATTGATGTAAGGTATCATTTTCTGAGACATGTGATCGATGGCGGAAAAGTAGCTCTTAAAAATTTCCATACACGAGAGAATTGTGCAGACATGTTCACAAAGCCAGTTACAGTAGAGAAGCTGCGGTGGTGTTTAGCTTCTCTTGGCTTGCAGAAAAGATGATGAATGGGCATGGGCAAGGGATTAGGAAAATTGTTGTCAAGGTGGAGTTTGTTAGTTTGACAACGAATTAGTAATTTTGGGTAAAATGTAATTAGTCAGTTTTCTACCGAATTGTCAGTTATGTAACGGAGGTCGATGATATAAAACTAGTGAATGCCCATGAAATGTAAGTGAGGAAAATCATTGTTGATTTAATATATTCCAATCCCTTGTCCCGTGGATGTTTCCTTGACACATTGTTGAGGTTTTACCACGTAGATCCTGTGTCTATGTGTGTGTTTGGTTTCCAGTTAGTTATGGTGATTTCTTGATCAATATATAACTGAATGTGTGTAATTCTTTCCTATTTTCTTCTATTTCACCAACAGTTTCTGTTAGGCAAAGGTCCAACGAATGAAGGTCTAGCGAATGAGACTTTAAACAAAGTGGCAGGGATGGAGAATCATAATCATCCTTTTCATCTTGTTCATCGAGATATAGTGAGTCAAGGGATGGGATGGAGAATCGTAATCATCCTTTTCATCTTGTTCATCAAGATATAGCGAGTCAAGGGATGGATAATTGGAATCTTGGTGCCACGAGCAGGGCACCTAAGACTATTGGCTAAGGTTTGGCATTCGCGCCGATGTTTATGGAATCAAGATATAGCGAGTCAAGGGATGGATAATTGGAATCTTGGTGCCACGAGCAGGGCACCTGAGATTATTGGCTAAGGTTTGGCATTCACGCTGATGTTTATGGATTCTTTGATGGGATCAAAGTGCCCCCAGGAGGTAGGGCATTTGGTCGAACAACATGTGGATAATGCCCCAAGACTGCAACCCGAACCTGAGAGACCAAAAGAGGTGGTCCAAACCTAATCATCATACATCGAATCAAGGTTGTGGAAAATGGCAGACTTATTTCCCTGGTTTAGTTCCGGAATATAACATGTTTACACGATGCATCAACATTTCAAGCTGATGGATCTATACCCTACTTAAGAATGAACCATCTGGGCAGCTTGGCGGTGTAAAATTGAAAATCATACGACTTCTTAGGAGCAAAGGCAGCAACAAGGTAATCGTAGGGAACATTTTCTTTATTTTAAGTAATAGGGGAATTTAAAATTATCAAAGTGTCTTTATTGCACACCAGCTCGATTAAATTCCAATCTAGTTTTCAACCACGCACGAGAAGTACGAGGTCAGGTAAGCAATTATGTTTTTCTTAAATGCACTTGACTTTTCGTGAACTTTAGTCTTCTCTCTTTCTGTCTCCCCTCTACCTCGGTCTTGCAAGAATCAACCAGTACACTCTCGCCCCGAGCTACTTCTTACCGATCTAGCTAGATAAAATGAAAGAAATGCACTCGAGAAAGAACGATAGACAGCCCCAACAGCTCCCACTTATGGGTTTTAACACAGAACAAAAGGTCCTGGGTAGGTTTCATCTAGTGGGAAATCCAAGTGTTGATGCATAGAGTCTGCAATGTGACAGATGGATAACACGTGATAGATGGATAACATGCCAAGCATAAATCGGAACATCCTTCTTAAGGAGTCTAAGCCAAGGCTTTGAAATGATTGTAGGCCCAAGAAATATTTTTAGGCTCGAACTTTGGATAATAAATTCAGACTAACCATTCTCACCTCATGGGCTCCACCATAAGCAGTCCAAACTTTGCATAAACTTAAGAAAGCTAAATTGCAAGGTGAATCCACCTCATGGGCTCACCCACAAGCAGTCCAAACTTTGCATAAAATTAAAAAAGCGAAATTGCAAGGTGAATCCAGACTTCGAATAAAACTCATTTTGGATGTGAAAATTTCGCAACCCTGTAATAAGACATCAAAAATAAAACTTTGGATAAAACCAAAAGTTTTGGTTAAACACATCAGTCAACCTAATTTAATATCTATTCAACGTCGAATCGATAGCTAGTCTATAGAACTTTGCTCAAGAGAATTTATACATTAACCACCAAATTAATATAAGAGAATACCCTCATCATACATTGGGGCCGCTTGGCTTTGAACACTCTGATTACAGAGAATACTCGTGATTGGGTGGCAACTTAATATAATAATATACCCTCCATTATGCATTGTATTCTTGCCGCTTGACCTCGAGTTCTGTGATTCAAAAAATACTCATGATTGGAATATCCTGATTTGATTTACTATGTTGCAGCCATATATTTATTGTCTGATGCATGCACTTAATCTATATTCAACTAAATGGGTTGATTAAAGTAGACTCTGATTCTCGTGATGACAAAGGATACCTGGGGCACTGAATATTCATATAATGCCACAAATTAGCTTGCTATTATAATACTTGTTACAGATATTGTTAAATTGTTAGTCTATCTTCAGCAGTGCATGGATTCACTCTGTTGATTGTTGTTACTTAGCTTTTCAAACCCACCAACTGCTCAAAAACCCAAGTGATATCCTTTTGTGCAAATATCCAAAGTTTTTCAGAGCCACCGCCTTCTCAAAAACATTGACACTAGTTGGCACTTCTAATAATATGCTAATGTCCAATGTCCTCACACCCCTCTAGGACACTGTAGCACACTATGTCCAGCATTCAAATGTCCTCACTTTTCTATTGTAGCACACTGCCTCGAGCATTCAAATTTGAAATTTGAATAGAGACTTGAAAATTGAGAAATAGACAAAAAAAAACTATCAAGCTAATTATTGAAACATCATGTATAACATTCCCTTTTAAAAGTGAATGTTATATTTGATGATTATAGTTTGTTTTAAATGTGAATGTTATACATGATAATTGCATAATTAGCTTGATAGTTTGTTTATCTTTGTCTCAATTTCCAAGTCTCTATTCAAATGTCTAATTTCTTTAAAACAATTATTTGTACAGGGAAAGGAAGGTGCTGGAGGCAATGTCCTACAGGAGAAAAGTGGGGTGCAAGGATATGCAAAAAAAACATAGTGCATCAACAAATTATTAGAAGTGCAACTTTATAGACAAAAATATATCATTGAAATTAGATGCCAAGATATGAATGAGGTATCCAATAGGACCCCAAATCTCTATCTCCGTTAGAAATTGAAATACTAGATTTTAACTTTATTATATAATTTCTTTTCTAATTTTAAATTTGATTAAAACATTAATGAATGAAACAAATGTTTAGTCAAAATAAAAATTAATAGAAATCAATTGGAGTTCAGATGTAAGCACTTGATTGTCAAGTTCAAATTCTGCAAGTTCTTTTTGCCAACTGAGCTCAACAAGTAGTCCTTTTGTCCTTCACCCATGGGAAGGAAACTAGACAAGTGAGCTCATTTTGAATAGATTTTGTTGTTTGACATAGAAACCTAACAACAGTGCTCTCCGATCACGTGCTTAGAAGCATTTTTCTATTGGATTCACTCGCGGAACCTCAAATGTTCTCCTTTAATAGATTCTAATTTCTTTAAAATAATTATTTGTATAGGGAAAGAAAGGTGCTAGAGGCAGTGAACTATAGGAGAAAAGTAGAGTGCAAGGATTTGCAAAAAAACATACCACATCAGCAAATTATTAGAAGTGCAACTTTATAGACAAAAATATATCATTGAAATAAGACGCCAAAATATGCATGAGGTCTCCAATAAGACCCCAAATCTCTATCTCCATTAGAAATTGAAATAATATATTTTAACTTTATTATATAATTGTTTTGGTAATTATAACTTTGATTAAACATTAGTGAATGAAACAAATGTTTAGTCAAAATACAAATTAATAGCATTCAATTGGAGTTTAGATGTAAGCACTTGATTGTCAAGTTGAAATTCTGCAAGTTATTTTTGCCAACTGAGCTCAACAAGTAGTCATTTTGTCCTTCACCCATGGGAAGGAAATTGGACAGGTCAACTCATTTTGAATGGATTTTGGTGTTTCACAAAGAAACCTAACAACAATCCTCTCCGATCAAGTGCTTAGAAGCATTTCTCTGTTGGATTGACTTGTTGAACCTAAAACGTTGTCCTTTAATAGATTCTTAGTGACATTTATCAAGTTCAAATGTCAACACAATATTGTCCGTTTCTCTTGTCAATGCCCTCACAAGGAAGAACCATTTACAATTTGATATCGCTGGAGAAGTTTCAATAAGCTATCAAATACTTAGGGGCGGTTCGAGACTCAATAATATATTAAATACTAGTATTCAAGTGTGTAAGTGAAAGTTATAATGATGCCAAAAACCTCTAAATATATGTGTAACCTCTAGTGGTTCGAGACACAATAAACTTTCAAAGACTAGTATTCAAGATAGTTATATGTACAGAAATTACATGTGTATTTGTCATTTAAGAACATAAGAAACCATAGCCATTGATGGCTCTAACTATAAATATGTGTAAGATGAAGTCATAATGATGCCATAAACCTCTAAATATAAGTGTAACCTAAATTCATATTGATGCCATAAACCCTACAATAAAACTAGCTCTAAAACCTTTGAAACAGAGTGAATTAGTGTAACATTTGCATCATTAAATAGGTCACTAGGTTCATCATGATATATGTTTTCAATGGGTTTCATAACACTACAAGAAAATTCTATGCGAAATGTTAAAACCGTCATTTGTTATAATCTTTCTTTGAATGACCCATTTTGGGGAAAGGAAACAGAATCAAATGTCTAAGGTGCTCTGCCTCCCGCTGCTCCCGTACGGGTTTTTGGAACCATTAAGCAAGACCGGGTAGAAGTGGAGAAGTGGTGGGATCCAGAGGAGGGGGAGAAAATTTAAGTTTTGCATGTAGCTCTTATTCTACCTCACAATTTCAAATATTTTATTAACACTCTGCATGTCAACAAGCTATATCTTCCACATTGTTCTGGTGAAATTTCTATTGGAGTTGTTGTCGCAATTGTGACAGCCTTTGCATTCATGGTATGTAGGCTAGTTCTAACTAACTTTCAACAGAGTTGCTTTCATTTTCTTACCTTCATAACACATACGACCCAATAATTTCTTGGAGGATATGAATAACTACAAAACAACTTGAACTTTAATTGATTTCATAGAAAAAAATTGTGGCCGTATCTTGTGAGCAACCGTTGTAATTAAACTAGTCCTAAATCAATTCATCTCATCAAAAGGTAAACAAGCACCAGTAGATTCAGTTGGTCATGTCATTGATTCTGTATAGCATGTAATAGGAAGTATGTCATGTAATACTTTATTTGGTATTAGTTAATTATCATAGCTCCTCTTCTTCATATTCTTTGAGAACTTGAATGGTGTTGTTAAAGGAACTTGAATGGTGTTGTTAAAGGAAAGTCAAGTTGGATTACTGTACCTCTACAACACCAGGAATGTTGGTCAAGCAGTCTCTCATTCTCATGAAACAAAACATAGTCGTTACTTAGTACTCTTCTCCAACTCTCATCAAGTAAGCTAATAATGTTGAATTGATGTGTTCATGCTTCTTTTTATAGAGTAAGGGGAGTGAGTTAATAGAGGTTCTCAAAGACAGTCATGGATCATGTCATCTGCCCCATTGATTCAAGATGAGAATAAACAATATCTTTTTGTTGTTCAATGGCTGTTATTTAACGATCTTAGCTGATAGAAATTGTGTTTTGGCTACTGTTAGTGTGAGATATTCATAGTGAAATTCAGTGTCTGTTAGTGTGACATTGTGCTTAGAAAAATGTAGTGCAAAGATAATCTTGTATGCCATTTTAAATGCATTGTTATACTTGGAATTCCACTCTGCAGCAAGTCATTAACATGAACAACCATCATTGAAAGGGAATGTAACTCAGTGGGTTGAGGCAGGTCCTAGGTTCATTGGCTAGTTCTACACATTCCTAATACTGGAACCCAATCTAATATACTGTAAATGGAATGCTAAAATCATGAATGAAGAACATGGGTATATTTTCCCAATAACCTACCCTGCCTTTTGATCCGAGGGAATCTATGGAGCATTACCTATCCACCTATGCAAGTTACTCTGATTCATATGTGATAACATAATCAACGATACTCACACAACCAAAGGCAAAACAATAGTTGCCATTACAACAAGAAAGAAGATTGAGATTGATTGATTGCTCTGGCACCTGTGTTATTGAGTTTTTAACTCTTCTTCCAAGTGGATATTCATGATGAAAAATATAATATTTCAAAACCAATATTTAAGGATTACAGCAAGACTGTTGCATCAGTTAGAGATGGAATATGTCCTAATGACTAGGTATGTGCAGTGGGTGCCTATACTGGAAACGAAGAAAAATTGGATATGAGCAGAGGTTTTATAATGAAAATATTTTAGATTAATCAACTTAAGGTTCAGTTGGTTTCCTACAATGTCAATGATGATTGCTCATGGACATCACTGTTGAATGGAATGATACAACATAATAGGTGATAAAATTGGTTCCAATGGACATCATTGTTGAATGGAATGCTACAACACAACAGGTTCCAAAGTGACACTGCTCACAGCATAATATAAGCATGTTCAATAGTTTTAGACCTATGTAAGATAATCAACACGATATAGGTCAAACTAAGTGCATAGTTGTAATTGAGCTGAGTAAACCTACGCTTGATTATATATGTGAATAAGGCCTCCATACTATATTGGTAAGACTATAAACATAAAGTTAAATATAGAAAATTAAAACTTGTTGGTGGGAACACAACTAACATTAAATTAAATATAGAAAAAGTGAAGCTTGCAGGTGGGCACATGCTGCTTGCATGCAACCCATGTATCCCCTCTCAACACTAAATGTTTTCTCTTTTGAAAGATCTAATTGAAACAACCATGTTGCACGGTACATCAGAATAAAGATTCAAGTAAGCCTCACTATCTTAAAATGCCTTCATGGATGCCACCATCTGCAAAGAACTCAGAAGAATGTAGAAAACTTAGAAGAGAACCTATTGCAAATAACTCAAAAGAATATAACAAAATTAGAAGAGAACCTATTGAAAGGTTGTAAGGTAAGATATCCTCACACAGTTGGTCGACTAATCCTTTGAAATGTTCTTGCAAAGCTCCACCTTGTTGCTCATCATCATTGATTTGAGGACCATGAATTTCTTCTTTCAATTCAGACTCACAATTTTCTTCCGTACTCAGAATTACTTGTGGAAAAATATCATCTTGTACACATGGGTTTGGGTTTCAAGATCGGCCACCCAAACGGGTTATGTCCAAGAGAAAGGCCACCAGGAAGTAGCCAAGCACGGACAACTCCAGGGCCCCAATCTACAACTTGGAGGAGCTTCAATCGGCTTATGTTGGTCAAGTCAATTGGTCCAAGAAGTGCTATATGCTTTGTCTCCCTAACTATTCAGGAAAATAGGTATTAGGTAGCACAGAAATAAATGAAAGCATCTCGAAAAGGAAGGGATTCTCCTGAATTTGACTATGTACATAGTCCTTCTTCTTTATATTCGGTGCTTCCTCCCATCACGCAAAGATCACTCCCTATCTTATCCCCTTTTAAAACACTCCAGTAGTGTGGAAGGAAATAGATGCGACAAACTCGGTCTAGTAATAAAAAAAATTGACTCATTTGTGATTCAAGCTTTCCATTCAATAATAGTTGTTGTAATCCAAGCTAAGCCTGGTCCATCTATGCTTTGCCCATACCTCTCAAGCCAAGTACCCCAAAGAAAGAATTTAGTAAAAAAGAAAAATGGAAGAGGGAGTTGGGGAGGGGAGGGTAACAAAATGGAAGAGGGAGCCAGGGAGGGAGGGTAGGGGATAAACCCTGGGATAAATAAAACCCACAAATAAGATCTCTGAATACTAGTCCTGAAAAGATTAAGAACTTCCCAAAGTTATTTAGGGATCTTTATCTTCAAAATTATTTAGAACCAGACCCACATTCTTAGTATTTTTGAGGTGAATTTAGAAAAGAGAGGCAATGGAATCCATTTAATACATCTGTCTATGATCTCTAAAGATTTGACTCACTAGGGGGATCTGAATGGCTCTGAATACAGATGACATGGGGGTGGATCGAAGTATCAGGGCTACCATGTTTCCGATAGGCAAAGTCCAGCGAATGAGGCTTGAATCCAAGCGGCAAGGATGGAGAATTGTAATCATCCTTTTCATCTTGTTCATCCAGATATAGCGAGCCAGGGGATGGGATGGAGAATCGTAATCATCCTTTTCATCTTGTTCATCAAGATATAGCGAGTCAGGGGATGGGATGGAGAATCGTAATCATCTGTTTCATCTTGTTCATCCAGATATAATGAGTCAAGGGATGGATAATTGGAATCTTGGTGCCACAAGGAGGGCACTTGAGATTATTGGCTAAGGTTTGGGGTTCGCGCCGATGTTTATGGATCCTTTAATGGGATCAAAGTGCCCCAAGGAGGTAGGGTATCTAGTTAAACAACATGTGGATAATGCCCCAAGACCACAACCCGAACCTGGGAGTACAAAAGAGGTGGTCCAAATCTAATCATCATACATCGAATAAAGGCTATGGAAAATGGCAGATTTATTTCCATGGTTTAGCTCCGGAATGTAACATATGTAAAAGCAGCGGAAAATGGCAGATTTATTTCCTTGGTTTAGCTCCGGAATATAACATATGTACGCGTTGCATCAGAGTTTCTAGCTGATGGATCTATACCTTACTCAATAATGCATCACCTAGGAAGCTCAACGATGAAAAATCGAAAATCATGACTTATTAGGAGCAAATGCAGCGACGAGGTAATCGTAGGGAACTGTTGACAAAGTTGGACCCGCCAACATGTCCAGGGATCTCCCCGGTAAGAAGTTCCAATTAGACCTCAGACTGTTTGGTGTAGGAGTCCCATCAGTGGTTCGTACGGTAATGCCTTGATCGCGGTTTCGCATAGAGGAAAGTAAGATGTCCCTGTTGGTAGCAAGGGTGTGACATATGCAGTAAGTCAAGGAAGGTGCATGTGCCGTTCTAACACATGGAGGGTGAGCGGAGGGTGAAGTGAGTGCGCCCCTTGGAAACCTGTAATAGAACAAAGTTAAGAAGGGAACACACGAGCAAAGATGCATCAGAACATGGAAGGAAAGTAACTAGCAATATAAAGTGATGGTTAAACCAACATCACATTTCAAAAAGATTCATACATACATATAAAAAAATATCTATACATGCATGCGTAAAAAAACATATACGTATATCATTTAGAGTACTTAAGATCACTGAAATACAATACAACATAAGCATGAAACGTGCTAGCTCTATTATATTAAGAAGTATAAGCTCCATTCATACAATACATCCATGTCCAACCACTAGTTCCAACAGCGGAACGTTACAGCCACAACCACACGCTCCTCCAAAGAGATATACTAGCTCTGTGCAATGGAGAAGCCAAGGCTCGTTACAATATTGTCCAAACTCTCTCTAAGATAGTCCTATTGGAAGATTGGCTAACCAAAATCCTTTACAATGAGTTATGAGGTTCTATTTATAGCAAAGGGTGGGGTGACCATTGACATTCCCCTTTGTGACCATTCATCTATCCTCATGACTCTTCAACTAGTCTATGACTGTTACATTCAACTATCAACACTTGAACTTCCACTTGACAAGACATTACAATGCACATGTACCCATGCGAGACAAAATGGCTTGAGCAAGCCATGCAAGACATCACTGACACTCGGACCGTTGTGGTGAGACTAACTCTTTGACATCCTTGTAATGGTCGATGGTGATGAACTGATGCCAAGCTTGGTCGTCCATGATGGTGTCTGTGCGCTCAACGGTGAAATCTTGCTGGAGCGAACTCTTACCTCCGTTGCATCCGGGTACACTGGTATGGTTCCACCATCCAACTCGTTTGATAACATGTGCATCATTGTCTTGAGTGTGGTTGGACCAGCAACATATTGATGCATAGTGTCTGTGCTAATCTCCAAGTGTGTGCAGGTGGCCATGCACATCAAAATGTCGAAGTACATGTTCAGCTCCAGTCGGGCTTGCTTCTTGTCTTCGCCTCGGTGAGTGTGCCAAATGGGTTGGATTGCATGCGTGCACACAATGACATGCATGTTGCTGAATTCCCTAGCATGCAATCAACAACACTACTCACCTTGTTTGCTCTGTGCTAGCTGCTGGGATGGATCTATAACTTGTATGAGCACAGTTTCATCCACATGTACATGTTGCGCCCCTTGTTGTACCTGTTTTTGTTGCAACTCATTCTCTCGCTTGTGAAGCTCCTGTTCTTCCTTGAGTTGTCGCTTCAGCACATGCAACTCCTTCTATATTTCTCTCTCTGCCTTCACCCGATGTTCGTCTTGTTGCATTGTCACCTCATAGCCTCAATATCCAAAGCTACTTTCATCATGAGTGGATCTGCTTTGAATTTGTAGCTTTTCTTCACCTCTATGTTGTCAATAGTCTTCCTCTTGCATTCATCGCATGCAGGTGTGATGCCTTCTATTGCTTTTGATGGTGCTGCTCGTTGTGATGTCGTTTCCATTCATCTTGATATCCTTGTTGGTGAACAACTTGATGTCTTCGTGGATAGGCAAGTTCATAGACACTTAATCGTCTTCATCCCCAAGTGTGCTCTGAACGGTGTCTTCAACTCTGCTCTCCTCGAAACCACTTTACCTGTGCTGCTGAGAGGCAGAAAAACACCTGTGATATTGGAGACATAGCAACCCTCATGACAAGCAATCTGTTAGTCGAAAACCAAAACAAGCTAGAGGAATGACATGCAACATACCTGTGTGACTGTATGTGAAGATTGCACAGTTTTCACCGGAAGGCTAGGAGACTAACTGCCAAAACTACGTAAGGCACAATCCAGGATATCGGGACGCTGATTGACTGCTAGAACTGCACAATGCACAGTCCAACCTAGCCTGCTGAGGGTTGAAGCTGCACAATGCACAATTTCAATCAACAGTGACATGGACCCAGCAAACTACATTGCATAGTTTCTCGGGTCAACAGGACACTGCCTCCGAGAATTGTGCAATGCAAGCCCGGAGGTCAGTGCTAGGCCAAACTTGCGCAATTTCTAGAGGGAAGGCAGAGCCTTCACTTCCGGAAATGTGCAGTGCTAGTTGGGAAAGGCATGGTTTGGGCCAAGGCAACGTAGGCCAGCCGACAATGACTGAAAACATGAGAAGTCTAAATGCATGATGAGATGAGTGCAAACAGGAGTGGATGATAATACATGCAAACAAAAAGTGCAGGATTCAGAAAATGGGAAAGCATGCATGTGTTTGAAGTGAGTCGTCGCAACGACGCTCGTTCATGCAAAAACAATGTCATGCATTCGATAGCAGTGAGATGTGAACGAAAACTGAAATGATGCTTCTACAAGCTAACATACATCAAAACGACAACAAGCGCTCACCGAAATCAACCAAAAAACACTCACATGAAGCGAAACAAAAAAAGCGACAGAAACGCAGTGCGAGACATGAAATGCGGGCTTACCCCAAAACAACTGTGCTGGATGTGCCAACGACTCCTAGATGCAATGTGGGATGTCAGAGATGCAAGGTCAATGCGAGGAATGAGCTTTGCAACATCCAATTGATGAGTTTTGATAAAATCGAGGTTGGGATGTGCATGCCACAAATCTAGGAAAAGCAACACTTGGCAGGAGGTTTCTGAAATGATCTTTGCAGGTAATCTCTAGCTGCTAAAGATAGATCCCTAAATCAAGGGATTTCTTTGCATGCTCCCTTTTCTATTCCGGGAAAAAGAATCCCATGCATGCAGGTCAAGTTTTCTCGGTCCCGGGTGGAACCGGTCAACTCAATGGCTCATACAATAGCCTGCTCAGCTGAGGGAAAAATTTGCGCATTTCTGGGAGGGAGTTGGGCTGGCTGCCCAGAAGGATTGCGCAATTTCTGGGCTGAGCAACTGAATGCTTCCCAGAATTGCGCAATTCCTGGGCTAAGCAGTCCTGCTGGGAGGAATTGCGCAATTATTCCAGTGAAGGGTGACAGGCAGATTTGCGCAATTCTAGAGCCTAGCAGGCTGCCAGACAGGATTGCACAATTTCTGTAGGGAAGGCTGGTCCCTCTCCAGAATTGAACAATTTCTTGAGGGAGTTGCTAAGCCTGCAACTAGACCAAGTCCAGAGAAACAACCTATGAGGGGGATGCAACAAGCTATCATGCACAGGCTGACAATCTACTAGAAAATCACTGAAGTTTATGTACTTGACAATGCAAGACATGCTGCTGAGGAAGGTTGGTAGGGAGGCTCCAAAACAAAGCTAAGGAGATATTTTGGATGGTGGTTGTAGCCGCTACAACACTTGGCGACACACTGGTAGAACTCCAGCTCTCTGAATGGACCTTGTTTGTGAAAAGAAAGTCTAACGCCTCTGGAAGTATTGTTCAATTCTCTGTTCATCTTGGTTTCCACACTTACTTGATTGTAATATGTAGCATCTGTCGAGCTCTTGGTCGATTAACACACATTCCAAGCCAAGTCAACATAGTTGTTTCGATTGGGGTTGAGGGGTATATTGGTGCACAAGCAGTATAGTCGTCAGAGTCTTAGTTTCATCTCTGGTGTTGCTCCGCTGCGAGCAGGCCTAGACAGTACCCCGACGGAGTCACGCAGAAACATAAGCATCGCTCCACTGGCAGCGAGCCTGGTCAGTACCGCAGCAGAGTTACTTGCATCACCTCTTTGCGCAGGAAGCCTTTCTTTTCTTTCGTCTTATTCATTTTGAAATTTTGAAATTTTTCACTTTTCATTTTTTTTGCATAACTGTGCATATCACTTATTCATTTCAGAGGTGAAAGAGGGATCCTGACTTATTGAGAGTAGAAGAGGTTGTTCCTTCAGAGGAGCAGTTTATTATATACCTCTGACATGCTTGTTAAGGTTCCCTTCCCACCCCCGCCCCACCTTACTCTACTTGACTGAGCTGCCAAGGGTTAACCTAAAAACAACCGACTAGAGTGGGTGACACTGGTTAGCGCGCAAGCGTTGTGTTTTCACAAAGTTTCACTTCGAACAATATATATTTTCCATTGACATATCATGGACTAAAAGTAACTAGTTCTTCATACAGAGGCAAGATGAAAAATAACCAAGTAGTGATAGCTGCACAAGGCCTCTTGTACTTTACCCAAATTGTTTCAAGAGTCACGCACGGTTTCATGTGAAACTACCCTATGAACAAAAAAACAAGAAAGAAAACAACAAAGCAAAGAATAAGCAGAAGTAAATGTGAAAGCAAAGTGAGTAAGCAAACAAGTAAGCAAAAAAACAAACATGCAAAGCAATAAAGCAAACAAGCAAACAAAATGAAAGAAAACACTACTCCTACTCCTAAGCTAATGGTGCATGGGCTTGATCACGTGAAGTGATATTACCAATGTAGCCATCAGCACATTGGTTGAACCATGTTGGTGAATCCATGGTTCGCGAACAACACAGTTGTGTGAACCAACAGATGTGAAAGATACAACAATGAAGACAAACACACTCCGAGCTTACAAGCGTCCACAGAACAAAAATGAGTGAAAGTGCATGACATGCACTCTGTGGTCTTGCCATGGTGTTGTGCTACAATGCATGCAGATGTTGAGTCTACGCATTCGCTTGACCGTGGCATGCAAGAAAACGTGAGAAATGTAGACCACTTACATTGCGCAAGTGTGCTTGCTGTGTAAGATTCCTCCAATGCATGAGAGATGAGATCATATAGTTCGAGTGGAGGAAATGAAATCTGAGTGTTGGATTGTTCTTAAGTGCATACGGATGAGTGATGAGGAGCCTTGGCTGTTTGAAGAATTTCCTGATCAGAAGTGAAACCAACCTCAGGACAGCGAGGGCCTGACATAACCATTAGCTTGGGCTGAAGTGCCTCGTCAGTCTGCTAGGTTTTGACTTTGTTGATAGATGGATCATCGTAGACCAGTGGCTTAGATGGATTAAAAACAAGTGAATTAGCATCATGATCAGATGATGAGTTAAAGAGATCACGACAACCAAGATCAGAAAACTCAGGATGTTGGTCGGCATCCTCATGTTTTGATGAATCACATACGAGGGTATATAAGAAGCAAGGATGTTCACCCTCTGTGTTTCCAGAAAAAGAAGATGAAAGATCAAGTGGGTTTTCAATGAATGATTGACCCTCTCCGTTGTCGGATGATGGGCTGACATGCGGTGTGTCCTGCGAATAATCAACAATGGGTGCATCAGTGGACGGAGATACACATGAGAAATCAGGGATGGAAGGATCATCAAGGATGTCAAGAAAAAATGGAGGAGGTACGGACAGACAGGGATGATCCTTTGCTGCCAGCAGATGTTCAAGCTCCCCGTCATACTCCTCATGAATGCCAGTGCATGTTGGTTGTGCAACACCAACTCTGTTGATCGATCGATCCTCGTTCAAAACAAGTGTAGAGTCAGGAATTAAAGAAAAAAAATATAGTGTCATCCAGAGGATGATCAAAATACGATGACGGAGGTTGAGGTACAAATACATGTGACGAGGTATGGGAATCACAACCAAGTGTGCACAAAAATCGGAAGGAGAGACGTCGGGAGGACGTGATGGTTCAAAAAATGTGTATTCATGCTCTCCCACATCACTTTGCGATGGTGGAGTTGTTTGATGAGGGGACGGTGGACAGTCACTTGTGACAGTGACTGTGTCTGTCAATGATTACGCAGCTCCATCATCGAAGTATGTTGAGCGGGGCTTGAGATTGAACTTCTTCTTGGGATTGACAGATTTGATAAGGCAATACTCGAATCTGTCAATGAGATATTGAAACTTCATCTGGCTCTTCGGAGCTTGAAACTGCAAAACACGGAAGCGCTGCCAAAAATCATCAGGCGATTCATGCAGAGCCTTCCGTTGTTGTAACAGTTTGTGGTCAAGATGTTCTGGATCAAAATGATGGAAAGTATCTTCAATGAGATCACATAAGTGCTCAACTGAGTGAACGCTGTCAGCCGGTAGCATGCACAACCACCGATGTGGGCATTTGCGAAGTGTGTATGCAAGCAACAGACTAGCCTGTTCCTCAGAACATCCATCTTCCTCATGAAGCATGGAAAGGAAGTCATGTAAGAACACAGGACAAGCCATTTCGCCTTCAACATCATATGAGTATTTAGACAAGAGATCAAAAAACTCCCTCGTGATGCAAACAGGTTCGGCATGTGAAAAACATCTTGGAGGGTTGAGTGTGCAAGCCTCCATGATAGATGTACAAAGGTTCAAAACATGATGAGATGACATAGCTTGTCATTTGGCCCTCCTTATAACACCATATATGTTGACGGTGCTGGACCCGCCAACATGTCAAGGGATCTCCCCAGTAAGAAGTCCTAATTAGACCTCAGAATGTTTGATGTAGGAGTCCCAACAGTGGGTCGTATGGTAATGCCTTGACCATGGTTTCACATAGAGGCAAGTAATATGTCCCCGCTGGTAGCAAGGGTGTGACATATGCAGTAAACAAGGAAGGTGCATGAAATGAGGTGAGTGCTCCCCTTGGAAACCTGTGATAGCATGAAGTTAAGAAGGGAACACACGAGAAAAGATGCATCACAACACGGAAGGCAAGTGAGCTAGCAATCCAAATTGATGGTTAAACCACAAACACATTTTAGACATATTCATACATATATATACATAAAATAGCTATACATGTATGCGTAAGCAAACAGATACATATATCATTTAGAGTACTCAAGATAGCTAAAATACAATGTAACATGTGCATGAAACGTGTTGGCTCTGTTATATTAAGAAGTGTAAGTTCCAGTCATACAAAACATCCATGTCCAACCACTAGTTCCGACAACGGAATGTTACAGCCACAACCGCCTGCTCCTCCAAAGAGATATACTAGCTCTGCATAGTGGAGAAGCCAAGGCTCTTTACAATACTATCCAAGCTCTCTCTATGATAGTCCTATCAAAAGCTTGGCTGACTAAAAGCCTTTACAATGAGTTATGAGGTTCTATTTATAGCGAAGGGTGGGGTGACCCTTGACATTCCCCTTTGTGACCCCATATATCCTCATGACTCTTCAACTACTCTATCACGGTTACATTCAACTATCGACACTTGAACTTCCACTTGACAAGACGTTACATTACAATGCACATCTACCCATGTGAGATAAAATGGCTTGAGCAAGCCATGTAAGACATCACTGACACTCAAACCATTATGGTGACACCAACTCTTTGACATCCTTGTGATGGTTGATGTGGCGAACTGATTCCAAGCTTGGTCATCTGTGATGGTGTCCCTGCGCTCAATGGTTACATCTTGTTGAAGTGAACTCTTGCCTTCGTTGCATCCGGGTACACTGGTATGGTTCCTCCATTCAACTCATTTGATAGCATGCGCATCATTGTCTTGAGTGTGGTTGGACAAGCAACATACTAATGCATAGTGTATGTGTTGATCTCCAAGTGTGTGCTGGTGGCCATGCACATCAACTTGTCGAAGTACATGTTCATCTCCAGTCAGACTTGCTTCTTGTCTTCACCTTGGTGAGTTTGCCAAATGGGTTGGATCGCATGCATGCACACAATGACATGCATGCTATTGAATTCCCTTGCATTCGATCAACAACACTACTCACCTTTGTCTGCTCCATGCTAGCTACTGAGATGGATCTATAAATTGTATGGGCGCAGTTTCTTCTGCCTATGCATGTTGCGCCCCCTGCTGTACCTGTTCTTGCTGCAACTCATTCTCTCACTTGCGCAACTCCTATTCTTCCTTGAGTTTCCACTTCAACACATGCAACTCCTTCTCTGTTTCTCTCTCTGCCTTCGCACGATTTTCGTCTTGTCGCGCGGTCACCTCATAGCCTCAATCTCCAAAGCCGATTTCGTCATGAGTGGATCTGCTTTGAACTTGCAACTTTGCTTCACCTTTATGCTGTCAACGTCCTTCCTCTTGCATTCGTCGCATGCAGGTGTGGTGCCTTCTGCTGCTCGTTGTGATGCTGTTGCCATTCATCTCGATACCCTTGTCCATGAAAGCCTTGATTTCTTCATGGATAGGCAAGTTCATAGACAATTGATCGTCTACATCCCTAAGTGTGCTCTGAACAATGTCTTCAACTCTGCTCTCCTAGAAGCCACTCTACCGGTGTTGTTGAGAGGCAGACAAACACCTGTGATACCTAAAGACATAGCAACACTCATGAAAAGCAATTTGTCAGTCGAAAACCAAAACAAACTAGAGGACTAACATGCAACATACCTGTGTGGTTGTCTGTGAAGATTGCACAATTTTCACCGGGACGCTGGGAGACTGACTGCCAAAACTAGACAAGGCACAGTTTGGGCTATCCATAGGCTGATTAACTGCTAGAACTATGCAATGCACAATCCAACCTAGCCTGCTGAGAACTGAAGTTGCGCAATGCGCAATTTCAGTCAGCAGTGACATGCAACTAGCAAACTGCATTGTGTAGTTTCTAGGGCCAACTGGACACTGCCTCCAAGAATTGCACAATGCAAGCCTGGAGGTCAGTGCTGGGCCAGACTTGCACAATTTCTGGAGGGAAGGTAGAGCCTTCACTTCTGGAAATGCGTAGTGCTAGCTGGGCAAGGCACGGTCCGGGCCAAGGCAGCCCAGACTAGCCAACGGGTGACTGAAAACATGAGAAGTCTGAATGCATGATGAGATGAGTGCAAACAAGAGTGAATGATAATACATGAAAACAACAAGTGTAGGATTCAAAAAACGGGAAAGCATGCATGTGTGTGAAGCGAGTCGCTGCAACAACGACCGTTCGTGCAAAAACAATGTCATGCATGCGACAACAGTGAGATGTGAACGAAAACTAAAACGGTGCTTCTACAAGCTAACATACATCAAAATGACAGCAAGCGCTCACTGAAATCGAGAAGACAACACTCACACGATGCGAAACACAAAAAGCAACAAAAACGCAGCGTGAGACATGAAAATCGAGCTTACTCCAAAACAACCGAGCTGAATGTGTCGACGAATCATAGATGCAATGTGGGATGTCAGAGTTGCAAGGTCAAAGCAAGGAATGAGCTCTGCAGCGTTCTGTTAATGAGTTTTGATCAAATTGAGGTTGGGACGCGCATGCCACAAATCTAGGAAAAGCGACACCTGGCGGGAGGCTTCTGAAACGATCCTTCCATGTAATCTATAGCTGCTAAAGATAGATCCCTGAATCAAGGGATGCCTTTGGATGCTGCCTTTGCTATTCCGGGAAAAAGAAACCCATGCATGCAAGTCAAGTTTTATCGGTCTCGGGTGGAACCGATCAACTCATTGGCTCATGCAACAACGTGCTCAACTGAGGGGAAAATTTACACATTTCTAGGAGGGAGCTGGGCTAGCTGCCTAGAAGAATTGCGCAATTTTCGGGCTAAGCAACTGACTGCTGTCCAAAATTGCGAAATTCCCGGGTTGAGCAGTCTTGCTAGGAGGAATTGCGCAATTTTTCTAGTGAAGGGTGACAGATACATTTGCACAATTTTAGAGCCCAGCAGGCTTCCAAACAGGATTGCACAATTTCTGGAGGGAAGGCTTGTTCCCCTCCAGAATTACACAATTTCTTGAGGGAACTGCTCAGCCTGCAGCTGGACCAAGTCTAGAGAAACAACCTGTGAGGGGGATACAACAAGCTATCATGCATAGCCTGGAAATCTGCTAGAAAATCACTGAAGCTTATGTACTTGGCAGTGCAAGACAAGCTGCTGAGGATGGTTGGTAGGGAGGCTCCAAAACGAAGCTAAGGAACAATTTTGGAGGGTGGTTGTAGCCGTTACAATAGGAACATTTTCTTTATTTTATGCATCGGGGGAATTTACAGTTATCAAAGTGTCTTGCTTGCACACCAAATCGATTTAGTTCCAATCCAGTTCTCAGCCAAGCACGTAAATCTTAGCGAAGCACAAGAACTACGAGGTTAGGTAAGTAAGGTTTTTCTGAAATGCACCTGATTTTTTGTGAACTTCAGTCTTCCCTCCTTCTGTCTCCCCTATACCTGCTTCTGTCTCACAAGAATCAACCAGAGAATCTTAGCGAAGCACCAGAAGTACGAGGTCAGGTAAGTAATTATGTTTTTTATGAAATGCACCTGATTTTTGGTGAACTTCAGTGTTACCTCCTTCTGTCTCTTCTGTACTCGCTTTTGTCTCGCAAGAATAAACCAGTACATTCTCTCGCCCTAAGCTACTTCTTACAAATTTAGCTGGAGAAAATGAAATAAATGCACTCGAGAAAGAACGATAGACAACCTCGACAACCCTCACTTCTGGGTTTTCACACAGAACAAAATGTCTTGGGTAGGTTTCATCCAGCGGGAAATCCTAGTGTTGATGCATAGAGTCTGCAATGTGACAAATGGATAACATGCCAAGTATAAACTAGAACATTCTTCTTAAGGAGTCTAAGCGAGACAAATGGATAACATGCCAAGTATAAACCAGAACATTCTTCTTAAGGAGTCTAAGCGAATTCTTTGAAATAATTGTAGGCCCAAGAAATAACTATAGGCTCGAGCTTTGGATAATAAATGCACACTAACCATTCCCACCGCATGGGCTCCACCATAAGCTGTCAAAACTTTGCATAAAATTAAGAGAGTCAAATTGCAAGGCAAATCCACCGCACGGGCTCCACCACAAGCAGACCAAATTTTGCATAAAATTAAGAAAGAGAAATTGCAAAGCAAATCCAAACTTCGAATAAAACTCATTTTGGATGTGAAAATTCCACAACCCTGTAATAAGACATAAAAAATAAAACTTTAGATAAAACAATTTTTTTTTGATAAAATCATTGGTTAAATGCACTAGTCAACCCACATTAATATCAATTCAACGACGAATCGATCACTATAGTCCCACTCCCATAGTGGGGACTAATAATGTAGTTTTCACATTTTCCAACTTGTCATGTATTCGATGATTAAGTTATATAATTTTGGCCTCCTTTTGTCTTCAACCTTTATCAAACGTATTTTTCCAACCTCAACTTTCATATGAACTATGAGAGCATATGATATTTGTTGGGTTAAAGTATATATGTATGCATAGGAATTATGAAAGCATGTGATATTCGTTGGGTAACATATATATTTATATATAAATAAGGGGAGCTGCGGGGAAGCAAGTCCATGCCTTGAGTGGGAACAAAAAGCCTTAAATGGGAAAAAAAAATGTGGGTAGGTAGCAAATGTAGTCTTCGAGTGTTTGAATGTGGAATAATCCAAAGGGGAATGGCAAAGATACCCAGTGATTCTTAATGGGAGAACAAATAAGGGAAGTTCAATTACAAACTGACAACCCAGGTGTGCCCTCTGGAACATGTGAATCTACCACTGCTCTTGGTGCTGCTCCTGTATCTTAGTCAGCAAAAGGGACTGTTGCAAAGTCAATTGCTTAATTGAATGAGGAATAAACTGCTGAAATGACTGACTGTTTCATTACCCGAATCACCCCTTTTCACATCTCATCAAAGTGAGTGGGGCAAAAATATGACTGATGAACAAAGATTGATGAGATAAAATAAGAAACACATGAAATTCCAAATAACACCATTGAATTCTCGTGCACTCTAACCAATGTTACTAACAGCATCGAGTAGCAGATCGAGTCACAGATTCATTTTACCCTGTTTCTCCAGTCATAGTTAGACCTGTGCTAGATCTAGCAGCTTAAAAACCAGTTGTAGTTTAACCAGCAACACCAATACCAATAGTTTAGTTGGATTCAGTTCCAGACTCATAGCCAACATCTTGGCTAGTTTATCCAGATCCAGCAGAAATTCTTGACTGAATTTATCAGGTGAAAGCAACGGTTGGGGCATATAAATCAATAGAGACATGGGCTAAGGAGGATAGAGCAGCTAAGTCAGAGGTCGATCCACCAGCAGATGATAATGTTTCATAATCCATTGATTCCAGTGTGTTTTTGTCTCTGGGTAAAGCACCGGTAACAGTAGTTGTTTACCCATACTTTCCGTTGGCTCCTGTGTTTTTGTCCTTGTTGTAAGTGTAATCCATGTTTTAGCGCTCTTCTGAGATGATAGCCGCTTGAAGCTTCCATATGTTGTGTGAGCAAAGTTCATACCCTTGTTATGATTCACTCTACTGCTAATCTGAGCTTACTCGTTCTAAGATGAGTATCAGTAATGAATACAGCTACATAGTATAACCTAATGAAACATGATCACTGATTACAAAGAGAACCATATACGTAATGAACTTACCTGTACCAATAGAGTGACAAGTATGATGAAAAGAGACACGTACTAGTTATGCTTAGTTGTAAGTAGATCCATATTAATCACAACAGTATCTAACATAACACTAAACGTATAACAAGCTCATGTGAACTCGATACATATTGCTAACAGTATATGAGTTAAGTAGAAGCATATTAGCAGCTATTACTATTCATATACAAGCTACACGTTGAATCACAGAGATAACATGGACATCATAAGCTCAACTTCATGTTAATGACAGTCAATGGTTACAACTATCACATCTATTGAATACGGGTTTACAATTCATACACGACATACTGATAGGTTAGTTCTATTCCCAGCTTGATCAATGCTATCATATGTAAGTAATGGAACCGATTCACTAGTAACATATATGGATTGACTTGAGCTTAAGCAGTGTCCTAGCTCTTATCTCAGGAACAGGTCTGAATAAGGGTAATCATTATGACATAAAGGATAGATCAAATAGCATGAGTAATCACTATTGATATGACAAGCTATGAAAACGGGAACAAGCATATCTAATAGTTACGTAAATGAGGTGAGATCATGTTCACGATGAGATTAGCCTACCTATTCTCCGTAATGAATACAGGTTCTGCTTTATGTACTAGTATGTAGTTGTAATGGGTATTGCTTATCCTGTTACATTAACCATACGTGTTATAGCAAATATCATGTTAGTTAACTATAACTAGTACCTTATAACGAGCTTTGTTCAGGTTACTAGGCTTTCATCATCATAACCTTTACAGTACTAATACCATAAGTAATGACTATCTAACCTATTACTAATAGTAACAAAACAGAGAACACTATGCTTGTTTGAATCGTAATGGCTCGTATAACTCTAATCAAAGTTGCTACTATGATTACCCTAACTAAGCTTATTTCGATATCTAAACTCATACCTTATTACTGGCTCTGTAATGCGGCATCATAACTAATAAGCCTATTTGGAATTAGAGAATACACTAGCTTACTATCAATCCCATAGAAAAAGTGAGAGATGTTGTAACTTATGAACATTGATAGCTTGGTCAAGCTTGAATTCCATTTAATCTATCTGAGGAACTTCATTATAACAAGCAATAGCTTCTGCATAATTCCCCTGCCAATATCAATTTGTTAAATAATAAAATAGATCTTAGATGCACCTTTCACTTCTAGCTTGTCTCGAGAAGACATCATTAACAGAGGCATGAACTATAATTCTTTAGTATAAACACACCATATTAAATTTCTCACCTACTGTTTGTAGATTATTGCTAAATTAGTGTACGGGGTAGACAAGCCTATGGTTACAACTATGGTTGCCTTATAAAAATTGGCAGCTGCACTGATCATATTCATGCATTAAGTTGGCATCAAGAGAATTACCATAATTATATGCATCCATAAACATTGAATATTGACAGAATTACAAGTACCTCCCCATTACATGGCCTTTTATAAGGTATAAGAACACACAAGTAAAGAAACGGCAATGACAACATTTACGAAAAAGCTTACCCTTCCATGTAAATGTTTCCAAGATTAGTGAGAGCTTGTGGATGATTTGCTTGAAGTTGAAGACAAGACTGCAACTACAAGCCAAGCATAAAATCAAAACCATAAATAGGCAATCCAATACAGCATAGTCCCTAAAAATTAAAGAAACCAATGTACCACATGAAAAACCACATCTTGAAATCTCCAATTAGTTTTTTCACAGGTCCCCTATTAATAATCAATTTACATTTGGCCTTGTTCATAGTACAGGCTTGCTAAATTCCTTACACAATCATGGCGTATGCACAAACTACTTGTCACTAAAGTCTACCTAACCACTCAACCAAGATGTCTTCGCCAGAATTTTCATACTAAAGTAATCGATAATTGCTGCCAACAACTAAGCTTGCTTGTGTAAATAATCATAACAATTCACTGATGTCCATTAAAATTCCTGTTGAAGATTCAACAAATACAAAAGCTCTCCCAAATCTTTGCACATTTCCATGCAAGTTTGAGACTTTTTCAAGAAGAATATGTCACATACATCTATGAACAATGCCCTTGATGAGTACTTACAACCTACACGAGCTAGGTAAGTACAAGCACACTACTTATTCCCTTGGAGTCAACAAATGTAATACATGCCCCTTGATCCATATATTACCTTAGAATTAACACATGTAATACATGCACCATGCTCCACATCACATGTAGTAAATATGTCATGCTTAGTGTTAAAAAAATAAATTAATGAACAATTTTATATAATTTAATTTAATTAAACAATAAATAAATTTTTATGTGCCCATCTCGTGACCAATTGTCCTTTCCACTTGTGCCCATCTACATGCATGTTTGACAAGCCTCTGAAGCCAAAGAGCTCCACTCGCCACTTGCATCTTCATCCAGGCTACATGTTTTCAACTGCATCCTCATGTAGGTCACACTTGTTTTCCTCATGCACGCCAAACTTGTTTTCATGCTCGCCATTCGTTTCAAATGCAACTGTCAATAGGTGAGGGTTTTAATGGATACATAGATCCATATACCCATATAGGAAAAAAGCCCCAAGTGCAAGCCTGGATGCTAAAATCCCTTCCCCGTCAAGGGTGGCTTGAGTTTGCTTGCTAATGCGCTTGCGTCAACAGATTGCTTATGTGTTTGCGTCAACAAATGCACAAAGTATAGGTTTGCTGGGTAGAGGTTCCTGAGTACCAAAACAAATCTTTATCATGTTGCACGGCGTAGAGATTCAAGCAATGATACTGGAACAAGCTATACTTACAAGCATTGTTGCACTGCACTCCACACTCCTCCTTGAGTCTGGGCAGTCGGTTGGGAGCGAACCAGACTCTCAATCATTTTCCCAAGATTCAGATTCAATCAAAGGCCTCATGCTCGGTTGCTTGAGATTCATACCTCCTTCCTTAGATAGGGTGACGGAGTTATTAATTTAAGAGAATTTTTTTTAAATATTTATGGTGTCAAAATTATAGGTAAAAATATAATTAAAAAGATTTTATGATATTTAAATTTGGTTTTATTTTGAATTAGTTTAAGTTAATGAAGTGTGCCTTACTTAGAGTAGATTATGAAATAAAATATTTAGATGTATTTAAATTCATTTATATATATATTTTTAAATATAACCTAATATTTTTCCAGTATCATTCTTCATTAATGATTTAATAATCTACTCTATATATAGGGCCAAATCACTGTTTTAAATGTTGATTATCCTAAGCCTTCTAATTTCCATTGTCTTATTTACTCAATTGAATCCATCTATACACTTGAAATTGGCCCAAAGGAGCCTGCAAACTTTTCTCTTTAACCATATGAAATTATTCAATGTGTTTGACATAAGAATAATATGTGTTAGTACCTACAAGCATCTTAGTGCAAGTTTGGTAATAATGTACTAAATATAAGGCTTTAATGATCCATTTCATTAATTAAATCTATCCATACACTTGAAATGGACCCAAAGGAGAATGCAAGCTTTTCTATTTAACTGCATGAAATTGTTCACAATGCTTAACATGAGAATAATAATAATATGTGTTAGTACTTGCAAGAATCTTAGTGTAAGTTTGGTAATAATGTATTGAATGTAAGGCTTTAATGATCCATTACATTAATTGAATCCATCCATGCACTGGAAATTGGCTCAAAGGAGCATACAAACTTTTCTACTTAACCATATGGAATTGTTCATAGTGCTTAACATGAGAATAATGTGTGTTAGTACCTACAAGAATCTTAGTGTAACTTTAGTAATAATGTACTAAATGTAAGGCTTTAATGACCCATTTCATTAATTGAACCCATCCATACACTTGAAATTGGCCCAAAGGAGAACGTCAACTTTTATGAAATTGTTCAATATGCCTAACATGAGAATAATATGTGTTGGCATCTACAAACATCGTAGTATAATTTTGGTAATAATGTACTAAATATAGGGCTTTAATGATCCATTTCATTGTTTTCTACTCAGTCATTAAGCTATATTATTTTTCTTTTTTTAAAGGTCTTGAGGCGAGGCTTGAGGCATACAAACATCACCTAAAAGTTCTAAAAATTCCCTTAGTTGGATATGGATCTTACTCATTCTTTCTAACCACTCTTATAGTTAATTGAGGTTCTCTCATAGCATATCATTCCAGCATGTTGTATGGTGGAGCATAGTGCCATTCAAAATTTGTATAAGCACTCTGGTAGATTCTTATAAGACTTAGGGTGACATTTTATTGCAGTGAGAAATGAATTGTTTGTAAAATCATATCATTAATATGTTAAGTATCCCTCTAGATTACAAGTGGATATACTTTTATAGTGAATATGACATGTTTTCTGTAGAAGATAGTTGAGAGCATTTATTGCAATAACAATGTGAATTGGGTACTTGTTCGAAAAATTGTCTCATGGATCAATACATCCAAATCTCTTGAAATTTGACACAAATTTGACACCATTAATAGCTAGGGACATTATTATAGTGGAAAAGAGTTTCTACAGGGGTAAAATCCAAGCACTCGTAATATGTGATGTGTACAAATGATATTTTTATGATTTGGACATAAATTAAACTCTTTTTTCACTCGTTCAAAATGTTATAAAAATAAAGGGTTTAATATCTTCTATATTTAAATATTTATTCGTGGAATATTAGGAATACTAGAAAGCCAATCATTCCACTGCTATTTAATTTCCAGTGGGCTAGGTAGCTAAACAATACAAATTTTATGCATGACCATATCAAAGTAGACTATAAAAACTATAAACAAATAATAATTACTATCATAGATATTTTTCAAAATCACAAATACAATTGTTAGGATATCCCAACACATAGGAAATAGTTAAGTATAACTTGGTCTAGTGTAGAGTTAGGTAAAGTGTGTTTCTTTACTATGTATTTTTGTAACTTACAATCCAACAGTCACGATATGTTCTAGACATGAAGTGATCCGATGGTTTATTCTCTCTTCGGTATTACATGATCTGTGGCTTAACACCCGATTGGTCCATGATTTCTATTTAAAGAGCATGGAGTGTCATTTGTAAGGTGATCGTTCATGATAGAAGCTTATGTAATTTTTTTTTCTTTCACATTAATAAATTGCCTGAAGTGACTATGTTGACTCAGGTCGTGGACTATTTCCCTCTTTGAGGGTTTTAACTATGTCAAAAATACTAGTGTATTGATCTGCGATCTGTTTGTAAGTAGTGCTTTTTGGTGTATCTGAGAAACTTAACCTGTAAATTATTACAAAAAATCATGACAATAAACATAAATATTAAGATAAATAATATATGAAATATAATTTTTAATAGATCTCTCACACATCCATGACCACTCTAATAAATTAGAGCATAAAAACTATAGACAAATAATTACTACCATGGATACCTTTCAAAATCACAAATGAAATACAAGAAATCATGACATCGAACATAAAGCTTAAGATAAGTAAGATATGAAATATAGTTGTTAATAGATCTCTCACACACATCCATAACCACTCTAATAAAGTTTCACCCTTAATAGGCAGCTCTAAAATAATAAGGTATAATTACTATATGTGATATCCTTGACATTTCCCAATTTTTTTTAATGTATAAAGATATTAAGTTAGTCCAAGCTAACCATATTTTTTGAAAATCTACCTCATTTTCTATCAAATACTTATAACAACAACCCACAAGGTATTTAAAAACTTATCAAGCAAGTATAATGTACGAGAATCATCTTTATTAGTGGATGTCTTTACGTAAAATAAGTGAATAATTGAGAAAAAATAAAAAATATCATTAAAATGTATTTGGAATGTATGTTATTAAATAGTGCCTATAACACATTATCTCATTTCACCAACAAATATGGTTGATATTACTATCCTAGATATATATATGTTATTAGTCCCTGCCGGTTGATATTACTTTATTTTTGTTTAAAATCCTATTACTAGTCCCTGCCGTCCCGGCATGGACCATACGATTATTACTCTATTTTGTTTAAAATCCTAGATATATACGTTATTAGTCCCTGCCCGACGGCATGCACTATAGTAATCGTAGTAATCGAAAACGAAGAAGATAGCATTATTTGAGTTGTTTTTAGTTCGGTCTCATAGCCTCTTCCCGAAGAGGCTAAAACAATAGGTTATATTTTTGTTTGTTTGATATTTTCAAACTTGTAAACCCTACAACCTAAACTAATGTCAGATTATGTGAGGAAATTAAATGTTAGCTTAGTGCTCAGGAACACGCTGGTATATATGAACATATAAGCATATAAGCATCTAAGCTCAGGAACACGCTGGTATATATGAACATATAAGCATATAAGCATCTAAGCATCTGCAAGTTCCTGGCTACCCACATGGCGATTTCACCGCACATCTATATTATATTGCATGTGAGTGCTGTTGCTTTTGCTATATTGCATGTGAGTGCTGCTGCTTCTGCTATATTGCATGTGAGTGCTACTTCCAGATAAGAGGGCCTCAAGAATACAAACAAAACAAGGAGCAGCAGTAGTTTGATCATTTGGCTTGCCATGATTTTACCAGCAGCAATATGCACCAGCAGCAACAGTATGATCATTTGGCTTGCCATGATTTTAACAGCAACAATATGCACCAGCAGCACAAGTAGCAGAGGAAGCACCACCACCTGAGTAAGCACCAGCAACACAAGTAGCAGAAGAAGCACCACCACCTGAGTAAGCACCAACAACACAAGTAGCAGAGGAAGCACCACTACGGTGACCTGTTGCCTATGTTGCCATCTGCGTGAATGGCTCTGCACTAGGAGCCACCACTGCGTGAATGGCTCTGCACCAGTAGCCAGCCACCATTGCGTGATGTGGTATGCGAGCTCTAAATAACTTCCTGTTACGAGCTTATACTTGACTATGTCCTTCAACCTCAAAAACCAGAATCCGGCAGTGGCTGCCTTTTTCTTCCAAGAAAGGTGCCTTTTTCTTCCAAGAAGTTTTTGAATCCGGCAGTGGCTGCCTTTTTCTTCCAAGAAAGGTGCCTTTTTCTTCCAAGAAAGGTGAGTATAGGGCTTCGCTCTGATCCCATATACAAATTTCAACTGGCCTGTGTGAACCCAAAATAAGTATTCACTACCACAGAAGTTGACAGGTGCTCATCCGTAGTCCCAAACAGTCTCAGGGCAGAATTAGGGTGACGTGCTACCCTAAACAACCTTAGGAAGAGGAAACCAGCCACCGAACGTAGCTTAGAATGCCCTTTCTGCCCCGTTGAGGTTTCACTGCTCCAAACTGAACTCCTGAACCTCCAGCGAATTGACTTTTGGACTCGGTTAGAGCACCACTTGGCTTAGGTGGACTTTGCTGCATGACCAGTGCATTGGTATCCACAGGGTTCCACAGGTACCCTTCGTTGTTTGGGTAGAGAGAATCCTCGGTGGCTACAGAGAATCCTCGGTGGCTACAGAGAAGAGATGACCTTCACTGCCTGAAACTGAACTCGTTGAGCTAGTAAATAACCATAGAGAGCTGCTTGGCTAGAACATATCCAAATTGCTTTAAGAGAATATGTTCTTACAGGACAAAGAGAAAAAATGTGACTTCAAATGAGCGAGGATGCTACATTGGATGCGTAGGGAAGGAACGTTTGTACCTAGCTGCAGAATACACGAAGGCACCCATGTTGGTTCAAACAAACACCTTGATGCAGGGCTACTGTAACATCACACATAACTTGCCTCTCAAAGGAACAATCACCGCCTCAGGGGATCTGGTTCCCCTCTCCTACATTGTCGGATTGGTCACTGCTCGCCCCAACTCAAAAGCCCTCTCGCCTCACTGCGACCTGTTGGATGCCATGGAAGCTCTGGGGAAAGGCGACTTTAGCCGGGCTAGGAGAAGTTGGTTAGGATGGTTCGAATAAACCCGGGCTAAGAGATGAAATGAAACGGACCTGGACTTAGACCTGCTTGCTGCTTCGATGTTGCGACCTGAAGAGAGGTGGAGCCACGAAAAGATATGGCTATGGCACAAATGATGGGAAATAAAACTTATAACCTTATTCAATGACATCTGTCAAAAATGCATGTGGAAAAAACTTATAACCTTATTCAATGACATCTGTCAAAAATGAATGTGTGAAATATTTTCGTAGATTGAATGCACTTCTTTAGTAATTGTCTTCTTTTATAAAATTATAGGTTATCTTTTCAACTACATGCTCTCCATGCTCTCGACAGGACTCAGGGGAAATCATGAATGCGAATCTTTCCAAATCGTGCAATCACTTAACTGCAAGTCCAGAAGATCCTGGCCGTTGAATTCAGTTATGCACAGCTCAATAAGAACTAAGGGCCCTTAGTTTGGTAAAGTAATCCCTCAGAGCAAGCAGGCCTTGAGCTAGTTGACCGGTTGTAAGGATACGTTGCATCTACTGCAGAGCTTGTTGATGGAGATTGTCTGACTCGTATGGAAAGGTCTCAAGGATCCCAAGCTTTCCAGTTGCCATTGTGATCCTTTATTTAGTTAGAATTATCTTTATACATCAGAATCTTGCTAGGAGCGTTAGTGTTTATGTCTCATGGCATATATGTCCATGCCGACCCTCCTCGATGGTCATATGTTGTTAAGTTTGGCACTCTTGTTTTTTTTATAGGCTTAATAGACCACCTGTAGCTTACCTAGTCTTCCACGACATCCTCATCACGTGATGAGGCAGGGCGCCCATGTGACACGTCAGGGTACCTTGGTAAATGTTCAATGACATCGATTTTTTCCCTGGTGATCTACGGTGTAGCTACATTTGCAACCCTAATTCATTGCATTACCCTAAGTCCTCCTCACATTTCGCCATTCTTCCACTGCGTTCGGGGTGAGGACTTACAGAGATAATCTACCTGGTTGTCATATAGATGCCACTGCATCTCTATATTGGTCATTCTTCATCGCTAATGGTATCATTTCCTCTTTGCTCATTGGATATCTGGCTACAATTTCACACATTTTTTCATAGCAGGTTCAATCACGACAAAAGGTTGTGAAAGGTAACAATTACAAGTATCGCCTTTAACAACTTCAGGGTTTTATATTGATTAATTTACATTTTTTTTGCATTCTAGTTTCCGACAAAACAATTTATTTGGGTCCATAATTGGTAAGAGGAGGTGGCTACCGGTCCATGTTGGGGTGGCCTCATCTCCGGTGTTTACAAATGGGTTTTGATTTCTTTATGCTGAATATACAGGTACCAACTGTATCTTTTGGTTTGGTGGTTTTTGTATAACTGCATAATTTTCTGTACAAGGTTTTCATACTAACTCATTTCTCGTCTTTTTTTGGGCATATGCGAAGATGGCGCCAATATCTCTGATTCCTGCATTTTCTCATAGGTAACATGGCTGGCATCCCTATTTTAGCCTCTTAATGGTTTCTCATTTTCTAGTCTTTATCTTCATTCAAGTATTTAATTCTTACTGCTTTTTTTTTGTTCTTTTCCTGTATACTCTTGGATGCACGTATCCATCTCTCACTGGTCTAAGATTTGAGTACGATGTGACCAAGGTTTCTTTCTCTGATTACTTATGGGTCAACTGGAATTCTTCTCAAGGTTGGTGGAATTTCTTCATCTCGTTAGAGTTTTGGGACCACAATTTCTATATAAAAAAAATGTTTTCTTACCTATGCTACCGACAATAGGGTTCAACATTTCCGTTGAAAACCCTCAAGGCTAGATGCATTTGTTGCCTGTACTACGAGAATATTTATGTGTAAGTGTCTATGATACTTTGCATGGTAGTTTATAACCAGCCATTCTTGTACTTTGGCCCTATGTCTACCATGATTGGCTCTATTTTAGTTTTGGTACTGAGTTTATCTGATTAATTTATTTTGGTGGAGAAGGAGTGCACGTCCTTGGCTTATGTTAACTTGACAAACATATTTAAATTACATTCAATTATTATGATGTTGTTAATGGGACTGTGTTGATATCACGATGAGGGACTCCCTTAGTGCTCTATTTTTATCTATATAACGAAGACATTATTTCTGCTTTCATATGTGGTTCTGTGATACACAGTTATTTCTATGGAAATAAACAGTCCTGTGGAAAAAAGTTATTTCTTTAGTAATATGTTGCATCTATCAAGATTTAATGATTCCATAATAGTTCACTATTTATTACCTATTGGATCGCTTTTATTATTCTGCTTCCGGTTTCACACATGCAGTTTATAATTCATGTTTTTAAGCCAAATTTATCTCTCTGATTACTGTTGTTTCCGCATCTCCTGTCTGCCGATTGTCTTAGTTAGAATATGATTCCTCAAACCCAGATCGAGTTGTTGTGTTTTCTTCTGCTGCCCGAAGGCGTTTGATCTGAGGGACTATGGAAAAGCCTCAATTCATCTCTCAAGCGATCAATGACCCTGTAACACTCATGTGTTAGTGTGTTATTCTATTCTTCTAATGCTACGATCAAGATTCAGGAACAAGCTGTTATATTTGTTTGCTAACATCATTAGAGAAATTCAATTAGAAACATAGCCCTCTTTAATAAGAGTACATAATAAAATGGATATCATTGTTACAAATACCTATAATTTTCATAAGAGTACTCTATTTCTCTTCCATGATTCTGTTCTTAACTAAATCTTCATTATATACAATTCATATATTTTCAATTGGTTATAATCCTAAAAGAACTAATTTTTTTTCTTTATATATATACCAGTCTTCTCTTTCATTCCTATTGTAAATTCTCATTATTTATTTCTTCCTGTTACCAGAATACTTGTAGTTTTGTAATATATAACTTCTAGTCATACTTTCCACACTCAGAGTCTATAATAACTCGTCTTAGGATCACAATTCATAAACATAGGGATAATGATAATATCTCGAGAGGTGCCACAATATAAAAGCGTTCAATTTGTAAATACTGACCTCGATTCCGAGTTTTGAAAAGATCGGGAGAGAGTAAGTTCCGAATGCAAAAATTGCAATTCCGACACTTTAATGCTAGTTATACAACTCCTTTAGAGTGGTTACCTAACTTAAGGATAGTGGCCCAACCAGCCACAGGCAGAGCATAACCCACGGATAGACAAAATGCATGAAGGTAGACCTAAGAGACTTGGAGGCAGCTCTGATTTCTGGACCTTCAGGAAGAAAGGATCGGCCCATTATGGTACTTACCTCAAAGGGACCAAGAGATCGAAGGAAGAAGTTACAACGGGAACAACTATCAAGTTATGTTTCATTCTTGTCTCTTCAAACGGCAGACCTGAACACCTCCTCGTAGGAGAATGAAGTCCAGTGCCTTGATATCGCTCAATCAGGTAAACCCAAGAATGATACAACATCGTCTGTGACAGAGTTTAGAAGAAAATTCAAGCCCAGAAGAAACTGCTTCGAGAAGCCTAGTAGATACAACGCTCAAGGAAGAGATTTCAAGACTGAATGGGTCACGAGATCTCCACAAATTAACTGATACTGATGCAACAGTTGCTGCATTAGAAGAGCAGCTTCAGAATCTGCTCCACAACTAACAAGGAGTAGAAGTTGTATAACTAAAATAATGACTAGCCCTCCATCCTCTCCCTCTTCTTGGGTGACAGATAGTTTTGGGCATAACGAAAACACTCCACCAGAAACAGCTGGCTGGGTAAAGAACGCAATATTTTATCCACAGACATCACTGAAATGCTTGAACGATGTGGTTCTTTTGACATAAAAAATGTTAAGAATATGTTCAAGGTTGCCTGCCTTAAGCAAGCTCCTTCAGATTATCCCAAACAAGATGTATTGTAAGTAAGAAAGTAGCAGCTATACAGTTGAAAGATGGGGGCCTGGCCCCTCTCCCATTAAGCTTTAGAGGTAACACTCCCTAGAAGCAGCACCAGATTAGGGGATGGAGTCTCTAGAAGCCAGGAGTACGACAGTTGCTGGAAGATATAGCCTCTATTAACTACTACCTTTGTTTAGTCTTTCACCTTACAGAAATACAGTCTATGTTGGTGTCCTAGAACATGAGGTCTTTAAGTTACCTGTTACCTTTTAGAGCCACCCCTACAAAGACCGAAAGCACGAACATATTAGGGGATGCGTTGGGATAGACTAGAAGCTAGGCTTGCCAAGTAAGACTCCAAACTGTTTGCTCTTTAGTACTTTTGAAAAAGAAATCTCTGTTTGATTGGTTAAAACTTACAAGGTTTCTTTATATCTTTTTCTATCCTTAATTTCAGCACATGATTCTTTTGAAGTACAACCCTATTATATACAGTTTCAGGTCTTAGGTCTTTCTGCATCTTGCCTAATGTACATTGTGCCTAATGTACATTGTACTCGCTGGGGGATTTCATAAATTATATCATATTCTCTCAGTCTCTCTGAAAGCTTTAGGATGTGTTCACATTGAATGCTCACCATCCTTTGCTAGAGTATTGTGTTTCATTTGCGCCGTTGTGAGACAACTCTGAAAGAGATCTCACATATATCTAATTTACTTAGCATGTAAATGTTCTAGGCTTGGCTTTGTTTGTCCTTTTTAATTTGTTTGAAAGGAGGGTCCATGACAACATAATCTATATTTTATGCAGGTGATGGAACTGGAGACAAATGGAAATGTTTAGGATGACAGAAATGTCAATGATGTGACTCTTGATCAATACAACAGTTGCTGGAAGGTATAGCCTCTATTAACTACTACCTTTGTTTAGTCTTTCACCTTACAGAAATAGAGTCTATGTTGGTGTCCTAGAACATGAGGTCTTTAAGTTACCTGTTAACTTTTAGAGCCACTCCTACAAAGACCGAAAAAGAATACATATTAGGGAATGCGTTGGGATAGACTAGAAGCCAGGCTTGCCAAGTAAGACTCCAAACTGTTTGCTCTTTAGTACTTTCGAAAAAGAACTCTCTGTTTGATTGGTTAAAACTTAAAAGGTTTCTTTATATCTTTTTCTATCCTTAATTTCAGCACAAGGTTCTTTTGAAGTACAATCCTATTATATACAGTTTCAAGTCTTAGGTCTTTCTGCATCTTGCTTGATGTACATTGTACTGGCTGGGGGATTTCATAAATTATATCATATTCTCTTAGTCTCTCTGAAAGCTTTAGGATGTGTTCACATTGAATGCTCACCATCCTTTGCTAGAGTATTGTGTTTCATTTGTGCCATTGTGAGACAACTCTGGAAGAAATCTCACATATATCTAATTTACTTAACATGTAAATGTTCTAGGTTTGGCTTTGTTTTTTTTTCCAAGAAATGGAATGGAAAGATTACAAAAGTTTGTTTTTTATTTTTTCGTTTATTCCAGAGTCCTTTTTAATTTGTTTGAAAGGAGGGTCCAGGAAAACATAATCTATATTTTATGCAGGTGATGGAACTGGAGACAAATGGAAATGTTTAGGATGACATAAATGTCGATGATGTGACTCTCGATCATTGATCCAAACTTGTAGAATATTGCACCTTCTTCTTGACAAATAGAATATTCAGTAGAGTTGGTGTTATCAATTCGTATAGGTTGCTTGGCAGATCTTCCACATGTATGTGTTGGGTATACGACCAAAGTCCCACATTGACTAGAGGTGGGGAGGATCTTGGATATATAAGGATGGACAAATATCTCCATTGGTATGAGGCCTTTTGGGGTAAGTCCAAAAGAAAATCCATGAGGGCTTAGGCCCAAAGTGGACAATATCATACCATTGTGGAGATATCTGGTGTCCAGAGTCCTTACAAGTGGTATCAGAGCCATGCCCCGAAGTTAGCCAAGTGGATGAATCCTCGGAATACCGAACGAAGGTGGTGGGCCCCGGTAATATCACGATGGGATCCGTCGATGAGCTCGGTTAGACAGGCGGTGTGCTCCGGATTCTTCATAGACGTGTCCTGGTCCCAACACGGTGAAGAGGAGTTGACCTGGGATAGAGCAAGCTCTCGAGGCAGGTGGTGCTCCATGTAAGACGTGTGCTTCCAACGCATTGGAGTGGAGAATCCTAGTTGGTAAAGAGTGGACGGATGGATAATTGTTTGAGGGGAGGCTCGATGGTCGTTTGTTCGAGGGGAGGATTGTTGGGTATACGACCAAAGTCCCACATTGACTAGAGGTGGGGAGGATCATGGATATATAAGGATGGACAAATATCTCCATTGGTATGAGGCCTTTTGGGGTAAAGCCCAAAAACAAATCCATGAGGGCTTAGGCCCAAAGTGGACAATATCATACCATTGTGGAGATATGTGGTGTCCAGAGTCCTAACAGTATGTGAGTATGAGTCATGGGAATGGTCTGAGATCTCATGGCAGGGGCTTGCTACCATGCAGCGTCTCTTGTTTGATTTAGAAATCCATGTATATATATTATGATGGAGAAGTGAAGAGAATTCTTCCTATTACATATCGAATAAACACATATATGTGAAACCAACATGGATTTAACATCCTTGCGCTCAAAGCATAAAAATAAGTGTGAAGCTGCTTAACATGTTAGGATAGACTATTGGCATTAGTTCCCCCTATTTATCCTCTTTCCTAAGTTTAGATGTAACAATTTGTTTATCCCATTTTATATTTTGCGTTTAGTAATGCCCCTTTTGTTACATTCATATGCCATTCTTTGGTCTTATTTATTCATCATTGTGTTTTTGAATATACATTCTCCTTCCCTTTAATAAATCCTAGCATAATTTCATGCTTGATTTTATTTACTCTGGTTAGAGTTGCCTTCTTGAACTTATCAACACTTGAATATCTATTTTGAGTTCATATAAGGGTTGAAAATGCCAAAATGGATTTTCCCCTCTCTATTTTTGTCTTCGGTCCACCATTTAAGGGTTGTAAAATTAGTTGCACTCTTTTCTTGCACAGATAGGAAGATTAGAGGGAGTTTTTCAAGCATAAGACCCATTAGATTCATAAATTTAACCCACAAATGAATAATTGGGAACTCCAACATTTCCTCAACAACTATGACATGTATCTTTATATCCTTGTGGGTTTACTTTGACTACAAGTATCCCTCTTTTTAACTTTGTTTAGGCTTACAAAAATTGGCTTTGGCGCGCCAAGGACCTAAACTACAAAGATTTATGATCTCCTCAATTCCCTCACAATAGGTAATTACCCTCATAGTTGTTCCTTTCTTGGTTTAATTCTTCCCATTCTTTATCCCATTTGAGTTTGGGTCTTGGGTTTTCCCTTGTGGATATTTCTTGGGTCCTCTCAATCCCCCTTTCAGGGAAGATTACCAATGCCACATTATACGAAGGGTACATCACAACTTAAGGCTAATTATACATGTGAATTAGTAATATTGTTTCATTTTGTTATTGTTAAGGGTTATATATATATATATATATCATTTCAAAGACTTATATTTTTTAGGGGCAATATAGAGAGTAATCACATGGAGTTAAGTGGGATTTCAACTATTTTATTGGCTTGATCAAGGGATGCTATTTCTACTCTATTCATGTCTTTTCATCTTTATAAACTCTTTCAGTATTTCCTTTAATTATGGTTTCATTAGCTATTATTACTTTCTTTTATGCATTGGGATCATTATGGTTTCATTAGCTATTATTCCTTTCTTTTATGCATTGGGATCTTTGCTTATAAAGAAATTGCTTGAATCAAATGAAGTACCACATAAAACTAAGTCAATCCCTATAAGAACTTTAATTCACATTTTAATATTTAACCTAATATATATTCTTTATCTATAGCTTTTGAATTTCACATTTAAAACCTTCTACTAATGGATTCATCTTTGATTTTGGTTTGTAATGATATAAGAATTGTCATTTTTAGTTAGAAATAACATTTTTTAATATTTTTGTTTTAATATTTGTTTCTTAAGAATTTTATTGTTTCCAAAATCATGTGAATGGATGCCCATGATAAAAATGACTCAATTTTATCTTATCATTCAGAAATGCCACCAAAATTGATCTAGAAAGGTTGTTCTCTAGGTAGAGAATGGAAATCTTTGAGAACATGTCGTAAAATTCTTGTTTTTGATAAGTTAGCTATTAGATAAAATAATGAAAATGCCATACAAAAAATGATAAGTTAGGATATGGACCAAAAACAACTTGGAAAACAAAAATGTTAGGAATCATTATTATTACAGGTCCATATCAAATAACATGATAAGATAGTTTCTCTAAAAGAAGAAGGCAAAATGAAAATGTTGGATAAGCACTAAAAGAAAAATATTTGCTTTAGAAAATAAAATTAAGGTTGCTAGCTTAAAATGTACCTTTGAAAATGTTCTTTTAATTAATCATGCTTAAAGTTCCCTAAATATGATTTAATTGTTGTAAATAAAGCTTGATGACCTTATCAATAAGTCATATCATACACTTTTGTTGTTTTGGTAGAAGCGACAAGACGACACATTGGGCACCGATAACCAACGAGCACTTTTCAACAAGGATCGTTCACTCCGCACGAATCAATGACGGAGGAAGCCTTTCGTCCCCCCTTTGGCCGTTTCCCGTTAACACGAGGGCGGGGTCCGAAAAGCAGTTTTCATGCATGCTATTTTTTGCAACATGGCGCCTCCACAATGTTTCGGACCCCCAAGGCTCGAAACCATAAACCATTATGCCCCCCCCCCGAAATCCGCTGTCGGTTTTCTTCCATTCGACCATTGACTTCTTCCCGCACCATATGCATCCATTATATCCCGTTCAATCACAAACCTCTACGTCACCAATCTGTTTTCATTCACCCATTCACCATCCGCCATGTTATAATACCGTTGCTATACACTCCAAAGCCATTGTTGTGCCTAATTAACCGTTTAAACATCCGTTAAGCATTAATTTTCATCCTTCTGCAAATTGATTGCCTACGGCTAGATCTAAACAGTCAATTGAGCCCAATTGAACCTATAAATGCTCCATGGCTCCAATCTTTGCCACTTTTCACTTCCATCCATAAATCAGAAGCACCGTTTGTCATTTTGTGTATTTTCGCCACCGTTATCCTTTCTTCGATTAAAACAACTTCTAAATTTCCCCTGCAACAGGATGGCTCCAAAATCAAAGATACAAAAGACTGCTGAAGAAGGGAAGCCCTCCACAGTCTCCCTTGATCTGGATCATATGCCCCTTGTAGACTTCGTTTTTAAGATCAATGTTTGTGAATGTGAATTCGATTTTTATGAATTACGTTTATGGTTAAAACTAAAATATGCTGATAAAGAGGACCCCATTTGCTTCTGGGAGACACTTCTGCCATTATATTCTTTTCCTAAGACCCATCACTTTCCTGATTTAATCTTTTGGTGTCAAGCCAGGTATGACCCTGTGCAAAGAACTGTGATGACTAAGGATAGAAAAACACTGATCACCATTATTTCTTAGAGCATAAATCAAATGTTAATGATACTGCCATCTGGTTCTCTCAGCCATTTCTCACTTGCAGCTCTCATGGACCTTTACAATAAACTTACTTTACCACAGAGAGCCCTTATCTTTGAACTTTTCCTACCAGAAGATGCCAAATTACCTAAGCTTCTAGACACATTATCTCTCTATTATCATACCTCCTAGGTTATGAAAATGACCAATCTATTGATGAATCCATCCTTGGATTCTTTTCCATTTTTAGAAAAGAATATCAACTTGCCTTCATGTATAATTATAGCCACTTTTTCGCTAATAACATACATGAACAATTTATGAATTTGACTACTCAAGGAGTTTTCATGTACAATTCAGTCATAATCCATTTAATTTTGTTTCAACAGGGAGATCTATTGCCCATTCAATTGAACAGACAAGATGAACAGGGAGTGAATGAATCAATGATTCACTGGACATGGTTAGTAAGAGCAGGATCATCCAATTTTACATTCTCTTAGTTCATTGATTCGTTTATACATCCAGTTCTACAACTACTCAATAGTCAGGCAAAGCCCAAAATTGGATAAGAAACCGAAAAGACAATGCACCTATCAGAGCATACCAAGACTGGTGACTGGTACCTATACCAAAATTAGACTGAGATGAGGATCTATGGCAGTGAGTTGGCTCCATATAAACTGCCTAAGTATGTGCCAATGAGAATATTCTCACTGTAATACATCAGGCAGATGATAAATATGGATGAAGTCCATTTTGTGTTAAGCAAGAAGAAAACACAGTTTAAACTCAAAGCCAAGTTAGGAAATTTCATTCGTAACACTAGGTCTACAGGTACAAAAGAAGACATATTACTAAAGAACATGAACCTCCAGCCAAGCTTTACTTGGTCCTATGATCCTTTTTTCAGCTCTCAGAGTGCAGTTGAAGGCAACACCTTACAACAATACTCCCAGGCCAGAATTAGAAACATTTATGAACCATGTGTAATGGTCTGAAGGTACTCTCACAGAAGCTGATGAACAGGTTATATCAACTCCACAGACAAAGACTCCAGCTACACAGAGTATTCAACATAAAAGAGTCAGAGAGGAAACTCAGTCAACTACAAAACCAGGTAAAGAGTACTATATCTTACAAAAGAAGTTGAAAATTGGGTTGTCAATGTCATTAGGAAGCAAGCCACTAGAGATAATTGATCTTGGAGAATTGGAAGATGTTTCATCAGCAGGGACCACTGATCCCAAGCCTCCCTCTACTTTTTCAACTCCTTCTTCAACTGAACCTATGGAGATTATCTAATCAACTGAGATGAGCTCAGTAGGGGATACTTATATCTTCTCGACATTTTTGGAAATCAAGCAAAAGAATGAAAGTCTTAAATCTCAAGTTTACAGTTAGTTTTCGAAATAGACATCCACTTCTCAGCATAGACTTCTCTCTGCCTTTGACAGTGAAAGAGGAAGGATGCAAATGGAATTTTTGCAGGCTCAGATTCTATTTCCTAAATCCACAACAGACTACAAGAAGACCATCTTCTCATTTGATGTGAACCAGATACATCCCATTGATCAAATGGATTTGCATAGGAAATTAGGTGAGATGTTATTTTCAACAATGACTAGAACTTCCATGTCTCTTTCCAAGCTCAGAACTGCTTTTGTCAAATGTATAGTCACAACATAAGATTGGAAAGCTGTCATCCTTGTCTAAAGATAACAAATTAAAATCTTTAGAAGATATCATTATCAAGATTGGATATGATCCCCAGGACTGTAAAGCAATTGAAGAAATACTGCAAAATAAGAATGTGGAGATTACATACTTGAAGAAACAGTTGGAACTGCCTTCAACTGAGGATCCACAGACGAAAGAAATGGCAGAAAATGAACAACACAGGGAGGATATGTTGAAGCTCATCATTGAGCAAAACACACAAATCAAGAAAATGGAGGAGCAGATAGAACAACTACTCAAGGAAAAAGAGACAACACAACTTGTTGTAACCTTAGTGACAACGATTCCAATCACAGGTGCAGATTTAAGCTCATCTCCTACTGACATTGCTTCATCTTCAGCAATAGGTGAAACAATAAGGTTATCATAGGAACTACAAGCACAGAAACAACAAAATGAGAAGTTACTCAAGAAGTTCCAAGCCCTGAAGTCACAGAAGGTAAAAAACGATACCATGTATGTAGAGGAAATGCAAAAGTCACATAGGTTAGAGCTCAAGGTTAAACAGTTAGAGAGCAAAACTCTAATGGCAGAGACTTTGGCCCAAGCCAAAGAAGACATCTGGTTAGATATTAGCCTCTATAACAAAAGTATGGCCATCCATACAAATCATTTTTGAGTAGCAAGAACTGATTGCTAAATGCAGGGCAGAGATAGAGACCCAGAAGGCATCATTAGGTACAAAACCCAAATAAGCATCAAGGATGATCAGGGTACTAAACTCTAAAACTAGGCAGCAGTTACAAGAGATGAACATTCCATATAGGACAACTACTTTTTTGGAAATTAAGAAAGTCCTAGTGAAGAAGAATCTGTTAATTCAGCTAAAAACAAAATGTGAAGCTTTGAACATTACAGTTAGAAGGTTTCATTCTAAATTCAATATGTTGCATAAGAAAGGGTTACCAGAGATAATGTCATCAAATGATCAGCTAGTAAAATTGGAGGATTATTGTAAGAGACTATATACTATTGCAGTAGACAACAATCAATTTGCAGGGATAAAAAGACAGATTACTAGCAAAGAGTTTTTGGAAGCCTTGAGCTCTAAGCTCACCATCAAATATGAAGTTGGACACCTTTTCCTCACTAAGCCAAATTTTGAGAGATATATCGAAGTTGATGAGATACTTAGAAGGATGGTAAATATCAAGATACCTAGTGAGAAGAGGTGGGATCAATTGTGTGAAACAATTGATTAACTTTTTAGTCCAACAAGAAGACAACAACAACAGATTTTGAAGGAATAGTCATCAACAACTTCCTATCTAATAGGGACACATCATGCATCAGTGTTTCTTTTCCTATCTTCTTTCAAGCTATTTTGTAATCACTTTAGGATATTTTGTTTAAAACTTGAATAAATAACTCTCTTCTATGAGTTATTAAAGGTGGTACCTTTCCATAAGCAGTTTTGTAAAGCATTGATGTACAAGCTTTTTCTAGATCACTGATAATAAAGCATAGGATCCTGAATTTGGTGTCATATAGTCTCATTTCCTACTGTATGTTTTTCATGTGTTTCATTCATTATGTTTATTCTGCATATGTTTAAGTTTTACAAAGATATCATGTGAGAATAAATGTGTTATAGTAATTCTTAAAATTCCTTTTGAAGTTATTATCATAAAGACACTAAGACATTGGATTGTACTATCTAAAAGAGTTAATACATCATTCTTACAGTTTGTTCTATGTATTGGTTCTCCATAAAACCAAAACCAAAACTCCCAAAACAAATATCTTAGATGCCCTGCATGATCAATTGACCATTATCATCTTAAAGGAACAACATCAATCTGGCATCATTACCAGGGATTCGAATTTGATTAGTTTTCCTGGGACAACGATATAAATCCTATTTCTTTAAAGGTGACTAAAGGTCTAGATAGGTCAAAATTCTTCACCTGGTGACTCCACTGTGCCAAACTGACACCTTTTAAGCACACTAGATCCCATTCTGAACCTGACACAGTTAGTCCTCTGTCAGATCCAAAAAAACTAGTGAGAAGGGACAACTCTAAAAGAAAACTTCAAGCATCTTCTTCTTCTTCAGCCTTGTAGTCTGAAGATATATTACCATTCGATCCCTATAGCAAAATTCCATCCAATCCAGATTGGACACAATTATCAGCTAGGGTTTCTGAACTTTTGGACAGGGGAGTTGATTTCAAATCAACTTTCCTCATTCATTTACTTGAAAAATGTTAAGAACCCCCACTACCAATATGATCACCTAAATCTGAGTCTGACTTGGGTGTTCATTTACCTGAATACAAACCTAGAGACTTCATATCCCCCACTACTTATTCATTCCCTTCCACTTCTGAACAACCTGAAGGAACCTTTTCTATATATTCAAATCCACTCTTTGAAACAAAAGATGATATTCGGTCACAAGTCTAGAAGTTAGTTATTAAGACTCCCTTAAAGTCATATAGGAGATCTCCTCCTTATTCATCTCCTCCTTCCTCACCTCCACATAGATATACACCTTCTTTAACACCATCTTTCTCTTTTTCTTCTTCAACATCTACACAAACATCTCACACACCATCTTCTACTATGGCATTCCAACCTATTGTACATGCTAGATATGCAGCTTTAGTTTTAACTCAAAACCTCAATGCATTCCCTCCAGGATATTTAAAACATCTTCCTAGGTATAATGGAGAAACTTTTTCCTCGGATGAGGACCATCTTCAAACATTTCTAGATTTTGCAGATAATATAAACATTGAACAAGAAAATGTTTATATGAGGTTGTTTTTTCAATATCTTGAGGGAAATGTGAGAACCTGGTTTAGGCAGTTACCTGCAAATTCCATTAGGTATTGGGAAGAGTTAACGAATATATTAAAAAATAAATGGGGTGTGAAGAAAGATGCTCTTTCCTTTTTGATTGAGTTTGAAGAACTTGAAAGAAAATTTGGTGAACCTGTATTTGATTTTATTAAAAGGTTCAACAAACTTTACCATAAGATGCCCCCTGATTGCAAACCCCCTGTAGCAGCAGCCAAATCTAGGTTTTCAAAAGCCTTTGAAGATGATTTTGTTGTAATGTTAAGAGAAAGAACTTCAAGGACTCTTGAAGACATGCAAACTAATGCTATAGAAGTGGAAGCAAACAGTGCTGCCTCATCCACTTTAAAGGCTAAAGAGGAAAAGGCCCAAAGAAATCTTAAATCTAGTCAAGAGGCCTCTACTTATTCAAAGATTAAAATTGAAGATTCTAAAATAGATGAGATCACTTCACTTCTTAGAAATCTATCCAATAGAATTTCCAAGATTGAGACTCAACCTAGAACAATTCAACAGACAGTAACTCGACCTCAAAATCAAAATCAAGGTCAATACAAAAGAAATCCACAATTACAAATTCTTCAAAGACCTAGTAATGATCAGCAGGTTCCAACTCCTTTACTGATAGATGATCAACAACTTGATGACAATAGCATGAATATCACTAAAGAAATTAACAATATGGATACCTCTTTTGGTGAGACCACTATTATTCCTCTTTCACAACATAAGCAAGTTCAAGAAGATCAAGAATCCTCACAGGTTTCCAAATACCATGCCTTCTCTAAATTCCTAATTGCAGAGTTGAACAAAATATATGATCTTAGACCTAGACCTAGCCCTGGAAGACCTCCTAAGGAACCACCAACAATTGAACCTCATAACAAAGCTGTTGAAACTCAGACAACTACTATTCAACCATTAAATTAGTCAACTGATACAGCTCAAATTGAAAAAATTGTCTTAACTACATTTAATGCTGAAAAGGAGTTATAAAGCGTTAAAATCCCTATACCACCTTCAGACCTTTCCAAAAACCCTGGATATGAAAATCAAGTTTCCAAATGGATACAAAACACCTCTGTTGATGCTGAAAGTGGTGTTGTTAGCCTTCAAGATGAAAAACCAATAGTTTTCTTTAGCCCTAGCTCAAATATGATAGATGAAATAGTACCCCCTTTCTATGTGACACTAAAAACAAATGACTCCATGTTATACAACTGTATGCTTGATTCTGGAGCATCACATAATCTCATGCCAAAAACCATCATGGATCATTTAAATCTTAACATAACTAGATCCTATCTTGATTTGTACACCTTCGATTCCAAAAGGGTACCTTTTCTAGGACTGATTAAGGATTTAGTAATTACTCTTGCCCAAATCCCAGTAAAGAGCATAGTGTTAGATATTGTTGTCACTGACATCCCTCCCAAATTTGGAATGCTCCTTTCAAGGTCTTGTTGTGCCAAATTAGGAGGAACTCTTCATATAGACATGTCTTATGCTACTATTCCAGTTTCTGGGGGAGAACAACTTAGGTTGTATAGAGAGGTTAGATTTGTCCACATGGTATGCAAAACAGATCAACCAAAGAATCACCCAATCTATGTTATTGGTCAAGATTTTGGCTGTTTTCAACTCTCTTCAAATCAAATACATGAATCTCAAGTAAAAATTGAAGACATAGTTGAAAACCCTGTATCAAATCAAACTAATGTATGGAGGATGTCCTTTGAACGTTCTTGTACAAAAGATCGAGTAGGGGCTGGGGTAGTGCTAATCTCAACAGAAAAGGAAACCATTACACAATCATGTAAACTTGATTTTGAAGTTACCAAAAATGTAGCAGAATATGAAGCTTTCCTTCTAGGACTACAGTTAGCCAAGAGTTTAAAGGTATGCAACTCGAGTGTTTTCACTGACTCAGAGCTCATTGTAAGACAAGTCAGAAATATTTGCCAAACAAAACATCCTAGGCTTAGGTCTTATTGAAATGAGGTTTGGGATTCCATTGAAAATTTCTTTGATGCCTTCAACATAACTTATGTCCCTACAAACGAAAACATACATGCAGATTCTTTGGCTTTTTCTACAAGCTCATTTAATATTCCTGATCAAACACAACTATTTTACCAAATCCAGGTCAAATACAGGCCATCTATACCTGATAACCAAAATCATTGGTAGGTGTTTGAGGATGATGAACAACTAAAATCTTTCCTTCAACTTGTAGGTGAATTTTCTCTTCTGCAAATTGATGAAGACAATCTTGATATAGTCAATCCTCAAGCCGTTGATGATCCAAAATTAAATTCCATGATTGCAGATCATGACATAATACAATTATCAAACAAATTCATTCCTAAAGGGTTAATTCCTTTAGAGAAATTATTCGATTATAATGATGTCCCTCGAAACCCTCCATCCATTTCTCCTGAAGATGACATAGAAGAAATCAATATTGGATCCCAAGAACAAGTGCAAAATATAAAAATCTCTACATCTTTAGCCCCAGAAGTTAAGGATGAATATCTTAAGTTACTTAAAAATTACAAAGATCTTTTTGCTTGGTCTTATGCTGATCGTAAAACTTATGATACATCCCTCATTGAACATAAGATCCCACTAAAAACTGAAGCTAAACCCTACTAGCAAAAACTCAGAAGAATTAATCCAGTTCTTCTACCAACTATTGAGAAAGGGCTTAAGAAAATGTTAGATGCACAGATTATTCTTCCACTAAGATATTCTCATTGGATTGCCAACCTAGTACTTGCCAGGAAAAAGAATGGTGAGATTAGACTTTGTGTTGATTTTAGAAACTTAAATAAAGCATCACTGAAGGATAACTATCCATTAGCTAAAATGGATCAGTTACTTCAACAGGTTTCTGGAGCTAACAGACTTTCTATGTTAGATGGTTTTTTTGGTTATAATCAGATTATGGTGGACAAAGAGGATAGGGAAAAGACTGCCTTCACAACACCTTGGGGCACTTTCATGTATGCAAGGATGCCATTTGGTTTGACAAATGCAGGAGCTACATTCCAGAGAGCTATGGACATAGCTTTTGTAGGCCAGGTAAATAAATTTCTTGTTATTTATTTTGATGACTATACATTCTTTTCTAATTCTGATAAAAAACATTTAGAGCACTTGATGAAGGTTTTTGAAAGATGCGGGAAATTTGGAATATCATTGAATCCAAAGAAGTCTTTATTTGCTATCTCAGAAGGGAAATTGCTTGGCCATATAATTTCTAAAGATGGAGTATTTATTGATCCAAACAGAGTATCAACCATTTAGACATTAACATTAAAAAGAAATAAAAAAGTAGTTCATGCTTTTCTTGGTAAAATCAACTTTTTAAGAAGGTTCATAACCAATTATGCTAAAATTGTCAAAGATATAACTAATATGCTTAAGAAGGGTCATGAAGTTAAATGGACTGTCTCTTCCAGACATGCATTTGATCAAATCAAGAAAGCTATCTCCGAAGCTCCAACCTTGGCCAACCCTGATTATACCAAACCATTCAATATCTTTTACTTTGCCTCTGAAACAACCCTTGCTACTGTTTTACTACAAAAGAATGAAGATTCCCATGACAAACCTATAGCCCTTTTTAGAAAAGTTATGAGAGATGTTGAGCTCAAATATGACATAATTGAGAAGAAAACATTATTCCCTAGTCCAATCCTTGAAATCTTTTAGGATGTATGTTTTACATTCAATGATTATAGCCTATGTTCCCAACAGTGTTGTTAAAAATATTCTCACTCAACCAGATATTGATGGGAGGAGAGGTAGATGGATCACCCAAATTTTGGAATATGATATTACAATCAAAACCACAAAACTAGTAAAAGGCCAAGGATTAGCTAAGCTCCTAGTTGAATCTAACTGTAAAGTGCTAGGCATCAACCCTATTTTGGAAATACCAGGGGAGAATCCAAAAGATCCTTCCTAAAATGTGAATGACAAGAATCCACAAGAACCTTGTATCTATGCAGAAGGGGAGAATACACAAGAACCTTCCCAAAATCCCGAAGAAATGAATCCACGAAAACCTTCACCTTCAGATCAAACTATTTCTGTACACATTAATGAGAAATTTCTTTTATCAGATTGGTATCAAGATATTGTAAATTTCTTGATTCATTTTGAGTGTCCTGCATCATTTTCCAAAAGTCAATGTAAAACTCTCAAATTGAAAGCAGTCGAGTATTGTATCATAAATGCAAATCTATACTGGAAGGACCCACTCAATATCTTTCTATTATGTTTAACAGAATCAGAAACTGAAGGGATCATTGATCAATTTCATGTAGGATTTTGTGGAGGACATTATGCTTGGAGAGAAAAAGCATATAAGATATTAAGGGCAGGATTCTATTGGCCAACATTGTTCTTACAAGTAGGAGCAAAGGTTAGAAGTTGTGTCCCTTGTTAGATGTTTGCTGGTAAGCAAAAACTAGCAGCTCTTCCACTGATCCCAACAATAGTTTCAGCACCTTTTCTCCAATGGGGATTAGATTTTATTGGAGAGATTCATCCTACTTCAAGAAATCAACATAGATGGATCCTCACTGCAACAGATTACTTTACTAAATGGGTGGAAGCAATTCTAGTAAGAAATGCTACTGATTCAGTAGTAATCAAATTCATTGAAGAGAACATTTTATCTAGGTTTGGTTGCCCAACCCAGATTGTTACTGACAATGCCACAACATTTTCCAGTATTAAAATGATTGAGTTTTGCCAGAAATATCAGATTCTGCTACACCATTCAACTCCATATTATCCTCAATGTAATGGTCTTGTAGAATCATCCAATAAAAGTCTGGTAAAGGTTATCAGAAAAACTTTAGCAGATCATAAAAAGAGCTGGGACACTCATCTAATTTATGCAGTCTGGGCAAACAGGATTACTCCAAAGAGATCTACTGGAAAATCTCCTTTTTAGTTAGTTTATGGGAAAGATGCAATTTTCCCTACCAATTTGACCTTCCTTGTTTTAAATTTTCTGCAAGATTCAACTAATGAACCCGATGATTTTTCAAGGAGGATAAATCAAATCATTGAACTAAATGAGAATAGATATGAAGTTCAATACAAATTGAAAAAGTATTAGAATAAGATGAAGAGCCTGTTTGACAGAAGAGCTAGGGAAAGGGACTTCAAAGAGGGTGATCTAGTTTTAAGATGGGATAATTTCCAGAAGATAAGACAAATGAAAACATGGAAAGTTTGACAACCTATGGTTTGGACCTCTAGCTATTGTTGAAGTAAAAGGAAACAACACTTTTTTGTTACAAAATCTAGAAGGACAATATTCCACATATCCTTTTAATCAAAGATTTCTAAAGAATTACATTCAGTACTGAGAAATTGGTGTAGATTTTACACCATCATTGTAAAAAGTTCGGTGTTATTTTACTTTTTCAACTGTCAGTTTAATTTTTACAATAAAGACTCCAAAGCCTGAGGAGAAGGCACATGGGTTTGCAAGTTCTCTACATTCCACAGGACAAAGTAGTCCCCAGTTAGAGCCGATGTTGTAACATTCTTGTTTTTGATAAGTTAGCTATTAGATAAAAAAATCAAAATGCCATACAAAAAATAATAAGTTAGGATATGAACCAAAAACAACTTGGAAAATAAAAATGTTAGGAATCATTATTATTGCACATCCATATAAAATAAAATGATAGGATAGTTGTTCTAAAAAAAGAAGGCAAAAAGAAAATGTTAGATAAGTAATAAAAGAAAAATATTTGCTTTAGAAAAAAAATTTAAGGTTGCTAGTTTAAAATGCACCTTTGAAAATGTTCTTTTAATTAATCATGCTTAAAGTTCCCTAAATATGATTTAATTGTTGTAAATAAAGCTTGATGACCTTATAAATAAGTCATATCATACACTTTTGTCGTATTGGAGGAAACGACAAAATGACACATCGGGCGCCAATAACCAATGAAACTTTTCAACAAGGATCATTTACTCCGCCCGGATTAACGACGGAGGAAGCCTTTCGGCCCCCCTTCGGCTATTTCTCGTTAACGCGGGGGGCGGGGGGGGGGGGGGGGGGGGCGAAAAGAAGTTTTCATGGCTGCTGTTTTTGTAACGTGGCGCCTCCACAATGTTTCGGAACCCCAAGGCTCGAAACCACAAACCATTATGGCCCCTGGCCCCCCGCCCCCTGAAATCCGTTGCCGGTTTTCTTCCATTTGTCCATTGACTTCTTCCCACGCCATATGCATCAGTTATCTCCCGTCCAATCACAAACCTTCACGTCACCAATCCGTTTTCATTCACCCATTCACTGCCTGCCACGTTATAATACTGTTGCTATATGCTCCAAAGCCGTTGTTGTGCCTAATTAACCATTTAAACATCCGTTAAGCATTAATTTGCATCCTTCTACAAATTGATTGCCTACGGCTAGATATAAACAGTGAATTGAGCCCAATTGAACCTATAAATGCTCGATGGCTCCAATCTTTGCCACTTTTCGCTTCCATCCATAAATCAAAAGCACCATTTGTCATTCTGTGTATTTTCGCAACCGTTATCCTTTTTTTCGATTAAAACAACTTTTGAATTTCCCCTGCAGCAGGATGGATCCAAAATCAAAGATACAAAAGACTGCTGAAGAAGGGAATGCCTCCACAGTCTCCCTTGATCTGGATCATATGCCCCTTGTGGATTCCCTTTTTAAGATCAATGACTGTGAATGTGAATTTGATTTTTATGAATTACATTCATGGTTAAAACTGAAATACGCTGATAAAGAGGAACCCATTCGCTTCTGGGAGACACTTCTGCCATTATATTCTTTTCTTAAGACCCATCACTTTCCTGATTTAATCTCTTGGTGTCAAGCCAGGTATGACCCTGTGCAAAGAACTGTGATGACTCGGGATGGAAAAATCCTCATCACTATTACTTCTCATAGCATAAATCAAATGTTAATGATACCTCCATCTGATTCCCTCAACCATTTCTCACCTACAGCTCTCATGGACCTTTACAATAAACTTACCTTCCCATAGAGAGCCCTTATCTTTGAACTTTTCCTTGGTTGAGATGCAGGATGCAGCCTTGGAGGTAGAATCAAATATTAAAGCCATAGAGAAACTTAAGGGACATGCTGATCGAAGGAAACAGAGGGGTGAATCTTCATCATCTTCAGATCCCAAGTTAGATAAGATGACCAAAATAATAGAGTCATTAGCCTCTGAAGTCTCTAAGCTAAAGATGGAACAACACTCTGGGAAAGGAAGAGCTCCTAATGCCTTTGCTTTTAGAAATCCAAACCCATACAGAAGAACAAATGAGCAGTTGCAGGTTCCTCAAAGAAACAAAGATGCAAATGAAGACCAAAGGATGAAGACCCCCTTGTAGAATGTATTATGGATGAAGATCAGTACGAGGAAGACGATGAGATCCATTGTCTAGAAGACAAGGGAAGTGCCTCTTTTTTTACCCTAGCTGCATATGAAGAGTCACTATCCGAGGACCAAAACAACAAAGAGTGGGATGGTGGGGCTATTCTGCAAACTGATGACCAACACATATACAATCTAAGGTCCAAGGTGAATACTACCTAGCAAACCCCTATTCAGAGGGCTACCGTCCCTACAATGCAACAAAATAATAAGCAAAAACGACTAGCAGCTGATCCCATCATTCTCAAAGCTCCAGCTCAAGAGGTAAGAGGTCCTGACAAGTTCCCTTCTCCCTTCAGTTTTGAATCAGAAATCCAAAAGCTGAAAATATCTATACCTCTGATGAAACTAGTGAAGAATGAGTCTTTTAAGAAGCCCATCCTTGAGGCCCTTGAGCTTAAAGCCACGCAAGCATCCCATGACTATGTGAATTTGCAAGATGACAAACCAACCGTTGTCCTCATCCCAATGATTGAACATGCCGATGACAATTCCCCATCATTCTATGTCTCCTTGCTCATTCATGACGAAACCCTTCACAATTATCTGCTGGACACAGGTGCCAGCCATAATCTAATGCCCAAGACTGTCATGGAAGAGTTGGGCCTGAACATCACTAGGTCATATCATGACTTGTTCTCTTTTGACTCTAGAAAAGTGAAATGTTTGGGGTTAATCAAAGATCTAGCTTTCACCTTTTCTCAACTGCCCATGAAGAGCATGATGATGGATATTGTGGTAGCAAATGTCCCCCCCTAAGTTTGGAATGTTACTTTCCAGAGAATGGATTAAGAGGTTAGGTGGGACATTGCAAAATGACCTGTCCTATGCTACCATCCCAGTCTTTAGAGGTGAAAGTAGGAGATTATACAAAAGGCCCAGTTGGCTTATATCATTAGCAATAACAGGAATCCTACTAATCATCCCATCTATGCTGTTGATATTGATTTTGGGTCATGTATTCTTCAAGTAGAAAAATCACAGTTGGCCTCCATGCAGCTTAGAAAGCCGGTTTGCCATATCAAAGAGGAGGAAGGCCCACAAATCTGGGATATGTTCTTTGATGGAGCTTGCTCTAAAGAAGCTACAGGAGCAAGTGTAGTTCTTGTATCTCCCACACAAAAATACATACACTTGTCTTTCAAGCTAACGTTTCAGGTCACCAATAACATAACAGAATATGAAGCCTTGATGTTAGGCTTAAACGCTGCTAAAGAAATGGGCATCAAAGATCTGAAAGTATTTGGAGATGCAGATATGATTATTCAACAGGTGAACAAGACATTCCAAGCAAAGCACCCCAGGCGGAAGGCGTACAGAGATGAGGTATCGAAGCTCAAGGGTTGGCTTATATCATCAGCGATGAAAGGAATCCTACTAATCATCCCATCTATGCTGTTGATACTGATTTTGGGTCCTGTATTCTTCAAGTTGAAAAATCACAGTTGGCCTCCATGTAGCTTAGAAAGCTGGTTTGCCATATCAAAGAGGAGGAAGGCCCACAAATCCAGGATATGTTCTTTGATGGAGCTTGCTCTAAGAAAGCTGCAGGAGTAGGTGTAGTTCTTATATCTCCCACACAAGAATACATACATTTATCTTTCAAGCTACCGTTTCACATCACCAATAACATAGTAGAATATGAAGCCTTGATGTTAGGCTTAAACACTGCTAAAGAAATGGACATCAAAGATCTGAAAGTATTTGGAGATGCAGATATGATTATTCAACAGGTGAACAAGACATTCCAAGCAAAGCACCCCAGGCTGAAGGCGTATAGAGATGAGGTATGGAAGCTCAAGGATTATTTCAATAACTTCAGTATTTCATACATCCCTAGAGCTAAGAATCAGCTTGCTGATTCCCTTGCTATGTCTGCTAGCACTTTTATCCCTCCTCCTAAGTTGACCTATGAAGTCTAAGTGAAATATAGACCGTCCTTGCCTGACAATGTCAAGTACTGGAAAGTCTTTGAAGACGATGATGAAGTCAATAGGTTTCTACAAGTCATTGATGAATTCTCTAAAATGCAAATTGACCAAGAGAATGAAGCCATTGAAGAATGCAACCAGCCCAAGCTAAGAGACAAAATTCGCCAAGATAGCATTGTGTAGTTGCCTAGTAACCATATACCCAAAGGGTTGGTGCCCTTAGAAAGGTTGTTTGACCATAACGATGTACCTTATAAACCTGCTAAAAAAGGAAGCAAATCTGTAGTTCATGAACATAACATAGGGAGTCCAGCCCATCCAGAGCACATAAATCTGTCCACTCATTTGTTTTCTGCCCAAACCTCTGAGTATTGCACCCTGATGAAACAATTTGGTGATGTCTTCGCTTGGAAATACAGTGACCTTAGAACCTATGACACCAACATTATTCAGCATAAGATTCCACTGGAGAAGAACACCATCCCCTTCAAGCAAAAGTTGAGGCCATTTAACCCTCTCTTGTTACCTTTGATTGAAAAGGAGATCAAGAAGTTGCTAAATGCCAAGATCATAGTTCCCCTAAGGTACTCGAAGTGGATAGCTAATCTTGTGATAGTGGGGAAGAAGAATGGAGAAATCAGGCTTTGTGTTGATTTCAAGAATCTGAACAAGTGCTCTAAAAAAGACAACTACCCCCTGCCTAAGATGGAACATTTGTTGCAAAAAGTTTCAAGGGCTAAAGTCATGTCTTTCTTGGATGGATTTTCAGGTTACGATCAGATTGTCGTACACCAAGAAGACCAAGAAAAGACCGCATTCACTACTCCTTGGGGCAGTTTCATGTACTCCAGATTGCCTTTTGGACTGATGAATGCTGGGGCTACTTTTCAGAGGGCCATGAACATAGCCTTTGTGGGTGAGAAGGACAAGTTTGTCCTTATCTATCTTGATAACATAACAGTTTTCTCCAGTAGTCACAAGGATCATTTACAACATTCGAGGAAGGTGTTCCTAAAGTGTAGAAGGTTTGGAATTTTAGTAAATCCAAAGAAGTCACACTTTTCTCTGGAAGAAGGCAAGCTTTTAGAGAATACTGTTTTTGCTGCAGGTTTCAAAATTGATCCAGAAAGAGTCCAAGCAATACAAACATTGTCCATCCCAAGGTCAAAAAGGGACATTCAATCCTTCCTGGGTAAGATTAACTTTGTCAGAAGGTTCATTCCAAACTTTGCAGAGCTAGTGAAGCACATCACTTCCATGCTAAAGAAGGGGTCAGAGATAAAATGGACAGAGGCTACAAGAAGATCTTTCGAAGCCATCAAAAGAGCTATTATGGAAGCTCCCACTTTAATCAGCCCAGACTACACCACAGAGTTTTATATCTTCTCTTTTGCCTCTTGTCATACACTTGCAACATTCTTGTTACAAAAAAATGGTGAAGATTTAGAGCACCCAGTGGCCTTCTTTAGCAAAACATTGAAAGATGCTGAGTTAAGGTATGAACTTATTGAAAAGCAGGCATATGCTCTTATAAAGTCCTTAAAGGCATTCCGAATTGACATTCTCTGCTCCAAGGTGGTTGCCTATGTACCTTCAGCTTCAATAAAGGATGTCCTAACCTAGCCAGATGTCGATGGAAGAAGAGCCAAATGGATTGCCAAACTCATAGAATTCGATATTGAGGTGAAGCCCACCAAGATTTTCAAAGGCCAAGGCCTGGCTAAGCTTATGGCTAAGGAAAATTGCAGTCTGCTGGACATAAATTGCATAAGTTTAAATTCAGATCGAGAACAAACAGAGGAAGCAGCGGGAAAGCACGAACAGAACCAATCTTTAGCTGAAAATTTGGCCACTTGTGAGTGGTATTCCAGTATAGCTCATTTCTTATTAAATCTAGAAGTCCCTCTAGGGCTTAGCTCAAGTCAGGCTAGAACCATTAAGCTCAAATCAGCTAAGTTTTGTATTAATAAGAACATGCTTTATTGGAAGGACCCATCTGTAATCCTCTTGAGATGTCTAGACAAAGAACAATCTGTGGAAGTCATGCACCAGTTTCATTCTAGCATCTGTGGATGGGAGATTAATCCACATTCCAGTGGCCAGCACAGGTGGATTTTAGTAGCCACTGTCTATTTTACCAAATGGATTGAAGCTGTACCCACTAAGAAGGTAGATCACCAGGTTGTCATGAAGTTCCTAACCGAGAATATATTTACTAGATTTGGCTGCCCAACCAAACTAGTCATTGATAATGCAACAGCTTTTAGAGCAAAGGAATTGGTGGACACGTGTCAATCAATGGGCATTCAATTAGTGCATTCTACCTCATATTATCCTCAAGGCAATGGCTTGGCAGAATCATCAAATAAGAGCCTGGTGAGGATAATCAAAAAACTACTTGAAGACAACAAGAGGAGCTGGGATTCTAATCTAAAGTTTGCACTGTGGGCCGATAGAGTTACCACCAAGAAATCCATAGGCAACTCTCCATTCAAGCTGGTGTATGGTACTGAGGTTGTTTTTCCTATCCAATTGACCCTCCCTATGGCCAAGTTCTTGCAAGAGGAACTAGATGAAGGAGGCAAGGAGGATGAATGACTTGGTCGAAGTCCAGCAAATCAGGGAACGACTGATTGAGGAGTCAGAAATGCATCAAAAGAAGATCAAGGAAGCCTTTGAAAAAAAGGCAAAGCTAGACAGTTTTCAGTTTGGTCACTGGGTCCTCAAGTGGGATGCGTTCAAGGAGAAGAAGGGTAATCATGGAAAATTCAACGCCTTGTGGATAGGACCTTTTGTCATCACTCAGGCCCACACAAACAACACCTTTGTCCTTCACAATCTGAAGGGGGAAAGCATTTTCGATGGCCCAGTCAATGGGTGATTTCTCAAGCTTTATTTCGTTTAAGGTTGTAAATGCCTTAGCTTTGTAAATATGTTTTGTTTCAACTTTTATTTTTATAGATTCCATGCCCAATGTAACACTAGCAGGAGGATTTGATTTTAGTTTTGCTGGAAAGGTAGGGATCTACAGTTCTTGAAACCTCACAGGGAGGCTTTCATCCCCAGAAGGAGCCAGTGTTAGCTCTGAGGTCCAACGATGCTAGTTAGAAGACTAAAGGAAGGATGGTCTCCTTTATTGTCCTCGAAAGGGCCCCCACACGAGCCATCACTCCACTCTTCCCCACTCTGCCGTTTACATTCTATCCCTCTCATATCTTAACCCAACCATCATTTCATAACAAGACCCTCTTCCACCTTAGCCTTAATTAAATTAACCCAAGAACCCCCTAAAGGCTTACCTTTCCATCCATACATGCCCTCTGCACATTTCTCGAGGACATCCCGTACCTCTGTATTCCCTCTGCCATCGATCTCTCTCGCCGATCTAACGGCTTGCATTTCACCTGATCGGTGAGACATGCTTGATCGATCTCCGCCATTAGATCACTCCCGCTAGATCTAACGGCTGTCGCTCATATCGCGCGGGCAACTAGCGAGAGGAATACCCACCCGATAAAGGCGGTTTCTCTCTCTCCTCCTCTGCTACGTGGCATGCAATGAGTGGCATCAGGCGGACTCCACCCTTTACCGCTTACCGCCCGATAAAAGCCGTAACCACCCAAACCAAACCACCCCCCAGGTGCTATCGTCCAAGCACCTCCTCCACCCGATAGTCATCCGATCTGTCCACCAAGATCCAACGTCTCAGACTTTTCTGCTCCCGCCATGACTGCAAGCCTCATGCAATCGATCTCCTTCGTCCATTTCTCCCGATCCAGCGGTCCTCATCCATGACTGCTCCCGCTTGTCCTTCGCCACCTCGCCATTACTCTATTCTATCCGATGTAATTCATCCAACATCTACCCGCTCGTCCTCTGCCATCCTGCCATTACCCTGTTCTTCCTGATTTGCACGTCCAGCCGCCCATGCACCTCATACTCTACTTCCTGTCAGTTACCCGAGGAGGAAGGTGGATTGACTCTGTTAGTATTGTGACAGTCAGGCAGCTGAACTAAATTAACTGAAAGTATGGCCGAAAGAGAAAGGACACAACACGATACAAGCAAACAAAATTAAACAGTCATGGAGCCTCACTAGCGCAATCAAGCGAGCCACATAACAGTGCAGCCTTGTACCAGAGTTAATTACCATTTTCGTGATGGAAGGAGAATTGTGTCCTTGTATGCAATCAGGCAGTTAAAGACAGTAGAAATAGATTAAGACATCTCAAGCCTTAAAAGCTTGAGAGTATTGTAAAGAGCTATAAATAGCTGAAAGTAAGATGTAATCAGGGTTCAACTTCGAGAGACTGTTAACACTTTGCTACTCAAGCTTTTCATCTTCGTTCACCAGTAATACAAGCTTCTTTTACTGTCATATGTTCAATATCTCAATTTCCCTTCTGTTCTAAGCTTGCACTTGAACAGGCCATTCAGGTTTCTTCTGTGTCTAATGCCAGATAATTGTCATCTTATCTCTGCGTTGATGTATTAGATTTGCAAGTTTCATTTACTTTCTATATCTGGCCATCATATGTTTATGTATGTATCTGCTGGTATGGTTAGTATTCTCCATTCATTCACCTAATCTATAAACTATTGAGCATTGGTGGTCTAAAGCCTTGTAGGCTGAGGGTGTTCATGCATGTCTTGAGTAATAACAGAGTCAAAACGGTTATCTGGCTTGATCCAAACCATCATCCATTCCGATAGTTCCGAGAACAATATCGAAGATTATATGTTACCAGGCATCTCTAAGCCATAACCATAGGAGAGTTTCCTGGAGCGATAACAAGTCTCACCTCTTAGTTTAGCTGACAAATATTCATAATAATTTTTACATCTTACATCTAATCTCTTGTCTACTTTCTTGTCTAGCTATGTCCAATTATTTGAAAGCAGTCATATCCATTGTAATTAATTTGAAAATTTTGTTGACAAAGCATATGCTATAAGACACTAGGAAGAACAAGTTCCAAGGGTACAAAATGCTAGTCAGCAAAATTGAGGTTAAACCTCTATCTTAAGGGAATGAATTTATTCATATAAATTGTGTAAATTTTTTAATTCAAACATCTGAAGTTAGTCAATTAAAATACTTCATACAAAAGGATCAAATATATAACATGAAATTCAAGGGAAAATTCAAGTTAAGTAGAGCATCAACTCTTCCCTTTTCTTTTCTTATAGATGCTTTAAAAAATGCAAGTCATTTTAGAGCTTGGTTGGCTAAATGGCACAAAAATCCTTGATCTCTAAACAATGATAAATCTTGTATCCTTTTGTTAGTTAGATAATGAGCCCACACTTGTATACATTAGCATTGAATTTTTGCACAGATGAATTAACAGACTTTAATATTCATTCCTTTGGAGCCAATGATTTGGGAATATCCTAGGATCATCGAGATTGTTGTGATCCAACTTTTAAGAGATAATAAACTAACAATTTCACCAAATGTTGCAAAGGAAACGTCATAAGTCGATAGCATATGAAAAAAGAGCATAGATGAAGAGTGATGTGATATGTTATGTGATGTAAATGTAGCCCAATTTGAGTAAAAGAGAAATCTTAATGTTATTGTCAATAGGGTAACCTTTCATAATTGAGTAACCCTCCATTAATATGTACCCCAAATACACTAATGATTGCTAAGAAAGTTCACATTTCCTAGTGTTTTCTATGTATTGATTTTTTTTCAAAGTCTCTAACAACTACCTAAGATATGAGATGTTCTCCTATTAGGAAGAGATATAAAATAATATGGTTTAAAACTACTGGTGAACACTACGTATATCTCATCAACCATACCTTTATAAACAATCAAATATCTCCTAATAATATTTCCGGGTAAGGTAAGTAATAAGAGACATAATCTAAGTAAAGTTATAAACATATTTGACACTAGAAGAAATAAGTCCAGTCCCATCTATGACCTAGCCAGAGATTTATTTCCCATCGACTTAACCATATAGCCTGCTTCTTCCTTCCCTCTGAGCCTTGCTGCCTGGAGTTTCCACTAGTGCCAGGTGCTTATCTCAAGGTGTGTGGGGATTGACAGCAAATCTAAGCTCTTCCCTTGCCACAAGGTATCACATTCAGTCACTACATAATCCATTTGCACATAATCGATGGTTCATTTTGTCTCTAGAAACCAATACAACCTTGAAGGCATTGTATTTGTATTAGATACAATTCAAAAATCAATTTTAGATGGGGCGTGCCATCTAAAGGTGTGTGGGGATTGACAGGAAGTCCAAGCTCTTCCCTTGCCTTACGATATCACATTCAGTCATTGCATAATCCATTTTCACATAATCGATGGTTCATTTTGTCTCTAGAAACCAATACAACCTTGAGGGAATTGTATTTGTATTAGAGACAATTCAAAAATCAATTTTAGATGGGGCACGCCATCTATATTGCAAACCCTGGTTTATTTGAATGTTGTAAACAATTGCTCCAAGAAGAGAAGATTGGGAGGACTAAAATGAATCATATCTATGGATGATTAATCATGATTATGTTAAGTTTATGAATAATTTTTCCTGGCATATTTTGACAAACCTTGGAAGTTATATAGAGATATTACGATTCGTTAATCGAACATATAGTACACTACAATGTTAAAAAATTGTACATGTTTATGAATGGAAATGATGAACGTGACATTTATGTAAATGGAAGGTGCATGTGTGTTACATATATGTATGGTTTGGAGTATAGGAAGTTTGTAGGAACAAAGGAATATTGTTACTAGCATGGCAAATTATAGTGTATTTTCAGCTTTCAACTTCCTATTTTGTGGCCTTACAATTTGCTTCCTATCAATTTCTCTGTGCATTACAATGACATGCTATATATGGTTGACTACCCATCTAATATGCACTTGAATTCCCCATATTAGAGCATAGTTTAGGTATGATCTTGACTTGTGAAAGGAACCCACATCATTATTTCTTTTTTATATGCATGATTTTCGGACGTTGAAACCAATTGATCCATTATTCAAATTATGAAATTAGCATTTTTTTTAAATGGTATGTTAGAAAAAAAAGATATACACATATGGAATATGGGTAATTATTTATTTGAAATGGAGGTGTTATGAAAACACAAAAGTCCCAAATACCAATTAATAAATAAATCCCCAGTTATGTTGTTTAGCAACTAAATAATGGGGTATTTAATGCATGTTGAAGTAATAACTTGGAATTTACTTATCATTTGGGAGTTGGTACATAAGGGTTTTGTTTCTTGTTCACGGTGTCCCTTATTGTTGCTTCAAGAGGTAAGTAAAGGAATGCATTGTTTGCTGAAGGTGAAGATTAAAGTTTGTCATGAAGAATCATCCATGGAACTTTGTAGATGCCACAAGGTTAAAGAATGATTATCTTCAAACCCAAGTTTTCTTTTCAATTCATTACTGCCTTTTCTCAACCATGAAAATGATGGAACTAGGCCAATTTATTGCATTGTTTAGCTGTAAAATTAGGGTTTTAATGTTGGAAGCCAATATATAATTTGTGATGGAAAGAATATTTTGTGCGTAGAAGATGTGACATTTCATAATTTTAACCAATCATACTTTGAATTCTATTTGCAGCAACAAAACTATATTACTGTGTGCAAAAGACTAGTGAAATTTCATTTGCCTTCCTTTACATAGCTTTTGGAGGTATATTAGTTTTTACTTAAGCCATATTTTTTTCTCTGAGATGTAGGTAGTTAGTTAGTGCACTTAGGCCATGCATTAAAAATTTAAGGGCTATTGTGAAAGACATGCTTATTATATAAAAATTAAATCGAAAGAGGGCATAGATATACCTTGGTTATTCTCTATTACCATTGTTACATCAAATTAGACCATTATCACATAACTTAGATTACAATAAGTAATTGTATATAGTTCAAGACCTTTGGGCATGCTCATGAACATCTTATTATCTTCATTAATCCTCCCAACACTAAAAATGCACATATAAGAACATTGTAACAAGACACATCAAGATCCAACCCAGAAGCTCTTAGTTCATCACATGCTTCCAAAGCTTCAACATGCATGCCCACTGCATAATAGATTTTCATTCACAAGGCCTGAATACCATGTTTAAGCCCACTTTTACGTGCAACAACGAGCCACTCTACTGCCTCTATTGGAATGCCTCCTCTTCAAAATAATGCCCAATATTTTGCATGTAGTCTCATTGGGTGAAACCTTCAGTTTTAGATCTATGACTCATAGACAACTCACACACATAGGGAAATAACCACTTCTAGGCCTAAATACCATGTTGAAGCCCACTTTTACGTGCAACATCGAGCTACTCTACTGTCTCTATTGGAATGCCTCCTCTTCAAAATAATGCCCAGTATTTTGTATATAGTCTCATTGGGTGAAACCTTCAATTTTAGATCTATGACTCATAGACAACTCACACACATAGAAACCTAACTACTTCTAGAATAACACCTAGGGACTCACAATGACAACTCACAACACATGGAAACATTGCTTCCAATAAAATGAAGGTACGATATATCCTAATGTTTGTTTCCCATAACCAATTTTGACAATGGCTAAATTAGCTTGCATGCTCTATATGTAATCCCATTAACTAGTCTATCTAAAAACATCACAAAACTAAACATATCAGTAATAGAGAAAAAACATTTCCAATGCTCATGGTTGCTTGTGTGAAAAAATCATTGGGCTTATTTACAAGACATATGGCTAACCCCATCCTATAACTTGAAAGCCACCTTCACACAATGATCCCCTAGCAAACATGCCCCAACTACATGAAGGCCGCACAAGAGAGTAGGGAGAAGTGTTTATGTTCTACAACAATGCAATATACAACATATGGTCCTCTTTGGAGAAATATCTCACTTGTGACAAGCACAAAGGGATAACAGATAAGTGAGTTTGGAACTCGACACATCATGGATTTTTATCCTAGTTAACAAGTAAATGGGATTTCAATCACATAAAAACAGAGCTTCTAATAATAATTGTAGAAACATGGATAAATAATATTATAACTCACGTATAGGTGAGAAGAGACACAATTAACCCACAAATTTCTTTGATGCAATCGAAAGCATGAGAAAGTGGACAATATTACTTTTTGAATAATATCTTATGGAAATCCAGTTTGGTAGTAGACAATCTTACTTTTTGAATAATATCTTATGGAAATCCAGTTTAGTAGTAGACAATCTTACTTTTTGAATAATATCTTATGGAAATCCAGTTCAGTCAAATGTTGTAAAAGTAGCAAGAACATTATCTCGAAACACAATTAACCCACAAATTTATTTGATGCAATCAAAAGCATCAGAAAGCAGACAATCTTACTTTTAAAATAATATCTTATGGAAATCCAGTTTGGTCAAATGTCGTAACAGTAGCAGGAACATTATCTCCGTGAGTACAACCCACCCATTTATAAAAAGACAAATGATAAAGTTTGTAGGAAAAAACCATGTAGCAAAAAACCTTAGAAAATATTTATCCTTCTAGTGTCTTTGTTCTTATGATGTTGGCTTTGAATAAACATATTTTCCTCTAATATCACCGCTAGAGGGAGTGGTTTTGACAATTCAAGATTGTACAAGCAAGGATTGGTCATTTCATTTTCAATATTCTTACACGATGTACGTGCTAGAAGGAGTGACACCATGCACTCAGGGTAAAAAAAAAAATAGAGGAAAAAAACGCCACTTCTTTATATTAATATAAAAAAAATACATCCGTATGTTATCACTTCTTTCTTTACAGGCCAATCTTCACATATTGTCTAGAACTAAACGTTTCTGCACTAAATATCTCATTATCCAACTTTATTAGTGTTCCACAATACTTTACATATACTCCAAAAACGTATACATAATCCTTATAATATGCTTCAAAATCCAAAATCTTCTATGAGTAATTAATGTTGCCTACATTAACCATGATACTTAGTTCAAATATAGAAAAAGAAATTTATCATGTTTCCTTTTTAAGCAATGCAAGTTTAGTTATCGAAATAATGGATAAAATTCAAATTGTCATTATCAATCATCACTCCCAACCTATTAAAATTCTCCAAACCAACATTCTTCTCTATCTATTTATTTAATAAGTTGAAGAAATTTAAAATAGTTGGATATTTAACATAAAATATAAATGATTATAACTAATTTTAATTTCAAATAGCGTGACCTTTAATTATCAACAAAGATTTAAATTGATTGTTTTATTTCACTTTTCAAATAATTAATAAAAATATTAACTTTCCAATTCACACGAAAAGATTATACTAATAACAAATCTAATCCTAGTCATAACATCAACATTGAAAATACTCATTCACTTACAAATAACACACTTGGAAAACTTCTAGTAAATTAAAGTTGTGAAATAAATTCAAAAAGTTAATATTAAATAATTATTTTAAGTTAACTGTGGAATAATTAATTTTTTTTTTTTTTAATATTATAAATATTTATATTATAAAATGAATATGAATGTGATGATAAATAAATTATTATTTTTGATTAAAAATTAAAATTATATTTTTAATTTTTATAAATTAATTATTTTTTCCAAAATAATTTTAATATATTATTTTTTTAATTTATTCTAATTTAATTCTCCATTTAAAAAATAAATTCAACATTTTCTCTTTTTGTTTTGCTGTTTTAATAAATTCATTAAGATGAAAACCCTAAATTTTTATAAATAATAAATCTCTTATATTTTAAGAAAATTAATTTACATGCCAAAAGATAATCAAATATATCTCTTATATTTTAAGAAAATCAATTTATATGCCAAAAGATAATCAAATATATTTATATAGCATTTTTAAGCAATCTAAATTTAGTTATTGAAATAATGGATAAAATTCAAAATATTATTATCGAAATCTTTATCAATCAACCACCTTCTAGATAAATAAACTCTTGCTTCCACGGGTCATAACCAGTACATTGAAACATCTGCTACCTTTTAACATCAGATCGGTCGCAATCATTTGAATGGTCTAACATCAGATCAGACGGATCACAGCAAGACAGGTAAGATGGGAGGGGAATTGATTTCAAAAAGAACGTCTTAACACGTAATTAAAATGTAACATGGGAGGGGAATTGATTTCAAAAACAACGTCTTACCACGTAATTTAATTAAAAAGTGGTTCTAATCACAGAGTTTTCAAAGAGCATCTTTTGAGTCAAGGTGGGAATGTGATTGTTTAATCAACATGCCTAAACTTCTCTGTGTCACAATCAATATTATTTAAAAAGCCTCACTTACAACTTATATGAATGAGAGATTATGATTTAGCTAGAAAAATTAAAGCCATTGTAGCTTTAGAATAGCATTGGGCATTTCATACATATTTGTTTCATGTATTGTTGAAAGACTTTTGCAATAGAATCTTGAAGGAATTTATTTAATAATTATTCATAATTAAATTAAATTTCTGGAAGTTGTATTCCAAAATAGACATACAATTAAAAAACCATGTAATAAGATTCTTAACCATGAAAATTCTTATAAAAAAGCTTTGTTACAATACCATAAGCCAATACAATATGCCCAAAAAAAAACTATAAATTATATTTATGAATTGTATAACAATTTTTTTAATTAATCAATTTAATTAAAAAAAACATAACTACAATAAATCTAAATCTTTAATTTATAAATTATTACTAAAAATATGTCAAAAACTTAAATCTCTAAAATCCATTTAATAATTATTAACAAATCAACTAAAATTATAAAAACACTATTCTAAAATACAGATAATAAATCTATTATATATCAATATATCATCAAAGATATTACTTACCAACAATCTCTCTTAAAATGCATTTTGATTTGTGATCCAAACTGGATGAAACTATGTTGAATACGATTCTCTACAAAAGATTTTTTCAAAGACTCAAACACTAGCTTAAACTAAAACTCTCATTAATTACAAATGGGTTTTTTCAACTAAATTTACTTGAATTGAAACATAAAGCAAGATTTTTTCTTGAGGGCATTCTCAAGAAAAGGAAAAATAAAATTAAAAAGATCTTTGCTCCTCTAACGAAGATTTGCTAATATTGTGTATAATACTTGAAGTTTTATGAGAGTAAGAGAAGAAGGATAAGTAAATGCAATGTTCCCAAAAGCTTTTCGTTACAGTCACTGGATCCTAGGGCTTATAACTTAGTCAACAAGCAAGAAAGACGAGAACGTAAGAATGGCTCCAGGTCCAAAAATCCATCCTCATTAAGTTGTTTCCCATTCCAATGGCAGTACTTTGGAACTTATGATAATATGTGCACTTGTTGTGTACGCTGTGCCTTAACCATGACACATGGTGTCACGCCCCCAAGCCTACGGTAGTCTTTCAACTGTGCTAGGTGAGGTGCGACACCACCGAACACTTTCTCTTCACCAATACTTATGTTCGTGGACTACGTCTAACCACTTATTCCTACTTAGTTTGTGTTTCACAAGCAAGTATTATTATGTTTTCCTTTATACCAATGAACACCCATACACATTCATTATCATCAGCAATTATACAAGAGAACACAATTGCACAATATAAAGGGAGGGGCAACTCCCTGAACAATGAGTCTTCCCGAATAATATATTATACAATCTTCAATGTTACAAAGCTTTACAAGTATACTTGGGAAACACCAAGTTTCATACTTAGCCAATTTTACAATCTTCGGTAAACTCGGTTGCCCAGCTCGTCGGCGCCTTCACACGGTCGCCGCACGACTCAACAACCATTCGTTCACCTTGTTGCACAATCGTGTTGTTTGCCCAACTTGGGCACGCCTCCAAGTTGCCACACACGGGAACCTCTACCCAAGTCACACCTTTGTTTGCAATCTCAACACTTCACCAAATGTCACACCGTGCACACTTGCACGACGGGCGGGCGCTCACCCGAGTCGCCTAAGAAACCGTGCCAAGTCGTCGCACAAACCGGGCGCCCACGCCTTCGTTTCATCATCGAGCGCTCCTTCGCACAATCGGGCGCCACACATGTGCACGCCCTTCTCCAACCGACGGGTGACCTCTACCCACGCCCTTCAACTAAAACCAAGAAACGCGTCACCTCCGTGTGGCCTTGCCCAAGAGTGGGCGCATTACCAAATCTGCGCCTTTCATCTTGTGCGTCCACCTACTAGATCTGTGCACTTCTCTTCTTGATGAGCAAAGTCGTTGTGTGATACCAAAGGAGCTCTGCACCTTGTTAGTTTATACGAGTGGCAGGGTGAGTTCTTGGCTGCCTAGCCGACCTGTCCACGCCCTCAACTTCATCGCAAACTCTTCAAAACTTCATGTCGGCCTTCATCAAACGCCCACACGCAAGGTTGGCCTTGCTACGTTTGTTGGTCGACCTGTGGGTGCTCCTCCACGCTCCCACGCATATATAAATAGCTCGCCCAACCTTCTACGCACTTGTATTACGCAATAACACCTTCGCACGCCTAAGTCGAGCTCGCACCTTCGTTATTTGTCATCGCACCTCATGCCGAAGCGCGTGCAAGCACTGCAGGTCCTTACATCCTCCTTGTCACGCCCCTACACCTGCGATAGTCTTTCAACCGCTTATAGCGAAGTGCGGCACCACCGAACACTTTCTTTTCACCAATACTTATGTTCGTGGACTACGGCTAACATTCCACTTATCCTACTTAGTTTGTGTTTCACAACCAATTATTATTAATGTGTTCCTTTATACCAATGAATACCCATACACATTAATTATCAACAACATTATACAAGAGAAATGCACAACAGTATAAAGGGAGGGGAACTCCCTGCAATATGAGTCTGCCCGAATATAAATATATATAATTTTTCCACTTTTACAAAGTACAGACTAAGTCCTTGGGGAACCCCAAATTATACTTAGCCAAATTTCCAACTTCGGCACACTCGGTTGCCCAGCTCGTCGGCACCTTCGCACGATCGCCGCACGACTCACCTTCATTCACCTTGTCGCACGTCTTCGCCGATTCGCTCTTCGTTTGGTCCACAAACGCCCAAAACGTGTACACCTGCCCACACGCAGTCCCACTTGCCAACTCTTGGCAAATGCCCAAATCGTGTGAACAGCACGTAGTACCACCTGCCCAACTCTACGACCTTCGGTTCCAACCTTCGTTTTACGGTCGTGTTGTTTGCCCAACTTGGGCGTGCCTCCAAGTCATCACAGACGGGCGCCTCTACCCGAGACACACCTCCGTTCACAATCTCAACACTTCACCAAGTCACCGTGCACACTTGCACGGCAGGCGGGCGCTCACCCAAGCCACCCAAGAACTCGTGCTAAGTTGTTGCACAATGCGGGCACCACACACCCGTGCACGCCCTTCTCCAACCGGCGGGCGACCCTGCCCGTGCCCTTCACCCAAAACCAAGAAGTATGGTTCACTTCCATGTGGCTTCGCCCAAGAACGGGCGCATCTCCAAATCTGCACCCTCCTTCCTTTTTTGTGCCTTCACTTGTCCTATGCACTTCTTCTTTTGTTGAGCGAGTGTTGGATGATCGAATGATGTCCAAAACAGTTCCAATGCCTTACAATATATATGCGTTGAAGGGGGAGGTCGTAGCTTGACCAACCGACCTCTCCCACGCCCTTGCTCCATCGCAAAAGCCCCTAAGTTATCATGTCGGACTCCATATGTGTTAACACACGTCCACCGCCATATAAACGTGCCTACCTTCCCTCCTTATGCGCATTGTCCATCGCATATCTCGAAGGAGCTCTCACTTTTAACCATCGCACTTCATGCCAGAGCTACAGGACCTTACATCCTCCTCCACCTGAAGTCGTTGTCGTCCTCGACAACATACCATCCTAGTAGCCATCCACCAAGATCATCAATATCCATGATGTCAACTCCTCCACATACTGCAAACATCTCTGCAACATATGTAGAACCACCGTCTCCACCATGTCTCGTCCTGGCAACCATCTATCACCAACATCACCATACCAAGGTATACACCTCATCGGTATGTCATACATCAGAGATCATCTCAATCCATGATCATCGATCACCCTGTCACAATCTCCACATGTTGCTCTCCAACGTGAAAGACTGGCCCTTCCATCCAAGCTACATGCTCACTGCAACATATCGTGTCAACCTCCTCACGTGTCATCATGTGAACCGTTGCCATGATACTCCAGCACAATGCTAACACATCTCTGCCATGTGTCAACATGTCAACCCAACAGCAACATCATTTTGTACATTGAGCTCCCCCATGCCTGAACTAGTTGGGTAGCTAATGCACATCCTCATTCCACCATCAGTCGTTTCTCATAACATCTTGTCACATCCTCAACTAGATCAAGAATCCATCTCCATACAAGTGTAAGTCATGCTCAGGTCCATGAAGTAGTCCTCATCTCATCTGCAACATGCTGTCCATGATGTTTGGTGTCAACGTGTTACATGAAATCAACCACATCTATCCCAACATCATCCATATGTGTATCTTCTCAATATGAAGAGATCATCTCATCAATCGTCAACTCTCGGTGTGCCACATCCAGGTCCATGAACCAACCTCCATCATATCTGCAATGTACCATCCCTCAAATCTGCCATAGAAACAAGTATGCACCTGTCTCATATATCCATGTGCTGCCCATGATCATAGATCAATCAGCTCCCATGTGTCAAAAGTAGTTGATTCTCGGCTCAACCCATGCCCAAGTGTTGCCACCAAGGCATCATCATCGTTGTAACTCCAAAAGTCACAACAATCTCATGTCATCATGAGCCCCATGTGTCATCTCCAACCAACATTTCTGCAAGCATACAAGTCTCGGCCCAAAGCTCTCTACAAGATGCCTCAGCTCTCCATGTAGTAGGAATGCTCCATAGTCTGCTCACAACTCCATCCAAGTCCATGGCCTTGTTGTACATAAGTGCACAACCTCTCCATCGGCTCATAATAAGTCTCCATGTCACATTAGCAAATCCATCTGCACAACATCCCTGCCTTGGCACTCCTCATTGGATGCCTGTAAGTGACACCTCTTCAAGTGCTCTTGCATCATGTCCCGGCATAAGACTGCCATGCTTCATGTTTCCAAGTTGATGTCCATGACGAAGTTTCCCATGTAGTCCAACCAAGTAGACTCATCACAACAATCGATCATCCTCACCCAAGTCTGCAATCTTCGGTCTAGTGAACTCGATCACCCAACCATATCATCATCACATGAGTCCCTTCCATCATAGCTCCTCCACTGAAGGTTCCACAAGGACTATCTCTTGGTCTCGGCCATGAGAAGTCCACCCAAGCAACTCAAGTGTGTGCCCTTCAACCTGTTCATGAGTCATGTCGGGCACTTAGCCAATTCTCCATATGGCTAAAGCATGACCCAATCCTCCACAATGATCATCATGTTCCTCCCTTGTCACAGGCCTTTGCACCTTCTACCATAAGGTCACAAACAACCCCAACAAGTCCTGCAACAATCAACAATCCTTGCTTCTCCATACAAGGTTTCATCATAGTCATCCATGGTGAGATGCTCCCTAGCGTTGGCAAACTGATTTTGCCCTTCCCTGCATACGATCCATCTACCAAATGCTCAAGTGAAACACAAGTATCAATAGTACTTACATCATCATCATGAGGTTCCTCCAAATGAGTATCCTCATTCATCCATGTCTGCAAACTGCACGATCCTGGTCCAACTTGATCAATCTCAAGTTCATCCTCCATCGTTGTCACATCTGCAACATCCTTGATCATCACAGCTTCCTCTTCCTTGTTAGCACAATCTGCAACTTCACCTTGCTCCATTGTCCAACCAAGTTGAAGAAGTTCGTCTTCAACATTCTTTTCCAAGACTTCAAGTTCCTTTCGAAACCAGGGATTCTCTTCTTTCATCCGCTTCAACCTGTATAAGGTAAGCAAGAGCTTCCCTTTGCATTCTTCCAAACCTGGCATGCCTTGTCGTTCATCTTGGCCCAAGCACTAAGCTTCACCCCTGCTAAATCTGTTTCACCACTCACCAGCTTCACCAAGTTTCCTGCAACCATGAACAAGCCCTTGTTCCACTTGTATGTGAAACTAGCTTCCTTCACCTGCAAGTACCTGCTTCCACTATCACTTCGTCATGAGCAACCTTGCTCACCAGCTCCAACCAAGCTCTGATACCACCTGTCACGATGGTGCAGTGGGATCAACACTTCATCATCAACCCGGTCATCAGCGAGCTCTGATACCAACTATCACGATAGTGCAGTGGGATCAGCACTTCATCGTCAACCCAATCAGCTTCCTGATCATGAGCTCTAATACCACCTATCACGCCCCTACACCTGCGGTAGTCTTTCAACCACTTATAGCGAGGTGCGGCACCACCGAACACTTTCTTTTCACCAATACTTATGTTCGTGGACTACGCCTAACATTCCACTTAGCCTACTTAGTTTGCGTTTCGCAACCAAGTATTATTAATGTGTTCCTTTATACCAATGAATACCCATACACATTCATTTTCAACAGCATTATACAAGAGAAATGCACAACAATATAAAAGGAGGGGCAAATCCCTGCAATATGAGTCTGCCTGAATATCAATATATATAATTTTTCCACTTTTACAAAGTACAGACTAAGTCCTTGGGGAACTCCAAATTATACTTAGCCAAATTTCCAACTTCGGCAAACTCGTTTGCCCAGCTTGTCGGCACCTCCGCACTGTCGCCGCACAACTCACCAACTCTTTGTTCACCTTGTCGCACGTCTTTGCCGGTTCGCTCTTCATTTGGTCCGCAAACGCCCAAACCGTGTACACCTGCCCACACGCAGTCCCACTTGCCAACTCTTGGCAAATGCCCAAATCGTGTGAACAACACGTAGTACCGCCTACCAAACTCTACGACCTCCGGTTCCAACCTTCGTTTTACAGTCGTGTCATTTGCCCAACTTGGGGCTCCTCCAAGTCACCACACACGGGCACCTCTACCCGAGACACACCTCCGTTCACAATCTCAACACTTCACCAAGTCATTGTGCACACTTGCACGATGGGCGGGCGCTCACCCAAGAACCCGTGCCAAGTCATCGCACAATGCGGGCGCCACACACCCGTGCACGCCCTTCTCCAACCGGCGGGCGACCCTGCCCGCGCCCTTCACCCAAAACCAAGAGGTACGTTTCACTTCCGTGCGGCTTCGCCCAAGAACGGGCGCATCTCCAAATCTGCGCCCTCCTTCCTTTGTTGCGCCTTCACTTGTCCTACGCACTTCTTCTTTTGTTGAGCGAGTGTTGGATGATCGAATGATGTCCAAAACAGTTCCAACACCTTACAATATATATGCGTTGAAGGGGGAGGTCGTAGCTTGCCCAGCCGACCTCTCCCACGCCCTTGCTCCATCGCAAAAGCCCCTAAGTTATCATGTCGGCCTCCATATGTGTTAACACACGTCCACCGCCATATAAACGTGCTTGCCTTCCCTCCTTATGCGCATTGTCCATCGCATATCTCGAAGGAGCTCGCACTTTTAACCGTCACACTTCATGCCGGAGCTGCAGGACCTTACACTCCTCCACCTGAAGTTGTTTTCGTCCTCGACAACATATCATCCTGGTAGCCATCCACCAAGATCATCATCAATATCTGTCTTATCCTTGGTCCATGATGTCAACTCCTCCACATACTGCAAACATCCCTGTAACATATGTAGAACTTCCATCTCCATCATGTGTTGTCCTCACCCTGTGAACTGTCCTCCTTGTCTGTCTGATGCCAACATCTCTCCGTGCACTTCCGGACCCCATGTTTGAACTAGTTGGGTAGCTAATCCAACTGTCACACTCAAGCCATGAGAGTGAACATCCTTATGCCTTCACCAGTCTATCTCGGAATCTGCCACATCCCGGACTCACCAAGAATCTCAACCATGCTCAGGTCCATGGAAACTCCATCCCATCTGCAACATGTCATGATGCTTGATGCTGAACCATCCCTACACCATCTGCCATACCTGCTCAGCCTGTTTTAAGGACTCACTGCCATGAGAAGCTAACAATGAGCCCCATCTTCTTTCCCATCTAAGAAGATGTGGAGGGGGTAGAGCCTGAAGGCTCACCCTCACTAATCATCTCAATCCATCTATCAGGATCTTCTATCTCCATCCTTTGTAGATAAGTGACCCGATCCTCCTCCCGGACATTCGGCCTCACATATGCCTCATCATCATCATCATCATCATCCTCGACCACTTCTAGCCTTCTTGACAAATCCAAGATACTATCTGAAAGTGTCCTAATGACTAATGACTGCTCGGTAAGCTTTGTCTCAACCGTAGACAACCGCTTACTCATGTCTTCCATTCGCTTCTCATCCTCCATTTGCATCACTGCCAACTTACAATCAGGCTTTGTCACTCCAATGGTTGGAACACCAATGGGTACATCCTCCCTTCCATCGTAAATGTACAACTTCTTCAAATGTGGAACAATCATAGCATCAAATTGTTTCAAGAATTCCATTCCCATCATAGCTTCGTAGTCATCAATCCGCACTATAGTGAAGTCGACCTTCCCTGTCCAATCACCTAGTGTTGTGTCCACATTTTCAGCTACACCAAGAACACTATCAGGAGGAGAATTGACTGTCTTCATCTATGCCTTCACCGGTACAAATTTCAGTCCAATTCTTCTCGCAATATCTTCACTCATGAAGTTGTGAGTAGCCCCACTATCTACCATAGTGAGTATATCAACACCCCCAACCTTCATCCGAACATACTCCAGACTGTTCCTTTCAGGATCCCTCCGAGAGATCACCTCTGTAGCAGCAGTAGCACCAAGTATTTGTATCATCCCCACAAAAGCTTCTTCATTCTTCGCATTAGATTGTGCAATAGCAACAACTTTTGGTCTAGAAGGACAATTCTTCACCGTATGTGGTTCAGCACAAATCCAACACTTCAAGGCTTTCTTCGTCTTCAACTTATCATCCGATTTTGAAGCATCATCCTTCTTCTTTTCTTTCGTCTTATCAGACTTCTTCTTCCTATCATCAGAAGTCTCATCATAATGCTCCACCAACATGTCCACAGCAACAAAAGCTTCCTCAAGTGTTTTAATCCTCTGCCTCATCACTTCATTGCATGCCCAAGGCTTCAATCCAATAATGAAGTTTAACACATTGTCCCTCTCTGCCATGTCAGGAAGTTCTAGAACCGCACTTGCAAACTCCCGCTGATATGTCTGAAGGTTCCCTGTCTGCTTTATGAACTTAATCTTCATCCTTGCTTCCCACGTTTCATCTTGAGGACTGAAATGGGTTTGCAAAGCTTTCTTCATCTCATCCCATGAAGTAATGTCACCAGCACTGCCATTGACAATCTGATCCATCCTCCTTCGCCACCACATCTTAGCATCCTTTGTCAAGAACTGAGCAGCTACCTTCACTTTCATCTCATCATCAGATAGACCCAATCGTTCCAAGTATTGCTCCATGTCCCATAGAAAGTTGCCAAGAGTCTTTGCACTCCTTGTACCATCATAAGATTCCGGTTCTTTGACTTTCACATGAGGCACTCCTCCACCTGAGTTATGCCTCATGGCCTTCTTCAACACCGCGATCTCATCTCTGGCTTCGTCAAGAGATTTCCACAAGTTCACGATCTCAGCAAGACCCTGATCTCTTGCCTCTTCAACCTCCTTGACCCTTACTTCAAGTTGTGTACACATAAGATCAGTGTACTCGTGTTGAGTCCGGAGTTCCTCGAGCTCTTCCCTCATATTCGAATTGGCCTGTTGATCTCTCTCGACCAAGTCCATCTTCTTGGTCCAGAAAGCTTCTAAGTCCTCCATCTTCTCCAACACTTTTCCAATGAATGCCATAGTAGCATCCTTCGCACCGTGACTAAACACAGCCTGAGATTCAGCTGCCATTGCTAACAGCTTCGTGCTTCTTTGCAATCTAGTTTCGACCATCCAACAGCTTCACCAAGTTGCCTGCAACCTGAACCAGCTCTTGTTCCACTTCTATGTGAAACAACTTCCTTCACCTGCAAGTACCTGCTTCCACTGTCATCAACTGTCAAGTGTATGCACACCTGCTTCACCCAGGTTCCTGCAAGACTCCTCCAAGTCTTCAGACTAGCTTTGATACCACCTGCCATGCCCCCAGGCCTACGATAGTCTTTCAACCGTGCTAGGCGAGCTGCGACACCACCGAACACTTTCTTTTCACCAATACTTATGTTCGTGGACTACACCTAACCACTTATTCCTACCTAGTTTGTGTTTTGCAACCAAGTACTATTATGTTTTCCTTTATACCAATGAACACCCATACACATTCATTATCATCAGCAATTATACAAGAGAACACAATTGCACAGTATAAAGGGAGGGGCAACTCCCTGAACAATGAGTCTGCTCGAATAATATATTATACAATCTCCAATGTTACAAAGCTTTACAAGTATACTTGGGAAACACCAAGTTTCATACTTAGCTAATTTTAAAATCTTCGGCAAACTCGATTGCCCAGCTCGTCAGCGCCTTCACACGGTCGCCTCACAACTCACCAACCCTTCGTTCACCTTGTTGCACGATCGTGTTGTTTTCCCAACTTGGGCGTGTCTCCAGATCGCCACACACAGGCGCCTCTACCCAAGTCACACCTTTGTTCACAATCTCAACACTTCACCAAATGTCACACCGTGCACACTTGCACGTCGAGCGGGTGCTCACCCGAGTCGCCCAAAAACCCATGCCAAGTCGTTGCACAGACCGGGCGCCCACGCCTTCGTTTCACCGTCAGGCGCTCCTTTGCATAATTGGGCGCCACACCTGTGCACGCCCTTCTCCAACCGGCGGGTGACCTCTACCCGCGCCCTTCACCCAAAACCAAGAAACGTGTCACGTCTGTGCGGCCTTGCCCAAGAGTGGGCGCATTACCAAATTTGTGCCTTTCCTCTTGTGCGTCCACCTACTAGATCTGTGCACTTCTCTTCTTGATGAGCGAAGTCGTTGTGTGATGCCAAATGAGCTTTGCGCCTTGTTAGTTTATACGAGTGGTAGGGCGAGGTCTTGGCTGCCCAGCCGACCTGCCCACGCCCTCAACTTCATCGCAAACTCTTCAAAACTTCATGTCGGCCTTCATCAAACGCCCACACGCAAGGTCAGCCTTGCTACGTTTGTTGGTCGGCCCGTGGGTGCTCCTCCACGCTCCCACGCATATATAAATAGCTCGCCCAACCTTCCACGCACTTGTATTACGCCATAACACCTTCGCATGCCTAAGTCGAGCTCGCACCTTCGTTGTTTGTCATCGCACCTCATGCCGGAGCGCGTGCAAACACTGCAAGTCCTTACACATGGTCTTAAGGTGCAGATGCATCATATATATATATATATATATATATATATATATATATATATAATGGTTAAGTCAAATGATGATGTAGTCTCACTTATTAAAAAAAAAATTAAGTAATTAAATTTAATAATAAATTTAACATTTTATCATATAACCCACAAAAATAAAAATAAAAATTCATGTTTATATATTTATATTTAACTTTTGCAATTTCAAATTTTTTCAAACTAAATTTTACTAGGTAAATAGAATTAAAATTTTAATAAAATAAAATTAATAAAAAAAATGAATTTCCCATTTCAAACTCGTCATTTTTCCATGAATTAATGATTTTAAAAAATAAGACTCTAGTATTGAAACTTGTTTAACTTTTATGGAATAAATAAAATTAAAAAAAATGACTATGAAGTATGGGAATAGAGGTTTTTTTTTAAATTTTATAATTTAAATTTAATTTTTTAATAAATTTTTTATTAAATTAAGAGAAATAAAATAAATTCATCCAACTTAAAACATAATTTATCATAAATTTAAAATGGAATATATACCAGAAAATATTAAATTTATCAGCTTCACTCAAAATTAACATAAATGACTCTATCATAAATAAAATATTAATGTTTTAAATTTTATACTCATGAGTTAACTCGTTTACTGGCTTTGCGTTCATTGGGTTGTACTTTTTCAGAAGTGAAAAACGCTTTCTTCCTATTATACAATTCACTGGGCATCATTTTTTAGTATTGAAACTTGTTTAACTTTTATGGAATAAATAAAATTAAAAAATGACTATGAAGTATGGGAATGGAGGGGTTTTTTTTTTTTTTTTATAATTTAAATTTAAATTTTTAATAATTTTTTATTAAATTAGGAAAAATAAAATAAATTCATCCAACTAAAAACATAATTTATCATAAATTTAAAATGGAATATATAACAGAAAATATTAAATTTATCAGCTTCACTCAAAATTAACATAAATGACTCTATCATAAATAAAATATTAATGTTTTAAATTTTATACTCATGAGTTAACTCGTTCACTGGCTTTGCGTTCATTGGGTTGTACTTTTTCAGAGGAGAAAAACGCTTTCTTCCTATTATACAATTCACTGGGCAGCATTTTTTAACAAGTTGAACGACTCCTATATTTCGACTGGAAAATTTGGCCCAAGTGATTCAACTACCTGCAGAAAATCTGAATCCTCCTACTGTCTCCCGGACTACCTGCGCCTACATCAGAGAGGATCCCCACCTCCAAATTTATCAGTTTGTTGTCGAATGCCAGGCCCCTTCTTGGTATTTCGTGGGAATTAGCGGCATCAGCGTAGCGGGCAAGGGCCTGAAGATTTCACCAGAGGCGTTCCAGTTCAAGTCTCGTGTAGAAGGGACGATCATTGATAGTGGAGCCTTGGTGAAAGCGATATCTGGAGTTGATCATCAGGGAAAGCCGGGGATTCATGAAGCATACCAGTTTTGTGGATCAACGCATCCTGTAAAAGTGCGTTGGTGTTAGTCAAAAGCGTCATCCAGATCTCCGATGTCTCAAGAGTCAGATCACGCCTTGGTAATTGGGTGCGTAGTAGATCAGTGGAGTGACGATCTTTGTGCACTTTGAAGTTTGGAAGTGGCGTGGAGGCGTAGGCAAGGTGGGAGCCTGGATCTGTGGAGCCCAGAGCGTGGATCTGTTTGCTGTAAGTTGCTTTCTCTGGAGAAGAGTCGAACAAACCTACACACATGGAGAAGAGTTGTGTGCTCTGGAGAAGAGCAGTGATTCTGCTGTGACTTTGCGTGAAGGTCGTGTGAGCGGTTGTTGGTGTGGTTGTAGGGATTGTGTTAAAGTGGATCAACTTTGCCAATTTGGAAGCATCCTTTGACATGCAGAGAATGTGTGGTGTGCCTGCCAATTGACTAATTTCCAAACAGGAGCATTCAAGGTCAAATTTCTGGGTGGTCGAGTAGTCATTGGCCTCGCATATTTCTGGGAGGTGTGAACATCGTTTCATGGAGTGATTTTCTCGACACAGTAATTCTTGCAACGTCCCCGCGTTTGGAGTAGTCTCCTGTGTGTTTTAAAGTGGATCTTTGTTTGGTATTGGGCTGTGAGCTTTTTCAAACCAGCGTTGGGGTGTTGATCTGGACAAACTGCCCAAATAGTATTTGGGTAATTAATTTTGTCTTTGCCATCTGAATAGTGGTTAGCAATTTAGATAAAAATGTATATGGACGAAGATAAAGACGAAAGAGAAGGAAATAATGGGTGGGAAAAGTAAAACCAAACAATTCCGAAGATAATTTAAACAATTCTAAGTGAAAGAAAGTATTATAAGGTAGAGGCACCATATGAAATGCTAACGGAAATGGAATTCAGTGAGCTGAATATGAAGGTGGATCTTTTGAAGACAGACTTGAATTGAAAAAAGAGGAATTTGCAATTAAATTTGATAAAATTTAATGGATATTTGTATTATGAAATGTTGGAATGTTAATTCCAATTGCAGGTTGCAGACAGACGTGGGCAGCCGACTCAGCAGCCGTATCAACGCCCAAACCGCTCAGCAAAACCGCCTTTCAATCTCGGACCGCCTTCCAGCGTAAAGTTGTTTTCGTACACAAGAGCCCGATACAATTTAGTGTTGACGCGTGGCTCCCCATATGTAAGCAGAAATCATTTCTCGGGTACTATCGTTCAGTCAAGTAAGGCCTCCCGATATCTCCGTCCACCGTTCGATCAGCTCCATCGTTACTCCCTATATCTCCGTCCACCGTTCGATCAGCTCCATCGATCTCCGTCGTCGATTGTTCAAACCTGCATACGAGCCGGAAATTAAATGCCTTGCGTGGAGTGAATTGAAACCTTCAGTTTGACCGCCGACTTGTCAGTAAAAGAATTGATCGCCATGCTGAGAATTAAATGGCATTCGTAAATAGTTGGTGAAATTTTAATTTTTGATGTCTTATATTTGGTCACGAGAGCATGTCTTAAATTATTAAAAAATATATCATGTATAATTTTGTTTTTGGGTTCATTCATATAAAGAGTGAAAAACAAAATGGTTCGCTGTGGTAATATGTTTTTCCATTAGTACATGGAACGAAAAAAACAAAAAGGTTTTATCGTGCCTTTTGTGTGGTTGACTATGAAATGAAATGAGAAGAAGCAGTGGCGCCTGGGGTGTGAAATTTCAAGGCACAGCAATGTGTAAGTGCGCAGCAGCATGAAAGAGCAGGGAGCAGCGAAAGTCAAGGTTTTTTGCACAACAGTGCAAGCTAAGATAAACAGGGGGAGCAACGAGAAATTTTTATATATGTGTTGATTTGTTTTTGCAAGGATGAATGCACAGTAGTGTGAATAGAGAAAACGAAGAGGAGCGGATGAAGAAATGTATTACACAGCAGTGTAAATGGTGTGAGTAAAGAAATGGTTTTTCACCTCACAGTGAATGTAATGTAAAAGTTCTTTTTACAGGAATATATGTAAATTTATTTTTACAGCAGTAAGTGTAAAAGAGTTTTTCACAGCAGTGAATGTAAAAGGGGTTTTACAGCAGTAAACCTAGCTCAGTAAATTCTCAGGAGGAGACAGAGTAGTTTTTATTGGTTGAAATATTTTGGTGAATCCCTCTCAGCAAAGAGGATGAAGTTTGTATCAGGCTTTATATTTTAATCAATAGAAATGTTTTTATGGCTGTGTAATACTCTGTTCTCAGAACTTTTATTAAAAGCTTCCCTGCACAAAACGATCATGTGGCAGAAGGAAACAGAGCATTGCCTCTGTGGAGTTTATTTTGTTTGTTTTTGGGATTTTCTCAGAAAAATCCCCAACAGTGGTATCAGAGCTGGTCCAGGCTCTTTGATGGTGACAGAGCAGGTTCAGGCTCTTTGAAGTGTCAAAGAAACTGAAGGAAAGATTCTTGTTGCAGCAGAGAAAACTTCTCCAGCAGTGTGAAGTCTTAGGAAAAAGGATTTAGGTATTTCTCAGATTAACTTTCTGTGTTGCTGTTGAAGAAACAGTGAGTCATTTTAAAAACACAGTCAGGGATTTTAAAAATAGTTAAGAATGGCAAGGTCAAGGAAGAAAGTGTCCAAATCCCCTAAGGTTGTGTCTCCCTCCTCTATTAAAATAGAAAACAATCTATTTGAAAGCATTCTATTTGAGGCTTCAAAGTTTAATGGAAATTTTGATATGTGGGAAATAAAAATGAGGGCTGTCTTACAGTCTCAAGGGATTGAAATCTGGGAATCAGTGATTGATGATAGCAAGAAGGATAAAGAATCCAAGGAGTATGATGCACAAGCAGCAAAAATAATCTTGGATGGACTCCCTGATTCTATAAAGAAGAATCTAGGAAAATATTCATCAGCAAAGGATGTATGGGACAGACTGCATGACCTTCATGCAAAGGGAGCACTGACCATGACCATCAGTCAAGAAAAAAATTCTGAGCCCATCATAGAAGCTGAATGTGAGAAGGTTGACCTCATCAAACTTCAAGTACAAGAAAGGGATGAAGAGCTCGTCAAGCTTAAGCAGGAGCTTGATCAATGTAAGAGGAAACATCATGAAGAAGTCATATCCATGACAAATCAGCTGAATGAAGCAAAGAAGCAGGAAGACGCATTGTCAAGTCAACTTGAACAAAGGCACAAGATAGTGAACAAACTTGTAGAAGAGATTGGACAGTACAAGGTAGAGGTCTCCTCCCTTAAGTCTGAACTACAAGAAGCCAGGAAGCAGGCACAAGGAGCTGAAAAGAAAATGGAAAGTAGTCAAGCAGAAATCTCCAAAATGAAGTCTGATATTATCTCCCTTAAAATAGTAGCAGCTGAAGCTACTCGTAGCAAAGAAGAAACTGAGGAACAGCTTACAAAGAAGAATAATGAGTGTGAAAGATTGGAAGAAGAGATTGTTCTCCTCAAGAAAAAGGTTGAAGGGATGAACAAAATCATGAAGAGTTCTCAAGCCTTGGATGACATGCTCAGCTATCACAGATCTCCATCTGATAAATCAGGACTTGGGTATGTAAGTGAACCCTCAAACAAGAATGAAAACGCTTTAAACAAAGGAGATGTGAAGAAGGCAGAAAGAAATGGTGATGCTCCTAGTTCCATCAAAGGCAAGGAGAAAGATCATGGGTACAATAGAAGAAATCCTACTCCAAGCAGAAAACCAGCTCCAAGAAGAAATGTAGCTGATGTCAAAGAGGTAAGAGGCAATGGTTATCATCAAAGGATCTCAAGGCAGCAAGGCTTCAGTAGTACATCAAGGAAACCTCCATCTCCCAGGTACCAAAGTTCATTTTATGGTTATTGTTACTCTTGTTCAAACTTTGGTCATATGGCAAAAGACTGTAGAGCATTTCATAGAGATAGATGTTATGGTGTCAGACAACCTCCAAGAAATAATTTTACAAGAAGAAATCATGAAATTTTATTCATGAAAAATGTAGAATGTTTCAAGTGTCATAACATTGGGCATATGGCACGTGACTGTAACTTAAGATGGGCTCCTATGCAAGCTAGACCCATGCAAAAGAAGAAAGTTACACAAGTATGGAGAAGGAAGGAAATACAGCCTGAAAGGCCCTTGAGCTCCCTAGCTGATCTAAGTTTCTTTTGAGAAAACTTTGCTAAAAAAAAGACAATGCATACAATTAAGGGGAGCTTGTAATTATTGATCATTATTGCTGAATTGTTTTAACAGTCATTCTTTGATAAAGATCTTGTTATAGGGGAGAGATATGGAATTAAATCTTCCATAAAAGCAGAGAAGAAAAGTATGCAGGGCATGGAGACTGCGTGGAGGATGTATTGCAGCGCAGCAGAGCGCAAATGAATTTTTTTCTTGTTGTTAATTCCTCTGAAATGTAATATGCAGCAGTATTGAAAAATGTAATGTTTTTTTTATCACATATGCAATGCAATATGCACAGAAGTGCATAAAGAAAAACTGGGGCAGCGTGGAAACTTTTGTGTGTGGAACACATGGATTAGAATGAACAGCAGTTTGAAATTTTTTGTGGTGCACATGCATTGAAATGCATAGCAATGGAATGCAGTTTTCCTTTTATGTAATGTGAGAGAATATACTCACAGCAGAGTGAGTGTAATACACAGTAGATGGAAATGTTTTGTATTGGCAATGAAAATGCAAAGCAGTGAGAGGAAAATGAGAAGAGGGCAAAACGCAGCAGAGCGTAAATGCCCAGTGTTTGAGAATGCAATGAAATTTTTCACACAGCAGTGTGAATATGAAAAGTGCAGCAGCATGAAGATTTTTTTTGTTGAAAAAAAAACGAAATGTAATGGGCAACAGCACATGTAAAATAAATTTTTTTACAGCAGTAAATGAAAGTGCAGTGAGTGTGTTGTTCATTGAACTGAAATCCAATATATGCACAGCAGTGCATTGTGTAAATAAAAAAAATGAAGACGAAGATTGTGTGAAGCAAGGGTGTAAAAAGGAACAGGGGCAGCCCGTGTTAATTTTTGTTGTGTGGAGAATGAAGCGCATCAGCGTGAGGATGATTTCTTTTTATATGCAAGTAATGCAGAGTAAAGAGTTAGTGTATGGACACAACAGTGTGATGAAATGAAATATGCACAGCAGAAAAATAAATTGCAGAGGCAACGCAGCAGCAAATAAAAACCCAGGGGAGACAGAGTCTATGGTTATGGGTATGGACAACAGTACATAAGAAAAAGGCAGCAGCATGATGGCAAGAAGGAGAAGCACAGCAGTGCAAAGAAACTGAAACCAGAGAAGTGAGAATGAAGAAATGTGTTTTTACACATCAGTGAAAAGGTGAATGAAGCAAAGGAATTTTTATTTACAGCAGTAAATGTAAGTAAATATTTTTATTACAGCAGTATAAGCAAAACTCTGTTTTACAGCAGTTAATGTAAATGAGATTTTTACACACCAGCAATGTAAAATCTCATGAGGAAAACAGAGTAATATTTTCGGTTGTTTTGGAACTACATCTAAAGCAGTGTCTGTTTGTAATCCCTCCGTGAGAGGAAGTGAAGTTCTTGGTGAATCCCTCTGTTAAAGAGGAAGGTGCTTTTCAGCACAGTGTCATGGTGAATCCCTCTGTCAAGAGGAAGATGCTTTTCAGCATAGTGTGGTAAATCCCTCTATCATGGGGAAGGTGCTCTTCAGCACAGTCTCAAGTGAATCCCTCTGTTAAGAGGAAGACTATTTTGTTGATTGTGGAACTGCATCAGAAGCAGTGTTGGTGAATCCCTCTATGTGAGGAAGTGTTTGGGTATGATTAAATGCCCAACAGTTGAAATTAAAGGGGAGTGTTGGAATGTTAATTCCAACTGCAGGTTGCAGACACCGTGCAGGCAGATGTGGGCAGCCGACTCAGCAGCCGTATCAACGCCCAAACCGCTCAGCAAAACCGCCTTTCAATCTCGGACCGCCTTCCAACGTAAATTTGTTTTCGTACACAACAGCCCGATACAATTTAGTGTTGACCCGTGCCTCTCCCCATACGTAAGCAGAAATCATTTCTCGGGTGCTATCATTCAGTCAAGTAAGGTCTCCCGATATCTCCGTCCGCCGTTCGATCAGCTCCATCGATCTCCGCCGCCGATTGTTCAAACCTGCATACGAGCCAGAAATTAAATGCTTTGCGTGGAGTGAATTGAAACTTTCAGTTTGACCGCCGACTTGTCAGTAAAAGAATTGATCACCATGCTGAGAATTAAATGGCATTCGTAAATAGTTGGTGAAATTTTAATTTTTGATGTCTTATATTTGGTCACGGGAGCATGGCTTAAATTATTAAAAAAATATATCATGTATAATTTTGTTTTTGGGTTCATTCATATAAAGAGTGAAAAACAAAATGGTTCGCTGTGGTAATATGTTTTTCCATTAGCACATGGAACGAAAAAACAAAAAGGTTTTATCGTGCCTTTTGTGTGGTTGACTATAAAATGAAATGGGAAGAAGCAGTGGCACATGCGGTGTGAAATTTCAAGGCACAGCAATGTGTAAGTGCACAGCAGCATGAAAGAGCAGGGAGCAGCGAAAGTCAAGGTTTTTTGCACAGCAGTGCAAGCTAAGATAAACAGGGGGAGCAATGAGAAATTTTTATATATGTGTTGATTTATTTTTGCAAGGATGAATGCACAGCAGTGCGAATAGAGAAAACGAAGAGGAGCGGATGAAGAAATGTATTACACAGCAGTGTAAATGGTGTGAGTAAAGAAATGGTTTTTCACCTCACTGTGAATGTAATGTAAAAGTTCTTTTTACAGGAATATATGTAAATTTATTTTTACATCAGTAAGTGTAAAATAGTTTTACAGCAGTAATGTAAAAGGGGTTTTACAGCAGTAAACCTAGCTCAGTAAATTCTCATGCCTCGTAGGAATAGAGATAACTCAGGAAAATTTTTGCCCAACACCCCCACTGCTTCACACAACCAACCTTCTCTCTTATTCGGTGGCTGTGATCAAGAAGAACCCTTAGGTGAACAGCCAGACATATTTGAAGAGCTTATAGGGGAAGAAGAAGAAGAAAACATTCCTCTGGAGCCGATGGAGGAAAACAGAAATGCTAGGGGAAATGGACAAATAATAGAGGGTACCTTTCCCATTCAGGAGACCAATGGGAACACCAAAATGAAAAATATAAGTCCTTCAGCCCTACCTCACTTCCATGGCCCGACTACAAAAGATCCTGACATCTTCTTGTTTGAGTTCACTGAAATCTGTTGAACTTATGACTATGCAGAAGACGAGAAAAAGTTGAAATTGTTCCCTTCTACTCTCAAGGATGCAACATTGCGCTGGTTCATGGAGTTACCTGGAAATAGCATCACAACTTGGGCTCAGATGCAGCAAGCCTTTAACAACAAGTATCACGACTATTGTAGGACAAAAGATACTAAAGAAGAAATCTTCCGAATGACCATGAGAAGTGATGAGTTCCTGGAAGACTACGAAGATAGGTTCCAACTTAATTACAAAAGGGCCAGGTGTACACTTGACCCAAAGTCTCTGAAGTTGGTCCTGCTCAGGGGAATTTGGGGATATCTTTTAGACACCCTCCATCTACTGGCCGGGGGAGACATCTACCAACTATCCTATGACGACATAAAGACTATTTTTAGAAACCATTCTAAAGTAGCCAGAAAGAAAGGTAAGGGTAGTCAACCCATAGCTAGTACCTTTTCCTCCAACTCATCCATTAAAGGAGAAATTGGAAACATGCTGAAAGAATTCAAAAGTGAGATGCTGCAAACTCTTGCCATGCAAATGGATACCTTACATATCAAAAGAAAGCAAGAGGAAACAGAGAGGGCTTTAGCCATTTTTTGTCCTAGATGCAACAGGAGGTATCCTAGGAATGAATGCCCATTGAACTCTATAGAGGTTTTTTCAGTCTGTGAAGAAAATCATTCTACAGATAAGTGCCCTTCCTTGCCCGAACTTAAAGTTGTATATCAAGGGGCTGAGGGAGTCACTGAACAACTCTATTACATAAACCAAAGGAGGCCGCATGGACGTATACCATACCAACAAGGGACATATCAGGGATACTACAAACCCAACCAAGTCACATCCATACCTTCTTGGGGTCCCCCTTCTCATCCTTCCTGGTCCACACCTACTCCTTGGTCCTTCACATATCAATATCATGCCCAACCAACCTTTCATTCATTTCAACCCTATGCTCAACTGCAACCTCAGTGGAATGCATCTCATCAGGGGTGGAGGCCCCAATACAACTCTCCTCCCCGAGCATTCTCACCACCTTTTCCTTCATTCTCTCCTCGTAACTCAACTACAACAGTCTCCTTGTGCCCCAACAACCTCGTAAACACCGTCCTCCATAGATTTCTCCCATATTCTTGCTCTCGATGTTTTCTACAGGAGCACCTACAAGAAATCTACAGGAGGGACAACAGGTGTCTACAGAAGGGGCAATGAGTTGTTTTGAAGGGAACAAACATGGTTTTTAGGCCGATTTTCGGTTTGAAGAGGTAGGGTTCATGCATACCCCTTATTGAATATCAATATATAAAACAAGTGATTTCAATTTGAGGAGGAAATAAGTCTTTAGTAGAGGAGAAAAAACATTAAAAAAAATAAAAAAACAAAAAATAAATAAATAAAAAAAACAAAAAATAAATAAATTAATTAAAAAAAAAAAGTGCTTATTTAAAAAAACACAGTCTCCTTTGTTTCTCTGATTTTCTCAAAATTCTTTGTTTCCAGCTCCATAATTGGTTTTCCAAAAGAGTATAGACAATATGACAAGAGGTTTTATGAGAAAGGAGCCCACTAACTCCACTAGGCTCCATGCACATCCCCAAGTAGTGGACATACTCACAAGAGCAAATTGGATGAACTTTTTTGAGAAATTATGAGGGTTTGATGAGCAGATTGCCCAAGAATTTTCCCTCTCTTTGGTCCCTCACACAAGAACACATGCCATTTTCACCATTAGAGGTATTTCCATGGATATAACCCCTGAATTTATCATTAGGGTCACTACCCTTCCTCTTAGGCTGCCTTGGAGTAAAGATGAGAAACCAATTGGTCAGGCTACCAAAAAGAACTTTTTCCAAAATCATGAAACACCTGTTGAAGATAAAAATGGCATGAAGGGCTAGCATACCATATCCCTGGGATGAGGTTAGCTATCAAATAATCAAATACATTTCCTATGAGGGGAGGTACAATATTGTTTATGGTTATCACTTTAGAATCTTCCAAGAATTAAGGTATGGCATAAACACTCTAGTGCCTCAGAAGCTAAGCATCCCTTACTTCCTCCTGCATTCCCTCATTGACTCCAGCACCAAGGTACAAGCAGGAAATTCAGAGCAACTAGCTCACCATGGCTTAATCAAAATCTTAGTAGAGGAAGCCCTCCATACCTTTACACTCCCTATAGCATGGGAAGTTTTCTGAAACATGACAGCTGAGGATGACATAAAGGCCTTAACCTATGATGTCAGACCCATTGGCAGTGAGGAGGAAGAAAAACAAGGGGGAGAAGGTGGAGCCAAGGGTGACATAGCAGAAGAAGAAAGGAAGGAGGAAGGAACTAAACTAGAAGAGGAGAGAGCTGAAGAAACAGAGCAGGAAGAGACAGAAAAAGAGACAAAAAAGAGACAGAAGAAGGAGAAAAAGAGGAAGAGAAGGCAGAACAAGGAGAAGAGTCCCCTGAGACTTTGGAAAGGGAGGCAGCAACTGCCTTCACTGCCCTTAGTACAATAATCAAGCCAAATAAAAAAATGAAACACAGACCTCCATGTATTTCAGGGCTAGGAAAAGCACAAGAATTAAAACATGCAAACCTCAGCACTCTTCAAAAGTTCCAATTACCATTGAAGATTCACCCTCTGCCAAAGGGAAAGAATCTCCCTCCAAGACACCTATAATATATGAAAGAGGGACTCCTAGATCTTCCACATGGAAGGAAAAGGTAGTACTACAGGACACAAAACCAGTCCTACAAGAGGCTCAGATAGTTCTACAGGAGACACTGTCAAAACTACAAGAGACCCAAAAACTTGAAAAAATGATAGAAGGACAGCCATAGGTGATAGAGGAAACACGAGATACAAGAGCCTAACCCCCAGCCTAGTCTTGCCTCCTATTACAACCTACTTGAGGGAGGCAAAATAATTCCACAAAATTTTGCAATCCTACTATTTTTCGAATTGAAGAAAGAAAGAGTGAGAACACACAGGTGGATGCAAATAGCCAAATCCAAAGGGGTCGAGAATGTTGGCCATATAGAAAAAAAAACTCAGGGAAATGGGCGGGGAGTTGAGTGCTCTCAGAGACAGGGAAGCAATTACAAGAAGCCACCTTGAAACTGAAAATGAATGTTGGGTGTGAAGACTGATTATCTTCTATATGCAAAGGTATCACCACATTGGACCTCAGTTCGAAATGGGGGCGGCAACACCGCCCGTAAAATATTCGCTGCAGGGGGGGTCAAAGGGGGGGTGGCTGCGACCTTTGGGAGCCCCCCCCTGGCGGGGGGTTTCGGGGGCAGCACCCCCGAAGCTAAAAACAGCTGTAAAATTGCCTTGTAAAAGTATAGTAATTTCTAGTCAATCTGGGCCGTTCATTAGGTGGATGATCTAACGGTAGAACTTATGTTTAGTTTAGGGTTTTTTACCCCAGAAGGAAACCCCCTCTCTTTGTATGAGGGCATTGTATTTGAGGCTGTGTGATAGATGTGTATTATGTGAGCGAGAAACAGATAGGTGAGACTGTGAGAGAAAACAGAGGATATTACAGTGGATTTGCTGTAGGTTGTGTCTCTTCATTTTGCTGGATAATAGAAAGGAAGGACTGGCTGTTCGGGGTGGACGTAGCCCAAACTGGGTGAACCACGTATATCTGTGTCTCTCTTGTTTTGTGCGGTTTTTGTGTTTATATTTATGCAATATTTTATGTGTTCCATTGCTCCGTAATATATAATTTTCTAACAACTGGTATCAGAGCCGAAGGTCTATTTGGCTGATAAACTCGCAGGAAAGAAGGGTTCCTGGGTCGAGTGGGAGCAATGGCGGAAGATGGTAAGTTTAGGGTCGAGAAATTTAACGGCCAAAACTTCTCGCTGTGGAAGATGCAGATGGGAGATTATATGTATCAGAAAGATCTATATCTACCATTGGGCAGAAAAACAAAGATGTCGACGGGTATGAAAGACGAAGAATGGAACCTTCTCAATAGAAAGGCACTCGGAACAATACGGTTGTGCCTTGCTGCGTCAATCGCCTTCAACATTTCGAAGGAAACCACGGCAAAGGGTTTGATGCAGACGTTGTCGAAACTATATGAAAAACCCTCGGCCTCAAACAAGGTATTTCTTATGAAACGATTATTTAATATGAATATGTCGGAAGGTGGATCTGTTGCAAACCATTTAAATGATTTTAATACAGTTACAAGTCAGTTAAGTTCTTTAGGGGTAAACTTTGATGATGAAGTTAGAGCTCTGTTATTCTTGTGCTCATTACCAGAAAGTTGGAATGGTTTGGTAATGGCCATTAGTAACTCCGTTTCTGGATCTAGTACTTTAAAGTTTGATGATGTTTTCGGTGCTATCCTTAGTGAGGAAATACGACGGAAAAGCTCCGGTGAGACATCGGGAAATGCTTTGAGTGCAGAGTCTAGAGGAAGAAAAATGGAAAGAGGAAAAAGCTCAGGATATCGCAGTAAATCAAGGAAAGGCAGATCCAAGTCCAGATCGGGGATAGTGTGCTGGAAAGTGGAAAGAAAGGACACCTAAAGAAAGACTGTAGATCTCGAAAGGGAAAAGAAGGAGATGCATAGCAAGAAAACAATCATGAAGCAAATGTGACAGGTGAGGTGTTACAAGATGCTTTGATTCTTTCTTTCGAAAATATTATTGATTCCTGGGTGGTAGATTCAGGGGCTTCATTCCATGCCACACCTGATAAGAAATACTTGCATGACTATGTTCAAGAAGATTTTGGACAAGTTCGTCTGGGTGATGATAAACCCTGTAAAATCGTTGGAATGGGTAAGGTTCTTGTAAAACAACAGAATGGAAACCAATGGCTATTAAAGGAGGTAAGGCATGTTCCAGATCTAAAGAAAAATCTGATTTCAACAGGGCAGTTAGGCAGTGAAGGTTGTGTGACAACTTTCACAGATAAAGCTTGGAAGGTCACCAAAGGAGCCCTGGTAATAGCAAAAGGCGAAAAGGTTGGTACATTGTATTTATGCAATGGTATTTCTAACTCTGTTAATGCTTTAACTTCCAAAGGAGCAGATGCAGCATTATGGAATCATAGGCTCGGACACATGAGTGAAAAGGGGATGAAGATTCTTCACTCAAGGAAATTGTTGCCAGGTTTGAAGAATGTTGATTTGGACTTCTGTGAGAATTGCATTTATGGAAAACAGAAGAGAGTCAGATTTCTCAGAGTTGGGAAAGAAAAGAAGAATGAAAAATTAGAGCTTGTGCATATAGATGTATGGGGACCTACTCAGGTATCATCTCTCGGTGGCTCTCGTTATTATGTTACTTTTATTGATGATGCAACTAGAAAAACTTGGATTTATTGCATTAAGAATAAATCTGATGTATTTGATACTTTCAAGAAATGGAAAGCTTTGGTTGAGATTGAGACAGGAAAGAAATTGAAGTGTCTTAGATCAAACAATGGAGGTGAATATTGCAGCAAAGAGGTTGATAGGTATTGTTCAGAGCATGGAATTCACAGAGAGAAGATAGTTCCAAGAACACCACAAGAAAATGGTGTGTCAGAAAGGATGAACAGAACGATCATGGAGCTTTCAAGGTGCATGAGATTGCATGTAGAATTGCCTTTACAGTTTTGGGCAGATGCTGTAGATACCGCTGTTTATCTAATAAATAGAGGGCCTTCAAGTTCCTTGGATGGTGGTGATCCAGAGGAAGCATGGACAGGTAAAAAGGTAAACTACTCTTTTTTAAAGCCTTTTGGTTGTGAAGCCTTTGCCCATATTGATAAAGAAAATAGAACAAAGCTTGAGGCAAAGTCAAAGAAATGTACCTTTATTGGATATGGTGTTAATGATTTTGGTTATCGCTTATATGATTACAAAAATCACAAAATCATTAGGAGCAGAGATGTAATATTCAATGAAAATGTCTTGTATAAGAATCAATTGCAGGAAAAGAAACAAGAAAAGGAAAACAAGGAATACGGAGTTCTTGATGAAATCACTGAAAAAGGAAAGGTGCCTGAAAATAATAATAATCAACAACCACAACAACAACAGGCACCCCAAACACCTGAAAGTGGTGTTAGAAGATCTACTAGGATAAGTAGACCCCCTGAACGATACTCTCCTTCATTATATTATTTATTGTTGACTGATTCCGGTGAACCCGAATGTTGTGAAGAAGCAATGCAAGTTGAAAGCAAGAAGAAGTGGGAGGTAGCCATGGAAGAAGAGATGGACTCCTTAATGCATAACCAGACTTGGGATTTAGTCAGGTTGCCTGCAGGAAAAACTACATTGAAGAATAAATGGATTTACAGTCTGAAGGAAAGATGGAGGAAAACAGAGGTACAAAGCTAGACTTGTGGTGAAGGGGTTTGCACAGAAGAAAGGTATTGATTTTGATGAAATATTCTCTCCTGTTGTTAAAATGACTTCAATAAGAACTATTTTAAGTCTTGTAGCAGCTGAAGATTTGCATCTTGAGAAACTAGTGTGCAGGTTGAAGAAGATCTTGTATGGCTTAAAACAGGCTCCAAGGCAGTGGTATCTAAAATTTGACAAGTTTATGTCTGAACAAGGTTATACTAGATGTCACTCTGATCATTGTGTTTATATGAAAAAGAAAAATGATGGTAGCTATATTATATTGTTATTGTATGTGGATGACATGCTTGTCGCAGGATCTAACATGCAAGAAATAAATGTACTCAAAAGAAAATTGGCAAATTCATTTGCAATGAAGGATTTGGGAGCTGCAAAACAAATCCTTGGTATGAGAATCACTAGAGACAGGAAAAATCGCAAATTAACATTGTCTCAAAATGAGTACATACAAAAGGTCTTGAAAAGATTTAATATGCACAATGCAAAACCAGTTAGTACACCTTTTGCTAGCCATTTCAAACTTAGTAAGGAAATGTGCCCAAAGACCCAAGAAGACATGGATTATATGTCTAAAGTTCCATATGCATCAGCAGTTGGAACTTTAATGTATGCAATGGTCTGCACAAGGCCTGATATTGCACATGCAGTGGGAGTTGTAAGCATGTACATGAACAATCCAGGAAAGGAACATTGGATGGCAGTAAAATGGATTCTCAAATATTTGAAAGGTACCACAAATCAAGCATTATGCTTTGGTGGTGCAAACATTTCTCTAGAGGGATATGTTGATGCAGATATGGCAGGTGACAGGGATAATAGGAGGAGCACTACAAGATATGTATTTACTGTTGGAGGAACAACTGTCAGTTGGGTTTCAAAAATCCAAAGTGTTGTTGCACTTTCAACAATAGAAGCAGAGTATGTTGCTGCTACAGAGGCTAGTAAAGAAATGATTTGGTTACAAAGGTTTATGGGTGAATTGGGTAAAGAGCATGATATGGGCACGTTATACAGTGATAGCCAAAGTGCCATTCATCTTGCAAAGAGCTCATCATTTCATTCCAGGACTAAACACATACAGCTCAAGTACCATTTCATACGATCAATGTTGGAAGATGGAGAGTTGAAGCTGGAAAAGATACACACTAGCCAGAATCCTGCAGATATGCTAACAAAAGTTGTAACGAGGGAGAAACTGAGAATATGCTCAGTTTCAATTGGTCTTCAAGAATGACGATGAAGATGAGAAACAACCAGGTCCAAGAGGAGTCATTGTCCAGCAAATGGAGCAACGGTGGAGTTGCTACAATCAGTGTCTAAGTGGGAGATTGTTGGGTGTGGAGCCTGATTATCTTCTATATACAAAGGTATCGCCACATTGGACCCCAGTTCGAAATGGGGGCGGCAACGCCGCCCGTAAAGTATTCTCTGTAAAAGTATAGTAATTTCTAGTCAATCTGGGCCGTTCATTAGGCGGATGATCTAACGGTAGAAATTATGTTTAGTTTAGGGTTTTTTGCCCTAGAAGGAAACCCCCTCTCTTTGTATGAGGGCATTGTATTTGAGGCTGTGTGATAGATGTGTATTATGTGAGCGAGAAACATAGAGGTGAGACTGTGAGAGAAAACAGAGGATATTACAGCGGATTTGTTGTAGGTTGTGTCTCTTCATTTTGCTGGATAATAGAAAGGAAGGACTGGCTGTTCGGGGTGGACATAACCCAAACTGGGTGAACCACGTATATCTGTGTCTCTCTTGTTTTGTGCGTTTTCTGTGTTTATATTTCTGCAATATTTTATGTGTTCCATTGCTCTGTAATATATAATTTTCTAACATTGCTAAGGAGGCAGCTGCAAGAGAAAGAGACCCTGTTGGCATGCATGGCTAGCTTATCCATGGAGGCATTGCAATCCAAAGCACTAGCCAAATCCTATGGCCTATATCTAAAGGACCAATGGTTACAATTCCAAATAATGACTTTGGCACAAAGAGGCACAATGCCTTTCCAAGACTACAGGAAGTTCATGGATTTGTGTGACCAAAGCACCTCAGAGGATAAAGCAAAGATGGAAAAATTCTACTTACAGAACATGGCCCTCACAGACATGAATGTGTGGGATCCCAATGCCAAGCTAGGGGACCTGCAATTAATGGCCATGGCCTCATGGATGAACCATGAAGAATTGAAGGCAGTAGAAATAAAAGGATTGATGATAAAGGAGCGGAATCAGCCATTAATGATAAGAGCTGAGCCATAAGATCCTATAACACTCATCAACACAAACAACATACTTTCCAATGACCCTAAAATTGCTCCTCGATATCTCACCAATAAGGCACAAGCCATTGCACACTTTGAGGATATGCAAAGGCTACTTGGGGATGAATGTGTGCATGCACACATGAGGAGATGGAACACCTTACCACACAGTTTGCAGATCAGGGAATATCATTCCCCCATGAGGCCGAAAGAGGCATTGAGAAGAGTGTCACTATACAAGCAATCCATGCAGAGGCTGAAGGTCAACTGAATTGGCCTCAAACTGAGTCCCCCATTGCTCTTAGGCATGCTGGAAGGTAGAAGAGAGGAAGAGGAGGAGCAATGGAATGGCATAGATAGGAAGGTAGGATTCTATGGAAAAGAAGAACAGACCACATCAAAATCCTAGGATGCCAAGGAAGCCACCAGGGCCATAAAAGATGAGGAGATTGACTAGGTTGCTCAGAGGATGAGCAACACCTTTAGTAGGGGGGTGATGATCAGCCTCATAAATGGGTAATTATATGGGCTCATTTTACCTCCTAACCTAGTCAAATCTACCATTCTCTTAGCTTATTATATGATTTTCTGATTATATTTATGCTTCTAGAGTGAATTGAATTAATTATTGTGCCATGTGATCTAACATGTATTTAATGCAAATTATTGATGGATTTCGAGGTCAAAGTCAAGGATCCAGTGGAAAAATGGCAGCAATAACTCGAAGTGGGCAGAGGAGAGGACTTATAGGAGGGAACCCCCCTCATTTATTACTCCTCACTTCGAATTCCACTTCATTTAGCTTAGAGTACAAGCAGCCGAATCATGCACTAGAAGGTAGCCGAGCAAGTGGAGGATGACTGATGATTATCTTGAGTTTTGGGATCCAAGCCTCCCTAATTTTAAGGAAGCTATTTGTTAGCTTCATTTTTATAAGTAGAGAGGCCCAGGGCCTCACTAGGGTCGGATTTTTGCTTATGTAAACTCTGCTCAAAATTTGAGCTTATTATTTTTTTTGACAGTTTCATGTAATCTTGCTATTGTTTTGAAAATAAAGATGGAATCCTTTTTGAGCTAGCACTGATTTACCTTAGAGGGCTAAAGCTCTTGGGTTAGGGCCCAATCCAAGCAGCCAATCTCCTCTTTACTTGTATTTGTATGCCTTGTTTCAATTTGTAGATTACTTTGGTGTTAGATGTATTTCTCTTATGGTTAAGAATAGGTTGCTTTTGATGATTTGGTAGTTTTCTTCCATTTGTGCTTTCTATAGCAGGTTAAGTAGTGATAAAGAGAAGATTCAAAAGGCTAGAAACAGTGCCTTGGCCTCTCTTCCTCCCTCTCGAACCATGATTTGAGGCAAAGACTCTCTTGTTTCCCCAAAAACACAGATTTCCCTCATTCATAGGACTTCTATTGTTTGCAACTTTTTGGTAGGATAATAGTCTAGTTCCACTTTACTTCAGATCTTCTTCATCATGCTCACTTCCTAATTTGCAATAGTCTTCTTTCATGCTTTCCTTTCTTACAACATTTCTCAGAATTTCCTTTCATAGATCATAGTTTAGACTATTTTGATGCAAAACTTTGTTTTTCTAAATGCACTATTTTCATTGCTTGCTTGATATTAAAGGTTGATTGTCAGTTCCTTTGCAGAAGATTGTTGAAAATGACATTAACTCAGAAAAATATACAAATCACATATAAAAACCAAACACAAAATATTGACGGAAAAAGGCTGAAGCCTCATGTATTCTCTCACTCTCATTCTTGCATCAAAATAATTGAAATAGTGTTACAAATAAATAGATGAGAGATATTGGTCTCAAGATAGTGCGTGCTATCTTGGACATCTTTGGTTGAGATAATTTCTCCTTTGGTTGAGATAATTTCTCACCAGACACACCAATATAGGAGTTACCTAAACTAACTCCTATCTTAGAGGAACAACCCAAGAGTTAGGCACAAATTCCCAACTTGGAATATTTAATTAATCAATTTATGTTTGGATTTATTATTGTTTTATGAGAGAGTCTAACATTCCCCCCCTCAATGATAAATCCAAAAACGAGAACCATCTTCCAAGTTCTCATGTTGATCCTCAAAAACATTGCCTGAAAAAACCGCCAAAACTGGATGCTGGAAAAAACTCAAATCTGAAGAGAACATGAATCAGCTGCATGCTTGATTCATCTCTGAAGGACGCTTGACAACTCCATCATGTGCCAAGCCGCAAAAGGATCCAACTGTCCTTTGCTTGAAAACAGCATCCGGTGTCCACTGACACAATTTGATGATGATTGCCCACTGGCTGAAGATGTCGAAAAACAACTCAATGTTGCTTTTGCGATGATGAAAGCTGCTCACTGCTGCTTTGGCTGTCGATCGCCCACTGGCGAATTTGCTGATGCTCACTGCTGATGACAAATGCCCACTGGCTGATGAAGATGCCCACTGGCTGATGAAGATGCCCACTGGCTGCTTCGCTGATGTTGTCGAGACTTTCAGTCTGACAACCACTTGTCAATTTCATTGACATTTTCCCCCCTTTGTCAGCTGAAAGGAGAGACAATCTGCTCCAAAATATATTTGAACTCCCCCCCTTCAGGTGTAGGAGAGTTTCATTGTTGTACTCCCTCGTTCAACTGCCTGAGAGTACCATCATCGGTTCACTGCTGGCTGCACTATGTGTGATTGTAGTCGGTTGTAGAACTGAGACAACCGTTTGACTGTGGATGACCATTCCCAAGGATCAATCCAGTCATAATGTATCTTCAATCTGCCTGGTTTTTGGTGGTTGCGACATTTTGCTGAGGAATGATTGGGCTTGCCACAATGGCAACACGGATGGAGATCAAAACACTGATCTTCCAAATGACCGGCTCTTTGACAATGAGAGCATTTCGGTTGAACATGAACTTCAGGTTGCATGCAATTTCGGTTGTCTACAACTTTCTCAGAACCTGCTGAGGTGAGTGGTTCAAGAAATCCTGCACTCACAAACTTAATTGGCTTGGAATAATCTGGGATTTGTAAGTTGGTGTCATCAGGGACATATCCTAAGCCACGTCTATTCTTGTTATTTTGAATTTCTTCCCAGGGCTTGATGATGGGTTTGGAAGAAATTTGCTCATGAACAACTTCGACACTTGAAGTTGTTGGGATGAATGACTTGGAATCAACATTGTTATCTTCATCTGTATGGTTGAATGACTGGGAAGAAGAACTCTTTTGTTGCAGCTCATCTCTTTGTAGTTGCGACTCAAGCTGAAGAAACTCAATGGTTTCATGCGTTTGCTGTAGATGCCGTGAAATATCAGCAAGAGTTTCTTTGCTGACGTGCACCATGTCTTCATCACTGGAGATGATCAAACTGTGAAGAATGTTTAACAACTGAATATGCTGCGCCATCTGAACTTGCTCACTTGAAATCAGGCTCTCTTGTTGTAGATGTCGTGCACTTGATTTGTTTCACTTTACTTAAATGACAGGCTCGCTTGCTATGGGACTTGACTGGCACGCTCGCTTGATGACGATTGCGTTTGTGTGAACGCACACTTGAATGAATAACCACGCTCGCTTGATGACGATTGTGAACTTGTTTCTTATTTGCTTTAGAATGAAAATTCGTACATTCAATAGAGTCTGCTTAAAGAAAGGGTGTCGAACACTGTCGAAAATGCACCCAAAAAATCTTACAATGATTGTAATGACTCACATAAAACAAGGAATTCACTTGTCTTAATTTGACTAAGTTGAAGAGAATGGACGTGCTTGACTTCTGATCAAATCAAAACGTGGGTGTCGGTTTCAACCGAGAATGCACCCTTTACAATTCAATGTGATTGGAATTTGATTTACAAGTTCTTAAATTTGTTTGCAAGAATGTCGATGTAGACGTTTGCTTTGAAATGCTTTAACTTGATTAAGTGAATTTGCTTGTTGATGTAGAATGCTGATGTTGAAAACTTTGATTATTTGTTGTAAATGCACGTGTTGAGCTTAATTAACCTTCCTTGAAGCTACTTCGTTACATGTGTTGTGTTGGTTGGCATTGCATTTTATGTGTGCATGAAATGAAATCATTTATGTGTCAAAACTAGACACAAGTCATAAGCAAAAAACATGAAGTATGCACCATCATCAACACACTCTTCGTGTACCTAAGATCCCCTTATTCAATTTCGGGCGGATCTAGGACACAATCACCACAAAAAATGATATCTTTATTAAACTTTGGAGTACATAATCGCCCAGCTTCATAACATCTTCATGGAATCAGAATCTTAGAACTTTTGAAAGAAAAAATGTCTTCAAAAGATTACTTGGACTCACTCACTCTCAAGATCTCTCTCTCAAAGTAAAATATTACTTTGGATTACAAAAATTTCTCCCAAAGAATTCCACTTATCACTCCAAATACAAAGCACTCTCCCTCACATCTCACTGGCCATACACACAGGCTCCTTGACCATGCACGCCCCTTGACCGACCACACAGTAAGCTGCAGCAAATCTTCCTTCAAGCGGGTTCCTTGATAAATTCAGATAAACCATTCAGCGAAGGGATTATACACTGATATTCTCTGCACCACTGAGGAATCTGCGCCCTGCTGCCACCGTATTCAATTATCTCTTTGAAACCATCAACTCTGTCCCGGATTCAATTCTTGGCTCTCGAATATTTAATAAATCAAATTTATTCCATATTGGTCGTGCGCACTGCACCGGTGCTATTAGCGCGAGTGAGTGGAGATCACGTGTTCGAATCCCGGTGGGACGTTGACAAAAACCGCGTGTGACTGAGACGCCGGCATCATCATCATCTTCAGGGAGCCATTTTGGGGCCGTTTAATAAAAGTAAAACTGCAACACACAGGGCAAACGGCATGGCGGAGGGTAAGCCTCACATGGAATAACCGTGGAACCCTCTGGTCAGATTCAGCGGACTTTTCTGAGAAATTTTTACACGCTTATGCCTTCCTCTGCTTAAATGTTATCCTTCTGGTCGGAATTGTATGCGCTCACGCGCAGCAGTGGCTCTTCACACTCCTGTAAACTTCGAAAGAAACGATTTGCAGACAGATTTGATGGACGACTCCATGCGCCTTAAAAATTTGATCTTTTCCAGCGCAATTCATTCATCGATTTCTGCTCATCATCTTCAACATATGCATCTTCACAATATCAATGGCAGAAGCAACGACACCGCCATTGTGGACAACAATACAAGCAGAAACAACAATATCATGGCCGCTTCAATCAAACCATCAATTCCTCGCCAGGTTCTCCTTCGTTGCACGCAGAATTTTTAACACTCAAACTTTGTGACAGGCTCCCAACAATCATGAGCTCTGATACCACATGTTGAAAATGACATTAACTCAGAAAAATATACAAATCACATATAAAAACCAAACACAAAATATTGACGGAAAAAGGCTGAAGCCTCATGTATTCTCTCACTCTCATTCTTGCATCAAAATAATTGAAATAGTGTTACAAATAAATAGATGAGAGATATTGGTCTCAAGATAGTGCGTGCTATCTTGGACATCTTTGGTTGAGATAATTTCTCCTTTGGTTGAGATAATTTCTCACCAGACACACCAATATAGGAGTTACCTAAACTAACTCCTATCTTAGAGGAACAACCCAAGAGTTAGGCACAAATTCCCAACTTGGAATATTTAATTAATCAATTTATGTTTGGATTTATTATTGTTTTATGAGAGAGTCTAACAAAGATCTCTTCTAGCAGTAGGCTAGCTTGTCAGCCATCACATCCTCCATCTGATCCATGCCCTACAGGTCGCCCACACCTCACCTCAATTTTGCCTTAGTTTCCTGCATTTTCCATAGAACTTATTCCTCTCTCCTTAAGTAAACCCAATCATATTCCTCTTTCTTGGTGATTCATAGCAAACCTTAGGTGCCCTAACACCTCATTCCAACCTTCATCCACATTTTTAATCCACTCTCACACCCTCAAAACAATGAAATCTTCTTTCAGCCTCCTCCTGTAGGCCTCTTGTAGTTGCCATGTTTTCCTCTTGTAGATTTCATGTGTCCCCCTGTAGATTTTCCTGTAGGCTTTCTTTTGAAAGCTGAGTGTGGAAAAAGCCTCCAGAAGGCCACCTAAGACCTCTTAGGACCCCTCCACACCATCCTACATTCTCTCAAGTCCCAAAACCACCCTTCAACCCCACCTATTCGCTGCGACATTCACACACAATAAATTATGTGCATGTCAAATTCACGTAAAAATACATAAAAATCAAAAAATTTGTTTTTTGCCTATTTACTTCCAGGAATAGTTTAGTTGGATGATGTTTACCTCTTTGAGTAAGTAATGGCATTCCTTTCATGGTTTTCATAGTGCTTTCTGCAAAAGTAGAATTAGTTGGCTAATTATGGTTCACTAGGTTTGCTTTACATTTCAGTCTTTCTCCTTTCTGCAGTTAGATTAGCATCTGTAGAGTAATTTTTATCTCGTTTCATCACATATAGAGATTTTTCTAGAATCCATAAAGGTTGTCTTGAGATCTTAGTGATCTTGCACCAGCTGAACAAGTGACAACCTGTAGTGAAAACTAATACTTGTGCATACAACACCAACACTTCCAAGTTTGTTACGAACTACCGGGTTGATAAGAGTAAAGTAGGCAGCCCAGGAGTTGCAGCATTATTGCTGCAACACTGGTGCTCACCATCCATGATGCCTTGAAAGGTTGCACCTACATTTACAAGCCGAAATTGTATTCCTCTGTAAGCGAACATACCCCATTTGGTACAGAAGTTAGTCTTAAGTCTGTTAGGTTCTGCTACTAGAACCTGATTGTATCTTAAAAAACTGTCGAGAAGGGAAAACATCCGTGCCCCAGATACTGTTTGCAGAATGTGGTCCATAGACGGCACATGGTCATTGTCTTTGTCCGAGGCACGATTCACGTTCCGTAAATAAACACACAAGCGGATTTCCCCGGTGTACAAGGACAAGGTTTGAAACCCACGTGAAATGAACAACTTTGTATATGATTCGGGCATCCAATAGCTTAGTCAACCCTTTCTGTATGAGGGGTTCAAGTGACGGATGTACTTTTCTCAGCTTCTGTTGATATGGCTTGACCCTTCTTTAATCAGTATGGTGTGTTGGATGATCCACATGTCATAGGTTTTCAGATCATCATACGTCCACGCGAACACATCTTGGTACTGTTTGAACAAGTAGACAAAGGTTTACCACTCTTGTTGTGTGCAACATGTACCAAGATTGACGAACTTTGGATCCTGTTCTATTCTCAAGTTTATCAGTTTGTGCATCATGGTGGAACTGTGGTTCTTGTTGTTTCTCGAACGCTGAAAATGTTCTTGCAAGTCATAAAACTTTTCCAATATTACCACACCTTTTGTGATAAGGTTGCCTTTCCTGTTACCATCTTCTTCTTGCAGAGAATGCTCGTGCTCGTCATCATCTATCGCTGCATCTTTGAAGACGTCAGTGTTAGCCATGAAATGCAATATCTGTCGATCATCATTAAACACACGTAAATTAGTTATGTTATCTTAGAAAGATGGTTTGAACAAAATTTCAATAGTAAATATATCCCTAATCGGTGAAATTCTTGAAGCTGAGTTAGCCAAAGCATTGACAGCTGCATTACATGTACGTGGTACAACAATGATGTTAAATTTTTGGAAGTTAGAGATTAGTCGCCATACCTCTTTCTGGTAACTTTTGAGATGCGGTGAGAAACAATGAATGGTGTTACGTACCTTCCGTACCACTATCTTTGAATCACCTACCACTTTGAGCGTGACCATTTTGAGGCTGATGGCTTTTTGCAAGCCCAACACAAGTGCTTCATACTCAGCAACATTGTTCATGCACTCAAACTCCAAGTGACTTGAAACCAAATTCTTCCTATTTTATGGGTTGCTCAAGACACACCTGGCTCCCGAGCCGTCTTATGTCTTTGATCTATCAAATTACATGGTCCACAACTTGTCTGTACACGAATCATTTGACGTGCTAGTACCACTACTACTACTATAGTTACTGCTACTGCTGCTATTAGTACAATGTACTATACATGTTCCATTACCATCAGTTGGGCAAAGGAGGAGTCCCAACTATGTGTCTAATGGGGTTGGAGCTAAACGTGCAGGATAACACCCCAAAGTTGTTTCGAGGAGGTAGTTGCCAAACTTGATTTCTACGAAGGCCGACAATTCATTCTCACCGATAAGGGGAGCGACATTGTGCTTCATATACCTCTCGGATAACACCCAAATTTTGTTGCATTTTCCCTTGTACGGAAGCCACATGTGCGACCAGTCTGTAACAAAATATCTGTTCAGCGTGCTGGACGACTCTCTACTGAGTAGTAGATTGTCTGCTACCAGCATGTCCACAATGACAATGTTGATGCATTGGTGGACTCGACCATCATGAGATAGTCAGATGATCACATCTCGAAGTTCACCAATGGCTGGTACCAATGTTTGATCTGTTGTAGCATTTTTTGGTTTTGGTAAGTTAGCATCAATTAGTTAAAAAATAAAAATCATTCCAAAAAATGTTAAGTTAGGATATGGACAAAAAGAATATTGAATAAAAAAATGTTAAGGATATTTTGATGAATAAGTCCATATCAAATAAAATGCTAGAATAGATGCCCTAAAAAAGGAAGGCAAAAATAAGAAATGTTAGATTAGAGATAAAAGAAAAAATAATAAATTCTGAAAGTATTGCAAATCCAAATGCCACTACTCTTAGTCAAAGTTTATCTTTGCAAATAAAAGTTGTGTGCAGATTGTTTAAATGCCACAATAGTTTATAGAATCCAATTGTACAGTTTAATCATGATTGGATTTGATTTAAATTGTTTGTCAATTGGTAGAAAATAAAATTAGCTCAACAGTTTAATCTGAGCCAATGGAAGAAATAAGGGATAGAAGTAGATTAGTCATTAAAAGGAAAATGTTGAGTTGCTAGTCTAAGTGCACTTGGGTAACTAAGATTGAAAAAATGTTAGGAGTTAAGAGTAGCTAGACAAATGAAATACAATTGGAGCATGAAAGGATTTTTATCCTAAGATATAACATTGGAAATATGTGCATATGGTGATGGGTTTTATTAACCATAAATTCTAAGTATCAATGTTATTTTGTAAATATCCAAACTTCATCCATTCATTCGAAAATACCCCATGCATGTCACATCCGACAAAATTCTTGGCCCGACCATCACTTTCGCCTCACGTTGTTAAAATTCATTCATTTTATTTTTCATCCCGCACATTCTCCCGAGATTTGACGGCCTACATCATTCTTCAGCCCTCATTTTCTATCCAAACTTTATTGGCAGGGGGCCGGAGGGGGGGGGGAGGTCCAAACTGGGCAATTTTGGAAACCGCCCTCCAAAACTACTTTTCCTCCATCCTAGTCTTTCGAGACTTAAAATACCGAAACAACTTACCGCCCTAACTTGCTCCCGAATGCAGTTTTCATTCGACCATTTACCGTCACTCCTACATCATCATCCACGTCCGCTCCCAGTCACTTCCTCTGTCCAATCAGTTGTCGCCTATCCATTATTCATTTAATTTGCCACTCCCACAAATTTATACTCCATAGACCCATTTATCACTCCCGTTGGATAATTAATGAGGATTTAGTGGTTTATTGATCCAGGTGGATGTTGGTGGTCACCCACCTATCCCATTTGGACCCCCACAACTTACTCTTTCAATTTTTCAGTGTCCTTAATTGTAGCACAATTTACTATTTTTAGTTGTTTTTCGGGTCTTGAACTTCCGAAGCCGTTTTGAGACCCTAAAAGACGTTATTTGGGAAAACTGGCGGCAACATCAGTCCATTGATTGATGTTGCTCTTCCCGAAGTTGTAGTCCTCGAATAGAGGTTTCTAATGAGGTATTGTGTGTGTCAAACGAATATCATATGCCAAAGTTACAACCTCGGGAAGTTGATGTACCAATTTACCAAAATGGGGCCCAAAGTTTGGCGTTTGATCTCCTAGGGTTAGGTTTTTGGATGTTTAGGGTTTTCCATTGTTTCTCAACAATAAATAGGCCTTCGAGCCTCATTGTAACACAGTTCAAAGACATGTAGCCGCCACATCTCTTCTCAGAGATAAGCTACCATCACCCTAGATGGTTTATTTCCATTTCTGTTTGTAAGCATATTTCAGTATTTTACATTAATGAAATGAAGTATTATTTCTGCGGCATCTCTGTAGTTATGGTTATATCTATAATTTGTTGTGTTCCTATTTAAATTCGGATCAGTGGTATCAGAGCAGTCTGTTCTTTCTCTGTTTTTCTTTGCATGTCCCCAACGAGGTTGAGATATAAGGAGTTAGGGCTTGAATTGGTCGAACCCTTGCAAGACCAGCCTCGCAAATCCCGACGGCCTCCCATGGCGAATGAAAAGAAAGACAAGGGGGTAGGAGATCCTATCAAAATCTTGCTCGAAGAAGCCCTCAAGAGACAAAGGAACGCGATGATGGACAACTTTGCCCAGATCCTTCAACGACTACCAAGGGGCGACGTAGCTACTTCCAACAACAACTCTGGAAACACCACACCCTTTAAGGTACAAGTTAACTTTGAAATCCCCATATTCGAGGGTCTGTTATGAAACCAACTCACAAAAATATAGAATAGATAGATCAACGCCTTAGAAATAAGCCTCTTTGAGGGGGAAACCTCCTTTACATTACACAAATGAACAATTCTTAGATGATACAGATGACAAGACCTCCTTTCTATATATAAGAGTCTAAGGGGTCATAATATAATTAGAGCTGACATAACAATAATAATGTAAGGGCACAATAATAACAATAGTGGGTTTCTATGGGGCACAATAATAACAATATGGAGACTATATGGGCACAACAATATAATAAGGGGGTTGTACTAATAACAATAAGGGGTTACTAGAAGTATAGGGACCTAACATGCCCCTCTCCTTCAAAAAGCATTGTCCTCAACGCTTGAGTAGTTCTTGATACTTCTATATAAAAGTCTCATCATTCCATCTGGAATCTTCAGCTGGTAAATTCCTCCACTTGATGAACTCTAAAATTGATCGATTTCATAGTTGTCGACTTCTCGGTTCTGTGAATGATTCAAGTTTCAATATGATTTTTCCTTCCTTGTTAATTTCTGGCAATATTGTTGGAACTGGGATCTTCAACAACTTTTGAATGAGTTCCCACACTGCTTCACCACTCTTCCATTCATCCCTTGTTTTGTTTATCAAATTTGGTTGGATAATTATACCAACCTCTACCATTTCTGCAACCATATGTTCAATTTCACTCCTTTGGGCATATGGATATCTATAAGGCTTGATGTTTGGAGGAACACTTCCTGGAATCAAATGAATAGCATGATCATGATCATGAATACGAGGGAGACCTTTGGGAGTCTCCAATACCTTGGAATGATTGTCCAATACTTTTTGGAGATATGGAGAAATAGATGCTTTCGATGTGGGAACCATTAGCTAACATAATTGTGCAATTACGCCTCGTTGTTCTTTCTTCAGAAGCTTTGTCATTCCGTTAGATCTCATTATCTTTCTTGGTTTCCCTATGATAACCCTTAATTCAACTTCCTTTCCTTCTGAAGAAAATTTCATGAAAAGTTCTTGAAATATAAAAGCTATTATACCCAAGGACTGTAGCCATTGGACTCCTAGTACAACATCAGCACCATCCATTGGAACGGAAAGCATTGGGCTATTCAATACATATTCGCCCATGGATAGCTTGATATTATGGCACTTTCCAAAGAAATTTATGTTTCCTCCACTTACAACCGTCACTTGACACTCTGGTGCTAGATATAGGAAGAAATTCAATTCCTTGGCTCTCTTACAATGAATAAAATTACGGGTACTACCAAAATCAATCAAAACTATTACCTTTTTCTTCTTGATATGTCCTTCTATGTTTATAGTTTGAGGAGTGGTAATTCCAACCAATACATTACAAGATATGGTCAGATTCATTTCTTCTTTCTCTAGGGTTGGTTCCTGGTGAATCTCCTTTTCTTTTGATGTTTTTTGATACTTTTCTTCCTGATATTTCACTGCTTGAACCTTCTTCCTCTTGATATATCCTTCTATCTTGAGAGTTTTAGGAGTGGTAATTTTTGCCAATGCTTTACAAGATATGGTCGGATTCATTTCTTCTTTCTCTGGGGTTGGTTCCTAGTGTATATCCCCTTCTTTTTATTTTTCTTGATCCTTTTCTTCCTCCTCCTCATAATCTACGTAAAATAATTTCTTCTCAGCACACTTATGACCTTTAGTGTACTTACTATCACAATTGTAACAAAGCCCTTTTTTTCTTTTTTTCTTCCACTTACTGTGGTGTAAACCTTGTAGGCTGTGGAATACTAGGAGAAAAAACACTTCCATAATTATAGTCATGAGTGGTGGGATTCCTTGTTTCCATAATTTCGCTTTCAATTTTTCATGCCAACCTAAATGCCTTCTCCAATGAGTCAGTCTCCCAAAGACGAACCTCATGTTAAATGTTATCCTTTAAATTCCCTATGAAAACATCAATCATTTGCTTCTCTGGAATATCATTTACCCTTATATTCAATTTTTGAAAGTCTTCAATGTGCTCTACCATTGAGCCCTTTTGTTTGAGATTTATCAATTGGCTAAAGAAGATGTTTCTCTTTGTGTCCTCATAATGTGCTATCATTTCCTCCGTAAAAATTGATCACGTGACAAGTGGTTTATGAGAACAAAGCCCTTTATACCATAAAAATTGATTCGGTTCTAAATAATTAGATGCAATACTTACCTTTTGTAACAATGGTACACCATGTAGATCAAAATATTTCTCCATTTGTAGTACCCAATTTACCGGGTCCTTGCCATCAAACTTCCTCATATCGCCTTTTCTTGATTTTGGGAGCTCAATCTTGAAATGACTGCAACTTTGTAATATGGGATCTTCCAGTTCTAAAATCGCGACCTGCAGTAGCCTTCTACATCCTCTTTATAATGTTACCAGTCTGATTGAAATTGGATTCTCCAAGAAAGCGTTATGCACAATCTCCCAAGATGACCTGATTATATACCTTTTCAGAAGAGTGAACTTGTATGAAGTGCCACGTGTCACTATTTTGACCTTCAGATCTTAAAAATATACACAGGAAATTACAGTCCGTCCTCTTTCTGTACCTTCTTACGAAATTTCAATCTAATGTTGAGAGAGACAGTTATGACAATTTTCCCCAGGTCACCTGTTTGGAATGGAATTCGGGAGTCTGCAAAACCCCTCACTTCCGCAGATCATATCTCCGCAAATGTAGCAAAACAAGCTCTGAAATTCAGCCCGAAATTCAGAATGATTTCGACGAAAATGGGTATTTTTTGTAACTTCTTAAACATCACAAAAAAAAAAGTTATAGCGAAAATGCCACGATGACTTGTTGGAGCAACGAAACCCTATAATCCAAAGCTCTGATACCAAATGTTATGAAACCAACTCAAAAAAAAAATAAAAAAATATAGATCTATGCCTTAGAAATAAGCCTCTTCGAGGGGGAAACCTTTACATTACACAAATGAGCAATTCTTAGATGATACAAATGACAAGACCTCCTTTCTATATATAGGAGTCTAAAGGGTCATAATATAATTAGAGACAACATAACAATAATAATGTAAGGGCACAATAATAACAATAGTGGGCTTCTATGGGGCACAATAATAACAATATGGGGACTATATGGACACAACAATATAATAAGGGGGTTTTAATAATAACAGTAAGGGGTTACACTAGTAATATAGGGACCTAGCAGGGTCAGATAGATGCATATGCCATAGATAAATGGTTAAATTTTCTAAAAGTTATTTTTCTGTTCATGATTTTTCTAGCCGGGACAAGATTACTTTCACTCTTCTCAAAGCAGCCCCCCACGTCAAGGATTGGTGGGAAACCTATTGCGAGCAGAAAGATGAAAGTACGGGCTCACTATTTTCAGAGGCACCCACTTGGAATTCACTCTAGGATGCCATCAAGGAGCAGTACTACCTTGTCAAGAGCTATGAGGAAAAATACATAAAGTGGACCACGCTGCGAGAGGGACGAGACCAATGTGTGCCGAAGTCCACAAATATTTTTCATACCCTTCTCAAAAAGTTTGGTATCAAGGATTCTGAGCTACATTTGGTACTGAAATACCATGGCTGCCTACATAGATACATCCGAGACGAAATGGAGTTCCTGAACATCTCCTCACTCGGCACGACATACCGATACGATATCAAGATCGAGCAGAAAGAAGCGAGACTTTGGATCTGCGAATTTGAAGAACAAAGGACAAAACCAAGGCGGGGTGACCCAAGACAACCCGTCGAAGACGCAAGAAAATAACAATAGCACGAAGTCAAAGAAGGACATAGGAAAGTGGTGTGAGTTCCATAAGAGCCCCACCCATAACACAAGTGAGTGTCGGACCAAGCAGTGGCTGTTGGCCGAGTTGAAGGCTTCAGAATCAGATGCATGTTCCAATCCTGAGTCAAAACCCGACAAGAGGAATGGAAAAGGGAAGAAGATCATTGACGCAAAGCCCACTGCCACTGTTGCCACCGCCAAGATCCAGAAGAATGAGCCCAAAGATCCAGAGGAGGGGGAGTGTCTTTTCCATTCACAGATGTGGGTGAAGGGTTCTCTGATGCAATTCATTATTGATAGTGGGAGCCAAAAGAACCTCATTTTAGCAGAGGTTGTGAAGCGGCTAGGACTACCGACCATACCACACCCGCAACCATATAACATTTGGTGGCTTCACCAAGGACGATATCTCTGAGTTTTCCAATAGTGTCGCCTTCCCTACAACATCAAGCCCTTCACAGATGAGGTATTGTAGTGATGTTGCACCTCTGGATGTTTGTGATGTATTATTAGGCCAACCATACTTGTGGAGGCGACATGCTGTGTATGAGTTAAGGTCTCGCTCTGCTATTATTTCTTTGTGTAATTAATTATACAGGATACCAGAGGTAGCCCCACCTAATGCCACATCTTTGATCTATACTAAGAAATGTAGTAATATCATCTCCCAGAATAGGAAATTTATTTTATGTCTGGTCTGCTCCCAAAGTAAGGGGAAGATCATCGCCACATCCATGACCCCCGCGAAGGGTTCTTCCACGCAGTAGTAGCAATAAATGGATACGGTCATGAAAGAAGACAGGAACACCTTCTCCTCACCCACAGGGGTACCGTTACAGTGCCAGGTCAAACATTCGTTTGATCCGACTCCCAGAGCACCTCTACCCAACGAGCCGATATATCACTACTCCATTCTGAAAAATCACAATTAAAAGCAGCGACATGATCAACATCGAGTGCCACACAAGTTTCAAGTGGGTGACAAAGTTTGGTTGCATCTTCAGAAAGAACGCCTTACAAGAGCCCATCAGAAGCTCAGACCACTCCGACATTGTCCTTACACCAATACCAAGGTTGTGGAAAACAATGCTTTGGAGCATAAAATTCCCCCATTCCTTCGCTTGCACTGAGTGTTCAATGTGGACCTCCCTCTACCATGCTTCCCACCATTACTGGACACCTCAGAGATTGTAAAATAGTTCACTAGGGACCAAGTTCAGCAAAAGTTTCCTCATCTCATGGAGGAACTCAACACAATGGGGACCATTGCTTCCTAAGGGGGGAGGAATGATCCAAATGGATGTTGGTGGCAACCCACCTATCCCATTTGGACCCCCTCAACTAAATCTTTCAGTTTTTCAGTTTCCTTAATTGTAGCACAATTTACTCTTTTTAGCAGTTTTTCAGGTCTTGAACTTCCGGAGCCATTTTGAGGCCCTAAACGACATTTTTTGGGAAAAACGGGAGCAACATGGGTTCGTGGACCGCGTTTTCTCTTCCCAAAGTGGTAGTCCTCAGATAGATCTTTCTAACAAGTTATTGTGCGCATCAAACCGAGATCGTATGCCAAAGTTGCGACCCCGGGAAGTTGATGTACCAATTTACCCAAATGGGGCCCATAGTTTGGCGTTTCATCTCCTAGGGTTAAGTTTTTGGATGTTTAGGGTTTTCCATTGTTTCTCAACAATAAATACACCTCCGAGCCTCATTGTAACACAGTTCAGAGGCATGTAGCCACCACATCTCTTCTTAGAGATAAGCTACCATCGCCCTAGCTGGTTTATTTCCATTTCTGTTTGTAAGCATATTTCAGTGTTTTACATTTAAAAAATGAAGTACTATTTCTGTTGCATCTCTGTATTTACGGTTATATCTATAATTTGTTGTGTTTTTGTTTAAATCTGGATCATTCATCAAACAACGCCACTCCATTTTATTCATTATAAGCACTGTTCCTTCATAAAAACTGTTACACAATACATTTCTGAAACTCAATTCATCACTGAAGATTTCATGCTTGCCACCTAAACGCCAAATTCATCATTTAATCTAATTTTCAATTCTGTTCAGAACCAAGCCGACATCCAAGTCCACCTATTTCATTTTCAGTTACACTGTTTTTCTGTTATTATTGTGTTTCAGACCAATTCTTCCCATTTCCCTCAAGTTCAGCTTGCAATTCACCTAACAAAATTCCTCCTAAGGGAAAGGAAATTGCAGAAACCCCAAATCCCCTCATTCATCCACAAGTTTACTACCATCATACTCCCCTAGTCGACAGAGACTATAAAATCATTGAGTCTTCCTCTCAATTTTATTTGTATGAAATCTATTGCTGGATGGAAGGTCAATTAGTTGATCAGACATATGAAATAGGACTTTGGGACTCCCACCTTCCTCACTACATTTTCCCACAAATACACAGAGCATCTGAATTTGTTAGGAAATTCCATGAATCCTATGATACCAGTCAAAGTGCTATCATTTCACCTACAGGAAAAATCCTCTGTTTCATCAATGCTCAGTGTATTGAATAGATGTTGCAGGCCCCAACTATTGCACCAACCCATCCTTTTTCTCATGAAATCCTGATATAAGACTATCAAAAGCTAGATTTCACTAAAAGGTCTCAAAATCTTGAACTTTTCCTAGCTGTAGATAGCCCTCTGCCTCAAATAAACCCTCCCTATGATTCATCCATGTTCCGAGACAGAACCAAGCAAATTACCACTATTCTTTCTTATCTGCTTGGTTACAATTCTGATTAATATGTAAATGAAGCCATCATAGGTTTCTTGTCTATATTTTCTATTGATTCCAAACCCACTGTTCTCTATACATTAGCCAATTTTTAGCTGAAGCCATCCATGAACAATTTGTCAACTTTAATATTGAAGAAGTATTCAAGTATGCTTCAGTACTTGTATATCTTTTTATATGTTTTCAGGGAGACAAGTTTCCATTTACCTTGCAGAAGTTAAAAGAATGCGGCAATCAACAATCAGTGATATTTCGTAATTCTATGGGAATGAAGGATAAGGAATAATTCACATATAAACAATTCATATAATTGTTTGTTCATTTGGCTATTAATCTTATGAGCAGCACTCCACTACCAAGAATCAGTGATAAAGTTGTGAAAGTATTGCAGCCAGTTGATCAAGCCACAACAAGAGATTGGTATCCTTACCAAAACTATACAGAAATCCGAGTCTATGGTTGTGAGCTTTTACCCTACAAACTTCCTAAGTACCTCCCTATTGGAATTTTTTCATTGGAATATATTAGGCAGAGGTTAAATGCAGATGAAGTACATTTTGTAGCTGCAAAGAAGAAATCACAATTCAAGCTAAAGGCTCAGGTTGGTCCTTTCATCTGTAACACTAGAGTAGTAGGGGAAGAAGTAGATAGGTTATTGAAGGAAATGAAGCTTGGTCGTAGCTTCACCTAGTCCTATGTCCCAATGGGAGTAATTTCAAAACTCGGGGTTGAAAATAAGTTTACTACATACCACCACACAGCCAAACCTGAAATAGAGCAGTACAAAAATAAGTTAGAATGGAAGGAGAACACCCTTCAAGACACTGAAAATAGGTAGTCTCTACTTCAAATGTACAAACTCCACTTCCACAGGAAAATACAGCTAAATGAGGAAGGGAAGAATTGTCATCCCCTACAACTGAAGCATCAAGCCAGGGCTTTATAATTGTACATAGAAGAAAGAGACCTAAGATCTCTGTGAAAGTTAGTGCAACAAATGAGCCACAAAAAACAACATTTGATGGACTTGGAGAGACTTTTTCTTTTACACAGTCTAGTGGACAATCTACTCAGTCCCCCACTCATTCCACGATTTCTCAGGAACAACAGGTGATTCAGACCAGTGGAACCAGTCAAAAGGACAAAGAATATGATATCTTTCATGTCTTCAGTGAAATTAATAAGAAGAATGAGGAATAGAAGTTGAACACTTATACTCAATTCTGGAAACACTCTTCCAACTCTCAAGCTAGACTTCTTTCAATATATGACTCTGAAAAGGGTAAGATGCAGATGGCTTTCTTACAAGATCAAATTCCACAGCCTAAGACTCCTACACATTATCAGAAGCAAATCTCCTTTGAGTTTAATGTAAAATATGTACATCCAATCGACCAAATTGAGATGCACAAACAAACTAGCCAGATTATTTCTTCCACTTTAACTCACACTGCCATGAGTTTGTCAAAGTTGCAGGTCACCTTGGCCAATACACAGTCACAAGTCAAGTTGGGAAACGTTTCCTCACTAGTAAAGGACACCAAGATCAAATGTTTGGAAGATCTAGTGCTAAAGATGGGATATGAACCCTCAAATATAAATGATGTAGAAGAAATCGTCAAGAAGAAGAATGTTGGCCTCTCAAAATTAAGGAAGCAGCTCAAATTGCCAGCTTTTGAGGACCCAATGACCAAGGAGATTGAAGAAACCGAGACTCCGAAATGTGACATGATGAAACTCATCATGGAACAAAATCTGCGAATAAAACAGAGGGAGGAACAAATGGAGAAATTGGTCAAAGAGAAAGAGGAAGCTGTGAAAACGGCTCAAATTCTAATGGATGTAGTTCCTCTTTCAACAGTCTCTATAACTAGAGTTTCTACTTCAGGCACAAAAACAACCACAGGTATAGCAGAAGGAGTTGAACAACTTGCTAAAGTTATTCAAAACCTACCCATTCAGACAATAGAAACTTAGAAGTTGCACGATGAACTCAAGGAATTACAACATATGAAGGAAATCGCAGAGAGTTCACATGCAGCTGAGTTGCAGAGGGCAAAAAGTCAAATTGAAGTTTTTCATAAAGAAAGCAAAGAATATTACCTTGGAAACAAACTAGGTTTGGCAAAAGAAATTTTATGGGAAGAGATTACTGAATCAGCCAAAGATATCTAGACTTGTATCAAGATAATATTTGATCAAAAATATTTGTTGGAGAAAGCTCAGGAAGCTATTGAAACTATCTCCAAGGAAATTTAGGACATGCCAGAAGTTGCCACTGAGGTAATCAAGTTTCTGATTTCTAAAGACAGCTACGAGATTGAAGAATTAGGTATAAATGATAGAACAACAACCATATTGGAAGTAAAGAAGATAATTACAAAGAAGAACCTCATTCTTCAGTTGGAGGAAAAATGCAACAGCGTTAATGTCATAGTTCGACAATTTTTCAGAAGGTTAGAACCCTTGACCAACAAGGGTTTTCCCTCTGTGCTTGTGATAAACGACAAATTAATTCCCATTGAAGATTATGTTCAAAAACTTACAGAGGTAGGTACCACTTCAACTTCAATTTCAAACATAAGAGGTGCTTCAACACCAAGGGTTGTGCTGAATGAACTCAGAGATACCTTTTTCATCCTAAATGAAATAAGACATATCTTTCCAGTAAAACCCACTTTTACTAATTATACAGAAATGGATGAAGTTTACCGAAAGGTAACTAAGTTGTATATCCCAGATAAGAAACATTAGGAACAATTAACTGATTTACTTGACTAAAAAGAGGATCAAACAACATTCAATGTTTCCAGCATAGGTCATCAACAGTTTAGCAGTTTTCAGCTTTTCCAGGAACAGTCATCAACAGCACAACACCAAAATAGTGACAGATCAACTATCAATTTATATTCCTGATTTTGTATCAATCTATTTTTGAAAATTTCCTTAAGATATTTTCTTAGCTCTAAGATTGTATAAATAACTGCCTTCCATGGGTTATTAAGGGTTTTCTTACTTATGATTATTTAATTCTCTATTTGAAAATTGTAATAGTCATATCGTCTTTCAGTTTCTGCACATCACTCAACAAGCTATATCACTGTGTGGATTTTAATAGCAACCCTTTGTTTAAATATTAATACTATTCAAAAGGGTTAGGCATGATTGTTTTAAATCTGTTTCATACATTGGTCGTCCAAAATTAAAACAAACCCCCCAAAAACAAATATCTTAGATGCCCTGGCATGATAGCTGACCATTATCATCTCAGAGATACAACATCAATCTAGTGTTGTTGTGTAGTATACCTAGGGGGGATAATATGGGGTACAAAGGGAGGTACCCAAGGGAATAATGTAATATTGGGATGGGCCATAGTAATAAATAAGGTGGTTAACCCGTATCATGTAAGGGACCAGAATTAGTTAGCAATAATGTAATAAGCCCATGGTATTAGATAGATGGTATTGTGAAACCATGATAATGACCCATGGTATTATATGTATGAGGCCTATATAGAGGCTAGAGACTCTCCATTGAGAGATGTCAAGGAATATTGTATGAACATGCATATGGCTTGTGGAGTGTTCTCCTTCCTTAAGGAGTGAATGTATGGTGTTGCCTTATCTTAAGGGTTTGATCAATAAAGAAACATTTCTATCTACTTCTATCTTGTTATTATCTGGGTTTATTTATATTATCATATATTTTTGGGTTAGATCTATAACAAGTGGTATTATAACACTTTCTTGGGCAAAGCAGAGAATTTTTTTTTTTTGCAGGAATTTTTATGGCCAGCGAGTTTGAAAATCAGATCTGTACATTTAGGTGCAAAATATATAGAATCTAATTGTATATTTGAGTTGTTGGCGAAAAAAATACCCAATTTGAAAAACAAAATCAGCCGAATCAGAGTCTGGATGAGGGAGATATTGTTGATTTAAAAATTAGTTGGGTTGCAGACATTTTTTCGGGGCGGCAAGTTTGTGGAGCAGATCTGTACATTCTGGTGAAAAATCCACAGAATCTAATTGCATATCTGGATTGTTTGTGAAAAAATACCCAAGTTAAAAAAAAAAATCAGTTGAATCGGAGTTTGGATGAGGGAGATATCGCTAATTTAAAATCAACGCTTTTTTCAGAATTTTTTTTTTTTGTGATGGCGGGACAGTTATGGTAGGGATCTAAAATCTGAATGCCTAGATCGAGATTTCTACCATCATATATTTCTATTATCATATATTTTTGGGTTAGATCTATAACACATTGCCAGGGACTCGATTTTCATTAAGTTTTCCTAGGGCAACGATATAACTCCTATTCCTTTAAGGTGACTAAAGGTGTAGATAGGTCAAAATCCTTCACCTAGCGACTCCATTGAACCAAACTGGCACCTTTTAAGCACACTAGATCCCATTCTGAATCTGACATAGTTAGTCCTCTGTCAGATCCAGAAGGACTTGTGAGAAAAGCCAGTTCTAGAAGAAGACATCAACCATCTTCCTCTACTTCAACCTTGCAGTCTGAAGATATATTACAATTTGATCCCTATAGTAACATTCCATCCAATTTAGAGTACACTCACTTATCACCAAGGGTTGTTGAACTCTTGGATAGGGGAGTTGATTTCAAATCAGCTTTCCTTATTCATTCACTTGAATCTCATCCAGAACCCTCACTTCACCTGGGATCACCTAAATCTGAGTCTGACCTGGGTGTTCATTTACCTGGATACAAACCTATAGACTTTATATCCCCCACAACTTATTCATTTCATTCCACCTCTGAACAACCTAAATCTTCAATTCTAAACAACCTGAAGGGAACTTTTCTATATATTCAAATCCACTCTTTGAAACTGAAGAGGATATTCATTCTCAAGTCCACAAGTTGGTTATTAAGACTCCTTTAAAATCATTCAGGACATCTCCACCTTATTTATCTCATCCTTCTTCAACCCCACATAGTAATTCACCCCTACTATCACCATCTTCCTCTTCTCTATCATATTCTTCTCAAACATCTCATACATCATCTTCTACTATGGCATTCCAACCTATTGTGCAGGCAAGATATGCAACTTTAGTTTTACCTCTAGTCCTTCATGCTTTCCCTAATGGATATTTAAAACACCTTCCTAGATATAATGGAGAAACTGGTCCATCAGTTGAGGACCATCTTCAAGCCTTTCTAGACTTTGCAAATAACATGAACATAGAACAAGAAAATGTTTACATGAGATTGTTTTTTCAGTCTCTTGAGGGAAATGTGAGGACTTGGTTTAGGCATTTATCTGCAAATTCCATTAGAAACTAGGAAGAGCTAACAAATATATTCAAAAATCAACTGGTAGTCAAGAAAGATGCTCTTTACTTTTTGACTGAGTTTGAAGAACTTAAATTAAAATTTGGTGAACCTGTCTCTGATTTTATCAAAGGGTTCAACAAACTTTATCATAAGATTCCCCCTGATTGCAAACCACCTGTAGCAGCAACTAAGTCTAGGTTTTCAAAAGCTTTTGAACATGATTTTGCTATGATGTTAAGAGAAAGAACTTCAAGAATCCTTGAAGATATGCAAACTAATGCTATTGAGGTGGAATCAAATAGGGCTGCCTCAGCCACTTTAAAAGCTAAAGAAGAAAAGGCCCAAAGAAAACTTAAATCGAGTCGAGAGGCCTCTACTTCCTCTAAGGTTAAAAATGAAGATTCCAAAATAAATGGGACAACTTCACTTCTTAGAAATCTATCTAATAGAATTTCCAATATTGAGACTCAACCTAGAACATTTCAACAAACGATCACTCAACCGCAAAATCAAAATCAAGGTCAATACAAAAGAAATCCACCATTACAAATTCTTCAAAGGCCTAGTAATGATCAGCATGTTCCAACTCCTTTAATGATAGATTATCAACAACTTGATGACAATACTATTACTATCACTGGAGATATTAACAATATGGATACCTCTTTTTGTCAAACTGTTATTATTCCTCTCTCTCAACAAAAGCAGGTTCAAGAAGATCAAGACTACTCACAGGCTTCCAAATACCATGCCTTCTCTGAATTCCTAATTGCATAACTAAACAAAAGATATGATCTTAGGCCTAGATCTGGTCCTAGAAGACCTCCTAAGGAACCGCCAACAATTGAACCTCGTACCAAAGTTGTTGAAACTCAAACAAATATTATTCGACCATTAAATCAGTCAACTGATACTTCTTAAATTGAAAAAATTGTTTTAACTACATTTAATGTTGAAAAGGAGTTAGAAATAGTTAAAATCCCTATACCACTTTCAGAACTTTCCAAAAATCGTGGATATAAAAATCAAGTCTCCAAATGAGTACAAAACACCTCGGTTGATGCTGAAAGTGATATTATTAGTCTTCAAGATGAAAAACCAGCAGTTGTCTTTGGTCCTAGCTCAGATATGGTAGATGAAATAGTAACCCCTTTCTATGTGACTCTTAAAAAAATGATTCCATGCTATACAATTGTATGCTTGATTCTGGAGCATCACATAATATCATGCCAAAAACTATCATGGATCATTTAAAACTTGAAATAACTAGATCATATCATGATTTGTACATCTTTGATTCCAAAAGGGTGTCTTGTCTAGGATTGATTAAGGATTTAGTAGTCACTCTCGCCCAAATCCCAGTGAAAAGTGTAGTGTTAGATATAGTTGTCATAGATATCCCTCCTAAATCTGGAATGCTCCTTTCAAAGTCTTGCTATGTCAAATTAGGGGGAACTCTTCAGATGGACATGTCTTATGCCATTGTTCCAGTTTACGGGAGAGAACAACTACGGCTGTATAGAGAGGCAAGATTTGTGCACACTGTTTGCAAAACAAATCAACCAAGGAACCATCCCATTTATGCAATTGATCAATGTTTTGGTTGTTTTCAACTCTCTTCAAACCAAACACATGAAACTCAAGTAAAAATTGAAGATGTAATTGAAAGTCCTGTACCAAATCAGACTGATGTTTGGAAGCTATTCTTTGATGATTCTTGTACAAAGGATGGAGAAGGAGCTGGGGTAGTATTAATCTCGCCCAAAAAAAAAAAAATTACCCAATCATGTAAACACGATTTCGAAGTTACAAATAACGTAGTTGAGTATGAGGCTTTCCTTTTAGGACTACAGTTAGCCAAGAGCTTAAAAGAACAAAACTTGAGTGTTTTTAATGACTCAGAGCTCATTGTTAAACAAGTTAGAAATCTTTGCCAAACAAAACATCCTAGGCTTAGATCTTATCGAAATGAGGTTTGGTATTCAGTTGAAAATTTCTTTAATGCTTTTAATTTGAATTATATCCCAAGAGATCAGAATATTCATTCAGATTCCCTAGCTATTTCTGCTAGTTCATTTAAAATTCCTGATCAAACTAATATGCTCTATCAAATACAAGTCAAATAGATGCCACCCATCCTAGATAATCTAAAATACTGGTAGATATTCGAAGATGATGTACAGTTAAAACATTTTTTGCAGGTTATAGATGAATTTTCAGTTCTACAAAATGATGAAAATAGTGATAATTCATATTTAAATTCAAAAATTCCCGATCATGATATCATTCATTTTTCTAAAAAATTTATTCCCAAAGGTCTCACTCCTTTAGAGAAATTGTTTGATCAAAATGATGTCCTCAAAAACCCACAGTCATTTTCTCCACAAAATGACATAGAGGAAGTAAATATGGGAACAAATGATGACATTAGGAACATCAGAATTTGTGCATCCTTATATCCCAAAATCAAAGCTAAATACCTTAAGTTATTTGAAAAATACAAGGATGTTTTTGCATGGACCTATGCTGATCTAAAGACTTATGATACATCACTGATACAACATAAGATTCCTTTAAAACCAGAAGCAAAACCTTGTCAACAAAAACTTAGGAGGATTAATCCAGCTCTTCTACCAACTGTAGAAAATGAAATTAAGAAAATGCTAGATGCCCAAATTATTCTCCCTCTTAGATACTCTAATTGGGTTGCTAATTTAGTTCCTGTTAGAAAGAAGAATGGAGAAATCAGACTTTGTGTGGACTTTAGGAATTTGAATAAAGCATCTTTAAAATATAACTATCATTTACCAAAAATGGATCAGTTACTTCAGATGGTTTCAGGAGCACAAAGGCTTTCCATGCTTGATTGTTTTTGTAGTTCCAATCAAATAAATGTTGATCCAACAGATAGAGACAAGATAACTCTTACTACACCCTGGGGTACATTTAAGTATTCTAGAATTCCCTTTGGCTTGTCCAACGCTGGAGAAAGTTTTCAGAGAGCTATGGACATAGCTTTTGTGAGACATGTAAACAAATTTGTAGTCATTTATCTTGATGATATAACTGTTTTTTCTAATTCTAATCAAAAACATATAAAGCACTTGATGAAGGTTTTTGATAGGTGTAGGAAATTCGGAATATCCATCAATCCTAAAAAGTCTCTATTTGCTATCAAACAAGGAAAGTTGCTACGCCACATAATCTCAAAAGGAGTGGTGATTGATCCCAAACGTGTTTCTGCTATAAAAACATTGTCATTACCTAGAAATAAATAGGAGATTCAAGATTTTCTAGGCAAGATTATTTTTTTAAAGAGGTTCATCACAAATTACATTGAAGTTGTAAAAGACATAACTGATATGCTCCGAAAGGATCATGAAGTTAAATGGACTGTCTCTTCCAGGTATGCATTTCACCCCATCAAGAAGGTTATCTATGAAGCGCCAACCTTGGCCAGTCCTGATTATACCAAGCCATTCAGTATATTTTCCTTTGCCTTTGAAACAACCCTTGTTGCAGTTTTATTACAAAAGAATGATAATTCCCATGACCAACCTATAGCCTTTTTCAGTAAGGTTATGAGAGATGTTGAGCTTAAGTATGACATAATTGAAAATGTTTGGCGCGGGATCCCCCAAGGGCAGTTTTTGGGCTTAAAGCCCATATTTTGGTCCAATTTTTGTAATACAAATGTAAAGACTCCGCATTTTGTGGTCATGGAGCACGTAGATGTTAAAAAGTCATAGGGTTCTTAGCCCTTATTTTGATAATGTAATGTTAGTTGTAAAAGATCGACCCATGGTCCGCGATTCTATAAATAGAGTGAAGCTCTAAGTAGTTAAAAGACACGAAAAAACGAAGAAGATCGAAGATGTATGAGAGATAGCTCTGAGGTAGAAGTCTAAGTTTTGGGTCGTAGCGTAGGTAGATGCTCTGCAGTTGAGTGCGCAGAGGCCTAGAAGTATGCAACTGAGTGCGCGGACCCCTACAGCTGAGTGCGCAGGGCAAATCGAGTCTATAATCATCTGGAATTATCAATAAAGAGAAGTATTCTATAATTTCTGCGTGTTTATTTCCCATTTATGCATCTGTTATTTTGGGTATGAATTTCACTTCCAATGCTTATATAATGCGCAAATGTGTATAACTGTATTGGTTAAGTGAACACAAGTAAGAACCTTTCTTTACACAAAGCTAACTAAGATCTATAAATAAGATAAGTAAGATACTTAGCACAGTTTGGGAAATATCATAGTTCGCTACCCTAGCAGCACGAAAGCATATCAGCCCCTGGTTAGGGCTGCATGGAACCCTATTGTAACATTTCGCGAAGGTACTGAAGGGTAGAGCAGAAGGATAAACAACATGCATGAGGTAGGTATAGTTGGAATAAACGAACATCACATTCATCTCAAGGGTGCGTAAACTTGGTTCCAGCATCCCCCCATACTGCTTCGGGTGAGACTTCAATCCGCACTCTGCAGGCTGATGCCAAAAGGGAAAATAGTGTAGGGATTTGTTTGGCTAACTAACGTTGAACGTAGGACAGGCCCCCACAAGCAGCCAAATGGTTCCGTCGCTGGGACTAGAATCTACATGAGAGATGTGTGATGTCGTATCACTGGAATCCAACTAAGAAAGAAATCAAAGGCTGGTTGGACAGAAGGATTCACGAGTTCACAGCGCAGGAGAACAGAAACCTACGACTATCAAAAAAACTGTGGTTGGACCAATACCTGTATACATATATCCACGAAATATTTTTCCCCTCCTTCCCTACTGAGCTATATGAGTGGATCGCGAAGCTAGCAGATAGCAAAGGAAGGTGGCAACTTGACAATCCTATTGTGTGGACCCCAGAGCTAGTGCGAAGGTTGGAAGCATCAAAGGATAAGATCACGCGCGCCATAGATCATTGTCTCGATCGCATTATAGGAGGATTTGTTACTGAGTTTGCAGTCGAAACCTTAGTCAGCTATAGCGAGGTAGAGCGACACTTTTCAAAGGACTACGAGGTAAGTATGTAAAATATCTAAATACTTAGATTAAAATGTCGTTGTGAAAAAAACGGGTTATGCAGTTACCTTGATGTTTGGACTACGTGAAATGGAAAAAGTACAGAGATGAAGGAAATAAGGGTCCAGAGTATAGCCCCTTGATTTCACCACCGCGAAGGGACAAAGAAGGGATAGTGAAGATCTCTCCGTGAAGTGCTATTCAACTGATAAGACAAGGATTTCCGCGAATACCACCTCCACCCACACCACCTCCATCTTCATCACCATCACCTCCAACTTCACCCATACCACCTCCACCACCATCGTGATTCAGTATGGCAAACATAGTGAAGTGGCCTTTGTTCAAAGGCTTGGGAAATGAGGACCCGGACCAATTCTGGTTCGTTGTGAGGGCTGTATGAGAAGCTCAAGGTGTTACAGATAATAACATAAAGAAGACAACATTTTTTAGTGCTCTGCAATATCGCACGCTAAAGAGGTATATTAAGTACTCCAGCGATAACTCGAATGTTAGAGTAGCGGGCACCCAAGTAGCACTGAATAGAGAATTTAGCAAGCCTAATCTAAAGCACAGTCGATTGTGGGATTCAAAGAGATCACAATGCTATGAGGTGAGATGCCTTGAGAACTAGATTAGAGTCTGAAATGTACGATCTGCGAAGCCAACATGAATTTGACAGATGGACAACATCATGAGTGGTTTGTAGCCTCGCTACTACCACACTTAAGGAGTGCGCTACCGCAACAGAAGATAACAACTTAGGCAGAGGCCTTGGAGATTGTCATCAGACTACATGAGACTTTGATCCAAGATCCTAATCTAGGAGCTTAGTAGATCCACGCGCATCTAAAGAATTTGTGCCTTGAGATGCAAAGCTTGAAGCAAGATAGGATGGTTCGACCAAAGGTACGTGAAGAAGTATGGTGCATGAAATGAAAGAGTCAGGGTCATGACAAAAACCACTGCTCAGTCTTTAAAAATTACCTTGCAAGAGGAGGACCAATGCCTTTGAGGTCGGAAGCTCAAGCAGGACCTAACGCGGTGCCTACTTTGTGGTGCGCTATCTGTCAAATAGCCGGAAAACATGCCACAATAACTACCACTTGTTACAAAAGTATACGCAAACTCTACAACAATTGTTTTGCAACTTTTGCAGATCGACCAGACATGATAAGTGTACTTGTAGGAGCTATGAATTAATGATGGATAGAACTCCCGCCTACAGGGTTCAAGCTGAATCACAACCCCTTGACCAAAACGTAGGGATGGCACAGAAAGAATTTCAGGGGCGGGGACGAGGCAGAGGTGGAGGAGGACCTGGTAGAGGTCGTAGACAGTTGAGTTGCTATAATTGCGGAGGCCCTGGACACTATGCTTGTGATTGCACTAATCCAACGCGCATGTCGTGCAAGTATTGCACGATGTTTGATCATGAAACAAAAGATTTTCCTACGTTGATAGCCAGGATACGTGACAAATGAGTGATACCACCTCCCCTGACTCAGAACCTGCAGATGATGAGGTCTGAGCCACACGCAGAAGATTCGAACATAAATATAGTGCTCTGAAGTGGAATCACGATGGGAGATGACAAGGGGAAACAACAGGAAGACAATACATGGGTTCGCAAAGCCCCGGCGAAGGAGGCTGTGTTTGATTTGGAGCGCGCTCGAAAAACCTTCATGGAAGCTACGAAGAGCTTCACTGAGGCCTCCACTTCAAGAAGCAAAGATAAACCAGAGCCAGAGATGGACCCCTCTATTCTAACAACTTTCCTCGAAACTTGTATGAAGTTATTGCACGACAATAACGCTATAAAAGGGTTACAGGAACTTATCAATAGATGTGTTGGGACCGCACCAAGTGAACCACGCGTAGTCTGCAAGATCAGAAAGCATAAGACAAGGACGGGACATGAAATGAGACTCACCGCGCAGATTGGAGAATACGAAATGGATCAAGTCATTATGAATTTGGGATCAAATGTGAATGTTCTACCGAAATAGACATGGGAGCGAATGGGGAGATCTGCACTGCAATGGTCTCCGATTCGGGTAAGGATGGTGAATCAACAGAAAATCATACCCATGGGGCGGCTACAGGGAGTGACTGTGGATACTGAGGGAGCGAGCACGCTGGGAGATTTTGAAGTAATAGAGATTGTTGATCATAGCAATCCCTACCCTACGCTCTTGGGAATTGACTGAGCTACTGATATGAATGGGGTAATCAATCTGAAGAAGTGAAAAATGATTTTTGAGAAGAAATCATTGCGGGTAATAATACCCCTAGATCCCGCTGAAGGATCGCGCTATACGGAGCCCATCTGCGACTATGAGAGTGATGATGATCTGAACTGCATCTATAAGATAACAGTGCAAGACCAAGACTGGGTGAATCCCATCGTGGATGGACGGATTACATGGGAGCGTGAGAGTTCTTGCACTTCAGATTCCGACGAAGAAATAGAACGTTGGCATAATCGGTTACACGAAGTAACTATGCTGAATTGCAACATGATGACCCAATCGCTGCGTTGTGTGTCGTCATAGGAAAGAAATTTTCCTACTTATGATGGCCTGAATGAGGTAGATACCTTTTTTGATGCATTTGAGAGGGAGGTGACAAAGAAGCAACACTTCCCGGCCTTTGACTGGTCACTGTGCACTACGCCTGCAAGATGGTGGGGTACGCACAACGGGAGTTTTGATGATTGGCGCGAATGTAGGAGAATGATGCAAGCATGATTTGGGAAGCCTAAGATGCGATTGACAGACAAGTATGATGGGCAGAATGATCCGCACACATGGATGCAGGCCTATGGAGAAAAGCGCCAACTTGAGCAGGTGCACCTGTACTCCACGCTGAAGTACCTAGTCAATAAGCCTGTATTGGGGGAGCGCATCTGCAGATGGCTCTTATTTTTCTAGGAATATGATTTTGAAATTGTTGCGAATCCTGGATGATTGAACGCGGGACTAGACCACCTGTCGCGCATTTGGATAGGGGAGGAACCCACGAGTTTGGAGGAAGGATTACCTGATGCACAAATTTTTGCTACGCACATTGCGGATGGACATTTCGAGGATATAATACACTTCTTAACAACTGGAATTGCGCCAGAAGGATACTCTATCTAGCAAAATAAGGAAATAGTGGTGAACGCGACAGACTTCTCTGCCATTGCTAGGAATCTATACAAGATGGGGACTAATGAGATACTGCGAAGGTATGTACCTGAGTTTGAATGAAGCAGCATCCTCACGAATGCTCATGGGGGCGCCGCGGGAGGACATTATGTAGGAAGAGCAACTACGCAGAAGATTCTACGCCTAGGGTTGTGGTGGCCAACCCTTCATCAGGATTCAAAAGCATATTGCAAGGCGTGCAACGTATGTCAAAGAATAGGTAGGCCATTACAGAGGGACGCAATGCCTTTGAATCTACAAATGACATTACAACCTTTCGAAAAGTGGGCAATGGATCTTGTAAGACCTATTCAGCCCCAAGGAAAGACAAGCGCAAGGTACATTATCACTGCTACGGAGTACTTAACTCGTTGGGCAGAAGCGCAGCTGGTGAAGGATTGCATAGGCACAACCGCCGCGAAGTTTCAATTTGAACATGTATTAACGCGATTTGGATGCCCAAAGATCTTGGTGAGTGATCAGAGTACACACTTTTTGAACGAAATGATCAACGCACTGACGGGAGAATTTCAAGTGTATCATCAAAAGAGCACACCTTATCACCCACAAGCTAACGAGACAGTGGAGGCGTTCAACAAAGTGCTTGAAAACGTGCTGACCAAGGTATGCAATGCTCAACAAAGTGATTGGGACCTACGCATACCTCCAATATTGTGGCCTTATCAGACAACATGCAAGAAGTTAACGGGACAGACACCCTTTAGGCTGGTATACGGGGTTGAAGTTGTGATGCCTATGGAATACATCATGCCTATTCTACGCTTAGCAACGCTCATAGGTATGATGGATCAGAGAGCCCTAGAATAGAGGCTCGCGCAATTGGATGACCTAGAAGAAATGCGATTTTGGCTAGATTTCACCAGCAGGTCCAAAAGCAGTGTGAAAAGGCGTGGCACGACTGACATATTAAGCTGCACACCTTTAAGGTGAATGACTTAATGATGTTGTATGACAGTAAGTTTGATAAATTTTTAGGGAAACTCATGATGCATTCACTGAGGCCATATGTTATTAAGGAGATTACCAACAATGGCACGATCCTGCTGGTTAAGATAAATGGAGATCCCTTCCCATGAAAAGTGAATGGCAGTCGTTTGAAGCCATACACAGGTGGCCCGACCATCTGACTAGTCGACAGAAGCACAGTCTTAGTGCTCCAGGCAGCTGAAAGGAGGTGCAAGTCTATAAACTACATTGCTCGGGAGTTGCACGATTTTAGGACTGCGCGAAGCAACAAAATGTCACAAGGTCTGCGACTGCCCGAAGACAGTTGTGCTAGTGCACAGGTTTGCCAAAAAGTGACCGTTAAAGTCACTATTCATGATTTGATGGATGGTTTGAGGCCAAATGGAGCGGGCGGAAGGCATTTAAGGCAATATTTATGGGCTAGATTCTTGAAAATCTACAGCCAACCTAGCATTAATGGGCTGAATGTGGGGGGAACAGTCAAAATCAAATTCAAAAGGCCCTATAAATTACAAGTGGTTGTATAAGAAAAAACACTTGGCATTTTGAAAATTCAGTTGTTGCACTATCAAGTGTGTATTGACCTTTCGAATTTTGATGCCTTGAGAGCAAGTTCAGTGTTTAAAACATTTCCGCAGGAGACGCAGGACCTCCTAACTAGAATGATGTCGACACCCAAGGAAGTTGCGCAAGAAATTAGGGTAGCGGAAGCGCTAGAGAGCATTGAAATAATAGTTGAGGTCCCTAAATCATTGAGAACACCGCAACCTAAGAAGGATAAGCAAGCTATGATCTCGGTGAGCATCTCACCACGAAACCCACAGAGGACCAAGCTCACCTTGCAGGAAAAGGGAAAGGCCATTAATCTGGAGGCCGATGAGGAGGATTCTAAAGAAATCCTGGCGGATGAGGAAGGCGAGGAAATGGAAGTTGAAACCTAGGGTACGGACCCTATTATCCAGATACCTGAATATGTTCCTCTGCACAAGGTTAAAGCCAAGGTGTCAAAGAACATAGATGAGAGAAAGAGCTCTCTGCAAACTCTGCTTCTCCCAGACACTATTGTTTTTAGGGGACAGCACTTGGGGCGGGTTCCTGTGTTGTAGTTTGAAGATTGGAACCTTGCAGACCATGAGAAGTTCCCGCATTTGGTGACTGAGAAGCTAATGCGCTAGAGAATTGACATGATTGTTGGAACAATTCAATTGGAGCCGCAGGCATGGCTCACAGGTGTAGAGAAAGCCAGGTTGCTTAACCTGCTCTGGGTGCCACATTACCATCGCACCTCAATGACCGTCTTCATCATCAGACAGCTACTCTACTTAGTGCATGATGGGTGTTTGTCACTGGAGGAGCCCATTCCCATCACATACCATTAGATTCATCGAATTACATGGCTACCTTACTCAGGGAAGGATCTAGCGAATATTTCCTAAGGAAAAGGTGGCTAGTTGGCCCTTGCGAAAGAAATGAAGAAGAGGTTGAAGTTGGAGAAGAAGAAGAGAGGATATGCCATATCCAGCTTTAACAACTCTCCAGTTAAGGTCGCGACACAAATACTAGTAGGGAAAGTGATGTAGAAGTGCCGCACAGATGAGGTGCCCGCACCCGTGGTTGCACTAGCGGCCCAATGTGTGGAAGGAGTCCAGTTCAACTGGTGGCATGGGAGCTGCCCAAAGACAGCGAGTTCCCTTCGATTGCGCTGGACCTTCCAGAGGCAGCGAAGTACGCTTCGCTGTGGGTGATCAAGGATGCGCAGCGGATAAAGGAAAGCAAGATATTTTGGATATTAATGGAGATGAATATACGGATGGGGATCAATTGCAAGCCACGATTATCGCCCATAGTATACGCCAGTCTACAGAGCTTTGCAGAGTTCAAAGCGGATTTCCACCATGTTTTTATTAGGGCACGGAAAGACCCTATGAAGACATGGCATAACCTACCGTACCTGGTGACAGATGATGAGATATTTGTAGTTCTTGAGTCTTGGCTGCCAGAGTGGCGCGCTCCAGCTGGCTTCACCGTGGAAACAGAAAAGTCTGTCGTGCAGCACAAGAAGGAAGAGACAAAGCTTCAAATGGCGCAGCTAACAGAGAAGCGCAAAAGAGAGGAAGCAGAGGCTAAGTCCTAGGCAACGCGCGACGCTACGAAATTGGTTAAACAACAACAGAAAACAAGGGAAGAAGAGCGGGAAGGATAGAAGTCACCTTCACCCGACACTAAGGTAGAAACAAAGACAAAACAAGGTGGCGCAAACCACAGACGACGTCCACCCAACTAAAGCATCCATGACCGCGAGAGAAGGCAATGCCAGGAAAGAAAACCAAGGCATCCAAAACATCCTTCGACCCAATCACCCTCACTCAGGGTGATTTGCATGACATTAGAGAAACGATGAGGGATGTCACCGCGAAGGCCCTCAAACAATTTGAAGAACAGTAGCAGCTGGTATTGGGAGCTCTTCGAACAGAACTAAATGACTTGCAGGTTCGCACTCCACAGGCTGACATAGTGTCCACCAGCCTCGCGATGGACACTTTAGCTGTCGTGGAGATGTTGCACACAAGGGTGACCAACGCGGGTACTGCTACCTAATGGGGTGCTCACTACAAAAAATGAGGTCGATAGGCCTACGGTTAGAATCTGAAAGGGGTAGGATTGACCATGGTCGGCTCCCTTAGAAGATGCTCTACCTCTTACAGGATGGAGTCACCATAGAACTCAAGGCCTGGGAGAGTCGTGTTCTGCAGGTGATGAGCGAGAAGCACATCAACATCCAGCAGTTGAGCCTACAGTGCAATGAAGCAATAGCGTAGAATAAGCAGATAATGTAGGTTGTGGAGGAAGCCTGCCGGATGGTCCCGAAGTTGGACATTCAGGTAGAAGAACCGATGGAGGCGCACGTCTACAAATTGGCCACAGGGGTGCGTGATGCTCAAGCAGAGATGGCCAGGGTTCAGCTGGAGCTGAACCTACAGATCACAGAACTGCAGTTGAAGGCTCAGCCTTCAACTCCGCTGGAGATCAAGGAACAACGTACCACCGCTGTTACAACAACAATGGCGGCAGTTGACAGTGTAGTGGCAGACTGCATGCAGCTTTTCGAACAGTCATTCGAGGTCCTAACCACCCTGCAGGAGGACCCGAATGTAGAGCGCCTAGAGACAGAGGCACGCGAGCTCCACCAGAGGTATGACGAGGTAAAGGGACCGCACAGACGATTTCCCTTACACAGAGGCTTGCACGGATGCAGGAGGTAAAGGGGCTCAAGGAACAAATGGATGTTGCTCGGCACAAAGAAGCGGTCTTAAAAGTCCACCTATAGCCATGGATAGACGAGGTTTACATGATCACAACCTCCATTGAAGGAAATCTCGCGAACCTAAAGGCAGCTTAGCAGAATATTCAAAGCAACAGTTCAACAGTAGTCACCAAACATCACGTGGAAGAAGTCCAATAGGCGACTGCTCAGTGCTTTGTGGTGATCCAAACAAAGCTGGGAGGCCATCGCGCTAAGATCTTCGTACCTGCAGAGTGACTCGAGGGCGAGTCACGATGTTTTTTTTAGGGGCCTGTTGGGCATGGGATCCCCCAAGGGTAGCTTTGGGGCTTAAAGCCCATATTTTGGTCCAATTTTTGTAATACAAATGTAAAGAATCCAAATTTTGTGGTCGTGGAGTGCGTAGATGTTAAAAAGTCATAGGGTTGTCTGCCCTTATTTTGATAATGTAATGTCGGTTGTAAAATATCTACCCATGGTATGCGGACCATGGGATTGTATAAATAGATCGAAGCTCTAAATAGTTAAAAGACACGAAAATCGAAGAAGATCAAATATGTATGAGAGATAGCTCTGAAGTAGAAGTCTAAGTTTTGCGTCATAGCATAGGTAGAGGCGCAAAGGCCTAAAAGTCCGCAGCTGAGTGCGCGGACCCCTGCAACTGAGTGCGCAGGGTGAGTTGAGTTTGTAATCGTCTAGAATTATGAATAAAGAGAAATATTATATAATTCTTACGTCTTTATTTCCTGTTTATGCATCTGTTATATTGGGTATGAATTTCACTTCCAATGCTTATATAATGTGTGAATGTGTATAACTATATTGTTTAAGTGAACACAAGTAAGAACCTCTATTTACGCGAAGCTAACTAAGATATATAAATAAGATAAGTAAGATACTTAGCGTAGTTTGGGAAATATCACAGTTCGCTGCCCTAATAGTGCAAAAGCATATCAGCCTGTTATGAAACCAGCTCAAGAAAAGATAGAAAAGATAGATCAACGCCTTAGAATTCAGCCTCTTTGAGGGGGAAACCTCCTTTACATTACATAAATGAAAAATTCTTGGATGATACAAATGAAGAGGCCTCCTTTCTATATATAGGAGTCTAAGGAGTCATAACATAATCAGAGCCGACATAACAATAATAATATAAGGGCACAATAATAACCATAGTGGGCTTCTATGGGGCACAATAGTAACAATATGGGCACTACATGGGTACATCAATATAATAAGTGGGTTATACTAATAACAATAAGGGGTTACACTAGTAGTATAGGGGCCTAACATGCCCCTCTCCTTCAAAAAGCGTTGTCCTCAATGCTTGAGTAGTTCTTGATGCTTATGTATAAAATTCTTGTCCTCCCATGTGGAATCTTCAGCGGGTAAGTTCTTCCACTTGATGAGATACTCTGAAATTGATCGATTTCGTAGCTGTCGGGTTCTTGTTTCTGTGACTGCTCCAGGTTCCAATATGATTTTTCCTTCCTTTTCAATATCTGGCAATATTGTTTGAATTGGGATCTTTTGCAAGTTTTGAATAAGTGGCCATACTTCTTTGTCCTTCTTCCATTCATCCCTTGCTTCGTTTATCCAATCTAGTTGGATAATAGAAATAGCACAAAACAATGCTTCCACATCCTCATCCTTGAAGAGTCTTCCCATTCGGTAAGGTCGCCATTTTTTAAGTGCATTTAGTATTGCCAACGTTTCCTTCTCATAAATAGCTTTGCTTAAAAACTTTCCCTTGATTGGACGACTCTCAAAAGCAATGGGTCTTTCATCTTGCATTAGAACAGCACCAATTCCATTTCCTGAAGCATCACATTCCACAATAAAGGTTTTTGTGAAGTTCGGTGTAGCTAAGACCGGTGCTTGGCACATTGCCTCTTTAAGATGTTTAAAGGCCTTTGTTGCTTCCGGAGTCCATGAAAATGAATCTTTCTTCAATAATGTTGTTAGAGGTGCTGCTATTCTCCCATAATTCTTAACGAACTTGCGATAATACCCTGTCAACCCAAGAAATCCTCGCAGATGCTTTATGGATGTGGGGATTTTCCATTCCTTAATGACTTTAATTTTCCTAGGGTCTACCTTAACTCCTTCATGAGATACAATATGACCCAAATATTCCACCTCCTGGACTCCAAAGAAACATTTGGATCTTTTTGCATATAATTGTTTCTCCTCCAATAATTGTAGCACCTTGTCAACATGTTCAACATGATCCTTCCAAGACTTGCTGTAGATTAGTATATCATCAAAAAATACCAACACAAATTTTCTAAGGAATGGTTTGAAAATTGAATTCATCAAACCTTGAAATGTTGAAGGTGCATTGGTAAGGCCAAAAGGCATGACCAAAAATTCATAATGACCCTCATGAGTTCTAAATGTCGTTTTCAGAATGTCTTCAATCTTCATTCTGATTTGATGATATCCCGAACGAAGATCCAACTTGGTGAAGTAAATTGATCCATGCAATTCATCCAGTAATTCATCAATGACAGGAATGGGGAACTTATCCTTAATAGTGAGCTTGTTGAGCTCCCTATAATCTGGACACATGCGCCATGATCCATCCTTCTTGTGCACCAATACTACTGGAGCTGAGAAAGAACTTTGACTCGGTTGAATTATACCAGCCTCTAGCATTTCTGCAACCATACATTCAATTTCACTTTTTTGGACATATGGATATCTGTACGGCCCGATGTTTGGAGGAGCACTTCCTGGAATCAGATGAATAGCATGATCATGATCACGCATAGGTGGGAGACCTTTGGGAGTCTCAAATACCTTGGAATGATTGTCCAGGACATTTTGGAGATCTAGAGAAATAGATGATTCCAGTGTGGAAACATCTAGCGAACATAATTGTGCAATTACTCCTCTTTGCTCCTTTTTTATAAGCTTTGTCATGCCATTAGAGCTGATTATCTTTCCTGGTTTCCCTGCAATACCCCTTAATTCAACTTCCTTTCCTTCCACAGAAAATTTCATGAAAAGTTATTGAAAATTAAAAGCTATTGTACCCAAGGATTGTAGCCATTGGACTCCTAGTACAACATCAGCACCTCCCATTGGAATGGAAAGCATTGGGCTAGTCAATACATATTCTCCCATGGATAGCTTGATATTATGGCACTTTCCATAACAATTTATTGTTCCTCCATTTGCAATCATCACTTGACACTCTGGTGCTGGATATAGGAAGCAATTCAATTCTTTTGCTACCCTACAATGAATAAAATTGTGGGTGCTTCCTGAATCAATCAACACTATTACCTTTTTCTTCTTGATTTGTCCTTCTATCTTGATGGTTTGAGGAGTGGTAATTCCCGCCAATGCATTACAAGATATGGTCGGATTTATTTGTTCTTCATCTAGGCTTTGTTCCTGGAATATATCCTCTTCTTTTGACCTTTCTTGCTCCTTTTCTTCTTCCTCTTCACAATCTATGTAGAATAATTTCTTCTCACCACACTTATGACCCTTTGTGTATTTGTTGTCACAATTGTAACAGATTCCTTTTTCTCTTTTTTCTTCCAATTGTTGTGGTGTCAACCTTGTAGGTTGTGGAAGACTATGGGCAACAACACTTCCGTCTTTATAGTTGTGAATGGTATGCTTCCTAGTTGCCATAATTTTGTTTTCCATTTTTCTTGCTAACCTGAATTCCTTCTCTAATGAATCAGGTTCCCAAAGGTGCACATCATGTTGGATATTATCATTTAAAGACCCTATGAACACATCAATACTATGCTCCTCTGGAATATCTTTTACCCTTATGTTCAATTTTTGGAACTCCTCAATGTGCTCCATTATTGAACCCTTTTGTTTGAGACTTATCAATTGGCTAAAAAAAGTGTTGCTTTTTGTATCCTCATAATGTGCTATCAATTCTTCCGTAAAAATTGCCCAAGTGATAAATTGTTTACGAGAACAAAGCCATTGATACCATACAAACTGATTTGGTTCCAAATATAAAGTTGCCATACGTACCTTTTGTGTGTTTTGCACATTATTGAGATCGAAGAATTGCTCCATCTGTAATATCCATGTGGCGGGATCCTTGCCATCAAACTTCCTCATATCGATTTTTGGAACATGGTGAGTCTTCAATCCAACATTAGAGTCTATGGAATCATGATTAACATTTCTTTTGTTCTCATCATGAGTTTCCTTTAGTACTCTTTCACCCTTAGTGACCATTTCTTGTAGCAACTTATTCATATTTATCTTCAATTCTTCCATCTTATCATCCATGCCATCAATTTTAGCATCCATTCCATTCACCTGATCTTCCATGCCCTTTATCTTAAGATTCCACGCCATTTATCTTAGCATCTGTTAGCTTTTGTGAGCGTGACATTTGTTGCACTTGTTCTTGTAATTTTGATATATCATGTAGCATTTCTTCCTCTTCTTCATGAGTCATGCTAGAGCTTTCAGGTTCCTTACTAGGTGTTTGCATTTTCTTTCCTCGGGGCATCAGTTACCGATAATAATGCTTTACTATGCCCTTTGAATTCCTTCAAACCAAGCTTATGCAAAAATTAAAAAAAAACTACACACCTTTTTTTTACTTTGTAGAAGCCCGATATTGAATCTGATGTATCTCTGTAATTTCGAATCATCTAGTTCTGAAATTGTGATCTGTAGTAGCCCTCTATGTCCTCTTTAAAATGCCACTAGTCTGATCCAAATTGGATTCTCCAAGAAAGAGTTATGCACAATCTCCCGCAGTGACCTGATTATAGACTAGTTCAGTAGAGTGAACTTGTATGAAGTGCCACGTGTCACTGTTTCGACCTTTGACTCTAAAAAATATATAAAAGAAAAGTACAATCCGTCCTCTTTCTGTACCTTCTTACAAAATTTCAATACGATGCTCAAAAAGAAAGTTATGACAATTTTCCCCAGGTCACCTGTTTTGAGTGTAATTCAGGAGTCTGCAAAAAGACCAACTTCCTCAGATCATATCTCCGAAAATATCACGCGAAAAGCTCTGAAATTCGGATCTAAGGTTCAGAGTGATTTCTTTTCAAATGGGTTTTTTTTGCGACTTCTGAAACGTCACAGAAAAAAAGTTATAGCGAAAATGCCACGATGACCTGTTTGGAGCAGCAAAACCCTAGAATCCAAAGCTCTGATACCAAATGTTATGAAACCAGCTCAAGAAAAGATAGAAAAGATAGATCAACGCCTTAGAATTCAGCCTCTTTGAGGGGGAAACCTCCTTTACATTACATAAATGAAAAATTCTTGGATGATACAAATGAAGAGGCCTCCTTTCTATATATAGGAGTCTAAGGAGTCATAACATAATCAGAGCCGACATAACAATAATAATATAAGGGCACAATAATAACCATAGTGGGCTTCTATGGGGCACAATAGTAACAATATGGGCACTACATGGGTACATCAATATAATAAGTGGGTTATACTAATAACAATAAGGGGTTACACTAGTAGTATAGGGGCCTAACACAGCCCCTGGTTAGGGCTGCACGGAACCCTATTGTAACATTTCGCGAAGGTACTGAAGCATAGAGTAGAAGGATAAGCAACCTACGTGAAGGTATGTATAATTGGAATAAACCGACATCACATCCATCTCAAGGGTGGGAAAACTTGGTTCCAGCATCCCCCTATATTGTTTTGGGTGAGACTTCAGTCCACGCTCCGCAAGCTGATGCCGAAGGGCCAGTGGTGTAGGGATTTGTTTGGCTAACTAACGCTGAACTTGGGTCAGGCCCCCACAAGCCAATAGAGAAGCAAACCTATGCCCTTATACAAGCTCTGGAATCATTCAGGATGTATGTCCTACATTCACATATTACTAGTTATGTTCCTAACAGTGTTGTAAAAATTGTTTTAACCCAAACAGAAATTGATGGGAAGAGAGGTAGATGGATCACTCAAATACTGGAGTTTGATATAACTATAAAAACCATAAAGCTAGTAAAGGGTCAAGGATTAGCTAAGCTTCTAACTGAATCCAACTGTAAAGTGCTGGGCATCAACTCTGTTTTGGAAATACAAGGGGAGAATCCACAAGAACCTGCTCAACGTTCAAATAAGAAGAATCCATAAGAACCTTCTGTTCATGCAGAAGGGGAAAATCCACAAGAACCTTTACCTTCAGATCAAACCATCTCTCTACACATTGATAAGAAATTTCTTTTGTCAAATTGGTATCAAGATATTGTAAATTTCTTGATCCATTTTGAATGTCCAGCATCATTCTCCAAAAATCAATGTAAAACTCTCAAATTGAAAGTAGTCAAATATTGTATCATAAATGCAAATCTATACTTGAAGGACCCACTAAGTATCTTGTTATTATGTTTAAGACAATCAGAAACTGAAGGAATCATTGATCAGTTCCATACAAGATTTTGTGGAGGACATTATGCTTGGAGAGAAACAACATATAAGATATTAAGGGCAAGATTTTATTGGCCAACATTGTTCTTACAAGTAGGAGAAAAGGTCAGAAGTTGTGTCCCTTATCAGATGTTCGCTGGTAAGAAAAAACTTGTAGCTCTTCCATTGATCCCACCAATAGGCTTAGCACCTTTTCTCCAGTGGGGATTATAGATTTTATTGGAGAAATTCATCCCACTTGAAGCAATCAGCATAGATGGATCCTCACTGCAACAAACTACTTTACCAAATGGGTGGAGGCAATTCCAGTAAGAAATTCTACTGATTCAGTAGTAATAAAATTGTTACTGACAACCCATATTGTTACTGACAATGCCACATCATTTGAGTTTTGCCAGAAATATCAGATTTTGTTACATCATTCAACTCCATATTATCCTCAAGGTAATGGTCTTGCAAAATCATCAAATAAAAGTCTGATAAAGGTAATCAAAAAGACTTTAGCAGATCATAAAAAGAGCTGGGACTCTCATCTAATTTATGCAATCTGGGCAAATAGGATTACTCCAAAGAGGTCTACTGGAAAATCTCCTTTTCAGTTAGTCTATGGGAAAGATGCAATTTTCCCTACCAACTTGGCCTTCCCTGTTTTAAAGTTTCTGCAGGATTCAACTGATGAACCTGATGATTTTTCAAGGAGAATAAACCAAATTATTGAACTAAATGAAAACAGAGATGAAGTTCAATACAAATTGAAAAAGTATCAGAATAAGATGAAGAGCCTGTTTGACAGAAGAGCAAGGGAAAGGAACTTCAAGGAGGGTGATCTAATTCTAAGATGGGATTCCAAAAGAGAATACAAGGGAAAACATGGCAAGTTTGATAACCTATTAGCTATTGCTGAAGTAAAAGGAAACAATACTTTTGTGCTACAAAATCTTGAGGGACTGTATTCCACTTATCCTGTTAATGGAAGGTTTCTAAAACATTATATTCAGTACTGAGAATTTGAAGTAGATTTCATTACCACCATTGTAAAAAGTCTGGTTTATTTTATTTTTCAAATTGCCAGTGTGAGTTTTCACAACAAAAACGCCATAGCCCAAGGAGAAGGCACATGGATATGCAGGTTCATTGCATCTTATAGGAGCAAGCAGTCCCCAGTTGGAGCCGATGTTGTAGAATTTTTTGGTTTTGGTAAGTTAGCATCAATTAGTCAAAAAATAAAAATCATTCCAAAAAAATGTTAAGTTAGGATATGGACAAAAAGAATATTGAATAAAAAAAATGTTAGGGATATTTTGATGAATAAGTCCATATCAAATAAAATGCTAGAATAGATGCCCTAAAAAAAGAAGGCAAAAAGAAAAAATGTTAGATTAGAGAGAAAAGAAAAAATAATAAATTTTGAAAGTGTTGCAAGTCCAAATGCCACTACTCTTAGTCAGAGTTTATCTTTGCAAATAAACATTGTGTGCAGATTGTTTAAATGCCACACTAGTTTATATAATCCAATTGTATAGTTTAATCATGATTGGATTTGATTTAAATTGTTTGTCAGTAGGTAGAAAATAAAATTATCTCAACAGTTTAATCTGAGCCAATGGAAGCAATAAAGGATAGAAGTAGATTAGTCACTAAAATGAAAATGTTGAGTTGCTAGTTTAAGTGCACTCAGTAACCAAGATTGAAAAATCTTAGGAGTTAAGAGTAGCTAGACAAATGAAATGCATTGGAGCATTAAAGGATTTTTATCTTTAGATATAACATTGGAAATATGCGCATATGGTGATGGGTTTTATTAACCATAAATTCTAAGTATCAATGTTATTTTGTAAATATCCAAACTTCATCCATTCATTCGCAAATACCCCATGCATGTCACATCTGACAGAGATCTTGGCCCCACCATCACTTCTGCCTTGCATTATCAAAATTCATTCATTTTATCTTTCATCCCGCACACTCTCCCGAGATCTGATGGCCTACATTGTTCTTTGACCCTCAATTTTTGTCTGAACTTTATCGATTGCGAGGGGGGGGCGGTCCGAACTGGGTAGTTTTGGAAATCTCCCTCCAAAACTACTTTTCCTCCATCCTAGTCTTTCGGGACTTAAAATAATGAAACAACTTACCGCCCTAGCTTGCTCCTGAACACGGTTTTCATTTGACCATTTACCGTCGCTCCTACATCATCATCCATGTCCGCTCCCAGTCACTTCCTCTATCCAATTAGTTGTTGCCTATCCGTTATTCATTTAATTTTCCACTCCCGTGACTTTATACTCCATAAACCTATTTATCAGTCTCGTTGGATAATTAATGAGGATTTAGCCGTTCATCAAACAACCCCGCTCCATTTTATTCATTATAAGCCCTATTCATTCATAAAAATAGTTACACAGTACATTTCTAAAACTTAATTCATCACTGGAGATTTCGTGCTTACAGCCTAAACGACAGATTCATCATTCAATCAAATTTTCAATTCTGTTGAGAACCAAGCCGATATCCATGTCCACCTAATTCATTTTCAATTATACTATTTTTATGTTATTACTGTGTTTCAGACCAATTCTTCCCATGTCCCTCCAGTTCAACGTGCAATTCACCTAACAAAATGCCTCCCAAGGGAAAGGAAATTGCATAAATCTCAAATCCCCTCATTCATCCACAAGCTGACTTCCATCATACTCCTCTAGTCGACAGAGACTGTAAAATCATTGATTCTTCCTCTCAATTTGATTTTTATGAAATCCGCTGCTAGATGGAAGATCAATTAGTTAATCAGACAGAAGAAACAGGACTTTGGGACTCCCACCTTCCTCACTACATTTTCCCACAGATACATAGAGCACCTGAATTTGTTAGGTAATGCCATGAATCCTATGATCCCAATCAAAGAGTTATCATTTCACCTATAGGAGAAATCCTTTGTTTCATTAATGCTTAGTCTATTGAGCAGATGTTGCAGACCCCAACTATTGCACCAACCCATCCTTTTTCTCCTGAAAGCCTGATAGAAGCCTATCAAAAGCTAGATTTCACTAAAAGGTCTCAAACTCTTGAAATTTTTCTAGTTGTAGATAGCCCTCTGCCTAAGATAAACCCTCCATACGATTCATCCATGTTCCTAGACAGAACCAAGCAAATTACCACTATTCTTTTTTATCTGTTTGGTTACAATTATGATCAATATGTAAATGAAGCCATCCTAGGTTTCTTGTCTATCTTTTCTGCTAATTCCAAACCCATTGTCCTCTATAACTTTAGCCAATTTCTAGCTGAAGCCATCCATGAAAAATTTGTCCAATTTAATACTGAAGAAGTATTCAAGTATGCTTCAGTACTAGTATTTTGGAGAAGTTAGATGAAGAAGGAAATCAACAATCAATGGTATTTTGGAATTCTATGGGAATGAAGAAGAAGGAATAATTCACATATAAACAATTCATAGAATTGTTTGTTCATTCGGCTATTAATCTTATGAGCAGCACTCCAATACCAAGCATTAGTGATGAAATTGTGAAATTATTGCAGCTGGTTGATCAAGCCACAACAGGTGATTGGTATCTTTACCAAAACTATATAGAATTCAAAGTCTATGGCTGTGAGCTTCCACCCTGCAAACTTCCTAAGTACCTCCCTATCGGAATTTTTGCATTGGAATATATTAGGTAGAGGTTAAATGCAGATGAAGTACATTTTGTAGCTACAAATAAGAAATCACAATTCAAGCTAAAGGCTCACGTTGGTCCTTTCATCTGTAACACTAGAGAAACAGGGGAAGAAGAAGATAGGTTATTGAAGGAAACAAAGTTTGGTCTCAGCTTCACTTGGTATTATGACCAATGGGATTAATTTCAAAACTCAGGCTTGAAAATAAGCTTACTACATACCACCACACAACCAGGCCTGAAATAGAGCAGTACAAAAATTAGTTAGAATGGAAGGAGACCACCCTTCAAGAAGCTGAAGAACAGACAGTCTCTTCTTCAAATGTACAAACTCCACCTGCATAGGAAAAGACAACTAAAAGAGGAAGGGAAGAACAATCATCCCATATAACTAAAGCTTCAAGCTAGGCCTTTAGAATTTACATAGAAAGAAGAGACCTAGGATCTCTGTGAAGGTTGGTGCAACAAATGAGCCAGTGAAAACAACATTGATGGGCTTGGAGAGACTTTTCTTTTTACATAGTCTGGTGGACAATCTACTCAGTCCCCCACTCATTCCACAACTTCTCAGGAACAACAGGGGATTCAAACCAGTGGAACCAGTCAAAAGGATAAAGAAGATTATATCTTTCATGTATTTCGTGAAATTAAGAAGAAGAAGAATGAGGAATTGAATTTGAAAACTTATACTCAATTCTGGAAACACTCTTCCAGCTCTCAATGTAGACTTCTTTCAGTATTTGACTCTGAAAAGGGTAAGACGCAGATGGCTTTCTTATAAGTTCAAATTCCACAGCCTAGGACTCCTGCACATTATCAGAGGCAAACCTCCTTTGATTTTAATGTAAAAGATGTACATCCAATTCACCAAATTGAGATGAACAAACAGACTGGCCAGATGATGTCTTCCACTTTAACTCATACTGTCATGAGTTTTTCAAAGTTGCAGGTCATCTTGGCCAATACACAGTCACAACTCAAGTTGGAAAACATTTCTTCACTAGAAAAGGACACCAAGATCAAATATTTGGAAGATCTGGAGCTGAAGATGGGATATGATCCCTCAAATATAAACGCTGCAAAAGAACTTGTCAAGAGTAAAATGCTGAGCTCTTACCATTAAGGAAGCAGCTCAAACTGTCAGCTTCTGAGGACCCAATGACCAAGGTGATGAACCACAAAAATGGATAATTATATGGGCTCATTCAACCTCCTAATTCGACTTAATCCACCATTCTCATTAGTTTATTGCATGTTTTCTATTATATTTATGCTAATAGAGTGAATTGGGTTAGTCATTATGCCAACAAGTCTAATGTGTGCTTTGTGTAGTCTTTTTGGTCAATTTGGAGACAAAATCAAAGGTTTTAATGAGCACTTGGCAGCCAAATTCGTGGGAGAACAAGGGAGAGGATTAGTAGGAAGGTGTCCCCTTCATTTATGGGCCATTACCGCGAATTCTCCACCATCAACTCGGAGTTCAAGGGCCACCAAATCGATTATCACAAGGGCAGCCGAGCAAGTGCTAGTAAAAGTGTTGTTAACTACAAGTTTTGGCAGCCGAGTTCCTAAAGTTTAGGAGGGCTGTTGGGGTCCTCAAATTGTATAAATAAGAAGGCTTAGAGCCTCATTTTGGTTAGCTAGTAGTTATTCACTTTGTAGGCAGAAGTTAGCTAGTTTGTAGTTCGATTTTAGTCAGTAGGCTAGCTTTGCATTTCAACACATTTTCAAGATTTTCCCTTGTGGATAGTTTTTGATGTAAATATTATTTCTTGCTCAATAAAGATGAATCCAGCTTTGCACCAACTCTAAATCTCTCTTAGGAGGCTGTAGCTCTTGGGGTTGGGCCCATCTCAAGTGCCCAGTACCTCCTTTGTTTACTTTCATGTGTCTTTGCTGCATTCTTAGAATAAAATCTGTTATTTAGATTTAACTCTTGTTTTGTTATTTAGGTTGCTTTTTTATGGTTAAAATAGCTTTTCATGTTCAGATTTACTTGATTGGTTAATCACAGGGAAGATCTTCAGAAAAATGCTACCAAGCACCTTGAATCTCACCTCCACCTCAGTGGAATCATGAGCTGGGACCAATGTGACTTTGTTGCCAACAAAAACACTGTTTTTTTGCTTCACCATGCAATTAGTAGTGTTGGATTCTTAGTTGTCGAACTTGATATCAGTTTTGATTGCATGCTTCAGTTTATGATTGCTTAGTTGCATAGTTATTTCACGTATTTCATTTCGAATAAACTTCTGTTCATTTCCTTTTGCTGTTAGGTCAGATTAAAGTGAACTAACTAGGTCATAGGTTTTATAAGTGTTTGTTTGTTCAGTTTGAAAAACCACTTGCAAGTACCTATTATCCTTCCTTACCTGCCCATACTCCATCCAACCTACCTGCTTCACCCTTCACTTAGAACCCTTACCTTACATTTTCCTCATTCGTTTACTTTGCCATGATTCTCATCTTCTTGTGCAACATTGTTTCATCCCTCCTTGAAAAAATCTCACCATATACGCCATTCATTTTCAAGTTGATGGGCTTTAAGTTCATTTTTAATTCCAAAGACTTTAGTAATCTGTTCCAGTGAGGAACCCCTTTCGTTTCACGCGAAAAGGTTTCCGGTAGCCCTAGCTGCATCATTTTTAAGATCTGGAGGTATACAATGTTTATTTGCAGTTTACAGTTATTTTCTCTCTGTTTATTTCGGTTTCGGTTTATTTAGCCTTTTTTATTACCAGATCTATACCTTTCATTTCTGCGTATGCTCTTTACCCTGCGACTCTGTGCGATCTGGGCAAATCAGAAACAGAAAGCAAGGATTTTTCTCATGCGAATGCTCTATTCCACTGCGCCTTAGTGCGATCTCGGAAAATCATAAACATTGAGGAAAATATTTAGTTTCTGGCTGAAGTTAACTTCGCGCCGCAAGGTTCGTTTTTTGAAAATATTTAGTTTCCGGCTAAAGCTAACATCGAGCCGCAAGGTTCGTTTTTTTTGTATGTCTGTGTTGGGTTTTGTGTTTTTAGTTTTGTAGGGAAAAAGAGCTTTCACAAAGCAAGCACGCAACCAAAAGCATCAACCCCCCCCCCCCCCCCCCCCCCCTCTCTCTCTCTCAAACTTTTTGTATAGCTCACTTGGTGCAAAACTAATTTATGAGAGTAGAGGTCTTGGGTTCAAGTCTCCATTTTGTGGGGGTGGATTTTTTCATTTCCGCACATTCCGGCACTTCGTCGGCGACTTCGCCAATTTTTTTAAAACGCCATAACTTCTTCATCCAGAAGCCGTTTTCAGAACCATTTTTTTTTTAAATGGCCTAATTTTTTGAGATATTTCCATTGGTACACTTAGTTTCAGCATCTACAGCTTCAGTTTCTATTAAAAATGGAAAGTCCATGCCAAGTCATTCTTGATAGCACTAACTACTTCCAATGGTGGTCCTACATTGTGGATTTACTTAGAAGTAAAGGTCTTTACAGAATAGCCACAGGCCAAGAGACCAAACCGAAAGATGAAGATAAGGCAGCTAAATGGAAAAATAGGCAAGACCAAGCACGTGGGTTGATAGGGATGTCTATTTCTCCGGATCTTAGATTCCATATTGCAGAACTTGATACTCCTGATGAAGCACTGCAACAAATTACTAAAGTCTTTGGAATTAAAAATGAACTTAAAGCCCATAAACTTGAAAACAAATTGCTTACATTAGACCCCAATAATTTTTCTTGCATTGAAGATTTTTTGTCCAAGTTCAAGACCCTTAGACTTCTCTTGGAAGGTGTTAAGGTTGAGAAAGAAGATAGTAGCCTTATCTACTCCATTCTTACTAAGTTGGGACCAGCCTATTTTGTGTTTCTTTCCACTTTCCATTCTACAAGAGAAGCCTTCATTTCTCAAGGACAAACCTACAAGTCCCCTTCTTTTGATTCCTTTTGTGATGCTTTAATAAGAGAACAAGAAAAACTATTGCACCTTGGTCTTCTTCATCTTGGAAAATATTCTAAGAAAGTGTTAGCCGCCCAGCAACAACCAAATCCAAAGAATCCTAAGAAGTTGTATCTTAAAAAGAATGGTCCTAAACCAAACAAGGGTCCTAAGCAATTTCAGCCTCAAAATGAAAAATCATTTCAACAAAATGATAAGACAAATAAAAACAAAGGGAAGAAGATTGATAGACATTGCAACTTTTGTAGTCGAGATGGCCACTTGGAATCCAAATGCTTTAAGAAGATGGAAGCCTTGAAAGCAGCAATGAAGAAGCATAACATCCATTTGGAGCAATCTTCAACTTCAACTTCATCTTCAGGAATGGCACTTTCTGCATGTGGTTGTCAAGCATCTCGATCTGGCTATGCACTAAATGTATCTTCTTCTTCTCATTCTCATGACTGGCTCATTGATTTTGGAGCTTCTTATCACATGGCCAAAAACAAAGCCATGTTTTCTTCTTTAAATGATTGTAACACCAAAAATATATATGTTGGTGATGATAGATCTCTTAGTGTTGTAGGGACTGGAACTGTTCATCTAGACAATGGTCAGTTTAATGATGTATTATGTGTTCCAACCTTATCCTGCAACCTTCTATCTGTATATCAGATAACCCATTGAGGTGAAGGTAAAATCGTTGAATTTTCACCACACGATGTTGTAATTAAGGACCTAAGAGATCTAGACAGATTTTAGCTACTGGCATTGCTGATGATTCTACAAGGTTGTATAAGTTTCACAACTTTGGGTCATCAAATCTTCCCTCAGTATTTGTTGCTCATAATGATGAAGTGAGCAAACTTTGGCATGAGCGATTTGGTCACTTAAACTATCGCTCTCTTTAGAATCTATGTAAAGAAAATATGGTCACAGGTCTTCCAATGGTATCTTGCAGAGATGGTGTTTGTCCCGGATGTGTACTCAGAAAACATCATCGGGACAGTTTTGAAAAACGTGCCTCTTGGCATGCCTCAGCCCCTTTACAGCTCGTGCATAGTGATTTATGTGGTCCACTTCCAGTTGCTTCATTCTCTGGCTACAAGTATTTCTTAACTTTCATTGATGATTTCTCCAGATGCACTTGTGTATACTTCTTAAAACTCAAGAGTGAAGTATTTAACATGTTCTTGGCCTTTAAGGCCTTTGTTGAAAAACAATCTAGACATCAAATTCTTAAGCTAATATTTGATAATGGCGGAGAATATGTTAAAAACACATTCATCAACTTTTGCACTGAGAATGGAATTCAAATGCAACATACTATTCCATATACTCCACAACAAAATGGTGTAGCCAAAAGGAAGAATCACACCTTAAAGGAAATGGCTAATTGTATGCTTCAATCTAAAGGACATAGTCTTAATTATTGAGCAGAAGCAATTAACTGTGCAAATTACATAATAAATCGCACTCCTACTAAGGTTTTAAAGAATATCACTCCAGAAGAAGCATGGAGCTCAAACAAACCAGATGTAAGTCACTTTCGTGTTTTTGGAAGTGAAGCATGGGCCCATATTCCAGATGAGAAACATAAAGCTTTAGAACCAAAGAGTGAAAAATCAAAGGATATAGACTTATTCCACTTAAGTCCAAAACTGTTACCATTAGAAGAGATGTAAAGTTTGATGAAAATATATCAGCCTGCGAGCCTAGTTCGGCGGATGTGCCACCTCTCCCTATCTCTTCTACTTTTGAAAATATTTCTTCTTCAAATGATGAAAGCGAGGATGAAAATCCTCCCCCACCTTCTTAGGATCCTCCTTCAGCTCCTCAACTTCCAAAATGGGTTCGTGCTACTCGGGATGCAGCAGGTGATCTTACCGGTGATCCTACAGATCAGCGACGTACACGTTCTCAGTTCGAGAGAGCCTCTTCTTTACTGGCTCAAGCTTTAGTGAATTATGATCCTGACACCTTTGCAGAAGCTTCAGGCCTTCCTGATTGGGAAGCAACTATGAATGAAGAATATCATTCATTATTAGCAAATGATACATGGGATCTTGTTCCTCTACCAAAGGGACGAAAACTTGTTACATGCAAATGGGTTTACAGAACCAAGTATGGACCAGATGGGAAAGATAATAAACATAAAGCTCATCTTGTTGCTAAGGGTTTTTCACAAGTTGAAGGCATTGACTATACTGAAACCTTCTCCCCTGTTGCCAAAATGATCTCTATCTGCCTTGTTCTTTCCCTTGCTGCCTCTTTGAAATGGGAATTCCATCAGATGGATGTTAAATCCACCTTCTTGCATGGGGACTTGCATGAAGAAATCTATACGGAACAACCTATTGGCTTTATACAAATAGACTCCAGCCTTGTATGTCAGCTTAAGAAATCCCTTTATGGTCTCAAGCAAGCTCCTCGAGCTTGGTATGCCAAAATGGATAACTTTCTTTTAGAATCTGGCTTCTCTAGTTGTCATTCTGACAATACTGTCTACACCAAGAAAGTGGGCAAGTCTCTTATCATTCTTGTTCTTTATGTTGATGATCTTATCCTGAATGATAGTGATCCCAACCTTATAAACCATGTGAAGTCTAGCCTTAAAAGGAAGTTTGAAATGACAGACTTAGGACACTTACATTATTTTCTCGGTCTTCAAGTCTTGCAATCCAAGGAAGGTATTTCCCTTTCTCAGTCCAAGTATGCCTGTGATATTCTACGCCACTTTCACATGGAAGACTGTAAGCCAGCCCCTTCTCCCTTTCAGTCCGGAGTCAAAATTTCAGTCACTTGTACTTCTCCTGAAGTTGATGCTACCTTATACCGTCAACTTGTAGGAAAACTTTTGTATCTAACCCATACTCATCCTGACATTTCCTTTGCTAGTGGCCTTGTTGCTCGGTTTATGCAAAACCCACGTGAAACTCATTGGAAAGCGGCTAAAAGAATACTTCGTTATGTTCGAGGTACAGTTCAGTTTGGGATTCATTACAGTGCCGAAGCATCTCCTCTATTGGTTGGTTTCACTGATTCGGATTGGGCTGGTGACCCTGATGATCGGAAGTCTACTGCAGGTTATGTGTTCACTCTTGGTTCAAGACCTATTACATGGGCTTGCAAGAAACAAGGTGCCATTTCTCTTTCTTCAGAAGAAGCAGAAAATCGTGGTGTCGTAGAAGCTAGTAAGGAAGCCTTGTGGCTTCGTCAGATCCTGTCAGAGTTTGGCTTTCAGCAGCAGCATCCGACTACACTTTGGTGTCATAATCAAAGTGTCATTCAGCTATGCAAAGATCCAGTCCAACATTAGCACAACAAACACATTGAACTGCACATGCACTTCATCAGAAAGCTCATTCACGACCATGTTCTTGAAGTGCAATATTGTTCAACAGATGATCAAGTTGCAGACATCTCTACAAAGGCTCTCACAGAGGCGAAGTTCACTAAACTTTGATTTATGGTTGGAGTTCAGGAAGTTGTCACTAAGGGGGGATAGGCTCTAGTGCCTCCTTCCTTCTATTGTGTCATATTTGTAAATCCTTCAATCCTATCCCAAGTTGTTCTTAAGGGGGGATGTTAGGATATTCTGACACATAGGAAATAGTTAAGTACAACTTGGTATAGTATAGAGTTAGGTATAGAGTTAGGTAAAGTTTGTTTCTTTACTATGTACATTTTGTAACTTACAATCCGACGGTCACGATATGTAGTGATCCGACGGTTCATTCTCTCCTCGGTATTACCGACACTTGATCCGTGGCTTAACACCCGATTGGTCCATGATCTCTATTTAAAGAGCATGGAGGGTCATTTGTAGGGTAATCTGTCTATGAGAAAAGCATATGTAAATTTTCATTCTTTTATTAATAAATTGCCTGAAGTGGCCGCGTTGGCTTAGGCCGTGGACTGTTTCCCTCTTTGAGGGTTTTAACCACGTCAAAATACTGGTGTATTGATCTGTGATCTGTTTGTGAGCGGTGTCCTTTGGTGTTCTGTTTGAGGAACTTACCCTGTAAATTCCTACACTCCTCAACTCCATCCTCCAAGTCTTTAACTCCCCTACACCCCTATTTTACCTCCATATCCATTCATGCATCTTCCCTCACTCACCCATCCTCCAAAATGCAATTTTTAAACATCATGTAGAAATTTATGCACATCCTGTAGAAATTCCTGAACATCCTGTAGAACCCTACAGACTTCCTGTAGAAGCTCACAAATGAGGTTTCTTGATAGACAAACTTTGTGAAACTCTCTGGAAGGGTGTTAGGGACTCCTTAGACCCTCTCTAAACCTTCCCGACCTCTTCCAAGCATTTCTCCTCCTTGATCCACCCCTGCACAGTCAAAGAACAATGAAAGCATATGCATGATGAAAGTGACGACTTAATCAAAAATACAAAAAGACGTTTTCTTCAGATAGAGGTAGTCTAGACACATGTATTTTACCTTCATAGAAGTAATGGCATCTCTTTCAGTAGTTTGCATTCTCTCCTTTGCATCAGTAGGACTAGCTGGAAGAATTAGGGTTTGCTAGGGTTTGCGTTTTCCTTCAGTTTTTCAATCTCTTTTCGCAAATAGATTAGCTTCCTTCGAGTTAGCTTTCATCCATCAATTAAAAAATCTTCTTCTAAGAGCTCATAGAAGTTGGATTAAGCTCCTAGCGGACTTGTGCCAGCTGACCAAGTGACAACTACGGCAAGAGCTAGTACTTGTGCATACAGCACCGTCGCTTCCAAGTTTGTTACGAACTACGGGGTTGATAAAATTAAAGAAGGGAGTCTCAGGAGTTGCAGCATTATTGTTGCAATACTAGGGCTCACCACAAGGAGATTGAAGAAATCGAGACTCAGAAATATAACATGATGAAGCTCATCATGGAACAAAATCTTCAAATAAAACAGGTGGAGGAACAAATGGAGAAATTGGTCAAAGAGAAAGAAGAAGTTGTGAAAATGGCTCACAGTGGATGTATTTCCTCTTTCAGCAATTTCTATAACCAGAGTTTTTACTTCAAGCACAACAACAACTATAAGTACAATAGAAGGAGTTGAACAGCTTGCTGAAGCTGTTCAGAACTTGTCCATTCAGACAGTAGAAATTAAGAAGTTTCACGATGAACTGAAGGAATTATAACATATGAAGTCAATTGCAGACAGTTCACATGCAGCTGAGTTGTAGAGGGCAAAAAGTTAGATTGAAGTTTTGCAAAAATAAATCAAAGAATCTTACCTTGGAAACAAACTGGGTTTGGAAAAAGAAATTTTATGGGAAGAGATTACTGAATCAGTCAAAGATATTTGACCTTATATCAAGATAATATCTGATCAAAAATACTTGTTGGATAAAGCTCAAGAAGCTATTGAAACTATCTCCAAGGAAATTGAGGACATGCCCGAAGTTTTCACTGAGGTAATCAAGATTCTGAATTCTAAAGATAGCTATGAGCTTGAAGAATAAGATATAATGACAGGACAACAACCATATTGGAATTAAAGAAGATCATTACAAAGAAGTACCTCATTCTTCAGTTAGAGGAAAAATGAAACAATGTTAATGCCATAGTTCAATGATTTTTCAACAGGTTAGAACCCTTGACCAGCAAGGGTTTGCCCTCTATGCTTGTGATAAACGACAAATTAATGCCCATTGAAGATTATTTTCGAAAGCTTACAGAGGTAGGTACCAATGCAGCTTTAGTTTCAAACATAAGAGGTGCAGCTTCACCAAGGGTTGTGCTGAATGAACTCAGAGATACCTTTTTCATCCTAAATGAAATCAAACATATATTTCCAGTAAAACCCACTTTTACTAAGTATACATAAATGGATGAAGTTTAATGAAGGGTAACTAAGTTGTCTATCCTAAATAAGAAACGCTGGGAACATTAAACTGATTTACTTGACTGAAAAGTGGATCAAACAGTATTCAGTGTTTCCAGGACAGGTCATCAACAATTTAGCAATTTTCATCTTTTCCAAGAACAATCATCAACAGTTCAACACCAAAATAGTGATAGATCGACTATCAGTTGATCTATTTTTGCAAATTTCTTTAAGATATTTTCTTAGCTCTAAGATTGTATAAATATCTCCCTTCCACAAGTTATTAAGGGTTGCACCATTGAAAAAAACATTTCTAAGCATTAAATGTACCTGGCTTTTCCTGAATCATTAATACAAAGGCAAATGATTCTGAGTTTTGATTCATACAACTTTGTGTTCCCTGTAAGTTTTCTAGTTTTCATTCATTGTGTCCTTTCTTCATATTCTTAATTTTTACAGGGATAAACAGGTAGGAATAGTTGTGCTTCAATTTACTCCTATAAGCTTTTGAAGTGATCACCTTTAAAGAGAATGAATTATATAAACTATTTGTTTAACTAATTCCCTCTAAATCATAAAATCATCAACATCTTTTGTAATCTTAGGCATATTCTGTTAAACTTTCTGAACATTGTTTGAAGGTTTTCTTACTTATGATTATTTAATTCTCTATTTGAAAATTGTAATTGTAGGTTTTAACCCTGTACAGAAATTACCTGCATATGAATTCTAAAACACAGAAAATAAAAGATGTGAGAGCATAACACATGAAACACATATACACAAATATTTTCCCCTGTATCCCAAACCCGGGACTACCAGCTTGATTTTTCATTATGTTCATTTCAATGTTACAATAAATATTTACACATGCTGAAGCATCCAATACCATGGACCGAAAACCATCGCGTACAAAACCATGGACCAAAACCATGTGCGAAAAAACATGCACAAAACCATAGGTAGGTCTGCCCAACTTAATATAGGGTCCAAAAAAAATTTCCCAGGGCACTGCCCCAGACCCCATAGAGGGGGACTACCCGCCCGCCTCTAATCCCCTAGTTAACTACATAGGCTAGTTGTGGAAAGAATATAACACAACCCAACAGTAATAGTCATATCATCTTTCAGTTTCTGTTCATCACTAAACAAGCTATATCACTGTGTGGATTTTAATAGCAGCCCTCGGTTTAAATATTAGTACTATTCAAAAGGGTTAGGCATGACTATTTTAAATCCGTTTCATGCATTGGTCCTCCAAAATTAAAACAAACCCCCCCAAAACAAATACCTTAGATGCCCTGGCATGATAGCTGACCATTATCATCTCAGAGATACAACATGATCAAGTTGGATGATTCGCGCAAATGTCTTGCTCCATTGTGCATTGATGTTTTTAGCAATGGAGAGCGGCATGACGTTGCCTACCGTGCCAGAATCAACCAAACAGTTTTGAATATTGCAGTTAAAAATTTCAAATGATAGCAAGAATGGAGGGCAACCTGAGTTTGCTTCTTCCATCCAGATTGTATTCAGCACAATGGAAAGTGATCTGAGAGGTGCGCTTTCTCCCTTGTTGGTAGAGGTTGAATTGTCCATTGTTGTCTATCCCAATTCGTGTAGCAGGATGTTTCGCTAACTTTGGATTTTTACTAACTCGAACAAACTAATGTCCGCTCGAGTTTTCTTCATGTCCTCTGTGTAAGAGCCTAAATCTGCCTTAGGCTGAAGGAAGGCAAGATTTTAGGATAACCACAAACCACGCTCAGTCTGGTAGCTAGCCCTACCAGAACAGGAGAGGGCTCTCTCCGGGTCACGCTCAGTAAAATAGACAATAGGGTCTGAGATGACTCAAAATGTATGCTGATTTTAGGCTAGTAAATAGATATGAAAAGATAATTTGATTGAATGACTGAAATTTTCTGGGCTGTATGGGACAAAGGACAGTATGCGCTGGGAAATTAAGTCAAGATACAAAATATTTCGTGAGGCAAGATAGGCAGGAGGTTTAGCAATCAGATTGAAGTAATATGGAGCGGAAAGACTGTTGAGAGGTTGAAAAGGGCATAACTGATGAATCCTTTTCAAACAGAAGAAAAAACACAGAAGATGAATGCTTTCTAAGGCAGAGCAATAAATTGGATTCTACCATTCTTACTCAAAAACATTCAACTGGAAATGACTATGAATGAACTGCAAAACATAACGAGACACATATGAAACAGAGAAGAAACATTTTGCTAAACTCATTACCACAGGGATCTCATGAATTAGAGCTACATCATTTATTAATTTCCTGGCCAAAAATTGTACAATGAAAAGCACTGGGCTTTCCTCCACACCTCTCCCAGAAATCAAAACCCTTTACAAATGGTTTTCATACCATAAATAAACTCAATCTATGGGGAAAATAAATCGATGAAGATAGGGAGTCGTTTAATCATCATTAGCAAACTGAAGATGAAGAGCCAATCATCCATTTCTGAAGATAAGCAGTGTCCATTTTCTACTCGGATTTGTTGAATGACTGAAGAAGAGGTGAAATTTGTCGGTGTAAATCCCTTTGAATCGCACATGGAAGCAAAAATAGGCCACGTAGCTCATTTCTCTGACACATTTGATGTATTTCGCTTTAAATTTGGGCGTTTCGGTCTTTCACTGTTCGTGTGCCTCCTTGCCTTTTTGAACAAAACTAATTTTTAATAAAAATATATTTGAACGGAGATTTGGCTTTTAGTGGAGGGAAAAGCGCCTTGTAAATGAATGGTCTCAGTTGTCGCAAGGCGAATCCATGCGTTTTGGGCGATTAGAGTGAGTTTCTGCGATCCTTTGTCTTTCTGGCTGTGTGCGCCGCGCACACTACCCAATGCGCCTCTCCCGTGTAAATTCACACTGTGCAAAGGCGCCCAATGCACCTCGCTCCTCCAGTGCGCCGCGCCAGTTGCCCAGTGCGCTGCACGCCAATCCAACATAAGATTTGGCTTCAAAACTCCATTTATTTGCTTCCTTGTTTTATCTTAGATGTCCAATCGACTTGCGAAGATTTGGAGGTGTTGTATGATATCGTAAAGCGGCTAGCAAGGAAAATGAAGGTTTGCCATCACACTGTAAATAAAGGTGATTCCAATAGATTTTGGCCTTTCTTCTTGAGTTTTTCCAGAATATTTTCAATCTGAATCTCTTTAACTATTACATCTACCTTTCTAGGGCTCGATGTTTTTCGCAAAATTATTCAAAGAAGATTCGAAATCACTTTTGTTTGCGGATTCTTGACAGGGCCCACTCGAGAAACCAAGGCCTTGTTTAAATCTAGCTGCACCTACACCCTTACGTGTCAAAACATAATGATAAGCCATAGCTTTATCTTCATTCTTAAAGCCAGGCTCATCAATGTCTATGATTGAACAGGTTTTCAAGAAGTGTAGCCATTCTGTGCGTTTTCATGGCGATTTGGAGAAATTTCGAGCCATTTGGGCCTTTGAACTACATGCGCCGCGTAGCTTACCCAGTGCGTCGCGCCTGTGAAATTTTTCATTGGGGAAAATGTCCCTGTGCGTCGCGTGCGCCTAGTGCATCGCGCCACTTAGCCTATGCGTCGCGCACCCGAATTTACACACAGTTTGCCTTCAATTTGATGGTGTTGCTCCTCCACGTTTTTCACCTTGGCTCTTTGATGTCTTTGGCATACAGAATGAACTTTTGTAACATGAAAAAGGATATATATGCCAAGAACTTAGCTCTTGATTTCAAAACCAATTGTCCCATTTCAAACTTTGACACTTTCACACGATACTCTGTTTTCTTGTTTCCTCTGTCTTTCGGACTGATGATAAACTTACTTTGTCCATTCTTATGCAGGTACTGGATGGCTGGACTTCGGAAAATGATGACCAGAGGCAGCGTTTTGAAGTATTTCATGGCGGAAAACTTTACATATTTGTTACAAACATTAATTTGACAATTTCCTCTTCAAAACAGAGTTTTGAAGAGGAATCAACCTTGAGCATGATTGATGATGAAAATCTGGAGATGAAACTTATTGAACCTCCCTCCGACCTGCTGGCCTTATTGGGCACTTTGAAGACACAACTTATGAAGACTTAGACCTATGACTGACATGATTCTTTGCCATGTCAAAAGACGAAATATTGACTGTCATTTAATGAACAAAGATGAACAGACCTGAGCCAGCAGGTACAAAGCATGAAGGGTAATGACTAGCAAAAGCCCCTTCCGTCAGATTATGGCATGACCCTAGCGAAATGCCACTGGTGAATTGAGCGAGACACCTAAAAATGAAATGCAAAAAGAGTTTTGATCTCTGACGCAAGACTAACAAGACCGACTCTAACATTGGCTCCAATGGGGATGGTAGCTCCTTGGAGGTGCCAAGAACTACAGATCTTTGGGTGAGCAAACAGTGCCTCCATCCATTGGGCTATGGAGTCCATTATTTTTAAAAATCGACAGGAGACTGTTAACTAATTTTCTAACGAAAAATTTGACTCAAACTAACTCAACTTTGAAACTGAAATGACTGAAAAAACTGACTCAATGCAAAAGGAAATGATTCATGACTAACTTAACTAAAACAAGAACTCACAAAACTCTTTCAATGGCAGCACTCCATTAAGATTCGATGGTTTCAAATTATGATGACAGCCACCATGCATACTAATGCAATATGTAAAATCATGTATAGTGTGTCTTCCAATGTAACCAATCAAGTAGATGCTTCCTTGATTGATTCTCCTGGTCAACAACCGATACTGGTAACTGGGCATCCAAAAACAGAATTGACCATGATCTCCTTCATCACCGAATACTGCAATAATTACCTTTACCGTTGACTGCAACAAATCTGCCATTGGATCCTGAAAAACATGAAGTCTTTCCTCCTACTGAAAGAGTAAGGTGTCTTTCCCCTTTGATTCTGATCTTCCTTCATAATGTACTTCAGTATGTTCCTGGTCCTCAAAAAATTCTGAACAAGTAGATGAGCAGATTTCCTCTTCAAAGAACATTTCAAAACATGAAACATAGGAAGAAGAATCTGAAATGGCATCCTGAATGGTCTGATCTTCGGTAGTCTGACTATATTGTAGATCATCTTCATATGATATGACAACCGGATTCTCATTAAATTCATCAATCATGAGAAAAGAAACTTCAGATGTTTCGTGAAACCCAACACTAACATTTCTATCATCTACCATAAATTCATCCAGAGAAACCTCTTTACTTACTTGAGCGAAGATCTCATCTTGTTTTTCATAGAGGGAATGAGCTACCTCCTCATGAAGATCTAGTTCCGGTGAGATAAGGTCAGTTAGGTCTGTAACTCTGTTTTCTCCATTTGAGGCAGCCTCAACCATGCAACTCTCTTTTTCCTCATCACAATCTGTCTCTCGATCTGATTTATCATCCCCATTATCTGAGATTGGAACATCATTTTCTTGCATATCATCTTTTATTTCCACCAAATCTGAAATAAAACTTCTTCTTTCATCATTTCTAGCCATATGGAAATCTTAAGCCTGCTGATCTAGAAAGTTGCTTACAGGACTGTCATCCTTTTCAGAAAAGGAAGAAGTTCCACCATCACCTTCTTGACCATGTGCACACTGCAGATCTGCGTTAACTTCAGCTGGAACATGACTGTTCAAGAGTTGATCTATCTCGTCTTCAGACATAGGAGATAATACTTTTTTGTTTTCTCTTGCTCAAACAGTGATTGTCTTCATTAATTTCAAGTGAAGGAGTGTACAAGTTTTCCTCATACTGCTGATCCATTTCATGTAATTCCTGTTGATCGTCAAGATGCAAAATTCCTTCATCTTCCACCGTACTAAAATCTTGATTCTGCTATAAATTTTCATGATCGTCTTTATGCTCCTGAAGTTGTTTTTCATACAATGCTTCCATGATTTCTTCGTCCATTAAGTCATCACGCCCATAAAAATTCTCAAGATCTTCAATAAAACTATGAACATGGCTACAACAGTCCTGAACTAAAGCCAAGGATGGATATGATTCTTTATACCTTTCAAAGAATATTGTATGAAAATCTTTTAAACAATGAATAGAAGCAGGTGGCAAACTTTCATACCACGATCGGGCTTCATCTTCCAGAGTAGCCATAAACATTTACATCAAACAGTCTTCAGGGAAATTGATCTTTAATTTATGCACATGAATGTAAAATTTCACCAGATGAAGAGCAACGTCATTACCTTCCACATTTCTGAACATAGGAAAATTCTGAAGCCAATCCACCTTGGGCATTTTATTAAGAAAACTTGGGATGTGATCTCGACTCATGGGAGCGTATCTTCTTGCAACCCACTCCATTTTGAGAATCTCAAAGCTACTGATCTCTCTGCAGTGCAGTCACCATGAAGGATTGATTGCTGGATTTTTCAGTGAATGGAGTTGCCAGCTGAATGATTTCAGCCTTCTTATGTCTGATCAATGTTCACCATCAACAATCATCTCTGAACTTGAGATATGTATTGGGGCAAAACAATCTTCAAGAAAACCATTTTCTTCCCCAGTGGAGTCGCCACTATGTTAGAGCCTAAATCTGCCTTAGGCTAAAAGAAGGCAAGATTTTAGGATAACCACAAACCACGCTCAATTTGGTAGCTAGCCCTACCAGAACAGGAGAGGGCTCTCTCCAGGTCACGCTCAGTAAAATAGACAATAGGGTCTGAGATGACTCAAAATGAATGTTGATTTAGGCTAGTAAAAAGATACGAAAAGATAATTTGATTGAGTGACTGAAATTTCTGGGCTGTATGGGACAAAGGACAGTATGTGCTAGGAAATTAAGTCAAGATACAAAATATTTCGTGAGGCAAGATAGGCAGGAGGTTTAGCAATCAGATTGAAGTAATATGGAGTGGAAAGACTGTTGAGAGGTTGAAAAGGGCATAACTGATGAATCCTTTTCAAACAAAAGAAAAAACACAGAAGATGAATGCTTTCTAAGGCAAAGCAATAAATTGGATTCTACCGTTCTTACTCAAAAACATTCAACTGGAAATGACTATGAATGAACTGAAAAACATAACGAGACACATATGAAACAGAGAAGAAACATTTTTCTAAACTCATTACCACAGGGATCTCATGAATCAGAGCTGCATCATTTATTAATTTCCTGGCCAAAAACTGTACAGTGAAAAAGGACTGGGCTTTCCTCCACACCTCTCCCAGAAATCAGAACCCTTTACAAATGATTCATACCATAAATAAACTCAATCTATGGGGAAAACAAATCGATGAAGATAGGGAGTCGTTTAATCATCATTGGGCAAGCCGGATCGAGAGTGACTATCTGCGAGGTCTGGCTCAGCTGGAGGACAAAACTACGCATCTAGAGGAACAATCTAGGCTGCAAGAAGGCTGGGCAGGAAAAAATCTGTGCAATTTCTGGAAGGAGTGGGCAATGGGAGCTTGGCAGCCGAAACTGTGTAGTTCGTAGAGCTAATTGGAAGCTAGCTGCTAGGACACTGGTAGAAAAAACTACGCAATTCCTAAGAGGAACTGGAAATTAGTTGCCGGGAGCTAGGCAGAAAAACTGCGCAATTCTTGGAGGGAAATGGCGGTCGGCTGCCAGGGCTTGGCAGCAAAAACTACGCAATTCCTAGAGGGAACTGTTAGTCGGCTATCAGAAGCGACTAGCGGGAAATACTACGCTGCTGCTAGGGAGCTGACCTGCTGATCACCTTTGCGCAGTTTCTAAGCTGAGAGGACTTTTGGGCAACAGAGGGCTTGCTCATGAAATCTGCGGAGTTTTCTAGGTGAGTAGTCGGTTGACTTACTGGAGAGCTCGCTGGAAATACTACACAATTTTCAAAGGGAGATAGGGATGAGCACTAAGTGTCTATCTGGCCTGTCTGCACAATTTTCTAAGTCAACAGAGTGGGAAAGTTCTACAGCCTCTGCATAATTTTTTAGGGTACTCAGTCCCGGGATGGCTGTCGGGTCAAACTCTTCGGTTGATCAACATGAAGGTTGATTGATCTGCGTGCGGGAAGCGCAAATTAAAATGGCTTACTTGGTGTTTCTGCACTATTTTGGGTGACAGTCGATAAAGTCGATGGCAGGGTGATGGTCTGTCTGTCTGAGGGGAGTCTGGTCATCAGAACTTCAGAAAAATTACTAAGTTTGTGATAGAGTGAAAAGATGCATACATGATCTTGCAAACACACACTTACATGACTTGACGACGAGACGACCCAAACCATCTAGACACGCATGCTCAACATGACTGGCCAATGGTGAGAGCGAAAAATGTGACACTTGTGATTGATCGTTTGTCGACCATGAAGATGCTTGCACAACAGTGTATATAACTTCATGTGTGAGTGCAACGGATGTTTACATAGCGAACAAAACATGAACACACGAAGCGAAGACCTTGAGTATTACCAGAACATAGTCGCAAACATGACATTGACATCAACATGCAAAAGTTTTCGATGGAATGGTCAAGCAAGGTGGGTGCGAGGACTCACAGGAGTTCAGGGAGTGAACCGGAGTGCGTGCATTCATCAAGTAAAACTCTCAAAGGAGGCTACGAAATTCGATGCAGGCCAAAATTTTGGAGGTTGGTTGTAGCCACTACAACAATATGCAATTATATAACAAAAAAACTACAACATCCATGAAATGAACCCAACAAATCATATACTCAATATCTTGATTCAGATGCCTATAATGAACTATCACTGTCTGCAATCAAGTGTCGAACACTGCGATTATTGAGAAAACTATTCGAGCAACTGAAATTCCATAATTTAGGTCTCGTTCGCATAGAGGAGAAGTCATGTGAGCGACTGTAGTTTCCTAGTTGCTCCCTTAAGCCTGAAATGTGAGGGACTAAGGTTGGCTTTGGACTATGGAAAGCGAGCAACTGAGATTCTGAAACATAATTCCTATTCGCATGGATGGAGAGATGTTTGCTCGACTAGAAGACTCCAGTCGCACGTATGAGATTTTGTGCGAGCGGTTATGGTCAACTTCTTCCTGTGTTGTACCAGCAACTAAGGCCCAAAACCCTAAATTAGATATGTGAGTTTCAAACCTTGCAATTTCATCTTTGAGCGAACCTATTCCTCTGCAGACGAGCCTTAGACCAATGCGAGCCAAAAACCAAGATAGAAGAGTGTCTCGTGATGATGTCTAAATGAGGTATAGGTCACTTGTATTTATAGCCTTCCAAGGGTGTCCACTTTGCTTTAGGGTCAACCTTATCATATTCAATAGTAACATTACTGTTAAAGGAGTCGAATGGTGCATTGAAGCCGAAAGTGTTGTGATGTAGTCGCTACCTGGAGGTGCTGTGGTGACTTGGATTTCCTCCTACGTGAATGGTATTATGTTAGAACCCTGTTATTTTCAGGCACCGAATAGAGTTTTATGTGTGATTAAATTACACAGTGGTACATGCCCTTTTGCTGTGAGTTCCATCTGCTCTCCATACCATTCAATCCTGGTCACGCATTGCTGCTCCTATGGTGCTAATGTGTTATAACGCTATTCAGGTTGTAATGCTGGTATCTTGTGAAAACATTTCAGTTTCGATTGTAACAATCACAATTATAACATGCCATTATAGAAAGACACCACAGGTTGTAACGCTATCCTTTGGATTGCGCTCAGCCTCCTCCCACAGTCACGCATACCTTGCTCCCATACAACTCCACGCCCATCCTCCCATAGCGTTGCTCCCCACTGCTCGGCTTCCAAAGGCTGCATACAGAGAACGTTGTCACAATAATGTTGTCCACATACTTTGTCTACATATATTTACGCTACCACACCCGACTTCCTACATTTATTCCATACTTTAACATTGTCTGGTTTAATGTGTATTGAAATTTGAATTTGTTGTGGTATTTATATCACTGTTTGTTGTGGTATAGAATCTTCCTACAGTCATAACAATGGGGCCTCCCTCCCCCACATATCAAACCAACAACAAAAACATAAAACAGAAACAACAACAAAGAAGAAAAACAAAAAACAACCAAGAAAATTAAAAAAATAAAAAAACCTCTGTCTTCATATATCAAAATCAGATTTTTTTTAGGAGTAAAATTTTGCAACAGAAGTATTGTTTCCCTCAGTACACAGATTTTACAATCCATTCAATCATATCTATTATGGGAGTAGTTTTCATTGGCAAGGAGAACTATCCTGAGTGGTCCCGGAAGATAAAACATACCCTCATTTTCAATAAGTTGTGGAAAGGAGTGTGTGTTGGAGACAGAGACAAAGAGCTAGAACAACCTACCTTAGACAAAGAGTTCGCCATTTGGGAAAATAAGAAGAACAAGGCCTATGCATTGATTGCAACATCAGTAAATGAAGAGGTGAGTCACCATATTTCACCATTTTCAAATGCTTTCGAAGCCTTACAAAAACTGAAGGAACTCTATGACTCACACTCTGCACTTGAAGTTGTTCAACTCATGATTAAACTCTTCACCCTTGAATTACAAAATAATGATCCTCTTGCTCTTGCATTAGAAGTAAAATCTATAATGCATGATATCAAAGTCACTAATGTTGAACTGGATATTCCTCTAATAGCTTTTCTCAAGGCACTTTATCCCACTTACTCAAATTATCTTGAGTCATTGCAAGCAAATGGAAGCCTCAAAGATATTACCTTTGAATCCCTTGTGAAAAAATTTGCTGAAAGAGAAAGATTTTGGGAAGAAGAAAACTCATAAGTCTTCTGAAGAGTCTGTGTGTCTTGCTCATAGAGAAAATAATCTTGCTCAAGATTCTTCTAGAGGAAGACGTGGTCGAAGAGGAAGAGGAAGAAATTTCAGAGGCAAGGAGGATAGACACTCTCAAGGAGAAAAATCAGATTTTCACTACATACACTGCAAAAGAGATGGATCACATGATGCATCCGCATGCAAGTTGCCTTGGGACAAAATTGAACAGGATAGAAATCAACCCAAAGGTAAAACAAATGACAAAGACAAAGGTAAAGCACCTAAATCTGCTCACTATGTTGTGGCATACTGTAATATTGGAGTAAATGAAGGCTTATTTAATGCTTCACTTGCTTCTTGAAAAATGATGGGTTGCTTGATTCAGGAGCAACTTGCCACATGACTTTTAGAAGAGATTTTTTTGAAGAATTTACTGACAATGTTGATTGAGCAGTATACTTTACAGACAAATCAAAACTCAAGCCATCAGGGCTTGGCACAATCAGGCTTAAATTGCCTAGTCTTCCAGACTTTCTTCTGCATCATGTTCTATATCTCCCATAGCTGAGGAGAAACTTGCTGTCCTTGGTGCACAACCACCAACAAGGACACTCCATTCATATGTTTGATGGCAAGCTTGAGGTGAGAAAAGCATCAGACCACTCACTTGTCATGACGGGTATATAAGAAGAAAGTCGTCTCAAGCTGCAGGGTGCCTCTGCTTGTGCACAAAATTTCTCATACAATTCTCATTATGAAGAAGGTACATTTCCATCAAGTTTATTATGGCATTCTAGATTTGGACACTTGAACCATGACAACCTCCACTAGTTGAAGAAAAATGGTGTTACTGGTTTGCCTACAATTCCTAGGAAACTTAAGCAAAGTGATGCTTGCATTCTAGGAAAGCATAGCAAACAATATTTTCTTAATTCACATTCAAGAGAACATAAAAAACTTGAACTCATTCATTCAGATTTATGTGGTCCAATGCCTATTCCTTCTGCAAATGGAAATAAATATTTGATGACATTTATTGATGACTACACCAGAATGTGTTGGGTTTATTTATTGAAGAACAAATATGATGCTTTTCAAACATTCAAGAACTTTCATACATGGATTGAAAATGATGCACAATCTCATATTGGCTCTATTTGCACTAATAATGGAAAAGAATACACTTCAAATGAATTTGAAAACTATCTTCGCCAACATGGGATCAAACATCAAACAATTGTGCCTTATAATCCCCAACAGAACAGAGTAGCTGAAAGAATGAATAGGACAATCTCAAATATGGTACGCTCCATGATGTTTTTCAAAAATGTAAAATTGATGTTTTGGGTTGATGTAGTTCTGTGTGCTTTATATGTAAAGAATAGATGTCCATAGAATGCTATTAGAAACAAGACTCCTTATGAAATGTGGTATGGGAACATTCCTTTGGTAAAGCATCTCATGTCTTTGGTTCCAGATGTTATGCCTTGATACCAAAGGTACATAGAAACAAACTTGGTGCAAGACGTCGTAAGTGTATCTTCCGGGGGTAATCAAACACCTCCAAATCATACTGTCTCTATGATGAAGTTAATAAAAAGTTTGTTGTATCTAGAGATGTAATCTTTGTTGAATCATCTAAAACTGACAATGTTGTTGAGCGGCAACTTGATTGCTTGGATAGATTCACAAATGCAAAATCATTTCAAGAATTTGATAATTAGATTCCACATCTTGAAGGGGGGATTCCTATACTAGATCAACCTATGGAATCTTCTTCTGAAGCACTCTCTGCCCCGCATGAAACTCCAACAATGGATGATACTTTGAGTGATGTGATTGACAGAATTGGGAGACTCAATATTGATTTAGTCCCCACTCAATCAACGGAGCAGCCTGGACCATCTGAGAAAGGTCCCCCAAAATGGCTTACAAAGACACTTGAAAGTGTTCATCCTGATGAGGTTGGAAAGACATGAACTAGAAATTCAAACCGACAAAATGGAGGTGATGTAGATGACTCTGATTCACCTATTGATATGGATGTTTCTTATGATTGTGAATTGAATTTGTCTACAGATTTTGAACCAACTTCCTTCAAAGAAGTTGCGTCTCGTGATGAATGGAAAGAAGTGATGCAAAAGGAGTATGATGCCCTGATAAATAATGGCACTTGGCCATTGGTTGATCCTCCATTGGGAACCAAACCAATTGGCTGCAAGTGGGTCTACAAGAACAAGTATAAAGCTGATGGCTCACTTGACAAGCACAAATCCAGGTCTGTGGCAAAAGGTTTTGCACAAAAGGAAGGGGTCGATTATGAGGAGACTTTTCCCCCACAACAAAATTGGCTACCGTCCGGCCACTCTTTGCCCTAGTAGCTCAAAACGATTGGAAAGTCCATCAAATGGATGTAAAAACTGCGTTCTTGAATGGAGATCTAAAAGAGAATGTTTTTATGTCCCAATGATGCAGGGGCATGTGACATAGAGGGAAAAGTCTTCAAACATATTCCAAAAATCCAAAAAAATCTACAGGCAAGGGAGTGGGTTCCTTTAACCAACAATTTCCATGCTTTTCTAGTTCAAGATAGAGATAGAATTAAGAATAAAACATTTTGTAATAATCGCTCATAGATAAGCAATAATAAGTTTTATGCATGAATGCTTTAAAGTGCTTTATGAAAAAACCATGCTTTTGTAAAGGATAAAGGCTGAGAAGGCTTTATCTAATAATTATAAATAAGAAACAACGGGACTCTAAAAGTTGGTTCAGAGCCCGGAAGCATTATCCCCTATCTGAATTAATGGCCTTCTGCTAATTGATAATGGTATGCCTGTATCGGTTAAATTGCTTTCTTCTGAATTGAAAATTGATGAATTCACCTTATTTTCCAAAGTGATACTTGACTGAAGCCTTTAGGATCCTTTTCCCTTCATATCGGCGTGTGCAGGCTTTCTAAGTCGTTTTACAGAGTTCTGTGGGAAAACTCTGTTTACACAGAGAAATCATGATATTTTCTTAAGCGGAACACTGTTCCAGACTTGAAACTTTATTGGATTTGGTTCATGCCTATATCGGGTCCAAACCAATATTGCATCGAAGAAGCACAAGTGGAGTAGGGAGCCGTTTAGAACAGCTGAAGTGCGAAACCCCAACATTCCGGAACCGAAAAATTATAGAGAAGGGCAGAAAGAGGCATCGGTTTCGCGAGGACGATCACATCGCAAACCTGGATGTGAGAGGAACCAAGTATTGGTGCTTTGGAGGCCGCCGATAGCAATTTCCGATTATTGCATTGGGAAAAGGAAGGAGGAAGGGCATAAAACATGCCGATAGTGTATATTGTGTATAATGAAATACATTGGCTATAAAAGTGCCGATAGTGTTAATTCTTCAGAATTAACACAAAGGTTGTTTATATGCCACGAGAGTGGTTCTAGAGCGCCAATAGTGTATTTTGTTTCTTTGAACAAAATACCCGCCCATAGTGTATTCTGCGTAAAGAAATGTGGGTTCCTTATTGATAAAAGTCGTCGATAGTGTTTTTGGGTAATTCTTTTGGAATTACAGTTTCGATAGGAATAGAGGCCTTGTTTGTCAATTAAAAAGGGTTGTGGCGATCAGAGGAAAATCCATGAAGCTTTCAGTTAAATCGCTAATACGGAAATTGAAGCAGAGGGAGAAATTTGGCCTAACATTGATGAAATTGTAACCAGGTTTGAGAGGTTGTCCATATCGCCTGCACCTAGGCCACCATTAGTGGTATCAGAGCAACCATCTGACATTGGACTGAATCTCAAAAGCAGGAGAAGGAAAGTTACTATGGCTTTTAGATTTGGAAGAGGACGAGGACATGGTGGAAGAGGATGGCCTATTGCAAACACTGAAGTAATGGAAGCTGTGCAATAGATGCAAGCTAGATTGGATGCATTAACAACAGGCAAGAACATAGATGATGGAGATGTTAGTGAATCTGAGGTTGAAGCTGTAGCAATTACTCCTAACATGAGTTTCTTTTAGTCAGTGTTGAGATCCACGGCTAGGCCAAAGACCGAGGTATCAATATATGAAGGAGGACTGAATCCAGAAGAATTAATAGACTAGATCAATGGCATGGAGAAATTCTTCAACTATGAAAAAACAAAATATCAGAAGAAAGTGAATTTTGTTGTCAGCAAGCTAAAAGGCCATGCAGCGCTTTGGTGGGATGGTGTGCAGAAAGAAAGGAAGAGACTTGGCAAGCAATCAATCAAGAATTGGAGCAAGATGGTAACAAAGCTAAGAGGTAAGTTTTTGCCAAGTAATTATCAACAAACTTTGTTTAGACAAATGCAAAATCTTAGACATAGATCTTTGATAGTGAAAGAATACGCAGAGGAGTTCTATAAGGTAAGCATAAGAGCTGGAGAAGCCGAAGATACAAATGAGAAGGTGGCTAGATATATGAATGGCCTTAGGATGGACATTCAAGATGAGATAAGTCTATTTTCTCGTAAAACAATAGAGGAAGCTTATCAGATAGCACTGAAAGCTAAATAAAAACTCATGAGGAAACAATCTGCCAGAGGGAGAGGTACTTTCCAAAGAAGGGGAAGTCAAGGTAGTAGAGGAAGATCTACAACACCTAAAGATGGAGCTAGCAGCAAATCAACCCAGCATGCACCCACAAGAAGTGATGTAATAGGCAGAGAGAGTTTTTCTAGAGGAAGAGGAGGCAGAGGAAGAGGTAGAGAAATAAGATGTTACAGATGTAACAAGCTGGGACACAAAGCTTTTGAGTGCCCAGAGAATGCAGAAACAAATCAGAGGAATGACATTGTTGCTTCAGTTGAGGGAGAAGCACTAGTGGCAACAGTAGTAGAAGAAAATATACCAGAGAGAGGAGAATATTTGGTAGTTAGTAAAGTTTTGCTCAAGCCAACAAAGGAGATGGCTGAACCATCACAAAGGAAGACTTTATTCAGGACAGTGTGTAAAGCCCAAGGGAAATGTTGCCAGATGATCATTGATAGTAGCAGCACTGATAATTTGGTCTCTACAGAAGTGGTGGAGAAATTGAAGCTGAAGCCATTGGAACATCCAACACCTTTCAAGGTGTCATGGTTGCAAAAGGGACAACAACTGTTGGTCAATGAACAATGTGAAGTGGAATTTTAGGTAGGCAAGTATAAAGATAAAATCGTTTGTGATGTGATGCCAATGGATGTGTATCACATATTTCTTGGAAGCCCTTGGCAATATGATAGAGGAGCCATGCATGATGGGAAAAAAAACACCTACAAGTTTGGAAAGGATGGTGTCAATCATACGTTGCTGCCTCTGCAAGAAGAAGATGTACCAAGAAAGAAGACTGATCCAAAAATTTTGTTACTTGGAGGAAAGGAATAATTGAAGCAGATTGAAAAAAATGAGGTAAATTTTGCTGTAATTTGCAAGCCCAAGGTAATAATGACTTTTACTAAAGTTTCTGATTTACCCATTGAAATTCAAGAAATGTTGGAGAAATATTGTGATATTATTGTTGATGATTTGCCTAATGAATTACCACCCATTATAAGAATCAATCATCGTATAGATTTGATTCATGGAGCAAGTCTACCTAAAAAATAGCTTATATAATGACTCCTATAGAAAATGAAGAGGTTAGGAAGCAGGTGCAAGAATTCCTTGACAAAGGGCTGATCAGAGAAAGCTTGAGTCCTTGCGCAGTACCAACAGTGTTGAGCCCAAAGAAAGATGGAGGCTGGAGAATGTGTACAGATTCAAGAGCCATTAATAAAATCATAATCAGGTATAGATTTCCTTTGCCTAGAATTGAAGATTTAATGGATATCTTGAGTGAGCATAATATTTTGCAAAACTAGATCTTAAAAGTGGGTATCATTAGATAAGAATAAGAGAAGGAGATGAATGGAAAACCACTTTTAAGACAAATGAGGGACTGTATGAGAGGAGAGTAATGCATTTTCGGTTGTCAAATGCACTAAATACATTTATGAGACTCATGAATGAAGTTCTTAAAGACTTCATTGGTAAGTTTGTGATAGTATATTTGGATGATATATTAGTCTACAACAGATCTAAGGAGGAGCAGGTGAGGCATTTAAATTGTCTTACAAAGGTTGCATCAAGAAATATTATTGCTGAATTTGAAGAAGTGTTCATTAATGAAAGAAGAACTAGTGTACTTGGGATTTTTTATTTCTACTGAAGCGCTGAAGACGGATCTAGAGAAGATCAAGGCAATTATGGAGCCACCTTCACCCAAGAGTGTTTAGGTAAGGAGTTTTCATGGTATTACTAGCTTTTATAGAAAATTCATTAAGAATTTTAGTAAGATTAATGCACCTATTATTGAGACCATAAAGAAGGACAAACAGCCATTTAAATGGACTGCTGAAGCTAACCAAAAAAAAAAAAAAATTAGATGTTAAAGAAGAAAATCGCCTAAAAGCCTATTTTGGTTTTACCTGATTTTAATATTTTTTTTTAACCATTAAAAGTATTTTATCTTACCTATTTTAACTCTTTTCCATAAATAATAATAATATTAATATTATTATTATTATTAATACTAATAATATTAAATTAATAATAATAATTTGTCTACTAATATTAATAATATATTAATATCAAAACTATTTTACGAATATAAATAACTTAATTAAACAAAAAATTACTTATATTATTAATATATAATAACAAATAATTTAATTTAATTAAATAAATTACCTTTTCTAACTAACCATTTAAATTATTTTATTTTTAACCTTAACTGTATGATTTTAATTGAAATATATATATATATATATATATATATATATTATATATATATATATATATATATATATATATATATATATATATATTAACAATAATTAGTGAATAATTTAAATAAATAAGCGAATTATCTTCTTAAACTAACCACTAATAGTATTTTATTTATTTTGAATCCTAACTTTTATTAATAACCTAATATTAGAACTTTATTATATATATATATATATATATATATATATATATATATATATATATATATATATATATATATATATATATTAATTAATTGATTTTTTAAAAATATTTTATGTATTAATAGTAAAAATATTAATAATATTAAATTAATGTATAGTAATTTGACCTGGGTCCGTAGATCAAAATTAGTTATTGGTCGATTTAGCCGTTAGAGTCTCTGCTCAGACTATTTAACATGCTATGGTGGATCTGTTTCTTCAACGTGTCCTGACGATGAACCACACTGGTTGGTTCGAAACGCGTCGACAAAAGTCTTTCCTCATGTGATTTTCGCCGAAGTTCTGCTTACAACTATTATGGATCACAAAAGCCTCAATTCAATAAACCTTTTCAAGTGAAGTGTGATGCCAGCGGAGAAGAAATTGGAGGTGTTTTAAGCCAAGAAGATAGACCAATAGCTTATTTTAGTGAAAAGCTAAAAGATTCCAAAAAAAAAGTATTCTTCTTATGATAAGGAGTTCTACGCAGTTGTGCAGTCATTGAAGAAATGGAGGCATTATTTAATGTCAAAAGAATTTATTATTTATTCAGATAACCATGCATTACAATTTATAATTCAATCGCCAAAGCTCAGACAGAAACATGCTAAATGGGTAGAGTATCTTCAAGGTTTCCATTTTGTTTTGAAGCATATAAATGGACAGTCAAACAAAGTTGCAGATTCCTTAAGTAGGAGAAATATATTGCTTCAAGAGAGTCAAATCCAAGTGTTGGGTTTTGATTTTCTTAAAGAATTATATGAGACCGATTCAGATTTTAAAGAGGCATTTGAGGACTATAAAAATCCTATTTTGATGGATAGAAGTAGATGGTTGGATCACTTCTTACAAGATGGACTGTTATTTAAAAAAAATCAGTCGTGCATACCAAACTGTTCAATGAGAAAGAATTTAATCAAAGAAAAACATAATGGAGGACTTGCAGGACATTTTGGCATAGAGAAGACTTTTAAACAACTAAACCAATTTTATTTATGGCCGAAAATGAAATCTAAAGTAGAGAAGTATGTGAGAACTTGCAAAGTCTGCCAATATGCAAAGGGAAAGAGCAAAAACCATAGTTGCGGGGGAGCGGCCTCCCCCCCCCCCCCCCTGAACCCGCTCCCGAATCGCGCTCCGGGCGGGAGCAGCTCCAGAGTGCGCTCCTGAAAAAAAATTGCGCTCCCTGCCATTTCCGGGAGCGATTGCTCCGTCGATCCCAGAGCGATTTTTAACGCCCGGGAGCGATCGGGGAGCAATTGCTCCTGATCGCTCTCGGGCATTAAAAAATCGCTCCGGGAGCGTTTCGATGGGTTTGTTTCTTCAAAGACACTTACATGCAGGTTTGTTTCTTCAAAGACACTTACATAAAGGAAGGGTTTATGTTCATCAATAATTTATCAACCTGATCAGTGTTGTTGTATCTCTATTGTTTGTGAATGATGTCCTCATGTTGATCTAGGTTGAGTGATAATTTCTGAAGTAGAACTAATTGAATGATGAAGTTGAATTTGGTTACATGTTGATTGGTTGAAAAGATTATTGATGCTGCTAACCGTATGAGGGTTCTGTAAGCTATAAAAATATTTTAGAATAACTCTAGTCAATTTTTTGTCTCATTCAAAATTACATGTTTTTAGTGTATTGAAATCTGTACGCAGGTTTCTCTACAGAAAAGTGCATATACATGCGGGTTGCATTAGGCAAAGTAGCGTATACATTTTGACATATGCTTGATCAGGATTTGTAGTAACAGAATATGGTTTATGTGATGTGCAATATGATGTTTGATATTCCGGTTACATTGATCTAATTGTTCTAGTTAATTGGTTGAGTTTTGATTAAGTTTCAGTTGATTAGGTTTCAATGATTGGTTGATTCAGTCGTGTCAGAGATTGATGGTTGTGTTAAAGTGATGAGTTACAGTTTTATTATTGATATTGAGCTTAAGCGTTGGTAATGGGTCCAGTCTAAAAATTTATGAAATGTGGTCAACGGATGTTGCTGAGGGTTGGAGCCTTCAGTGAGGAAGTCGAAGCTTCCTGCCAGTAGTAGCTGGTAATCATATTAGGGGGTTGGAGCTCCTTTCCAGTAATAACTGGAGAACGAGTGAAGGTTGGAACCTTCTACAGGGTGGTGCCTGCATACTAGTACAAGTTTACGCCAGTACAAAAGCCAATGGGTTGGAGCTCCCTTCCAGTAGGAGCTGGAGAACAAGTGAAGGTTGTAGCCTTCTGCAGGTGGGTTCCTGCATACTGGTATGAGTCTGCACCAATACAAGATTGTAAAAATATTTTTTATATTAAAAAAAAATCAGAGACAACAAGAATAGGTGGTTTTCTCCCACATTGGGTTTCCACCTTAAATCCTGGTGTTCATGTGCATTGCTAATGTGTGATACTTTATTTTGTTCTTACTGCACATACTTACTGCTTATCAAATGCCTGATAAATCTCTTACAGTATGGTAAAGAATTAGCACAAGTTTACTAAGCATACGCTAGTCTCTTTTACAATAATCACGTACATACGCGAGTTGGGTTCAGTAAAGTCGTGTATATATTTCAGAAAAGAAAATTATTATCATTGGTAGTGGGTCGAGTCCGAAAATTTATGAAACGTGGTCGACGGATGTTGCTGAGGGTTGGAGCCTTCAGTGAGGAAGTCGAAGCTTCCTGCTAGTAGTAGCTGGTAATCAGATTAGGGGGTTGGAGCTCCTTTCCAGTAGCAACTGGAGAACGAGTGAAGGTTGGAACCTTCCACAAGTTGGTGCCTGTGTACTGGTACAAGTTTATGCCAGTACAAAAGCCAAGGGGTTGGAGCTCCCTTCCAGTAGGAGCTGAAGAACGAGCGAAGGTTGTAGCCTTTTGCAAGTGGGTGCTTGTGTACTGGTATGAGTCTGCACCAGTACAAGATTGTAAAAATATTTTTTATATTAAAAAAAAGTCAAAGACAACAACAGCAGGTGGTTTTCTCCCACATTGGGTTTCCACCTTAAATCCTGGTGTTCATGTGCGTTGCTTATGTGTGATACTTTGTTTTGTTCTTACTGCACATGCTTACTGCTTATCAAATGCTTGATAAATCTCTTACATTATGGTAAATAATTAGCACAAGTTTACTAAGCATACACTAGTTTCTTTTACAATAATCACGTACATACGCGAGTTGGGTTCAGTAAAGTCATGTATATATTTCAGAAAATAAAATTATTATTGTGAGTTTTAAAAACACTGATTCATGCCCCCTCTCAGTATTTTTTCCAACAAATTGTTGAACAATTGTTTGAAACTCTACAATAGGAAGATGTATGACTCGGTCCAGTGAGTCATAGGAGATAGGATTCTTTGGCAAAGTCTGGGTTGTCGGTGGATGATCTTGGTAGTTGAGGGAAGCTCATTCCCCTAGTCGGATGAGAGTAAATTTCTTGTAATTTTGTTCGGTCTGGTTTAGAGACACTAGAAAGGGAATACAATTGAGTCGCGTTGTGAAAGGTCCTTCTTCTGCTTGAACATTAGGGGTTTTGCTAGGTTTTTTGTTCCTCCGCGTCAATTGGCTCACTGGGAAAGGTATCAAAATATTACTGTCAATTGTCTCTCTACATCAATTATCTCTTTGCATCATTTTTTTCTCTATGTCATGGAAGTTGGCTTTTTGGAATGTCGATGCCCGCACTCGAGCTGGTTGGCTGGTCGTGCTGAAATTAAGTCAGAAAAGTGCCCTCCTCTGGGCTCTTTCTCCCCTCTCGCCTCTAAATCTTATGAAAGGGAACACCTTGAATTGTGAGTGGGTATGGCCAAATTACAAAAGATTCTTCATCAATAGAGAACAGAGACATACGAAATGCAGGAGATGAACGTCGAGAAGAGAAAAAAAAATCTAAAAACTGGAGGTCGAAGTCAGCGCATTAAGAATCAAGATTGAAGATCTCCAAATTCAGATGGTTATGCAAAACTCCCAACCAACAGAAGGAACCACTAGCTTTGATCACAACTGTCCAACCGACCCAGAGGATTAATCTACTTAATATGTCTATTTAAAATGTTGAATTTAAAATTTATTATGTTATTATGGTAATATTGTAAGGTCTACACTAGTAAATATGTAGTTTCTCAACCGATTTTTGTAGTTTTGAAAAAAAATGGGCCTGGATAGTCATTTTTTAGCTTATGAATCCTATCAATGGAAATGTAATTGAATTGTAAATCTCTCTTTCTTTTTTTATGCGACCGGACACAGATTAATACATATTCAATACTCTTTCCTGTTAAAAAAAAATACTTGATGGGAGAACAAATTTGAGTTGTTATATATTTTCCATATAGTCAGGTTGAAGTAGAATTAGCAATAAATGAAACAAAAACCGTTGTCTAACCATTCTTAGTTAGTTGGTCTTGATAGCTCCACATTCAAGTGGGGGAAATTGTAGTATTTGACTGACCAAGAAATTAAAAAAAAATTAAAAACTAAAGATGGAGCAGAGGCTCTAATTGGACGAATACTACAATTTCCCCCACTTGAATATGGGGTTGTCAAAGCCAACTAACTAATAATGGTTAGAGAACGTTGTTTGTTTCATTTATTGTTACTTCTACATAAGCCTCGATCATATAGGAAAAACACAATAGCTCAAATGTGTTCCCCCATGAAGTGTTTTATGGAGACAGAAGAAATAAGCTTAACCCATGTTCATCCAAATTTTGGGCAGGCATAACCAAGTTTTACATGATGATTTATTGGTTATGTTTTACCTATGTGTACTTAGCACAAATTCATCTCAATCCTGGAGCTGCTATACGCCCGAGACTTAATTCTCTCACTGGATTAATTATCAACATATAACAACATATCAAGACATTTAATTCTCTCACCTTATAAAAACAAATGTAGGATGGAGGAGGAGTTGCAGACAACATAAAAATATTGCAATGGAACATCAAACAAATTAAGTCTATACTTCTACAAAGTTACAAAATATTAAAAAAATGCACTAGATAACTATTTACCCATATAAGTCTTTCCTTATTGTTCTTTTATTTTTAATAGGATGTAATTACATTGAAATTCATGAGAGATCCTTCCCATATAATGTTATTAGGGGCGTAACACAAAGAAATTGATGGACCATATACTTGGTTGATGATATATTATAAAAGGGCATATATCACATTTATATATTTAATTAATTTATACATATGGACTAGATGGTTATGTGATAGTACACAAACATTATACTTTCTCAAGTCGTCTTCCATTATCTGACAACAATAGTATTGGTGAAAATTATTATATCAATAATCAAATAACAAATAGAAATACAATAAATTATGAATACATAAAAAGATCGATCTAATTCAAGTGATTGTGGGTATTTCCACTACCAAATATTATGGATATTATGGATCATAAATGCATGGGGAGTTCAATGAGATTCAAAGAATCATGGGTATACCTCTCATAAGAGTATTGGGATGTAAAGTGAAATTGTAAATGTTCACTCGAAATTTTGAATTTTATTTGATAAAACAAAGAATATCAATAGAATTAGCATGTGCTTGCAATAATTAAAAATGGATCTTGAATTAATTGAGAATTGTTTTCATTTGCGCCCAAAGGAAGAAAAAAACTCATATTAGTAAAGGAATGACTATGAATGAGACAACCATATTTAGAATAATGCACATTAGACATCAAACAAGATATGGCCAAAAGATTTAGGATTTTATTTGGGTCATGTCACATCCTGTCATTGACAAATTGATTACGTAAATAATATTGCATCTTGAACTAGATTTTGGTAACGCTGAGATTCCCTCCAAATCCCATCCAATCATATAATCTCATTTACTACAATGTTTTTTGGTGAAGGTAATATTTTCTATCCTCATTCCATCCAAATCCAATCATTTAGTCTTATCTACTACTATATTCATTTTTATCGATGTACGCTTATAATGTAATTATAAATTATAAAATACCTCTTTGCATTAACCAATAACTAGGCCATTCGTGTTCCAAAAACATCAAATAATTAATCCTCTAGTGGATGATATGAGCCCCCAACTCCATTAGAAAAGAGAACAAAATCTCATTCTTTATACAATTTCTGCAAAGAAATCTCATTTAGGACTCCATAAAAGGCCCACTATCCAACAACCTAAAAATAAAAATCTCCATGAACATATCTTTGTAGGAAGTTTTGAACAATTCTCCATGAACTTTTATGTTGGACTTCAAATCGCAAGCTTTTGAAATTGACCAATATAATCATAACCATAGTAGTAACTGAAGAAGGAATCCAATCATGGTGGGATTTTCCCTTTGCTCGATCTTTCAAGACTAGAATTGTAAAATGGGTTTCACAAGTTTCAATAGAGTAAAATTGAAACCACTTTCAATCAAATCAAACCTCGTGTTTGCAAGGGTAAAGGAACATTGGGCCGACAAGGATTTAATGGATATCGTAAGTTGGGTACATGCAATACAAGCTATCAAAGATGAAAGACATGTGAATAGAGTAGGTCTTAATTTTGAATTTTAAATATTTAGGACACTATTCCATTTCGGCATTTTTTTAATGAAGGGTTTATTTAATATACGCTTATCAATAAAAGTACAATTTCTTTTTAGAACTCTTCATCTTTGAAGGGTTAGAAGAAAATATATACCCTTTGTTGAAAATAGCAACAAGAAATGCTAAACATAGAAGTGCTAAATTTAGTATTGCTATAAATAACATTCAGGATACCTTCCTATTTTAGTTAGTCCCTGAACTAAAATAAAGAAGTAAAAATTCGAATTTGATCTTACTAGTTGTTTGTAAAAATAATTAATTAATTCACCATGAGTCAATTAATTGTAGAAAATAAAACATGAAGTCTATGTGGGGACATGCAACAGTTTCTCCATTAATTGAGGAATTTATCCATCAGTTAAAGAGATAAGGATGAGTTGTAATTAGTTGACTTAGTTAACTGAGTCAAGTCCAGTGAGATTAATTCAAGCAATTTGTTGAATTAATTGTGAGTTCAGTTAGTTAATGCATGCATGCATGTAACTATTGCACTTCAGATAACTGAATATTCTCTCATAAATAACTCATGCATGTTAGTTCAGACAGAGACCCAGTTGAGATCAGATGGAGGGACAGTGTACTATCAGTTGCTAGAATATTCCATTGTGAGTATCTCTTGCATGCAGAAGGAATTCTGTTATGAAACCAGCTCAAGTAAAGATAGAAAAGATAAATCAACGCCTTAGAATTCAGCCTCTTCGAGGGGGCAACCTCCTTTACATTACATAAATGAACAATTCTTGGATGATACAAATGACAAAACCTCCTTTCTATATATAGGAGTCTAAGGAGTCACAATATAATCCAGCCAACCTAACAATAATAATATAAAGCCACAAAAATAACAATAGAGGGATTCTATGGGGCACAGAAATAACAATATGGGGGTAATAGGGGCACAACAATATAAATAAGGGGTATAACTACAATAGTAATGGGGTAATCACTAGTATTATAGGGACCCAACATGCCCCTCTCCTTCAAAAAAGTGTTGTCCTCAACGCTTGAGTAGTTCTGGATACTTCTGCATAAAATTCTCATCCTCCCATGTGGAATCTTCAGCGGATAAGTTCTTCCACTTGATAAGATACTCTGAAATTGATCGATTTCGTAGCTGTCGAGTTCTTGTTTCTGTGACTGCTTCCGGTTCCAATATAATTTTTCCTTCCTCGTCAAGTTCTGGCAATATTGTTTGAACTGGGAGCTTGTCGCCTATAACCTTCTTTAAACATGAAACATGGAAAACTGGGTGCAATCGAGAAGCTGCAGGAAGCTCCAATTTGTATGCCATAGTACCAATCTTTTGCAACACCTTGTACGGACCATAATACTTTGGTGATAATTTATTATCCTTCTTAGCTTGCTTTAGGGACATTTGCTTATATGGTTGTAGCCGTAGGAATACCCAATCACCTACATCAAAACTTCTTTCACTGCGATGTTGATCTGCCTGTTGTTTCATTCTATTTTGTGCCAACACGAGGTTATCCTTTAAGAGTTGGAGGACTTGTTGTTGATGTTCGATGTGATGTTCCACTGCCTGAACCTTAGAATTTTCTCTTAAATATGATGTGATGGATGGTGGTTGATACCCATAAAGTGCCATAAATGGGGTCATTTTTGTTGCTGTATGGAAGGAAGTGTTATACCACCATTCAGCCAGAGGCAACCATTTGACCCATTGTGTCTGTTTATCAGATACAAAGCAACGAAGATATCCTTCCAAACATTTGTTTACTATCTCAGTTTGCCCATCAGATTGAGGATGATAAGATGAGCTATGAGCTAACTGAGTACCAAGACAAGAAAATAATTCTGTCCAAAAATTTCCAGTGAAAATGGGATCTCTGTCACTTACAATAATCTTTGGGTTTCCATGTAGCTTTTGAATTGTTTCCATAAATGCAGTAGAAACTGTACTGGCTTTAAATGGATGTGATAATGCACAAAAGTGTGCATACTTGGTAAGTCTGTCAACTACCACCATGATGACACTCTTTCCCTCAGACTTGGGTAAACCTGTGATAAAATCCATTGAAACCTCCTCCCAACGTTGGCTTGGAATGGATAAAGGTTGTAATAGACCCGGTGTCTTAATTGTTTCAACTTTATTTTGTTGGCAAACCAAACATTCCGCCACAAACTTTTGAATATCTGATTTAAGGCCATCCCAAAAAAATTCCTTCTTAACCCTGTGGTAAGTTTTTAAAAATCCTGAGTGCCCTCCTAAGGGAGAAGTGTGCAATTCCATAAGAATCTTTTGTTTTAGCTGGGAATTCTTACAGAGGTATAAGCGATCTTTGTACCATAACGAATCATTTTCCAGCTAAATGTATCAAACGTACTGGAATCTTGTTGTAACTTTCGAATAAGTGCCCACACTTCTTCGTCATTCTTCCATTCCTCCCTTGCTTCGTTTATCCAATCTGGTTGGATAATAGAAATGGCGCACAACAATGCTTCCACATCCTCATCCTTTCTTGAGAGTGCATCTGCCACCACATTTTGCTTCCCTTTTTTGTAGATGATTTCAAAGTCATAACCCAACATCTTTGTGACCCACTTTTGTTGCTCTTCAGAGGATAATCTTTGTTCTAAAAAGTATTTAAGGCTATCATGATCCGTTTTTACCTTGAAGTGTCTTCCCATTAGGTAGGGTCGCCATTTCTTAAGTGCATGGAGTATTGCCAACATTTCCTTCTCATAAATAGCTTTGCTTAAAAACTTTCCCTTGATTGGACGACTTTCAAAAGCAATGGGTCTTTCATCTTGCATTAGAACAGCACCAATTCCATTTCCTGAAGCATCACATTCCACAATAAAGGTTTTTGTGAAGTCCGGTGTAGCTAAGACCGGTGCTTGGCACATTGCCTCTTTAAGATGTTCAAAGGCCTTTGTTGCTTCCGGAGTCCATGAAAATGCATCTTTCTTCAATAATGTTGTTAGAGGTGCTGCTATTCTCCCATAATTCTTAACAAACTTGCGATAATACCCTGTCAACCCAAGAAATCCTCGCAGATGCTTTATGGATGTGGGGATTTTCCATTCCTTAATGGCTTTAATTTTGCTAGGGTCTACCTTAACTCCTTCATGAGATACAATATGACCCAAATATTCCACCTCCTGGACTCCAAAGAAACATTTGGATCTTTTTGCATATAATTGTTTCTCCTCCAATAGTTGTAGCACCCTGTCAACATGTTCAACATGATCCTTCCAAGACTTGCTGTAGATTAGTATATCATCAAAAAATACTAACACAAATTTTCTAAGGAATGGTTTGAAAATTGAATTCATCAAACCTTGAAATGTTGAAGGTGCATTGGTAAGGCCAAAAGGCATGACCAAAAATTCATAATGACCCTCATGAGTTCTAAATGTCGTTTTCGGAATGTCTTCAATCTTCATTCTGATTTGATGATATCCCGAACGAAGATCCAACTTGGTGAAGTAAATTGATCCATGCAATTCATCCAGTAATTCATCAATGACAGGAATGGGGAACTTATCTTTAATAGTGAGCTTGTTGAGCTCCCTATAATCTGGACACATGCGCCATGATCCATCCTTCTTGTGCACCAATACTACTGGAGCAGAGAAAGAACTTTGACTCGGTTGAATTATACCAGCCTCTAGCATTTCTGCAACCATACGTTCAATTTCACTTTTTTGGACATAGGGATATCTGTACGGCCTGATGTTTGGAGGAACACTTCCTGGAATCAGATGAATAGCATGATCATGATCACGCATAGGTGGGAGACCTTTGGGAGTCTCAAATACCTTGGAATGATTGTCCAGGACTTTTTGGAGATCTGGAGAAATAGATGATTCCAATGTGGAAACATCTAGCGAACATAATTGTGCAATTACACCTCTTTGCTCCTTTTTTAGAAGCTTTGTCATACCATTAGAGCTGATTATCTTTCCTGGTTTCCCTGCAATACCCCTTAATTCAACTTCCTTTCCTTCCGTAGAAAATTTGATGAAAAGTTCTTGAAAATTAAAAGCTATTGTACCCAAGGATTGTAGCCATTGGACTCCTAGTACAACATCAGCACCTCCCATTGGAATGGAAAGCATTGGGCTAGTCAATACATATTCTCCCATGGATAGCTTGATATTATGGCACTTTCCAGAGCAATTTATTGTTCCTCCATTTGCAATCATCACTTGACACTCTGGTGCTGGATATAGGAAGCAATTCAATTCTTTTGCTACCCTACAATGAATAAAATTGTGGGTGCTTCCTGAATCAATCAACACTATTACCTTTTTCTTCTTGATTTGTCCTTCTATCTTGATGGTTTGAGGAGTGGTAATTCCTGCCAATGCATTACAAGATATGGTCGGATTTATTTGTTCTTCATCTAGGCTTTGTTCCTGGAGTATATCCTCTTCTTTTGACCTTTCTTGCTCCTTTTCTTCTTCCTCTTCACAATCTATGTAGAATAATTTCTTCTCAGCACACTTATGACCTTTAGTGTATTTGCTATCACAACTGTAACAAAGCCCTTTTGCTCTTTTTTCTTCCAATTTTGTGGTGTCAACCTTATAGGTTGTGGAAGACTAGGGCAACAACACTTCCGTCTTTATAGTTGTGAGTGGTATGCTTCCTGGTTGCCATAATTTTGCTTTCCATTTTTCTTGCTAACCTGAATGCCTTCTCTAATGAATCAGGTTCCCAAAGGCGAACATCATGTTGGATATTATCCTTTAAAGACCCTATGAACACATCAATCCTATGCTCCTCTGGAATATCTTTTACCCTTATGTTCAATTTTTGGAACTCCTCAATGTGCTCCATTATTGAACCCTTTTGTTTGAGACTTATCAATTGGCTAAAAAAAGTGTTGCTTTTTGTATCCTCATAATGTGCTATCAATTCTTCCGTAAAAATTGCCCAAGTGATAAATTGTTTACGAGAGCAAAGCCATTGATACCATACAAACTGATTTGGTTCCAAATATAAAGTTGCCATACGTACCTTTTGTGTGTTTTGCACATTATTGAGATCGAAGAATTGCTCCATCTGTAATATCCATGTGGCGGGATCCTTGCCATCAAACTTCCTCATATCGATTTTTGGAATATGGTGAGTCTTCGATCCAACATTAGAGTCTATGGAATCATGATTAACATTTCTTTTATTCTCATCATGAGTTTCCTTTAGTACCCTTTCACCCTTAGTGCCCATTTCTTGTAGCAACTTATTCATATTTATCTTCAATTCGTCCATGTCTGTCTTCAAATCTACCTTCAAATCTGCCATGTCTCTCTTCGAATCATCCATCTTAGCTTCCATGCCCTTTATCTTAGATTCCACACCATTTATCTTATATTCTACGCCATTTATCTTAGCTTCTGTTAGCTTTTGTGAGCGTGACATGTGTTGCACTTGTTCTTGTAATTTTGATATATCATGTAGCATTTTTTCCTCTTCTTCATGAGTCATGCTAGAGCTTTCAGGTTCCTTACTAGGTGTTTGCATTTTCTTTCGGGGCATCAGTTACCGATAATAATGCTCTATTATGCCCTTTGAATTCCTTCAAAATAAATTTTCAAACCAAGCTTAAGCAAAAATTAAAAAAAAAACTACACACCTTTTTTCACTTTATAGAAGCCTGATATTGAATCTGATGTATCTCTGTAATTTCAGATCATCCAATTCTGAAATTGCTGCCTGTAGTAGCCTTCTGCGTCCTCTTTCCAATGAAACAAGTCTGAGCCAAAATTGATTCTCCAAGGAAGAGTTATGTGAAATCTCCCACAATGACTTGCTTTTAGACTGGTTCAGTAGAGCGAACTTGTACGACGTGCCACGAGTCACTGTTTCAACCTTTGAATCTGAAACACACAGACAAGAAACTACAGTCCGTCCTCTTTCTGTACCTTCTTACAAAATTTCAATCCGATCCCCAAAGAGAAAGTTATGACGATTTTCCTCAGGTCACCTGTTTTGAATGTAATTCAGGAGTCTACAAAAAAGACAAACTTCCTCAGATCATATCTCCGCAAATATCATGCGAAAAGCTCTGAAATTCAGACCCAAGGTTCAACGCGATTGCGAAAATACCACTATGACCTGTTTGGAGCAGAGAAACCCTAGAATCCAAAGCTTTGATACCAAATGTTATGAAACCAGCTCAAGTAAAGATAGAAAATATAGATCAACGCCTTAGAATTCAGCCTCTTCGAGGGGGCAACCTCCTTTACATTACATAAATGAACAATTCTTGGATGATACAAATGACAAAACCTCCTTTCTATATATAGGAGTCTAAGGAGTCACAATATAATCCAACCGACCTAACAATAATAATATAAAGCCACAAAAATAACAAAAGAGGGATTCTTTGGGGCACAGAAATAACAACATGGGGGTAATAGGGGCACAACAATATAAATAAGAGGTATAACTACAATAGTAATGGGGTAATCACTAATATTATAGGGACCCAACAAATTCTTTTGTTGAAGATTGCGTAGTTACTTCTTCAGTTTTTGTGAGTGTGATGAGGCCAATTCACACATGTGGCATCACTGGAGCCCAAGAAAAACTGTGCAAGGAAATAGAAGGCTTGGAGGGCTGAGGAATCGCATATATCTTGTCTACTAAGTCTGTCAACTGTATTGTTTGATTGCAGAGAGAGCGGGATAGCTTGAGAGTTGATTCTTTTTGTAATTTGAACATATTTCCACTTGTATGATAATACATAGATTGGAGTCTTAGGCTAAGGCTTTCCCCGAGTTATTTCTTCTGTGTTATGTGTAATTGATTTCTCATTCTCAGTTATATGTGTTCTTAATTGATCGTGCTCAAATCGATTAAGCTTCCGCAAAGTTTGTTGTAGAAGTAGATCTTGTATTTTGCTTTAGTATATTGCATAATCTGTTCATCTGTAGTGGGAATTTCTACACCCTTCCAAATTAAATTAAGACCAACCCTTCAAATTTGATGACTCGATGTCAGTGATTTATGTACCACTGACCAACATCGATGAGGAATATGAGGCCTCATTTATTAATATGGAATTCTTTGGGAATCAAAAACCGACACGTTTATGCCATTAATTTAATTGGAATATACAGTAACGTGTAGGTCTTCTCTAGAAAGAGATCTCATTCTGGGAGTCCACGGGAGCTCTGTCTCAGTTCTTCCAAACGAGAACATATCGTTTGAACCTTGGTAAGTCCATGATTAAAAGCCATGAGGATGTGGTCCAATGGTTAGGTGGGAATATTCAATCCCCATAGGTCTAGTGGTCCAATCCTGAGAAAGACTATGTATACCTGAGAGCTGCTTCGAGTACAATTTCTTCAAGTCGACCATTCTATTGTGGAGAGCTATCCTCACAGTGAGATTCAATGCATAACATCAAAGGTGTATCCCACATAAGCATTAGATGATGCTGAATTGTTTCTATTCATCAATGCCACCATAGAAATGAAAGTCACGAGTTTTAATGTATGGCAAACGGACATTGTGTTCCTCCATTATTACCAGCAAGCTTGAACAAGAGAATTCCGTGGTCTAATGATGGGCAGTCATGTGATCAACCCGCTTGAACAAGAGAATTCCGTGGTCTAATGATGGGCAGTCATGTGATCAACCCCTTGGCGTGTCTGTGTGTTGTTTGGATTGTGTTAAAGCCAAATTGGATTGAGGAATTTATTAATTAATGGTCATGTGAAAGAGTTAGTCTTGGCATATGGATTTGCTCGGCTTTGGGCTGCACTGTTGAAGAACCAACATCATAGAGTTTGACGAAAAAAATGTGGGCAATCATGACGAAATGAAGGTGAGTGATCGCCTTGTCACTCAATCGCAGTGAAGTGAGCATGTCTCATTTGCCACATTATCATCTCCAATAAAGGATTATGCAATTGAATTTATAAATACTAATAAAAATAGTAAATTTATAAATAAAATGATAAAAATTAACTGATTTGAGTTACCTTTTTACTTTCACCGAAATGGGCATGAGTAAATGCACATCCGTGGATAGAATTATGCGAGGCTTTGCATTATCAGATCTAAAATAATTCTAAATTTGATAATGTATATTTTATTATATAAAAATTTGATTTTCTATATTATAATGTATGTATTAAATATTACATAAATAAATGTTTATATTTGTTTGATAATTGAGTTTAGTATTTATTTAAATTTTGTTTTTTTATACCATATTTGAATTGATAATATATATTTTTATAAATATTACATAAATAAATGTTTATATTTGTTTGATAATTGAGTTTAGTATTTATTTAAATTTTGTTTTTTTATACCATATTTGAATTGATAATATATATTTTTATAATAATTTTAAATTTTATGGTTTAAATAAATAAAAAATAAAAAACAAAAACATTATTTATAAAACTTATATTCTAATTTAAATATTTAACCAATTTAATTTTTTCTATTGCAAAAGGAAAAAAGACATATCACCAACACAATAATATATTTTATTATATAATGGTTACATAGGGAGAAAATTTATATGTGGCCCAAAAGATAAGAAAAAGACATATTAGCAAGACAATAATATATTTTATTATATAATGGTTACATGAAGAGAAAATTTATATGTGGCCCAAAATATAGAAGAAAATTTATATGTGAAAAATTTATATGTAACCCAAAAGATAAGAGAAAATTATATATGAACAAAAGATAAGAGAAAAACTATATATAGCCCAAAAGATAAGAGAAAATGTTCATTGCTATCATATGATAATTTAACCCTCAATGGGTTAAAGCCCATCGATCTCTTTCCATATAAAAAATTTTTAAGATCCCTCACATGATTTGAAGTATGTAGACTTAATATATGAAATATACATTACTTGTACTTTATTTTATTTTGCAATAGAATTTAAAAGATCTAAATGGATACATTTATCTTACATATTTTTATTTGATAACATTGATATAGATAATTTCATTCGTTGCATAATAAACGAGTCATGTAGTGGCAATGTGCAAAAAAAAAAAGCAGAGACATTGCCATCTTGTGGCTCTTGTTCTATTAAAACACAAACCATTAAATTGATATAATGGACATGAATAATATTGATAATAAGAAGAATTAATAAATTTTATATAATATTTAAATTTTTATAATATAATATGAGTGAAATATGTAGTATATAATTTTATATGAATATATAAAATTTTAAAATATAATACAAGTGAAATATATACAGTATACAATTTAATATTAATATATGAAATTCTATAACATAATATAAGTGAAATATATAGTATATAATTTAATATTAATATGAATAAAAGTACATATGATAAGTAATCTTGAGGGTTAGCTCAATTGGTTGAGTCCCCGTCGTTAAAGCATCTTTGCTATTAAGAGGTCACGGGTTCAGTTCTCTCGACACTCTCAGGGTCAGGCTCTGTGGTTGAGCCGGTAGGAAGTGATCCCTTCGAGCAGATATGCTAGTACAAATATTTCGTGGATGTAGCAGCCACCAATCTACAAGGTTCATGAACCACATAGGAAAAAAAGTACATATGATAAACATTCTTTAGTATACAATTTAATATTAATATGATAAGCACGTATTTTAGTTTGGATGCCTCTCATGATTTGGTCATCCTTAATGACAGTAGATCATTTCCATGCATCCTTGGGTTTTTGCATGTTTTCTCTTAATGGTGGCATTTTTGTTATTGATTATGTTCTTGTTAATGGGATTTCATTGTCAAAAATATGATATCTCTATGTATATTCAACACCTCCTCCCGTCATTGATCATGGTATGCTATTTTTCCAAGTCCCACTGGTTTCTCCCCTCCAATCCTATATTCAACTAACCTTTTATGAATATATCATCATCGATTTCAACCACCAACTTGATTAAAAATACATGGACTCTCTCAAAATAAGTCTCCACTTAGTCTATGATACTCATGGTCTAATATAGCACTCACTTCACTTTACTTGGGCCATTTAACCTTCTATACTTAAAAAATTCCCCCATACCATCTTCATGTCTTGCCTTTCTAAGCATCGCCATTGGCCTCATGATTGGTGTAGTGCACCTAACCCCCTAATAGCATATTAGGATTGTGGGTGTAATTAGACACAATATTTAAGGAATATTATGAAGATGGGGTTATTTAAAAATATTCTTTATTCAATTACCTCAAATCCCAATTTTAATACCACCATCATATTTTGTTTGTTGAGAGCTTTCCAATTATATAAATTTTGTCTAAATCTGAGCTATGAGCGCAAAGTTATGCCCCTTTGAAGTTTTCCCATTTAAAGGCCACCTCATCATTCGTACATGCCACTTAATTGACATGTAGAAACTCTTGGCCACATGGAACCTCTACACTATTCCAGGGCCCCACCTTGCGTGTCATATCAATCCTTGCCATATTGATGATTTTTGTAAGTTACATGGTTCAATTCTCCAAAGGTTCTGATAGCCTCGTATACCCAATATATTGATATGGTCGATAGGCTGATATGCCAACGTTCCAACCTATCAATGTGTCAATATCCATATGGCCATTATGGACAAACGTTGATATGTTAGTATTGCACCGACCCTCTAATCTACCAATATGTTGAGATAGGAATAAATCTTTGAGTCTATTGCTATGTCAATATAGCATTGTATCAACATGAAAGCTCAACGAAAACATTATAACAAGAAAAACAACAGACGGGATATTACCCCTATACTGGAGATGCTACAAGGGGTGGTAGCCACTGGGTATGTCCTCTCCTGGCATAGTTAGGAAAACAATAGCTTTCACTCGCTTTATTCGGCTCACCCGACATTGGCATTATCCCAATCTAGCTGATAGCCCGATCTAACGCCTCCGTACACTTAGGTGGAACACTCCTTCCTTTCCCATTAGTCTTGCTTGTTCCTCACCCTGATTAGGTCGGTCGATAACTTCACATTCCTTGACCTCCGGATGGTCGGTCTTTGTGGCTCCTTGTCCGATGCAAACAAGCGGCTTCAATAATTTGTTAGGCTAGTGACCAACTTAGCTCACCACCTCATCACTTTTCTATCTAATTGCATCCTCCCACGTGACATCAGCCAACATGTTTGACACGTGGCATGTGCTGACATGTCCACTACCATGTGGCACTCCTTACATGTGCCACGTGTCACTTGTTTTTGTATAGTTTGATATATTTAGGTGACATGTGTTATCCACGTGGCATCACCACATTACCACTTATAACATCATGCTATTGCCATCATTCAAAACCTTTGAACTCTTGATACTCTAATATTCAATATCTAAAGGACTTTAGTTGATGACCTTCATAGATGGGAATAGGGTTGTCATTTGATGGTTTGTTGCTTGGGTCGCACCATATTAGGGAATCCCTTACAATGCATTACATGTGCTTTTAAAAGCTATGGGGCCGATGTCTTGATAAAGCCCTTTTTGCAACTAGCTCCTTGTCCCAACTCCCATTAATCGATGATGTGACTAGGAGCTAAGGCTGGGCCTCCCAAACTCCAAATTTCTAAGAAAAAGTAGGATCTCTTCCCAGTCTTTTCTAAGATCTTCATTTTCTTCCAAGGCCAAAGTAAAGTTTTCTACCTTTAATCAAGTTGACCTCAACCTACAGGTATCCAAGGAAGTTAGAGCCTAAATCTCCCATCTATCATGTAGGTCTTACTTCACTAGGTTAATATGCATAGTGACTCAACATGTAGGCATTCATACACATGAATTAAACATATATCTATATGCAACCATTACAAACAAAGACAAATTTTCCTTTTATGAACCTACAACACATAATATTCTCATTTGACATAGATGAACGACTTCCCATTTCACATATCATTTCATATTCATAAAGGAATAGATTTCAATAGTTAGTATAGTCATGTTAGTGCACTGAAAATGTAACTCTCAACTTACCAATGCACACATACATAGTAGATCCCACATAACATATAAACATAAGGCCTTGAACAATAGTAACATTTCATATAAAAAGAATGAAAATACACTTATATGTTCCACTTAATTTTGTTCGGAATTAAAGAAGAGAATACCACTCTCCACCAACCGTAGGCACAATTATACTACAAATTTCTTACAATTGGCCACCCTAACTTAAATTTGAAGTTTTAAGGATGATTCACTCAGGGAATTGCATCAAAGGTCGATTCAATGATGGATAATGAAGGACAATCTCCTTCACTAGCTCAGATAAAATGATGTCACTGCTCAAGCACTAAGTCTGGGCTAAATACAAAGCAAAATATGGCCATTGAGGGCCTATGTAGCACAAAAGGAGACTGCTTCACCACTCCCCAATCATGATCATCCTAATTATGTCTTCCAAAATTCTATTTATTCTCTTTTCCTATCCATTAGTCTAAAGGTTCCAAAACTTGTAAATAAACCTTTTCAAAAATTAAAGGTAAACTTGGCATCTCAATCATATATGATCTTCTTGGACATCCTATGCAATTGAAAATTTCCTTCATGAAAATATGAGCAATGTCGATTGTCATATAGGCTGACTTTATAAGTATAAAATTAGTTTCTTTTCTTAGCTTATCTACTATTAACATGGTTGCATTGTTTTTCTTGGGGATTCTTTGTAATATAATGATGAAGTCCATTGATATGACTTCCCACTTCCATTCTAGAATCAGTATTGATTGCAACAATCTTTCTTGGTGCTTGCAATCCACTTTAACTTGTTGGAATTCTAAACATTTGAGAATATATTCAATATTTTTTTTTCATCCCTACCTATAATACAACCTGGTGGTTGTTATCTTCTTTTGATATCCTAGTTGACCTTCATATGGTCATTTGTCAAACTCACCCATTATGAATTACTTTAATTCGACCATGTTGGGTATGTACAAACTCTCTTTGGAAAACAATAATCCAACTCTAATTAGTTGATCATTTTCTCCCATTGGCCCCTTGGGTTCATGTTTCAAGCCCACACTTACATGTTGGAAGTTCTCATCTTCATGTAATGCTTCTCTGATTCTCTCTAGTGTTTGTCTCACATGTGCTTATAGTTGCCATGTGTATTTAACTTGCATGCTTATGTTGAGTCCATCAACCACTCCATTTTGTTTTCCTTTAATACTATTCATTTCAAAATTAAATTCACTAATAAGTGTCATCCATCTAGTTTTCTTGGCATTCAATGGGTGTTGATCAAACAAATACCTCATCCTATTGTGATATGTCATTAATATAAGTTTTCTCCTAGGAAAACAATTTCTCAAATTGTAGCACCGCATTGAGGTGTTCTTCGTACTCCTCCTTAGTCTTTGAATACGCTAAGGAATCATCCATAAATACTAGCACAAACTTGTCCAAATAATTGTTAAGATCATAATTCATGAGGCACATAAATTTGGCTAGTGCATTTCTCAACCCAAATGGCACCACTACAAATTCATAGTGCCCATCTCTAGTCTTGAATGCAATCTAGTGGATATCCTAGTCTTTGATCCAAACTTGATGATACGTGGATCTCAAATCTATTTTTGAAAATACTATGGTTCCTCTCAGTTAGTCAAATACACCATGAATTTTGGGCATGGGATACTTGTTTTTAATGGTAACTTTATTCAACTGTTTGTAATCAATACACAACTTAAGGGTGCCATACTTTTTCTTAACAAAAGTTGTTGGAGCTCCCCAAGGTGACACATTAGGTCTAATGTAGAATTTATCCAACATTTCCTTCAGTTGTATCTTTAGCTCCACTAACTTATGTGTGCTCATTATATAGGGTTTCTTGGACATTGACATTGCCCTTGGAGTGAGCTCTATTGAGAAATTGATGTCCCTATTAGGTGGATTTTCCTCTTAGATAGTAGTGATATAAAAAGAGGAAAAAAAATAAAAATATGAAAGCACAATTGCATAATGTAAATTTTCATTTCCCCAGTTTTCCAAAATTCCACTACACGTTTTTCCATGCATTTTTAAAAAAGGTTAAATGGTTGATGAGGAACTAGAAACCTCCCTAGATATATGTAATAGCCCGCAATCCACATATATCAAAAACACATAGTTCAACCTAGAACCAAGAAATTCGAAGACCACCAAAAGCTAGAGTTGGGATCCCAGACTCCAACATGACGCTTATCCTTCCAGCCTTACTATGATGGGCCATGATCCCCCCCATGGGATTTGAAACCGAGTGGAAGGGATAAACGAAAACCACCCTGTCATCCCACAAAGAGACACTTTTCCATGCATTTTTAATGATTAAAATATTTAGGTACCGAAGGCATTACATATGAAGGAAACTTGGCAAATATGGCCTGTCATCCATTTCTGTAATTAATACAATTTCTTTCAACTAGTGATGTCATTTTAGCAAAAGTAAAATTTAACTATGAGATATTTTTTATTCTTTTAAATAAATTATTTGGTCAATTTATTTTAATTTGGGTTGAAATTCCTTGAAATTGTAAAATTTAGCTATATAATTTACAAAATTCTTATCTTAAATATTTTTTTTAAATATTAAGTTCATTTATAAATTTAAAAAGCATTTTAAAATATTAAAATTCACAATAGAAATAAATAGAAATAAAATAAATAAATTGTAGTATCGAATCTAATATAAAAAAAAAATTATAATAAAAATAAGAAAAATTCTTATGATAATTAGATTGTCCCTTTTGACTCTGAAAAGTTAATCTAATGGCAATTATTGTCTTTTTGGGAAATTATATATATATATATATATATATATATAGATAGATAGATAGATAGATATAATGTTTAATTTCTATTAAGTTTAAATTTCAAAATGTAAAAAAGTAAGGGTGAAAGTTTGTTGAAAATAGCAACAAGAAATGCTAAAAATAGCATTGTTATAAATAACATTTCAGGATATATTCCAATTTTAATTAGTCATTGAATTAAAATTGAGAATTAAAATTCGAATTTAGTCTTAGCAACTGTTTGAAAAATAATTAATTAATTCATCTTGAGTTAATTAGTTAGAGAAGATCAAACATGAAATCTATGTGAAGACATGCAATAGTTATCCCTTTGATTGAGGAAGTTATCCCTTAATTAAGGAGATCATGATGAGTTGTACTTTGAGTTGTAATTATTTAGCTCAGTTAGTTGAGTTAAGTCCAGTTAGATTAGTTCCAATAGTTTGTGGAACTGATTGTGAGTTTAGTTAGTCAATGCATGCATGCATGCAACTAGTGTTCTCCAATTAACTGAATATTCTCTCATAAATACCTCATGCATGTCAGTTCAGACGGAGACCCAGTTGAGATTAAAGGAAGGGACACCGTACTATCAGTTGGAGGAATTTTCCTATATAGGAAACTCATCCATGCAGAAAGAATTATCTCCTTCAGGATTGCGCAGTTATTTCAGAGGTTAGTGTTGTGTGTGAGATGAGAATCACATAGGTTGCAGCTGGAGGACCCAGGAGAAACTGCACAAGGAAATAGGAGGCTTGGAGGACCGAAGGAAGGAATATGTGTTGTCTATTATGTCTATGAGCAGCAATGAGGGATTGTACTGAGAGCTAGATAGCTTGTGAGCTAAAGCTTTGTGTAATCCTAAGATATTTCCACTTGTATGATAATATAGATAGTGGGGTTTTTTAGCTGAGGCTTTCCCCAGAGTATTCTTCTGTGTTTCATGTGTGATTGAATCTCCTTCTCTGTTATATGTGTTATGTTTGATCTTTCTCAAATTGATTAAGCTTCCGCAAAGTTTGATAGTAGAAGTAGATCAAGTATTTTGCTTTAGCTACATTACATTATCTGGTGATCTACGGTGAAATTTCTACAAAGTTAATAATAGAAATTATTGTTAGTAGTGTAACCCCTTATTGTTATTAGTGCAACCCCCTTATTGTATTATTGTGCCCATATAGTCCCCATGTTATTATTATTATGCCCCATAGAAGCCCACTATTGTTATTGTTGTGCCCCTACAATATTATTGCTATGTAGGATCTGATTGTATTGGGACCCCTTGGACTCCTATATATAGAAAGGAGGTCTTGTCATTTGTATCATCTAAGATTTTTTCATTTGAGTAATGTAAAGGAGGTTGCCCCCTCGAAAAGGCTTATTTTTAAGTCATAGATCTATCTTTTCTATCTTTTTATGAGATGGTTTCATAACATTTGGTATGAGAGCTTTGAATTATAGGGTTTCGCTGCTAGAAAATAGATCATCGTGGAATTTTCGCTATAACTTTTTTCGGCGACGTTTCTGAAACTAAAAACAAAACCCATTTGAGCCAAAATCTTTATGATATTCAGGTCCAAATTTCAGATCTTCTCTCGCTATATTTTTGGAGATATGATATGACGAAGTTAAGGTTTTTGCAAGCTCTAGAATTCCATCTCAAACAGGTCATCGTGGAATTTTCGCTATAAGGTTTGTTATACGAAGGTTCAGACACTAAAATTAAAACCCATTTGAGATGCGATTTAAATTAAGCTTGGGCTCGAATTTCAAGTCTTGTTTCGCTACATTTTCGAAGATATGGTCCAACACATTTAGAGTTTTTGCAGGCTCCCGAATTACATCCCAAACATGTGACCTGGGGAAAATCGTCATAACTTTCTCTCTAAGCATCAGATTGAAATTTCATAAAATGTTACAAAAAGAGGAGGCCCTGTATTTTTCTATGTATTGTTTTCAAATCCAAAGGTGGAAACAGTGGAAGTGGCACTTCATACAAGTTCACTCTACTGAAAACATATATAATCATGTCATCTTGGGAGATTGGGCATAACTCTTTTTTGGAGAATCCAATTTTGATTAGACTAGTGGCATTGGAAAGCAGATAAAGAGGGCTACTGCAGGTCGCAATTTCAGACCTCAGAGATCTGAAATGTCAGAGATACAACAGATTCAAGATCGAGCTGCTAAAAGCAAGAAAAAGAATGACTTGAATCAAGAAATAAGAAAAACATTGTAAGCAAAATTGGATGGATGATTTGAAGAATGCGATAAAAATTGATGGAATATTTGAAGAAAGACATGTAAGGTTTGAAGGAAGGTGGGACAAGGTTGCTACAAGAAAGGCCTCCTAATGACGAAAAGGTAGCAAAGGAAACTCATGATGAGAAAAAAATAAATGTTAATCATGATTTCATAAAATCTAACATTGGATTGAAGACCCACCATATTCCAAAGATCGATATGAGGAAGTTTGATGGCAATGATCCCATAACATGGATACTACAGATGGAGAAATATTTTGATCTACATGATGTGCATCATGATCGAAGTGAAAGAAGTTTTGATGTAGGTGACTGGTATTTCTACGACTACAACCATACAAACAAATGTCCCTGAAGCAAGCTAAGAAGGATAACAGATTATCACCAAAGTATTATGGTTCGTACAAGTTGTTACAAAATATTGGTACTATGGCATACAAATTGGAGCTTCCTGCATCTTCCCGAGTGCACCCAGTTTTCCATGTTTCATGCTTAAAAAAGGTTATAGGTGAGAAGATCCCAGTTCAAATAATATTGCCAGAACTTGACGAGGAAGGAAAAATCATATTGGAACCTGAAGCAGTCACAAAAACAAGAAATCAACAACTACGAAATCGATCAATTTCAAAGTATCTCATTAAGTGGAAGAACTTACCCACTGAAGATTCCACATGGGAGGATGAGAATTTTATACAGAACCATCCAGAACTACTCAAGCGTTGAGGACAACACTTTTTGAAGGAGAGGGGCTTGTTAGGTCCCTATACTACTAATGTAACCCCTTATTGTTATTAGTGCAACCCCCTTATTGTATTATTGTGCCCATATAGTCCCCATGTTATTATTATTATGCCCCATAAAAGCCCACTATTGTTTTGTTTGTGCTCCTATAATATTATTGTTATGTAGGCTCTGATTGTATTGGGACCCCTTAGAATCCTATATATAGAGAGGAGGTCTTATCATTTGTATCATCCAAGGATTTTTCATTTTTTAATGTAAAGGAGGTTGCCCCCTCGAAGGCGTTGATTTTTAAGTCGTTGATCTATCTTTTCTATCTTTTTGTGAGTTGGTTTCATAACAATTACATTGTTTCTAAATGGAAAGGAGTACAGGTGAAAGATAATTATGATAGTCTATCTCATAAAATCCTACTCTCCACCAACTCCTTTTAACAACATTTGAGGGTCTCTTTTGACTAATATTTTTCTGCTAACATTTGATTCCTCTCCTTTGAAGACATTCAAGCTCCTCTTACAACATATTTGGGAGTGAAATTTAGGCTCCTCTTACAACATAGTTGGGAGTGGATTGGCTTACTGACTTCGCTATATGATGAAGAAACAAGAGCAGAGAACAATCATTGGTTTTATATTTACTATCTATCTTATTAGACGCCAAGTTGTTGAACTGTAAGGACTAGATTTCAATTATTAGAGCCTCAGTTTTGTTATACACTAACAGATCTATTTTCCTGTTAATTTAAAAGTAATAAAAGGAGCTTGCTGACCTTTTCACATAGCTTTAAACATTTAACATCTTATCATTTTATCATAAGCAACATAAATTAAGGTGAGCATTCCATTGATATCAACTTAACAAGAGTAGTCCATGGAAGAATACATGTTCCGGCGGTTGATGATGATACCTTTGTCTTATAGCTCCAGCTGAACGCTCCTTCTGACCGACCCAACCGGATTTACCTCCCAGCCAACTAGGAAATAAATTCCTAGCCCAGGAAACCTCCACAGGTTCCCTAGCCCTCCGTGCCCAAGTCCAACCAGGTATAGTGTGTCCTCAAGAAGAATGTGCAAAACTAGATAATGATACTTTCCTCCTCTCAAACCCAAGAAACCTCCACAGGTTTCCATGGTCTCCCAAAATCATAACAAGGCCAAACAATCACAACCAACCCCCACAATCCTAAGCAAGACTCCAACCCCCCCTTTTCTTCCTTCCCCCTTCCCTTTTTATACCCTCTTTCCTCAACCACCTCTCATTAATGTCATTAACTTCTCATCCATCCTTAGTTGACTTCTCTTCTCCCAAGTAAGCTAGGAGTACATTTGGAATTGTGACATGAATATAAAATTGAGAATTTAATGGGAAAGGATCATGTCTTCTCCCAAGTAAATCTGAAAAGTACATTTGGGAATGTGAAGTGTAATTACATGGAGAGGACCATGTCTTCTCCTTAGTAAATGTGAGGGTACATTGGGGAATGTGAAATGAATAAATATATATTGATGATAAGATGGAGAGGACTATGTCTTCTCCCAAGTAAATGTGAGGGTACATTGGGGAATGTGAAATGTACTTACATGGAGAGGACCATGTCTTCTCCTTAGTAAATGTGAGGGTACATTGGGGAATGTGAAATGAATAAATATATATTGATGATAAGATGGAGAGGACTATGTCTTCTCCCAAGTAAATGTGAGGGTACATTGGGGAATGTGAAATGAATACATATATTTTGAAATAATGGAAGGAGACCATATCCTACATAATATTCAATTTGAGAAGGTAAGTGGGGAATTTGAATAATGGAAATCATAAATTTATATTAGACTAATATTTCTCAATATTTTCAGATAATGTAAATATTAACAAAATTTGTAGGATAAGATTTAAGTGGGGCATTACATGAAAAATCAACACATGGCGTTCCCTAATTCAAGGATACATTGAGTGTGCTCAAAAAAGGGAACTGATTGTACTTAGACAAGGTGGTGATGGTCCAAAAGAAATCATGGGAGATGCTGGCAATATTGGTCTCCCAATGAAAAATAGCCATCTGTGATTGTTTATATAGTATGATGAGAGATGTTGATAAATGCAATGGTGTCATGTACATTAAGTGAAAAGGAATTTTCCGGTGTAAGAGGATCCTAATATGAGAGGTAAGTTGTTGTGGCGGGTTTAGGGTTAATATTTTGAGTTTGGCTCTAATACCATGTATAATATTTACTGTCAATTTTCTAACCCTTTTTTGTCACATAATTTCAAAGTAACAAAAAAAAAACATATTTGGCAATTCTATATGTGTGTGTGTGTGAGTGTGCACGCCATTGCATGAGTGTATGTGTTAAACCATATCAAAAACATTAAAAACGTGTAAAGAATTTGATCTATGGCAATTTACATAAATTACACAACAACAATTTACATAAATTACACAACAACAAGAAAACTTGATTATTGTGGCTTGGTTGTAGTGTTTGTGTTTGGACTACCCGATTGAATATGCCACCTTGCCAACTAGGAAAGTCTATACCACTTCCTAACCTAGGGAACCTCCACAGGTTCCCTCGCAAAATTCCAACCACAGTTATAGTGTGCTTGAGCTCAAAATCCAACCTAGTTCCCACTACAATGTCACTTTGCAAGTCCATATTTAACCTCTCTTGGTTTCTTCCCACCATAGTTGTAGTGTGCTTGAGCTCTCAATCCAACCTACTTCCCACTACAATTTCACTGTGCAAGTCCATATTTAACCTCTCTTGGTTTCTTCCCACCACAGTTGTAAGTGTAAGTCCATATTTAACCTCTCTTGGTTTCTTCCCACCACAATTGTAGTGTGCTTGAGCTCTCAATCCAACCTACTTCCCACTACAGTTTCATTGTGCTAGTCCATATTTAACCTCTCTTGGTTTCTTCCCTCCTCTTGATTCCCCCTCTCACCCTTTCCTCCGCATGACCCAACCAATTTAAAAAAACTCCAAAGACATGATCCCCCTTGAGCTCCCAACTCCTCGCACTTATGCCTCCCCTCGAAATGAATGTCAATCACCCATCATAATTGCCACCCATTTAATCTATGCCATAACTCTTTGCCCCCTTAATCCACAAATTAATTTGAAGAGACTACTTGTCAAGGTGATGAGAAATAAAGACTATAAGAATAAAATATTAATAAATAATATAAGAATAAAATATTAATATCTAATCATGCCACTAAATATTATAGAGTCACAAAAATCCAATCAATTAAATATTATATAAACAATGTTTAAATATAATTTAATAATTATAAGTAATGATTGAAACTTAAATAACCATTAATCAAACTTAACTATTAAGCAATCTTAAGATTAACTTAAGTTTGATCATTAATCGAACTTAAAGTTAATCTTAGTTTATTCACTAATCAAACTTAATTGTTTATTAATTATCTAGCATAATAGGCTACAAGATACTAGCACATTCTTGTGAGTTGCGGTAAGCATATACTAATAATACATATAAGAATCAAGCACATAGAACAAACATTCAGTTGGTTAATTTTAAACCCAATGTAAGATAATAAAATTAAGTAAAGACATTACAAATTAAGAATCAAGCACACAAAACAAACATTTAATTAATTAGTTATTAACACAATGTAAAATAATAATATTAAGCAAAAACATTACAAATTTTGCTATACAACTCGGAAGGATTAGTTTATATTCTAGCAATATTTTTCCATGCTCTGCTCTCAAAACCAAAAGATACTTTTATATTCTTTAAACCATCCTAACCTACCTACTACTGATTTTTATTTATTTTTAAAATTTTTATTTATCTTTAAAATACTTTTAAAGATAATTATATTATTCTTAGAACATTAATTACATAAATAATTAATTCAAATAATTAATAAACAAAAATTTAACAAGAAGATATAATAAATAAGAGTGTTAACTTTTATATAATTTTTTTTTTACATTGAAATATTTCTATAACTTGGTAGATTACGTGAAAAATATTAATTAACACTTCAAAAAAATTAAAACCATTAATATAAAAGTCCAAACGTCAAGAACGTCAAGAAATCGATATCACTAGTAAAAGAAAACCAAATTCCAATCCCAAGTGAATCAAATCAATAAAAAATTTATTAATTAAATCTAAAAAAACTTAAAACCATTGATATAAAAATCTTAACGTTCAGAAATTAATATCACTAGTAAAAGTAAAGCCAAATTCCAATTTACAGTGAATGAAAGAAATTGGATAGGTTTACGCGCTTTGATAGGTTTACGCGCTTTGTAGGAGGGTACAAGCCAGCGAAGTTAAGTCGATTCTCTTTATTCCGACGAGGATTCTTATTCAAAACCCCGTCGGAGATGACAAGCGACCTTTCGATGAGAGTGTGGTGACTTGTGAGGCCGCGTGAGGCCGGGCCGGGCTGCATAGATAAAATTCTGTGGTCAGGTCAGTATTCCCATTTTCTCTTTTTACTGTAGTTATTAATACAATTTTGGCGCTGTCTATTAAAGTTGTAAATTTATATGATTATTATTTTTAATTAGAATTTGGTATTTTTTAAATAAAATCAAAATCTTAATACAGAGAATTTGGTCCGCCCCCAGCTAACATTTTTGAGCCTGAGATTTGATTTTCGTCCGTATCAGAGTCTCTCGCCTTTCAACAGAGATATTTATCAACAAAACTTTCTGAGGTTGTCCTCTCAATAACTCTCCCATTTTTTTGTGCATGGGAGCGGAGGGTAGTTTCCATTGTTAGAAATCTGCTATTAGAAACAGCAAATGGCTGTTTCTAATCTTAAACTGCAAATGCTGTTTCTACTTTTAACGTTATGCAGTTTCTAATCTTAATGTGACCCGATAGATCATTCTATAATTAAAGCATTAGATCTGTGATTAATCTTAAGCGTTGAATTGGTATATGATGGACGTACCAGATTAGAGTTAAATGATATATAAAGGATTGGGTCCTCTCTCTCCCTCCCAAGAGTCGCATTCTTCTCCATCAAGAAGCGCATAAAGAAACAGGGCTAGAAAGAGAAACCGAATTCCGAGAAGAAGAGTAACCGTCAGGAGTCAGAAGAAAGAAGATGGCAGCCATTACATCTTCCGCTGTTAATCAAGGTATGTCTTCTTAAACAATAGATCATATTAAGTTCTGTTTGTGAAATATTCGGTATTGATGATCTTTGGGCTGTTAATTGGAATTTTTACATTTGGTATCAGAGCCACCAATCAATAACTGAATATTTCTTATGATTGCAATTGATCTGTTCTGTGCTTTACTCATGTGATTGAGCCTTCGGGAAATTGTGGGGGTTTCATGAAATGATCACGAAACAAATCCACCGCAAGCAAATTCTGCATAACGGAGTTGAAGAAGCAAGTGTTGCCAATATTCCTGAGTCCTTTGACTATGCGCCTATTGACCCCTGTTTGCATCCTTTCGTTGTTCTTCTTTCCTACGCATGCTTCACAAAAAGGGCAACCATTGAATGATGAATAGGCCCGTCCAGGTCACCTAGAGATGCCATATAATGATGGATCCATAAGGCTTAATAAAATTTGGGATCCCTGTGATATAGAATTCCTGCATATATGAATCTCACAATTTATTTATTCACCATATCATTGTGTGTTCGCTGTGTATGTTGGAATGAATGTATTAAAATGCGGTGAATATAAGTTATTGAATCCTGGTAGATAGTCGAATTTGTGCACTGTAAGAAGACTAACAAAGCAATCATTTTTAGTACAGAGTTGAGTAGAACTCCTGTAGGAAAGTTACAGTTTCGATTGACGTTTGAAATTTGGGCATAAAAGTAATTGTTCTATGACTGATTGTTTTGCATAAAGTATGTGTTATAAATCATTTATGCACATGAGATTTATGATTTTGTTAATCACCAAAGTGGTCAAAATCAGAATAATCATTTAGTGCATAAGTGACATAATGATTATTGATAGAAATTGCCAGTTATAATAATACCAATTAAAACTGGCGTCACTAATGATAGAACCTGAGAACTTACCCAAAGGAAGGTCTTGTTCTATATCTAGTTGACATGATGAGGTTTAATAGATATTTTGATTAAATAAATATTGATCATCCAAAGATGTCAGTTCTATTTAATTGAACATATTTGTTACCTACTTATGTTTTGGTATTTAATTATGTTAAGTATAGGATAGTATCTACCCAAAGGAGTGCTATATTATACTATTATGTCTACATCTGAATTGCGTTAGTTATGAGCTTATAGTTATTTCATTTTTAATTTGCAGGAGTTCCCATGAATACACATGCTTCATCTGTTACATTGTTCACTGGTGTTAATTTTTCTGAATGGAGAGAACAAGTCAATTTCCATTTAGGTGTTCAGGATCTCGACTTGGCACTCCTTGAGAATAAACCTGCTGCTCTTACAAAAGAAAGTACTGAGGCAGAAAAATCACACCATAAAGCATGGGAACGCAGTAACAGATTGAGCCTTATGTTTATTAAGATGACTGTTGCTAACAACATCAAGTCAACAATTCCACAAACAGAAAGTGCTAAGGAATATATGCAGTCTGTGGAAGAGCGTTTTCGTTAAGCTGATAAGTCACTCGCTGGTACTCTTATGGCAGAACTCACGACCATGAAGTTTGATGGGTCGCGAACTATGCAAGAGCACATTATAGAGATGACTAATCTTGCAGCAAGGTTAAACTCCCTGGGACTTACAGTAGAGGATTCTTTTCTTGTCCAGTTCATCCTGAACTCGCTACCTTCTGAATATGGACCTTTTCAGATTAACTATAACACTATAAAGGATAAGTGGAATGTTAATGAATTGGCCAGTAGACTTGTTCAGGAAGAAGGACGTTTGAAAAATCAAGTGAATCACTCAGTAAGTTTTGTGAGTAATAAAGCTGGTAAAGAAAAGAAAGGAAAATCAAGTCATTTCAAGAAGAAAAAGGTACCTGCTAAGAATGGGCAGGATAAGGAAAAGAAGGAACTAAAGGATGTTCAATGTCATTTCTGTAAAAAGAAAGAACATTATCAAAGTGACTGTCCGAAAAGGAAAGCTTGGTTCGAAAAGAAAGGTGATTATCTATCTTTCGTATGTTTTGAATCAAATTTAGTTGAAGTTCCTATTAATACATGGTGGCTTGATACTGGTGCTACAACTCATGTTTCCAATAATATGCAGGGATTTCTTACGATCCGAACCATAAATCCAAATGAAGATCGTTTTCTCTTTATGGGAAACAGAATGAAATCTTCAATTGAAGGCATTGGGACTTATCGTCTAATTCTAGAAAGTGGATATGTATTAGACTTATACAGTACCCTTTATGTACCTTCATTATCTAGAAACCTTATTTCCGTAAGTAAATTGGATATTTCTGGTTTTAGGTGTATGATTGGATCTGGTTGTTTTGATATATATAAGAATACTGATAATGTTGGTTCTGGTATTCTAATTGATGGATTATATAAATTGAAACTGAATGACACTTATGCGAATTCCTTGTTGAATGTAGTAAATAATGTTGGATGTAAACGTAGCATGTTGAATGAAAATTCTGCTTTCTTGTGGCATAAACAACTAGGTCATATATCCAAAGAAAGAATGATGAGATTAGTAAGTAATGAAATTTTGTCAAATTTGGACTTTAGTGATCTAGAATTATGTGTGGATTGTATTAAAGGTAAACAAACCAAACATAATAAGAAAGGAGCCACTAGAAGCAGCCAGCTTCTTGAAATAATACACACTAATATTTGCGGACCTATGGACACTTCAGCCTTTAGTGGAGAAAAGTATTTCATCACTTTTATTGACGATTTTTTCCGTTATGGTTATGTCTATTTGCTTCATGAAAAATCTCAATCTGTGAATGTCCTTGAGACGTTTGTAAAGGAAGTTGAGAGGCAATTAGATAAAAAGGTGAAAATCATAAGGTCTGATAGAGGTGGTGAATATTATGGTAAATATAATGAGTCAGGCCAGTGTCCAGGTCCGTTTGCAAAATTCCTCGAAAGTCATGGCATATGTGCGCAATACACAATGCCAGGTACACCACAGCAAAATGGTGTAGCAGAAAGGCGCAATAGGACGTTAATAGATATGATTAGGAGTATGATGTCAAATTCTACACTACCTAAGAATTTGTGGTCGTATGCTCTCAAAACCGCTAATTATTTGTTGAATAGGGATCCTAGTAAAGCTGTTCAAAAGACTCCTTTTGAGTTATGGACTAACAGGAAACCTAGCTTAAGACACCTGCATGTTTGGGGTTGTCCAGCGGAAGCGAGAATTTATAATCCACATGAAAAGAAATTAGATTCTCGAACGATCAGTGGGTATTTTTTAGGTTACCCTGAGAAATCTAAAGGGTATGTGTTTTACTGTCCTAATCATAGTCCAAGAATTGTAGAAACTGGTAATGCAAGATTCATTGAGAATGGTGAAGTCAGTGGGAGTACAAGAAGAGAAATAGTAGAAATAAAGGAAACAAGGGTAAATGTTACATTGCCTAGAATAGTTCCTCCATCTACTATTACACCAAATGTTGTTCCAGCTGTTGTAGAACAGCATGATGATAATGAACAACATATAAATGAAGAAGTACTTCCTGAAGGAAATGACTTACATAATGCTGATATGCATGAACCACAACAAGTAGCATTAAGAAGACCTCAAAGAAATCGTAGGTCAGCTATTTCTAATGATTATGTGGTTTATATGCAAGAATCAGATTATGATATTGGAATCAATAAGGATCCAGTTTCGTTTTCACATGCTGTAGAAAGTAAAGAGTCAAAGGAATGGATTAATGCCATGAAAGAAGAACTGAAATCCATGCAACATAATGAAGTTTGGGATCTCGTTGAGTTACCACATGGCTGTAAAAGAGTCAGATGCAAATGGGTTTTTAAAACCAAACACGACTCTAGTGGTAATATCGAACGGTATAAAGCTAGACTTGTTGCTAAGGGTTACACTCAGAAAGATGGTGTTGATTACAAGGAGACATTTTCTCCTGTTTCGAAAAAGGACTCACTAAGAATAATAATGGCATTAGTAGCTCATTATGATTTGGAGTTGCATCAAATGGATGTGAAAACAGCGTTTCTGAATGGAGATCTTGATGAGGATGTTTATATGGATCAACCTGAGGGTTTTTCTGTAGAAGGTAAAGAACAATTGGTGTGTAAACTTAAGAAGTCAATATATGGGCTTAAACAAGCATCCCGGCAATGGTATATTAAGTTCAATACCATTATTACATCTTTTGGCTTTAAGGAAAATACGATTGATCACTATATATACCAAAAGATCAGCGGGAGCAAGTTTATTTATCTGGTCCTTTATGTTGATGACATCTTGCTTGCTGCAAATAATTTAAGTATATTGCATGAGACTAAGGAATTTCTCTCAACGAACTTTGAAATGAAAGATATGGGAGAGGCATCCTATGTGATTGGAATAGAAATATTCCGTGATCGATCACAAGGAATATTGGGATTGTCTCAGAAAGGATATGTCGAAAGGATTCTAGAGAGATTTGGAATGAGTAAGTGTTCACCTGGAACAGTTCCTGTACAAAAAGGTGATAAATTCAATCTCATGCAATGTCCTAAGAATGATGTTGAACGAAAGGAAATGGAATCAATTCCATATGCATCTGTTGTTGGTAGCCTAATGTATGCTCAAACCTGTACTAGACCGGATATCAGCTTTGCGGTCGGTATGTTAGGGAGGTATCAAAGTAATCCAGGAAGAGAACATTGGCAAGCTGCAAAGAAAGTTTTGAGGTACTTACAAGGCACGAAAGATTACATGCTCATGTATAGAAGATCCAATGAAGCGGAGGTGATTGGATATAGCGATTCAGATTTTGCTGGATGTATCGATACTAGAAAATCGACTTTTGGTTACCTGTTTATGTTTGCTCAAGGTGCCATATCATGGAAAAGTGCGAAACAGACTATCGTTGCTTCATCCACTATGGAGGCAGAATTTGTTGCATGTTTTGAAGCCACAATTCATGCATTATGGTTGCGGAACTTCATTTCAGGACTTGCGGTTGTCGACACCATTAGCAAGCCGCTGAAAATTTATTGTGATAACTCTGCAGCAGTATTTTTCTCAAAAAACGACAAGTACTCTAAAGGTGCCAAACATATAGAACTAAAGTATCTTGTTGTGAAAGATGAGGTTCAGAAACAAAGAGTGTCAATCATGCACATCAGGACAGAACTTATGATTGCAGACCCTTTGACGAAAGGGTTACAACCAAGACAATTTAAGGAACATGTTCAAAGAATGGGTCTTGGTTGTAATAATTGATGTGTGACATTCTGAGCTCTTTTATGTGTTTCTGATATACAATTATATGTCTCTTGTTTTAATGTAGTAGTACGTATTTTATGTAATTTTAAACAAGAAAGAGTCTTATAAAGATATTATGTTTAATCATTATGATATAAAACATTATGTGGACCATTATGCTGTTTTATATAAATTATGAGTATGAATTGAAGGATTGCTGGTATTGTAGTATATGGAAGGGAATGCATTGAATTAATAGTGCACAACCGCCATAACTCTCAGCAATTTATCATAGTATGATGTTCAACACTTAATATTATGAATAGTCGGGTCAAGTGGGAGAATGTTAGAAATCTGCTATTAGAAACAGCAAATGGTTGTTTCTAATCTTAAACTGCAAATGCTGTTTCTACTTTTAACGTTATGCAGTTTCTAATCTTAATGTGACCCGATAGATCATTCTATAATTAAAGCATTAGATCTGTGATTAATCTTAAGCGTTGAATTGGTATATGATGGACGTACCAGATTAGAGTTAAATGATATATAAAGGATTGGGTCCTCTCTCTCCCTCCCAAGAGTCGCATTCTTCTCCATCAAGAAGCGCATAAAGAAACAGGGCTAGAAAGAGAAACCGAATTCCGAGAAGAAGAGTAACCGTCAGGAGTCAGAAGAAAGAAGATGGTAGCCATTACATCTTCCACTGTTAATCAAGGTATGTCATCTTAAACAATAGATCATATTAAGTTCTGTTTGTGAAATATTCGGTATTGATGATCTTTGGGCTGTTAATTGGAATTTTTACATCCATTCTACCCTAAGTTGGGGGCTTCGATGCCGTTAGCGAAAATGCACCCTAATTCAAAGCAATCCCCTTTGTCGAGGACATCTCTGACCAAAGCACCTCTCTGACCAATAGAATAGTAGCATTACCCGCCTGGACATCACACACCTACACCTATGTCTGAACAAAAGTGATATAACCCTTGGCTGGAAGAAGATATGGGCTTGCTTCTTGCTGGCTTAGCGATCCATTTAGTGTCTGTGGGTTTCACTAACTTGCCAGCAAAGTTAACAGATGAGAATTTACCCCATCTTTATATTTTAATGTTTTATAGATGCTTCCTTGGATCTGAAGATATCGTTTTGCTTCGTTTTTTAAAGGTAGGATCGGTATTATGGGAAGTCACAACCGGATATAATAGGTGACCCATTGAATCCCATGGTCAAGACAAGCACATATGGCTATCTCACTTCCGAGCAAGCGTTGGTTGATTAAGCGACTCTGATTACAAATTTTAAGAAGAATTTATCTACGGAAAATACATTTAAACCGATTTTATGCTAATTTGGGCTGGATTTGGTTGCATGGAATAGAGCAATCCCCGGTATAAAAAAACAAAATACATTTTATTCCCTATTTATCCAGCATATAAAGCAAAAAAGAGACCACATTTAAGCTGTTGGTGTACACGACACAAAGTTCCATTGTCCCTCTATCTCAACAAAGGGTGTTTAGCGGATTAAAAAAAATGACATGGTGTGAGTGATTGAAGGACCCACCTGGTTAATCATACCTCTGACTGTAGATGTGTTATTCTTGACGACAGTGCGATGCAAAACGCGAAGACCCAGAGCCTGGAGAGTTCGTTTGTGGAGTTCCCTGGCGCCAAAGAGGCCCCTCACAAGAGTTATATACAGAGGTGAACTCCATGTGATGGCAGAGGGGGCCTTGGTGCCTCCATACACAAATATTACCACGGAAGTGGGCGCCTTGATGCCTCCATACACAAATATTACCACGGAAGTGGGCGCCTTGATGCCTCCATACACAAAATTCCCATCCCACTTCCAGTCTTCTCTCCCGCCCTCAACAATGTTTTCTCTTGTTCTCGACAATGGTGGAAACTTGTAACTTTGTAAGTCGCTGCAGAGTCACAGCAATTAATTACAAATCGTGTGAAAACCACTCACTTTCAATGCAACGTCTACGAAATAAATTTAACTTGTCTTCGAAGTAATGGCTGGAATCGACAGTTAAAATGATGCCTGGGTACGATTTTAGAAATAACAAGGCAAGTGAAACCAGGGATCCAACCTTGAGAGATATCCGGCAATTTATCTGGCCGGTTGCAACCCTTCAGGCCCCAGGGGGCATTTTTTTGATATTATTTTTTTTTTTTTTTAAATCCAGTAGAAATGAAAACTAGCATTTTTTCTGATGGTTAATTTTAACTTCGCCCTTCTAAGACGGGCGAGCTAGATCTCTAGATGAGCTGTGACGTGTTCAATTTCTGGAACCTTCTATTTTCCCTGCAAGTTTGAGATGACAATTGTTTTCCCTTTTTCATCTCAAGAGCACCGGTTTTTGGTGCTCGTTCTTGGTTTTTGAATATCTATACACAAGTGCGCAATAAATACTCTAGTTTTTTAATATATACACACAAGTGAGCAATAAATACTAGCAATTATATCCAGAGGTGCAAAGGAACAACCATAAGAAAAGTGAGGGAATATGGAAGGAAATAATTAAGGGAAATATATAGACAATGAAATACATTACGAGGTGTGTGGGATTTGGATGGAGATGAGTACAACATCAATAAAGTGGGGGAATATGGAAGGAAATAATCAAGGGAAATATATGGACAACGAAATACACTACGAGGTGTGCAAGATTTGGATGGAGATGAGTACAAAGGTCAATAGGAGATTATGTGGGATTTGGAATTGATAAGCCACATGTCAAGGTTCGTGTCATACTCAAATTTGAGGAAGACGAAAAAAAATGAGGCTTTGTGATTAGGTGGGGTGAAGAGAAGCACATATTTTTCGTTTATGACAATTGTTTTCCCTTTTCAACTCAAGAGCACCGCATTGAGGTGGTTTTTGGTGCTAGTTCTTGGTTTTTGAATATATATATACACAAGTGAGTAATAAATACTAGTTTTTGGTGTTCGTTCTTGGTTTTTTAATATATATACACAAGTGAACAATAAATACTAGCAATTATATCGAGAAGTGCAAAGGAACACCGATAAGAAAAGTGGGGGGAATATGGAAGGAAATAACGAGGTGTGCGGGATTTGGATGGAGATGAGTACAAAGGTTGATAAAGTGGGGGAATATGGAAGGAAATAGTCAAGGGAAATATATGGACAACGAAATACACTTACGAGGTGTGCGGGATTTGGATGCAGATGAGTACAAAGGTCAATAGGAGATTATGTGGGATTTGGAATTGATAAGCCACATATCAAGGTTCGTGTCGTACTCAAATTTGAGGGAGACAAAAAAAAATGAGGTTTTGTGATTAAGTGGGGTGAAGAGAAGCACCTATTAGCGTAATTACAACATTAATATAGTATGATATTGCAAGCAACCGGAAAAGATAATATTAAATGTTGTCAAATTTAGAAGGGAAATGTGTTTATGAAGAAAGATGCATGAGGCATCATCCGATGAGCTACAACTTCAGCAAATGTTTCAGACAAATATTTTCCTTCAGCCAGACTAGAAATCAGACTGGGCTAATGAAAGTGACTTGTTTCTTCAGAAAACATCACAAGCAGGCATTTTATTTGGTTGAGATGGGTAAAAGTAGCATTTCCAACAGTTGAAGCTAACATAATAAGTTCACTTGTAACAACAATAAGATAATATGAATAAATGTGAGTTTGCAAGACAATACCGATAATATTTGGGGATTTTGGCTTGCAAAAGAACTTGTATTCATCAAGAACATCACGAATTGTTTAAGCCTATATAATTTTCATGAATTGAGAAGATTTATGAATTAGTTTTTGTCGCTTACACAACGGTTTGTGCTTGACATAAAGACACTTGGTTTTAGGAGCACTCATAGAAGTGTGATATTTCTCATAGAGAGACTTCCTTTTTTTAGAAGAACCTAGGCTATGTGGCAAAGAAACCTTAAAATGAGACTTAGGGTTGTTTGCTTGAAGAACTCGTGTGAGACAAGCTCACTGAAAAATCAAGCATAGACTTGGTGGTGTTGATGGTACCTTCTTATGGAGTCTTTGTTGTCACTTAATAGCTTGGTGGAAAGCCATGCTATGCCTTTGCATTGTTGGATAGGGCTTGATATTTTGATAATTGATACCCTAACTGGGGCTTAGAGAGCATTGGAGAGTCATACTAGCTTGTGATGTGCATGAAGGACTATATTGTACAAAATCGTGATAAATTGTGAGTGCACTCTTGTAGCTTCATTCTTATATATATATGAAGTTTAATTTAATGTTAAAACTTTGTGTACTTGGAAATCTGATTTTAAGTGTAAATTCTCATGGCGAATGAATAACTTATACCACTATTTGTTAGATCAATTTATCATGGACAACTAACTGATAAATAATTTGTATTTAAGTAATTTTCATATCTATTACATGTTGAGATTTGCACCCTATAGTTTGGAAACATAATTCCTTACAATGCAATTGTTCAATGTTTATTTTCGTGATGCACATTGGAATAAACATTGTTGCAATTTATACCTGTTCATGGAAAATAGATCTAAAAACCTCAGGGTTGAAGCAATTTTTTCGAGTTCATGTTAAGAAACAATTTTGCATAATTCGTGTAACTATAAAAGCATTTTAAAATTCCTAAGAATGTTGAATTAAACTTGAACATAATTTTAAAAGAAGTTAAAGAAGATAGAAGTGACTTGATCAAACAAAACAAGTCAATAGCATCATTTCATATAATCCAACATAAACAATTATAAAATGCAAACCTAAACTAAAAATACCATTATCCAAATTCACTAAATAAAAGAAATGGTGGGTAGATCATTGAGGATCCTTAGAGGTAATGAAAGTAATTTGAAAATGCTCAACGTTATTTCCATAAAATAAAATTGGTGCCCAATCTTAATAAATTATCAATAATGGGTAGAGTCCATTTAAAACTCTATCATCCCACAACCTGTTTGACAATTATTTATGGTAGAGTAACAAGATTTGACAATAAAGACATTATTGTAAAAATTCAATGAAAGTACGGGTCACCAAATTCTTTGTACAATATGGATACAAAATGCTCAACTTATTATGATTCTTTCTGATAATAGACCACTTGTAAGTAATATCATGTACTCGTAAACCCATATAAAAAACTACCCAAATTTATTAAAACTCTTGAATACATCTATAAATATACCAATGACAATGTTACAAAGTGAACTATTTTTTCTGATTTACAAAGCATTCTTAAAACTAAAATATTGTTAAAATTTGAGCATAAAATGTAAAACATCTTATTTATGAGATGTATATTTCAATATTGGCATAGTATGGGATTTCTTTGTTATGCAATTTTTATATGTCAAATCACATTCAAATTTAAATTCATATAGTAACATTGCTACTATGATTTTAAGTATCTATGAAGGCATTTAAAACTTCCTATGCATCTTGTATTATAACTGCGCATAAAATTTTAAAATGCAATCAAAGATGATCAAGTGTGATTATCAAACAACATAATGGAATCAAAATCATTTGTTATAGTTCAAGACACAACTACCAAAATGAAAACCCAACTAAAACCACTGGATATCCAAACTCAGAAGAATAAAATGGTTGTAAGCAAATCCAGGAATGATGTTGCGGGATCTAGAGAATGCTCAGTCCCACAACCAGAAGACAAAAGAACACAAAAACAAAAGAACAAAGAAAATTCCAAGACTAACTATAACTAATTTCTACATAAATACAAAAATACCATATCCAAACATAACCAAATTGATAATTGATATGATGATTATCACCATCATCATATCATCATTGATTCATTAAAATTTGAAATGTCCATGGATCATGGAGATTCCATGATTCATGAACCAAATGATCAAAGTTTTTCAAATAGTAAACCCTCTAATATCAAGATTCAAAAGGTAAAATTTGAAATCAAATGATATGTCAACTCGATGGTTCCCACGTGTGGAAACTCCATTGGTCTATAGGGGATTTTGGCAGTTTTGGAAGGGTTCACCTAGGTTTGAGTCAAGCCAACCTATGTTGGGTGGTGAATGGGGTACTCATAGAAGTCCCGCGACTATGAAAAAAAATCAAGGTCTGGGTTGGTGAGTCGGGTACCTATAAAGTCCTATAGGTATGACAAAAGAAGCAGACACACCTAAACATTGTTAGTAGTGCCTGGCCAACTTCCAACAATAGGTTTAACAATTCAATTCTCATTTTCTCATAAGGATATGACCTTATGCCATAAAACTAACTTAATTATAACCATACCTTACATGCAGTGGACAACTTCAAACTAATTTGTACCAAAAAAGTAACTTATATCACAATCATTCTGGTGATCCAAGTTGACTCAACTCCCAGATTTAACCAATATATTTTGCTTTCGTGATGTGATTATAATTGCATTTAAAATAACATAAAGGAACATAGATGCATGATGTAAAGAATAAGGAACATGACAATCATCAGCGACATAAAATAACAAGATGTTGATAATTAAGCTCGTCTAGGAGGGACTACATCTCTGAGCCTTGGTGTCAAGATGGTGTAGGCCGCTGCATTAAGTGCTGTCAAAAGTGAGGATGTACATAGGTGGTGACGTTGTTATCATACAAGGAAAATTCCCTCACGCGGGAGTGGCTCCAAGAGATGTTTCGTTGAAGGAACTCTCATTCAAAAGGGACTCCTATCAGTATGACCTAAATTCATTCATGATGATAATGAGCATCCCGCCAACATGGCATCAAAGGGATCTCAATACAAACATACATGGCGACACATGAGTATCCTCTCAACATGACGACAAAGGGATCTCAAACAAAAAATGACGAATCATGACAACAAGTACATCCCACAAATGATTCTGTGTCACATCAAGCAGGAATCATGAAACAAGTAAGAAAACAAGATCCCACATCAAACATCAAACAGGGATCTATGCAACACAATGCATCTCATAGAAAAAGAAGTACATGAACGCACTTCATATAACTCACCTTTTGGGGCCTTCTAAAGAAAAGGATGTCAAACTGTTGAAGCTAGTTGTACCATCAATCTTGCGGCATCAGATCTCATGGAATGAATGCTCACATGTTGAATGCTGACACCTGTACTCCACTTTGAAAAGTGGCCGAACAATGAAATGATCAAATGGAAAATCTAAATGCACCATCAGATTTTTGGCATCGAATACTGCAAAATCGACCATCAAATTTCTAAATTTTGAGAAAGTGGAAATATGGGGCTTAAAGAATCTTTTAAATTCCCCCTAGATTCCTCAAAGATTCCCTCCTACGGGTCATCTAAAGATCTGCTGCTCCGATAAGAAAACAGACTGTGCCATCATGTTCGTGTCACTGAGAGGTGTAAGATCGACATAAAATTTGTCCAATTTGGACACTGCAAAAATTTCACCCTCCTGAGAATTTCGCCCAATCATGGGTCTACCTTCCTCTTCTCTGGGCTCATGGTTCCACCTGCAATAAATTAATTAAAAAAATTAGCGTCTCAATTTCTGTGCGCGCTCTTGACTCCTCCATGTTTCCATGCCTCCATTCCGTCGTTCTACCCCACCGTTTCGTCCTTAAATCCCCCCGTTCCGCACTAATAAAAAATGGGTTTATATATAAAATCAGGCGGAGTTACCAACATTGGCGCATTGGTAAATAAAGCAATTCGTTGAGGAGGGGTCAGGGGATCAAATCCCGCACCTTCCAAATTAACATAGAAAAACATTTTGATTTTATTATTGGGCAGCGGGTCCACTGTTTTGGTGGCCTGCACCCCATTCCCTGCCATCGATTCCGTGTAGTATTAATGGTGGAGGGGTATGCGTTAAATGGAGGTACATGGGGCTGCCCGGTGGGGGATAGCCCACGTGGACCGGGCGGGTTCAATCCCCGCCAATCCTGCATTAACATGTCATTATGGTTGTGTGTTGGGATGTGGGCCAGGTCCATTGGAGGTGGCCCACCCACCCATTTAATGTTGTGGAGCGCAATATGGTGTGGTAGTTGAGGGAGAGTTAGGCAAGGTAACGACGACCGACCGAAAATTTAATTTTTGATTTACGTGATTGGATGGGGAGGCCAGTGAGGGTCATGGCCTGTCGGCCATTTTTAAATATGAATTTTTTATATAGTTTGGGGGTGGCGGGGGTGGTGGCTCGCCACCTCATTTATAATTTTTTGATTTTTATTTTAAATAGGGCATTTTTTTTATTTTGTCTAATATAGGGGATATTAGACAAATTAACGATCCAACAAATTTACCCACTTTTGGGAGCTAGGTTTCATGCCACGGGGTTGGTCAAATTATAGGATGCTTAAACCTAGCCCACAACCCAACTTTGACCAAAACTTTGACTGGCTCTTTCTCCCTCATACAAGCTCGGATTGACCAACTGTTCACACCGTTGCGATCAAGACGACGAGCACTTCGATCTGGTGCTCGTTTGGGAGAAATCTGGCCACTTTGAATTTTTCCCCTTCCTGAGTCATCTTCGTCTGGAGCCACCTGGATCAATCCTCCCCACTGACGAGCTTTTGATCCTCCAAAAGCATGAAAAATAATCTGTAATTTCTCTATACCTTGTTTGCATCACAAGTGTCCTGAAAAGGTTTCACTTCCATCTCCTTCACCTTTGTTCTTTGAAGCCTTAAGTGATGAGCCGACACCTGCAACCTATGCAACCCGTAGTACCTTGTTTTGCAAATTACATGCTTGATTTTCATGTCCAACTAATGACCCAAGCATCCCACACTTGCCACGATTTTATAACACATACTCAGTGGTTAAGTTTATATCGAAATGGAAACAATACCCCAACTACGAAACAAGGCCAACATATCATTGTTGCTCTAACAAGTGATGGAAAACACATCATCACGACAACACATGATTTACAAAGATAAGGCCAAACACTATTTTTGCTTTGACAAGTGATGGAAACACAACATCACTTTCAGAGTTTAAAATGCAACTCAAGACCAAACATCATTGTTGCTTAACAAGTGATGGAAACACATCATCACTTTTACATTTTGAAATGCAACAAATGATTTACAAAAGCATGACCATGACAAGCTAACATATCTAGAATCCATTTTTCACTTATCACTGTGAATGGGTCATCCCCCTGTGGTGGTTTTGCTTGTCGAACAATTGTTTCACCTAGTTCATGCACCGACACTTTGTCTTTAAGGTGTTGCTCTGGATGGAGCCTCCAACATGTGGCTCTTTGATGGTCACTTTTGTCGCAATGACTACAATAGGTCTTCTTCCTCGAGATCTTCTTAACATGTTTCTTTCCTTGCTATTGAGAGGGCCTAGCATACCTCCTCCTTTTGGGTGCTGATATTATTTTCCAGCACTTAGAAAATGTAAGGTTATGTCATCCACAAAAGGTACATGTTTTTCAATGCCATGTTTTATGTTCATCATTAACAACATGATTGTAATCAAAATGAACATTTGAATGTCGAGACCGATTATACCTTTCCTTGTCGACTCTGGTGTAAGTATGGCGATGAGAGCTTTCCTTAGCTCTTTCCCTACAATGGACACTACCATGGGATGATTGGGATGTGTTCCCATCATTCTCTTTTCTCGACGATTTCGACGATGTTTCGGAAGAATTTGACACCTTCGAGCATTCTCCTTCGGTGTATCCCAAGCTTGCAAATCGAGGTCCTTGCACAACCTCCAATGGTTGAGTTATGCCTTGGTTATTAAAACCAAGTTCTTCTTCCTCCTCGTGCCTCGTCCTGGTAAGGAACCTCATCCATGTAATTGGGATCTCCAAATCTCCAACTGAAATCATACTATGTGAAGATGAAACTGAAAGGAAATCAACATCTTTTACCTCCATTTTCAAGTTGGAAAGAACTGATAAGGCCTGCTCATCATCTATTGTTGGTGGTTCACTATCTGTCTTGGCGGATTCCCCAACTTCTTTCTTGAGGTACCCAAGTCCTGCTTGATGGGGTAATTCTTCTACTTTGATGGGGTTGACAATTCCTTGGCCATTAACGCCCAAGCCTTTTCCTTCATACCCCATTCTCTTCAACAGTTTGGAGCTAATTCTTGTGGTATGATTCTCAAAAACAGTGAAATCATCATCAAGAAACATACATGAAGATGGAGAACTAGATTTTACCTCACATGGGTCACACTATAGCTTTTCCAAGGCCTCGTCCTTAGCTTGCAACTGTCATAGAAAACTTTGTTATTCCTCTTTCCCTTCATGTAAAAGCATCTATGATTCAACGTTCTCTGGTTGAAGATTCTGGTTGTTGTGCTTGAGTTCTTCCAGGGCCTCTTCCATGGCTCACAACTGAAGCTGCAATCGCTCCTTTTCCTCAGTCTCTTTTTGTAGAGCTTCATACATTTTTTCCACCCTTTGGGAAATTTAGAGCATGGTTTCGTACATCGCTTTTTCATCCTCTGTCGCTACACATTCCATTGTTCATGCTTGCAATTCACATTCACGCAAAGACTGCTCTGATACCAAACTTGATCCGAGTTGACTCAACTCCCGAATTTAACCAAGATCTTTTGCTTTCATGATGTGATTATAATTGCATTTAAAATAGCATAAAGGAACATAAATGCATGCTATAAAGAAGAAGGAACATGACAATCATCAACAACATAAAATAACAAGACGTTGATAACAGAGTTCATCGAGGAGGGACTACATCTCTGGGCCCTAGTGTTAGGATGATGTAGGTCGTTGCATTAAGTGTGTCAATAGTGATGATGTACATAGATGGGACGTTGCTATCATACAAGGAAAATTCCCTCACGCAGGAGTGGCTCCAAGAGATGTTCCGTTACAGGAACTCTCATTCAAAAAGGACTCCTATCAGTACGACCTAAACTCATGCATGATGATAATGAGCATCCCGCCAACATGGCATCAAAAGGATCTCAATGAAAACATACATGGCGACACATGAGTATCCCGTCAACATGATGACAAAGGGATCTCAAACAAAACATGATGAATCATGACAACAAGTACATCCCACAGATGATTCCGCATCACATCAAGTAGGAATCATGAAACAAGTAAGAAAACAAGATCCCACATCAAACATCAAACAGGGATCTATGCAACACAATGCATCTCATAGCAAAAGAAGTACATGAACACACTACATATACCTCACATCATGGGGCCATATAAAGGAAAGGATGTCAAACTATTGAAGCTGGCTGTACCATCAATCTCACGGCGTCGGATCTCATGGAATCACTGCTCGCACGTTGAATGTTGACACTTGCACTCCACTTTGAAAAGTGGCTGAACAATGAAATGATAAAATGGAAAATCTGAATGCAACATCAGATTTGTGGCATCGAATAGTGCAAAATTGACCGTCAAATTTCTGAATTCTGAGAAAGTGGAAATTTGGGGCTTAAGTAATCTTTTAGATTCCCCCTAGATTCCTCAAAGATTCCCTCCTCCGGTTCATCTGAAGATCTGCTGCTCAGATCAAGAAACTAACTGTGCCATCAGGTTCGTGTCGCTGAGAGGTGTAAGATTGACATAAAATTTGTCCAATTTGGACACTGCAAAAATTTCACCCTCCTGAGAATTTCACCCGATCATAGTTCTGCCTACCTCTTCTCTAGGCTCATGGTTCCACCTGCTATAAATTAATTAAAAAAATTAGCGTCTCAATTTCTGTGCACGCTCTTGGATCCTCAATGCTGTGATGCCTCCATTCTGTCATTCTACACCACCGTTCCATCCTTAAATCCCCTCGTTCCGCACTAATAAAAAAAATGGGTTTATGTATAAAATCGGGTGGAGTTACCAACATTGGTCATTGGCGCATTGGTAAATAAAGCAATTTGTTGAGGAGGGGTCAGGGGATCAAATCCCACCCCTCCCAAATTAACATACAAAAAAAAAATTATTTTATTTTTGGGTGGCGGGTCCACTGTTTTGGTGGTCGCGCCCCATTCCCTATCGTCAGTTCCATGTAGTATTAATGGTGAAGGTGTATGCGTTAAACGGAGGTATATGGCATAATCATTACAGTTGTGTGTTGGGATGTGGGTCGGGTCCACCGGAGGTGGCTCGCCCACCCCTTTAATGATGTGGGGCACAATATGGTGCGGTAGTTGAGGGAGAGTTCGGCGGGGTGATGGTCGCTGACCCAAAATTTAATTTTTGATTTATGTGATTGGATGGGGAGGCCGACGGGGGTCATGGCCCATCGGCCATTTTTAAATATGATTTTGTTATATAGTTTGGGGGTGGAGGGGGTGGTGGCCCGCCACCTCATTTATATTTTTTTTAATTTTTATTTTAAATAGGACATTTTTTTTTCTTGTCTAATATAGGGGATATTAGACAAATTAACGATCCAACAAATTCACCCACTTTCAGGAGCTAGGTTTCATGCCTTGGGGTCGGTCAAATTGTAGGACGCTTAAACTTGCCCACAACCCAACTTTGACCAAAACTTTCACTGGCTCGTTGTCCCTCATACAAGCTCGGATTGACGAATCGCTCACACTGTTGCGATCAGGACGACGAGCACTTCGATCTAGTGCTGGTTCGGGAAAAATCTGGCCGCTTTGAATTTTCCCCTTTATGAGCCCTCTGTGTCTGGAGCCACCTGGATCATCTGGTCATGCTCACCTTGGACAACAAGAAGACATAAATGGAAGGTTCTTCTTTGAACTCAACTTATATTTAGGCTTCCTACAGTTCCATGAAAATTTACATCAAAAAGAGAAATTCACACTTGTTTATCAAAATTGCAAAATCAAGAATAAGAAAATTTCCTTAAAGATAGGGTTGTAAAGGTTCTTTCAAAGAAAATTATACACAAGGAAGAAGAAATATAGGGCACCTTCACCTGCGGCCCATCTTCCCTATAACCATTTACATGTCAGGCCCTAAAATCATCTTCTCTTCCAGGCTACACCAATTAGCGGGGGTTCTACACCTTCTGCCATACAACACCTCATATGGACTCATTTTTAATGATTCATGGTAGTTGTTATTATAAGAAAACTTAACAAAATGAAGATATTCTTCCCATTTGGTTGGTTTTCCCATTTGTTTGTGGGTGATAAACAATACTAAATTGAATCTAGGTACCCAGCCTTGTAAAAAGAGCTTTCCAGAATGCAGATGTGAACTTTACATCCCTATCTGAAATTACTACCTTTGGCATGCCATGCAACCAAAATATTTCCTTCATAAAGATATTTGCAATTTCCACCGTTTTATAGGTGGATTTAACAAGAATGAAATGAGCAGCTTTTCTTAACTTATCCACCATTGCCATGATGGATTCATGTTGTTTCCAGGTTTTGGGCAGTCCAGTTATAAATCCAATGTAATCACTTCCCATTTCCATTCAGGTATAGGAAGCGGTTGGAGTAAACCAGCAGGGTGTTGATGCTCAACTTTAACCTACTAACATTCTAAACACTTGACTAAATACACAATGATATCCTTTCTCATCCCAGACCAAAAATACTCTCTCTTAATCACAGAGAATAATTTCTGATGCCTAGGGTGAGTAGGATAAGGATGGAGTGAAATTCATCCAACAATATTTTTGTAATAACCACTTGATTAGGAACATAAACCCTTACTTTGAAAGTTAAAAAATTTCTATCATTTATACCATACTCAAATGGTTTTCCAGAACCTCGTACTTGTTTATTTTTCTGCCATAAGAATTCATAATCAGGATCCTCAAGGGAAACTTATTTAAGTTGTTCTATCACATCACTCTCAATGTGGTGGTACTGAATTTCATAAACACATTGCACTTTTCTACTTAAGGCATTAGCTACATGATTTTCCTTCCCTTCAAGGTGTCTTATATCAAAGTCAAACTCTCTCAATAATGTATTCCACCTGGCTAGTCATGCATTTAAATTAGTTTGTTTGAAGAAACCGGTTAAGCTAATGTGGTCTGTCATTAACATGAATTTCTTCCCCAATAAGTAATGGCACCACACTTTTAAAGCATGCACCACTGCAGTAAGTTCTAAATCGTATGTCAAATACCTTTTCTCATGCTCCTTTAGCTTCCTTGATTCATAGGCTACTACTTTACCATCATGCATCAAGACACCTCCCACCCCTTCTTGGCAAGCATCCATACATACAATAAATTTATTTTCTGGATCAACCACTTTTAATACTGGAGAGGATGTTAATAAATGTTTCAATTTCTCGAAACTATGTTGACACTCAGTTGTCCACTTAAAAATTCTCCATTTCTTTTGTAGAGATGTTTTTTTTTTTTTTCCGGGGAAAATAGAGTTCATAATTTCTATTAAAAGTAGATAATAGAGATTACATGCTGTTAATGCCAAGGCATATGCAGAAGTGTGGCGATAAACCACTTACAATATCCAATACTTCAGGGAAGTATGCAAGTAAAGCCCTCAGGGGGCATCCAGAAACAGGGTATGTAACCCCCAGCAGGAGGAAACGCCCACCCAAAACTAGCTAATAAAAACAGTAAATAAAACAAATGCTCAGAAACCGGGTATGTAAACCCCAATACAAGAGAATACCCTACCCAAAACAGCTAATAAAAACAGTAAATATCGATGGCTCCAGTGGGAAGTGCAGGAAGATGCAACCAGAGGGAAGAGGCACGAAATGGAGGCCACACCCCCATCCCCTCAACTCTCCACCAAATACCCGCAGAAATCCACGCAACTGTCCAGTGGAACCAGAAAAAACGAACCAAATACAGCCATAGAAGAGGGGCACGAATCGCAGATCCCTCAACACTCTCCAACGCTGCAATGGTAGACAAGCAGAGGACCAAAAATAGAACCCAGCATCAGCAAAAGAGCCCGAACAGGTCCCAACATGCTGCGGCGGGTCGGTGCGGGGGCAGAGGCGGCTAGGGCAGCCACCTCGCCCCCATGAAGGATTTCAGGCCCGAAGCCTCGGTTCCACACAGCAGCGCGGAAACAAAACGCACAGATGCCAAAACCCCTTGTAAAAACCGCCTAGACTGAAAATGTGCAGAAGAACGCCGCCGCCTCGCAGGTCAAACCCCGGGTCACCGAAGAGGGTGTCTCACCGCAGTCTCAAAACCTCCAGATCCGGAACCGCAGAAACCTTCTTTTGTAGAGATGTTATGGGGTAAGAAATTCTATAAAACCCCTCAATAAAACGATAGTAATAACCTGGTAATCCCATAAAAGACCAAATATCTACAACATTCTTAGGAATAGGCCAATCTAGAATGGCCTTGATCTTTTCCAGATCAACAACAATACCTTTAGAGGATATTACATGCCCCAAATATTGAATTTGTTCCTTAAAAAAGTCACATTTACTGAATTTGGCATAGAGTTGATTTTCTCTTAAGGTTTGAAGAACTATCCTCAAATGTTCCTTATGTTCCTTTGCATTTTTCGAATAAATCAAAATATCATCAATGAAAATTAGAACAAACTTGTCTAAATAGGGGTGGAAAATCCCATTCATTAAACTCATGAAGGTTGCAGGAGTGTTTGTAAGACCAAAAGGCAACACAATAAATTCATAATGGCCATATCGTGTTCTAAATGTGGTTTTACAAACATCTTCATCCTTATTTCGAATTTGGTGATACCCCGATCGCAAATCGATCTTAGAGAATACCATGGCACCTTTAACTTGGTCAAACAAGTCATCGATCCTTGGCAAAGGGTACTTATTTTTTATGGTTAGCTTGTTTAACTATCTATAATCAATGCACAATCTCAATGTTCCATCTTTCTTCTTTACAAACAACATTGGCACCCGCCCAAGGTGACACACTTGGTCAAATGTATGCTTTGTCAAGTAGTTCCTACAATTGTATCTTGAGTTCAGTTAACTTAGGAATACTCATACAATATGGTTCTTTTGACACCGAGGAAACTCTAGGAATAAGTTCTATGGTAAAGTCAATGCTTCTTTTTGGGGGCAATCCCAATATCTCTTCAGGAAACACATCTACAAAATCTTGAATGACAGGTATATTTTCTAAGGCTGTTAATTTATCTTTGGAGTTGGCATAACCCACCCGCACTGCATAAACTTGGAAACCTTTTCTGACACATTTCTTTAATTGATTAACAATAATGGATCACATCTTAACATTTCTCTTAATGCCCTGAATTTCTTTTCTATTTCCTTCATCTGTGAGGAAACTGATAGTTTTGTCTTTACAATTTACTAGGGACCAATGTCCCTCCAGTCAGTCCATCCCAATTAACACATCATATGACCTTAGAGGTAATATGTTTAAATTTAATTTAGTTTCTTGGCCTCTAATCCCCACAGGACAACCTTTTACTTTGGTTGTCACCTTACTTTTTTACCCTGTGGCCCGTTGCACTAACCATGAATTTTCAAAATTAATACTTGACGGGTGAAACAATTCAATTGTTTTCGGACTAACATAACTAAGACTTGCTCCTGGGTCAATCAAAATAGACACAGACTGGTTAGCTATATTAGTTTCGAACTCCACCATGGTGGGTTGATACTCTGCCTAGTGATCTTCTAAGGAAACACTAATCTTTGATATGTTTCTAGCCACATATCCTACTGGAGAGGCTTCTTGAAAACTTGATGTGAGCCTGATTCTAGTGTGGTGAGGACAATTATTGTAATAGTGAGGTTATCCATAACCCCAACATTGAAGGGGAGGTTTCTGTGACTGCCCAAATTCTGTTTTGTTTGATGCTTCATCTGCTTTGCGTTCTCTAGAAATTATGTTTCACTGTTGACTCTTTCCTAGGGTTTCTCCCATAGGTTTTCTTGGGTATACATTTTTCACTACCTCATCTGGCACTCTTATTATTACTCAAGAAACTCCTCTGCCCCTTTTTACCTCACCAACCTTTACTATGTTCTCCTTTTCTCCACATCTGTTGATAGCAAATACGAGCCTTCCTTATGGTTTCGTCCATTGTCTTGGGATTATCAAACTCCAACTTATCCTTCATGTAAGTTGGTAGGCTGCTTACAAAGCACTACACTTTTTCTTTCTCCTCTCGTATGTAAGGAACACAACGCAACAAATAGGTTAACTTGGTTATAAATTCATCCATGGACTATTTTCCAAACTTCAGATAATGAAATTCCTTTGACTTCTCATCCTAAAATCTATCAGTTAGGCATTTTTCCTTAAAATATTTTTGGAAGGTATCCCAAGTCACCTCTTGTTCATCAATGTTGAGAATTGTTTTAATTTCTTCCCACCATAGTGTGTCTTTACCCTACAATTGATAGACTACTAGTCGGGCTTTTAAATTATCATCATATTCATAAATCTAGAAGTACTTATTCATATTAATCAACCAGGCTTCTGTAGCATCTTTCGCTTCTCCGTCAAATGACAGGGGAATTATTTTCTTGAATTCCCCTTGTAATTAAATCTTTGGCCTCTTAACCCCCCTGCCACCACAAGTATTGCCTGAATCTTCCTCGTTATGCATTCAAGTTCCCTCTCCTTTTGGATGATCTCCTTGTTGTTGCCTTGTCTCTTCCCTATTCCCATTATCTAGACTAGGATTTATATTTCTTGGGTTCTGCCTATATTAGAGACTTTTCATGATGCTCTCTTGCTCCATCCTTAGACTCTCATTATCGGCTTATAGATTCATCATGTCTGCTAGTAATTGTTGAACAATCTCCAACAGAATAACATTCACCTTTGTAGTGCCTTCTCCCAGCTGGACCCACATCTCCGGGTAAGATCTGGCTCCACTGGGTGGGGTGGTTCCTATTCCCCTCCTCATATTATTCCAACTACCTCTATTTCTCTCTGTGCATTATAAACACTTTGGTTAATCACAACTTTTCCTGCACAAGGCTACAGTGCTGCAACCTGTGGCTCTGATACCACTTGTAACATGTAGAGCACATTATCATTTAACATATTGTTTTTATTTTCTTTTACCATGCACTTTACAAACCACACATATGTATATATCTAATTAATCATGTATTAGTATGAAATATTTTTGCTGAATGGCAAGATCAAAGTTTATAAATGTTTTAACTTAGGCCATAGACAAATTTACTGTCACCTTAACCAAGTGATTCAAAAGAATTCACAGAATCTTCTCAAAGAAGTTGTGACTAGCAACTGTAGGTCGCAGTAACGGGTAGCCGGAGTGATTTGAACCATAGCTCACCCAATTCCTCATCTGATGGTCCTTCGTTCCTAGTGAGGAATTAGGGCAACCAACCCTTGCTTCCTTCACGCTCAGCCTGCTCATTCGGTTGGAACAACCACCTAGACGAGCTTTGTAGCTCGCACATAACTGACTCTTTTCACTTGTTTTGTAACCCTCCTTGCTATGCAAGTGAGCTATGATGTCCAGATTTACACTTTTACTTAATTGCAAAGTCGGCTAGGGTTTTATCCTCCCTCTTTTAATGCTTCCAGCCACTAATTCTTGTAGGAGTGTGTATCTTTTAAATTTGGGTTATGGTTATCCTAGTTTGATGGCGGAAATAATGGTTTGGACATGTGCTCTCCTTTAAACACGAATGGAGCTTCAGGTAATCCTGTTGCATAAGAATTAACCCTTCTAGGGTTAAGGGAGAAATTTTTACCTAAACTACAGGCTAGAGTTGTTGGGATTTTTCATACACAGTGAGGCACCAAAAGCACCGTCGTTGCCACCCTTCGTTTACAATTTTATTTCCAAATTATTGTTGTAAGTTCTCGTTGATTTTTTGCAGGTATTCTTTCAATGCCACTTTGAGGCAACGACTGCATGACTATAACCATATCCTCCCTGTTAATCATGTGTGAAAACTACTATTTCGCAGGGTTTCTGTATAAGTGTTATAATTTAATAATTGGAAGGTTTCCATTGTTCCCGTGCATGAAGGAAACAATGACCAACCCATTCTAAGTTTTCCTGCTAGAGTTTTAAATTTGTTTGAGTCACTACTTGTCTCACAAGTGGTTGAGCCTTACCAGGGCCTTAACCCAGAAAGGGTTTTTCAGTTAATGCATGTACTAAGGTTACCAATGTTCCAATTCCTGTAAGTTATATGTACTAATTTAAGTATATGAAGAAGTCTCCTTGCTGAATTCATGCTCTTTGGATATGTTCCATTTATTAACTGCGCACAATTTCTGGGTTATTGTCAGTTATGTGAATGATGCTTTTAACTTTGTTCTTAGTTGGTTTATACTTCAATAGAGGCATGAGGGGGACTAGACCCGACAGGTAGGTTAATCGACAACCTAGGTATCAACCCCCATGGCATCATAACTCCACTAAGTGAGGGTTTACCCTATGCAATTTATGTTTACAGTTAATTTGTTATAAGTTTTAATTCATTATGACTTTGAATGCCATATTTGAGCATAGAAAACGCTGGTCAATTATTCTTGTTTCCTAGAACCTTGCAATAATGTAATTAGGGATTGAGTAATTTTTAACACTTGAATCAATTTCATTACTTATTGTTCTCCCTCTTAGCCATAAAAGGGAAACACCACAAATTGCGCAACTATTTTTCATTTCCTAACTCCTTAATGGTTTAACATTCACCAGTGTCGAGGGTTTCAACAATGCATTCAACAAGTTATGATTTTGATCCTCCAACCAATCCTCCTAAGTTATACTATATCAGGTGGCTGGTTCTGGGGGGCTTGGACAAGAACGGTTCTAGGCTATTGATTTAATTTTGGCTTGGCCTAGAACTAAATCAGTTATGCCCCAGTCATCTTCTAAGAAAAATCTAAATTTTACTCCTGAATTTATGTTGGTAGTAACAGGTCTGGGATCCACTTTTCCCTACATTTAGTTTATCACTACCCTAAGTTACAACGAGCAACAAACATTTTCTCTGGTACATATACTTATCTATTTAACGTTTATCTCACGAATTTGATAAGGCTAAGACCTTTCCACCCAAAACAATGTAAACTTTGAAACGAGAACTGATACTGTTACCCGTTTCGTAGAGATAGCAAAAAAGCGACCTAATTTTGAAAAGGCGTGATGCAGAACACACATGTCTTTTTTAGCATAGTTTTTGGCACTTTAATTTTTTTTATGTACATTACGTTTTGGAATGGTAGTGATTTTCATGCTGATTTTAAAAAGTGGGTATTCTGCATCAGACCCATTTTTTAAAAGACCTATTTTTTAACTTTAAATTTTCTAATGTATCAAATGTAGATAATTATTTTGTAAATTTAATAATTTTTGAAGTGATCGTTTTCTTCATATTTTCTTGTTTTTTATTTTTATTTTTATTTTTTTGTAGTGAGGTTTTTATTGTTTTGCATTTTTAAATTAGAAGGTCGATATTTTGAATTTTCGATATTCTATATATTTATGCATCCTTGATTAATTTTTCAATCTACATGAAATAATTGTTTCTAAAAAACAATATTTTTTAACAATGGACATAAAAATAACCATTTTTAACATAAATATAACTAAAAAACTACACGTTTTGATAATTTTTTGCTAGAATTGACATGTCAAAATCACAATTTTTATACCAAAATTTTAACTGAAAATGGTTAAATAATAGTTTTTTTTTTATGAATTTCATGTCAAAAAAATAACAATAATCACTTTTTTTTCAAAAAATAATGATTAACTTAAAAATTAATGCGAAAATCACATATTACAAATATTGAACGCATAACAACCTTAATTGAGTGTTTATTCTTCTCATAAAATGTCAAAGTCAAAACATTGCAAAGCTTGATTTCCAAGCATAACTTAAATTTAATCAACAATGTCATGTAGTCCAAACTCTTCGTCTTTTAGAGTTTCATCATTGTCTTCTTCCACAATATTTTCTGCTTCCTTTTGCTCATTTTCCTCTTCTAATGGATCTTTGATGTCTGCGAATCTCCCAATGTATGTCTTTCCAAACATTCCATGTAATGGTGGTTGGGGTTCCTTTTCCTTTTTTGCCACACGTGATTCACTAAAGTCCCCTTTCTTCAACCCAATTTCTTGCATTGCATCTAGAAGAAATTGAAGAGCATTAATTCTTTGCTGAATGAAATTGCACTGTATTGGATCTTTTTCAATTGCAATGCAATTTCTTCATTTTTGAAGGCAACATGCTAGTGTTGTACCTAATTATCAAGCACAAAAGAAATAATAAAGTAAGTTAGTACAATGACATATAAATTAATAAATAATATATTGAAATTCAATTCCATATAATAAAACTTACCTGAGCCAGAAAATAAATCCAAAACCCAATCTCCTTCATTTGAATGCTGTAAAGACATGGCTAAATCAAGCTCCTAAATAACATTGGGTTACATTGTTTAAGTGCTCAAATGGCTCAATCGAGCACTTAAAAAGGGCTCAATTGAGCAATCATTTTTTCCACCCAAACGTGCCATTTCTTGCCAAAAAGTGTAACCCAGCTCCATGCTTTCACCCTTATAGATTATGAATTTCTAAAAATCTATATCCTAATTATTATTATTATCCAATTTTAGGGTCATAGCCAAGCCAGACACCAAATTGGTGTATGAAACCCCCTTGTTTGTGGGACAAGAGACCCACCTCCACGCAACGATTTGATTATTGTCTACGAAGGCATACCTGCTCTAACCCCTTCTGGTTTTTGAACCTATGACCTCTTAGGAGGAAAAACATGCTCTTAACCATTAGGAACTTGACCTGAGATGCCTCATGTTTAACTCTAATGTTATAGGAGCATTTTCTCAAGAACTCTATCCAATAATTGGACCTCACACACTCTATTGACCTCTAATTTCAGTTCTGTGGCATTTCAAAGTTTACCCTCCAAAACTCATTTAAGGCCATAAATCACACTTAATATTGGTTTACTATATTTGTGAAATTTCTAATTCTTTATAACTAATCATTTAGTTTAGGTTGTTGTTTCTAAAAGGGTATGACCCAAAGCTTAATTATGTCCAATGTCACTTCATAATCTAATGATATGTAAGAAAGATCTCTTCCACTTGAATTAATAAGACACTAGAAACCTCACATACTCAAAACAAACCTATTGAAAACCAATTTGATTCAATAGACCTTATCAAAACAAACATACAAGAGAATGTAAAAATGAACATTTTATCAGGAAAGGCTGAAATGTTTAGAAATTTTCTTGAATAACTATTTCAAATACCATTTAAGAAAATATGGTAATGCAAGCACATAGAACCAATAAATAAGATTTATAAGATGCAAGAGAATGTTATTGCCAAGGGGACAAATCTCTAGTCTCTCTACAAACAAGCTACACCAAAACCATAAAAAAAACTAAGCAAGTTATTAAACCTTCCTAATTTTAGTTTATTAAGCATAGGTCACTATGTGTTAAATATCATAGTCTAAAAATAAAATAAGTAACTTGCACCTCAAACTTACATTGAAAAGAAACATTAATACAAATGATCCAATTTCAATTGAGAACAATAGTTTATTATAAGGAAAACAAAAAGAACAAACCCTTCTAATTCTAATTGAAACAAAGAGAAAATTTCAATATAAAAAACTCAACACCCATATCTAGATACATTATCACCGCATCTCTTTGACTACAAATCAAGCACTGGAGAAAATTTTTAATATAAAAACCTGAGCACCCATATATAGATACATCAACACCCCATCTTTTTGAGTAAAAATCAAGCACTCCTCTTTGTACACTAAAAAGGAGGGATGAATCAATCTATCTTGGTTTATGAGGAGCAATGAAAGGAATTTTTTTTATAATCTTCTAGTTTAGATCGACTAAATAAAAAGGTCTAATAACTAATCATTTAGTTTGGGTTGTTGTTTCTAAAAGGGTATGGCCCAAAGCTTAATTATGTCCAATGTCACTTCATAATCTAATGATATGTAAGAAAGATCTCTTCCACTTGAATTAATAAGACACTAGAAACCTCACATACTCAAAACAAACCTATTGAAAACCAATTTGATTCAATAGACCTAATCAAAAAAAACATACAAGAGAATGTAAAAATGAACATTTTATCATGAAAGGCTGAAATGTTTAGAAATTTTCTTGAAATATATAACACTGAATTGTTGAAATAGATATGTTGCTTCGCTTCATATATCTCCCAACATTTCTTCGCTCATTATTCCAATGACTAAACAAATGATGAGGATGTTGTCATGCCAGAGATATGCAAGTTGAAAAGTATGTATGACGACTCTTCGCAAACAAGAACTGCGGCTAAATTGCAAACAGTTGTTACCATGCACGGGTGACAACTCTTTGCTTTGGGTAAGTATGAGAGGAATAAAAGTTCTGGATCTTAGAATTGTTAATAAGCAAAGATAAAATTGGGGAAAGAGGAAAACCACTTTCCTAATTTTTCAACCAAGTATTTTATTATGTTTTATTACAAGAAGATAGCCAAATTTGTAATTAATAAAGAAAAGTTAAATTTAAATATATTTATCAAGTATTTTAACCAAAAACCTCTCTAGTGGATTCTAATCATAGATAATTTGATGGTGAATTCCAACAATCCGTTATGCACAAGTGTAGTTATACTCACAACAACGTGTTTGTTTTTAGTTGCATAAGGAGTGGTCTACCAGGCGACTAATTTTCCCAAGAATTGTTTTCCAATGACGGCGAAACACAAACGATTTCCACAGGTTACGACGCCATCGATCAACGATTCCGGTTACTTGACGATGACGTTATTTCACCGTTTCCACTTTGCCGTTAGTGTCGCGTCTGCCCTTTAGGTGGAGCTTCAAATTTCATTACCACCGCGCCCATTTTAAATTATTCAAAAACTTCCATTACTGCGCATTTGATTTTGAATTTGAATCTCTGTTCTGTTTGTGCCCAAAATATACATGAACCAGAAAGATGCAGCGATGGGAACGTCGTGAGCCAGAGTTTGCAACAGTCAGGAAAGAATCATTTCGAAATGGCAGATTAATTGTATTGTTGCTGCTGCGTTCATTGGGACCAACAGTGTGCCTTCACGACGACAGTGTGCACACCCATCATGTAGAGAAGAAGCCTCTAGAAGGATTGAGAAAGAGAGCATCATGTGGCCCTGGAGATGAGGTGGGGATCAAGGTCAAAACTAGTGCAGAGGAGGAGAAGTACCACCATGTGAGAGGCAAGAACGGGAGGCTGCGCATCCCTGTGCAAAGAGCGTTGCCAATTCTGAGAATCGCTAGGTGGTGGGGCGATACTTAGAATCGCCCCGCCACCTGGCGATTCTCAGAATCACCCTATCTGCTACAAATCGCCCCAAACAATGCTTACTGGGCATCCAATATGATATTAAGCGGAGAAATCCCAGAACAAGAGTTCCACTTCCTCCTCAGAGACTAATACCTATATATCGAACTGTGCATATAGATCAAAATCTATATTCATAAGCGAACTGATAATTAAAATTTTTCATGCTCATGTAACATGCAATTCTTTTCACGAGTCAGCCATCGTGTTTTGAAAATTTCAGTGCATTATTGATTTTGAGCGGACAGCCCTGCGAAAGATCTGCGGTTAACGAGGACCGAGGCTCCATGATTATGGTTATATATTATGGTATGCTCTGCTTTGGCGCTCTGCCCAGCACCTCTGCTCTGCCTGTGGGTAGACTGTTTTGAGATTCGAACATGTGATGTATTCGGCTTGTTGCAGCAGCGGTTGAGGGGTTCCAGACCAGGGTCGAGGTGCGTTCATACTATCTGCCAGCTTGGCTGGCGAGGATGCCGCGATACACTTTGTCATGGCAGCAAGGTGGCATTATTCCTGGTTTGGCTTCCTTCGTAATTCCGGGGATAAATTCTCTTTCTCAGACTCTGTTCTGCATGCGAGTTTCTTTGCTGGAGCTACTAGTCGGTCTTCTTGTCACCTGATGGAGGGTTTTAACTTTCCTCATTGTTGTAGTGGTTTATGATATTAGCTAGATAGTCCAGGGAAAGGAATCCTCGATCCTGTATTTATCTTTGGGATTTTGGCCCTGTTCTTGTAGACCGGGGTCTCTGGTTGTTGTAATGCCGACATCACTGTGGCTTCAATTTATTATATTAATGATGTATATATTTGACCGACCTCATGATACAATTCTTGGGTCCGCTATGTTGAGTTTATGGTTCGACTATTCTCCGGAGTCTGTACTGGATTTTGAAAAAAAAAGAGGGCCATGGTATCACGCACTACAACGTTTGATTATCATTCGGAGCCTCTACCCCAAAAGAAATTCCAAGATGGCGTCCCTTTCTTCCCAATCGAATGACATCGTTTGCCCCCAAGTTACAGTAAAGCATACGAAGCTCTTCATCAATGGAGAGTTTGTAGATTTAGTTTCAGGTATTTAATTTCTTGATCCATTGCACAGTATTTTAAAGTCAAATCAAGATTTGTGTTTAGATCTTTACGGCTGATTTATTTGTATTGTTGCAGGAAAAACGTTCGAGACTTTGGATCCTCGAACAGGGGAAGTGATAGCATTGTTTGGGGCAATTCGTAGCAAATGGGGCGATTCTGAGAATCGCCAGGTGGCGGGGCGATTCTCAGAATCGCCCCACCACCCGGCGATTCTCAAAATCGCCCCATCTGCTACGAATTGCCCCAAACAATGCTTAAAAACAAATATACATTAGACCTTTGGATTCACGTACATTGATTCTATACTTTTTAGATTGCCAAATATTGAGGAAGTTTCTCCTCTGATATTTAGTTGAGAAGGGTTCCGACATGGCAGAAACCTAAACAAATACAAACACATGTAAGAGAGCTTGAATCAAAACTCTACAATAAGCTGGTATAGAAATGATAAAGACTAAATTATCAGCGATTTCCAATACTATAGAATTGTGTATTGGCATTGTCTTATAACATGAATTCTAATGGAAAATAAAAGTCCCTCACAGATAAATTGCATGGGATTTGATTGGAAGGATCCTGCATTTCAACTTCATGTCTCTCCTGCTGACATTGATAAGGTATTGATACATTTTGCTACACTGGGAAGCTGTATAGTAACCCCTTTTGTCAATTGAATTTTTAAAATATGTCCATAAACTTAAATGATCAAAACAATGACTATAAGCATCAAATTTATTTGGAAGGTTGGGTTATGGATATTTCATTTTACAATTTTCAAAATTCGATGCCTTCTTATAGAAATTCTAGTGGAGAATGTCCTAGAAGAGGGCTAGCTTCTTAGAGAAGCATGGAATAAAATAGAACTTGTGCGTTGAGGAGACATACATTAATTTCATCATGTATTGATCATGCTAATAGTTTGGAACCCTCAACAAATTCTGAAACCTTTTGCTTCATATACCATCAATGCGATATCAAGGAGACAATCTTGAATGAACTTACAGTTGTTTATACAGTAGACCGCAACATGCAGTTCTATCTATGAGTAGAGCTTGCTCTGCAAACATTTTAAGGCTTCAGCATGGATTTCACATCACACAAATGTCTTGGGAAGAACACCAAAAACCATTTCCATCTCGTTGGTTGAAGTGGTGGTTTTGAAAGCATATTTCAATTCTATTTTGTAACTGAAAATATCATATATCAAACCTAATTCAGTGTAATGGTTGTTACCATAGTCATAGTGGATTCAACCCTAGGATTACACATTACCTGAATTTATCAACAACTTCTCATGCAGGTTTGCTTTCAAATTTCAACCCAGAGAATCAACCATTAAACAATGATATATTTTCGGTTAGAATGTACCATGTGACATTGAATGGTGGGATCTGCTTAAGGATAATGGTGATGCTTTGAATCCTCTATCAAGTGATGATACCTTTTGTTGTTGATTAGGAGGACAAACTTGGAATGAACTTCAAAGTGCACACTATGAATATGTTCCTTGTAATGGATTGGAAAATACATTATATAATTATCATCTTTACTAAAGTTTGTCATGTAGATTTGAAGCTTCCCTAATGTCCCAAGGATGTTAAATCATTATTTCATCTAATTGTATTAGAGCTGCTGAAATCTTATCCTCTTGTTTAATATAAGGTGTTTGCATGTTGCTCACAATCACTTATTTCAAATTGTTTAATAAGCCCCTCATCATGGTTACATATGAAAAAATGTTAAAAAACCTTGACTTGATGTTCATTTAGATAAACTTTGTACAAATATGCCTCAAAGAAAATGTAAGCTGTGTTTGAAATTTGTACAATACATTCTTAATGGTTAGAATGCTACCTGTTTTGGGGAGTGACATAATATTGGAAGGTATATATTCATCCTAACACCTATGTGCTGCTGACATCTAGTAAGGTCTGTGTTACTTTCACATGTTTTGAAATAGTCGTTTAATTTGATCACTATTGCAGACTTGGCTCAGAGGTTTAGTACTTATATCTTGATGTTCAACATTGGAGAGTGATAATAAATGGTCATGCACAAAATGATGCCTCTTTTTACTTCTTTTTTACTTTATTATTGTTAATTATGCCATGAGGGTTTCATTATTGTTGATAATACCACAAGGGTTTTTTTACTTTATATTTGTTGATTATGCTCCTCATGAGTCACTTCAACAAAATAAGACAAACATAAAATACCATGTAACTATATTTAAAACGCCATCAAAGTTATTATAGTGGTTCATAAGATGACAGTGACAATGACCTTCCTTTAAAGGTTTGGAAAGAAATTAAAATAGATTATTATTATGGCCTTAGATACTCTAATCAAAGTAAATCGAGTGGTTGTAGGTAGCTCATCGTATTCTCCCTACATGTGGGGTATGATTTCACTGACGATGCATTATTAGGATTGTGATTGACACTAGAGTTATCTTCTGGGAACTTGCTTGTTTTTTCCAATTACTTCATTCTTGAGAGAAAATCCTCTGGCGTCCAAGTTTGGGATTTATTGATAGCAAATGAAGTTATGCTACCTTCATTTCTCGAGAACACATTTATGAGGGAGTAACAGGGTTCTTGAGGTGTAACTGAGTTGCTTTAGAACAAATGAAACTTGCTTCTGGGATTCCTTGTGAACTTTTTGTGAACATATTTTATGGAGAGGGTGATCAGTTTAGTGAGGGTCATTAGAGGAGATTCACTGTAATCTAACTCCAGTTCCTCTTTTTAGCGAAATTCTGGCCTCCTATGAGTTTGTCATGCTCAAAATTAAAATAAGGATAATCAGGTAAATGTGCTTGATGCGATATGGTAAATTTGTCCATCTATGTTTAGGTGATATCAATTCCTACTATAAATCATCATCTAGGTTCTAAGGAATATCTCATTCCCTTAGCATGTAAAGGAATTATTGGTCATTAATGAATATTTAATGATTATTAATTAATATTACATTGATTATATTTCTTCTACATTATCAAATAAAATTTGCAAAATGAGTTACATGTTTGATGTGTATATTTGTTTTTTAATAGTTAGAATTTGTTTCTCAATCTTGCGTGTGAATTCACTATCTAATTTCCCTTATCTTTGATGACCTGCTCAGTGTTGATAGGCCTCAACAATATAAGATTGTTGTATGGAACCTTTTTAGTTTTAATCCTCACAAGTTTCAAAACTTCATTTTCATTCTTCCAAGTATCCTGGTGCTCTAATGTGGTGAGGAATTTTTCAATCGCTCATAATTTATACTCCTCATTTCACCCTTTGGTTTCTCTAATAATCTAGTCAATAGAAATGTTAGTTTCCACCATGGAATCTCTGCTATGAATATATTTTTTTGTGTATAATTTTAATTTAGACTGATTAGGATAAACTATATTAAGGTTATATTTCCATCTCTACTAGTTCTTGATCGTCTATTAAGATTAATGATTCTTGAATTCTCAAATAATGGTGTACTGTCTTCAATGCATCTGTTTCTAAATAGCACTGGGTTTCTGATAATTTAATGTTGTATTGTCTTCTATTAAGAGCTAGGTTTTAGTTTACATATATGTTAACTAGACGTCATGCAGAAGTTTTGTTCCTTGTTCTGATTTTGTTAATAAATGTATCACTTTGCTCTTTGTGATTCTTAGGGATTTTATGTTTTCGATTCCATCTTATGGCATCTCATTTCTTTAAAAACGAATCATTTTTCTTCTTGCTTGTCTATACTTCTTTTTTAAGCTACAAAGAAGAATTTATTTCATCCCATTTTCTTCCAAATGGAATCTCTGTCTGACCTCTACTGTATTTTGGATTCATTTGTTCTACTAACTTACTTTATAAATGGTAACATTGGAGAGGCTTGTGAAATAACTTTGAGCAAATTATCCCGTTTGATGAAAATTTGCAGCAATGGATGAGTATTCATCGTTTCCACTATCTCCAGCACCTTCGTCGATTATGCCACGAGGGTTTCTGCTCTGTGCAAACGATTGACAGAATATTAAACTAATTTTTAATAATTAAATATTTTTATAAACCTAGTAACGATAATATGGCAATTGCAGTAACATTATAATGCTACAGGGTTAGTAGACATACAACTAAAAAGCTATATATTTATTTAGATTTGTACATAGCTCTTGTTACAAAAACCTTCTTTTGGCATAGGTCTAATTGAATTCCAGTACATTCATTTTGTATTAATCTTTACGTCCACAAATGAATTCCCGTGCATTTATTTGTTTAGAAATCCATGTTTGTGTAGGATATTCATAAAACAATTTATATAACTAATGCATGCATCATATCTTGAAATAAAATTAATGATTTCCATATGGTGTTAAATGAGAAGTTATGAGGCATTTTTATGTTGTTGCATTATATGTCTTAATTATGATCATTTTTATTGTTTAAAATATCTACAATGCAATATTAAATTAGAGATATAATGTATGTTTTATTCAATATACAAATAATGACTTTTGAATTCATTTAGTGATGTAATTTGTTCAAAATGTCATGGTTTTTTAATTTTATAATTGAAAAAATTTCAATTTCTTTTGTATCTAGCATGTTATAGTTGAAAGCATGTTGAATTTGTACTTAGGAAAGAAAAATGATATTCTACCAAAAACACTAATGTGTTTTTTTCCTCATAAGCAACTTTGTTCGGCACATAAAAATTTGGTTCTACTAGAATTTTTTAAAAAGTTTGAAAATTGACCCTAAAAGAAAAAATCATTGTTCCAGTATCATCATTTTTTCATTCTGAAGCTATATTTTGCACGAAAATTTCGTAGTAAATTTCGCAGTCACTGCCATTTTTAAAACATGTTCAAAATTGACCCCTAAAAAATAAAATCATCGTTTCAGTATACACACTTTTCATTTTTAGCACTGTTTTTAATGTTTTTTCAGGGTTTTTTGGCCAAAGTTCCCGTTTTGAGTTTATAGTTCCTGTTTCAAAGGTTAAATTGTTCCAACCTTGAGAATGGCAATTACGTCTGCTTCTCCCCCTAAGCTTTCGCTCCATGACAGTAGACAACAATGTTCTTCCTTCGAGTCAGGTAATAGACATCAAGACTATAGTCCAGTCTAATACTTACTGATCTCTATCTCTAATGAAGTTATCCACTGGCTCAAGTCCAGTTAAGGACATCTCTCCTTAACAACGTGGTGTCAGTTTTACAGACTCGTCTTTCCTTCCATTCAGAACAACAAAAGCAGAACCCTCTTCTTTCCAATGAGATCTTCCTTTATCTCCAGGAAAGAGAGGTGTAACTATTTCTAACTACCTGGAGGTTGGAATTTGTTTACCGGTCTACCATCTTGAATTATGAGATTTCATAATAATAAAATAACATTACTATGTATTTAAATATTAAAAAAAATTTACTAGGCTTCCACGAGCCTTATTTATGATAGTTTCAATATTACAAGTAATATAATTGTCAAAAATTTAAATATCATCTGGATGTTATATATATATATATATAATTAGATATTAATTAGAAAATAAATTAAGAAATTAATTTTTCGCAAATTTTCTTTTAATTAATTTTCAATTAAATAATGATTTCAATTTATTGAGTTGTTTATGTTAATATATTTGCAATACATTTACGTAAATGAAAATTCTATGATTAAAAAAAAAAATTATTAAGAAACATTTTAATATATAATTTCTAATAAAATAATTAACTTTTCTTATTCAATGTCTTGAAGGATAAGACCTCTCCCCCTACTCAATCGTTGATTAAATTGTATTTGTATTTGAATGGTATGCAGATCAATAGCCTAATAAAAGTTAAATGGATCGAATTGAATTTAAGGAGATGGATTTCAAAACATAACGATTATACATTAAATTCTTTTTTTTTGGTCAAGTAAGAATGGAGCCTTCTATTAACCATACAAGTACATTACATATGTTACACGTCTTTGCAAGTGCAAAGACCCAAACAAGAACTATCATGTTGTGGGAATGCCATCTACAAGAAAAACAAAGCCCAAGATCAAACCAATTCTCACGGATTTCCAAAAACTTTTAAACAGGAAGGAGTGTTAAACTCCTGACGGCTCTCTGTTATCCACTGACAATTTGAGAGCTTCCACCAAGCTAACGGACCCTTCCAAAAGTCGCAGAGTTCTGCTAAACTTCCAATAATCCAAACCCGATGGTAACACAAACCATAGTTCAAAAAAGTTTGAAATCCACCCCTCTAAAGATACATCAGCACTTCTCCACCATTGATATATTCAAGATCCAACGGTCACAACACTTCTCGACTTCGAAACATGCTCCTCATCTATCAACTGTCGATCTCGCTCCACCATATCTAACGGCTCACACATATTTCAGCTGGTCAACTTGTGCACTTCAAATCCGCTCGAAAAGCAGTTTCCCTCTCTCACCTCATTGTTTCGTGACGCTGAGTGAGTGGAATCAGAGCCAACTGGGAGAAACCATTTACGCCTTTTCCTCCGCTCAAAATCCACTTGTGGGCTTCTCCAACCCATTTCTACTAATTCGGATCTGACGATAACTCAAACCATAGTTTAAAAAATTTTGAAATCCGCCCTTCTAAAGATGCTTCAGAACTTCTTCACCGTTGATCTATTCAAGATCCAACAGTCACAACACTTCCCGACTTCGAAACTTTCTCCTCGTCTGTCAACCGTCGATCTCGCTCCACCAGATCTAATGGCTCACACGTATTTTGGCTGGTTAACTTGCGCACTCCAAATCCACCCGAAAAGAGGTTTCCCTCTCTCCCCTTGTTGTTACGTGTCACTGTGTGTATGGAATCAGAGCCAACGGGGAATTACCGTTTACGGCCTTTCCTCCACCCGAAATCCACTTGTGGGTTTCTCCAACCCACTTCTTCTCATTAACTGTCAGGTAACTTCCTCACCCAAACACCATAGATCTATCTCAACCGAGATCTATCAGTCCAAAATCAATCTCCATGCCACTACGTCCTTGGTCTTCCTCCGCTGATCTCGACCATCCACTCAAATCCATTGGAATATTGATGCCAATACAATCTGCAGACTGTTGCCAATCAACAAGCAAACAGTTTAAGCATCCATGTACTCTCGCCTGTCTCCTGAGCCTCATCGATCCATCCTATCAATCCATCGATCCCTATCTTTGGCAGCCTGACAGAGACAATCCTCTAACAGTTTGCCTGGGGGTATCAACTCCCAAACATGTTGAGTGTCCCTTTCCTTACTAATCACTCCTTCATTCACTAGACGATCAGCTAACATATTAGCTTTTCTTTTCACATGGACAAAGTTTACAGTTTTAAGGTTTGTAGGTGGGTATAAATATGGAGAAAGACCTGTGAAAGCCTCCAATGTTTCGAAAATTTATTTGGTGCCGTATCATTGCATATTTTCTTGGCCACTTTAATGATCAATTCCGAATCTACTTCAATGATGACATTGTGTGAATTTGAGTCCACCAATATTTCTAGGCATTGCTCTAAGGCCATGAGTTCCGCCATGTTATTAGTGGCCTTCCCCAAGTGGCCATAAAAGATCTCCTTTATTCATCCTTGTTCATCTCTTATAACACCCCCAAAACCAGCTAACCCTCGGTTGCCCTTAGACGCTCCGTCTATATTGACTTTTAAGAAACCATGTGGAGGAGGCTTCCAAATATTTATATCTGCATTTATTTGGCTCACACCCTTAATTATGCCCTGTGGGCCTATAGACTGGAGACCCAAATGCAGTAGTATACACGCATCTTGGGGCAGAGGAGGGTCCTTAGGAAGTTTCCAAAATGAGCTTTTGATTGTGTCTTTGAGTTGCCTTAAAATTTGATCAATTATGTGTTGGGGCTTGCTTGCTTTGTTCTTGAAGATCCTACTATTACGTTCTTTCCAAACATCCCAGATGACAAAGCCTGGAACCAGAGTCCAGGCTTTATTGATGATTTCATTCCCTGAGAAGTTTTTCCTCCAATTCTTCAAAGTGTTGGAGATGTTGATTCTATCCCTATCAATGTGCCTAAATATTGAAGCCACCCATTCCCACATGGTAGAGGTGAAAGGGCAGAGGTTGAGAAGGTGATCCATCGTCTCCTCTTGTAAGCCACATAGGTAACATTTGGATGGGCCAGTGAAGCCTTTTTTCAGGAGATTCTCCCAAGTTAAAATTTTCCTTTGATGAACTAGCCAAATGAATAACTTTATTTTCATCCAGTGGGGGCTCTGCCAAATATTCTTCCATACTTGATCAAGGTTTTGGTAGTTAAACCCTGTTACTATCTATTTAGCTTCTTTGAGGTTGAAGTTTCCTTTGGTGTTCCTTCCCCATCTTAGTTGGTCAAGCAAGGAGGATACCAAAATCCTCCTATGCTCTAGATCCTGAGCAAGAGAGTCTGCCTAGGCCTTCAGAGGGCTCTCTTCATTGTGGCCTAGATCCTTCCAAATTCTCCATTTTCCATTGTTCCTTACCTGGTCCCAGAAGTCATTTACCATGAGTAGACCTTTGTTATTGGTATCATGCTTGAGAGCTGCTAATTCATCCTTATACACGTTGGGTTCCTGTTGCCAGTTATCCTCCCAAAACCGAGCCAAGTTCCCATCTCGGATCTCCCAGAAACTATGCTGCTGAACAATACCTTTATTTTCCCAAGTAAAGTTCCAAATGTGGGAACCCTTAATATGCCCTGACATTCGAATGTGATCCTTTTCCTACCAATTCTTGGCATATTTTTATTTCCAAAGCTTGGCCCAGGGGGTTTTCGATTCCTTGATCCACCTCCACCAAAGTTTAGCTCCCGAAACTCTGCTGAGGGTTTCAGGGTCATGAAGCCCCAAACCACCATGGCTCTTGGGTTTGCAGATCTTGTCCCAGGCCACTAGAGCCCATTTCTTTTTCTCTTCTCCTCTGCCCCATAGAAAATCCCTTTGTATGCTATTAATCTATTGTTGAACTCCTTTAGGAGCAGGAAGAGTTGAGAACATGAAAATGGGAATTGCCTGCAAGACAAGCTGTGTGAGCACAAGGCGCCCTGCCAAATTTAAAGATCTGCATGTCCATTTTCTGACCTTATCCTGAAGTTTATTTATTATTAGCTCCCATAATCCCTTGCTTAGAGGCTTATCTATAAGAGGTATGCCCAAATACTTGGAAGGTAACCGATCCCTTTGACACCCAAGAATCCTAGTGATGTTTCTCTGAATAGCAATGTCAGTGTTAAATAAAAAAACTTTTGATTTGTTGAGGCTTACCTCTGTGCCAGCTGCCATAGAAAAGTCATTTAAGATTTGTTTGATTGCTCTAGCCTCCTTGACTGTGGGTATGCCCTACAGCATTGTGTCATCCACAAATTGTTGATGAGTACTTGCCGCTCCATCTAAGGTGAGTTTGATACCCTGGAATCTTCCTTCAACATTTTCCATTTTAATCGCTCTGCCTAGCCCTTCCATTATGAAATAAAGAGGAAGGGTGAGAGTCGATCCCCTTGTCTGAGACCTCTGGAGGGTGTGAAGGTTCTTGAAGGAGTGCCATTGAGCAAGATGGAAAAACTAGTCGTGGTAACTAGTGTCATAACCCATCTTATCCAGTTTTGGTCGAAGCCATAAGCTCTTAGAACCTCCCTTAGATAAGATCAACTTAGCTTGTTGTAAGCTTTCGCTAGGTCCAGCTGAATGATCATACCATCTTGTTTGTTGCTTTTGAGAGAGTGTATCACCTCGTGAGCTTGGATGATGTAATTGAGGGTTTGTCTTCCTTCCACATAGCCCGTTTGCTCCTTTGAGATGAGAGCTAGTAAAAGGGGCTTGAGTCTATTGGTGATCACCTTGGAAATAATTTTGTACATCACATTACATAAAGCTATAGGTCTAAAGCCATCCGGAGTCATGGCTTTTTCCTATTTTGGGATCAAAGCTATGAAAGAAGCATTAAGAGCCTTCAGAACCTTTTTGGATCTTCTCGATTCTTCCACCACCTCAAGGATATCTTGTTTGACTGTTTTCCAACAGGCTTTAAAGAAGTCTACATTGAACCCATCTAGGCCTGGAGCTTTTCCATTTTTCATTTCATTAATCACTTCACTGACCTCCTCTTCTGATGCTAGCTTGTTAAGATTTTGGTTGTCCTCTCTAGTAACCAGCTAAGGGTTGTATTGGGTGAAATTGTTGATGAACCTAGATCTATCCACCAGAGGCTCCTCTGCTATACTGAGGAAGTGTTGAACAAGGACAAATTCCATATCTTTGTGAGAGACAAGTTCTATCCCTTAAGAATCTTTGAGCTTTGTGATTCTATTGTGTGCCCTGTGATCCATGGTGGATTTATGAAAGAACTTTGTGTTTCTTTCTCCCTCTATAATCCACTGCACCCTCGATTTCTATCTCCAGAAAATTTCCTCTTGCATGCATTGATATTCCCATTCTTCCTGCAGGGAGTCGGCTAGATTTTTCCGCTCCTCGGTAAAGCCATTTGTGATGTTGATTTGATTGATCTCCTAGAGTTTCTGCTCAGCTTCTCTTTTGTCTTTGAAGATATTGACAAATTCCTTTTTGTTCCAATCTTTAAGCCTGGATTTGATATGTTTAAGTTTCTGTTGGAGCAGGAACATTCTAGTGCCTTGAATGTTCAGATCCTCTCTCCACCATTTTTCAATATCGCTGGTGAATTCAGGGTGAGAGGGCCAGGCATTTTCAAACCTGAAAGGTTTTTTTCTTGGTGTACCCATAAAAGTGGCTTCTAGTTGTATAGGTTAATGGTCTGAAACTCCAAAGGGAAGAATAGAAGCTGACATGGCAAGGCCTGAAAGAAAGAGGTCCTCTGAAATAATAAATCTATCGAGTTTAGAGGTAACTTGTGAAGCCCCTCCCCTCTTGTTGTTCCAAGTGAAGGTCCCATTTATTGTTTCAGTGTCCACTAACCCCATGTTCCTTATGAAGTTCTAGAAGGCCATGGAGTCTCTGCCTAGCTATTTGATACTGCCTTTTTTCTCTGTAAGAGATCTTATCATATTGAAATCTCCTGCAACGATCCAGGGCATATTAGGGTGTCTTGCTCTTAGTTCCTCAAGGGAGGTGAGAAGCTTGAGTTTATCTTCTTGCTTTTGAGGTCCATAGACATTTGTGATCATGTATATCTTCTAATCACCTAAAGGTTGACATACCAAAGAAAGATAGTCCCTGGATGCTTCAACATCTAGGATTCCAAATTTCTGGGGATCTCAGAGCGTAAGAATCCCCCCAGCCGAGTTATTTGCTTTAACCTCTAGATAATTATACTTGATTAGCCATTTATTATGAATTTCTCTAATCTTATCCATCGAACATTTTGTCTCCTAAATAAAAACCATATATGGTTTTTCTTCTTTTATTCTATTACTGAGATTTCTTTGTTTCCTTCTATTTCCTATGCCTCTAATATTCCAAGTTGTGAGCTTCATTAAGAAAGGTTTGTAAAGGAATAATTGGTGAGATCTTTCATCTTACGTGAGTTGATCAAGAGTTTCCCACATTCGTTCAACAGTTCATTCTATCTTTTTCTTCCTCTTTTCTTGCTTGGGTTCTTTGGAGATTGTACTTGTGTCTCCTCCATCATTTTGACCCCTTTTTGCTCCTAGGTTTCATGATTTCTTTTGACTCTAGAGCCCTTCAGTTGTGATCTCCATATGAAGATCTGTTGAACCCTATCATATTCCTCTTTTGGCAGGGAGTCCACTCCTTTGGTCGTCCCTTGTTCCAGAAATTTCTCTAGATCTAGATTTTCCCTTTCTAGAATCTCCTGCAGTTCATGGTCCTCCGTTCCCGCCTCACTTGGAGTCATCTCATGGTCCCTACTTATCTCCATAATGCTTGGCAGATCATCCTTTTGCTGGCTGTTTTCTATGATATCTTCCATGCTAGCATCCCTTTCCTTCTCAGTGATAATGTTCTCCATTTCCTGGTTTGTTTCTTTATTTCCATATTCTTCTTCTAGGATCTTAAAGCTATTGTGGCTCGGTTGTCTTTCCTCATTGATATTTTTTTGTGGCCGCTTCCTGCCTTTCCCTTTGCCCCCAACCTTGGTGAAACCCTCGGGATTTTTATCCACAGTGGTTTTCACATTTCTCTCCATATTGTTTGTTGGGCAGTCTCTGTATAGATGCCCATGTTCATGGCATTTGTGGCACCTAAATGGGATGTGCTCATAGTCCACCGCCTGCACCCATTCTTCATCATATACTTCTAAAATTATCGCGTCCGGAAGTGCTCCAGATAAGTCCATTTCCACACATATCCGGGTGAAGGAGGTGTATTTTCCTTTCAGAGTCACATCTGAGATCTTTAGAAAATGCCCCAGTTTATTGCCTATTGTTTTCAGAGATTTCGGTAGCCAATAATCCAGAGGAAGGGAGTATAGTCTAATCCATACTGGTACTGATGTGAATGTTTTGCATTCTGGGACAAAGTTCATCATCCATGGCTGCATGTAGAGGCCTGCAGTAGCGTAGAAATATGGTCCTCCTTTGAACACTCTATCTTTATCCTCTAGGCTTGTGAACACCACTGTGAAGAAGCCCTTAGATCCCAGATGAAGGTTTATTTCCCCCTTTGGTTTCCAGTGGCTCCTTATCCATACGTGCAACGCCCTCTCCGTCGGCCATATCCCCATGAATTTGCATATAACCGCATATTCCGCCATATGATCCCTATGTGCTTGTAGCACTGGGTCGCTTAAGATGACCCAAGGAATGATGTTCGACTTGGGTTTGCATGCCCCAGTTGTCCTTATAGAAGGAGTTTTTTGACTGCTACCCCCTTTCTCCTTCTCCTTACTAGCTTCCTGTTGATCCCCTTCTTGTTCATGAGGTTTGTTTCTTCCCAATATTTCCATGTTACTTTCCTATGTTGTCTTCTTCAGAGGTTTCTTGAAATGCTGCTTTCCAACGTCCTTGCTTCTATCCATAACTATTTGACTATAGGAGGGAGCTACACTCCCCCTACGCCTCCTACCATGGTACCCAATGTCAAACCCTAACGCCAGCCCTAGATCAAGTTGCAGAGCCTCCGCCATCTGTCACCAGGTTTCCGATTTCCTTCTTATACATTAAATTCATTATTAATTAAAAATATAAATAATTTATATTTTGAATTAAAAAATAATATTATATATATATATATATATATATATATATAAATATATAATTAAAATTTAATTAAAAAAATTATATGATTAAGTACTAATTACAAAATAAATTAAGAAATTAGTGTTGTGTTAATTTTAATTTTTATAAATTTTTCAATTAAATAATAATTTTAATTTATTGAATGGTTTATGTTAATATATTTGTAAGGAACTTAAGTTATATAAGTGAATTTTATGATTTTTAATATAATTATTTAATGGATAAATGTGATATTAATTGATTTATTAATTTGAAAATAAAAACAAATATTTTATATTTTTAATTTTAAAGTTTTAATGAAAATATAATTAAAAATATTAATAGTAATGTATATTTCAATGATATTAGATTATGGAGTAGACAAATGATTTAGTTATATTTGTATTATGAAATTGATAGTGCCAAAAATTTTACAAATATAAAAGTATCTTTCAAGTTTCTTTGTCTTTTGAGGTTGGAAAATTCACTTTGTATGTAAGGTAAGCCTAGATCTTTATTTTGAATGTTGATTATTCTCTAGCCTTCAAACATGTTGTGATGTCATAGAGACTTTTGTTTACTCAATCAAATCCATCCTTTCACTCAAAATTGATGAAAAGGTTCATTGATTTTTCTTTATCAACCATCCAAAAAAGTTGATTATGCTTAACATGAGAATAGTATGTATTGGCCACTACGAGCACCTTATTGTAATTTTGGTAATAATTCACTATATATAAGGATCTCGATGGTTCATTTCATTATTATCTACTTAAGTCGTTGAACTGGACTATTTTCCAAAGATCTTGAGGGGAGGCTTGAAACATAAATACCTTACATAATTTCATATGATCTAGCTTAATCTTGTGTTTCTTAGCCATTCATACAGTGGATGGAGGTTCTCTCAATAACATATCATTTCAGAATGCCATATGTTGGAGCATGTTGTCATTCAAAATGTATCCAAACACTTCAGTGCATTCTTATAATATTTTGGGTGATCTTCCCCTATTGTGAGAAATGAATTATTTGTAAAATGGTTCCATTAACTAGTTGAGTAGCTTCTTGGCTCATTAGTAGATATCTATTTACGGTGTGTACACCATATTTTTCCTATAGAAAATAGTTGAGGGCATGTGTTACACTAACATAATAGTTTGGGTACTTGTAATTTGGATTGGATCATCATATAACATGTCATCTATCTCAATACTGTTGGGGTGGAAAAATTCGAGTATTAGACTTGTAGGGACAATTTTAGTGGCGAGTCGTAGTTTGGAAAATTAGGGTTTAAAGCCTTCCAAAGCCAATTTTAGGCATCAAACACCATTATTTGTGATTTTCAACATTCAAAACTTGTGGCAACACCCTTAACATTTTTCTGCACTCTAAGACCTTTTCAATGGTGTGAAAATCGCCTCAATTGAATCTCGTATGTGAAAGTTAGGCCTCTTACATGTTGACATACATTGTTTACTGCCATGGTCCAAGTGGATGCCATGTCGTCCCGCATTACTCACACATGTGGGGCTAGCAACGTGTAAAATTTGAAGAGGATTATAGAAGGTCCAAAACATATCACTAATCGAGGGTTGGGGAAGTAAAAAACCTATCCCTAGATGATTGTTGACTGCTAAGAGGAGAAGAGGTTCCCTTCTTTAGAATTTCACTTGTTACATATCTAAGAAAAACATATAGGGTAGTATTTTGAGGGCATTATAAAGGAGGAGGAATCTGTAGTAATAATTTAGGCCACCATATCGAAAAGTAACTCTATAGTGAGTTCCAATTCCTTGATATGTTGATTTTGTAGCTAAATCAAACAGCGAAAAGTATAGGCCTCACCTTCTAGTTGGGTTTTCTCCCATATTTGATTTCATAGAATAAATATTGTGTTCATTTATGTGGATGGTTTATACATGTGCGTATTATTTCAATTAATTCATAAAATCAAGCAAAGCTAGTAATTAACTAATCTCGGATCTAGGATATTTTTTTTGCATAGTCTAAGATTTCAAACTATGGTAAGATTTGTTGTAACAAAGAGTTCTAGTGGAACATCCATGGAATTTTTTATTAGTATTCAATTAGTTTTATTGGGATTATTTATGGAAAAATTACAAGATCCATGATTGTGCTTAAGAAAAAAGTCATAGAACCTTAGCCATGGCAGATGAGTCTCTTCACAAAAACTCTTAAGATTCAACATAAGATATATTTGCAAGGTTGGAAGAGAAATATGTTGAGATGTTTCACAATATGACTCTCCTCGTGGTAGCTCTACTAAGCAAGCTTGGACCATTTATGGAGTTTGTAATCTCTAACTCAGATATTAGATTATAGGGAAAATCAAGAGGAATGGAAGACCTAGAAAAGAGTCAAGGAAAGAACCTGGAAAAGAGCATCCAATTTCTAGTGCCATCACCTATTCACAATCCCTATCTAAAATATAAGGGAAATTGGATATCAAGCCATACTAAGGTGAGGTTAATGCAATAAAGTTGAATCATTAATTGTAATGACTAGAGTTTTATTTCAATATCCATTTCATAGAAGAAGAGTAGAATATTTCATTTGCTAGATTGAAACTACAAGGGAATTTATTAAACTCGTGGAAAATTCACGTGAAGACACATAAGTTGGAGGGTGGTCCAATAGCAACTAAATAAGAAGATTTCAAAACCTCATTAAGTCCCAGCTCTACCCTATTGGGTGTGTAGAGGACCAATGGATCTATTGGAATTACTATTAGGCCTCTATTTTACCAATTGTAAAGTTACTCTTTTGATCATTTAAACTTCCGTCATTTTGGTTGAAATTACCATTTTTTCATATTTTCCATAAAATATGCATGACACAAGGCATTCCACAACATCTAAGGTAAAAAAAGGGTTATTGTTATCAATTTTTTTAGAATTGATAGCTTATATAAATATTAAAAGATGCTTTCTTTTGTTAACAACTAGATATTACAAGAACTCCAAGTTCTTGTAACTGGAATTAGATCTCATGCATTAGAAGGTGGAAAAATAACTTGACACTTGGAGGACATTCTAGACACTTAGATGCTGCTTCAACACCCTCAAGGTGGCAAAAAGATCGAGTATGTGTTCAGTCAAGTTGGGAATTTTGAGGTCTAAAATGGGCCTCCTAAGAAAAATGTACAACCAAAATAAACTTGATAAGAACCAATACGATTCAAGATAATGATGTCAACCATAGGGGACGATTCACCATTTTTCTTGTAAAAAAGTAAAAATTTTTAAAAATAATAAAATAATAAAACTACTTTTTCAACTCGTATTTTCAACTTATCTCCCTAAGGTTTTACTTAAATTTCGAGCGGGAGTAATTTTTGGATGAGAAATTTGATTCCTCATCCAAGGAGTACCCATGTTGCATACTTTCGATGGACCCTACTACACGAAAAATGAGAAATACATGAAAAAACGTGATTGCAATCACAATTTTCATGTGTTTCTCATTTTTCATGTAGAAGGATTCATCAAAAGTATGAAACGTGGGTACTTCTTGGATGAGGAATCCAATTATGCACCCAACGAGTGTTTCTCCTCGAATTTTGATTAAACCCATAGGGAGATAAGTTGGAAAAATAGTTTTTTTTTTTTTGTTCCTCTAAAATTTGATGATGTAACCTAATGTTATTTTATTATTTCCACTATTATTTTGTAATTTCCTTAGGAAACCCATTTTAGACCTCAAAATTCCCCTAATGCAAAGTCCCAGTCAAACAAAATACAAATGTAATAAATATACAATTAATAAGCATCAATATATACTAGAGACTATATTTAATGACAATCCCATACTTTCATGCACTGTATGTCATGAAATCAGGTTGATTTATCAATGAGAATATCCTGATCAAATAAGAATCATTTCATGACAACTAACGTGGTGATAAATTACAACAAACATGAAGTCTATGGATATTGTGCGATAATACTCTAATTATTATTATTATTATCCAATTATAAATAAGATTCATTTCATGACAACTAATGTGCTGATAAATTACAAGAAGCATGAATTATATGGATATTGTGTGATAATACTCTAATTAATATTATTATTATCCAATTTTAGCACCACAGCCAAGCCATACACCACATTGGTGTATGAGAACCCCTTGTTTGTGGGACAAGGGACCCACATGAGACCCAAGCCAAACACCACATTGGTGTATGAGACCCCCTTGTTTGTGGGACAAGGGACCGACTCCATTCAGTGATTTGACTATTAAGTCTAGAAAGGCATACATACTCTACCACCCTCTGATTTTGAACATGTGACCTCTTAGGAGGAAACACATGCTCTTAACCATTAGGCCCACTCAAGTTGTATATGTGTATATATGCTCTTAAGAATATATGTTCGAGAAGATTTTGCCTAAGCAATATTTTGAAACTAAAATCAAGGGAGTTCACAAATTTATCAATCCATGAACTTGTGTGTGTTTAGAAAAATAGAGTTAGTGTGGATGTAATGTGTAGATTGTACTTTGGTTATTAAAGAATTTTATTGATTTAATGAAAACAATTATTTTATCAATTCTCAATGCTTATCTCATGCCTATCATCAAAGATTCCTATTGATTTAATGAAAGTCTTGTTTGTATCTCATGAGTGTCGTCTTGCTTATCTAATAGTCTCGTTAAGTAAGGTATTTACAACCTCAAGCATTTGAATTTATGCTATTGGTCCAATTTCCCTTCGGGTAGACCAATAGCAACTCATTTTGCTATGTACCATCTTTCTAAAGTAATATAAGTGCCTAGATTTCTAAAAAAAGGTTTGAAATGAATTATTTAATTAAAAAAATTACATGTTCTTTTTAAATATTAATGAAAACTTTTAATTTAATTATTGTTATTATTTTTAAATTTAAAAATATTACGATAAATTTAGTTTGGTATTTATGACCATTATATAAGGAATGTCACGACATAGGTCCATTTTGTCCATTATAACTTCCAATTAAAGATTAAACAAGGATTAAGTAAGCAAGACACTCAGTAACCATTATACAATGACCTTTTCCCAAATATTAATTAGTTAAATAGATTTTTACTTTTTAATATTGTAAATCTATTTAAATAAATAAATAAAAAATATAGTGTGCTTGGGACAACTCAATTGGCAATGGCCTTGGAAATGAAATTAATACATCTCTATACTCATTGGACCCGTCTCCAAATATTAATTAATCAAATGAATTTCTCTTTTTAACAATAGTGTTGTTCTCTCATCAATAAAAAGAAAACGCCTAATACATGTATTATCTATTAATAAAATTCTTCTCTCTAAAAACAAAACCTATCCATTAAAGAAATTTATCTCACTTAAACAAAATAAAATTAGTGATCATTTGATATCTTAATGGATTTAGCTAATATAAAATAAAAATATTTTTTTAATATTAATAAAATTGTTCATTTAATCTCATTATAAATATACTTTTTACAACCATATATATATAACAATTAATGATTTTCATTTGAATATTGTAAGCTTGCATTTTAAAATAAGAAAGGTCCAATAAAGTTTATATAAATTGAAAATTACAATATTCTTTTCATATATTAATATAAAAAAATGATTTAAAATTAAGATGTTTTTTCAAATTTTAATGAATTAAATTTAACTTGAATTAACTAATCTTTTCTAAATATTATTTAAAACAAAACCTTTTAAATACTAATAAATTTCTTGAAATTAAATATTGTAAATCTCCCTTAAAAAAAATCAAAATAAATGATATATTAATAAAATTACTATATAAAATTTTATATATTAATAAAATTTATATAATTTAAAATTACAATATTATTTTTAAATATCAATTTAAAAATTATTTTTATTTAAAATTACATTAACCAAAAAAATTCAAAACACTTTTTATTAATCGACTTCATTAACTTAAATTACAATGTATTTTTTTTTTAAGATATACACTAAAATTCAAAAGCACTTGATTTATTAACCAAGATCCATTAACTTAAATTACAAAGTTGTTTTAGATATCAATATTTTTTTTTGTTTTGATGAAAGTTTTATTGAAAGAACTCCTCGATGTTCGAATTACAATATACTTCCCATAAATATAAATTATGAAATAATAATGAAATTCTTGAGATTACCATTGCTCTTCCAAAATAATAATGAACAAATTTTGGTTTAAGTGACCATGTTTTTTTAGAACTCTCCGTAAATATCTTTTTCCCTATATAATTAATTGACTTTCTTTCCTTTACTTCGACGAGGGAAATGTAGCCTTCGAAGACTAAAAATGTAAGAACGTAGTAGAACATACTTGATATATTTTTAATATAAATTAATGTTTTTTCTTCATCGAAAAGAGAACGTCAAAACGCAGTCGCTCGATAAAAAGCCAGAAAGAGATGGAGAGTTCTGTCTTTGAGTTTTAAGAAATCAAATAGATTTTACAGCCTTGGCCTTGCTCATTAATTTACTCTCGTATGCGAACGCAAAGGCTTCCTGTACTCTCATATGCGAACGCAAAGGCTTCACGGGAAGTAGAGACAAAGAAAACTACAACGAATGCATCCAGATCCCTAAAATTTATATATTAATGAAATTTTCCTTAAAAAATCTTTTGAATTTCCAAAAAAACCACTAATTAATGATATAATTTGAATGTATGTGAATTTCATCCAATACACTTTACATATTAAGGAATTTTTTTTGTTGGGGATGCGAAACTGGAACTTGGAGAGAGGACTGTGGATAGAGGACGCAGAAGAAGAGCTAGGGTTTCAGGTCTTTGAGCTCCATGGAGGCGCGCAAAGGGGGAGCTCCACTCCCTCCTACAGGCAAGCAGTGGCCAGTTGAGGTAAGAAACCAATAGAATCTGTCAGAGATCCTTCAGGAGAAGGGAAAAGGGACAAGGAAGAGGATCAAGATTTTACCAAATCAAGGGAGGAAAACAACACAAAAGACAATGAGGAAGAAGACAAGAAAACGGGAGCAGAAAACAAGGCACAAAAGGGGCCATGTAAACCCAAGGTTGAGGTCACGCCCAGAGTAGTTTTAAATGATCATACTCTGCAAGCGCACAGGGACCACATGCGGACCTATGCTATCATTTGTAAATTCATGGGATTATGGCCCACTGAAAAGGCATTGCAAGCGTGGATTAAATACCACTCGAAACCAAAAGGAAGCATAAACCTATATCTTGGGTCAAAGGGTTTCTTCACTATGGTCTTTACAAATATTGAGGACAAAGACAGGGTGTTTGAAGGAGGACTCTACTACGCTGCAGTAGGCTTCTACATGCGGCCGTGGATGATGAATTTTGTCCCGGAGCGAGAAACTTTCACTTCGGTCCCAGTCTAGGTAAAACTCTACTCCCTACCTCTTGATTACTGGAAAATGGAATCGTTATCTGCCATAGAAAATAAACTAGGGCTTTTTGTCAAAGCCTCTGAGGCCACCAGAAGGGAAAAATACATTTCCTTCGCACGAATATGTGTGGAGATGGATCTCTCTGGAGCTCTACCGAATGAGGTCATCTTGGAAGTTTTTGATGAAGAATGGGTGCAAACAGTAGATTATGAACACATTTGCTTCAGATTTTGTAGGTGCCATGAGCATGGGCACCTATTTAGAGACTGCCCTCTCAGTAAAATAGAGAACAGAAGTAAAGCAACCACAATGAAAGATATTGAAAACTTTCACAAAGTGGGATATAGAGGAAAAGGGGGCAAAAGGGGGCAAAAGCAACAGCAAACAGGAGGGCAACAGGCCAGTCTAAACAGGTTCCAAGTTCTCGAAGAAGAGGAAGAGATAACAAAAGTAGATCAGGTAATGGAAGGAAGCCCAGGGGAGAAGGAGAAAGAAGAAGATAGGGAACAAACACAGGATAGTAATAAACAGAAAGAGACTATGTTGAGCGATGAAGAACTTGAGATGGACCAAGAAATGACCCAGAGTGAGATGGAAACGGAGGATCATGAACTGCAAGAAATTCTTAATAGAGAACACCTAGATCTAGAAGGGTTCTTGAAACAGGGAACCATGGGAGGGGTAGACTCAGTACCTTAAGAAGAGTTCAATAGAGTACAACAGCTATTCCTATGGAAAAATCAGACTAAAGGGTTGGAAAGGCAAAGAAACAATGAAAGGTTGGACAATGAAGGTGTGAAAACTATGAAACCACACCAGGATTAGCTCCTAGAAACGCAAGAAAGAAAAGAGGCAAAAAAAGCAGAAAGAGTTATTGATGGAATGTGAAAATCTAATGATAGATTTAGGTAAGATGAAAGACCTAACCAGTTACTCCTTTACAAATCTTTAATAATGAAGTTCACATCTTGAAATATTAGAGGTCTAGGTAGTAAAAGAAAACAAAGAATACTTAGCAATAATATGAAACAAGAAGCTCTGGATATGATCTTTATCTAAGAAACTAAATGTTCCATTCAAAAAATAAAAGAGATTCACAGCAAATGGATCAATAGATTTGAGTTTCTAGAAGTTAAAGTAGATAATACAATAGGAGGCATACTCACTCTTTGGAACCCCCAAAAGCTTGGCATAATAGATGCTGAGGCATCTAGGAACTATTTATCAGTGGTTATTCAACCTGTGGGAGATAGGGAGACTTATCTGGTCACAAATGGTTATGGCCCTCAAATAATGGATGATAAACTTAGGTTTCTAGATTCTCTTGTGGATCTAAGAGATAGACATGTAGGAGTACCATGGATCATAGGTGGGGACTTCAACATAATCAAATCACTTTTGGAGAAAAAAGGAGGAACCAGAGCTTTAAGCAAAGACTCCATAGCATTTCAAACTTTTATAGATAATATGAAGCTAGTTGACATGGATATGAGTAATGGCCTCTTTACTTGGAACAATAAAAGAGGAGGAGAGTCTCAAGTAGCCTCAAAGTTAGACAGATTCATAATCTCAGAGGACCTTATGCTCACCAACAAGGAAATGATAGCGAGAATTCTCCCCTTTGGAGGCTCGGACCATTGGCCTGTACAACTTGAGGTTCAGGGCATTGGCACCCCCAAGAACAGACCTTTTAGATTTGAGAACATTTGGCTCACCCACCCAGATTTCATCAGCAACATTGCAAAATGGTGGACAGAAGATCTGCATATTCAGGGTACAAGAATGTTTCTGCTACACAAAAGACTAAAGCACATCAAGCTCAGACTTAAAGACTGGAACAAGAATGAATTTGGCAATATTTTTGAAGCGAAAAAAGTTGTTGAAGACAAAATGCAGGAACTCAATCAAGCCCTTATCAAGGATGGCTTTGACAAAGTCAGAAATGATCAAGTTACCAAACATCATCAAGACTAGGAGAATTTATGTAAACAAGAGGAAATATTTTGGAGACAAAAATCTAGAGTTGCTAGATTTTTCCACAGATCCACCATGGCAAACATATCTCATAATAGGATCTTTTCGATCAAGGACGAGGGAGGTCATCTTCTTAATTCTCATGAAGAAATAGAAATTGTGTTAGTACAACACTTTCGAGGTATAACAAAGGAAACCATTTCAGACAGAGATCATTCTATCAGGGACTTAACAAGGCATATACCTAGGCTTGTAACAAGAGAGGATAACTTCAATCTTAATAGGCCAGTGACTGTGGAGGAGGTTAGTGAGGTCATCAAAGAAATGCAGAATGGTAAAGCGCCAAGCCCTGATGGTCTCAATGTGGATTTCTTTAAAGCTTGCTGGAAAATTGTTAAACAAGACATTCTGAATGTGGTGGAGGATTCCAGAATGAATAGAACCATTTTGAAGGTGCTCAATACTTCCTTCATCTCCTTGATCCCCAAACAGGACAATGCTCAGACTCCAGACAGGTTTAGACCCATAGCTTTGTGCAATGTGGTGTACAAGATAATTTCTAAGGTTGTTGCCAATAGACTCAAACCACTTCTTCCTACTTTAGTTTCTATGGAGCAATCTAGTTATGTGGAGGGCAGACAAATTCTCAATGACATCATTCAAGCACATGAGGTGGTGCACTCGTTGTTAAGCAACAAGAAGGCTGGCATGATCATGCAATTGGACCTAGCCAAAGCTTACGATAAGTTGAATTGGACCTATATCAGGAAGGTCCTTATAGCTTTTGGGTTTGATCATAACTGGGTAAGATGGGTCATGGCCCTGGTGACTTCTTCTAGCTTTTCAATTCTGGTTAATGGTTCTCCCTCCAAGACCTTTACTCCTTCAAGAGGCCTCAGGGAGGGAGATCCTCTCTCTCCTTTTCTCTTCATCCTCATGATGGAAGAACTTGGTCAGTTAATCAAGCATGCGAAATAAGTTGGCAACATCAAGGGGCTCCAACTTTCTGAGACTAGACAGGCTTTGTCTCATCAACAATTTGTTGATGATACCATGCTGCAGGGAATCCCCACGGTCAAAGAAGCTCTAGCCTATAAACAAATCTTGTGTGACTTTGCCATGGCTACAGGTATGGAAGATCCTGTGTGACTTTGCCATGGCTACAGGTATGGAAGTTAATCTCTCCAAATCTAAGAGTTTTTTCTTTAATACCAATATTGCTATTCAGAGAAATATCTTCAGAATTATAGGCTTTCAAAGGGATGTCCTTCCCTCCAAATACTTGGGAGTTCCTCTAACTGTTAAACCTTTGCACAAGATCATTTGGGAGCCGGTGATTAACAAGATGCACGATAAAATCAAGAAATGGACTACTAGATCTTTAAACTTGGCTAGTCGGTTAGTTTTTACAAAATTTGTTTTTCAATCTATCCCAGTCTTCATGCTATCAGCGCTTCCAGCTCCAAAAGGAGTTTTGCAACAATTTAGAACCATTCAAAGAGACTTTCTTTGGGGTAAGGGGGAGCAGAGAAAGAAATGGGCCTTCGTAGCCTGGGATAAGATTTGCAAACCTAAAAATCATGGGGGTCTTGGATTGGATGATCCGAAAGTACTAAGCAAAGTCTTAGAAGTCAAATTATGGTGGCTTTAGGTAAAAGATCCAAAGGCTCAGTGGGCTAGTATCTAGAAAGAAAAATATGCAGCTCTTGGCAAGATAATGATCACATAAGGATGAATGGCATCATAAAAGGCTCACACATCTGGAATAAGCCCTGAGAGAATAGAAGCTTGGTACAAAAAAATAGTTTCTGGGAAATTAGAGAGGGAGATCTTGCTTTGTTTTGGGAGGATAAATGGCAACAAGAACCTACACTATTAAGAGAGGACTTTCTGGACCTCAAGAAAGAAACTGATACCAAAGGGTTTCTTAGGGTAAAATATTTTTGGGATCAAACCAATAGTGAAGGAAAATGGAGAACCTGGAAGAATATAGATTACAGGGATGATAGCCCCTTGAAAGAAAAAGCTGAGGCACTTCTAAAAATGTTGGACCAAAGGAAAATTTTAGTGACAGGTGGGCATGACCAACTTAGATGGGGTAACAATAATGAAGGTACCTTCAATCTTAAGGAGGAAAAATGCAAACTCCTTGAGCTGGACTCCAATGTACCGGACAAGGTTTGGCAGAACCTATGGAGGCATCAAGGATGGATGAAGATCAAACTCTTCATGTGGCTGGTTCATCATAAGAAAATTCTGACTTGGGAAAACATTAGGAAGAGGGGTGTTATGGGCCTTCTAGATGCCAGCTCTGTGAGGCCCAGGAGGAAACAGTGGAGCACCTTCTCAATGATTGTATTTTCACCTCCAGTTTGTGGGATACTTTTGCCACTATTTTCCGATGGATAGACAAGGACAAAGGAAGCATTATCAACACCCTAAATAACTGGAGACGAAACTTCTCCGATAACGAATTTCTTTGCTCAGCTTGGGCTTTAACGCCAAGCTTCATAATATGGAATGTTTGGAAAGAAAGGAACAACAAAATCTTCAAAAATGAATAAAGTTCCTCCCAACGCATTTTTGAGCAGATCTTAAGACAGCTTAAGGAGACAGTAGGTACTATTGTGAGAACTTCCCCAAAGAATCCACCTTCAGAAGCTAAAATGCAGATACTTCTTCAATTGGGTATGCAGGGGCTTATACCACAGGACTTGGATAGGAATGTAATGAAACTGGACACTAAGCAGGATTATTGGCATCCTCCCGGTTTTTTGAAATACAACATTGATGGAGCCTCAAAAGGCAACCCGGGTATTGCTGGCTTTAGAGGGGTGTTAAGAGATGAGAATGGTTGTATCCTTTTTATTTTCCATTGCCATTTGGGAAGAGCCATGGATAATATGGTAGAATTAATGGCTCTTGAGCATTGTTAAGAATTCCTGAAGCAGAATTATCTCTAGAATATAATAGTTGAAGCTGATTATGAGTTAATCATTAACTCGGTCAAGAGAATCAGCTATGGCACGGAGTCAGAAAAATTCTCAAAACACTGGAGGTTGCTGCAGGTCTTTCAACGGATTCAGCTTCACCTCCTGGGCTTACGTATCGTAAGTTTTACCCATGTGCTAAGGACGACAAATAAATTGGCAGACATCTTGGCCAATCAAGGGGTGATCTGCACCAAAAGCAGGGTCAAGCTGAGTTGGCAAGAGATGTGTCATAATAGATTAAAAGCGCTGTGTCAAGATCAGGCGGATGAGGACAAAATGGTGTTTCGCAACAGAGCCACAGAGACGGGATCTAATTAATTTGGTCTATTGATGAAATGTTTTGGTTTATTTATGAAGTGTTATTTCCGAAGTGAGGTCATTTTTGGGATGCAGGTCACTGTCGGCCTCCTCAACCCTGGCAAGAACAAACATAGAAGTCTCTGGAGGAGGTTGCTTAGCAGACATTGTTTCTTGGATAGATGGCTGGACGGAGGAATTTTCAGCTTCCTTTGGTTCAGTTGCCCAAGGAGATGGGTTGGTGCGAGGGGCCAGATTCCTGGCTTTCTTGGCAGACTCAAACCCCCAGTTTTTCTTTCTGAGGTGGCAATACCGCTCGCAGGGTGGTTTCTGGATTATTGCAAGGCCTTCAAGCTGAAAGTGGTTTTTCGGAGTTGGGAGCGATTCCACTCACAAAGCAACACGTGGCCAAGGGACGGGAAGGAATACCACCCTCATCGCGCTGTAATTCTCGGTGCTTTTGGCACGTGCAATATGTTCTACAGTCGTTGGATCAAGCACGACGAATCTACGGTCAAGATTAAGCGAGCATGTTGGTGGGTCCAGGGCATTTATAGCGCAAACTCAAAATCTCTAGGTTTTCCTTCTGTGGTGGCAAGACCGCTCGCTGGATGGTTTCTGGTTTATCGCAGGACCTTCAAACTGAAAGTGGTTTTTCAGAGTTGGGAGCGATTCCACTCACAATGCAACACGTGGCCAAGGGACGGGAAGGAATACCACCCTCATCGCGCGGTAATTCTTGGTGCTTTTGGCGCGTGCGATATGTCCCACAGCCGTTGGATCAAGCACGACGAATCCACGGTCAAGATTAAGCGTGCATGTTGGTGGGTCCAGGGCATTTATCGCGCGGTCATTTTCCATGCTTTTAGGTCTTGCGATATTATCCTCCGTCGTTAGATCTGGCGAGGAGATTCGATGATCGAGGTAAAGTATGCAGGTTCGGGTGTGCGTTATCTTCTGTGCTTGTTGCGCTTCATGATGGGTATCGGTGGATTTCGGGCGGACTACATGCTCGAGGATTATCCCCCTATTCAGACGCGAAATCCTTTTAGAACAGTCCCTATTTCCTCATCGAGTCTGTTTCTAATTTTAAAGTGGTTGCATGTTCTCGCCCCGATTTAGGCCTCGACCGTCTGATCTCTAAGGGGGGATCGAACGGTCTCGGCTTTTGTTTGTATTTTGTGGGTTTTGTAGTTTTGTTTGTGGGACCTTGGCTCGGCTTTTAAGTCTTTAGCTTGGTGTCGTAGGCTTTAAGTGGTTTGACATTTCTTTGACCCACAGTTCCTTTGGAACTGTTGTATTTTATGTAATTTGTTTTCCGATTTATTGAAATAGAAGGTACAACTTTTGCTTTAGCAAAAAAAAATGAATTTCTTTTGCTTTAAAATTTATAATCAAAAAATTGTTCATATAATTTAAAAATCAATTAACTTTTCAATATATACTAATGAATTTCTTTTCCAATCTCCAAATATATATTAGTTAATTTTTTTTCTAATTTTTTTTATTTAAATAGTAAAATAAGAAAGATAAAAAAAAAACATACATATAATGAAATAATTTTCCAATATATATTAATGAATTTCTTTTCCAATTTCGAAATATAAATTAATTATTTTTTTCTATTTTTAACTTAAATAATAAAAAAACCATATATATATATAAAATAAAATTCCTCACTTTACTCAAAATGCCCTTCTAAATGGTGCTTTTCCATTTCCAAATATCAACTAAGTTTAGTCAAGGAATTTCTTAGTAATTGAATGGTAAAACTGCCCTTAAACATAGGGTAAGAATCAAATAATTCCTATAAGGATCAAAGAACTCCTATACATAACATAATTGGTAAGTCGTCAATGCTATTGAAATTTGTTAGAAAGGGGTTTTAGTGGTCCCGCTGTATGCTTCTTGTGTACACAGAATGAGGAAACAATGGCACCAGGGATCAAAATTGAACACGTCAGAGCCCTTCAAAGGGTCTCTGGCAAGTCAGAGGAGTAAGAAGAAAATTTTACCAGTGAAAAAAAATTTAAAAATTGATTTTTGTCATTTACAAAAAAAAATTGGAATAATATCTTAAAATTTTTTAAGAAGTGCTGTCAAATTGTTAATTTTTTTTTAAATTTCATTTTTCTTGAAATTAGAATTTTAGGAATGAAAAAATTAGAATTTTAGGAATGTTGAATTTGTAAATTTCTTTTCATGTTAAAACTTAAGTCCCATTTTAGAAACTCCCATTTGAAAAACAACAGTTTCCTTTTGAGTTGTTTTTTCTAATTGTGCATATGATGCAAGTTCTTATTACGCCGTAACGCGTTTCCCTCTGAAATCAACTCCCCTCTCTGCTTACCTGTCATCGTGTAAGCCACACAATTATATGTTAGATGATTGCAACAATTTCAGCCGTTGATCGTTGATTCAAAAGGGTTGCCCAAACGGTTTGGGCGTTTCATTTGGCGGATCAAATAGTTTCATCAGGGCAGCTGAACCGGGCTCTCTAGTGCTACATGCGTCCCACTAACCCTGTTGGCGGGCTTTTCTTGTACTGTCTGTGGGTGGAGTTGATTGATCCCAAGGCTGTACTGAGCAGGCAGCACATTCTCACAAATCCCGGTGTTCTCAAATCCATCGTTGAGAAAGCGGACATGAGAGAAAGCGATACCGTCCTGGAAATCGGCCCGGGTACTGGAAATCTAACCCTAGAGTTGCTGCAGGCTGCCCACAGAGTCATCGCAGTCGAGATCGATCCCCGGATGATCGAAGTAGTTCACAAACGCATAAAGGGGACCGAAATGGCTCAGAGATTGGAGGTGAGTTCCAATTTCCTTTGCATCTTGTTTTTACATTCATTCACCTTATTTACCTCATTAACAATATGTCAATTCCACATGGATTGTGACTCTTCATGCCCACCCCAAGTTTCAAATCCTCAGAGACATGTTTTCCCTTCATGAGCTGTTGCTTCTATGCACCTGTGTAAGCAGCGGCTCAGGCTCCGGCTCCATGTGGATGGGGCAAGGTGTAGGTCTTCTGCCACAATCACTGAGACATATGTTTTCGAATATCTGTTGTCAGCCTGCTATAGTTCGTTGTGATATTCACATAATGGAAATGGGCATGCTTTCTGCATGACCTGACTTCAGTTCATCGTGATAATCCCATAATGGAGAAGGGTGTGCTTGCTGCATTTGTAAACTGGAAACATCAACCAAAAAAAAATCCTACATTGACAACAATACTGAAGAAGGTTTATTTGTGAAATACCACATACATTAAAACTTTTTCAAATATTTGCCAATCTGAAAACTAGGTTTAGGGTGAATTTCTCATGCCTATGTGATGAAAACTGGCTATGGGGTGAAGTCCTCATGCTTATGTGATAGCAGCCTTCTTTTCTTCAGTTACTACCTTTCTCCAATCTAATGATGCTTAGAAGTACCTGTGTGCTTTGGGAAGCCATAATCTTGTAACGTACTGCACTTTCTGTCTGGCAATGAAAAATGCCAATTTTGGCAATAAAACACTTCTTCTTTTTGCAAATTTGATGTTGCAGATGGATTCCCTACCCCCTTATGTCCAATTGGGCACCTCAGTATTAAATTTATGCAATTCAAACCTGTAATTCCAAGATTCTGGCAAAATTTCTGCCAGATTTACAAGGAAAATGCACTGGAAAGAGATTATGTTTACTGCAAGGTTAGCCTAAGCTATGTGCTTTGCAGGTTCCCTTGTGATGTCTTCGTAATTGTCTCTTGCAATTCCTTTTTTGTTCCTTGTGATTGTTGTCTTTGGTGATACCTTATTAATTTTTGGGATTACGATAAATCAAAGTTGCTCTTCTCTAATATGACTATCTCCTTTTTCTTTTCTGTTATGGACAGTTGGTGCGAGGGGACATACTACGAACAGACTTGCCAACTTTTGACATATGTGTAGCCAATATACCTTACCAGATATCATCTCCGCTCATCTTCAAGCTTTTGTCCACCATGCCCAAGTTTCGAAGTGCCACCCTCATGCTTCAGAAGGAATTTGGCCACCGCCTCGTGGCAAAGCCTGGTGATTCCCTTTTCAATCTCCTGGCTGTCAATGTGGATCTTCTGGCCAGTACCAAGCTCCTTATGGATGTGAGCAAGAGGAATTTTACGCCATGCCCTAAAGTGGATTCCTCTATTGTGAGAATCGAACCAAGGGCAAGGCCTCCTCCAGTCGACTTGAGTGAATGGAATAGATTCACTCTGATGTGTTTCACCAGAAAGAATAAGACTCTCGGTGCAATCTTCCTGTTCATCAATTTTAATCTTGAAGGCATATATCCCTGCTATTGTTTATTTGCTCCCCAAGATTATCTTCTTTAAAGGCATTTAGAGCATGGATGGCAGCAATTTCTCAACAAACAATATAGGTACATTTGCATTGTATGAGCAAATGGAGGAATTTTTTCTTTTTAGTTAAAAGGACGAATCATCTTCGGTTTTTCTTTGCAAGCAATACTTTAAGCAGATAGGCGTTTCAATATGAATTAGTTATGTTTTTTCGATCTCTTCATATTTATTTTCTTCAACATGTTTGAAACCTTTTCTTCTGGGAACTATTGTTTTTGCAAATATTTTACCTTGAATCAATTCGTCTCAGCATGCATTCAAGTTAGTTAGAATGGAATCACATAGGTTTCAGCAGTTTAGCCTAGTCGGTTGTCTCATTAGTCAGGACTTATGAGATGTATGTTAAAAGACTGAAACCTGCTTATGTTAAGGTGAATTTGTGCTGAAAACAGTTTTCAATACTCACGGATCAGACCTTGATCCGAAGAAACTTGTGGGTTAATGGAAACTCATGATCACAGATATAACTGAAAAAGGGAAAAGGAAACCCTCCTATTGAACGATTTCCTCTGCGAAGTTTTTCTCAAGCTCTTGTCAAATACAAGGCAAACTCTTACATTCCAGCTTAACAGAGTTCTTCGCAGAACTGAGGTTTTAAACATTTTAAATCTCATCCTGATGATGAACCACAGAGGCTGGTTCGAAACGTTGATGCACTTAAACAACAGATGCGATGAATCCGGAAGACACAACCACACAGAATACAAATCGCAGAAGTCTCAAATCCATAATTTTGTTCGTAACTGACAGGAAAAATATCTTGAAGATGGATCACTTTCAGCTGCATAATTTTTTTAGTGTCTTGTACTCTAAAGTTGGAGTACGAGGGAAAATATTCCTTGCTCATTAAATAAAGCCTCATCTGTGACTCCGTCGGTAACAACCACTCTTTAGAAGGTAGGCCCCGATATAAATACCAACATTTTGAAAGAGAGTCTAAAATCCTGAAAGGCTCTAAAGGATCATAGTGTACAACGGTGACTTCCCCACAAAGATTAGTCTTGCACATTACACAAGACTTGATCGAAGGATTTTCTGCGTAATGAAAAAGGCAATATGGGAGATTCCAATCACGTTCCAAGGCATTTTTTAAAATGTGGATGTGACAAAAGGTTGTTGTGGAACATGCTGTTTGTATATTTTAACACACTAACACCTTACAACAATGAACTAACAATATTCATGATGAAAATAGCAATAGGGAAGATTTATCTGCATAATGAAAAAGACAATATGGGAGATTCCAATCATGTTCCAAGGCATTTTTTAAAATGTGGACGTGACAAAAGGTTGTTGTGGAAGGTGTTGTTTGTATATGGGAAATTTCTTGATCATTGTGTATAATCCTAATGTTGATAGATATGTCTACTAAGTGGTTCCAGTTAATGGGGCATTGATTTGAGTGGTCAATATATTTTTATTATTTATCAAAGTAATCTTTTGTTGTATTTGTGTTCTTCAATTTATGCCTTACGGCGTTTCCTTTGCAACATCTGATGCAAATGCTAGTTAATTATTATGTCACAATTACCTTTTGATACCATTACATTTGGCAGTTGTTCCCATTTCAAAAACAACAGTTTCTTTTCGAGTTGTTTTTTTTTAATTGTGCATATGATAGAAGTTCTTATTAATTATTATGTCACAACTACCCCTTGATACCATTACATTTGGTAGTTTCAATTGAGAGCGACTAGATGTCAATATGGGCCATGTATTAGGTCTGTAATTTCACTGGGTTGTGCTTGAAGGTTGCCTAAAGCAAGGTTTGATGACGATTTAAGTTGGAGAGGAGCATAGATTCATCATTCAGCAAACGACTTTCAAGCAAGGTTTAAGCATGATTTATGCTTGGAGAGGAGTGCATTCAACAAGCTTCCTAACATACTGGATTTGATTTGTTTGCGGATTCCCAATTCCTGGTATGTTTTCATATTAAAAAAGGAGATACCAAAAACATATACACATTTGTACATTCGTTTGTTGAATCCTAAACCTGTTTAGAATTTTACTAAATTTTTTCGTTCATGCAATAAACTTAAATTTGATTGAGCTACTTGTATATTGGCTTGAACGTTTTGGTCACAAAAATTTCCTACAAAATTAATCCTTATCTAAACTGGAGCAGGAATATAGGTCTCCTTTTTATCCATTAATGGTAAATGCATTCGTATATTAGTTGTGGCTCATATCAGACCTGCCTTATATACAACATCCATGGGGTTGTTGTTCCACCATTTTCCTGTGGCTCATATCAGACCTGCCTTATATACAACATCCATGGGGTTGTTGTTCCACCATTTTCCTGTGAAAAAATAAAAAGAAATTTGAAAATAATTTACTGTTGTCAATTGAATTGCTCTTTTTTTTTATGCTTTTCATTATAGAAGTGCGACCTGAATATGTGCCCTTCTAAATGAAATTAAGACCTGCCCTTCAAATTTGATCACTGAATGGCACGCCTGTTTTTCCAATGTTAATTTGCTCAGATTGTGTAGAATTATATTGGTGAATCTTTGAATATTGTTGATGTAGGGCTATTGTGAAGTTTATAAATATGTTTATTTCGGTGGAAAAAATTTAATGCTACGCGGAAATTTTTTAGTGGGGAATTTAGAAATAACATGGTTTTTAAAGATGAAGTTTTCCCTTGGTTTTGATGTGATATCATATTATGGTTTATTTTTTCTGAATATTTAAAATATGAAAAAAAGTAAAACACGGAAAACTTCCCCTCTGTTTCCTATTTCCACAGGAAGCGTCGCAGGATTTTTTGACTTGAGAAGTTAGAGGGATAAGCACATTTATTCATAAAGTCCAGTACTTTGTTTGGCTAAACATATTCATTCATAAAGTCCAGTTCTCTGTTTGGCTGAACGGTGGTTAGGGGTCTGAAGCGAAAGTTGAAGTTTTAGGACGGTGGTTAGGGGTCTAACGCCAAAGCTGAAGTTTTAGGATATTGGATACTTTTTTCACTGGCAAAGTTTTGAAGATTGGTGATATGCAAGTATATGGCAAAGTTTTGAAGATTAGTGATATGCAAGTATATGGGGATTCTCTTGTAGTAATTGAATAACTATTGGGTAAAAATAGATTGCAGGGATTGATTTTCCAAGGTTGATGTTGAGGATTAATAGATTGAATAATAATTTAGAGTTTTGAGATTTAATCATATTTGTAGACAATGGAATGGGAGTATGATAAATTCTCAAAGAAGCACTTTTTAACGCTGAAAGATTCATATTTTTTGAGAAATGGGTAGACTTCAAACCCATTTATTTTAGAAAATTTGGGTTGCCTTCTAGTTATTGCCTCATTCTTGAGATGGATGAACTACTTTATATTATTGAGAACCTTTTGCGGTCTTAGGAATTTCTTGAGATGAATTAACTACTTTATATTATTGAGAACCTTTTGCGGTCTTAGGAATTTACTCTGGAGTAGATGATTTTCTATTGTGCTCTTTCTGTTGGTCACTTTTTGGATGTATTCTATAATCATCAAGCTATGATAATAGAAATGGTCTTAGTTTTTTGGAACTCTGGTCTTTAAAGTTATTTTGACTAAAAAATAATTATTATTATTATTATTATTTTTTTATTTTTTATTTTTATTTTTTCAAGTACTTATTCTTTTTCTTATTTTTAATAATAAAAAAATAGAAATATATGTATTTATTAAAATACTTAAAAATTTATCGAAATAAATAAGAAGATGTATCAAAATAAGGCAACACTGTTATTCGTAATTTAAAAATGTGTATTCTTGAGCAAATCACAAACATTAATAATTAAAATTCTAACCATAAACATTAATTTACCTTAGATTTGGATTTAATGCATCGTTTACTCTCTCTTAGTGCATTGTTTACTCTCTCTTAAAATGTAAGTATTTTTTTTTTTTTAGAACGAAAAAGCATAATTGTATTATATTGAGACTATATAAAAGTTCCAGATAGTACATTATCAAGCTTTTTGAAGCTGGAAGATCCTAAACTTGAAAACAAAAACTGGGGGATGTGTCCCACCATAAAGGGAAAAAAGATCTGAGCTGTTCCACATAAAAAACAGATAAAAGTTTTTTATACGACACATCCGGATTTTGAGATGTAACCTTGATTTCAGAGATTGTTGGACAACCATAAACCATACATATACAATGATATAGCAAAAAGGATGGAGAAGAGTAGACTTGGAGATAATCAAAGGGGAGTTAAGAGCCAGGGATTGAGAAATCCTAGATAATAAAGGATTTCTCGCCATATATTACCTTCATGGACCAGGAACCTGTTTCTAAAAGAAGACCTTCCTTTGACAGGTTGTCCGCTTGCTGGTTCTAAGCACGGTAAATGTGTTGAATGGAGCATTCTTTCACAAGTCCCCAAAAAAACATAATCCTGTCCATCCAACCTGTGAGGTGTGGGCACTTGATATGGCAATTTCCATTTACATGATCGATCATGATTTTGGAGTCACCAAAAATTGAAATAGACTTTGTATAAAAAAAAATGCAGAAAGCAAGAAGACCCACTAGAGCCCTCGCCTCAGCCATGCTATTTGTGCCCTTTCCTCCATTCCATGAAATAAAATATTGAAGATTCTCGTCCATTATGATGTGTACCCCGCAGCCACAAGAGTTTTGCTGAGCAGCACCATCAAAAAACGCTCTTGGGGTCCTTGAGAGATAAACTTCTTGCTCATTTCTGTTGACACTTTTCGTTTTGGGTTGCTTTTTTGGCACGGAATCATAGATGGATATGATATGTTGCAAAATAGTCTTGAGAGGGTTCTTCATTTCTTTGAAAATTTTGTTGTTCCTCCACCTCCATGCACACCATAGGACAATAATAATAATTGATCTCCATGAATCTCTCTGCCCACTCCACCATTCAAAAGCTGCATGCGTTGAAGCATGAGAAACAAGAGGGAAACCATATAGAATTGCCAATTCATGCCATACTTGTTGAATAGATTGGCATTGGAAGAACATATGATAATTGGATTCCTCGGCTGATTCACACATTAAGCATCTACTCGGCCCGTGCCAATTCCTTTTCTTTAGATTTTCCCAGGACAGATTTTTATTGTGGAACACTAGCCACGAGAAGTATATTAATTTGGGAGAGCATCCTGATTTCCATAAGACTGGAGGATACTTAGGACTAGAGTGCATGGTCTTTAGTTCAATCAGATCTGTATAAATATCCTTTACACATACCTGTAAATTTGCTTTTGGCACCTTCTAGATTAGATAATCTTCTGACCTGAACCGATGAAAACCGCAGCTTCTCAGCCCATCCCTGACAGTGTTCCAAAGCCTTTCCAGAGACTCTGACATGCCTAGATCAATGGCCTCTTTCCAAAGAGGAAGAGGGCCTTGCCATACTGCTATGAGTTTATCCCACGTAAAAATACCTTTTCTATGGAAGAAGATTAGAATTCTTTCGGGAATGGTTATGCTCTCTCCCTGCACAAGATGGGGTCTATTCCAATGAGGATTCTGCTGCCGGATTGTAAACTCCATTTCATATTCTTTAGAAAATATTGCTCAATTTTGCGAAAACTGAGCCATATCGCTGACCCATACGTGGCTCCGATCCTTCCCAATCTGAACCAATATTCCAAGTATTTACCTTTCATGTATTTCTTTTTTATAGTAATGCTCCACGGCCCTTCCCTGAATATTCCTCTCCACAGTGACTTGCACAGGAACGCTTTCCCAAAAACCCTCAAATCCAATAATTCCCATCCTCCTGAATTCTTCGGCATAGATATCTTTTCCATTCTAGTAAGATGATATTTTCTCTGTTCTGATTTGCCGCCCCATATAAAATTTGCAGTTATCTTGTTCATTTTCTAGATGATACTTGTAGGGAGAAAAAAAATGTGTGCCCAATATACAGCCAGTTGCATTAATACTGCTTGTGTTAGAACAATTCTTCCTGCCAATGATAGACACTTGTATTCCCAAGCAGATATCTTTTTTTAGTACCTATCTATTAACCATTGCCAGTCCATTTTAGAGTAACCCTTTGCTTTTAGCTGAAAACCCAGGTATTTTAATCCGTCCTTGATAGACCTCATCTCTACCCCAAACAACATAGAAATCCATTCCACTGTATCCATATTGACGTCATTGTGGAAAAGGATGGATTTTGACTTGTTTATTTGTAAACCAGTAGCGCTTTGGAACCCTTTTAGAATGTCATTGAGACATATCCATGAGACCCTGCAAAGCATTGCAAAAATGAGCACATCGTCAACAAATAAGTTGTGCGAGATGTAGTTGTTCCTGCAAATCTTAACAGGCCTGCACCTGTTTTCAAAAACTACCCTATTAATATGAAGGCTTAAAGAGTTCATTGCCAGGATAAAAAAAAGAGGAGAAAGGGGGCACCCTTGACGAAGCCCCCTTTCTGCTGGAAAAAAAGGAGAAGGAATCCCATTTATGATGACAGCATAGTTCACATTCTCTACACATGCCATGATCTAGCTTATGGTATTAGATTTCAGGCCGATTTTTGCTAATAAACGTCTAATGAACCCTCAATCTAAGCAATCATATGCTTTTTGTAAATCAATTTTCAAAATGGCAGCTTGAGATTTTTTTGAGAGCATAGTAAACAATTTTTCTTGAGTATTAGCGACGTCATCCAATATATTCCTTCCCTTTAAAAAAGCATGCTGATCCTTTGTTAGAAAACTGGCTAATGTCGCTTTAATCCTTTCAGCAATAATTTTTGTGATGATTTTGAAAGTTATATTGCATAAGGAAATCGGCCTAAAATCTTGAAAGGAGCCCGCTTCCATTTCTTTTGGGATAAGTGCTATCTAAGTGGAAGATGTAATCTGATGTATGCTACCTGAGATTCTTGTTACTTCAACCATCCTCAACAGATCTTGTTTGATGATATCAAAAAAGTGAATAAAGAATTCTATTGTCCAGTCGTCTGGGCCAGGACATTTATCCTTTTTAAAAGCCTTCATAACTCCTAGAAGTTCTTCCTATGTTATGTGCTGAAACAGGCTTTCATTTTTTCCATCATCAAACATTTGTGGGACCAGATCAATACCCCACAAGATATCCTGAAACCTGCACTCATCCCCTCTTTTATATTGGTTTTTAAAATGTCTCACAGCTTCCTTTGAGATTTCTTGTTGTGAGAAGAGGTAGCCCCCCTGTCCATCACTTATTTTTCATATGGAATTTCCCTCACGCCTGGAATTTGCATACTCGTGGAAAAATTTTGTGTTCTTGTCACCTTCCTTGAGCCAAATTGCCCTGCCGTTGAGCCTCCATGAGGCTTCTTCCTGCTTCAGAAGGTTTTGTTTTTTTCCTTTCAAGCTATTTTATGCGACATCTCATGCTAAAAGGAAGTGAGTTGGCATCCAAAGCCTTGGATATACTGTCCAGTTCCCTCTGAGTTTCTTGAAGGGCCAATATGTCCAACTATCTTTTTTTAAATTGCCATTGTTTGACCACCTTTCTCATAGAGGACATCTTGTCTCTAAAGGTCATAAACGGGAGTATCATGTCTTTTGCAGATAAATCCTTCCATGTTTTTGTTATGACTTCATTGAAGTCTGGATCTTCTAACCATATTCTATTGAATTTAAATGGGTACCCATTCCTGAAGCCCTTTTCCCTCCACCTGAGATAAATTGGCCTATGGTCGGATATGAACACATTCCCAATGGACGAATAAGGCATGCCCATTCTATCAATAATGCTGACATGTACAATAAATCGATCAATCCTTTTTGCAATGTACGCCTCTTCTAATCTTCCATTGTCCCATGTAGGCATCATTTTGGATGGGGTTATATCTACTAGATTCCTGTGCAGAAGTTCATACTTAATGCGATCTGTGAGCAGGTCTCTCTTCCTACAATTCCCCCATTGTTCCTCTGAACTTAGAGTTACGTTTAGATCGCCTGAAATCATCAATGATTCAATATCAAAAATTTCTGAAGCAAATAATTTTTCCTAGAAAGGGATCCTGTTCTTATAAGGGGCATAGATATTCAAGATATTAACGGGACAGTCTTTTCATCTGATAGATGCTGAGATGACAATGCCTGCAAAGCATTTATAAGCTTTAGCTCTGATCCAGACTGGATCCCATAAGACCGCCAGCCCCCCAAAAGACCCCTGGCTTCCGAAGCTACCAGATGCCATGAGGGAAACATTTTTCTAAAATAGGATATGGACACATGATTGCTATGCATGGTTTCTTGAATTAAAATAATTTTTGGCTGAGCTGAGTAGAATAGATTCTTTAGCACCAACAATTTTAGGTCTGCTCCAAACCTCTAATGTTCATAGATATGATGAAGGTCATTGGGAAGTTTTTTCAGCCACACTTGCTCTAAGAGGCTGAATCTCGGACATATCAATGATGGGAACGTCAACAAGGGAAAGATTTCTCACACCGCTGTCTGCAACATTAGACCTTCCCCTAAAATGTCTACTACCTCCATTGATTTTCTTTCTCCCCGTTATATTTCTTGTAGAATTCGGGCTTATGAAAAGAATTTCTTGGTTTATGGATGGTTAAAGGTTCCAATTCAAGAGATTTTTTGCTTAGAAGAAAGTCTAAGTCTCTGTCATACAAATTTGTTGGAGATGAGACAGGTGAATTTAAAGGGGTGGCAGAAACCATTGGCTCTTTGCCTTTCGTGGATGGGTTGATGTTCTTTTTGGGAGTCGGCGAAGATGATGAAATAAAAATGGTTTGGGAGCCCACAGTAAAGTCCTTGAGAGGCTGTATGGTCGGTGGGGGAGGAGGAATTGCTTTTTCATCATTCGGTTCCGGGGGAGGCGTACAAAGGATAGTTTGAGTCTTATTATTAGCAGAGAAGCCAATCCTAGACGAGCTTTCAGGCCTGGTACCGTGGCCCTGAGAAAGGTCCTGAGAGAAGTACTAAGGAGATTGGTTGATATTTTTTTCCAGTTCTTTAAAAACTTGCACAGCATCAAGTTCCATCGGAGACAAACTGGCTGTAGAAGATGGCTTCTCCTTTTCAGAGAACAAGGGAGAGTCTGCCCGGAAATTTCCATGAAACAATCTGCTTTTTAGAGCCGGGCGCCGAGGGAAATTTTTAATTAGGTGTCCTGTCCTGTGACATGCAGAGCATCTGAAGGGGATTCCCCAAAAATCCAGTCTTTGTTTTATTTTTAAGTCTCTCCAGGCAATCTTAATGTGGTCAGGAAACCCACCCCTGTAGGCCTTTTCAACAAGAATCCATGCTATACGCTTGTCTTTTTCCCTAAGACACCTTGGGTCAACGTAGACAAATCTTCCAATGGAATTACCTATATCAGTGAGAGTCTCCTTAGACCACATCTCTAGGGGAAGGTTAGGGAGATTGACCCAAATCAAGTTATTCGAATGGGTGTTTTTCAGAGGGTTGTACCCGATCTACCATCTGTAGAGAGTGAGGAATCTCCTTCTATGAACCCAAGGTCGCTTCTAAATGGTTTCTACATCACTGGCGCTTAAAAAATGAAAGCAGTACCACTCCTTCATGAGATTTGAAATAATGGGAGTGTATCCAATCAGTGGTTTCCACTAAACCTCAAGCCTTTTTCTCATTGTGGTATCGTCCATTTCTGGAAAGTGCCATCTACCCACCAAGGCAAGGTCCTATAGACTTTCTATATGCTCAGTTAAGTGGACGCTATCCAATTTTATTGCAGTAGGTGGGGGGGGGTGGTTTTGACAAGATTCCGAGCTTTGTTATAGCGGCTTGCATGTTCACGCACAACCTTATCCTTCTGTTGAAAAACACTTTTCCTGTTGACCTCCCATAATGGTTTCTCTCTTTGAACCCCTTCCCTATCCCTGTCAGCATCAAGCGTCGATGGTTGGACAATCACGTCATCCACAGTAGATTGCCATCCTCCAGATAACATGGTGTCCCCCATTCCTTCTCAGCCCGAATCGCTACCTGTATCATGGCCTCCGTGGCCGATGCATCTGACCCACACTCCATGCGCCTCCAAAATCTTCCCCTTGGCTTAACTATAGTACCTTTTGTCCTGGTTAGATTTCCAAATCGGGACTTATTACCAGAAATAAATAGGCAATTGACCGATTTCTGAACATAAAACCCGAATGAGGTAATACCAAATGAGGGAATTTAAGGCACTTCTGACAATGGATCTGGCAGCAGGAAGACTCAGGAAGGATGGTTCCAGATTTTGAGAGAGGCGCAGAAACAGATACAGCTAGTTGGCCGGAGATAATAACCAAGGATGATGACACCTATTAATGTGAATGACAGAAAAGGGATAAGCCTAAATTTTTTATTCCCACAGGTACGAGACACATCATCTAAGGTACTTATCCCAAATCCCTATGAGATTTGAAATACCATGCTCAACAATATTTCAAAAAACCGGTTTTGGACTTTTAATTTTCGGTCCCGTGGAAAGGGTTTTCCGGCCCAGAAAACCAGAGATTCTGTTTTGGTGGAAAAAACCTACAGGCTACAGTCCATGGGAGTCCCAGAACCTTCAGAGAGTGAGAGTGTCGTCTACAGTAGCAAGCCCATGAGCTTAGGCAAAAACAGTCCCTGTCAAGAATTCTTCCTAGGCTTACAAAGAAAAATTCTTGCTCCTTGCATATTGTTAACTAGATGATAAATCTTGGCAAACTATGCAACAGCAATATATTTCAAAAATACACCACCAAGCTCCTATCCAGCTAAAATGTTATTATCATGGGACATTGTACCTAATGCTACCCATAGAAACCATCATGAGGTTTTCATTGTCTTTTCCTTATTGCAGTCTACATTTTTAATTAACTTACTTTGATACTGAATGGAAATCACATTTCTGACGCAGATCTGGACTATTTACACATTACACATGAACCAAGATGAGGAAAACAACACACAATCTAGAAATCAACTCATTACAAGCATTTGCAATGCGTAATAAATCCGCACAAAATAGGATTCTGAAACATATACAGCCGCGCTTAATTAATACCTTATAATATAGGGAATATTTGTTGCCACTCCAAAGACCCTGAAATCATCCATATTGGTTTGGGCGGATTTTTTAACCATGGCCATTGGAATTTGGTTTTATTTTGATCAGTGATATCAATGTTTTAACATTTGACTTTTTAACCTTTTTTAAAATATGTAATTAATATATTTTTTTCATATCTCAGGTGGTAAACATCTTTCTCAAAAGGCAAGTTATAATTTTTTTTTATCTTCAGTAACGTAAGAAAATAATTATATAAAAGTTAAGAGCTATATATATTTTTGGTAGATTTTTGTTTATTATTCATTGCTCTTATTATCCCGCTGCAATGGGTGTTTAGCTGACTTGCAATTAGATAATTTAAATATATGTTTTTGTTTTAATTTAATAAAGTTTAATTATATATATGTTTATAAATTTGTTATTTGTAATTATTCTTACTATTAGCTGAGGATTTGAACATTTTATTTCACAATACATTGTAAATTGTAATTTTGTCATTATTACTTTCTATTAATAAAGTGTACTTATTCTTGTCATATCAATATTTACTATAAGCTAATAATTATAATAAAATATACATATTTTTTATTATATATTTTTATTAATTTAAAAAGAAAATTAATTACATTAATATGATGATGATGATTAACATCTATTAAGACCAATGTGGTCTATTGGACCTCAAGAAAAGAGTCTAATTGTCATTTCTATCGAACCTCAAGACAAGAGAGTTTAATTGTCATTCTTTAAAATCTTGTTTCTGTGAGCAGGGAAGGAAGCGTTCCAAGATTGCTATAGTTGGGTTGGATTAATAAGTCAAGAAGATTGGAGGTGTGGTTGATAATAGGGAATTGAGAGCAGATATGGAGAGCCGGGCAGTCTAAAAGGAAGTGATTTTCATCTTCCACTTTCTTAGTATCACAAATATGACAAATTCTATCGCCCCAAGGAGTCTTGAGACTAGATGACCGCCCGATCTCACTCCAAATCTCATGAGAGTTGGTTTTAATCCTAGCGATGTTTATTTTCTTCTTAGTGCTAGTCAACATAGAGAGATGATTTTGGTTATCAAGGGTGGGGTTGATCACCTCTTTATAGTACCTTAGCTTCCTTTTACCCTCCAGCTCCTTAGCATCCCACATCTTGTCCTTAAAATTGGAGGTAATAATATCGTTTGTAATGTCCTTGCTTCCCATGATGATCTCTTCCTTAATACCCCAAAGGTTGAGCCAAGACTGAGCATCTTGATGCCACCCGCGCTTGAGGAGTTGGTGGGGGTTTTGACTAAATTTAGAAGAAATTTTTGAGAGCCTCTTGGATTCTATATTGTGAAGCTTCTTCTTATACATCAGATATCTAAACATAGCCACACTTTCAATGGGGGACATGTCAACTTCAATCAAGAGGATAGGATAGGGAGTATTTCCCTTGATCTTGAGGTTATAGGTTATGAATTGCTTTTGGATCATCTCAATCTTTCTCCACGACTCCCTAGATATACTACACCCCTAAAATTCACATATGTATAAGATAACAAGGGTGACGAGAGTCTCAAAGAGGAACCTTGTTTAACTCCGAATGTAAAGATCGATTGACTCACAATTGTCTTCAAGCTCATAATAAGCTTTCCAACCTCCAATAGTTCTTTTCTCGATGCTATAATTCTAGTTGAGCTTATGAGGAAAGTCAATACCCAAATATTTATGAGAAGAAGCCTGCTCAAGACAATGGTTAGTATAGACGAAACTACCATGAGTGAGATTTTTGGATTTAATGATCATGACTTTAGTCTTGTCGATATTAACTGTCATGCCCATCTTGGAGCAGTGGACATGAAGAATCTTAAGCTGCTTGACTAGGTCATCATGGCTCCTTGCAAGAAGAACCATATCATCATCATAAAGGAGAAGAGTAATGATAATACCAATGAGCTTGGTGCCTCTGTAGCCCACAGTTTCCATACACTCCTCTAGTTTACCGATGTAAATACCAAAAAGGGTAGGGGAAAGGGGACATCCTTGCTTAAGCTCGGTATTACATTTAATAATAATACAATATTATAACATTTTTTTATGGAATATTAATTAAAGAATATTTTTGTTGAATATTAATTCAAATTTTAATAATAAAAAATTATATATATATATATATATGTATGGGGGTTAAAATCTAATTCAAAATTAATAAAATCAAACATATGCATTTCTTTAAACTAAATAATAAATCAATGTTATTATTATTATTTCAAATATAAATTCAAATTTTAAAAATAAAATATATGTATTTTTATAAACTAATAATTATATTAAAATAATTTTCTATTGAATATTTTAGTTCAAATTTTAAGAAATAAAATATTTAAATTTTGATTTGGAGAGAGAAATTTGATTTGTACAATTAATGTAGTTAAAATGTAAATGCAAGTAGAACATATTATAGTTTTTTAAAGCTATAAGCATAGGCATTGAAATCAGGGTCTTGTTCTTTATTTGCATAGATCAAGACTTTACCAATTAGTAAAACTCAAATTGATGGAATTCTAAACCTTAACATTAATTTGAATTCAATATTTTTACTTTAATTACGTTGTAAGGCATTCCCCTTTGAAATCAACTCTTCTCTTGTTTTCCCTGTCTTACTCTGATTCGTCTGATCTGATGTGAGACGATTAAAATGTTTGGCACCATTAAATCGAAGCTCTATTTATAACTGAAACAATACCGATCTTCCCTCCTTGAAATGATATGAATAGCGACTTCGCTAGGTTTTCTGAAACACTGCAGAAGAAGAGGCTGCGTAGTGTTACTCATGACAACGTCGAGATCGCTTCACAAGGTCAGTGATTGCTGATCTTTGGAGCGCAGCTGTTAGATTTTCTGAGATGATATGTTGATCAGTGCGCGTTACTAATGCTCAATGAAGCATAAGTGAGGTTCGTAATGTTGTCGCAAAAGCCTACCATTGATGAAATTATTAAGGTACATAATTTGGTCTCAGATGCATTAGTTAGACCATACAAAAAATTCAGGCCGACCTGCAACAAGGCCTTGATCTGGTGGGAATCTTAGAGAAATTACTAACTTATGATATCTTCATAAAGTACTGATATGGAAAGAGAGTTCAAGACTTTCAAAAGAAGGTCTCTGAATTCATTCAAAATCATGGCCCGCCGATTTTAACCTTAATCTGAAAATAATATATGCAGATTTAAGGCCAGAATGACTAATTGTGATCATGAAGGCACGAATGAGCCCAATTACAATGCTATCATGCTTGGGAAAATCAACACAAATCTAGGATTTGAAAACCCCAATCAGGTATTTCAAAACCCCAGTGACCATGGGATGCACAAAGTGTCTGATTAATCCATCAGCGGCACTTACCAAGTCTAGGAGCTCAACGAATTTCTAGTAGGTTTGAAAAATCCAGTCAATGCTGTCAAAAATTTTCTATTAGAGGATGGTGTTAATATTGTTGGAGTAACATGGATGGGTGGGAGCCAAAAAACCACTCTTGTATTCGCCCTTTACAATGACCCCCAAGTCAAAGATGACAACAACATTTGAATTCTTATTATATTTGTGGTGCAAACTTTAATTTTATTTTCTCATCATGACCTTTACAATTTATTCTCTTTGATTTTTAGATTTCTTCAATAGAAACATAATTTTCATTACCGTTTCAAATCTTCCAAATGTGACCAGTCTTTTGGAGATTTTAGAGTCTATGTGGGATAAGGTAATTGGTGGTCAAAGGCCTAAATTCTGGAACATACAGGATGCATGGATCCATCTGCAGTATAAGCTTACAGAAAGAAGATATTAACAAACTCTGATTGTTTTGGACAATGTTTGGTTTGCATCGCATCTAGAAGCCTTGTTGTTTGAAGAGGAAGGATACAAAACGATTGTCACAACCAGAGAGAATTCCCCTGTTCTAAACATAAATGATGCTCGTCTTTACAATATGCCTATGTTGTAGGTCAATGATGCCCTGCCACTTTTATACTTCTGGGCCTTTAGTCAACCTTCCATCCCAACAACAGAAGAAGAGTATCTTGTTAAATAGGTATGAATTAAACATGGCATTCATAATCTCATGTATCATAGTTATCCTAACGCATGTTAGAGAGATACTAATTTTGCAATCAAATTCCAAAAATTTACAACATAATAATAATGGCTCGATAAAACTCCAACAAAAGTTTGCAACTCAGGGATTTATGCAGAAAATGTTTAACTAGTACTAGATATGTTGGTTGCATCAGATTGTAAGGGTTTGCCTCTTGCCCTCAAGGTAATTGGAAGTTGTTTAGGCAATGAACCCATGTTGTCTTGGAAAAGTGCCATGAATAAGCTCTCAAGGGCAGAATCTGTATCACATTATTACAAAGATAATGTCCTTGATTGCTTGCAATGAGTATAAATATCCTTGATGATGAACCACTGTAATGCTTTTTGGACTTGTGGGCATTTCCCAAAAATAGAAAGCTCAGTGTAGACTTTTTATTGGACATTTGGATATATTTTCGAGGGATGGAATGGGAAGATGCTTTCATGGTCTTGTTAGAACTTGCAAAAAGAAATTCCTAAATCTCACAATCGGTCCAAGGTATGGAATTTGTTTATAGTTCTTTAAATTTATTAATTGTTTTGTTTGTTTTTATATTGTTGGACTGAATTGGATTGCAGATTCAACAATATTTTGAAAATTTGATGACCAGAGCTAAATCAAACAGTTAACTTTCCTCACGTCGCTCTGATATGAAGATAAAAGACCTCTTCATATTTGTTTTTTGAACTTGATTTTTTGTTGTTGTTGCATCCTTCCATGCCACATGAACTCTGCAGCGAAGTTGAAACTTACTAACATATGCTAAAATTTTTACAAGAAAGACATTGAAAGCTTCATTTTCTTTATATGATTTCTAAAAGAATTAAGAATCGGGAAGTTACGATCAATTATTTTGTTCGTTCACACAAGAGATAGAATGGGGCCTTTGAATTTTACCATTATTGGTTTGGCTAATACAACTAGAATTTGATGTTTTAGGACTAGAGCCATCGACTATAGTTGTGCCTCCAAGTTCTCAACATGATATATTGAGGGATTTAGCCTTGTGTCTGGCAAGCCAAGATAGTATCATCCAGCGTAAGAGGATTTTCATGCCTTGCGAGGCAGCTAATATAGTCTTAATGGGACACTAAACAAGTCTTAAAGCTTCCGAAGATTGTAGAAATTAACGTTGATCACTGTAGTGATTTGAAGGAATTGCCCAGAAAAATATGCAATTTAACTTCCCTCCAGAGGTTGTCTGTTACTAATTTCCATCTGATACAAAATTTACCTCATGACTTGAGGATGTTAAAATCACTTGAAGTGTTGAGTCTCTCTGCATGTCCAAGCTTATCAATGCTTCCACCTTCCATTTACACCATTATAGCACATATTTGGAACCATTTTCTGGCAATTTAAACATATGAAGCTATGAGGTTGTGTGGGTTCAAATTACTAAGATAAAGATAGATACATGGTATCTTTAGTATTAGACTTCAATTAAGCTTGATTTTTTCAGGGACTTAAAGCCACATAATCTATTGGTAGACCAGAGGAAAGGATTACTTAAAGTTAGAGATCTAGGTCTTGGGAGAGCTTTCGCTGTGCCTGTGAAAAGTTATACCCATGACATTTTTCTTAAAGTCTTTGTCATTTTACAAAGCAGGTCTCATTGATTTATCATGCGTTGGGTTTTTGGTTATTATTTTCTATGTTTGCATATTTCTACCTTGTGGTATAGAGCTCGAGAGGTATTTTTGGGATCCAGTCATTATTCCACGCCCATAGATATTTGGTCGGTTGGTTGCATTTTCGGTGAGTGTCGCACTACAATAGAATGATTTAAAAGAGCACTTTTAATTTTCCCCCTTTTTTCCCATAATGTTATTTTTTATAATTTGATAATTGATGTAAAAATTGTCTTCATTGTTTAGCTAAAATGGTGACAACACAACCACTCTTCTGTGGTGATTCAGAAATAAGCCCATTGTTTCGAATCTTCAGGTACCGTTACAATGTTATTGGGAAAATTTGTCATCACTAACTTTAGATATTAAACTGATTAATCACATTATTGAGTTTTGTATATTATGTTACATAGAATGCTACTCTACTCTTTTATTTTTCGATCATTTAACCAAAATATCCAGGTACTCTCTTTCGACCTTGTGAAGGAGAGAGACAGGGGATGGCAATCTAAGCTTGAAGTTCTTGAAAGACAACACACAATCGATGTGGTTGCCCTACTTTCTACTTCAACAATTGGAAAGGGTCTCACTGAAGTTGTTTCAAATAATGGAAGTTCAAGGGGTTTTGTCTGATAGATGCTCATATGCCTCTGTCATTCACACACTTGCAAGTTCAGGACTTCTAGATGAATCAAAACACTTTATTTTCTAAAATGCAGGACACATGGTTTGTGCCTAATTGTTCATCATTTTCTGTTGCTAGTGCCACCAATAAAAGATTGGGTCGAGAAACAATGGTAGATAAGATGTTTGAAAATATGGTTAAATCAAGTGCAATTTTTAGTTTATTATATATGGGGAAATGATAAGAAAATGGTGATTGTAATAGTGTATATATACAGGGAAGGGTTGAGAAGTCAATATCATTGTACGAGGAGATAAGAGTATGAATTTGTTATATGGGGCTTATCTATAGTTGAACTATTGGCGACCATGTACACATATTAAGTTTTAATTATCATGATTTTCTCGAAACTCTAATACAACTACAAGTATATGGTACTCACTGAAAATTACCATAGTTCCTCGTTTATTAAATATAGATCAAATCTACCTCTATGTTTTATTTTTAAAAATTGCAACACATGTTGAATTAGGTTTTTCAGATTCTAAATGGGGAAGGACAAAACATAGAAAACTCATAATAGTCGACAGTGTCGCTTTTGCAAACACCATACATACAGGAATTGTTGGACACAAGAGAATACATCTCCTCAACACACTATCTAACAGACCTCAACTATCACAAGGAGGTTGCTCTGCAATTCTGAAACTCACACCGCTACTTTTGCAATTCAGTTCAAACTATCATACCACAAATTTTTATATCTCCTTCCATCAGAATCGGAGAGACTACATCTCACATGACATCTGTATAAGTAGGATGAGGTCACTTCGAGGGGAATTAATGTACCACAATGTTTGTACAGGTTCATTTTCAATCATGTTGTTCTTCGTTACCTGAATTTATTGTGCAACAAACATGTGAATCGACAATAACAAAAACAGAATGCACCACAATGTTTATACAGGTTCAATTTCAATCATGTTGTCCTTCGTTACCCAAATTTGTTGTGCAACAAACATGTCAATATGTAATAACAAAAACAAATCAGTTTCAACCTCGATGCCTTGTACATCTCTGGAGTCATTTTACTTTCCAAATTCCTCTCACACAAGGGTAGGAAAATCCAATATGCTTGCTCTCTTTCAATGTTTGTTGCACATGGTTTTAGAATTTCTCATTAGTATTGTAATGATTCTATGTATTATATATGGTGTGCATTAATTTTTCCAAGTTTTGGGTTTTTTAGGTATTTTTTTAAGTCAATGTTGATAAAAAAGAGGATTGCTTAGAATAGCAAGTTTAAGGTGTGTAATGTGGATAATTCAAGTGAGTTTTTGAAAGTGTTCAATCTATTTATATATTTAAAATTATTTTTTTATAAATAATAAAAAATCACAATTTCATCTTAATATTATTCAATTCTACTTAGAAAAATAATAATTAAATAACATTCTAATTTTTGGGTTTTTTTTGTATCTTTTTTAGTCAAGGTTGATAAAAAGGGGGATTGGTTAGAATAATAAATTTAAGTTGTGCAATGTGATAATCCAAGTGATTTTTTGAACTTATTGAATCCATTTATATATTTGATCCTGGTGGATATTGGTGGCCACCTTCCTATTCCACTTGGACCCTCACCATTGTTCTTTCAGTTTGTTTGTTTGTTTGTTTTTTTTTTTTTGTTTTTTTTTTTTGTTTGTTTTTTTTTTGTTTTTGTTTGTTTGTTTGTTTGTTTGTTTGTTTTTTGTTTTTGTTTTTTTGTTTGTTTGTTTGTTTTTTTGTTTGTTTGTTTGTTTGTTTGTTTTTTTGTTTGTTTGTTTGTTTTTTTTTTTTTTTTGTCAGTTTCCTTTATTGTAGCACAAATTACTATTTTTGGCAGTTTTTCGAGTCTTGAACTTCTGAAGTTGTTTTGAGGCCCTAAACAACGTTTTTTTTGGTAAAATGCCTCTAGTGATTTCATTTGAAAACACGTCAATAGCTGTAGTCCTCAAAGAGATCTTTCCAATGAGGCATCATATGCGTCAAACAAAGATAATATGACCAAGTTGTGACCTGGGGAAGTTGGATGCCCAACTAACCCCAACGGGGCCCATAAACTCTTGGTGTTACATCTCCTCTGGTTAGGGTTTTGGTTGTTTGGGGTTTTCTCTTATTGTTCAATAATAAAAAGGCCCTTGAGCCTCATTGTAACTCAGTTCAGAGGCATGTGGCTGCCACATCTCTTCTCAGAGATAAACTATAATCGCCCGAGCTAGTCTTATTTCCATTCTATTTGTAAGTATATTTCAGTATTTGATATTAATGAAATGAATTGTTATTTATACTGCATCTTTGTATTTATGTTTATATCTGTAATTTGTTGCATTTATACTTAAATCCGGATAAGTGGTATGAGAGTGGTCTGCTCTTTCTCTATTTTTCTTTGCATGTCCACAACTAGGTCGGGATATAAGGAGTTAGGGCTTGATTTGGTTGAACCTTTTCAAGATCACCCTCAAAAACCCCGATGGTCGCCCATGGGGGAAGAAAAGAAAGATGAGGGAGAAGGAGATCCTATCAAAATATTGCTTAAGGAGGCTCTCGAGAAACAAAGAAACGTGATGACGGATAACTTTGCTCACATCCTTCAACGATTGCCCATCGGTGGCGCATCCACATCCAGCAGCCACTCTGGAGGCTCCACACCTTTTAAGTTACAAGTAAATTTTGACATTCCCATATTTGAGGGCTAAATAGATGTAGACGTCATAGATAAATGGTTAAATCAACTAGAAGGATATTTTTCAGTTCATGATTTTTCCAACGGGGAAAAGATTACTTTTTCTCTTCTCAAAGCCGCCCCCCACATCAAGCACTGGAAGGAAACCTACTATGAGAAAAAGGATGAATGTACGACCTCACTGTTTTCAGCCACTCCCACTTGGAATTCATTTCGGGATGCCATCAAGGAGCAGTACTACTATGTCAGGAGATATGAGGACAAATACATAAAGTGGACCACGTTGCGACAGGGAAGGGACCAAGATGTGTTAGAGTTTACTAACGTTTTTCATACCCTTTGCACGAAGTTGGGTATCAAGAATTCTAAGAAACATTTGGTACTCAAATACAGCAGCTGCCTACACAGATACATCCAGGACAAGATGGAGTTCCTAGACATCTCCTCGCTTGGCACAATGTACCAATACACTGTCAAGTTCAAGTAGAGGTTTTAACAGAAGAAGCGAGACTTTGGATCTATGAATCCGAAGTAAGGGAAAGGTGCCCCTAAACTGCAAAACAAAGGACAAAGACAAGGCATGATAGCCCAGGGCAACCCGCCAAAGCCACAAGCAAAGGACAACATTGTGAATCCGAAGAAGGACACATGAAAGTGGTGTGAGTTCCGTAAGAGCTCCATTCATAACATAAGTGAGTGTCGGGCCAAGCAGTCACTAGTGGCCGAGCTGAAGGCTTCGGAATCAGATGCATGTTCCAACTCTGAGTCAGAACCCGGTAAGGGGAATGACAAAGGGAAGTATATTATCGATACTGAGCCCAACGCCATCGTTGCCACCACGAAGATCCGGAAGGAGGAACCCAAAGATACAGAGGAGGAGGAGCATCTCTTCCACTCCCATATGTGGGTAAAGGGTTCCCCGGTATAGTTCATTGTCGAGAGTGGGGGCCAAAAGAACCTCATTGCAGCAAAAGTCGTGAAGTGGCTGGGCTTACCGACCATAGCACACCCACAACCGTACACCATTAGGTGGCTTCACCAAGGACGAGTTCTTCACGTGAGCCAATAGTGCCGCATTTCATACAACATCAAGCCCTTCAAGGATGAGGTATTATGTGAAGTTTATCCCCTTGATGTTTGTGATGTATTATTAGGCCAACCATACTTGTGGAAGTGACATGCTGTGTATGAGTCAAGGCCTCATGCTGTTACTGTTACCTTGGAAAATAAGTTGTACATGATACCGGAGGTAGCACCACCTACTGCCATCTCTCTAGTTATCGAAAAACAATGCAGTAAGCTCATTTCCAAAACCGGGAAATTTGTTTTCCTAATGATACACCCTCAGGGAAAGAATATGACAATGGCCACGACCTCTAGACAGGGCCCCTCTACACGACAACAACAGATGGACTAGGTCATGGAGGAGTACTAGGACATCTTCGCCTCCCCTGCAGGGGTGCCTCTACACTGTCAAGTCAAGCACTCCATTGATTTGACCCTAGGTGCGTCGTTTCCCAATGGACCAATCTATTGACACTCTATTCTAGAGAACGATGAAATCAAGAGGCAGATTCAGGAGCTGTTGCAAAAAGATTACATCCGGCCGAGTTCATCGCCTTGTGGGAGCTTGATCGTGTTGGTACAGAAGAAGGATGCGACTTGGAGACTCTGTATTGACTATCGGGCGCTAAACAAGATCACTGTCCAGAATAGGTACTCGATCCCATAGATTGATGACCTTTTGGATCAACTCGAGGGGGGAAAATAGTTTAGCAAGATCAACTTAAAGTCCAGATATCACTAGGTACCAATCGAACCCTCCGATGTGTGGAAGACTGACTTCAAAGACAAGCAGGCCCTTTTTGAATGGTTGGTTATTCCTTTCGGGTTGACGAATGCTCTTGCAACCTTCATGAGGTCGATGGGTGACATCTTGCAACCATTCACCAACTCTTTTGTAGTGGTATACTTGGATGACATCCTGATCTTCAGCCAGAGTTGGGAAGAGCACATCCACCACATCCGACTGGTTCGCCAAACATTGCGGCAACACAAGATGTGTGTCAATTTGGAGAAATGAACTTTTGGCATGACCCAAGTTTAGTATATGGGATAAATTATTGATGAACAAGGGGTGCATGTGGATCCAACGAAGATCCAAGTCATTTGGCCAGCCCCAACCACTCTGACAAAGCTCTGCATCTTTCTGGGTCTTGCCAATTTCTACGCAAGTTCGTGTTGGGGTTCTCTCATATCACTTGGCCCTTGGGTCAAGTCACCAAGGGAGGAGTGAAAGTAAAATTCTTTTGGTCTGAATCTCGAAAGAAGGAATTCATAGAGTTGAAACATTGCCTCTTCTTTGCACTAGTTCTCACATTACCAGACTTGCAACAACCATTTGAGATCGAGACAGATGCCTCTAACTATGCTATTGGGTAGTCCTTACTCAATAGGGGTATCCAGTGGCATATCACATTGAGACACTTTCAGGCACAGCATGGAAGTAACCCACTTATGACAAAGAGATGTATTCCATTGTGCAGGCTTGCCGACAGTGGAAGCATTGCATTTTCGGGAAGGAAAAAATCATCCACACAGGTCACCGACCCCTGTAGTTCATGCAGATGCAAGGGAAGTTGTAGAATGATCTCCATCAGAAGTGGTCCACATACCTGCAACAGTTCCATTTGAATATCAAGTACAACAAGGGAAGCACTAATAATGTTGCAGACTGCCTCCGCCGACCACCGATCATGGCGTTAACCACTGTGCTCAACTCTTGTGGGCACGAGACTTTTGATTGGCCAGTTCTCTACAAACGTGACCCAAAATTCGGCCACACGTACCATATACCCTTAGAGGATCAACAAGTTCCATATTTTCACCTCCAGGATGTTGTGTTATGCCACTTGGGACACCTTTGTGTTCCTTCAAGTGAGTGTGCCAAGATGATTTTGGAAGCGCACTACAATCGGGCTGCTGGGCATTTTGGGGTTGAGAAAATGGTGGAAACACTGTAGAAGTATTTCTATTGGCTAAATATTTGTAAGGATGTCGGGAAGTACATCAGATCCTACACTGCCTGTGCCATTTTCAAACCGACCATCAAGAAGCAAGGCCTCTATACTCTGCTGCCTACCTCTAGTCGACCTTGGGAATCCATCTCCATGGATTACATTTCAGGCCTTCCTTCTACTAAGAATAACAACGAATCTGTTATTGTGGTCATCGATAGATTCTCCAAGATGACCATTATGACGGCCTACAAGACGAATATCATAGTAGAAGCCATTGCTAAACTTTTCTTTGAATGAATGTGGGTATAATTTGGGATCCCACAATCTATCATCTCAGATTGGGACAACAGGTTCCTCAATACATTTTGGTCCCGTCTCTGGTCAATGCTCAACACCAAGCTCATTAAGTCCACAACTTTCCATCCCCAAACTGATGGCCAGATAGAGGTCGTCAACAGGATGATCATACACATTTTGAGCATGTACAACTCAAAGCATCCACGCACATGGGATGAGAGCCTCCCTTATGTCCATCACAGTTATAACTAGGCTCTCTAGAGCTCGACTGGCCACAACCCTTTTCAGGTGGGCCACATAAATTTTTAAATTTGCTAGAATGATAGTTTTCAGTTCATGATTTTTATAACTGGGAAAATATTACTTTTTCTCTTCTCAAATCCCCCCCCCCGCACCACGTCAAGGATAGGTGGGAAGCCTACTACAAGTAGAAGGATGAAAGTACAACCTCACTGTTTTCAGCTACTCCCACCTAGAATTCATTCTAGGACACCATCAAGAAGCAGTACTACCCTGTCGGGAGCTATGAGGACAAATACATAAAGCGGACCACGCTGTGGCAATGAAGGGACCAACATGTGCCAGAGTTTACCAATTTTTTTCATACCCTTCACACGAGGTTAGGTATCAAGGATTCTGAGAAACATTTGGTAGTCAAGTACCGCGACTGCCTACATAGATACATCTAGGACGAGATTGAGTTCCTGGACATCTCCTCGCTTGGCACGGCATACCGATACACCGTCAAGATCAAGCTGAGGTTTAAACAGAATAAGCGAGACTTTGGATCTGTGAATCCACTACAACAAAACGGGCAATTTGCGCCAGATTTAGCACCAGATTCTAGTGCATTTTTTTCTCAATTGGGATGAGCAACCTGGCGCTAAATCTGGCTCTATTGTGCAATTTTTAAAGCGTCATTTTTTGCACCAAAATTTGCATCTTTTTTACGCCAAATTTTCCATCATTTTCTGCATCATATTTTGCACCAAGATTTTCATTTGGTTTTACAACAGGTTTTGCTTCTAGTTTTGTGCCTTTTTTTGCATCTATTTTTGCATCATTTTTTGCTTCTTCTTTTGTGGAATTCTTTGCTTCTATTTTTGTGTCATAATTTGCATCGATTTTTACACCATCTTTGACATCTTATTTAGCGCATTTTTTTACATCCAATTTGTACCAATTTTTGCATCTGGTCTTATGCCATCTTTTGCTTCTAATTTTGTACTTATTTTTACATCTATTTTTGTGCCAATTTTTCTGCCTTTTTTTACACCATCTTTTCCATCCAATTTTGCACCATATGTTGAATCTGATTTAGTGCCAAATTTTGCATGCATTTTTGCACCATTTTTTGCATCCACTTTTGCATTTTATTTATCTCCCTTTTTCGCATCCTATTTTGCACCATATTTTGCATTTAATTTTGCATCATTTGTTGCATCCAATTTAGCATCATTTTTAACACCATTTCTTGCATCCAATTTTTCATCCTTTTGAGCATCTAAATTTGCATCCTATGTTGAACCATTTATTGCATCCACCTTTGCATCCCATTTTGTGTCTATTGTTACGTTCACTTTTGAGCCATTTTTTTGTCTACTTTTGCATTTGTTTTTGCACCAAGTTTTGAATGATTGTTGCATCATTTTACATCCAATGTTGCATCCAAAATTGAGCCATTTTTATGCCCATTTTTGCACCATTTTTTCTTCTCTTGTGTCCAATTTTGCACCATTTTTTATGTCCAAATTTGCATCCTTTTTGGTATCTAGTTTTTCATCCTTTTTGGCTTCCAAATTTGCATCCTTTTTTCTGCCACATTTTATGTCCACATTTGCATCTCATTTTGCACCTAGATTTTAGTTGGAATTTTCATCTAGTTATGCATCATCTTTGACATCCTTGGTTTCACCATTTTTTAGTCCCATTTTGCATCTTGTTTTGTGTCTTTTCTTACATCATTTTTGCATCCTAATTTTACACCATTCTTTGCATCCTCATTTTGGTGTCCATTTTTGCATCCTTGTTTGCACCCAATTCGGTATCCTTTCATATGCCCTATTTTGTTCCCTTCTTTGTGTCTAGTGTTGCACCCTTTTTTAATTTTACTTTAAAAACCTTTTTGTGTCATTGTTTGCATATTGTTTTGATGGCTAGTTTAACATCCAATTCTACTCCCAATTTTTCATCCATGGTTAAATCCACTTTTGGCTTCTTGTTTAGAGTTTTACTTTTATTTCCATTTATGACCACCTCTATGGGTTCATTTTACTAAGTTCATTTACATAGTGAAATATATTAAATTTTCTAAATATCATTTTGCTGTAGGATTTAATGCATGGTTAGATGAAAACAAAACCCTCTCAGTTTATCTCAGAAACCTAGGACAAACCAATTAAGAGAAAGGTTGTTCTAAGGCTTAGGATTCTTAGTAGATCAAGATGTAGAGTATAGATTAAGAAAAAGAGAATGAATTCTTGTGAGTCCTCGCATGCAGGTCTTCTTGGAGTTTTTCGTATAGCCAAGAAGCGCTCCTAGCTAGCTCCAAAGCTTGGTCCTACACATGAGAGAGAGAATAAAGCAACCTTCACAACATACTATCTTAATAATCAAAACTATAAAAAACATATAAATATTATTGAATAAATAAATATAAACCAAAAACCCATGCATACATTAGTTAAATAGAAGAAGTAAAGAATGAATAGAAACATATGGAAGGAAGAACAACTGATCTATATGAATAAAGGAGTTGGAGGAAAGTTACAACAATCAGATATAGTTACAACATCACCTCCCCCAACTCATAGCTCCAAAACTCTCCCTCTCAAGACAGATCTCAAGAGCGTGACAATACAAAATTCCCATCATTTTTTCAATGGCCAAGCCTCTAATATATAGGAAAGTGGAGGCTATGAAGATTTCCAAAATTCCTCATTAGTTCAATTTGGGAAAAATCTTTTGGGTGAATAATGTTTCCTCATATAAAAAAGGAATTTTCCACTTTTTAGATGCTTTTGTGCTTAGGAAAAAGCTTCCCCCTTCTTTATGGCTCTTTCCCACTTTTGTATGCTTTTATTTTTTAGGAAAAAGCTAAAGATGAGGATAAAGAGATTACATTCCACCATATGTTTCTGAAAGTGACCAAGAATGTCAAATTCAAAATCTAGTTTGCTTATGTTTTAGTTTTTTTAAATATATATTTAGTTTTAGTATTTTTTTTTTCTAGAAAAATATATTTAGTTTTTGGTATATTTTTCTATAAGAAAAATTATATTTTGTTTTTATAAAAATGGATTTTAAACATTCCATTCATGCTAAATTTGTGATTTTATGATAGGAGTTTAAATTATATATAGTAAAGTAACTTAATGCCATGTGTCGTGTTGCTGAGATGGGTGTTATACATCTCTTTCTTGCTAAGTTATAGAATGTGCTTGGGTTTTCTTAATGCAATAAAACTAATTATGTTCTTCATGATATTTTGAAATGTTCATCTTGAACCAGGCTAATAAAACAATAAAGTTAAAATAGGTTTTCCTTTGTCCTTTATAGATCTTTGTCCCCATTAATCTTGGTCTTAATAGATTAATTGTCTTGTGGTGGCCTTGAGTGGTCACTTCCATTAGTTGCATGCTTTGTAGTTTTCAGTTAGTGACATTTTTTAGGCTTGATAATATGTTATTTAATTTATCAAAATGTGTTATTGTCCATATTATTGTTAAATATTAATATTAAATATGCTGATTTTTAAGCATGTTTTAGCAAAACTTTCCCAAAATGTTTATAGATTGTATTTTATATTGCAATGATTCTTTGCTTGATGAAATTGTTTTGGATATTTTTTTTAATGATTCATTGATTGATGAAATTGTTATGGATATTTTTTTTAGTATATTAAATTGTATGTGATAAAGTCAAAAATCACCTCTTTTTTAGATTTTCATTGATCAATTTCCCTTAAGGCCATCAAGTTCACCATTTGGTCCCAGGTTAAGGAAATATAGGAGTCATGAAGTGGAATTGTCCAAGCACTTAAATCTTGAGACATGTTTCTTTTTAGTCACTTTATACTTTCTTTCTATGTAAATTTTTGATGAAAATAGTCTTGGAACATGAGGGGCGTCAATAGTAAGCGAAAACAAACTCCTAAAAGAAAAATGGTATGCAAAGCACCCATAAATAATGTTGATATAAGAAGCAAAAATATTAAGTGAGGTTCAACCTCATATAATTAGAAAATGGGGGAGGAATTTCCAAGTAGTAGTGATTGACGCTTAGAGATACTTGGGTGGAATGGTTATTATTTGAAATGATTAAGACATCAAGGTTACCACTATGTTTACCTCTTTTCGCATTATGACAATACAATTTTAGTTAATTGACATTGAGGACTACTACCATGTATCCAATGTCTATGACTCCAATATCGCAAATGGAAAACCTCTATTTCTCAATTCTATTTCTAGCACAAGTAATTTATACTCCCCATCTCCATGGATTGTTGGGAGTGAGTTCAATATTATAAGTGTCTCGAGGAAAAGAAAGAATGAATCGAAATGTTTAACAAGATATTTTGTAAGCTATACCATTAAAGCCACAAAGTAGTCTCCATTAAAGTTGTCAAGAAATGAGTCTCCAACCCACACATGTGGATCAATGAGATGTAATACATGTGTGTGTGGTTAAGAACTCAATACACCTCTATAATAACTCCACAAACTTATGTATTTCACTCTGTCACATAAATTGACAGTAGTGTGACATAAGTAAACCAAGAGTAGACATGAAAGCCTTAGGAAACAAACATTCCTTAGATCCTCAATTAGGTGCTTAAATGATGAAGTGAAAATGCAAGGAGAAAAGAAGAATTCATGATTTAACCATCACATACATGTGATCAAGTGTGACTAGGAGTGTATATATTCATATATTTTCCAAAGAGGGAGTGAATACATGAGTTACCATTTATTGGCCCTTATTTTTCTTTCTTTTTCATTTTCTTATATATAGGACTTAGGGAATAAGGTTTTCATAAGTTTGGCACAACTCATAGATATAAGATTTACATGAATTTTCACTTCAACCTTAGAGTTTAGACTTAGATAAATAAATATAGTGTATGTTTAATGATTTTGGCTTTCACTTTTTTATTGTATTTCATCACAAATACAAAAGGGGAAATATTTTGCCACAAATCTATGAATGCTTAATCATAAAGTCGTCATGTGATGAAAACAGATTAATGATGTTATTCTCTACGAAAATGATGGGTATTCTTGAGAAAATATTATGCTTGTGGATGTTTCCTCCCTGGTTGAGAGGGAGTGAGGGTAGACACCATGTTATCCATGTGTCATGTACTATGGCTAGGATTAACAATCGTAAGCCTAGTAAAGGCACTAGTAGGGATAATGGTGGATTGGATAAACATTTGGGACCAATATTCTTTGAGAATTTGGACATTGACTAGGACTAATCGCCATAAGTCAAGTACATTAATCCAAGATAAGAATAGTCATGAGGATTGACATTTTCTGGTGTCAAATATTATGATAGTGGATTAGGAAATGATCATGTGAGGACATACCTGGTAAACATCTTGGTGGGGTAAGTGCCTTGAAAGGCAGTGGTGTCCAAATTTATGCCTCCCAACATTGTGCTCTGATCTAATGGAGAGATAAACTTGTTAGTCAAGGCCTTACTATTTTGAAAATTTTGGCTATGATGATGTAAATCATCATTGATGCTTATCAATCTAGATCCCTTCTTATATGAATATTTCAACTTGAGAGTACTTTTTTGTCTCATTATGAGTACCTCGCTAGTTTAGAGGGAGGGTCATCATCTTCATTATTGCCATCATCACCACCATCAATGTGATCATTATTGTCATCATTTCATTATCATCATAATCACCATTCATGTCTTCTTCATCATCATCATCATCATCATGATTTTGTATATTGTCGTCAATTGTTCATAATTATAGGTATCATAAGAAATATCACCAACCTTAGGACACATGATATATGAAAGAAAAATAACCACTTTATTTTTTAGAAATGATTGATGATCATCAACATCACTACCATTATCATCGTCATTATAATTGTCATCATCCCCATCATCATAACTAATATAAGTTTTATCATAATTTTTGTCATCTTCATCATGAACATCATAATCATCATTCATGCCATTATTGTTCTTGATTATGACCAAGATGAAAATAATGATAATGATGATCAGATGATGATGACTTGGAAGATGACGCCAAAGATAATTATTATGATTTTTACCATGATAACATTTAAAAATTGGGAGGAATGGCCAAGGTCATTAGCATCATCATCATTGTCATTGTAACTCCCATCGTCTTTATCATCATTGTCATTATCATAACAATTGCAATTCATGTCATCGTCATCATCTTCATTATCATCATTGTTATAATTATTGACATTGTCATCAGTTGTTCATAATTTTCAATGTCATAAGAAATATAATCAATGCAAAAGTAAACAAAAAAATGGGGGTAAAAATAGACGTAAATTTGGATGAAGAGTGGACACAACATAAGTAGATGCAGAACAAGACAGAAAAATTGAACAAAAGTGGATGAAAAAGTAGATGCAATAGTTCATACAAACTTGAACACAAAATAGGACTCAAACATGGATGAAAAAGTGGAAGAAAACATGGGCACAATAGTAGGCATAAAACTTAGCATGAATTGTGGTGAAACAAATGTGGATACTCCAATGAATGTAAAAAAAAAGGGACACAAAATTGAATGCAAAAAGGAGGAAAACTTGGATGAAAAAAGGGATGTAAACATGGGCCAAACATGGGTGCAATAGTGAACACAAAATTAGTTTCAAAACTAGACAAATCAAAAGTGGATGTAAAAGTAAATTCGAAATGGGATGAAAAAAACATAAACAATATTTGATGCAAACTTGGACACAAAAGAGGATGCAAATATGGATGCAATAGTGGAAGAAAATGTTGGTTGCAATGATAGGCATAAGATATGGCACAAATAATAGCACAAAAAAGGTGGATGTAATAATAGACACAAAAAAATATGCAAACTTAGATGCAAGACAAGATGCTATAAGGGATGTAAAAGTGGATGCAAACACGGGTGCAACATGAGAAACAAAATTGGATGCAAAATATGGATGAAATGGAAGTACATGCAAAAGAAGATACAAAATGAGATGCAAAACCCAACACAAAAGTGGATGCAAAAATAGATGAAATATTTTATGCAAAAGAGGATGTGAAGATGGATGTAGAATTGGAAGCAAACATGGGTACAACAGTATGTGCAAAACATGGAACAAATTTTGTCACAACAAAAGTAGATGTAATGATAGATGCAAAAAAAGAAGCAAATGAAGATGAAAAATAGGATGCAAAAAGGGATGTAAAAGTGGGTGTAAACATGGGTGCAACAATGGATGTAAAATAGCTTTTGCAACTTATTTGAAAGAGCAATTTTGTCCCAACAATTAGACTTGTAGCATAAAGAACATGGTTAATACATATGATTCGACCAAAAACTAGTTACTACCAAAATTCAACCAAAAAAAATATTACTGCATAAAAATAGAATTAAAAACAAAAAAAAATAAAAACAAAAATTTCCCAAATTAAAAATAAATAAATGATAAACTTTTTTTTACCAAAATTTAGTGATTTTTTTAGTGCTAATACTAACATCACCATTACAACAAGATATTTTTTTAGTGCTAATACTGCCATTACAACAAGATATAAGAGGGATATAATGCAAAAAGTTTAATAATAATATGTATGTAGAAGATGGTCTTCAGACTGGTGAATTCATGATAATCAATGGGACTATAGTCAAAATAATTGGATGTTATTTACTTTTTTACATAGATTGTCAAAATAATTGCATAAATCTATTTTTTTAACCAAAATTTAACAAAAACTTTGCTAGTGCTAACATTAGAACCACCATTACAACAAGATATCTTTCTAGTGTTGACAACACCATTATAGTAAGATACCTCAAGAGAGACAGAAAATTTAAAAAGTATGATAGTAATATGTATCCAGAAGATGGTAGTGAAACTAGTAATTGTTCATTCTCATTATCATAATCATTGTCATCATCATCACCATCATCCTTGTCATCGTTATTGCCATCATTACATTATCATCATAATCACCATTCATGCCATCATCATCAGCTCCATTATCATCATCATTATGGACATTGTTTGCAATTGTTTATAATTATAGACGTTGTAAGAAATATCATCAACCCAAAAAATGTGATCAGTGCTAGAAAAGGGTTGTTTAGGACACATTGATATACGTAAGAGAAATAACAACTCTATTTTTGAGAGATGATCGATGATCATCATCATCACCACCATTATCATCGTCATTGTCATTTTTATCATCCCCATCATCATCATTAATGTAATTTCTATCAACATTGTTGTAATCATCATCATCATTCATGCCATTATTGTTTTTGATGATGACCTAGATGAAAATGATGATGATGACACCAAAAATAATGCTTATGATTATGACAATGACAACATCTAAAATTGGGAAGATTCGCCAAGGTCATTAGCGTCGTCATCATCATAATCATTGCCATCATCATCATTAATGTCATTGTAACCACTATTGTCTTTATCATCATAATCACAATTCATGTCATTGCCATCATCTTCATTTTCATCATTGTCAATATTATTGACATTGTCATCAATTGTTCATAATTGTCAATGCCATAAGGAATATCATCAATGCAGAAAATATGATGAGTGTTGGAAAAGGGATGCAAAAGCGAACATAGAAATGGGGGCAACAATAGAAGTAAAATTGGATGAAAAGTGGATAAAACATAAGTAGATGCACAACAACATGAAAAACCTAACACAAAAGTGGATACAAAAGTAGATTCAGTTTTCAATGCAAACTTGGATGCAAAGATGAAGGCAAAAGTGGAAGCAAACATGGGTCCAATGGTAGGTGTAAAACTTGGCACAAACTGTGGTGAAACAAATGTGGATGCAACAACGGACACAAAAGTAGATGCAAAAATGGATGAAACGAAAGTGGATACGATAGGGGATGCAAAAACATACACAATATCTGATGCAAACTTGAACACAAAAGAGGATGCAAATGTGGATGCAAACGTGGAAGCAAATGTGGTTGCAATGGTAGGCGCAAGATATGGTGCAACAAAAGTGGATGTAACAATAGACAAAAAATATGCAAAATAAGATGCAAAAATGGATGTAAAAGTGGAAGCAAACATTGATGCAACAGGCAAAACAAAATTGGATGAAAAAATGGATACAATGGAAGTAGATGCAAAAGTAGATACAAAACGAGATGCAAAACCCAATGCATAAACCTGACACAAAAGTGGATGCAAAAATAGATGCAATATTTGATGCAAAAGAGGATCTGAACATGGATGCAAAATTGGAAGCAAACGTGGATACAATAATGAGTGCAAAACATGGTGCAAATTATGGCATAACAAAAGTGGATGTAATGATAGATGAAAAAAAAGAATCAAAGTATGATGCAAATGAAGATGTAAAAGGGATGCAAAAAGTGAAATTTAAAATGGGTGTAACAGTGGATGCAAAATTGTATGCAAAAGTGGATGCAATAGAAGTCGATGCAAAAGTAGATGCAAAACGAGACACAAAACCCGATGCAAATCCTGGTCCAAAATTGGATACAAAAAGGGATGCAAAAATAGATGTAGTAGTTGATGAAAACCTAGATGCAAATGAGGATGCAAACGTGGATGCAAAATTATAATCAAAAGTGGGTGCAAAAGAAGGTGCCAAACTAGGCGCCAATTGTGGCACAAAAATATTAGATGCAATAGTGGGTACAATAATAGATGCAAAAGAGGATGTAAATATGGATGCCAAACAAGATGGAAAAGTGGATGCAACAAAAGTAGATGCAAAATTATATGCAAAACTAGACACAAAACTCGATGTAAAACGTGGCGCAAAAGTGATGCACAAATGGATGAAAAAATGGATGCAAAAAATGATTTTAAAAAGGATGCAAAAAAGGATGCAAAAGTCGATGCAAAAGTTGATGCAAGTGTAGGTGCAAAAAGTGGATGCAAAAGTATGTCAAACAAAAATAGATGCCAAAATTGATGCAAAACCTGGAACAAAACCTGGTGCAAAGGATGACACAAAACTTGGCATAAAATTTGGTGCAAAACGTGGTGCAAAACCTATTGCAATACCTGGTGCTAAACTTGGTGTAAGATTTGGTGCAAAACTTGATGCAAATTTTGTGTCAAGTTTTGCACCATATTTGATAAATGGATGCAAATAGCACCAAAAATGGGCTCTAGATGCAAAAAAAGAAGTAAAAAGGGATGCTAATCGCTGGTTTTGTTGTAGTGATCCGAAACAAGGGAAAGGCGCTCGCAAACCGCAGAACAAAGGAGAAAGGGAAGGCAGGACAACCTAGGATAACCCGCCAAAGCCAAAAGCAAAGGAAAACACTACACAGCCAAAGAAGGACACAAGAAAGTGGTGTGAGTTCCATAGGAGCTCCACTCACAACACAAGTGAGTGTTGGGCCAAGCAATCACTGGTGGCTGAGCTGAAGGCTTTAGAACCAGATGCATGTTCCGACTTTGAGTTAGAACCCAATAAGGGGAATGAAAAAGGGAAGTAGATTATTGATGCGGAGCCCAACGCCACTGTTGCCACCATGAAGATCCATAAGGAGAATCTCGAAGATCTAGAGGAGGAGGAGCATCTCTTCCACTCCCATATGTGGGTAAAGGGTGCCCCGCTACAGTTCATGGTCAACAGCAGGAGACAAAAGAGCCTTATTGCAATAGAGGTTGTGAAGCGGTTGGGCTTAGCAACCAGAACACACCCACAACCATAGACTAGCTGGGGCTTCACCAAAGATGAGATCTTTGCGTGAGCCAACAGTGTCACCTTCCATACAACATCAAGACCTTCACAGATGAGGTATTATGTGACGTTTCTCCCCTTGATGTTTTTGATGTATTATTAGGCCAACCATACTTTTGGAAGTGACATGTTGTGTATGAGTCAAGGCCTCGCGTTGTTATTGTTACCTTGGGAAATACGTTGTACAGGATACCTGAGGTAGCACCACCTACTGTCATCTCTCTAGTTACTATGAAACAATGCAGTAAGCTCATTTCCAAAACTGAGAATTTTTTTCCTAATGATACACCCCCAGGGAAAGAAGAAGACGGTGGCCACGGCCTCCAGACAGGACCCCTCTACACCATAACAACAGATGGATAAGGTCATGGAGGAGTATGACGACATCTTCACATCCCCTGCATGGGTGCCTCTGCATTGTCAGGTCAAGCACTCCATCGATTTGACCCCAGGTGCATCGTTTCCCAATGGACGAACATATCATGCTCTGTTATGGAGAATGATGTTCAATAAAGAGGCAGATCTAGGAGATGGTGCAGAAAGGTCACACCTAGACGAGTGCATCACCTTGTGGGCCCGATCATGTTGGTACAAAAGAAGGATGGGACTTGGAGACTCTGTATTGACTATCGGGCGCTAAACAAGATCACTGTTGGAATAGGTACCCGATCCCATGGATTGATGACCTTCTGGACCAATTCAGGGGGGGAATATTTTAGCAAGATTGAATTGAAGTCTGGATATCACCAAATACCAATTGAAAAGTCCGATGTGTGGAAGACTACCCTCAAATCCAAGGAGGGCCTTTTCGAATGGTTGGTTATGCCTTTCAGGTTGACGAATTCTCCTGCAACCTTCATGAGGCTGATGGATGACATCTTGCGGCCATTCACCAACTCATTTGTAGTGGTATACTTGGATGGCATCACGATCTTCAACCAAAACTAGGAAGAGCACCTCCAACACATCTGGCCGGTTCTCCAAACACTGTGGAAACACAAGTTGTGTGCTAATTTGGACAAATGAACTTTTTTCATGACCTAGGTTTAGTATCTAGGATACATTATTGATGAATGGGGGGTGCATGTGGATCCATCGAAGATCCAAGTCATTCGGGATTGGTTAGCCCCAACCACTCTAACAGAGCTCTGTAGCTTTCTAGGTCTTGCCAATTTATACCGCAACTTCGTGTTGGGGTTCTCTCATATCACTTGGCCCTTGAGTCAAGTCACTAAGGGAGGAGTGAAAGAAAAATTCTTTTGGGTTGAATCTCAATAAAAGGCATTCGCAGAGTTGAAACATTGCTTTTTCTCTGCACCAATGCTCACATTACTAGACTTGCAACAACCATTTGAGATCGAGACAGATGCCTATGACTATGCTATTGGGGCAGACCTTACTCAAACAGGGGGATCCAGTGGAATATTATAGTGAGACACTTTCAGACACAGTCCGGAAGTATCCCACTTACGACAAAGAGATGTATTGCATTATGCCAACCTGCTGGAAATGGAAGCATTAAATTTTGGGGAAGGAAATGATCATCCACATAGACCACCAACCCTTGTAGTTTATACAGACGTAAGGGAAGTTGTAGAATAATCGCCATCAAAAGTGGTCCACATACCTACAACAGTTCCATTTGAATATCAAGTACAAGAAGGGAAACACCAATAATGTTGTAGACTACCTTAGCCAACTACTGATCATGGCGTTAACCACCGTGCTCAACTCTTGTGGGCACGAGACTTCTAATTGGCCACTTCTCTACAAAAGCGGCCCAGAATTTGGCCACACATACCATACGCTCTTGTAGGGTCAACAAGTTCCAAATTTTCACCTCCAGTATGCTCTGTTATGCCACTTGGGACACCTTTGTGTTCCTTAAAGCGAGCGTGCCAAGATGATTTGGGAAGCACACTACAGTTGGGCTGCTGGGCATTTTGGGGTTGAGAAAACGGTGGGAGCACTGCAGAAGTATTTCTATTGGACAAATCTTCGACAGGATGTTAGGAAATACATTAGATCCTGCACTACCCATGCCATTACCAAGCTGACCATCAAGAAGCAAGGTCTCTATAATCTGCTGCCTACCCCTAGTCGACCTTGGTGTTAGAAAATTATATATTACAGAGCAATGGAACACATAAAATATTGCAGAAATATAAACACATAAAACAAGGGAGACACAGATATATGTGGTTCACCCAATTCGTGCTATGTCCACGAAGAAACAGCTAGTCCTTCCTTTTATATTATCCAGCAAATTGAAGAGATACAACCTATAGTAGATTCGTTGTAATTCCCTCTTCGCTCTCACACAATCTCCTCTCTCTTTCTCACTAAGAATACAGATCTACATAGATGCAATAGAACTCCCTCATATATAGCGAGGGGTTTCCTTTTAGGGCAAAAAACCCTAAATTAAACATAACTTTTCCCGTCATATCTCCCCCTAATGAACGACCCAGATTGACTATGAAATTACAACATTTTACAAGGCAATTTTACATCTATTTTTAGCTTCGGGGGCGCTGCCCCTAATCCCCTGCCAAATGGGGGGCTCCAAATAATCGTCGTTTCCTCCTTGGTGGCGTACATTTTACGGGCGGTGTTTCTGCCACATTACGAACTGGGGTCTAATGCGGCGATACCTCTGAATAAAGAAGATAATCAGGCTCCACACCCAACACTTGGGAATCCATCTCCATGGAATACATTTTGGGGCTTCCTTCTACTGAGCATGAAAATGAATGTGTTTTTGTTTTTGTCGATAGATTCTCAAAGATGGCCATTATGATGGCCTGCAAGAAGAATATCATAGCAGAAGCCACTGCTAAACTCTTTCTTTGAACGTGTGTGGGTACACTTTGGGATTCCACAATCTATCATCTGAGATTGGGACAACAGGCTCCTCAGTACATTTTGGTCCAGTCTCTGGTTGATGATGGACGCCAAGCTCACTAAGTCCACAACTTTCCATCCCCAAACTGATGGCCAGACAGAGGTCGTCAACAAGATGATTGTACACATTTTGCGCATGTACAACTCAAAGCATACACGCACATGGGATGAGAGCCTCCCATATGTCCATCCCAACTATAAATGGGCTCTCCACAACTTGATTAGCCACAACCCTTTTTAGGCGGGCTTGGGATTCCAACCACTATGTCCCATTGATGTGGCCATACCATTTGCAGCGACTCAGACAGATTCAACTCATGTTGAGTTCAAAGCCAAAAAGGCAAATAGCTTCATCGAGCACATTCAACACATTCGCCAACATGTCCATGACATATTGGACAAAACCAATGCTAAATACAAGCAGCGACATGATCAACATCAGCTGCTTCCAAGTGGGTGACAAAGTTTGGCTACATTTGCAGAAGAAGTGCCTCGCTGGGCCCCATTGCAAGATTTGCTCGCTTCGATATGGACCATACACCATCACCAAGGTTGTGGGAGATAATGATTTTGAGCTCAACATTCCCCCATTCCTTGGCTTGCACCCAATGTTTAATGTGGATCGCCTTTGACCATACTTTCCACCATTACTGGACACATCCGACATTGCAAAACAACTCACACCAACAGAGTTAAATCCAGATTGTATGGAACAAGCTGGAACTAATTGTATCATGGACACGCAGATCAAGAACAGTCGCCAGCAGAAGATCTAGTTGTATTGAGTTGTCAAAGCTAGCCAACTCTTGCACCAAGGCAAATGGCTCACCAGGGACCAAGTTGAGCAGAAGTTTCCTCATCTCATGGAGAAAATCAACACAATGGAGACCATTGCTTCCAAAGGGGGGAGGAATAATCCAGGTGGATATTGGTGGCCACCCGCCTATTCCACTTCGACCCTCACCATTGTTCTTTCATTTTTTTCAGTTTCCTTAATTGTAGCATAATTTACTATTTTGGCAGTTTTTCGGGTCCTGAACCTCCGGAGCTGTTTTGAAGCCCTAAAGGACGTTTTTTGGGAAAACACTTAGCGATTTCTTTTGAAATCATGTCAGTAGATGTATTCCTCAGAGAGATCTTTCTAACGAGGTATCATACATGTCAAACATAGATAATATGACCAAGTTACGACCCTGGGAAGTTGGCTACCCAATTAACCCCAACGAGGCCCACAAACTCTTGGTGTTACATCTCCTTGGGTTAGGATTTTGGTTGTTTAGTGTTTTTTTTTATTGTTCAATAACAAAAAGACCCTTGAGCCTCATTTTAACTCAATTCAGAGGCATGTGGCTGCCACATCTCTTCTCAGAGATAAGCTACAATCACTCGAGCTAGTCTTATTTCCATTTTATTTGTGAGCATATTTCAGTATTTGATATTAATGAAATGAAGTGTTATTTCTACTGCATCTCTGTATTTATGATTAGATCTGTAATTTGTTGCGTTCCTATTTAAATTCGGATCAATATTCAAATTATATTTTATAAATAATGAAGAATGAAAATTTCATGGAAATATTATTCAATTATACTATAAAAAAATTACGATACCAACCTTATGTCTTCCCTGTAGATTTTTGTATACACAAAAAGTGATATATCTTCCCTATAGAGTTTTGTATAAAAAGTGCATTACCTTCATAAAATATAACTTGGAAACTTTAAATTTGAATGCAATTACGTATCTTAGTATATTTACAGCTCGAATGAACAAGACTCTCACTAGATATCAATGTATTTAGGGATCTTAGCCTATATATTAAGTATTTAAAAAGGGATTTGTTAGAACAAAAATCTAACATGAGCTGAGAGGGATCAAATTTCCCTCATGGTGTCCTCCTCGCATTCAATTTATTTCAAAATAACGATTTTCCCTCTAATGAAGAATGATTTTCTTTAATGTTGGTTTATTGGATTGTATGAATAATCAATGTCTTCAACCATGTAGAGGGTTTTCACCATGTAAACTCTTGCAATGGCCTATTCCAATTGTTAATATAAATCGATGATGTAGACAAGAAGTTATAATAGAGATTATAATTTTGGCCACCACGAGATGTATACCCTGAACAGTTGAGGAGGAAATGAAAAATACTAAAACAGTTTGTTGCTATTGTCAATGCAATTCAAAATGTTTCTTTACAATTTCAGAGATGATGTTCTCAGAGGAAACATTAGACATATTGAACATCATCAACTGCACTGCACTAGAGTTTCCCATCAAAGTTGCAGATTTTACACCAAAAGTTATGAACAATTGGGAGATGATGTCTAGCTCACTTCACTTTCATCTAATACGTGGTGATGTCTAAAATTTGTGAGTTTTTTGTGCAAATTTAGATTTGGAAAGATAACCATCATATTGTTAGCTATCATATTCTTCATGACTTAATGTTATTTTATTTAGCATATCTAATGTCATCTACTACTTTCATTTTTTCAAAATCTATCAAATATTTGCTATTGGAACTTGAAACACCATCTTTGAAGATTAAGACGCAATTTATATTGGAAAGGTAAGTAAATTCTCTTTATCTTCTAGCTTTGAATGACATTTTGTTTACTATATTTTATTTTCAATGATATTTTACATGGTAGGATTCTTCTCGAATGTATGTCTTACAACATTTCCATTGCAACATTTGGTGGAGTTGCTAGTTTAGCTATATTTAAACTAAGCCGAAAGACAAACTACTATATAGTACTTTTTCATATTAATTTGATTTCACCACAAAATTTATTTTAAGTAAAACCATGCTTATTAGAATTTGCTTTTCCTTTTTATAAGTGATTATCAATTTTTAAATTTTAGTTATTTAGGTTTTTTTTTAAATGGTTTTAAAATTTGTTTAGTTGTAATTAATATATTATTTTAGAGCTATTATAAAAATCTTTATCTTTTCCAACGTAATAAAATAATTATATAAATGTTTAGAGATATGCATATTTTTCAATCATATATATGGGTAGATTTTGTTATGATTTATAACTATTTATTATTTGAATTATTTATCTATATATGGATAAATTAAAATATGTAGTGGGTAAGTAAGAATAGTATAAAGATGTAAGGTTATGATTAAATTTTTGGGTAAATTTTGTAGTGGGAAATATATGAAGATATTATTTTGTAAGGAAGTGGTCAAATATGATTTAGAATATGAAAAGTATTTCTTAATTATGAGCAGAGCAACAAAAAAAAAATATTGTTAAAATATGAACAAATTCTTAAGAGTTGCATAACAAAATTGGACATTAAACAGTTCCAAAACACTATGGAAAGGAGAAATTTGTCATATTTGTAATCATAAGACAATTAAAAATAAATAACACTTTCTCCTATAATGCATATATTCTAATTATATCTCTATTTCAATATATTTATTACACTACTAACCTCGTTATCCTATCAAATCACCAAATTTATAGTGATTTTAAAAATTTTCTCTACACATTTCTATAACACAAAAATAAAATCCGGAAAAAATTCAATCTCTTAAAATAAATTAATTTTAATAAAAATTAATCATCAACTACCTTGTTGCATTAAACTAACCTTATCATGATAAAAAAACACTTACGAATAAAACTTATATATATATATATATCTTTTAGAACAACGACGATTTCTTAACAAAATTTAAAATATCGCAAATAAAACTTATATATATAAACATTAAATCTTTTAGACCAACAACGATTTGTTAACAAAATTAATATATCATTAATTAAAAAATATATAGTCACCCGTCAAGTCTATATTTCAGTTCAATCCTTACTACCAACAAAGCCTGCCACTGATAAAGACTACAATCTATAAAAATGATTCTATAATTTCCCGATACTTTCGTTTCTGTCCACCCGCACTAACCAGTGTTCAAATTTGAACACATCACAGCGCTTCCAAAGCTCTCTAGCACGTCAAAAAAGTGCTCAACGAAATTTACGAGTTTATAGAAATTTAAATTTTGATTTTTATAGGTTTAAAAAAAAAAAAAATATATTATAAAATGCTATCCGTAGGACATTTTAAAAATTCTAGTTCTCTAACTGATGTAACATTCTACAAAAAATACCTGTTCTTTGATTGATGTAACACTCTAAAGTGTGCAAGAGGTTCCGACAACACTCAAGAAAGTGCAATAGGACATAATGGAGGTTTTCATCCATTCCTAAGGCATCAACGATAATGGCAGCACTAACAGAGTTAGCAGTCATGATATGAGGTTTATGTTCGCATTGGTCGATAACAAAGGTTTCTTTTTGCATTCATTGATAGTAGAGGAGAAGTAGCTATGTATTGGTATCCATGAATAGGGCATATTTTGAAGGTATCAAAGATTTAGAAGAAACAAATTTAAAAGATAGAATTAACAATGATTGAGGTAGATTATATTGAGCCTGTGAATCTTTCCTATATTGATTTTTCCAATCCCAACCTTACGGCGAGTGCAACATAAGTTCAAAAGGTATTTTAACTCTCAGTTTTAACTTTCAACTTTCAGTTCCCCAGCCTTTCATTGAGTTCATTGATTTAGGTGGAACCAATTAAAATTATTATGTATAGAATGGTTGATTGATCTTTATATAGTCATGTGTATACTCTGGATTTTTTTTATATCGTCCATCATTTCATCGATGAATATTTTTTTGACTAATTTTTTGAGCAAAGTCAACGGTTTCCCTTCCCGAGGAGGAAATGATGAAATTGCTGCAGAATTAGAACCATCAAGGTTACACTCCGTATCAAGCATAATCTCTTAATTTTTCCAATCAACCTAAAGGTTTGATGTGGATTTGTTTCTCCTTATATTTACTTCTGCTTGTAATTACATCTTGCTCCGCTCAACTTTGAAAAATCAATCCATTGAAGTATTTCACTTCATATTTTTTCATATATTCATTTTTCCAGGGGATTGGAAAGGGAGTTATGAAGCTTCTGAAGCACCTATAAAGGCAAGTGATTTTATGGTCCCAATTAGTGGCCTTCAATAGGGTTCAACATTTGAAATGATATTTTTCATATTTTTCCAGTGCTTAAAAATAGATTAAAGTGACAGTGTTGACATTTTTACATCATAACCACATACTACATTTTCTATGGTATCTCCATTTTCCTTAGTTTGTAAAATTTTATTCTTTTTTGTCAACCCACTATTAGCACAAGATCATTCAATTATGAGATTACCCCATTAGATGGTGATGACTACGCTTACTGATTCACAAACCTTTTTTTTTTCATCTTGTGAATAACTACTACCATCTACTACATCTTCAAGGATGCCAAATATATTCGAGTACTGATCATGCCGAATATATTCAAGCATTGATCACCCTGCCACTATGAAAACATCTTCCAGACTACCTTTATAAGGACACATTCATGACATTACTTTGATGTTCTACATAGATATCTTGACATAGTATAATAAGGACGATAAGGTTACTTACATTTTCCATGAAGACAACATTACTTTGAAACTCTGATGTTTGACATGGAAATCTTGAGATAACATAATAAGACTGATATGGTTCTTTATTTAGGGTTTCTTTTTAGAAAACATCATTATATAGACAGAGTAATATCTTTATTAATTTGAATTCTTATTTTATAGTAATAAATTAATACATTCTCATTTTATAGTAATCAATGAATAATTTTTCATTTTATAGTAATAAATGAAATAAATTAGTTAAAGATGTAATTTTACCCTGTTTAAAAATAGATTAAAGAGATAATATTGACATTTTTACATTATAACCACATTTTCTGTTGTATTTTTTCATTTTCTTTCCTAATTTGCAAAAAATTCTTTCTTTCTTGTCAACCAACCATTTAAACAAGATTGTTCAATTATGAAATTACCCATTAGATGGTGGTAATTACGCTTAGTGATTCTAATGTTTTTTATATTCTTGTAAATAAATACTACCATCTCTTTTTCTTTCCTAATTTGCAAAATTTTCTTTCTGTCTTGTCAATCAACCATTCAGACAAGATTTTTCAATTATGAAATTACCCATTAGATGGCGGTAACTACGCTTAGTGATTCTAACATTTTTTATATTCTTGTAAATAAATACTACCATCTCTTTTCTATTTTTAGATGATTCCATCGCTGACAACCATAGTGCTTACAAAATCTTAGCATTGCTGCCATTTGAACTTACTGTAATCAAGCTTACTATTAAGCTTATCATTTGTAAAATCAAACTTTATTTAAAACCCCGTATTTCTTCTCTTATCTTAAAAATCCCTTTTCTTTATTAACTCTCTAGTTTTTGAAAACATAGAAATTAATGCTATAAAAAAATTGAGAAATAATAAGTGTGCTTCCCATAAAATTATGTAGAGTTTTGAACCAAGGAGAAGTATTAAAATGAAACTCCAGGGCTCTATTAATAACCACACTCTACCTACAGGGCTACAACTTAATTTTCTTTTTCCGGTTGGTTTTCCCAAAAGATATAGAATGCCAATAGCTATCCATACAACTACTATTGTGTCTCCCGCTTCATTCTCTCCATTCGACATCTAGGAAATAAGTTATACATGTGGGTGTCCATGTAGCTACTGTTATGAAGGGATTTTAAGGAGATGTTGAAATCATAGAAAAATTAAATGACATTGTTAATGAAAAGAAACCATATTATTAGAAAAAGACATCAATGAAAATAAACTACATTATTGGAAAAAGATATCAACCAAACTTGAATTCATTGTAACGACCAAATTTGAAAATCATTTTTAAACAAAAAAAGAAAACGACCAACCAAGCCATACAATAACAACATTGCAAATGTCTATTACATATTACAATATTTCTCCATTAGAGATGGAAATTTTTCCTTTTAATTACATAAATTTTTGAATCTATAAAGCTTGAAGTTTTTAATGGAGATGAAAGTCTATTGATAGTGTTCTTTGGTTGAACAATGTTAAGAGAAAAGTTCAATTCCCTTGGTTGTTGAAGGCATATATATATATATATATATATATATATATAGGTTTGCTTTAAATTGTTTCAAGCTTAACAAAACATATAATATAAATTAGAAACAAATGAAAACTAAAAAAAAAATTCCATTGTGAAAATAGATTTATATTTTCAATGTTGTAAATTCAAATACTCTTGAAGATTATTTAATGAATAGAAGAAACATATGTTTATCTATTTTTAATAGAATTTAAGAAAAATGTTTGCCTATTTACTGAATTCTATTGAGCTTTTATAGTATTTTAATGTAGCCAATTTTTAAATTTTAAAGATTTAGAAAGACACCATTTCATTTTGGCATTTTTTTGTAAAGAATTTATTTAATATACACTTGTTAATAGAAGTACAATTTTTTTTTATAACTTTTCATCTTTGAAGGGTTAGATAAATATATGCCCTTCCAAATAAAATTAAGGCCAGCCCTTCAAATGTGATCACTGGCACTGACCCTATCAAACGTGGAAAAATAGGCCGCTGTTTCCAATGGGGACCTGTTCACATGCCTTTTTCGTTCACTATATATATACACATGTGCGTATGTAGCAACAAACACACAACTCAACTCAGATGTTTTGAATCAGTGTGTGGTTACATAGGAGAAATGGATTTTCTGGTTCTATTTATATCGCTTCTGTGTTTTATTTTTTCCTTCACCATAAGTCTATAACCGACATGTATGTATATAAAAACAACATTGCTAAAATATGAATAGACTCCTGAGAGTCTCATAACAAAATTGAACATCAGATAATTCTATTGTATAACAAAATTGAACATTGGATAGTTCCAAAACATGGTAGAAAGAAGAAATGTGTCATATTTATGACAATAAGACAATTAAAAATAATTAGCACTTCTCCTATCAAATTACTAACCTTCTTATCCTATCAAATTACGACAAGGTTAGCGACGCGTATCAATTTCTCAACCAATACTCATCCTTGGGAAGGTGCTTTATATCAACACATGGGCGGTGGATTAACTTGGGTGCAGCGTCGTCGTTCTGAATCTGAATCTGAACGCGTGTTGGAGCAAGGTGAATTCGTGTTATCATCAATGGATGCCCACGAGAAAAAGGACCTCCATGCTCTCTTATCCTTCAGAAATGGCATCAGATGGGATCCAGACGACTTACTCTCCAACTGGACGGTGGATAATTCAGAGAATATATGCTCCTGGTATGGCATTCGCTGCCGACCACATACCAAAAGAGTCGTTGTCATTGACTTCTCCTTTTTCTTTGTTGGAAGGTACCCTTTCACAGTGTGTCAGCAATCTCTCACTACTGCACACTTTCCATGTTTCTAATAATGCATTCATGGGAGGAATTTCACCCCAGTTTGGTCAGCTTAAAGCCTTGCGAGCACTTGACCTCAGCTATAATTTGTTGAACGGTTCTATTTCTGTTGAGTTGGGCCTGCTGCACAAACTAGAGTATCTGGATCTCAGCGACAATGACTTCTCTGGTCAAATATCATTTCAGTTATGTAATTTGACACAGGTTACACAACTATGCATTTCTGGTCGTGGTATTTCTGATTTTATTCCTTCTCAAATAAGGAGGCTTCCCCTCTCCCGTGTTTCTCTTAAGAAAACCCCCATAGGGAGCACACGTAATTCCATAGCCAATTTGACCATGTTAACGTACTTAGATCTATTTCATAACAATCTCTAACATACATGATTCCATTGCCACTTTGACCAAGTTAACCTATTTAGATTTATCTAATAACAATATCATTAGCATACCTAAAAGCATTGCTAATTGGACTAAATTGACACATTTAGATGTGTCTTTCAATAATCTCACTAAAATAAGAGAAAGTATTGCTAATTTGGACAACTTAATTTTCTTATATTTTTTTAAAAATAAACTTACTAACAACATTTTTAAATTAATCTCAATTTGATTAAATTGACTAAACTATATCTTTTTTCAACCATGTTCACTGGTAAAATTCCTATAACCCTTTTCAATTTGAGTCAATTGATTGCACTAGGTTTGAGTAATAATAAGCTCACTCGGGGCATTCCTAAATCCATTGTCAATTTAAGAAGCTTAAATTTCTATATCTCTCAAACAACAATCTCGCGAGTCCATTTCCAAGAGCTATAATAAAACTTCAATCATTGCAGCACTTATATTTGGATTCAAACAACTTCATTGAGCAAATCCCATATAGCATAGATCAATTAAAAGCTCTTCAAGTTCTACATATAAATAACAATAGTTTTTTTGGCAATATTCCTAACAATATTACTAGTCTATATTCACTTATCGGTGTATCTCTATCAGGAAATAATTTAGATGGACTTATTCCTACCATGTGCATCAACAATTCTTTATTGTTTTTTTTAGCTCATTCTAACAACTTTTCCAAGACTCTGTCATCATCTTGGGCCAACTGTATGGAGCTTCAAATATTAGATTTAAGGAGAAATGGGTTCACTGACAAGCTTCCTTTGTACTTTGCAAATTTCAGTGAATTGAGAATTTTAAGTCTTGGTTATAATAATCTCGATGGTAGTATTCCTCGATGGATCACAAATTTTACCAACTTAGTTATGTTGGATTTATCCAACAATAGATTCAATGGAAGAATACCATATGATCTTCAAAAACTCCAACGGTTTATAAGAGATGAAGATTTTGGAGAAAACAATCTGTATACTAATCAAATTGAAGAATACATAAAAGGCAGAGAGTATACTTTGTTTTATTTCTCATATAAAAATGGTATATTTGATTTGTCTAGCAATAATCTTACAGGAGAAATTCCTATAAGCATAGGAAACATGAGTAACTTGAGGGTGCTAAATCTATCTAGAAACCAACTGGAAGGAAAAATCCCTAGAAGTTTTAGTGTGATATTTATTTTGGAGCAATTGGACTTGTCAAAAAATAAATTGACTGGAACAATTCCTCCTCAGCTCTCTCAATTATCATTTTTGGCTTACTTAAATGTTTCTTCTAACAACCTTTGTGGGCCAATCCCAATAGGGACACAATTTTACACTTTTAATAACTCTTCATTTCAAAGGAATAAGTGTTTATGTGGATTTCCTCTACCACCATGCGATGAGAAGGACAAGTTAAAGAAAACCCTTGATGGAGGCAATGACATTGAGAGTAATACTAAAATCAAATGATGGAGCCATGTAGATAAAAAAGTGTCTTTGATAGCATTATCAATGGGAGTTAGAATTGGATTTGGGGGGATTTTTTGCTATGTTCATTGTTTCGGATAAAGCAAGGCATTGGTTACTTATTTTTCCTCCCAACAACACACATAGACACTCTTATGGCCTCTACCGATTGGCTACATAACTCAAAAATACTTATCCAATGCTTCAATATCTTAATATATATAATATCACTAAAGAATGTTGTATTTGAATTCCATTTATTTATATGCCTTACCATATTAGTAAATGTAATGCTATTAAATAGTACAAAGTTTAAATATGGATAATTTTTTTATAAAAAATATAAAAACAATATAAATTCATTTTAAATCTAGATTTATATTAATTTATATTTATTAAATAATTAAATGTTAATGTATATCACTAAAGAACATATCTCTCATAAAATTGCTCTTGATTTATATAAATAATATATTATAATATGAAATAACAAAATCATAACCTTTTTTCGTACATTACACACTCGCTTTCAATACTTTCATCAATAATTAGAGTGTTCATTTTCGAACTTATTACCACAACCATTATAAAACACATAATTTATAAATTAAAATGTATTTTTGTGACATATATAATGATTTGGATTTTTCATTTTCCAACTTATCTTATATTAACCATTAAGTGATATATGTAATTTCTTTTTGAATTTGGTGACCTTGCTTATAGTCAAATCCATATCATATAAACAGTATAAATTTGATATATTATACAAATGAACCAAAATAAATCATAAATATTTTTTAAAATAAAAATTAACCGTGCTATAATTTTATAGGCAATAATATTATATATATATATATATATAAAATCAACTATATCTTAAAGAATTAAATTATTCAATGTTTTGAAGGATAATATTTTTTTCACTACTCAATCTTAAATATTGTCGAAAAAGTTTGTATTGTATTTGAATTATATGTAGATGGATTTTAGTTTAAAAATTAATTATACATTAAAACTCATTTTGTATTAGATTAATTACACATATAAATACATAAACTATTGGTTGAAGATATAAATTTTATCTTAACCACACAATCATTGAGTTGAGAAAATCCCTCAACCAAACACTAATCTAGGAACTATTTTAGTTGGAATAAATATCTCAGATCCAATTAATTAACAAATATTTTAATGATGAGGAACATCATTCAATATGCACAGGAAAAGTAGGAGTTAAATTTTCAAGTCCCTCCCTTAACGAGTACTTGTCTTTGATCTTCATGTCTACAAAGTCTTCATTAGCTTCTTTAAACATCTTAAAAAACGCATAGAGCGAACTCCATCAAGTTGTCTCATAGCCCTTGTAAAGATGTAGTTAGCAAACTTGATTCTTGAGTCCCACTCTCAAACTCCCGATTCACTAATCTCCCGAAGTCAATTACTGAACATCAACCCAAGTTGTCACATAACCTCACAAGAAGACCACTCCCGCATCTTCAACAAATGAGCAATCCTTCCCTATATTCTATTGTAGCGGATACAACCACCCTCCAAAATTTTTCCTATGCTTCGATTTTGGAGCCTTCCTTCTTATCCACAGGAGCTCATCTTGCACTGATCCAGGTATTCATGCTTTGAATGAGACTTATCTTTTTCATTTGTGCTTGTGCTTGCTTTTTTTCACACTTAGCTTATCTTTCTAAGTCACAAGTTAATCTCCCAACTTGGTCTCACAACAGTTTTGGGCTTGCCTCCAGAAACTACGCAATCCTTGAGGGCAAGCAACCTTGATGATAGGAATTGCACAATCCTGACTGGAAGTCATCCTTGAGCTCAGAAAATGCGTAGTCATGGAAGGAAGCCCAACAATGAGCCTAGAAACTACGCAATCCCTCACTAAGCTCAGAAACTGCATAGTGCATTGACCCTAAAAGTTGCCCATATCCCAAAACTGCACAGACTTTCCCGTAGTGTGCATGGCAAGTTTCCAGAGAAAAGAAAGAAAATAAAGGAAACAAAGGCATCCATAGGAAATATGGATCTATTGTTAGTATCACAAAGGAGACACATTACTATTTTTAGAAGTTTTTGCCAAGTGCCGTTGTTTCCTTGATTTTAGGCATGCGCGTCATAAAACCTCATTTGCTCAAATCTAGTTAACTTAGAGCTCATTTGTGCATTTGATACTAAATCTCTAGCATTCCTGAGAGATCAAGGAACCTTCGATGGGGTCATCATTGCTTTTCTAAGTGATTTTGGTTTTTATCGTCTTTTACCACTTTTTCTGTTGCTTTTTTTTCGTTTGGCTTGTGTGAGTGTTGTTTTCCTTATTTCTCTTCATGGTTGATGGAGTCTCAACTTGTTTTATCTTGTAGAAGTGTTGTTTCAAGTTATCGATTTCCTTTCACAAGTGTCAGATTGATTTTCCTATTTTTGCACTTATGGTCATTGTTGCGGCAACTCTCCTCACATACTTGATTTTACTTCTGTCTGATCAGTTTCTGAACTTGATCCACATTGATGCATTCACACTTAGTCAATTTTTCACTCAAGCTCACATCATTATTCACTTATCCTCATTTTCACACTTCCACCGGGCATATATGTACTTTGCTTGGCCTGATTTTTCCTTGCCCAGCTGGGCATTGCATAATCCAAAGTCTCAAGCCACAAGATTGGCCTTTGGACTTTCATAGTGCATACTATAGGTTGGCTCAAACTATGCACTACGCAATTCCAGTGGTCAGCCTATCATCTTGACCACCGAGACTCTGCAATGCGCAGTCTCTTCCAGCCTTTGCCCAGGCTGGGACTACACATTGCACAGTCTCAAGCCACAAACTTCATCCATGGTCCTGAGAATGTGAAGTGTGCAGTTCTCACAGGTAGCGAGTCCCTCTTTCCAATGAAAATTGCATAATCATTCCCATTAGATCTTCGGTTTACTGCTTGATCATGCCTTGAAAGTCAATTTGCTGAAGATAATGTTTGCTTGTAATGAATTGCCTTTTTGTCCCACAAGTACCACACTTGTGAATCACTTCTCTCAAGTAGTCATTGTTACCATGGCACCAAAGAGATCTTCTTCAAGAGAGTCCACTGAAAGTAGTACTGGGGAAGCAGTTGAGCAAGCGTTAGTTAACTTTCCAATATATGCAAACACTCAATTGTTTATAGAAAAGGAGTCAACAATAACATGGCAGCAATTCCAACAACAATGGTAGAAGGCAGCAACCCAGTACAAGATAAGGGAAAGAGAAAGGTTGCAGATAGTACAGGGGGGAACAAAGCTACAAGGTGAAAGTAGATCCAATCTTCATACAAGAAGCTTTGGCAGTAGAAGCAAAAGGAAGCAGAGGATACAGAGAGCAGAGCAAAGGAAGAGAGAAAAGCAGATATTGCAGGAAGCAGAACTGAGGGTGTAGAAAGCATAAAAAGAACTAACCGAAGAACAGGAACAAAGGAGGATAAAACATGAGGAGAAGCAGAAGTAGGAAGAATAAGAAAGGAAAGGCACAATGTTGGGAGAAACAACATCGATTCAAGTTGAAGATAAAGGAAAAAACCAACCAGCAGCAGAGGGGAGAGTGAACAGATGCATGATGGAGATTTTGCTAAGGAAATTGAAGACTTGATTGAAGTTGCAGACATGGAGTTGGAACCAGAACCAAAGGATCAAGATGTTGACATGATGCCCAGTGCACCACAAGTCATCTTTCAGTCTCCACCACCTTTAGCCACAAAGTTAGCCCCAAGCGAGGAAGGGAACATAGTTCCTCTTAGTGATGGTCTAGTAATGGATGTGTATAGTATGTCATACATTGAACTTCAAAAGATGATTGTACAAGCACGGAGAGAGAATTTTCTGGATGGCCATGCATCACTTGCATTCATTAGAGAAAGGGTGATAGTGGCGGAAACCAACAAGAATCCAAATGCCATTGTCGAAGCCAACTTGGCCTTCGCAGGTGCGAGGAGATCAAACATTCAGTATTTGACGGCCGAGAGTAAGCAATTGATATAGAATCTACAGGTTTCCTGGCAAGAGATAGAACAACTCCACGGAGTAGTGCAGAATGCAGCTCCCACACAGGTATACTTAGGGGAAATGGGAGCAACGATACTTGGTGAGGTATCGACACTTGAAGAGACCATGTAGGACCTCTTTGAGGAGCTCATGACCATACATAAGGTAGATGGAAAATTTAGGGGCTAATATTCGTAGGTGGGCTAATTTTCCATGATTTTTTCAAACAAACGATTCGCCAAATTCCATTTTTTCTAAAAATGATTTGTCAAAATTTTACAATATAAAATTATTTAACCTTAAAAGTCACCAACATTATATAGAGACCTTATATAAAATCATTATAAATTTAAATAATTTTGCAAGTATATCTATAAACATTTTATAGTTTGCATATTAGGGACTAGTGAGATTCACAAATGTTTTTAAATTTCAAGATAATTTTCCATCCTTAAAATTTTCCCTGATAAGGTAGTTATCCGCTTGCATTGCTCACAGCAACAGAGCAAGGAATTTTGTCAAAAACTCTTAGAAATGTGCAAACTACCATCACCGACATGCAAGAATGGACAATGTGATACAAAGGGGCACTGCTTACTTTGGTAAAGAAGATGAAGCCACAAGAAGAGTTGGAGAAAGAAAGAGTTTGAATGTTGATTCGGAACAACAAGCAACTCACCTCGTTCATTGAAAACATGCAGGCCTCATATGTATGGTTGTACAACAATTCAAACTTCATGGTGAGAACCCACAAAATCCCATCAGCTAGCTCACTCACTGAAGCTAAATGCAAACACCAAGTTAGGAAGGAGATTGCATAGTAATCAGAGCTGCTAAGATAGGTTTCCACTAAGGAGGATTTAGAGCTGAACAGACAAAACATGTAGGACTACATCGGTGGTCCCATCCAAATCAAAACTATGTTTCTCCTGCTCGAGAAAGAAGTTAAGACTGGTTCCAAATCATTGTACCCGGATGCTATAGAGGCTGGAATCCGCTTAGAGATGTCATCGCACAGTACCAATCTTGACATTGATACGTGACTGAGGAGCATCAAGTGGAAGTTTCCAAGCTAGAGTGTTCCCAAACTCAAGCATCATAGTGTCTTGTCTTATTATGCTATCAAGTTGTCTCTACCGTATTTTGTTTTATATGGGTATGAGTGTAAAATGTAAAATTATTTGTACTTATGTCGTAAGTCAAATTCCAAGTGCCAATATTGGAATATGAAGAGTCATCATGTACTGTAATGTGTCATTTTGTAAAGAAGTTGAAGAGTCATGAGAGTATTCCAAAGGTCACAAAGGGGATTTGAAGAGTCACCCCTTCTTTTTATAAATAGAACCTCATAACTCATGTAAAGGGATTTTGGGAGCCAAGTTTTTGGCTATGCTTAGGCTTAGAAAGAGCTTGTGAGTATGGTGAAGGGCCTTAGCTTCTCCGTAGTGTAGAATGAATATACTTCTTTGGAGGAGGAGATGTTCTTGACTTTAATGTTCCACTATTGGGGCTAGTGGTCATCAATGGTGTATGTACGAGTGAAAATTTCACTTATAATAATAAAATTAGAGCCAACGCGCTTTCATGCATATGTTATGAATATAGTAGGACCATTCTTTTTGTATTTTTAATGTATGTTATTTAACTTATGCTTATTCTTATGAACTATTTTGTTTGCATTTGTATGAATCTTGTTGAATGTGTGTTGTTGTATTAACTCATCACTTTAACTTGTTGACTATTCTACATCTCATCTTGTGATGCCATTTTTCTTGTGTGTTCCTTTCAAGCTGTGTACTATTACAGGCTTCCAAGGGAAGCTTCATGCATCACACTTGACTCTATGCAAGGTCACACACTTGCTCTCACCCAAAGTTATCATACTTCCCTTTGCGCATTTCCACATTCAAGGCATAACATTACACCCATTGTTGGGACTCCTACTCCAAACAATTTGAGGTTTAGTTGGGACTTCATATCGGGGAGATCCCTTGACTGTTGGCAGGTCCAACACCATCAACATTTCTGGCGCTAGAAGGAAGGCCAAATGAAAAGCTAAGCCCTTAAAGTCTATTTTGAATTTTTGCACACATTTAATGACTTCTCACCAAATCATAACCCTGACATGTTTTTCCAGAAACACAAATATGAAAGTGTCAGCAAGAATTATTGATGACTTGTCCAATTTGAAATTCAATGGTGAGGGTGAAACAACCTTATTTGAACATACCTCATAGTTTAGTTATTTCTGCACAAAGCACAACATCCATTGTGAAGATGTTGGATGTAGGTTTTTCATTCTCACGTTCGAAAGGCGCATGCGAGAATGGTGTAACACATTGCCTAGTGATTCCATTCACTATTTCAAACATATTTTCATAGATTCATGTCATGATTTCAATTTCTATGATCGTAAAGATCTTAATAAGGAAACTTTAAAATTGCGAAAAGCACCTGATGAATCCATTCAAGATTTTCACGATCATTTCATCCATTACTACTTTGAATTTCCTGAAGATGAAGTTGATTGGTCTTTCTTGGTAGACATATTTCTATATCTTGTTCACATTTCAGAAAATCCACATGAGTTAGAATCTTTTGAACCTCTCCCAACATACCTCAGTGTTAGAGCTTCTAAATCTGCGACGGACAAGGTTGTTGTTCCAAGTGACCCTTCATACCCTTCTCATCAAACAAATCTAGTCCCATAGGTTGAGGTGAGACAAGGTAAGAATTCATCTGTTGATCTACCACGATCTTCTCCTTCCCCACTTACTCCAAATTTTAGTGCAAGTTTGGACTGTGACTCTGATGGTTGTAATAAAGTTATTTCTCCTCATCCTCTATCCACTGGTCCTTTTGATCCTGCTAATTTCGATGTGTTGTGTTCACCTATTTTGGAGCTCTCTTTTGATGTTCATGAGGATCAAGTTCTGGATGGAGCTGGTGTTGAAAAACCAACTTGCAATATCATTTTTTATGAGTATGTGTGGGCATTTGAACAAGAATTTGCAGTGGAGGATGACCTCCTTCTGTCCATACCTCTTTGGCATTATCCTGACATTTTCCACGATTCTTTCATTCATGCTCAATCTTGTGTAAATTCAGTTTCTGATGTTAGTACTTTCGATCATTCACATAAATCGTGGAATGCCGGTTTTTTCATTTGCATACAGAGAGGAAAAATACTTTTTGCCTGATCCTCCCAATCTCTCATCTTATAGTTCTGGGAACATAGAGGGTGAAATTTCTCATTCTCCATCATCCCCTTTTTCTGATTCATCAAATCATGAGGATGCCTCTACTTGTAATATTGAACTTTCTGATCGTGGTTGTCATGATATTTTCATTTATTCATTTGATCACGATTTTTATTCTTCCACTATTGATCTTTCTAAGCCACAATCTTCGATGATCCATCTTCTGATGAATTGGAACATCCCCAAGCTATTGAGGCACTTCAACCCAAGTTTATGGTTATGTCAAGTTATTGTAGCCTTGAGTTCAGTTCCACTTCCGATAAAAAATGTGTTGAAACTTTCTAGGCTCCTCATCACTCTATTTTACATGTTGAAAATTAATCCATTTTCCATTTTTCACATCCTCCATCTGTAGCAGACGATATTATTACTTAGTCATTGGAGGAGTCGTACCTAGCAAGCACTATTGCAAAATAGAAAATTTCTTCCTTCTTCATGTTTACTCGTTTTTCAAGTTCAAAAGTTTGTGCATTCGTGTCTTCGACTCACAATGTGCTTGAAAACCATGGTATATCTACAGAGTTCCTTTCATGCACTTTTCATTTTTACTTTTATGTGGCCTCTTTCAAACTTCAAATGTTTTGGTTTGTATTGGCTTATCTTTCTTGTTTATTGGTATGCTTGTATATATTTCTTGACATGCATTCCCTATAGCCTACATAGGCCAGCAAATGCGCGAATGGCTGCATTGGAAGTATCACTTTATGTAAGTTTGGCCTATGCTCTGTTTAGGTTAGGAGTAGGAGTAGTATTGATTCCTTTGATTTGAATTAATTTGTTTTGCTTTCACTCCCATTCTTTCCTTTTGTTTGTTTTCTTTTCATTCATAGGTTAGCTTCCACATGAGACTGTGTTTGGCTTCTAAGACAAGCTCAGTGAAATCCAAGAGGAAGTTGTATTGTTATCAACGCTTGGTTATCTGTCTATTCCCTCTATTTATGTGAATCTTGCATTTCTTTTAGTTGATGATACTCTGATGGAAAATATGTTCCTTTCAGAGAGAGTCATGGTGAAATCATGATGCTTGCACTTTTAACTAGCACCGCCTACTCTAATAGGTCATCTATTTTTGGTTAACCCTTGTCAACTAAGTTGAGTAGAGTAAGGAGATGAGGAAAACCTTAACACGTATGTTAGAGGTATCCATAAATATCATTCTCTGAAGGGACAACCTCTCCTTCTTTCAATAAGTTGGGATCCCTCTTTTTCCCCATGAAATAAATAAGTGCATATGCACAATTATTTGAACAAATAAAAATGAAAAACTGAAAAATGAAATAAAGGGCGAAAGAAGAGAAAGGCTTCCTGCACAAAGAGGTGAAGCAAGCACCTTCGCGGGGGTACTTTCCACGCTAACTCGCAACGGAGCAATGCTTGTGTTCCTAAAGTGACTCCACCGGGGTACTGTCCAGGCCTGCTGGTAGCAGAGCAACACTAGAGATGAAAAATAAGACTCTAACAGTCTCTTTTACTTGTGCATCTATATACTCCTCATCCCCAATCGAAACAAATCAGTTTGACTTGGCATGGTATGTATGTTGTCGATGAAGAGAATGGTCAAGACTATATCTTTAACTCAATCTGAGTGAAGAAGCTATGATAATCAATGAACTAAACAATACCTCAAGAAGAGTTAGACCTATTTTGCATGAGACAGGATCCATATAAAGAGATGGATTTCTACCAGTTTGTCGTCAGTGTGTAGCGGCTACAACTACCCTCCAAAAGTTTTCCTATGCTTTGATTTTGGAGCCTTCCTTCTTATCCACAGGAGCTCATATTGCACTGATCCACGTATCCATGCTTTGAATGAGACTTATCCTTTTCATTTGTGATCCAAACTTAAAAAGGAACCCAAAAAAAAGATAGATATAACCAAAAATACAAAGATACAACAGGAATAACACTTTATTTCATTAATATGAAAGAATTGAAATATGCTTACAAATAGAATGGAAATAAACTAGCACGGGCGATTGTAGCTTATCTCTGAGAAGGCATGTGGCAGCTACATGCTTCTGAACTATGTTATAATGAGGCTCAAAGGCCTATTTATTATTAAGAAACAATTGAAAACCCTAAACATCCAAAAACCTAACCCTAGGAGATGAAGCACCAAAACTATGGGCTCCATTTGGCTAAATTGGTACATCAACTTCCAAGGGTCGTAACTTTGGCATACAATAGTCATTTGACACACACCATACCTCGTTAGAAATATCTATTAGAGGACTACAACTGTCGACTACAAACATCAATTCAAGAGTAATGTGCACCCATTTTCCAAAAAAACTTTTTTTATGGCCTCAAAACGACTTCGAAAGTTTAGGACCCAAAAAATTACAAAAATAGTAAATTGTGCTACAATTAAGGAAACTAAAAAATTGAAAGAAATAGTGGTGGGGGTCCAAGTGGAATAGGAAAGTGGCCACCAATATGCATCTAGATCAATCCTCCCCCCTTAGGAAGCAATGGTCCCTATTGCGTTAAGTGCCTCCATGAGATGGGGAAACTTCTATTGAACTTGGTCCCTAGTGAGTCACTTTCGTTGGTGCAGGAGTTGGCCAACTTTGACAACCTGATATAATTGGATCTTCCATTGGAGAGTATTCTTGATCTGTGTGTCCACAGTCCGATCAATTATGGAATTTTCCATGCAATATGGGTTTAACATTGTTGGTGTGAGTTGTTTTGCAATGTCGGATGTGTCTAGTAATGGTGGAAAGTATGGTCGAAGGTAGTCCACATTGAACACTGGGTGGAGGCCAAGGAAGGGTGGAATGTTGAGCTCGAAAGAATTATCCCCTACAACCTTAGTGATAGTGTATGACCCATATGGGAGTGGGTGAAGCTTACGACGGGGCCCAGCGAGGCACTTCTTTTACAAATGTAGCCAAACTTTGTCGCCCACCTGGAACTTGTGTGGCACCCGATGTTGATAATGTCACTACTTGTAATTAGCATTGGCTTTGTCCAATATGTCATGGACCTTATTTCAGATGTGTTGGATGAGCTCAATGAAGATATTAGCCTTGTCAACTCTGCACTGGATATGAGTTGAAGCTACCTGAGTAGCTGCAAATTGTATGGCCACATCAATGGGACATAGTGGTTGGAATCCCAACCCTACCTGAAAGGGGTTGTGGCCAGTTGAGCTATGGAGAGCTCTGTTGTAGATGTGCTCAACATAGGGGAGGATTTTGTCCCATGTCCATGGATTCTTCGAGTTGTACATGCACAAAATGTGTATGATCATCCTGTTGACAACCTTTGTTTGGCCATCAGTTTGGGGGTGGAAAGCCATGGAATTAGTGAGCTTGTTATCCAGCATCGACCAGTGACTTCACCAAAATGTACCTAGGAACCTGTTTTCTGATATGAGATAATGGATTGTGGGATCCAAAAGTGTACCCATACTCATTCAAAGAATATCTTAACAATGGCTTTTGTTGTGATACTCTTCTTGCAGGCCGCCATAATGGCCATCTTAGAGAATCTGTTGATGACCACGAAAATGAAGTCATTGCCATGCTTAATAGAAGGGAGGTTCGACATGTAATCCATGGAGATGGATTCCCAAGGTCAACCAGGAGTAAGCAGATGAGTATATAGGCCTTGCTTCTTGATGGTCGTTTTGGCAATGACATAGGAAGTGGAGGGTCTGATGTACTTCCCAAAATCTTGTCGAATCTTTGGCCAATAAAAATACTTATGTAGCACTGCCATTTTTTTCTCTACTCCGAATTATCCAGCAACCCAACTTAGTGAATGTCCCAAATGACCTTGGCACGCTCACTTGAAGGAACACAAAGGTGTCCTAGGTGACATAACAATGTATCATGGAGGTCAAATTTTGGAACTTTCTTGCCTTCCAGAAGTGTCTGGTATGTGTTGTCGAATTTTGGATCGCTCTTGTATAGATGCAGCCACCCTAAAGTCTCGATCCCACGAGAGTTGAGCATCGTGGTCAGTGCTATGACTGACGATCGATTGAGGCAGTGTGCAACATTATTGGTGCTTCCCTTCTTTTACTTAATGTTCAAATGGATTTATTGCATGTATATGGACCATTTCTAACAGTAATCGTTCTACAGCTTCTCTTGTGTTTGTATGAACTACATGGGTCGGTGGTCTGTTGGATGACCATTTCCTTCCCCAAAATGTAATGCTTCCATTGTTGGTAGGCATGCACTATGGAATACATCTCTTTGTCATATGTGGGATAGTTTCATACTATGTCTGAAACTGTCTCACTATGATATACCATTGGATGCCCCTACTGAGTAAGAACTACATCAATAGCATAGTTGGAGGCATCTGTCTCAATATCAAATGGTTGTTGCAGGTCTGATAATGTGAGCACTGGTGCAGAGTAGAGGAGATGCTTCAACGCGGAAAATTCCTTATTTTGGGATTCGTACCAAAAGAAATTTTCTTTCGCTCTGCCCTTGGTGACTTGACTCAAAGGCCAAGTGATATGAGGGAACCCAACACGAACCTGCGATAGAAATTGGGAAAACCCTGAAATTTGCAGAGCTCTGTTAGAGTGGTTGGGGTTGGCCAATCCCGAATGACTTGTATCTTGGTTGGGTCCACATGCACACCCCGCTCATCAATGATGTACCCCAGATATTGAACCCGGGTCATACCAAAAGTGCATTTCTCCAAATTGGCACACAATTTGTGTTGTCGCAAATTTTGGAGGACCTATTGAATATGGTGGAGGTGCTCTTCCCAACTCTGGCTGAAGATCAGAATGTCATCCAAATACACCACCACAAATGAGTTGGTGAAGGGTTGCAAGATGTCGTCAATTAGCCTCATGAAGGTTGCATGGACATTCGTCAACCTAAAAGGCATGACCAGCGATTCGAAAAGGCCCTCCTTGGATTTGAAGGCAATATTCCATGCATCAGAGGGTTCAATTGATACTTGGTGATACCCAAACTTCAAATCAATCTTGCTGAAATATTTAGCCCCCTTGAGCTGGTCTAGAAGGTCATCAATATGTGGGATTGGATACATATTCAGGACAGTGATCTTGTTTAACACCCGATAGTCATTACAAAGTCTCCACATCCCATCCTTCTTCTGTACCAACACAATCAAGCTCCCAGAAGGTGATGAACTTGGACTGATGTGCCCTTTCTGCAACAACTCTTGAATCTGCCTTTTGATTCCGTCGTTCTCCATAATAGAGTGTCAATAGATTGGTCCATTGGGCAACGACGCACCTGCGGTAAGGTCAATGAAGTGCTTAACCTGACAGTGTAGAGGTACCCCTGTGGGTGAGGTGAATATTTCCCTGTACTCTTCCATGACCTTGTCCATCTATTATTGTTGTGTGAAGGATCCCTGTTTGAAGGTCATGGCCACAATCTTCTTCTTGCCCTGAGGGCGAATCATAAGGAAAACAAATTTCCTAGCCTGGGAAATCATATTACTACATTTCTTCACAGTGATCAAAGAGATGGTGGTAGGCAGCACTACCTCTGGTATCCTATACAACTTGTTGCCCAAAGTAATAATAACAATGCGGGGCCTAGAATCATAAACAACATGTCACTTCCACAAGTATGGTTGTCCTAGTAATACCTCACAAGCTTCAAGAGCAGAAACGTCACAAAGTACCTCATCTGCGAAGGGCTTGATGCTATAGGGAAGGCGACACTGTTGGTTGACTTAGAGATCTCGCCCTTGGTGAAGCCACTCGATGGTGTACGACTGTGGGTGTGCTGTGGTCGGTAAGCCCAATTGCTTCATGACCTCTACTAAAATGAGGTTCTTTTGGCTCCCGCAAGGCATTGGTTACTTGTTTTTCCTCCCAACAACACAAATAGACACTTTTATGGCCTCTATAATTGGCTACATAGATCAATTTAATGCAAATCCAATGCTTCAATATCTTAATATATGTAATCTCACCTAAGGATATAGTATTTGAATGCCAGTTGTTTATATGCCTTGCCATATTAGTAATGCAATTGCATTGACTGGCACAACGTTTAAATGTAGATAAATTTTCTTATAAAGGAATGTAAAACTAGTGTAAATTAAGATATGTCATTCTAGTATGTGTGTGTGTGTATATATATATATATATATATAACTATATTGTTCTTGGTTTATATAAATGATTTATACTAATATGCATTAAAAAAACATACTTTTTAGTCTTAAATTACATCAACACTCATTCAATACTTTCATCAATAATTAGTGTGTTTATTTCGTAATTTGTTACCACAACCATTATAAAATACATAAGGCATAAGTTAAATATATTTATGTTGCATATATAATAATTTAGATTTTTCATTTTCCAATTTATCTTATATTAATCATTAAACTATATATGTAATTTATTATTATTATTATTATTTTATGAAATTGTAAATTTTAATTATTATTATTATATATATATAGAATTTTAATATATTAGATAAACCATATAAATTTAATATATTATATAAATTACTTAAAAATCACAAAATATTTTAAAAAAATTTGACATTATTATATTTTTATACACAATAATAATATTTGGTCACAACAATTATATAATAAAATATTTCATCACAACAATTATATATATAAACAATTGTATATAGAGGAAGAAAGAATTAAATCCTTAGTATTTAAACGATTTCTAGTTATAAAAAGAATGTTTATTAAAAAAATTCAATATATAATTTTTAATAAAATTAACCTTTCTTATTCAATGTCTTGAACGATAAGAGTTCTCTCATTGATCAATCTTAAATATTGTTGAGAAAGTTGACTGGATTGTATGTGAATGGTATGCAGATTGATTTTGTAGCATAATAAAAGTTAAAGGGATCGAATTGCATTTACTGGTATGGGTTGCACAGCATAACAATTATACCATTAAATTTATTATTATGAATTATATATATAATTTAAATTAATAATTACAAATTATTTATATAATTAAGTATTAATTAAAAAATAATTTTGTATTAATTTTTAATTAAATATTAAATTGTTTAGGTTAATATATTATAATATATTTATGTGGATTTTATAAGAAATGGAAATCTTATAATTTAATTTTTTTTATTTTATTAAGAAATATTTTAATTTATTATTATTATTATTATTATCTAATTTTAAAGTCACAATTAAATTAGACACCAAATTGATATATAAGATTTTTTTGTTTGTAAAACAAGGAACCTATTTTTTTACAATAATTTAACTATTAAATCTATAAAAACTTATACTATACCCTTTTACTTTAAACCAGTAACCTATTAAAAAACACTAATCATTAAAATATAATTTGTAATAAAATAATTTACTTGCTTGTCGAAAGAATAAGACCTCTCTCCCTACTCAATCTTAAATATGGTTGAAAAAGTTAATTAAATTGTATTTGAGTGATATGCAGATCGATTTTATAGTCTGATAAAAGTTAAATGGATCGAATTAAATTTAAGGAGATGGATCTCAGACCATAACAATTATAACACTAAATTTATTATTAATCGAAAATATGAATATTTTATATTTTAAATTAAAAATAGTACTATATATATATAATTTAATTATATGATTAAGTATTAATTAGAAAATAAATTAATGGATCGAATTGTATTAACAATTATATTATTAAATTTATTATTAATTAAAAATATGAATATTTTATATTTTGAATTAAAAGATAATATTATATATATAATTAAAATTTAATAAAAACTAATTGTATGATTAAGTATTAATTATAAAATAAATTAATAAATTAGTGTTGTCTTAATTTAAAAATATATATATATAATTAAATAATGATTTTAATTTATTGAATTGTTTATGTTAATATATTTGTAAGGAAATTAAGTTATATAAATCAATTCTATGAATTCAAATATTATTATTTAATAGATAAATTTGATATTAATTGATTTATTAATTTGAAAATAAAAATAAGTTTAGTTTTTTTTGTTTTTTGTTTTTTAAGTGAAAATATAATTAAAAAAATTAATTATGGTTTAATTTAAGTTTTATCTTATATGAAATTACATAATAATATATGTTTTAATGATATTAGATTATGAAGTTTATATTTGTATTATGAAGTTTATAGTATCAAAAATTTTGCCAAATATAAAAGTACCTTTTAAGCTTCTTTGTCTTCTGAGGTTGGAAAATTCACTTTGCATGTAAGGTAGGCCTAGATATTTATTTTGAATGTTGATTATTCTCAAGCCTTCAAACCCGTTGTAATGTAATAGAGACTTTAGTTTACTCAATCAAATCCATCTTTTCACTCAAAATTGACGAAAAGTTTCATTGATTTTTCTTTATCAACCATCCAGAAAAGTTGATTATGCCTAACATGAGAATAGTATGTATTGGCCACTACAAGTACCTTATTGTAAATCTGGTAATAATCCACTATATATAATATCTCAATGATTCATTTCATTATTATCTACTTAAGTGAATTGGACTATTTTCCAAAGATCTTGAGGGGAGGCTTGAAACATAAAGACCTTACATAATTTCATTGGATCTAGCTTAAGCTTGTGTCTCTTAGCCATTCTTACAGTGGATTGAGGTTCTCTCAGTAATGTATCATTTTAGAATGCCATATGTTGTAGCATTTTGTCATTCAAAATGTATCCAAGCACTTTAGTGCAGTGGAGATTTTGGGTGATCTTCCCCTATGGCGAGAATGAACTATTTGTAAAATGGTACCACCAACTAGTTGAGTAGCTTATTTTCTTATCAGTGGATTCTATTTACAGTGTGTACACCATATTTTTGCTATAGAAGATAGTTGAGGCATGTGTTACACTAACATAATAGTTTTGGTACTTGTAATTTGGATTGGATCATCATATAACATGTCATGTATCTCAATACTCTTGGTTGGAAAAATTCAAGTAATAGGCTTGTAGGGACAATTTTAGTGGCAAGTCGTAGTTTGAAAAACTAGGGTTCAAAACCTTCCAAAGCAACTTTTAGGCATAAAACACCATTATTTTGGATCTTCAAAATTCAAAACTTATGCCAACACCCTTAACATTATTTTGCACCCTAAGACCTTTCAAATGGTGTGAAAATTGCCTCAATTGAATCTCGTATCTGAATGTTAGGTCTCTTACATGTTGAGATATCTTGTTGACCGCCATGGTCCAAGTGGATGCCATGTCATCCTGCATTACTCACACATGTGGGGCTAGCAGTTTGTAAAAATTGAAGAGGATTATAGAAGGTCCAAAAATAATCACTAATCGACGGTTGGGGAAGTAAAAATTGTAGCCCTAGATGATTGTCGACTGCTAGGAGGGGAAGGAGTTCCATTCTTTAGCATTGCACTTGCTCCATAGCTAAGAAAAACATATAGGGTAGTATTTAGAGGGAATTATAAAGGAGGAGGAATTTGTAGTAACCATTTAGGTCGTAGTATCGAAAGGTAACTTCATAGTGAGTTTCAATTCCTTTATATGTGGATTTTATAGCTAAATCAAAGAGTGAAAAGTATAGGTCTGACCTTCTAGTTGGATTTTCTCCCATATTTTATTTCCTAGAATAAATATTGTGTTCATTTTTGTGGATGGTTTATATATGTGCCTATTATTTCAATTAATTCATAAATTCAAGTAAAGCAAGTAATTAACTAATCTGGGATCCAAGGAATTTTTTTTCCACAGTCTAAGATTTCAAACTATGATAAGATTTGTTGTAAAAAGAGTTCTAGTGGAACATAAATGATATTTTGTATTAGTATTAAATTAGTTTTATTTGGATTATTTGCGGAAAAATTGCAAGATCCATAAATGGGCTTAGGAAAAAAGTCTTTGAACGTTAGCCATGGTAGATGAGTCTACTCACAACAACTCTTGTGATCCAACATAAGATATATTTACAAGGTTGGAAGAGAAAGACGTTGACATATTTCACAATATGACTCTCCTCATGGTAGCTCTACTACACAAGCTTGGACAATTTATGGAGTTTGGAATCTCTAACTCAGAGATTAGATTAGAGAGAAAAATAGGAGAAAATGAAGACCTAGAGAAGGATTCAAGGAAATATCCTCGTAAAGAGCATACAATTTCTAGTGTCGTCACCCATTCACAACCCTTGTCTAAAATATAAGTGAAAGTAGATATCAAGCCATACCAAGGTGAGCTTAATGCAATAAAGTTGAATCATTAGTTGTAATGGCTAGAGTTTTAATTCAATATCCACTTCATAGAAGAAGAGTAGAATATTTCATTTGCTACATTGAAACTACAAGGGAATTCATTAACCTCGTGGAAAAGTCACTTGAAGATACTTAGGTTGGAGGGTGATCCACTAGTAACTAAGTGAGAAGATTTGAAACCCTCATTAAGTCCCAGTTCTACCCTATTGGGTATGTAGAGGACCAATGGATCTAATGGAATTACTATTGGTCCTCTATTTTACCACTATTTTGACTGTAAACTTACTCTTTTGATAATTTAAATCTCCATACTTTGGCTGAAATTACCATTTTTTCATATTTTCCATAAAATATGCATGACACAAGGCATTCCACAACATCTAAGGTAAAAAAAGATTAATGTTATCAATTTGTTTTGGAATTGATAGCTTCAATAAATATTACAATATGATTTATTTTATTAACAACTAGCTATTACAAGAACTTGAGGTTCTTGTATGCCTTAGATGTCATGTAGTGGGAGAAAAAATTGACACTTGAGGACATTCTAGATGCTTAGATTGTGCTTTAACACTCTTAGGGCACTTTATTTTGTTAACAACTAACTATTACAAGAACTTGAGGTTCTTGTACTGGCCTTAGATGTCATGTAGTGGAAGGTGAAGAAAAAATTGACACTTGAGGACATTCTAGATGCTTAAATGGTGCTTCTAACACTTTTAAGGCAAAAAGATCGAGTGTGTGTTTAATCAAAATCTCAGTCAAATAAAATTCCAATGCAACAAATATATAATTAATAAGCATCAATATATACCAGAGACCATATTTAATAAAAATCCCATAATTTCATGCACTACATGTCATGAAATCATATTGATTTATCAATGAGAATATCCCGATCAAATAAGAATGATTTGATGACACTAATGTGATGATAAATTACAACAAACATGAAGTCTACGGATATTGTGCCGTAATACTCTAAGAATATATGTTAAATTCTTAAGCAAATATTTTGAAACTAAAATCAAGGGAGTTCAAAGATTTATCAATCCATGAACGTGCGTGTTTAGAAAAATAGAGTTAGTGTGGATGTAATGGGTAGATTATATTTTAGTTATTAAAGATTTTTATTGATTTAATGAAAGCAATTATTCTATCAATTTTTAATGTTTATCTCACGCTTATTATCAAAGATTTTTATTAATTTAATGAAAGTTTTGTTTGTATTTCACGTTTATTATTTTGTTAATTAGATAGTTTTGTTAAGCAAAGTTTTTATAATCTCAAGATTCTGAGTTTTGTTAAGCAAAGTCTTTATAACCTCAAGATTCTGAATTTATGTTATTGGAACGTAGACTAATAACAACTCATTTTACTCTGTATCATCTTTCTAAATTATCATAAATGGCTAGTTTTTCAAAAATAAAATTGAAATAAATTATTTAATTAAAAAAATTACAATATTATATATATATATACAATAAAACTAATTTGATATTCATGACTATTATAGTTCCATTTCGACCATTATAACTTCCAATTAAAGATTAAACCAGAATTACATACGCAAGGCACTTAGTAACCATTATACAATGACCTTTATAAACTATTAATTAATTGAATGAATTTCTCTTTTTTAATGTTGTAAACCTACTTAAATCAAAACCTTCCATTAAACCATACAGGAATCCAATGTATTATATATTAATTAAATTCCTATGGTTTAAAACAAAAAATCCTATTTATTAAAGAAAATCCTTCACTAATAAAATAATTAAGTTAGTGATATTTTCAAATTTTAATGGATTGAAATTAATACATTTATATGTGTTGGGACTCAGAATTGACCAATTTTGACCTTATATTTTTTCCATAATATTATCCTTTTTCAGTCATAGGTTGAAAGCTTTTGATTTTATAATGACTTAATTACCCCAAGGTACGAAGTAACTTTCCGCATATCTATATGTTTAATTGTTCATTGCATATTCGTGAGTATCTTTATATTTATCCTTGGAAAAGCTGACTAAATTGCCAAGTAATTGTCTTAAGCTTGCAGGAATTATAATTTATAGTTGCTGTAACACCAGAAACAGCAACTACGCAGTTGCTGCAACACCAGAAACAGCAACTACGCAGTTGCTGCAACACCAGAAGCAGCAACTCCGCAGTTGCTACAGTCAGCAACAGCAATCATCTAAAGCAAGCTATTTTGCAACAACTGCGAATAACAAACGGCAACTATCTGAAGAACTCTGACGCGGCATGATCAAGCAGATGTCTAAAGCGGGTAGAACACAGTTACCATTGCCTAAATCAGGAACAGCATGGGGAAACGGCAAAGGAATGCGAAGATCCCGAGAAGACGGTAGAAGTTGGTTACTAGCTGTGTAACAGCCAGAACCTAAGAAAGAATATATTATTATACTGTTGTAACAACGTCCTGTAATTCTTATTTTTGATAGAATGGGTTAATTGAATGAACTGTAATAATCTATTGTAATAGATGTCTCCTCTATAAAAAGGAGACATCTACATGAGAAGGGAAGTAGTCTGTAAGTGAGATTTTGAGAAACATCAGCAAGTCTGAACTTTATTGTACTTGAATCTTTTGGCAGATGAATAGAAACTTATTCTGAGCACTTAATCTAGCCTTCGTGTTCTGGGGAATCTTGTGAGAAGGACTGGGCCCACCTTCCTCACAAGATTCACCCATTTACTTTTCTGTTAAGTGTGTAAGTGTGTAATAGTTTCTTTTTACTGGTACTCTGTTTGGATTCTGTAGCATTACCTCTGGTATTTCTGTTTTGCTAGTACTCTGTTTCATTAATTGCTTGAAGTTGTTTTTCACCGGTGAATTAGAGTGCAGTGTGTATTAGCAATCTGGTTACAGGGGCAGGTGCTGAACGTCCCCACCTGGAGGATAGGGTCCTGATCCTCTGCCAACAGAGCATCCATCTCTTTGCTTTTCAGATTTGTAGCCTTAATTAATTACTTTCATTTTATCAGTACTGTGATGACTTAGCGTAAGAATTACGTATACTACAACTTTTTAATGCTTTTAGAATTTAAGTACATACAGTACGCAGTAGCCTTTGGAATAAAAAGACTTTCCCAGGTTGACAATTAATGTGGTACTTGATTGTTTAATCAATAAACAATTCAACTAGCCAACATTTTGGCGTCGTTGCCGGGGAAGGCAACTAAAGATTTCTAAAAGCATTAATGATTTCTTTGTGAAAATAACAGGTGCATGAGAGGACGCAAGAAACCTAATTTCGCAGGCGGCAAGGGAGGAAGAAAGACTTTTATTGACGAGATCATCTCAAAGGCCGAAACATCACAGAGGAAGAGTTCCCGGAGACCGCAAATCCAATACTCCTCACAAAAGGATCAACAGACGGAGGAAGTACTAGGACCTGAAAGGAAGCTGGAAGCACTAGAATACACTGAGGAACCGATGGAAGAACCTGAAGATACAGAAGACAAAGTAAGTGATTCAGGAAAAAGACCAATGGATGATAACAGAACAGAAGGAAGAGGGGAAAATTTGCTCTCTACCCTGGAATTCCCTATTGGGGAGCTCCCGAGGGGAACGACCCCTATGAAGAATATTCCACTCTCAGCATTACCCAACTTCCATGGGTTATCCTCTGAAGACCCAGATGAATTCCTCTTTGAATTCGACATACTATGCAGAAGTTATGATTATGTGAATCCTAATCAGAAACTTAAATTGTTTCCAGCAACACTAAAAGGAAATGCGTTGAGGTGGTTCATGAGCTTAGGAGCTCAGGTAATCACCACCTGGGACCAGATGAAAGAAGGATTCCTGGCCAAATATCAAGACTACTGCCGAACGAGAGAAAGGAAGGAAGAACTGTTTAAAATGGTTCAGAAGGAAGACGAGAGCTTAGAAGATTTTGTGGAAAGACTGCAGTATAATCTGCAGAGGTCTGACCATCCCAATATGAGTAAAGATATTCTAAAAACCATATTGCTGAAAGGGGTAAGAGATGACTGCTTGGACATGTTGAACATGCTAGGAAAAGGGGACATTTCCAAAGAATCATTTGATGAAATCATCAATCTCTGCATGAGATGCTCAAGAGGAGCAGGCAGCAGATCAAAGAGTAGGGATAATGTGTATTCAAGAGTTCAGAAGTCAGCCAGTGGAGGAGCAACAAGAGCCAAAATAGGTAACTTATTAGAAGAATTTAAAACTGAGATGCTAAGCTCTTTTGCTTCATAGATCGATGCTCTGCAGGTTAAGAAGAAACAGGTAGAAGCAGAAGCTGCTCTAGCTATTTTCTGTTCCAAATGCAGAGAAAAGCACCCACTCAGGGAATGCCCACTGGATAAGATACCTATCTGCACAATCTGCGAGAAGGACCATGAAACGCAGCAATGCCCCTCTCTGCCTGGAATCAAAGCAGCACTGCAGTCAACTGAAGAAGAGGCTGAAGCAGTGTACCTGATGACACAGAGGAGGCAATGGCCACAAAGACAAGGTATGAGCTCTAACACAACATTCAGTCGTTGGAATAATAATCCTCCTTTTCAAACAAGCTACCCACCCATGAACCAAATGTAGTACCCACCCTTTAATACAATGAATTTTCCACTTATGCAGCAACCAAATCTTCCTTTTCATGATCCTACTATATGGAATCCTTGGGCTCCCCAACAACCATATTTCAATCAATGGAATCCAAACTGGGCAGCCCAACAGATGCCATTTCCTCAACAACAACAGTCTCTTTCCTTACCATCTAATACTCCTCCAAATAATCAGGCAATTAGACCGCAGCTGCCTGTACAACCTAACCCCAATCCAAATAACAATAAAGCCCTGCAAGTAATTGACATTCAAAATCAACCTGTCTCTCCCCTGCAATGTAACGATATCCATCTTCGCTCAGGGAGAATTGTTGAACCCATTATAGATGATATTACTGACTTTTACAAAGAAGAATTTAGAAAAGAAAAATCAGCTAACAACAATGCTGAAACAACAGAATCAGCACCTAATAATAATGACCAAACAATAGATCCGCCATCACTTTTTAAAGATGCCAAAAAATATGTGAAGGCTTGCGACAGCTGTCAAAGAATGGGCCAGCCTAACCATAGGGATGAAATGCCACTTAACCCCCAGGTAACTCTTGAACCTTTTGAGAAATGGGCATTAGATTTTATAGGTCCCATTAATCCTCCATCTAATCAAAGAGCGTACATATTAGTATGCACGGATTATATGACTAAATGGGTAGAGACCAAAGCACTCATTAAAGCTAATGAAGAAGCAGTACTAACATTTTTATTTGAAGAAATCTTTGTTAGATTTGGACTACCTAGAGAATTAGTCACTGATGGAGGACCTCCTTTTAATTCTCATGGCTTCAAAAATACGCTCCAAAAATATCATATCAAGCACAAAATGACTACACCATACCACCCCCAAGCAAATGGGCAGGTGGAAAGTACCAGTAAGGTCATAGAAGCCATATTAACAAAAACGATAAAGGAGAATAGAAGGGATTGGTTTCAGAGGTTGCCCTTGGCTCTATGGGCCTATAGAACCACTTGGAGGAATACAACAGGCTTTTCACCCTATGAATTAGCTTTTGGAAAGAATGTTATTTTCCCTGTAGAGTTTGAGATTAAAACCTTAAGAACTGCCTTAGCTGTTAACCTTGATTTAACTTATGCACAGACAGCCAGGTTGCAGCAGCTTCAAGAATTGGATGAGAAAAGACTAGATGCCGTCCATCAAACAACTATGATACAGCAACAAAGAAGTAGATGGCATGACAGAACCATCAAGCAAAAGCAGTTCCAGAAAGGTAACTGGGCTTTACTTTATGATTCCCGTTTCGAGAATTTTCAAGGGAAGCTAAGAACAAGGTGGTTGGGGCCGTATGAAGTGGATGCTGTTTTTCCAAATGGAACAGTCAGACTTTTAACAATTGATGGGAGCAGAACACCACTGTTAGTGAATGGCTACCGACTTCGGTTATATCAGCGACCGGTTTCCAAAGAAGATTTTAAAGCCACTTGCATGGCAATAAAACAGTATTCTTTTCCAGGGGAACTTGTTGTCCCTCAAAGCACTTGAATTTTTATTATTTATGTAATTTTCTTAGGTTATATATTCTTGTTTTTTTTTTAAGAAACTAATAAATCCGCCTAAGGATTGCGATATTATATTTCAGTATTTTGCAGATTTTAGCCTGGGAAGTAGCTGAGAACAAGAGTTTCAAAGGAATTACTGTGCGGACTCGGAATCCCCGTTGCTGCAACACCACTCCTGTTGCTGCAACACCATTCCCTGTTGCTGCAACACCATTTCCCGTTGCTGCAACACCACCCCTGTTGCTACAACACCATCTCTCGTTGCTGCAACACTACTCCTGTTGCTGCAACACCATTCCCCGTTGCTGCAACACCATTCCCGTTGCTGCAACACTACTCCTGTTGCTGCAACACCATTTCCTATTGCTCCAACTCCATTTCTGTTGCTGCAACACCATTTCCATTACTCCAGCACATTTCCCGTTTTACAAACGTCTTTTTCCCGATGATAGAACACCAGTCCCTGTTGCCACAACAACAATTTTCCGTTGCTGCAACACCAATCCTGGTGCTACAACATCGCTTCCCGATCACGAAATACCCTTCCCAGCAAATTCCCTCACGTACGAAACCGCCAGTCTTACCACTTCAGCCCCCAAGGAACAAATCTTGATAAAATATTGTTGGAAATAATACTGAGAGGGGGGGGTGAATCAGTATTATCACATTAATAAAACTTTTTCATTTCCATAATCAGATTCATATATGCTACTTCCACAAATCCTTATGATTAAGTTAATTAATCTTCAATGAGTGCATTAGAACTTTATCAACCATATTATCAGTTAACAAATGCAGTAACATAGAATAGATTATCACACATAAGGCACACACATGAACACCATGATATAAGGTGGAAACCCAATGCGGGAGAAAACCACCTGCTGCAAGTCATCTCAATCTTCTTCTTAATAAGAAAATCCTTTTACAATATTTGTAATGGTGCAGTCTTATACCAGTACGGGAGCTACAACCCCCTTTGCTCTTGTACTAGCCGATCCATTTACTAGTACGCAGGCTGCTACCTGCTACAATGCTCCAAAGATCTCCCTTAGCTTTTGTACTAGCTTAGATACTAGTACGTAGGCGCTGGCCTACAATCTTCTCTCCTTCAGGTACCACGTTTCATCAATTTTCAGACTGGATACACTGAAGCACAACACATAATCTGAAAGGCCACATTTCATCCAATTTTCATACTGGACCCAACAACAACTTTGAAGCTCATAATCAAACAACCTTCTGAATCACCCAATCATCAGATCCATACATATACAATGATATTATGAGAGTTATCAACCAGATCTAGTACATCAGATCACATGAAGATAAGTCATTTTAAACCGATCCATTCATCCAACAAAACTGAAGTTAATCATAATCATTCACTCAATCACTGCTGTTAACTGAACATAATACCAGAACCAAACATCACTTCAACAACCCAGATCATAAAAATGATAAACAGAGATTTTAAGAGAAGTAAGTAGCTTCACTCATGTACTGCCTGCTTACAGTACACACTCTGCTTAACTGCTCGCCTGCTTACGTACGCACTCTACTCAACTTCTCGCCTGCTTACGTACGCACCCTACTCAACTGCTCACCTGCTTACCTCGCTCTGAGTCCATTGAACTGCCTGCGGACCTCCGCACCTGCAACCCTTCTGTGCCTGCGTACCAGCGCACCTGAAACGCTTCGTTCCAGCGTATATACGCACTTTTCTTTCACTGTACCTGCGTACCTTCGGGCATAAATGATTTCAAGACTTCAAGAATAACCCAGACAGTCAGATCTACAGATCTAAACATGCGCCGAAGAGATCTCCATCCATCAGTAGATTCGCCTTATTTAGATCTAGACATTACTCCTAAGAGATCATAATATTTCAGATCTAGCTCTCATAAGATGTTCAACCCAAAACATGCACAAGCCAAATGATCTCCTTTGCTTTATATAGGAAAGCTCTTCCTCAAAACATGGATCAATACCACGGGTCGACACCATAATAACACAAATACCGTCGGCTAAATACCAAGGGTTAAACATAAGAAACCCCACGTGTGCTTTTCTTTGCCTTGAAATGTGTGCACTGGGGGTACACACCTCCTGAACGGGATAACTGCGGGTATGTACGCACTTTTTGTAACACCGGCCTGCGTGTATGCACCTTATGTAAGGTGTACCTGCGTACTCCTTATTTTCTTCAATATTTGATAGCTGATCATCAATCTCTGCTGCTGACTTGAAGTACTGTGATCTATCACCTGAATGGGTTGCCATCAAGGACAACACTTTAGCCATAATGCCAACAAATATACCACTTCTTGTGATGATTACAACACCCTACTATCACTTCCCATCATTATTATTACAAATTGCCCATATTCCCATGCTTTTAGATCTGCGGTAATCATTATGATCTAGCAGAAGACAGACAAGACTTTTTGACGCAGCAATCAAAAAGGTAAAATACGAAGGTACGCATGATTATGTATGGACATTAAATAATAGATAATGCGGAGAAGTTGATAGGACCATCAAATGATTGCACTTCCAATCATATCATTTACACTTAGGAGGGGGGGGGATTACCAAAGCAACTCTCATAATGACATACTACGCCAACTGCCGCCACCCTTAACTCTCCCGGTAATATGTAAAAGCCACCCTATCACGGCATGTTACCATTTGCGATGTTTTACTCTGAACTGAAATCGGAAGCTCGGCTCTGAACTCTGAAATTCACTGAAACAACAGCTATGGGAGGAACCCTCATTACACATGAACCTGGCACGACAGCAGTCCTGGAACTCTTTCCGGAGATTTATCAAATCTTCTTGCAAGCAGGATGGATAGAGTACTTCAGGAGACTTCCGGACTTTGACGAGCAGCAAGTCCTTGAATTTGCATGCAATTTAACAGAAGGATTCTCTGTCGTCTAAGGAGTTCAAGTTCCAGTCACGGAAGAAATCATGGCCGAAGTTATCGGGCTACCAGCCAATGGCACACGGTGGTTCAGCAGAAAGCACCTGATTCTTAATGCGCAGCAGGATTTTCTCCGACCAGGCGAGCAGGTAGAGCCTAAGGGCAGAGGCGTAGCACTTCAGTCGTTACCTCAACCGTGGTTGAAAGTCGCTGAATTTGTCAAGCAATATCTAACGTGCGAAGGCCGCTACCAGGTAATTTACCAGCACGATTTCGTCCTGTTAAATCATTTGAGAAATGGTCAGTTAATAAACATGCCATATTATCTATTGGGTTGTCTCAAAAATATGTCACGTTATGCTGTTAAAGCGAAGCATCCACTTCTCTCCTTAAAACACCACCGCTTAGCCCAATTGCTGATTAATAGAGCCCTCGCTCTAAATAACCCTCCACCCCCCATTAATCCCCATCAGGAGGTAGAAATTCCACAGCCGGAACATGAAATTCCTCATCAAGAAGAGGAAATTCTTCGTCAAGCTGAGGACACACCTCAGCAAGACGAAGAACTTCCTCAGCAAACGGAGGACATGCCTGAACAAATCCCTTTGGAAAACCCTCAGCAAGCAGAGCACATTCCTGAACAACCCCAGCAAACACCCCCGCAAGTTGCTGAGAATGAACAAGCAGCAGTAGAAATAACCACATCTCCCAAAAGAACCAATCCTTCCATTCCCATACTTAGTATTTCTACTGATAATTCTGATGACAATATCCCAATTACCCTGCTTAAACGAAAAATGCAGCAGGGAAAGAAAACCCCAGCGAAAAGAAGAAGAACTAGGGTTTCAGCTAAAGCACCTGCTACTCCGGCTACTGTCCCTATCTTAAAGAAAGCTAGCCGGAAGAGAAAAACGCCTGAATTCCCTGCTTCTCTACCAAAGCGAAAATCGGTAGCAGTTGAATCTCCTAATTCCTCCAGTTCACCGCCCATCACTATAAGAATCCGCACTCCCACCAGTCCTCAAAACTCCTCTCCCTCACCCACGGAAGCTGAGATGCAGAGTGTTCATAGCTTCGTGACATCATATTTTAAGACAGTTGACACACAAGAACCAGCTGCCGACACCCAAGGTAATAGTGACCAAGTGGCTGCAACACAAGAAACAACCACTACCCCAGGTGACACACAAGAACCACCTGTGGGGAATACTGATCAAACTGATGAAACACAACCTCTGCCCCCATCGGAATCTACTGCTCCACAGCATCAGCCTACCATACCTGCCCTACAGGAAGAAATTGAATTTCTGAAATCTCAGATTCAGGACTATCAGGAAGAAATAATAAGGGTCAAGGAAGCATATCAGAATGAATTCAGCCTGCATGTTTTAGCACGAGTAGCGTCTGCAGCAGAGAAAAGTAAAGATAATGAATATATGTGTACCAATTGTGGTGAAATATATACTCAAGCAGGATATAAGGTAGTGGCAGAACCAATGAAGGAAGCCTCCGCTGCTGTAGATGAAACAAAAGAGCCTGCTGATACACAGACGGAAATCCCACAATCCTCTGCTGAAGTAGAAGAACCTGTTGACACACAAGAACCAACAGGCTCTCCAGAAAAAGTGCAGACAGAAGAACCTGTTGTTACACAAGAACCAACAGGATCTCTAGAAAAAGTGAAGACAGAAGAACCTGTTGTTACACAAGAACCAGCAGGATCTCTAGAAAAAGTGCAGACAGAAGAACCTGTTGTTACACAAGAACCAGCAGGATCTCCAGAAAAAGTGCAGACAGAAGAACCTGTTGTTACACAAGAACCAGCAGGATCTCCAAAAGAAGTGCAGACAGAAGGACCTGTTGCCACACAAGAACCAACAGGCTCTCCAGAAGAAGTGTAGACAGAAGGACCTGTTGCCACACAAGAACCAACAGGCTCTCCAGAAGAAGTGCAGACAGAAGGACCTGTTGCCACACAAGAACCAACAGGCTCTCCAGAGAAGATGCAGGACCAAACTGAAGAACTTACTGACACACAAGAACCAGTAAGTTCCCCAGAAACTGCACAAGATCAAACTGAAGAGCTTACTGACACACAAGAACCAGTAAGTTCCCCAGAAACTGCACAAGATCAAATAGAAGAGCTTGCTGACACACAAGAACCAGCAAGTTCTCCAGAGACTGCACAAGAACAAACAGAAGAGCTTGCTGACACTATGCAGGAAGAAACAGGGAATAAGAAAGAGGAGAATATAGATTCACCCCGGCCTACCCAAATTGCTATGGAAGAAGAAGTTACACAAGAATCAGGAAATGAAGAAGGAAACACAGACTCATCTCGGCCCACTCAAAGTGTCATGGAACGAGAGGAAGAAATAGAAGAAAATAAGGAAAAAGGTACAGACTCACCCCGGCCTACCCAAACCGTTATGGAGGAAGAAGAAACAGTTACAGGAGGAAATGAAGAAAAATTGGACTCACCCAGGCCTATTCAGATTGCCAAGGAACGAGAAGAAGAAGAAGGAAATGAGGAAAAAGGAACAGACTCACCCCGGCCCACCCAAATCACCATGGAACAAAATGAATCAGTACAACAGGAAGAAGAGACACTAGCCAGAAATGAAGAGAAAGATGTTGGATCATCCCAGCCTACTCCAACAGAGCAGATTATCCTTGTTGATGCCTTTACACAAATAGAGCTTCCCTCTGTTAGTAATATATGCACAGAAACAGATAGTTTTCAGGCATTAAAAGGAAAGTGGTGGAGAGAATATGAGCAGTCACAAGGCAAAGCATTCCAACAGCAAAAGGGGACCTGGTTCAATCATGCCTATAAGAACTGGGAAGCACTGGAGCAGTGTAGAGCCCAGTATAAAGAAATCAAGGAACTGAAAGCCAGATTGTCCCAGATGTTTGAATTATTCCAAAGAATGCTTGCCACAAGGAAACCCTCTTTTAATTATGCCACATTTTTGAGGGAAAGACTCACATTTCTACAGATAAAGGCTTTCAAAGAAGGTAGGCCTCATCAGGTAGTCACATCAGAGCAGTTTATGCAAACCTTTGCAAAGGCACCTAAAAACGATCAAAACTTGTTATGTGAACTGTACCTCCATAATGAAGCCATGTCTGAAGAAAGAAATATGAATATGATACCTGTAGTTGGCGACATACAGCTGAGAGCCTTTATCTCCTTTTTAGCTAACCAACTTACATGGCAGAACGCCTTTGCCTCAGCTCAACATAATGAACAGAATTGTCTTCTATGGATTAGAGCTGAACTGCAGAACGCTACCACTTTCATTGCACAACACCTAAGAATGGTAAGTGATCCCGAAATGAAGGACCATGTCAGGCAACTGCAAGCAGTGGTCCTAAGAGACTGTCAGCATTATGTGAAGACTAAGGCATCCTTGGCTGTCAAAGCAAATAAACTGTTTTGGGAAAACTGCCCCACGGAGAGGCAGGAATATCACCCTTATAATCCATCAAATTTGCAGGTAGCACTCTCAAGGGTACCTCATTATGTTAAATGCATGCAACACTGTGCTGAAAATTGGATGGGTTACAAATTTAAATTTCCACTTTTATGGTTATCTGGTGAACAATATAAGGGCCAGTTTGGACTATCCAACAAGGAAGAAGCAGCAGCATGGAAGCATATACAGACTGTTTGTGGGTTCAGGAAGAAGTTTGATGCCACTTCCTATAACTATTGTCTCAGTAATCTACATTGTTCATCCCAGTTCTCCGACTCAGACTCAGAGTAGCCATTGCATAGGGACATGCAATCTCTTCAGTTGGGGGGGATGTTGGGACTCAGAATTGACCAATTTTGACCTTATATTTTTGCCATAATATTATCCTTTTTCAGTCATAGGTTGAAAGTTTTTGATTTTATAATGACTTAATTACCCCAAGGTACGAAGTAACTTTCCGCATATCTATATGTTTAATTATTCATTGCATATTCGTGAGTATCTTTATATTTATCCTTGGAAAAGCTGACTAAATTGCCAAGTAATTGTCTTAAGTTTGTAGGAATTATAATTTATAGTTGCTGTAACACCAGAAACAGCAACTACGCAGTTGCTGCAACACCAGAAATAGCAACTACGCAGTTGCTGCAACACCAGAAGCAGCAACTCCGCAGTTGCTACAGTCAGCAACAACAATCATCTAAAGCAAGCTATTTTGCAATAGCTGCGAATAACAAACGGCAACTATCTGAAGAACTCTAACGCGGCATGATCAAGCAGATGTCTAAAGCGGGTAGAACACAGTTACCATTGCCTAAATCAGGAACAACATGGGGAAACGGCAAAGGAATGCGAAGATCCCGAGAAGACGGTCGAAGTTGGTTACCAGCTGCGTAACAGCCAGAACCTAAGAAAGAATATATTATTATATTGTTGTAACAACGTTCTGTAATTCTTATTTTTGATAGAAGGGGTTAACTGAATGAACTGTAATAATCTATTGTAATAGATGTCTCCTCTATAAAGAGGAGACATCTACATGAGAAGGGAAGTAGTCTGTAAGTGAGATTTTGAGAAACATCAGCAAGTCTGAACTTTATTGTACTTGAATCTTTTGGCAGATGAATAGAAACTTATTCTGAGCACTTAATCTAGCCTTCGTGTTCTGGGGAATCTTGTGAGAAGGACTGGGCCCACATTCCTCACAAGATTCACCCATTTACTTTTCTGTCAAGTGTGTAAGTGTGTAATAGTTTCTTTTTGCTGGTACTCTGTTTGGATTCTGTAGCATTACCTCTGGTATTTCTGTTTTGCTAGTACTCTGTTTCATTAATTGCTTGAAGTTGTTTTTCACCGGTGAATTAGAGTGCAGTGTGTATTAGCAATCTGGTTACAGGGGCAGGTGCTGAACGTCCCCACCTGGAGGATAGGGTCCTGATCCTCTGTCAACAGAGCATCCATCTCTTTGCTTTTCAGATTTGTAGCCTTAATTAATTACTTTCATTTTATCAGTACTGTGATGACTTAGTGTAAGAACTACGTATACTACAGCTTTTTAATGCTTTTAGAATTTAAGTACATACAGTACGCAGTAGCCTTTGGAATAAAAAGACTTTCCCAGGTTGACAATTAATGTGGTACTTGATTGTTTAATCAATAAACAATTCAACTAGCCAACAATATGCTCCTTGGATCTGTCTCCAAAATATTAATTAATTAAACGAATTTTTCAATTAAAAAAAAAATAAATAAAAAAAATAAAAGAACTCTATATTTTATATACATTATTAATTTAGTATTTAAATCTACCATTAAACAATACAAAATCCCAATACATTATATATTAATGAAATTACTCCGATTAAAAATTAAAAATTTTATTTATTAAAAATTTCTCTCGCAACAATTAAAAAACAAAAACTTATATATTATATATTATATATTAAAATATGCAAGCACAACTTCATTTTGCACAACTTCTTTGTTGATGATGTGCTCTTATTTGCAATGCTATGTAGAATATCTTGAATGTGTTTAAAAGATATACTTGAAAGATTCCAAAGAGCCTCCGGGCTTATTATCAACAAAGCGAAATCCTCATTCTTTCACAATGATGTCAACATGGAGACGGTGAATTGGATTTCTGAGCTTTTTGGTATAGAGACAAGGCCGCTCAAGGAGGGCCTCAAATATTTAGGCTTTCATCTCAAAGCTAAGGATTACTCCAAGAATGATTGGGAATGGCTGACAGAGAGCTATTATAAAAAGATATCTGCATGGGAACATAGGAGTCTATCCTTGGCAGGTAGAGTCATTCTCTCTCAATTTGTTTTATTGCAGATCGTTGTTTATTGGGCTCATTTATTCTTCCTCCCGGCAAGCATTATTCATAAGATGATCAAGATTACGACAAATTTTATCTGGGGTGGTAAATCTGATCAGCGAAAGTTCCATCTTTCCAAAATGGATAGTATTTCATTACCTAAGCGTCTTGGGGGATGGGGCTTAATGGATTTGAGGGTTTTTGGTAAAGCTCTATTATGTAAATCGCTCTGGAGAGGGATCTTCGGGGAAGGGCCATGGAGTGTCACTGTAAAACTAAAATATATGAAAGGCAAAAATCTGGAATATTGGTACAGATCTGGAGCAATTGGAACCAAACATGGATCAGCCATTTGGCTCAGTTTTCGGAAGGTCGAGAAATACTTTATAAAGAATCTGAGGTGGAGGATTCACTCTGGTAACAACATCTTAATTGGTTTTGATTCTATTGCCTACTGTCGTGGAAACATTTCCATTGATGAAAACCTCTTATATCCCCTACACAGAAATGGTATCTTTACATGGGATAAACTCATTTCCGAATGGTGCGGCCTTGTTCCTTTATGGAAGGATGCCACTGATCTTGGTTTGCCAGTCGAACTGAGTTCATCATGGAAAGCTGTCAAAGATGCCCTAGAAGGCTGCGGGATTCATCGTGGAGGGTCGACTGATCACCTAACTTGGACTATGTCAAACGCTCAATTGCCAGCCCGAGTAAAAGATATTTACTCTGATATTATCTCTTCTAAGGTTCCGCATTCAAGCTCTAAATTTCCAATGGTTCTCTGGAAATCGGGATGCCCCCCTAAGATGATTCTTTTCGCATGGTTGGTGTTTAATAATAAGAACCTGACATGGGATAACTTGAGGAAAAGAAGCTGGCACGGCCCTAGCAGGTGTTCGATGTGTGAATCAGACGAGGAGTCAAATCTCCACATGTTCTTCCAATGCAAATCCTCTCAGCAAATATGTATGATCTGGCCATTATATTTGGTTTTCCCCATGTTGTTTTTGTTTCTATCCATGCAGCTTTCGAATGGTGGTGTAGACAAAGGGAGCCAAGGCGTATTCTCATCGTTATTATGTTATGGTGCGCAAGGAAGTGGAGGAATTATAAAATTTTTAGAGACTCAAAGGATCCCTATAGATCCATTTTGCATCGCATCATTGCAATATTCGATTCAGTCCCAAAAAAGCAGGCCAAAAAGAATGGGCCTGCTATATGACTTTCGCTTTTTGTCTATGGAAGTAATGGTGGATGTGATGTCCTGGCCGCTCTTGGAATTTGTTTCTCCTAGTTATTTTTTTTGGTGCATTTATGCCATGATTCCTGATCCTGATGTATATGTTTTGTAATACAGATTCCTATATTCTCAATCCTTTATGTTTCCATGTTGATGTATTTGTCTTTCTGCACAAGGTGCCTTTTCGGACATCTGAATTTTTCTTGTTTATCGAGATGTCTTGGATCGTGGCTTCTCTTGCCACCCTTTTGTATCTTTTGATGGCTTTTATATTGTCTCAATACAATCTATGATGCTTTTTTCTCTGAAAAAAATATTAATCAAATTCTTCTCTTTAAAAACAAAACCTATCTATTAAAAAAAATTATCTCACTTAATGGATTTCAACTAATATAGAAATCAGTAATTTTTATCAATATTAATAAAATTGTTCCTTTAATTTCATTGTAAATCTACCTTTTACCACCAAAAAATATTATATACATCAACAAAATCCTTATAATATAAAATTACAAATATAAATAAATATTTTTTAATATATATATATTAATAAAGTTTTTTTAATTAAAATTATAATAACTTTCCACAAATTTAAATAAATATTTTCTAATATATATATTAATAAAGGTTTTTTAATTAAAATTATAATATCTTTCCAGAAATTTAATGATTTTCATTTGAATATTGTAAACTTGCATTTTAAAATAAAAAGATCCAATAAAGTTTATATAAACGGAAAGGGGCAATATTCTTTTCATATATTAATATAAAATTTTGATTTGAAACTAGGATGTTTTCTCAAATTTTAATGAATTAAATTTCACTTAAATTAACTAATTTTTTCTAAATATTAATTAAAATATTTTTTTTTAATATTAATAATGTAATACTTAGTGACACAACTTTGTTTATTAAGTTTATTTACTACTGTTATTTTATTATAGTTTATTTTGAATTGTTAAAAACATTTAGGCGGAAAGGCCAGAAGAAAGGTTGTTAAACATTAATTAAAAGATTTTGATTTCAGTTGAGAATGGAACTAGAAAAACAAGTTTATTTATCGCTGTTATTTTATTTTAGTTTATTTTGAATTGTAAAAAACATTTAAGCCAGAAGAAAGGTTGTTAAACATTAATTAAAAGATTTTGATTTCAGTTGAAAATGGAACTAGAAAAATAGTTTTATGAATTGCTGATGAGAAAACAGTAGCCCAAGGGTTAGCTTAGTTAGTCAAAATCAGTGCCTCGCCATCGGGAGGTCACAGGGTCCAATCTCCTTGAAGCCCTTGGGGTTACGCCTTGCTAGTGGGTCGCGAGGCTAGATTCCCTTCGGGGAGGGTTAGCTTAGTTGGTCAAAATCAGTGCCTCACCATCAGGAGATCACAGGGTCCAATCTCCCCAAAGCCCTTGGGGTCAGGCCTTGCTAGTGGGTCGCAAGGCTAGATTCCCTTTGGGGTCGATCAACCCAGATATTTTCGTGGACGTAGTGCCACCCGTTGACCAGGGTGTTCGTGAACCACAGCCTAAAAAAAAAGAGAAAACAGTTACAGATAGTTCTCTTATTCTTTCTCTTGAAAAGGGAAAAAGAAAGGAACCAGTGGGGGTTGGAAGGGGGAGAACTGTACTGTGAGAAATTTCATTCCCAAAGTTGTGCAAGTTAGCCAGTGGGAATTGAGGTATGCAACTTGAGGCTGGATTAGTTTCTTGATGCCCAAGGTACCAAGTTTATTGTTCTTGACAGCAGTGGAAGAGGTCGGAGGGGTATTCTGGATGTAATTGTCAGATCTGAGGCTGGGAGGAGAGATCTTCTAAATCAAGGGATTCAAACGTGGATTATATTCATTCAGATAGCCAGATAAGTACTTATCATTATGATAGCCCCAAGGGTTAGCTCAGTTGGTCAAAAACCGTGCCTCGCCATCGGGAGGTCACAGGGTCGAATCCACCCGAAGCCCTTGGGGTCAGGTCTTGCAGTAGGCCGGGGGGTGATTTAGCCTAGCTATTGCCCAGATTTTTCCGTGGACGTAGCGATCACTCACTGACCAAGGTGCTCGTGAACCACATGCAAAAAAAAAGTACTTATCATTATGATTAGCAATTATTTATTACCTTAGGATATAAATTAATATTTACTATCATGAAAGATATTTAGTTTAACAACCGAGAATGGTTTAGTAGTATTGCTTTGACATAGAAATAAGCATAAATGAATGTTGAATAAATTATATACAAAAAGAGAATACATAGTTGCTTGATGAATAGAGAATACAAAAATAAGTAATGTTGCTTTTCATGATGGTATTATTCTACTAAAGAATTATAGCTTACTTCTTGAAGAGTCATGAGAACAACAGTCAAACATTGATTCAAAGAACTATTATTCAAAGTCTAGACTTCTTGTGCTTAACAGGTCTATAGCCTATTATAAACCAATTATGTTGTATAACAAAATCATATACTCAAATATAGTATTAACTTTCTTGAAAACAATACGATTATCGTTGTACATTCATAGCAAGCCAAGTAAAACATAAACAAAAAAAAGATACGAGTCACATTTGAGCAAAGAAAAATATATATATTGGAGGGTAGGGACTCAGTCTAAGAAAAGTTTGGTAAGAACCCTTCCAGAGCCAAATGCCCAGACTAATTAAAGCTTCAAAACCTCGAAAATCTTAGAATAGAGACGGTAAACCGAGCCTATATATTTAGAAGTTATTCGCAGAGAACCTAAAACAACGATTCATTACATGCAAAACAAATCTCAGAACCTTCTCGGCATTGAAGACAACTTAAACAACATTTATATATAATAAAGCCTCGTAACATATGGGCAGAGGAGTCAATAAGTTACAACATCATATGAATACCCAACCACCATCTGACCTCCGTTGGTTACTAGAAACAAACCAAAATGCATATTTAATCAAATGCAAATATGAGTTCAAGTATCGAGCTTGCTGATTTAAATATTAACTTAAATACATAGATAAACCCTTGTGCAAAGGTATTCCAGCCACAAGGCCCAAGTCCCATTTTCTTTATACAATTCCTAGCTCTCAAAAAATTAGAGGCAAGCTTAACAACTCGACGCAGGAGGAGTTCTTGGCCAACCCACCTGGAGAAAGACGACATGGCAGTTTTTAGAATGTGGAGGCTCCATATGGTCAGGTTGCAAGGTCGAATGGAATCCATCAATTCCTTACCTGTGCAAACGAATAACCAAGCAAGGTCAGCTCTAGTTTAGTAGCCCGAACTAAATTTAAATGATAGAACCTGAAATAGACTTTACCTAAAGCAGAAACTGGTCCTCCCGGAGCCGCGTACCAAACTTGTTGCGAACAAGGAAAACCCTTATCGAAAACTGTGAAAAAGGGAAGATAATTTAAATGAAATGGATGAGGTGAGTTGAATACCTTTCGAAGGCAGAGGAAACCGAACTGCTCCATTTGGAGTTCACCCTTTCTTGAAAAAAAGAAAACCTTTTTGTATCAGTACAATCCTGCATATGAAAGCCAGAGATGAAACCCATTTCATCCGCTTCAAACAGAGCGACAACACAGTCAACATATTTTTAACTTCAATAGCAATTGATCTTACCTGAGGGAGAGGCATGCAGCCTTGGCAGGACATGGATAACAGATTCCAAAACCAAAGTCAACAGTCTATCAACCAGACCGCAGAGTGGAATAACCACAACAGAGGTGAGCACAAATGATTGCTCTCTTGCAGCCAAAGGGTATTAGCCCTACCCATCGTTTTCAGGCAGCCAGGACCATGGATCATTGGAGATCCAATGACAAGGACTGCGCCAGATGGATGACCTTCAGAAATATCAGAGTTGTCGAGTTAAATGCAGATTTATGTAGCCTGCGGTGAACAGGACGAAGAGGACCTCGGGGTTTTCCCACCATAATGAGGTAGATGTCCCAGAGGTAAGGACCAGGATTGTATTCTTAAATGCTGCCCTTAACAGAGGAAAGTGGAGTCCAACGAGGATCCAATGCCACGTCCCCACGTCCATGTAACATGTGTAGACTGTGGGTGGCATCGTCTCCATTGACATTAATTAGTTTATAGTCGTAGGTTAATTATTTCATTGCGTATGGTTTAAATTTTTTGTTTTTATATAGTTATGGATGTTACAAATGGTATCAGAGCCCATGCTCAAATACTGAGACTTCTAAGTTATTTTAGTACAATGCATTATGTCTATTGTACTCTTGTGATATATAAATTACATAAAATGAGTTTGGATGTATATGAACACAGAAGAGAGAAGAAAGAATAGAAGTCAGCACAAGACAAAAATGCAGAGAAGCCCCAGACCTGAAACACCTTATGGGGAGACAAACCCAGAACTATGGGTGCAACTGGGAGAGGAATCGCGACAAGCCAACACTGTTCTACTGGAAACCGTACAACAACTACGAGCAAAAATGATGAACTTGAGGATGGACAATGAGCGACTAAGACAAGAACAAGAGAAGATCCTTAAAAGTTTGTCCGATTGACAAAATCAGCATGGTCCTGACCCTAGTACAGAAAACAGAGAAAAGACCCCAACTGCCAACAATGGGGAGGATAATGCAGAATCCGCAGAAGGCCATAAGGAGGAAGAAGAAGGGCGTTCGATAATGTGTTCGATTAAAAGAGGACAAAAAGTGTTATAGACATTTTTGGGCCCTACAACCCCAAGCATGAAATGTCCATAAACCAAGGGCTCCTAAGTCCCTAAAAGTGTTGTTCTAATCCCTAAAGGAACAAGGTCAACAGATTACAGCTTCTCCCAGAAGTTCTCCATGAGAAACTGCTCAGAATTGGTCAAAACATGATCATTGCAGCTGCTTCACTGGCTAAGTGCGTTGCAACTCACCCAAATACACTGTGAGGGTGCGTTGCATTTCAAAATTCCCTTTTGTGGGGTGCGATGGGTGAGAAGTGACAAATGGCAGTGTCATTCCGCGAGGTGGAGACGCAATGGAAGCTTCCAAAATCTTCTCCTGTGACACTTGCCTCACTGAATTCGACCAAGGATGAGTAAGAGGCGATCAGTCTCCAACTGGAAGGTAGAACTATCAGAGAGAAGACACTAATCAAATCACAAGCTGACTCATCCCCCTTACAGATATCTATATATGGATCCCTCATCCCAGAGATCCGGAGGCTGGAATTTTGCATGTTGTAAGGAATTGTTGTTGGTTTCTTGAGACAAACATCAGATTGTTGGGTGATCTAAGCTTTGTTTGAGGTGAAGAGGGGCTTCTTTGCTGGGAGGTTGATGCTGGGTCAGAACAACTGGTTGTAACTCCTCCTGGCTCTTTTCTTGTTTATCAATAAAAGCTATTTGAGTTTTCCTCCATGCTTTTGTATCATTGATGCTTGTTACATTTGTATGGTCAATTTACATCTGATCCTAGATTATTTATGATTATAGATCCATGTCTTTGTATAGTGCTATGCTTCTGTGATCTTACAGGTACTTTGTGAAGCTGGGCGTGCAAGGGAGCAGGTAGCTGAGGACTATCAAAGAAGAGAGGGATCAAATCAGGAGATTGGCGCAAGACAGAGGTTGGTCTTTCTGTTCCTCTCTATCTATAATTCATAAAGGAAAAACAAAAGTAGCTTTTCTCTGTTTGTTTCTAAGGCAGCTGTCACACCTTAGTGGGATAGAGCATTTCTAAATAGACACTTTTCCTTGTAACAAAATGGCGACTCCGCTGGGGAACTAATTAGTTTGTTTGTTTATCATTCTTTGTTGTCTATTTCATAAACTTACAAGTAGCATTCGAACTGCATTTTCCATAACAAATGCAAAGTAGACAACTGCTACTTCAATCCATCTACTGGATCTGTTTATGATTTAAACAACTGATTCACAAACTATCTGATTTCCCTTGTGATAGCTCTTAGATCCTCCTTAGATCTACCCCTGATTGTTGCATTACTGATTGTTTTTTGCTCGGCCAAAACCCAAGAACTGAACTGCAAACTGTGACCCGGAACCCGAACAGAGTCTCGTTTCTGGCCCAGCGCAGGTACTGTTCAGAGATTCTGAATTTCAGCACACTTCCCGAGTGGACAACCTGTGCTGCATTTCAGATTCTCTGTGTTACAGGTGCGCTGATCAGACTAGCTCTGTGCAGTTGTGGCTTCTGTGATTCATTCTTTCCAGTTCTATTCCTGAATTTTGCTGCCTGTGATCAGTATATGTCTGTTTAAAACCCCTTTTCCTTACTGTTATTCCGCCTCCTTTGTACAAAAGAACTGTAGATGTTTTTGTGTGTTTGTTGAGTCATTTACAGTTCTCCTTTGCAAAAGTAGCATAATCGTACTGTCGCCCTTTGATTTGAAACTGTCGCAAGTGTCGATTTCAATTGTAGGAAAAAATTTAATTGCTGTTGATGGTAGATTATCCTGTTACTATTGATTTTGTTCTGAATTTGTAATTTCTAGTGTCGAGAACAAATATTCATTTCAAAATTGTAAGGTGTTGTAATCGTCTCCATTTTTTGATTTCGAAAAGAAACTTGTTGATATTTGTCGCTTGAAAAGAAATTCAGATTTTTGCATCAACTTTCTTTTTAGCATTCGTATACTAAGAAAGTCGAAAACAAATACATGCATGTGCATTTGCATATAGACATTCTGATTGGCTTGATTTAGGAAAGTGCATTTAGAGTGTGCTCTTTGCTCTTTGTGAAAAGATTCTCTCTTTCTTTTCCCTAGTAGCTAGGATTTTCATTGCATAAAGGAGATAAAAAGTTTGTTTATCATCTTAGATTGCATTTTATGAATTACATCTACATCTCGTGGTGAACCCGAAAGGCAAAATTCATAAACAAGATCAACTTAAAATAAATTCAATGAATCTAACAACGCTTTGGAACTTAACGCACAACATTTAGAAGTCTAGGCTAGAGACGTATTCCGGCGTCGTAAAGCCTGGTAACTGTTGTTCTCACTGATGGTTGGGTGATTCCTCCACTTTGAGACGATAAGTGCCAGTACGGACTTGTGCTCCCACGTACCGTCGAGTATATTTTGGGAGACCCCAATAGGATTAATCCTTTATCCATAGGAAGCCGTGTCTGCCGCCCTATCGATTGCAATGCACTGAACACAGCATCCGGGAAGATTGACTGCCGTACCGTAAAAAGTATTCTGCAGTTTTGCGATTGGTTTGGTAATCCCTTTACCTAGATTTCCAGAGCAGTCCCTTCCATTCCTTTTCAGACTCCTTAACAGAAAAGGTCCATCTGAGCACTTGTCACTTCAGGCTCATTAAAAATCGAAGGAGACTAGAGTCATCTTTTGTTTTTTCTCGACTCTTAAAAATTGAAAAAACAAGTTGTGTCAAAGCGTCTAAAATTCATTTAATTCGGAAACATACTTCCCCTTTATTTTAGTTGATCAAGTAATCCGCAATCGTGGAAGAAAGTCAATTGAAACCCCGTCATTCGTGGAGGCTTACAAGTCAACCGACTTTGTCTCCGGAATCGAAGCCAATACGGACAAAGCGAACTCGTTTAACCGGTTCCAAATCTCTTGTTAAAGTTAGAACAAGTGTTCCAACAACATCAGAGACTCCGGTTACTCCAAACATTTCTAGAATCCCTGCCTCTACAGAAGAAGTTCAGCAGCCACAGAAGGACAGTGGTACTGATCCTAGTCTGAGAGTAAACACTTGTGTTATCGAACCAGTTCCATTTTCAACCGGTTCGGAGAGTCTTGCTCTTCAAACATATGTCGCTGTCGATTCCATACCTTCTTCGGCACCAGAAATATTCTACGGACCTGACGGTCTTCCCCTTCCACCTGGTCTGATTTCCATAGAAGAAATTTTGGAACATCCTCCAACGAGTACTCCATCGCAATTTGGAGTCGGGATCACTCTATATCCTTCTTCATCAGAAGTTAGTCTACCACCAGCGGAAGCTCCTATAGAATCGCTAGGTAATTTTTTGGATAGACTACAAATGTCTGAACAACCGTCAACATCTAGGACTGTGTCGTCTGACACAGTGACGACAGAACTCCCTGCTATCACTCTGACAATGTTCGCCGGTATACCATCTGTCCCGACTAGCTCTCAACCGCTAGAAGGAGCCCACTCAGGGGCCATTTCGACAGTATGGTCTGTTCCTGTTTGTTCATCCGGAATAATATCCGGAAACTCTTATGTTGAGTCTCAACAAATTGATCCATTTGGAGGTCAATTTGGGCAGTTCGGCCCCCAAGGGCAAACAATTCCCTTGAGTTCTGGATTACCACCGTATGGGGGGCAGTATACCCTTTCATTATCCCCTCCGGGAGGATATCCATACGGGAGTTCACAACAACATTCGGGTTATACTGGAATTACCTCAAGCGGTTGGGTACCTATACTACCTCAACAACCAAGAGTTGTATACTTGATGCAACAATTCTTACCTACGTCAAATATCCCAACTACGCCAGCTATTGTGACGGTGTCGCAAGTTCAAGCACTGCCTGTTGTATGCCAACCTCAGGTTTCTCAGGTTGTAATGCAACAACCCCTTGACCCTGTGACTCAACCACAATCGCCGACTGGTGGAATGACACAGGTTCAGACAGGTACAATTACCCCTCATCTTGGTCAAACTGTTAGTATCGAGCAACAGCACATGGCTTCACAACCATGGCTAGTGCAATACCAACAACCGCAATTCCAACAAGTATACCAAGGTTCAGAGCAACAAATCTTTGCTCATAGTGGACAGCTGTACATTCAAAACGGTCAAAATCAGCCATTTTACAATGGTCATGCCCACCAACCTTACCAAAGTTACCAGCATCAAATGCATTATGCCGGTATGCAAAGACCAACTGCTCAAGCAATCCCATCTTATCCTGGGTATGCTTCACCTAACCTGAATCAACAGTTACCCTTTGTGGCAACTTTAGAGTTACCTGATTTAAATAGGTTAACAAACGATCCAATCGCTTACGCCCCTTGGTGGCCAATGATTCCACATAAACTTCCATAAGATATTCCTAAATTTAATGGAAATCCAGGTGAAGATCCATCGAATCACGTGATGACCTTTCATCTATGGTGTTCATCAAACACCCTAAATGATGATTCGATAAGACTTTGCCTCTTTCAGAGGACGTTAATGGGTCCGGCGGCAAAATGGTACATCGAATTGCCTAGAGCTTCGTTCGACAACTTCAGCACCTTAGCCACAACCTTTTTAACCCATTTTCAGTTACCAATAACGTACGAAACGGGAACAGAACTTCTTACCAATTTCAAACAGACAACAGCCACTCACATATCTGATCATATACATGAGTGGCGACGTCGTCGTAGAATGGTAAAAACATATGTCCCTGATCAGCTCTTAGCTGAATGGTTTATCAAGTCATTACTACCTTCCATCACGGAAGATGTGGCAAAGGGGGGAGTCGTAACAGAAGATCAAGTTATCGCTCATGCGCAATATCTGGACTTGATTTACACTCAGTCCGGCATGCTCTACGATAAAATACCTAACGCCCCTAGACCGGAATTCTCAATTCCTCCTCCTCCTAAATCGAATAATGACTCTCATGCCGAAGATGGCATGATTGGCACAACAGACACAAAATCGACAAAGGTTACATCCAAAAAGGCCCGTAAGATTTCAAGTCAAAATGCAAAAGATGAAATTCTTGCTTCGGAAGTAAATGTCGTATCAACAGATAAAGGCAAAGAAACCAAACAACCAGGGAGCAAGAAAAAAGGAAAAGGGAAGAAGAAGAAACAGGAGGAATCATCACCTGAAAATCTTCTTCAAACCCTCTTGGAGATAGGAAACCAAAAAATCCATGCTTTATATGCGATGAGGATCATTGGATTGCAAATTGTCCACACAGGGCTGAGCCTAAGAAATTCTTCAAGAATTCGAAAACCTCCACAGTGTTAACTGATCCGTTTCCAAATCGAGGAACAAATCTGGTTGAAAGTGGAAATGCTTCCCCGTCTCAAGTGCTAATGTTGTCGGTTTCAAAACAGCAAAATGATGCTTTGATATCGACAAGGAACAAAGATTATGGGAATCCACAGCTGTTGAACAACAAGGATAAAGATCAACCTAGTAGTTCGACAACAACTTCGACAGAAGTTGCGCCACCCATCATTCCTGAATTGACAATAAAACCACCAAAAGGAGTAGTACACGAGTCGACATTTAATCCCCGCGCTAGAGCGGTACAACATTATAATATAGTGGAAGATTTGGCCCAATCTCCATCCGCTATGTCGACTCTTGAAGTACTACAGAATTGCCCATCCCAAAGGCAGGATTTATTATCAGCCATTGGTGGGATAGACCCAAAGGATTCCAATCTTGTATCCTTCGACCATAAAGGATACGATCCTCAATTACCAGCTCAACTAGCTTTCCTTGTTCAAGTGAAAGCCCTCAACAAAACTGTTCATCGAACAATTATTGATGAGGGAGCATCTACATGCATTATGTCAATGAGTTGCTGGAAAACTTTAGGATCTCCAACCTTGTCGCGATCTTCGACGACATTAAAAGCATTCGACATAAGGACATATACCCCATATGGTATCCTAAGTAACTTGAAAGTTGAACTAGGAGGGAAAACGGTAGAAATAGATGTTGAAGTCATCGATGGAAATCTTGATTACAACATCCTACTAGGAAGACCATGGATATATGCTATGGTGGCTGTTGTGTCGACCTATTTTAGGAAGATTGCATTTCCCTTTCAAGGAAGGATTACAATCGTCGATCAACAAAACTTCCTCCCCAATGGTTCTCAAGTTACAGGAAGCATTCCCATGATCCATGGAAGCCCCCATTTGCTTCAAAATATCGGAGTAGGCCTACTAAAAGATCCTATACTAATGGGAACTTTCGCCCTTCCACCTCCAATAAACCTGGCGGAAGTAGCGTCGGCAGGAACCTGCAATATGATATCTTCTAAAAAGATCTCAGAAAACGATATTGACATGAATCATGCAATGGTTTTGTCCCCAAGCCCAACCGAAATATTGTAGCAATCAATGTTCCTAGCATGGGAGGCGAACCCAAATCAACACTCATCAAGTGTTTGGATAGATAGGTCTAAAGAATATGGTACCCCTTCAGATCCTTGGTCGCGAGTGCATGTCACCGACGAAGGAATTGTCCAATCAATGGTAATTGAAGGGGCACCATGGAATGATTCCCACCATCGTTCCCTTCTTCCGGATTGTGGAGAAGATACTCAAGATGACCTTTATCATCCTTCAGTCTTTGATTTCCTATCAAATACTGTAAACACGGTGGATTCCGAGCGAAACTTGTCCAACATTGAAGAGACTATCGCCATAAATATATCGACCAAAACAGATGTTGTAGAGAATATTTATGTTGGCAAATGTTGTTCTCCTTCAGAACTGGAAATATATCACGCTCTTTTTCGCGAATTCAGAGATGTCTTTGCTTGGTCATACAGTGAAATGCCAGGCATTGACTCGAGTATTGTTGAACACGAAATTAAGATGTATCCAGATGTCAAACCAGTACGACAACGACTAAGGCAGGTGCACCCCAAGAAAGCCGTTGCCATTAAGGCAGAAGTTGAAAAACTTCTCCATGCTGGTTTCATCTACCCGGTTCCTCTAACCGATTGGGTATCGAATATTGTCCCTGTTATGAAAAAACAAGGAACAATTAGAGTGTGCGTCGATTATAGGGATGTAAATCAAGCTTGTCCAAAAGACAACTACCCTACACCCTTCATTGACCAGATAATTGATGAATGCGTCGGATGCGAAATCTTTTCATTCATGGATGGATTCTCCGGGTATAATAAAATAAATATCCACCCACAGGACCAGTCAAAGACTGCATTTATTTGTCCGTGGGGCACGTTCACATATCGAAAATTACCCTTTGGTTTGAAGAACGCAGGAGCGACGTTTTAGAGGGAAATGAATTATGCCTTCCATGACATCAAAAACATCGTTGAACCATACCTCGACGACCTTACGGGCTCATTCGTGAAAGCAGACTGATCACCCGCAGAATTTAAGAGCGATATTTCTACGTTTCCGACACTACAAGATACGACTCAATCCACACAAATGTGTATTTTGCGTCAGTTCTGGTCGTTTACTTGCCTTTGTAGTCTCGAAGGACGGGATTCGTCTCGACCCATGTAAGGTCCAGGCAATCATAAATTTTCCTCCACCTTCAAATTTGCTTCAGATTCAGAAACTCCAAGGGAAAGCGAACTTTCTGAGGAGGTTCATTCCAAATTACGCCGAACTTGCTAAAGGTTATACACGTCTTTTGAAAAAGGAAGTGCCCTTTGTCTGGGATCAGGTTGCGCAAGCTTCCTTTGATGCTTTAAAAGAATCACTAATGAAAGCATCATTAATGTACGCTCTTGATTATCAAAAAGATTTTAATCTGTATCTGGCTGCAGCGGATACGACCATCGCAATGGTTTTAGTTCAAGAAGTCGATGGAATTGAACATCCTATATATTATTTAAGTAAAAACTTAAATGATACAGAAAGCAAATATTCTTACGTTGAAAAGCTAGCACTTGCAGTTGTTCAAGCGATACAGAGATTTCGACACTATGTCCTCTTTCGGAAAACTACCATTCTGTTAGATTGCAACCCCATGACTTATATATTGTCGCGACAGTTGCTGGGGGGCAAATATTCAAAATGGATAGCAATCCTACAAGAGTTTGATCTGGAATTTGTAAAATCCAAGTCGAAGAAAGCTCTAGTTTTCGCAGAATTATTGTGCAATCTCCCATCGTCGTCCAACAATGAAACATCTGAAGAAACAATCGTGGACGAAAGTTTGTTTCTGATATCTTCAAGCAATGAGTGGTACGGGGATATAATTATTTATCTCCAAACCCAAAAATACAGGCCAAACACCTCCCACTTCGAACAAAAATGTATTCGATACCGAGAAAAAGACTACATGATCGTCGGTGATACACTTTAGCGTCGTGGTATCAATATAGTTCTGAGAAGGTGCCTCACCCATGAGGAGGCCGAAAAAGTCCTGAATATGCTACAACGCAAAAAATCAGGCGCATGTGGGTGGCATCAATCTGGATATGCTACAGCGCAAAAAATCTTACGAGCAGGATACTTCTGGCCAACAATGTTCAAAGATTGCATAACCGCAGTCAAAAGTTGCCATGCTTGTCAAATTTTCGATAGCAAAACCAGAAGACCACCCGCACGTCTGCAGCCAATAGTAGCTGTTGGGCCATTCGCCAAATGGGACATCGATTTCATGACATGTAACCCCACCTCGACCGGGGGGCATGGGTATATCATAGTCGCAGTTGACTATTTTACCAAATGGGCCGAGGCAATGCCTACATTAGATAATACTGGTGAAACAGCTGCCCTTTTCTTTTTCAATCATGTAGTCGCCAGATTCGGCGTACCACAGGCAATAGTCACAGATCATGGATCGCATTTTCACAATCACATGATGGTCGAATTAGCTTCCAAACTAGGGTTGTCTCACGACAGCTCTACTCCATATTATCCGCAAGCCAACGGACAAGTTGAAGCAATCAACAAGGTCCTAAAGCGCATGCTGCAAAGGATGATTGGAGTTCAGAAAAGAAGATGGCACCTAATCCTGTACTCAGCTTTGTGGGCTTATTGAACATCGGTAAGGAATGCAACCGGGTTTACACCTTTCCAACTGGTATATGGCCTGGAAGCAGTCTTACCAATCTAGTGCGAAATCTTGTCTCTCAAACTCGGAATTGATCTCCTCCCCGGAACTTCAGAAGAAGAAGCTCGTTTCTTGGAATTAATCCAAGAATTAATCCAATTGGATGAAACCCGTCGTGATGCCGCTTTGGCTAACAAAGCCCATAAGAAACGAGTCAAGGCGCAGTTCGACAAAAATGTCAAACCCCGTGTCTTCTCAGAAGGTGACTTGGTCTTGCTTTACGACCAAGAATCTGATAAATTGGGAGCAGGTAAATTTAAGTCTTTATGGATGGGCCCCTATATTGTTAAATGAGTGTTAGCAAAAGGAGCCTACGAGTTAATAGATTATGACGGAATTCCACTGGTGCAACCTCGTAATGGGTTGTACCTCAAGTGTTACTATGTGTAATGGTAACCTGTATGCTTTCGTTATGTTTTTGTTTTCGCTAAAGTGTTTATTTTGGTCAAGTAATCCACTTTTTACATTTGTTGCAGATGTCAAACCTATTAGAGTCATGTGTTGGATATGCCGACGGAGCGAGTCGTAGTTCGCGGAACCTATCTTCCGCAGCCTGGGCTATTTTTGATCCAAGCGGCGAGTTAGTAAGTTTCAGAGGGGTATGTATTGGTCGATCAACAAATAACATCGTTGAATATAGCGCGCTGATAGAACTTCTCTCTGATGCCATCACACATGGTATACGCCGACTAATTGTCAGGCTAGACTCACAACTCGTAATACTACAACTCACGGGTATATATTCTGTCTGAAACCCAGCTATTTATCACATGTTCCTAAGGGTTAAGATTTTGGAAAGACAATTTGATTTTATTCAATATCAACATATTTACAGAAACTTAAACACATTAACTGACTCATTAGCAAATTATGTGTTAGATAGACATTTGCAACATTTATAAAAAGAAACATACCATCAATGTTTGCATTTGGATCATGTAACTTAACCAAAATAAAACTCCGAAAATCAAAAATATATTTATGGTTTACACATAATGTTCTGTAACCAAGACAAAATCGGTCAAGTGACCCAAAAACTCAAAATGCTAGGGGGAACCCTAGTCTAATGATGCTCGTGATAGCAAGTCACAGCCTGTGCGATCATGCATAAGAGACGAGTCCATCGTCTTGGCACGCCAGTAGTATGCCACTGTAACCTCAAAGGTAGCTCGTCAGTCCTCACATCTGGAATACCAAGAGTGAGACCCTCAACCTGCTCCTGTAACGCTGTGAGAGTCTCAGCCACATCGCGGTCACGAAGGATAGCCCTTCCAACAACCTCTCCTGCTGGGGCGGCAGCTGGTACTCTCAGGCGAACTACTGGACGAACAGGACCAACATCTGCATGTCCACATGAGTTTGATTAAAGTCTTGATAGGATAAAGCACAAGGACATTATAAATGAAAAACGATAAACAAAAATATGGTCAAAGATTTTACCAATGGCGCCCCACTGTTCGCCATCCGACAGTACTAAATCTCGATCACCCCGGAAGTCCATGCCCGCATATGGATACTCGGAATAAACCATCTCCTGACGATCAAACCACCTGAAGAAGGTATCAGAAAATGAAATCTGAGACTGAACGGCATGCCTAGACTTATGGTCAACCCATCTCTGCATACGTGGTTCAGTAGGTGAAGGTAAATCGAGTGCAATATATTGCGGCTGCATCAGTGGTATCTTCTCCAAGGCAAAGGCGGTCAAAATAGAACCATACCCAAAGTTCTTCAACCTCCTGCTCTTTATCTTGGTCAACTGTTCTTTCATCACAAGAAATATTGCGTTGCACTAGTTGAACACCTTCGGTTGGAGGCATTCCAAGGCATACTGCATATAAGATCGGTTGGCTACATGAAGAGCCACACCACTGTTCATCCTACCAAAAGAAAACAGAATAGTCCTGAGGGACCTGTCAGTGACATCACGGATGATGGTCTTGCCATCTTTACTCGGCTGAGATCCTTCTCTGCAGTATTGGCGAACATAATCTCTCATAGAGTCGCCTCCTCGGGTCGAACCTGATAAAGAGATGGGGGCACCCCGCCTCGACAAGCCAGTCAAGAAATAGATGTCTACTACAATCAAGGGGATAGATTTGCCCCTGATCTGGAAAACATGGTTGGTAGGATCCCAAGCATTGAGCAAATACTGCAGTAATTTGATATGTTGTCTCATGCTAGAAATGCAGAAAAACTTCAGCAAGCCACAGTTCCGCAGTGCATTTACTGTAACTGGATCATGTAGGGAAAGCATGTCCTCTTCTTCATGCTCACGTTCTCGCCATGTAATGGTCATCTTACTCCAAAGATCTCTGAAAAACAAACAAGAGAAGAGTTAGATCCTGATTTTGGTAAGAAACAGGCAAAATTTCCATCAAAAATTGTGCACAGAATTCCTTCTCTGCGCCCATCGCACCTACAGCAGTGCTCTGGGTGCATTGCATGTCAGATGCCCTTCAGACTAGCCAACATTCAACGCACCTTTCGATACACAGAGGGTGCGCTGAAGGCAGAACGAGTTTTTCAAACCCCAGAGGCTCAGAAAAACTAGGAATCAAGCTCAGAATGCAAAATGGAAACAATGAAATGGAAGAGCTCAGGTTTAGCTCCTACCTGGTCCAGAGGGCACCGAGAATCATCCACAGAATCTCCCGAAATCAGCTGACGAAAATCAAAGAGGAAAAGCACCTCCAAAGCTCCAACAAACCAAAGTTCAAATGAAATGGTAAAATGAGAGGTAAAAACACTTTTTCATTACTTTTTACGTAGTTCAAAGTAAAATATTAGTGTTCTAACTCGTTTTCAAACATATATTGTTCATTTCTGACTAGCTTGTTGAAGCATTTGAAAATACAGTGCAATCTTTGAAAGAACAAAGCTATTTATGGTAAAATCAAAAAAGGGGCCATTCAATCGAGCAGTTTTAGCACATAGTTCAAGCTCGTTAAAAAATAAACATAAGACATGAGCAAATGTTTCCCCCCGCATTTAAGCTCGTTAAAAAATGAACTATTCCCTGGTAAATAACCATCGTGAATGTAGTACTTCAGCCGTTAAAGCCTTGGTCGTGTTTGCACCGTCACCTCCACTTTTTCATTGGTCGATCATTCACCTCCATTTGATTGTTTACCCATTTTGAGGAACAGCTGCGAAGAGTGATTTCACTAGCCATCCTTGTGACACTGCCGTGATTGGAAAATTCCAACCCTTACCTGGAATCAGCTGCAACCCATTTTATCACTCGTTCCTCAAAAGACGAGTCTCCTTTAAGCTCTTTTCAACTGACTCGTAAAATATGAAAAGATTGCCGAGCCATTGGCCTCTCCAGCTCGTTAAAGGGACAGGAAGTGCTATCCCTCCTCTAGATTTTAATCTTTTTGGACCTGAGGGATTATTACACAAAAATATTGAGCGCTTGTTTTGTTCAGCTCGTTAAAAGTATCGAAAATCCATTCCTTCTGTATTGTTTTATACTTTTTCGAACTTAAGGGATTAGATGACGAAAAAGGAATTTTGGAGTTACCTTTACATTCCTTTTCAGACTCTCTAAAATTGAAAAGGACCGAGTTATCTTTGTCGTTAAACTCGTTAAAAAGATTAATAGCGACAAACTTGTCTATAGACGAGAACGAGTTTCACTATCGCTAGGCTCGTTAAAACATAGCGATGGGTTTTCCCGAAGGGAAAATTTTAGAACAAGCATATGTTATTCTCCTCAAGCTTGAAAAAAATAAAGAGGTACTGGTCAGCAATGATTGGGGAAAATTGGGAAGAAAACTTGAAGAAACTTTGTTGGTAGCAAGTCGCTCTTGAACATGACACTTCCACTCCATGTCCGAGTCGGGTTGGGTTGTTTCATTCACCGGTCACATCACCATGGTCACGCTATACCATCCAAATTTGGGGTTAATGCTACCAATCCATCACATCAGTGTCGCCGATATGTTCAAGAGAAGTCATTTAGAGAATTCACCTGTGTCTCACCCACTACCATACATTATACTCCATTCTTTCATGACTGCCACCCTGAATCTTATATCACCAGATCGTTTTCACCGCCATTAAAATCATTTGCTCCGTTCCGTGTCATTGATGTGGGATTCATTAAGACCCTCCTGTGATGGATCACTTCTTGTCGACATCAGCTCATTATCCAAGACGTTGATCTAGGAACACCCCATTCAGTGCTTTGAAGCTTGCATGCCTCAATGGCAAGTTTCTCACTTCCGGCGATAGGTTTACATCAATGGCCTTCGACCGAAAGATTTTGCGTGGTGTTCGACGCCAAGTCCTTTGTTCACACCACGTGAATTGTACTACAGTACCTTGAGGGTCATTATCATTATCGGTGATTCCTCTCGCGCTTGTTAACAGTTTACATCATTGACTGGTAATCAAGCGACGTCTTTCCATGTTCGACTTCAGAACATTTCTCACATGGATCGACTTGTACTTCGAGTGAAGATCGGATGAGATTGAAGACCCTGGATCTAGTTTCATCCATCCGGGCTGCGATATATATTGAGGGAAATAAAGACATTAAATGTACATCATTGCTACACAGATAATCATCCACTCAAAAGGATGATGGCTCTATCAGAATCATCAGTCTACACTCAGACGATTGTCTGTCCTATGTACATAAAAATGAATTTATAAAGCTGAGCTTGGGAATGCCTGCCTCAGCTAGATCATGAAAATAGTATGAAGATAATGTATTGTATTGTATCTTATTACAGGTCTCCTCCCAGCATTGAAAGAACTTCAGATCCTCATAATAAAGCATTTCACCCGACACCAAAAGATTAACGGCCTCATACTTTAGGGGGCAACTATTATAGACAATTTTGGGCCCTATAACCCCAGGCATGAAATGTCCATAAACCAAGGGCTCCTAAGTCCCTAAAAGTGTTGTTCTAATCCCTAAAGGAACAAGGTCAACAGATTACAGCTTCTCCCAGAAGTTCTCCATGAGAAACTGCTCAGAATTGGTCAAAACAGGATCATTGCAGCTGCTCCACTGGCTAAGTGCGTTGCATCTCACCCAAATACAGTGTGAGGGTGCGTTGCATTTCAAAAGTCCCTTCTGTGGGGTGCGATGGGCGATAAGTGACAAATGGCAGTGTCATTCCGCGAGGTGGAGAGGCAATGGAAGCTTCCAGAATCTTCTCTCGTGACACTTGCCTCACTGAATTCGACCAAGGATGAGTAAGAGGCCATCAGTCTCCAAGTGGAAGCTAGAACTATCAGAGAGAAGACACTAATCAAATCACAAGCTGACTCATCCCCCTTACAGATATCTATATATGGATCCCTCATCCCAGAGATACGGAGGCTGGAATTTTGCATATTGTAAGGAATTGTTGTTGGTTTCTTGAGACAAACATCAGATTGTTGGGTGATCTAAGCTTTTTTTGAGGTGAAGAGGGGCTTCTTTGCTGGGAGGTTGATGCTGGGTCAGAACAACTGGTTGTAACTCCTCCTGGCTCTTTTCTTGTTTATCAATAAAAGTTATTTGAGTTTTCCTCCATGCTTTTGTATCATTGATGCTTGTTACATTTGTATGGTCAATTTACATCTTATCCTAGATTGTTTATGATTATAGATCCATGTCTTTGTATAGTGCTATGCTTCTGTGATCTTACAGGTACTTTGTGAAGCTGGGCGTGCAAGGGAGCAGGTAGCTGATGACTATCAAAGAAGAGAGGGATCAAATCATGAGATTGGCGCAAGATAGAGGTTGGTCTTTCTGTTCCTCTCTATCTATAATTCATAAAGGAAAAACAAAAGTAGCTTTTCTCTGTTTGTTTCTAAGGCAGCTGTCACACCTTAGTGGGATAGAGCAGTTCTAAATAGACACTTTTCCCTGTAACAAAAAGGCAAAATACAAAAGTACAAGGCGAGTTAAAGAAAATCAAACCATCGTTGTTTGAAGGGGAATCCCAAGAAGTAGTGGAAGCCTTGCTGATCGATATGGGTAAATATTTTCAGATTTACAAGTATACTAAAAAACTTAAGGCTCATCTAGTAGTTTACCGACTACGGGGAAAGGCCACCCTTTGGTGGGAAGAAATTAAAACCGTGAGGAAGATAAATGAAGAGGAAGTAATGTGGTAGGAATTTCAAAAACATTTCAAAGATAAATATCTAACTAAACGTTACTATGACGAAAAGTCTAAAGAGTTCCATGAGTTAAGGCTGGGAGCCTTAACCATGGATGAGTATGTGAAGCAGTTTGCTTCCTTGTTACGGTATGTTCCATATATGCAAGAAGAGAAAGCAAAAATTCAGCGGTTCATTAGCAGCTTGCCAAATTTCATGAAAGAAAAATTAGAATTCTAGTATCCTAAAACAATGGATGATGTCATACGTAAAGCCTGCACCTGTTATCAGAAGATGAGGAAGAAAATCGAAGGACCTAGGGGAGCCATTGGCAAGAAAATTAGGAACGTACCACCAAACAGGCAACCAAAAGTCGTAAATGGCAAAAATAATCAACAAAGAACTTTTGGAAAATTTGCAAGAAATATGCTCAAAACTCAAACTTATACTGAGAATATATAGCGAGAAGGAGCTAACAAAACCGTTACAGACCAGCCACCAAAGCTGCCACTGCAATGTTGTGGATGTGGGGAAGCACACTATTACAAGAATTTTTTGCACAAGGCTCGAACTGAACAACTATTAAACATGCAAGAAGCATCTATCATGGGAGATATTGCAAGAAGCATGCCCAAAATCAATGCTACCTTGGATGATCATCAAGCGGAGTATCAACCCACTATGATAAAATCTGAAGGTATGATTGTTGATCAACATGTTTTTGTTTTATTTGATCCAGGTGCTAGCTTAAGCTAGATTAGTCATAATGTGGTAGAAAAATGTAAAATGCAAAGCAGTAAATTTAAGAAACCTTAGCTAGAAAAACTAGCCACCGGGACAAAAAGGAGGGTGTTTGCAAAAATAGGAAGTTGCCCAACAACAGTTTCAGGGCAGCTGATTCATGTTGACTTGAACATCCTTCCCTTAGGTTCATATGATGTATTGATAGGAATGGATTGGTTGGAGTGTCTCTAGTCCCTAGTGGATTGCAAAGAAAAATCAGTCCGTTATCTTACCGAGACCGGGCAGCGAGAAGAAATTCAAGGAATCAAGAAGAATGTTACGTTGTGCCTTATTATAGCCAACCAGCTTGGAAGATGTATAAAAAAAGGCTGTCAGATTTATGCTATCCAAGTAGGATAGAGAAATAATAAGAATAAGATGGCCTCCTTAGAGAGCATTCCTGTAATTCAAGAATTTGTGGATGTATTTCTTGAATCCACTCCTAGGTTGCCACCAAAGTGGGACATTGATTCTACCATTGAGTTAGTGCATGGGGAAGCTCCTGTTTCTAAAGCCCCTTACCGCATGAGCCTTCCTGAATTAACAGAACTAAAAATGTAGCTTCAGGAACTGTTAGATAAAGGTTATATCCGCCCTAGTGTGTCCCCTTGGGGAGCCCTTGTACTATTCGTACGAAAAAAGGATGGGACATTAAGATCATGCATCGATTATCGTCAACTGAATAAGCTGAACATCAAAAACAAGTATCCTTTACCATGTATAGATGATCTATTCAATCAAGTACAATGAGCTAAAATATTTTCTAAAATCGACTTAACATCCGGCTACCATCAAATCAAAATAAAGGATGAAGACATGTGCAAAACCGCATTTCATACTCGTTATGGGAAATACGAGTTTGTGGTATTGCCTTTCGGCCTTACCAATGCTTTCACCACTTTCATGAGCCTAGTGCATGGAATTTTCCAACCGTTTCTGGATAACTTTGTACTAATTTTTATTGATGATATCTTGATCTATTCAAAAAATCAGGAGGAACATGAGCAACATTTGAGAATAGTATTGCAGGTTTTGCATGATAACTAGCTGTACACAAAATTCAGCAAGTGTGATTTCTACAAGGATCAATTCCAATACTTAGGCCATGTAATTTCAGCAGAAGGTATAGTAGTGGACCTAGAAAAGATTATAACTATCATGGAATGGAACACAACGAAAGTGTTACTTACAAAAGATCCTTTCTGGGCCTAGCAGGGTATTACCATCGATTTATCAAAGGCTTCTTAAAAACAACTTTTCCAATGACCTCATTGCAGAAAAAGGGGTGTGCTTTCCATTGGACAACAAAATGCCAACAAAGCTTTGAGCAATTAAATCAGCTTCTCATGATCGCCCCGGTGCTAAAAGCAACAGATCTAGAAAAATATTTTGTAGTACGCATGGATGCGAGTAAAGAAGGCTTCGATGGAGTATTAACTCAAGAAGGAAAAGTCATAGCCTATGAATCACGCAAACTGAAGGAGTATGAACAGTGTTATTCTACCTATGATCTCGATCTCATTGCAGTTGTGCATGCATTAAATGTGGCGACATTATCTTCTAGGAAAGAAATTTCTGTTATTAACTGACCATAGTAGTCTTACAAATTTCTTTAACCAATCCAGTTTAAATGCTCGGTAGGCCAGATGGACTACATTCTTGAGCGAGTTTGACTTTGACATGAAACACCTCAAAGGAAAAAGAAAACCAGGTAGCAGACAGTTTAAGCTGAAAAGTATATAGCATTTATGAAGTACAATTCAGCCAAGCACAATCCCACCTACCAGAGGTTATCCGTGAGGCATCCCTCAAAGACCCAGAATACACATTGTTATGGAAGCAACCTTTGGAAGCTTAGGAATAAGGGAAGCAGTCAAAGTATGGAATTAGCCCCGATAGATTGTTAACCTTTAGAGATAGGATTTATATTCCCAACCAAAAGTCCGTCAAGCAACTGTTATTAGATGAGTTTCATAGAAAGCCTTACGCAGCGCATCCAGGATACCAAAAATTGTTTTCTGCTATCAAGAAGAGTTATTTCTGGCCAGGGCTAAGAAAATATGTGGCAAAATATTTATCCAAATGTTTAGAATGCCAATTGGTAAAGGCAGAACACCAACATCTTGCTGGTTTGTTACAACCCTTACCCATTCCTGAATGGAAATGGGAGACAATCACTTTGGACTTTATTACTGGTTTACCTCATACAAAAAAACAACATGACTCAATCATGGTTGTGGTGGACAAGCTGAGCAAAACTGCTCATTTCATTCTTGTAAAATCCACTTATAAAACAGTGGAGATTGCAGACATATTTATGAGGGAAATCTTCCGACTACACGGAATACCCTAAGTAGTGATCTCCAACAGGGATGTAAAATTTACATCCACATTCTGGAAAACTCTCTTTGTGGGATTAGGCACTCAAATTCAATTCAGCACTTCCTACCATCCGCAAACAAATGGCCATACAAAGCGAGTGAACCATGTCTTGGAAGACATGCTGAGAATGTTTGTAATGCAACAACCCCACAAATGGGAGGATTATCTCCACTTGGTGGAGTTTGCCTGTAATAATGGACATCACGAATCATTAGGTATGAGCCCTTTTGAAGTGTTATATGGACAAAAGTGTTAGGTACCCACGGATTGGAATAGTCTAGATAACAAATTAGCATTGGGTCCTGATATGTTAGCAGAAATGGAAGCCGCCGTCAAAAAGGTTTGCCAAAATTTGAAGGCTGCTCAAGACAGGAAAAAGGTGTACGCAGACAGGAAAAGGACCCATAAAGAGTTCCAGATTGGAGATCACGTATATTTGAAGGTTAAGCCCTGGAAAAGCACATTGCAATGGAAGGGTTGTGCAAAATTGGCACCACGGTACTGTGGGCCTTTTCAGATTTTGGAACGAATCAGACCTATGGCATACAAGCTAGCACTCCCAGGCCACATCCGAGTCCACAATGTCTTCCATGTATCATTACTAAAAAAATATGTATATGACCCTCGACATATTATTAACTGGGAAAGCATTCAGGTAATGATAGAATGAAATATAACTATTAATAATTATGGTTTATAACCTTTTTCTGATAGAAAATTATGAATGTGCAGGTATAACCTGAGGGAGAATTTTTGGTAGAGCCTCTTCGTATCCTAGATCAGAGAGAAATCACCCTGTGGAGGCGAACCATCACCCAAGTTAAAGTGCAATGGAAGCACTTTGGCCCAGATGAGGCGACTTGGGAAGAGGAGGAAGCCATGTAGAAAGCCTATCTTGCACTGTTTACTTAAAGAAAGAACACCAGGGATGATGTTCCTCTCAAGGGGAGGGAGATGTAACACCTAGTGACACACCGACAACTGTGGTTATTAAGTTTATTTACCACTGTTATTTTATTTTAGTTTATTCTGAATTGTTAAAAACATTTAGGCTAAAAATCTAGAAGAAAGGTTGTTAAACATTAATTAAAAGATTCTGATTTTAGTTGAGAATGGAACTAGAAAAACAGTTTTATGAACTGCTGATGAGAAAAAAGTTACAGACAGTTCTCTGATTCTTTCTCTTGAAAAGGGAAAAAGAAAGGAACTAGTGGGGGTTGGAAGGGGGAGAATTGTAATGTGAGAAATTTCATTCCCAGAGCTGTACAGGTTAGCCAGTGGGAATTGAGGTACGCAACTTGAGGTTGGATTAGTTTCTTGATGCCCAAGGTACCAAGCTAACTGTTCTTGACAGTAGTGGAAGAGCTCGAAGGGGGATTCTGGATGTAATTACCAGATCTGAGGCTGGGAGGAGAGATATTCTAAATCAAGGGATTTAAACTTGGATTATATTCATTCAGATAGCCAGATAAGTACTTATCATTATGATTAGCAGTTATTTATTACCTTAGGATATAAATTAATATTTACTGTCATGAAAGATATTTAGTTTAACAACTAAGAATGTTGTAGTAATATTGCTCTGACATAGAAATAAGCAGAAATGAATCTTGAATAAATTATATACAGAAAGAGAATACACAGTTGCTTGAATACATGAATAGAGAATACAAAAATAAGTAATGCTTCTTTTCATGATCGTATTATTCTACTAAATAATTCTAGCTTACTTCCTGAAGAATCACAAGAACGACAGTGAACCATTGATTCAGAGAACTATTATTCAAAGTTTAGACTTCTTGTGCTTAACAGGTCTACAACCTACTATAAACCAATTATGTTGTATAACGAAATCATATACTCAAAAATAGTAATAACTTTCCTGAAAACAATACGGTGATTGTTGTACATTCATAGCAAGCCAAGTAAAACATAAACAAAAAAATGATACGAGTCACATTTGAGTGAAGAAAAATGTATATATTGGAGGGTAGGGACTCAGCCTAGGACAAGTTCGGTAAGAACCCTTCCAGAGCCGAATGCCCAGGCTCGTTAAAGCTTCAAACCCTCAAACCTCGAAAATCTTAGAACATAGACGGTAAAACGAGCCTATATATTTAGAAGTTATTTGCAAAGAACCTAAAACAACAATTCATTACATGCAAAACAAATATAAGAACCTTCTTGGAATTGAAGACAACTTAAACAAAATTTATATATAATAAAGCCTCGTAACAAATGGGTAGAGGAGTCAATAAGTTACATCATATGAATACCCAACCACCATCTGGCCTCTGTTGGTTACCAGAAACAAACCAAAACACATATTTAATCAAATGCAAATACGAGTTCAAGTATCTAGCTTTCCGATTTAAATATTAACTTAAATACATAGATAAACCCTCCTGCAGAGGTATTCTAGCCACAAGGCCCAAATCCCATTTTCTTTATACAATTCCTAGTTCTCAGAAAATTATAGGCAAGCTTAACAACTCGACGCAGGAGGAGTTCTCAGCTAACCCACATAGAGAAAGACGACTCATGAGCGCTAGTATTGCAGCAAGGACGCTGCAACTCTTGGGCTACTAGCTTTACTTATCAACCCGTGTTTCATACAAACTTGGAGGTGACAGTGCTATATGCACAAGTAAAAGTTCAAGGTCCTGCCTGTTGTAACTGTTCATCTGGCGAGAGACCCCAAGTTTTCCAAGCCAGAATTCTATAGAGTCAGAAGAAGCTTGATTTTCTGATGGAAGAAGAGAAAATCTATTCTAAGAGAGCTACTCTACTGCAGTAATGAAGAAAACAACATGTAATGCTAAATCACACCATATCCTAATTAACCATTTAAATAGATATGATAAGCAGAATTGCTAAATTAACACTAACCTAATGCTGCTATCTAAGTTAAAGAAGTAAAGAGAATCAAACCATACTAACATGTAAGCAAGAAAACTAAACTAAATCTGTTTTCACTTTTTTTGTTTTTTTAGTAAAATCAAGCATGCAATTTAATTGTTCTTGTGGATGTAACAGGTGGATGGAAGGTGGTTGAGGATGGATACCAGGTTTATGGAGTGTTTGGATGGTGTGGAAGGGTCCTAGGAGGCCTTTTGTGAAAGTAAAGGCCACTGATATAGAAGATCAGGCCGAGAACGAACTCACTGTGTAAATATTTATTTATTAATACAAAAGTGCAATTTCTGAGTTTGTGTGGTGTGTATTGAGTAGTTTAATTATGAACTGTGTGTGGATTAGAGTAATTCTACATAACACAAGTGTGCAGCGAATTAAAAAATAATCTAAGAGAGATAACAATGCTCATATGAGTATTGCGATGATCGGACAATGTTGGAGTCTGATTGAATAACGAAATCAAAGCTCAAGGGTGGCGGCGTTTAAATAATAAGCAGAGAAAAGTTCAGGAAGGAGTCAAGCAGAAGAGCAATCGAAGATTGAAAGCAATGAAAGGAAGAAGTAATGAAGAAGCAGTGCACAAGAACCGTTGGATCATTCAGATCAACGAACAGGATTAACGGAAGATGAGCAACGAAGATCTTATTGCAGGAGATTAAGTTAATAGATGGATGGATCACATCAAGTCACGTGTTGATAGAAGGGTGGAAAATGTGCAGAATGATGGAGCCATCTTCATAAGTGGTAAGCAATATCTCGCATGCCTTAAGAGTTGTAAGCAGTATTCCTAGATTTTACGCGATTAGCCTAAGTGGGTGACACGTAGCACGGAAAACCACTTTTCTCACATGCTCTTGATCAGATATCGGTCGTGCAAGAATTCACGCGAGATTGCATGATAGTCGTTGGATCATGCAGGATTGATCAATGGTGGAGATCGGTCAAGCTAGTTGGAAAGCGGGTGACACGATAGCCGTTGGATCAAGCGAGATAGATTGACAGTGGAGATTGGCCAAGCTAGTTGGCGAGCGAGTGACGTGATAGCCGTTGGATCAAGTGAGACAGATTGATGGTGGAGATTGGCCAAGCTAGTTGGCGAGCGGGTGACGCGATAGCCATTGGATCAAGCGAGACAGATTGACAATGGAGATTTGGAGCGCCTAAAGTCAAACATTGAAATGAATACGTCAGCTATGCGACACGCAGTTGACGGTGATTGGTCAGGTTTTTCGTGGATCAGATGGTAAGGAAATCCACGGGTATAATCTGATTAAGATGTGATTTATTAGCTTCTGCTTAAGCATTTCAATGTGTCTAGGGGAATTTCAATGAAAAAGGACAAAAAAACTAGTGAGGGTGAGGGTGGACCAAGAGATGGTTGTGGTGGATGAGTTGAAATATGGATGCTAGTGATGAAGTCTAGACCTCCTCCTGAAGTACCTGCAATGCTTAAAACGTGTGTGCCTTCCAAGAACTATGCAACAAGATACATTCTCATAAACTAGAAAAGCATGAATGAGTTTCCCATATTATGCATCAAGAAAATGTTGAAGGAAATGAGAATATGAGTGAGATCTTATTACAAAAATAGAGTGATGGAAAGAGATGACAATGAAATGAACCAAGTACTGAATGAAGACAACAAACTCCAAAGCTCATGCAAGAACTAGAAATCTGTGTTTTTGGGGTTGCTGAAGGGTCTCTTCCTCAAGTCATGGTCCTAGAGGGGGGAGGTGAGGCCGAGACACCTGCTGACAACCTTATGGTGATATTTTTCTCCTTGTTAACCTGCTAATTGAAAGAAGGAACAAATGGAAGCAAACTAAAACACAACCAATCTACTCTACATTGTTGTAATGGAAATGCGGCTACTTAAGCAAATGAATAATTAAACCATGAATATATGCTAGCATAGATGTACAATAAAGAGGATCCTTGGCTACTAAGGTTGGGCCCTAACCCAAGAGCTTTAGCCCTCTGAGTTAGCTCAGTGCTGGCTCAAAACAAAACTCATTTTTATTATCAAAACCATGGATTACATCAAAAACTGTCACAAGTCTTGCAGCTCAAAAATAGAGTAGAGTTTTACAATCCAAAAATATGATTCCTACTGAGGTCCTAGGCCTGTCTACTTATACATCTGAAGTCTCCAATGAATTCCTTAAAATTAGGGAGTCTCAGCTCCCAAACTTGAGATAAATTGGTGCTTTGACTTTCACTTGCTCGGTTGCCTTCTAGTCCTCATGATTTGGTTGTTTGCACTCTGAGTTGATGGAGGAATATTTGAATGGGGGGGGGGTAGTAAATGAGGAGGATTTACCTCCTATAATTCCTCTCCCTTGTCCCATTCGATTTTTGACCAAGGTCTTTGCCAAAATTCCTTTCTTTTATCCTTTAATCCTGCATTAAACCACAAAGCAAAATATCCAACTCTAACTCATCTCATAAACAAAATATAATCAAAAGTATTAAATAAGTTGTGAGAATAATTGGTTTTACTAAGCTAGGAGGTGAATTAAGGCCCATATAATTACCCAATGATGAGGCTCATCATCACCCCCCTACTTAAAGTGTTGCTCATCCTCTGAGCAACTTAGTCAATGTCCATGTCCTTCATGGCTCTGGTAGACTCTTTGACATCCCATGCCTCTGCTATGGTCTCTTCTTCTTGTTCATAGAATCCTGTTTTCCTTTCTACTTCTTCCCACTGCCTCTTTTCCTCTTCTTCTTTTTTCCCTTCTAGCATCCCTAGGAGTTGTGGTGGACTGAGTTTTAGGCCTATCCAATTAACCTTCAACCTTTGCATTGATTGCTTATATATAGCTGTCTTGTTGATTCTATGGGGCACAGTAATAACAATATGGGGACAATAGGGGCACACCAATATTAATAAGGGATACAACTATAAGAGTAATGGGGTAATCACTAGTATTATAGGGACCTAACAGATCTTATTACAAAAAGAGAGTGATGGAAAGAGATGACAATGAAATGAACCAAGTACTGAATCAAGACAACAAACTCCAAAGCTCATGCAAGAACTAGAAATCTATGTTTTTGGGGTTGTTAAAGGGTCTCTTCCTTAAGTCATGCTCCTAGAGGGAGGAGATGAGGCTGAGACACCTGCTAACAACCTTATGGTGATCTTTTTCTCCTTTCTAACCTGCTAATTGAAAGAAGGCACAAATGGAAGCAAACTAAAACACAACCAATCTACTCTACACTGTTGTAATGGAAATGTGGCTACTTAAGCAAATGAACAATTAAACCATGAATATATGCTAGCATACATGTACAATAAAGAGGATCCTTGGCTGCTAAGGTTGGGCCCTAACCCAAGAGCTTCAGCCCTCTGAGTTAGCTCAATGCTGGCTCAAAACAAAACTCATTTTTATTATCAAAACCATGGATTACATCAAAAACTGTCACAAGTCTTGCAGCTCAAAAATAGAGTAGAGTTTTACAATCCAAAAATATGATTCCTACTGAGGTCCTAGGCTTGTATACTTATACATCTGAAGTCTCCAATGACTTCCTTAAAATTAGGGAGGCTCAGCTCCCAAACTCGAGATAAATTGGTGCTTTGACTTTCACTTGCTCAGTTGCCTTCTAGTCCTCATGATTTGGTTGTTTGCACTCCGAGTTCCTGGAGGAATATTCGAATGGGGGGGTAATAAATGAGGAGGATTTACCTCCTATAATTCCTCTCCCTTGTCCCATTCGAGTTTTGACCAAGGTCTTTGCCAAAATTCCTTGCTTTTATCCTTTAATCCTGCATTAGACCACAAAGCAAAATATCCAACTCTAACTCATCTCATAAACAAAATATAATCAAAATTATTAAATAAGTTGTGAGAATAGTTGGTTTTACTAATCTAGGAGGTGAATTAAGGCCCATATAATTACCCAATGATGAGGCTCATCATCACCCCCCTACTGAAAGTGTTGCTCATCCTCTGAGCAACTTAGTCAATGTCCATGTCCTTCATGGCTCTGGTAGCCTCTTTGACATCCCATGCCTCTGCTATGGTCTCTTCTTCTTGTTCATAGAAGCCTGTTTTCCTTTCTACTTCTTCCCACTGCCTCTTTTCCTCTTCTTCTTTTTTCCCTTCTAGCATCCCTAGGAGTAGTGGTGGACTGAGTTTTAGGCCTATCCAATTGACCTTCAACCTTTGCATTGATTGCTTATATTTAGGTGTCTTGTTGAGTGTCTCTCTAAACCTTTGAGGGGAGTGATATTCTCTGATCTTCAAGCTGTGTGGTAGTTTGTTCCATCTCCTTAAGCAGACATGTATACTATCATCTCCTAGCAGCCTAAACATATCCTCAAAATGTGAAATTTCTTGCTCTTGGGCAACAAGATATCTAGGTGCCAGCTGAGGATCATTTGCAATTAGATTATGGGTGCTAATTAGGGCCATGGGATTTGATCATTCAGCTATGATGAAAATAGGTTCATTTTTCTCTCTGGCTAATATTATTTTCATCTCTGCAACCCTTGACTCCTCATGGTTCATTTATTATGCCAAAGCCATTAATTGTAGATCTCCTAGCTCGACATTGGGATCCCAAACATTCATGTCTGTGAGGGCCATGTTGTGCAAGTAAAACTCATCCATTTTGGCCCTATCCTCTAGTTTACTTTGATCATAAAGATCAATAAATTGCCTGTAGTCCTGAAATGGCATGGTGCCCCTTTGTGCTAGTGTTTTAATTTGAAATTGCAGCCATTGTTCTCTAAGGTAAAGAGCATAGGATTTAGCTGGAATCCTACACTGGATGGCCTCCAAGGAGAGGTTGGTCATACCTACTAGTTGGTTTTCTCTTTCCTATAGCTATCCTCTTAGCCATGCATTTTTCCTCTCAAGTTGATCTCTCATTATTGCTTCTCTGTCCCTTTAGGCACTTAGCTCTTTGCCCATTTCCTTGAGCTTCTCTTCCATGTGCCCAATGTCTTCCACCCCTTTTTGAGGTATCACCCTACCTCCTTCAATAAACCGGTAGTAGGAGTCTAGGTTAGGTTGGGGACTTGGTTCCTTTGTCTCAAGGTCTTCCTCTTTTGTTTCTTGCTGCTCCCCTACCTTGCTTTCCAATTTCTGTGCTTCCTGTAGTTTTTGTTGTGGATCCTGTAGGATGGCCTTACCCTTTAAGGAAGTTGATCTGGTACTAGGCCTCCTTACATAGGTGATTGGTGACTTAGGGGAAGGAATTTTGTCTCTTGGTGTACGGGAATCTTCAATCTCAATAGGGATTTTTGTTGATATTTGTGGCTTCCCTTGTTTGATTCTTGTGCTCTTTCTTGTTCTGAAATATAGAGGGGTTTGCTTCCTTCTTTTCCCTTTTTTCTTGACTGGGTGCTGAGAACAGTGATGGAAACTGTTGCCTCCCTCTCAGGGGCCTCTGGAGACACCCTAGGTGACTCCTCCTTGTGTTCTTCTGCTTCTGTTTCAATGCCTTCTTCCTCTCTGTTTTTCTTATCTTCTTCCTCTTGTTGTTCTTTCTCATCTCCATCAATTTCTTCCTTCGTTTCCTCCTCTGTTTCAACATCATCGTCCTTCTCTTCTCCCCCTTCTTCTTCTGGTTCATCATGTTCCTCTGTATTTGTTTCTTCTTCATCCATCTCATCCCCATCTAGCTCTGTATCTTCTTCTTCTTGTTTTTCCTCCTCCTCACTAACAGAAGGACTAACATCATAGGTGAGGGTTTTGATGTCATCCTCTGCTGGTAAGTCTCTGAAGACTGACCATGTTATAGGGATCCTGAGGTTTTGGAGGGCATCCTCAATGAGGATCTTGATCAACCCATGGTGAGCCAATTGTTGGGAATTCCCTTCCTTTACTTTGTTGCTGGAGTCTATGAGTGATTGCATCAAGAAATAGGGTATGTTGAGTCTTTGGTGAATTGGTGTTTCTACCCCAAATCTTAATTCTTCAAGCATCCTAAAATGGTAGCCATAAACAACACTATATCTACCCTCACATGAGATATATTTGATGATTTGGTAACCTACCTCACTCCATGGGTATGGAAAACTGTCCCTCCTTACTCCATTTTTATCCTCTGTGGGTTCTTCACCTTCTAAAAATAATTTCCTTTTTTCCACCTGATTGTCTGTTCCTAGGGGAAGTGTGGTGACCCTACTGATGACATCCAGGGTGAGATCTATAGTGAGCCCTCTAAATATAACAGTGGCATGGATTCTGTTGTGTGGAGTGAGGGAATGAGCAAATTCTTGAGCCACCTCATGATCATACCCTGTGAACTTTTCGAAAAACCTCATCCATTGGAATCTTATAAAGATTTCAAGCACTTGGGGGTGTTATTGTATCCTCATAGTGTTTGTGGGTTCTCTCCTATTAAACCCTCCTGTCATCTTGCTTATGAGGCTTGAGGAGGAAATGAGATGTTTGACACAAGAATTTTAAATTCAGGGGAAAATAGAGTTTCCTGTGTATGTAATTCACCTCCCACAGTTGTTATATCCACTAGCTTTTAGATCATTTCTAGTTCATTTGCTTGTAAATGGGGATGGATTTTTAGATCCTACCTCTTTAGAATGGTGGCAGTGGACAATTCTTGTGATATTCCCTCTTGAACCCCTCTCTGCCTATCCTGTAGACTGCCTCTATGTATCTTGTAGAATGCTCCTGTAGACTGTTCCTATAGGAATTCCTGTGCATGCTCCTATAGAAATTCTCTTGCAGAACGATGGATCCTTACTTTCGGTGGGTGGCTAGAGTTATGAGAGCGACTTGAGTGAGGGAGTTTCGAGGAGGTGGAATGCATGAATGCATGCAAATGATGTTTTGTTTCCCTTTATGGCTTTTCGGGGTGAGGTGGTGTGTTGGAAGTAGAGGTACATTGCCATTTTTGGACCATTGGTCCCCACTACCACCTCATCATTCCCACTCCTCGTAATCAGCTCCCACCTCGTAGATCCGTAGTTAACCACTTCTTGTCCTACTCCTCCTCTGCATTTGAGTTGACCGCAACCACGCGTGAGAGGACACTCGGTTTTGCATGTGATGACTGAACGAAGGTGGCCAAGTTAATTGGACACCTTTTCACTTATAAACCAACTACCTCGTAACCCTTACAACTTTTGATCAAATGATGCATATGAGTGAGTGAGCGGGATACTTACTTATGGTCTTGATGCCATGCTACAGTTGTTGAAGATCAGAGTGCTGAGTTGTTTATTTGTTGCATGGTCATTCTTCTTCCTCCTCTGTTGTCTGTTGATGGTTTCTTGGCTTTTGTAGGTGTCTGTGACTGAAGATCTGATGCTGTTGCTACTATGGAGCTCTTGGATCATCCTAGTGAAGACCTGTAGTTGATGATTGATATTCTATGGGATAGGCTGCTACAGGATTTCCTATAGGATGTCTTGTAGCTGCTTCTCCCTTAGAATTTCTTAATCATGTTTCTGGCTAGGGCTGTGAGGACCGAGGGAGTAGGAGTGTGTGTGGAGCAAGGGATATTCAAGTAATGTTCTTACTCTCCTCTGTTTTCCATTTTTTCTTTTTTTTTTCATAACTAGTAGAAACTGATCTCTTTTTTTTTGAATGGTGAGTGTAGGGATGATGGTAATGGATGAGGTGAGGGGTTAGATCATGTCTAGAATGAATTTTGGGGACCTAACCAACCTACCATTCACCCTCGGATTGCTTCCTATAGGTTTTCCGGGCCATTGTAATTCCTACAGGATCATCCTATAGGTTTTCAGGGGATCTTGTAGGAATACAGGGGATCCTATAGAAAACACAGTCTTCGCCTAAATTGAAGCAATGAAGTTAAAAAAAACAATGGAATTGATGGAGGGATGTATGGTAAGGAGTGGAGGAGATGTATATATGTGAGGTAGGGTTCCCTTTGGATCTTCTCTTTTCCCTTGATTGTCTTTCTCACCCACCTTCAAATAACAATTATGTCTTTTTTCTCTTTTTTTTTTTGAAAAACACGTAGGCTGCCTTAGAGAGGTTTTCACCCTAGATGTTTTCCTTGGGAACCTCAAGGAAGGTTTTCACCTAGGGATCTTCTTATTCTTATTTTCATTTTTTTTTCATCATTGGGCTGCCTCACGAGGTTTTCAACCCAAAGATGGGGCTGAGGCGCCTCATGGAGGTTTTCACCTGAATCCTTATTCTTTTTTCTCTTTTTTAGTGACCTGATGAGGGAGGCGCTGGAACTTGCTCCACCATCATCACTATCTTATTAATATTGTCAATGAACTCTTGTTTTGATAAAGGCCTCTTGTACATTTTCAATTTGTGTCCATTAACAAGCAATGGAATGGCTTCTTCAGCTATAGTTCTGATTTGCATTGAACCATTATCATGGCATATTTCCACCACATAAGGTCCGAGCCATCTTGTCCTTAGCTTGCGCTTAAAGTATTTATACCTAGAATCATATAACAATGCCCAATATCCCTCTTGAAATTGCTTCTCCTTAATATGTCTATCATGCTAGATCTTCCTCTGAAGCTGAACTATCTCTGTATGTAGGAGGGAGTGCATTCTAAAGTCATCCAAGCCATTCAAATGGAAAAATCTTTCTTTATGTGTATGACTGAGATCCAAATCTATTTGGGCTTCCATCCTCAACGTGTTATATTCAAACTCAATGGGCAACAAAGCCCTTTTACCATAGACCAGCTCATAGGGTGTAAATCCAGTGGTATTCTTCCATGTTGTATTATAGGCCGAGGTGGCCTTAGCTAGTCTCTCTACCCAATCCTTCTTGCTGCTGCTCACTACCTTGGTTACGATGCTCTCCAATGCCCTGTTGGTCACCTTCACTTGCCCATTAGCTTGTGGATGATAAGGAGTGGAGGTCTTATGCTTGATTTTGTGATGGCTGAGCTGTTCTTCAATCATGTTGGAGGTAAACTAGCTGCCTTGGTTTGTGACTAGCTCTCTAGGGTACCAAATTTGTAGAATATATTCTCCCTTAGGAACTCAGCCACCTTCTCTTCTGTTGCTTCCTTAATCGCCTTAGTTTCAGCCCACTTAGTCAAATAATTAGTGCACACAATAATGTACTATTTTTTCTTTGAAGGAGGGTTTATAGGCCCAATGAAGTCCATTCCCCACTTGTTAAATGGCTCAAAAGTCACTTGAGGTTGTAGGGGCATTTAATCTCTTGGAGTAGGCTTTCCCATCCTCTGGCACTGATCACACTAACTAATGTACTTTTTCACATCCTGATGAAGAGTGGGCCAATAATAGTCCACTTGTAACACTTTAAATGATGTCCTCTTTGTTGCAAAGTGACCTTGACAAGGCCCATCATGACAGGTTAGAAGGATGTCATATACTTCCTCTTCCCTTACACACCTTCTCAATATTTGTTCCGGGCCAAGTTTGAAAAGATTGCCCCCAATCCAGCTGAAGGGGGCACTTTTCTTGACTATCTTTCTCTTTTCTTTGGAGGGAAAGTTTTGTGGGAACTGCGCTGATACCAAATAGTTTTCTATATCAGCAAACCATGGGGAGAGAAATTAAATAGCAAGAAAATTCTCGTCTGGTAACTAGTCATCCACCATTCCTTCTTCACTTGCAGGTAGATTAATCCTCAATAGGAAGTCTGCAACAACATTTTCCTTACCAGGCTTATCAACAATAGTTAGATCAAACTGCTGTAATAAAAGAAACCATCTTATAATTCTAGCATTCACATCTGGTTTGTTCATTAATATTTGATTGTAGCGTGGTTAGTATGCACAAATGTTTGGTAGCCTGTAATGTAATGCCTATATTTGTTTAATGAATGCACAAAAACCATGAGTTCCTTTTTGGTCACAGTATAATTTAGCTTAGCCTTTGACAGGTTCTTATTGATAAAATACATGGCACAGGGAAATTTCTCCTCTACTTGACCTAAGGCTAGTCCTATGGCTTTGTGTGAGGCATCAACATGAATATGAAAAGGGAGGGCCCAGTTTCGGCCTTGAAGAATTGGTGCAGTGGTTAACTTACCTTTTAAAATGTCTAAGGCATCTTGAAAATTTTTTGACCATATAAACTCAGAATCTTTGGCGAACAACCCAAATAAAGGAGAGACCAACTTGTTGAAGTCCTTTATGAACCTTCGGTAGTATCCAGCTAACCCCAAGAAACTCCTAACATCCCTGTGCTTTTGTGGAGGTGGGACCCTTTGGATGATTACTATTTTGTTCGGGTCCACCTGCAGTCCTTGCTGAGGTATTGAATGGCCTAGCATGGTCCCTTTAGTCATTAAGAATTCACATTTTTCAAGACTGAGAGATAGGTTCATTTTAATGCATTTGTACAATACTTTTCCTAGGTTAGTCTGGGCTTCTTGAAAATCATAGCCATAAGGTGTAAAATCATCCATATAGATTTCCACTGCATCATGTACTAATTCAGCAAAAATACTCAAGACTGCTCTCTCGAAAGTGGCAAGAGCATTGCATAGGCCAAAAAGAAGGACCCTATAGGCAAAAGTACCCCAAGGACAGGTGAATGTGGTCTTATCCTGGTCTTTTGGGTAGATTTGGATTTGGTTGTACCCGCTGAATCCATCTAGGAAAGGAAAAAACTTCTTCCCTACCAGGCCATCTAGCACTTGGTCAATGAAGGGTAGGGGAAAATGATCCTTCTTTGTGGCTTTGTTCAACTCATTGTAATCGACACAAATACTCCACTTACCATTTTTCTTGGGAACTAATATTAAAGGAGAGACCCACTCACTATCGGAGATAGGGTAAATGAATCTTGCATCTAGCAGTTTTTGCAGATCTTCTTTGACTATATCTTTAGGAGTTGAATTCATCCTCCTTTGTGGTTGTCGGACTGGCTTGCAACCTTCTTTGATGTATATATGGTGAGTACATACTGAGGGGTGTACTCCCTTCATTTCCTTGTAACTCCAAGCGAAGGCTTCTAGGTTTTCTCTCAACATGTTGCATAGCTTTTCCTTTTCGAGAGTAGAAAGAGATGGATTAATTTTCAAAGTTTTCTCAGGGCCGAATTCTATGGTTTTGACTTGGAGTGGGTTGGAATCGGCCAAGCATAAGTCAATTGGATGATTGTTCTGGGTTTCCCTTACTTCTTCTTCTAATGGTAACGAACTAAGAGTTGGACTTTGGAGCAAGTGTTCAATTAAGTCATCCTCATCTTGTTGTCCTCCTCCTATGGTTGCTTCCAAAGCATAAAGTTGGGCGGAATAAACCTCATCTTCTTCCTCCTCCTCCAACCATAAAGGTAAATCATGCTCTAGAGAAGGTTGAACAGGAGGGTATAGGACTAACTGTTTGGACATATCCCATTCTTGATGGTCATATTCCCAGCTTTGCAGCTAATGTAGGCATCAGCTATGGCCAACCATGGCCTCCCAAGGATGAGAGGGTAACTAGTAAGCTTAGCCTTAGGCTGGAGAACTAGAAATCTGTAGAGTACTCCCAGGAGTCAATGGAGACCATCACATCCTCCACAATTCCCTCAGGGGTGACTGTGGAACGGTCTGCAAGTTGCAGAACTGTTGTGGTCTTTCTCAATGACCCTTGGAGGTTGAGCTTGAGCATGGTGTCCTTGATCATAAAATTTAAGGGCAGCCCCAAGATCGATCAACGTGTGTGGGAAGATGGTGCCATTGATGTGCACATCTACTACAGGGCTTCCAGGGTCCAAATATTTTGGACATATTACCTGCCCCAACATTAAGTCGGACAGCTGCCCAATGACATTAATGGTAGGGGCATCCCTTTTTCTTCTTCTTGGATGATTGAAGCACTTCTCCTTAATCAACTTATTATAAATGGGGACATCTTTTATTGCCTAGAGAAGGGGGATCTTTGCACATAGATTTTTCAATTCTCTTAGAAGTTTAGTTTCTTTTGGGGTGGGCTGGAGTGGTTGGGCTAATCTCTCAGAAAAGGGTGGATTTACTTTAAGGTTGCTTTCCTCTCTTTCTTCCTCAACCTCCCTATGTGGAGAGGGAGGTTGGTTATCCAAGAGAATTCTCCCAGATATTAGCTTGATCTCCTGGATTTTACGACATAAGCTGGGTATGATGTCTCTCCACTGTATACTTGTTGAGCCTGCCTATTGTTCGGGTTCGGATTTGGTTGAGCAGGCATTTGGGGTTGCTTGGGTGGAGCAGAGTGTAGGAGTTGTGGTTTGGTAGGTGGTGGAAGCAATAGAGTTGAAGAATTGTTGTATTGGGGCATCCACCCCTAGAGTGGAGTATTCCACTGAGGTTGTGGCGAAATGTAAGGTTGAAATGACTGACTGGCTAGCTGGGAATGATACTAAGATGCATATGACCAAGGAGGGGGTGTAGACCAGGAAGGATGAGTAGGGAGTCCCCAAGAGGTATAGTTGTGGTTTGGTTGGGGTTGTAATATGCATGGGATGACCCTTGCATACCTTGCTGGTATGGTCTAGGCCTAGGAGGTCTCCGTTGGTTGATGTAGCAAGGCTACTCAGTGACCCCTTCAACTCCTTGATATACAACTTTGAGTTCGGGTAAAGAAGGGCACTTGTCTGTGGAGTGGTTTTCTTCACAGACCGAGCAAATCTCAATGCAGTTCAATGGAAATTCGTTCCTAGGATGCCTCCTAGTGCATCTAGGGAAAAATATGGCCAAGGCTCTCTCTACTTCCTCTTGCTTCCTTGTGATGTTCATGGTGTCCAATTGCAAGGCAATGGTTTGCAGCATCTCAATTTTGAAATCTTCCAGCATATTTCCAATTTCACCCTTGATGGATGAGTTGGAAGATGATGTACTGGCTATAGGTTGACTACTCCTACCCTTTTTCCTGGCTGCCCTAGAATGGTTTCTAAAGATAGTCTTGATATCCTCATAGGGTAATTGGTAGATATCTCCTCCTGCTAACAAATGTAAGGTATCCAAAAGATCTTCCCTTACTCCTCTAAGCAGGACCAGCTTTAGTGACTCAGGGTCAAGTGTGCACCTGGCCCTTTTGTAACTGAGCTGGAACCTTTCTTCGTAGTTTTCTAAGGATTCATCCTGGCCCATGGTCATCCTGAAAATTTCTTCTTTAGTATCCTTTGACCTATAATAGTCTCGATATTTGTTGTTAAAACCCTGCTGCATCTGAGCCCAAGTTGTGATGTTATTTCCAAGTAAACCCATGAACGAGCGCAATATGTTGCATCCTTGAGGGTAGATGGAAACAATTTTAACTTTTTCTCATCATATGTATAGTCATAGGTTCGGCATATAACAACAAACTCAAATAGGAAAGTGTTGGGGTCCTCTGTGGTTAGGCCATGGAAATGAGGTAGGGCAGAGGGGCTTATATTTTTCATCTTGGTGTCCCCATTGATTTCCCTGATGGGGAAGGCACCCTCAACTCTCTCTCTATTCCCTCTGTCATTTCGGTTTTCAGCCATTGGTTCAGTAGGAATGGGTTCCTCTTCTTCTTCTTCCCTTGTAGGTTCTTCAAATATGTCAGGTTGCTCACCTAAAGGTTCCTCTAGTTCACAGCCACCGAAGAAGAGAGAAGGTTGGTTGTTGGATGCAGTGGGGGTATTTGGCAAGAATTTCCCTAAATTTTCCCTATTCCTACGAGGCATGAAAGGAAATGTTTTTGGGTTGGTTTTTGTAAGATTTTTTTGCTGGAAAGTACTTTGTAGAAATGAAATTGTTGATTGAATGAAAACTACTGACAGAAAGAAAAGTTACTTAGTGAATTGAAATTCTACTTGCATAATGAAAAGGAAAGAAGATAATGACAACTGAAAGAAAGGAAGTTACTAGATTACTTTTGTAGAAATAAACTAATGGTAGAAAATTGAAGACTAGAAATAGAAGAAAAGAAAGTAGTAATCACATTCTACTCAAACACCTCCCCGACAACAGCGCCAAAAAAGTGATGAGCGCCATTATTGCAGCAAGGATGTTGCAACTCCTGGGCTACCAGCTTTACTTATCAACCCGGGGTTCGTACAAACTTGGAGATGACAGTGCTATATGCATAAGTAAAAGTGAAGGTCCTGCCTGTTGTCATTGTTCATATGGTGAGAGACCCCCAGGGGTTCCAAGCCAGACTTGTATACAGTGAGAATAAGCTTGATTATTTGATGGAAGAAGAGAAAATCTATTCTAAGAGAGCTACTCTACTGCAGTAATGAAGAAAACAACATGTAAATCACACCATATCCTAATTAACCATTTAAACATCTATGCTAATCAAAATTGCTAAATCAACACTAACCTAATGCTGCTATCTAAGTTACAGAATTAAAGAGCATCAAACCATACTAATGTGTAAGCAAGGAAACTAAACTAAATTTGTTTTCACTTTTTTGGTTTTTTTGGTAAAATCAAGCATGCAATTTAATTGTTCTTGAGGATGTGACAAGTGGATGGAAGGTGGTTGAGGATGGTTAGCAGGTCTATGGAGTGTTTGGATGGTGTGGAAGGGTCTTAGGAGGCCTTTTGTGAATGGAAAGGCCACTGATATAGAAGATCAGGCCAAGAAAGAACTCATTGTGTAAATATTGATTTATTAATACAAAAGTGCGATTTCTGAGTTTGTGTGGTGTGTATTGAGTAATTGAATTATGAACTGTGTGTGGATTAGTGTAATTCTGCTTAGCATAAGTGTGCAGGGAATTCAAAAAGAATCCTAGAGAGATAATTGTGCTCAGAGGAGCATTGCGATGATCGGACAATGTTGGAGTCTGATTGAATAACCAAATCAAAGTTCAGGAGTGGTAGCGTTTAAATAATACGCAGAGAAAATTGCGGGAAGGAATCAAGCAGAAGAGAAATCGAAGATTGAAGTTAGTGAAAGGAAGAAGTAATGAAGTAGCAGTGCACAGGAATTGTTGGATCAGTCGGATCAATGAACATGATTAACAGAAGATGAGCGGCGGAGATCTTATCGTAGGAGATTAAGTTAATAGATGGATGGATCACATCAAGTCACGTGTCGACAGAAGGGTGGAAAACGTGCAGAATGATGGAGTGGTCTTTGTAGGTGGTAAGCAATATCTCGCACACCCTAAGAGCTGTAAGCAGTATTCCTAAATTTTATGCGATTAGCCTAAGTGGGTGACACATAGCACGTGAAAACCACTTTTCTCGAGCGCTCTCGATCAGATATCGGTCGTGAAAGAATTCACTCGAGATTGCGTGATTGCCATTGGATCATGTAGGATTGATCAACGATGGAGATCAGCCAAGCTAGTTGGCGAGCAGGTGACGCGATATCCGTTGGATCAAGTGAGACAGATCGATAGTGGAGATCGGCCAAGCTAGTTGGCAAGTGGGTGACGTGATAGCCATTAGATCAAGAGAGACAGATTGAGGGTGGAGACCAGCCAAGCTAGTTGGTGAGCAGGTGACGCGATAGCCATTAGATCAAGCGAGACAGATCGACGGTGGAGATTTGGTGCACCTAAAGTCAAACATTGAAATGAATATGTCAGCTATGCAACACGCGGTTGACGGTGATTGCTCAGGTTGGTCGTGGATCGGAAGGTAAGGAAATCCATGGGTATAATCTGATTAAGATGTGATTTATTAGCTTCCGCTTAAGCATTTCAATGTGTCTAGGGGAATTTCAATGAAAAAGGGAAAAAAAACTAGTGAGGGTGAGGGTGGACCAAGAGATAGTTGAGGTGGATGAGGTGAAAGATGGATTTTGATGATGAAGTCTAGACCTCCTCCTGAAGTACCTGCAATGCTTAAAATGTGTGTGTCTTCCAAGAACTATGCAACAAGATACATTCTCATAAACTAGAAAAGCATGAATCAATTGCCCATATTATGCATGAAGAAAGTGCTGAAGGAAATGAAAATATGAGTGAGATCTTATTACAGAAAGAGTGTGATGGAAAGAGATGACAATGAAATGAACCAAGTACTGAATCAAGACAACAAACTCCAAAGCTCATGCAAGAACTAGAAATCTATGTGTTTGGGTTGCTGAAGGGTCTCTTCCTCAAGTCATGGTCCCAGAGGGAGGAGGTGAGGCCAAGACACCTGCTGACAACCTTATGGTGATATTTTTCTCCTTGCTAACCTGCTAATTGAAAGAAGGCACAAATGGAAGCAAACTAAAACACAACCAATTTACTCTACATTGTTGTAATGGAAATGTAACTACTTAAGCAAATGAAAAATTAAACCATGAATCTATGCTAGCATACATGTACAATAAAGAGGAGCCTTGGCTGCTAGGGTTGGGACCCAACCCAAGAGCTTCAGCCCTCTGAGATAGCTTAGTGTTGGCTCAAAACAAAACTCAATTTTATTATCAAAACCTTGGATTACATCAAAAACTGTCACAAGTTTTGCAGTTCGAAAATAGAGTAGAGTTTTACAATCCAAAAATATGAATTCTACTAACGTCCTAGGCCTCTCTACTTATACATCTGAAGTCTCCAATGACTTCCTTAAAATTATGGAGGCTCGGCTCCTAAACTCGATATAAATTGGTGGTGTAACTTTCACTTGCTCGACTGCCTTCTAGTCCTCATGATTTGGCTGTTTGCACTCCGAGTTGATGGAGGAATATTCGAATGGGGGGTAGTAAATGAGGAGGATTTACCTCCTATAACTCCTCTCGCTTGTCCCATTCGAGTTTTGACCAAGGTCTTTGCCAAAATTCCTTGCTTTTATCCTTTATTCTTGAATTAAATGCAGATTAGACCACAAAGCAAAATATCCAACTCTAACTCATCTCATAAACAAAATATAATCAAAAGTATGCAATAAGTTGAGAGAATAGTTGGTTTGACTAAGCTAGGAAGTGAATTAAGGCCCATATAATTACCCAATGATGAGGCTCATCAACAACATGACAGTTTTTAGAACGTGGAGGCTCCATATGGTCGGGTTGCAAGGTCAAATGGAAGCCATCAATTCCTTACTGGTGCAAACAAATAACCAAGCAAGGTTAGTGCTGGTTTAGCAGCCCCGAACTAAATTCAAACAATAGAACATGAAACAGACTTTACCTGAAGCAGAAATCGGTCCTCCAAGAGCTGCAAACCAAACTTGTTGCAAACAAGGAAAACCCTTATCGAATACTCAGAAAAAGGGAAGATAAGTTAAACAAAACGGATGAGGTGAGTTGAATACCTTTCAAAGATAGAGGAAGTTGAACTGCTCCATTTGGAGTTCACCCTTGCTCGACAAAACGAAACCCTTTTTGTATCAGTACAATCCTGCGTATGAAAGACAGAGATGAAACCCATCTCATCCGCTTTAAACAGAGCGACAACACAGTCAACAAACGTTTAACTTCAATAGCGACTGATCTTACTTGAGGGAGAGGCATGCAGCCTCGGCAGGACATGGACGACAGATTCCAAAACTAGAACCAACAGTCTATCAACCGGACCGCAGAGTGGAAGAACCACAATAGAGGTGAGCACAAATGACTGCTCTCTCGCAGCCAAAGGGTATTAACCCTACCCATCATTTTCAGGCAACCAAGACCGTGGATCATCCGAGATCCAATGACAAGGACTGCGCCAGATGGATGACCTTCAGAAATATCAGAGCTGCTGAGTTAAATGTAGAGTTATGAAGCCTGCGGTGAACGAGACGAAGAGGACCTTGGGGTTCTCCCGCCATAATGAGGTAGATGTCCCCGAGGTAAGGACCAGGACTGTATTCTTAAATGTTGCCCTTAACAGAGGAAAGTGGAGTCCAATGGGGATCCAATGCCACGTCCCCACGTCCATGTAACATGTGTAGACTATGGGTGGCATTGTCTCCATTGACATTAATTAGTTTATAGTCATAGGTTAATTATTTTATTGTGTATGGTTTAAAAATTTTGTTTTTATATAGTTATGGATGTTACAAATAAATTTCTTCAAATTAAAGATTGTAAATCTGCTTAAAAAATTGATATATTAATGAAATTCCTATATAAAATTCTATATATTAATAAAATTCATATAATTTAAAATTACGATGTTATTTTTAAATATCAACCATTGTTTTCTTTAAAATTATAATATCATTATGTCTATAAGGTCTTGCATAGAAGGTTAAGGCATTCCTTATTAGATTAATATATTGGATATGTTGAAAATATAGTCCTACCAAACTTACAAAAAAATTACAATATCATTTTTCACCAAAAATTTCAAAACACTTTATTTACCAGAAAACTTCCATTACCTTAAATTATAATATATTTTTTAATATATATAGTAAATAACCAATAAAATCCAAAAACACTGATTTATTAATCAAGTTTCATTAACTTAAATTACAATATTTTTTTAAAATATGAATAATTTTTTGATTGATGAAAGTTTTATCGAAAGAATTCCTCCATGTTCAAATTACAATATCCTTCTCATATATAAACTATGAAATAATAATGAAATTCTTGAGATTACCATTGCTCTTCGAAAATAATAATGAACAAATTTTGGTTTAAGTGACCATGCTTTTTCTAACTCTCTGTAAAGATCTTTTTCCAAATATAATTAATTGATTTTCTTTATTTCGAGGAGGGAAATCTATGCACTTGTTTTCATATTGCTTGTATCCTTCTATACTATGGGTGATGCCTTTAGAGATTTGAACATGTGTGGGACTACAACAAATCGATTCCAAACACCAAAACTTCAGAGGTTGGAGTTGGTGATGGGACTTGCTTTCATATTGTTTGTATGACTTGTTTTCATATTGTTTGTATCCTCTACACACCTGGCTTATGTGTGATGCCTTCAGAGATTTAAACACGAGTAAGACTATTGCAAATTGATTCCAAACACCAAAGTTTTAGAAACCAAAATTAGTGATAAAACTATATATTTTTAATATAAATTATTATTTTTTCTTAAAAAAATAAAATAAAAAATAATCGCTAGATCAAAAGCCAATAAGAGAGAGAGTTCTTAGTGTCCCTTCTATCTTTGAATTTTAAGAAATCAAATTTTTATAGCCTTGCCCATAATTAATTTAGTGTCATGAAACGCAAATGCGTGACAGGAATTTTTTTTGCTTTAAAAATTATAATTAAATGGTCATTGATATAATTTAAAAATCAATTACCTTCCCAATATATATTAATGAATTTATTTTCCAATTTCTAAATATATATTAATTATTTTTTTTGGAATTTATTTATTTAAATAGTGAAAAAAAATCCTAAAAAACCCTATACATATAATGAAATAACTTCCCAATATATTAATGTTTTTCTCCAATCTCCAAATATATATTAATTAAATATTTTTTAAATTTATTTATTTAAATAATAAATAAAAAAGTAAAAAAAAAACCATATATATAATGAAATTGCTTAGTTTAATCAGAACGCCCTTTTAAACGATGCTTTTCCATTTCCAAATATCAACTAACTTTAATCAATGAATTTCTTCGTAACGAATGGTAAAACTGCTCTCTTAAACAGTGTAAGGATCAAATTATTTCTATACATAACATATTTGGTAACTCGTCAATGCTTTTGAAATTTGCTGCTTTGGATGGTTGATATTAGAAAGTAACATTTTAACAGGGATAATATATTAGAAATGGGTTGTAGTGGTCCTTGTCATATCTTTCTTGTAAGTAACCCAAGGTAAAATTAAAAGTTACGAATCAGTTATAAAATTGATTCTTGGTATTTGTAAAAAATGAATGAGGAACTAATAGTTGGATATCAAATAGAGGAGGGGATAGTTGATACCGTACCCAACGAAATCAACGACGTATTCAATTGTAGCAGCAGTGACATGGTGGAGAGCAGAGGTCTGTGTGGGGAATCTGGTTTATAGGGCTCCTTGTTATGTGTACAAGGGGAGAAAAGGGAGCAGAAGATCACCAAAAAGAGCAGGCTCAGAGCATCAAATCACCAGACGCATTTTGAGGGCTTTTCTCAAATCTAAGCTCTTCTATGCTAATTATTTGATCTGAGTATTGGATTTTGTATCAAGGTGCAGATTATAGCTCTTGTACAGATCTTTTGTTTCAATTTTGGGCACATTTTCGCTTTGTGTGCGTTGAAGTTTATCGGTAGTTCAAATGGCGGACTGGCACCGGTTGTAGTGAGTTTCATTCTCTTCATATTGTTGTCACCGGTGCTGCTGTTTCAACTCCCTGGAAGCGGTCAGATTGTGGAGTTCGCCAACTTTCGGACCAGTGTGCAAGGATCGAACCTTTCACACATTATTATTGAGGAAAAGTTCCCTCTCTCCGTGTTGAAGGTGATGAAGGCAAGGAGGCTGCCATGAACAGATAAGTAACTGCATTCTTTATAGAGAAGAATAAGTTGCTTTTTTTTGGATTGTTAGTTAAAGATTGATAATTTATATGTTTTCTTGGTAGAGGAAATATTTTAATGCATGCAAAACAATGAATATTTTATATGTTTTCTTGGTAAAGGAAATATGTTAGTGCATGCAGCTAAAGATTGAATGTGTTATATGTTTTCTTGGTAAAAGAAAATATTTTAATGCATGCAGTAAAACACTGATTATTTTATGGGTTTTCTTGGTAAAGAAATTATGTTAATGCATGCAATTAAAGATTGATTATGTTATCTTGGTAAAGAAAATAGGTAGTTCCTCGTAGAAAGACTACATGTGAGTCCTGTGTGCGAAATGCTTGTCTCTTGTCATTTTCTTGGAATAAAATCCTTGCTAAATATAGCCAAAATATCTTTTTGAGAAAAGAAGGTGAGCCATATAAACATCCTGAGGACATAGCGTGAAAAGTGGCCAGGTTTTCTTGAATTAAAATATGTATTTTTATGAAAGTTTCTTGAAAAGGGATATATGTGATTGCATTGTGATACTAGCTAATCTCTAAGTTTCTTGTGAAATGATTATGCATTACATGCATGATAGAAATAGCTAATGATGTGTTTCTAGGCACATAGATATTCATTTCTATAGTTTCTTTTCGGAAAAAGAGTGCATACTTCATGTATGAAGATGAAGGCTTTTATGAGAGTTTTCTTGGAAACAAAAGAGGTTCTTTCCTTAAAAGACATATGAATAGTGTTCATATCATATCAAGAATCCATACTTGTTTCATGAAAAGATTATGTGCATTGAAGTAAAAGTAATTGTGTTAGGAAAAAAACACATGTTGCATGCACATAAGGGTAGCTGTTGTGACATTGGAAATATGATTTTGGGTGTACGTAGAGAAAGTATTAAGTTAACTTTCTTGGAAATATTAATCTCTTGAAAAGATTGTCTTGCTAGATGAGTTGGGTCGATTTCTAGTTTGGTGCATAAAAAGGGTAAGTTAACCTTGTTATTGTTTCTTGATTTTTATGCATAAAGATGGGTATTCTCAATATTTTCTTGAAAGAGAAAGCATGAGGAACTTACTTATAGGAAGATAAAGAAATGGGGTTATAATGACTTCCTTTAAGAAAGAAGTATGTGATTTGTTACATGAAATGATGGTAGTATTCTAGTGAAGGGAATATGTGTTGCATATATTAAAGAAGGGCTATTATGATAAGCTAATGTATGCACAAAGAATAGTCATTGTGATATAAGAGTTATGTTCTTTGTATGATAGAGAAACTATGTTGAGTTCTCGAAAAATAACTATGTGAAAAGAACATATGTGCTTAAGCATAGAAACAACAGTTTATTACATGTATGAAGATATAACGATTGTGTTATACCTGTTAGTAGTACTAATGATTTAGATCTCTTAAAGAGAATTATGCATTAGTGTGAATAAACATTGTGGAGGTAAAACAATATTTACTTGAGTATATGTACTAGTTAAATAGTATGTCATGCTTGCTCATGCATATGAGTAGATGTTAAAAGATCTCTTTTAGAAGTTGATTATTGATTCATTAATATGGTATCTAATCTTGTTGCCAAAGCTTGTTGACAACAACATTGACAGGAAACAATGGCGGTTGGTGCCAAAGAAAAGTGATGTTTAACATTGTGGCAAGAAAAGGATTAATGGTCCATGCAGATGAGTTCAAGTTGCAAGATTGTCCATTGCTAGAACAATCATGCCACAAGGAATGTTGCATGTGGCGGTATGTAAGAAAAGGGTTTCATGGAAAATGTATTAGCTTTTAGCTAGTTATGTGACAACTTAATGATAATTCATTGTAATGATTTTATAACAATGGTTAAGGGATGGAATCCCTTATAAGCCATTGAGTGAGGGGTGAAAACCCTCATGAGCGTTTAATAATAAGATTAAACGTTTGCTGGTTTTCACCCTACGAGGTTTCCAGGGTATATTGGTGTTCAATGGTGTGATTTCCTTTTGTGTCAGTTTGATGATGATGAATCCTTGATGTTGATGGTTCTTTATTTGATGGCATAATCATAATGTCCAAGTATGAGATTAATTAATATGGTTAAGGAAATCATGAAATGGATGCAAGGATTCATGAGACAGTTTATGTTATTACACTACCACAGTGGTGGTTAATGGTTATGCAACTTACTGTCTTTTATTGCAATTTACTTGATGTACTAATGAACATTATATCTAATGGTTAATGAGGAATTGTGGAGTTGTGAATTGGATAATTACTTGTGGGTAATTTGTATAAAAAAATTCTAACTCCCTACTTTTACATGCGAGGTTACCGGGGTATGTTACAAGTGGTATCAAAGCTAAAGGTTGCAGTACTGGTGCCTTTGGGAATTGGTAAGCGGAAAAGAAATTGAGGTATGCCATCAGTGGGCATTAACTCAGGTATGAGTTTAACCATTCACATATTGATTTATGTAGTACACTACTTTCGGCATGATAAGTGTGATTCGTGTTTAAACTGCTTTGAGTAGTAAGTAATAAAGTTGTTGCATAACTATGTTCATGACATTGGATTCCTGATGAGGATAAAAGACAATAAAACTTTTGTCGCACTTAAGAACAATATTGAACACTCATTACACTTATGAACAATATTGAACACTCATTGAGGAAAAGTGACAATCAACTACCAACTTTTGCTTTGCAAATACGGCAATAACAATGATGCATTTATTGAACAAGATTGAAGTTACAATGAACAAAACTTAATGAGCCAATGCATGAATATAAATTATGGGGAACATCCTTGAATAGGATGACAAATTGTTTTAAAAGGACATTAGAAGAACCCCTTTAGATATTGAAACTATGCAATGAGTCAAGTAGTGAGACTTGATGTTAATAACTAATTTTTGATTAAGTTTTACCATGGTTCCATTAAGATGATTGGTAGTTGTGGTTGGTTAGTGTTGTATGACTAGCTAATAGCACTTATGTGCGTGAATTGAATTTGATTTATGCTTATCACAATTCGCAAACAAGTGATTATGATAGTTACTTCCTGTATTGGTCTGTTGATGGCAATACACTGTGGGAAATTGGAAATGTTTAGATTGTTACCTCAACTATTATAGACATTTACAGAGTAATGAATATTTGCATATACTTTTATGCACGATAGTATTGTGCCGCAAACTAAAAAGATTAGGGAAGTGAATACTTGTTAAAGGATGCATATGTATAACTAACATTGCTAATGGGATTAAGTAGTGGTAGCTTAATGTCAACAAGAAAACGCGTCACGTAAAATGTTGCAATGAGAATTGCAATCATAAATGAGAAAGAATAATGTCATATGATATGCATGATATGCATGATACAACATGTACGTCAGTTGTCTTTCCTATCAATCTAGATGTTGTGGACCCATGTTGAGGGTTAAGTGTAGATGCATTGTATACATGCATGTTTGTTTTGTTAATGATAATGATTATATGGTTCATTATGTAAATTACCTTGGGGATAGTGATAAAAGAGAAATTTAACATGCTAGACAGTTGCAGATAGTTGTGAAAGGCTAGAATGCCTTGGGTTGATGATAGTTACCTGCCCGAAGGGGTTGATGGTACTTGTCTGCCCGGATTTCGGTTGATGGCAGTTACCTACTCGGAGGGGTTGATGGTACTTTTCTGCCCGGATTTCCTCTCCCTAGAGATAAATTATCTCAATAAGATAAAAGAGTTTATATGGTCATTGGAATTCTTGAGCTGGTTGGCCAGTGGAATTCCATGTTAGACCTGGTAAGGTATCTATCAAAGAAACTGTCTGGATGTGAAAATAACTCGATCGGGTTGGGAATTCTTTAGCCTATTGTGGTTCTCATAGCTAAAGGAATTAACTAATCAGCTATATGTTATGTTAAAAATGAATTTCATATATAGATGTGTAAAAATGACATGCACATTTAACAGGAAATGAGCTTAGTGCTCAATAAGGAGTTATTGGAAATTTTAATTCCTTTATTGTGTTACTAATCTTGTGAACGTCTTAGTAGGGGCTAAGACAATTTTCACTTGATGCAGTGATTGATTGTTTTTGATGATTAGAGAGCTAGGTGCTCTTTTGGTACTTTTAGAAGTATTCTATGGATGTCTTTAGTGAGAATTAATTCAGTGTGCATGTGGAGCTGTAAAAAGTACTGTGATTTAAAAATCATCTAACATTGCACAATTGATTGATAGTTAAAAGTATTTCATTTGACTCACAATATTATGACTAATGCGATTGAATTTGTTTGTCACATATTACAGGATTACTTACCATGGAGAGTTGATGGGTTGACCAACCACTATTAAAATGCTTACGTGAAAGTGCTCATGATTTTCAAGAGTAGATGGTAAGTAATGGTAAGTTGACATAGAGAATTGTTTATTATGAATTTGAATAAGGGTCAAGTAATGGAAATTAGAACTTGCATGTTTTGCAGTTATAAATGCTTATGACTATCGATTTTTCTTATGTTATAACATTACTATTTTGTTTATTGTCATTTCTTGGAATGAAATCTTTGATTTTAAAAGAGGAAGGATCACATTTTGTGTGGTTTAGATGGTTATACCATGAGTACAATCTAAAGTTCCAACGAGATATGAACACCGAGGACGGTGTTCTTTTTAAGGGGGGAGTATGTCATATCCCTCTCGTAAATAACCCAAGGTAAAATTAAAAGTTACGAATCAGTTATAAAACTGATTCTTGGTATTTGTAAAAACAGAATGAGGAACTAATAGCTGGATATCGAATAGAGGAGGGGATAGTTGAAATAGTACCCCACGGAATCAGCCACGTATTCAACCGTAGTAGCAGTGACATGGTGGAGAGCAGACGTCTGTGTGGGGAATCTGGTTTATAGGGCTCCTTGTTATGTGTACAAGGGGAGAAAAGGGAGCCGAAGATCACCAAAAAGAGCAGGCTCAGAGCATCAAATCGCCAGACGCATTTTTAGGGCTTTTCTCAAATCTAAGCTCTTCTATGCTAATTATTTGATCTGAGTACTGGATTCTGTATCAGGGTGCAGTTTATAGCTCTTGTTCGGATCTTTTGTTTCAATTTTTGGGCACATTTTCACTCTGTGTGAGTTGAAGTTTATCAGTAGTTCAAATGGCGGATTGGGCACCGGTTGTAGTGGGTTTCATTCTCTTCATATTGCTGTCACCGGGGCTACTGTTTCAACTCCCTGGAAGCGGTCGGATTGTGGAGTTCGCCAACTTTCGGACCAGTGTGCAAGGATCGAACCTTTCACACATTATTATTGAGGAAAAGTTCTCTCTCTCCGTGTTGAAGGTGATGGAGGCAAGGAGGCTGCCATGAACAGATAAGTAACTGCATTCTTTATAGAGAAGAATAAGCTGCTTTTTTTTGGATTGTCAGTTAAAGATTGATAATTTATATGTTTTCTTGGTAGAGGAAATATTTTAATGCATGCAAAACAATGAATATTTTATATGTTTTCTTCGTAAAGGAAATATGTTAGTGCATGCAGCTAAAGATTGAATGTGTTATATGTTTTCTTGGTAAAAGAAAATATTTTAATGCATGCAGTAAAAGACTGATTATTTTATAGGTTTTCTTGGTAAAGAAGTTATGTTAATGCATGCAATTAAAGATTGATTATGTTATCTTGGTAAAGAAAATCGGTAGTTCCTCTTAGAAAGACTACATGTGAGTCTTGTGTGTGAAATCCTTGTCTCTTGTCATTTTCTTGGAATAAAATCCTTGCTAAATATAGCCAAAATATCTTTTTGAGAAAAGAAGGTGAGGCATATAAACGTCCTGAGGACATAGCGTGAAAAATGGCCAGGTTTTCTTGAATTAAAATATGTATTTTTATAAAAGTTTCTTGAAAAGGGATATATGCTATTGCATTGTGATACTAGCTAATTTCTAAGTTCTTGTGAAATAATTATGCATTACATGCATGATAGAATTAGCTAATGATGTGTTTCTAGGCACATAGATATTCATTTCTATAGTTTCTTTTCGGAAAAAGAGTGCATACTTCATGTATGAAGATGAAGGCTTTTATGAGAGTTTTCTTGGAAACAAAAATAGAGGTTCCTTCCTTAAAGGACATATGAATAGTGTTCATATCATATCAAGAATCCATACTTGTTTCATGAAAAGATTATGTGCATTAAAGTAAAAGTAATTGTGTTAGGAAAAACACATGTTGCATGCACATAAGGGTAGTTGTTGTGACAATTGGAAATATGATTTTGGGTGTACGTAGAGAAAGTATTAAGTTAACCTTCTTGGAAATATTAATCTCTTGAAAAGATTGTCTTGCTAGATGAGTTGGGTCGATTTCTAGTCTGGTGCATAAAAAGGGTAAGTTAACCTTGTTATTGTTTTTGATTTTTATGCATAAAGATGGGTATTCCCAATATTTTCTTGAAAGAGAAAGCACGAAGAACTTACTTATAGGAAGATAAAGAAATGGGGTTATAATGACTTCCTTTAAGAAAGAAGTATGTGATTTGTTACATGAAATGATGGTAGTATTCTAGTGAAGGGAATATGTGTTGCATATATTAAAGAAGGGCTATTATGATAAGCTAATGTATGCATAAAGAATAGTCATTGTGATATAAGAGTTATGTTCTTTGTATGATAGAGAAACTATGTTGAGTTCTCGAAAAATAACTATGTGAAAAGAACATATGTGCTTAAGCATAGAAACAACAGTTTATTACATGTATGAAGATATAACGATTGTGTTATACATGTTAGTAGAACTAATGAGTTAGATCTCTTAAAGAGAATTATGCATTAGTGTGAATAAACATTGTGGAGGTAAAACAATATTTACTTGAGTATATGTACTAGTTAAATAGTATGTCATGCTTGCTCATGCATATGAGTAGATGTTAAAAGATCTCTTTTAGAGGTTGATTATTGATTCATTAATATGGTATCTAATCTTGTTGCCAAAGCTTGTTGACGACAACATTGACAGGAAACGATGGCGGTTGGTGCCAAAGAAAAGTGATGTTTAACATTGTGGCAGGAAAATGATTAATGGTCCATGCAGATGAGTTCGAGTTGCAGGATCGTCCATTGCTAGAACAATCATGCCACAAGGAATGTTGCATGTGGTGGTATGTAAGAAAAGGGTTTCATGGAAAATGTATTAGCTTTTAGCTAGTTATGTGACAACTTAATGATAATTCATTGTAATGATTTTATAACAATGGTTAAGGGATGGAATCCCTTATAAGCCATTGAGTGGGGTGAAAACCCTCACGAGCGTTTAATAATAAGATTAAATGTTTGTTGGTTGCCACCCTACAGGGTTTCCAGGGTATATCAGTGTTCAATAGTGTGATTGCCTTTTGTGTGAGTTTGATGATGATGAGTCCTTGATGTTGATGGTTCTTTATTTGATGGCATAATGATAATGTGCAAGTATGAGATTAATTAATATGGTTAATGAAATCATGAAATGGATGCAAGGATTCATGAGACAGTTTATGTTATTATACTACCACAGTGGTGGTTAATGGTTATGCAACTTACTGTCTTTTATTGCAATTTACTTGATGTACTAATGAACATTATATCTAATGGTTAATGAGGAATTGTGGAGTTGTGAATTGGATAATTACTTGTGGGTAATTTGTATAAAAAGAATTTAACTCCCTGCTTTTACATGTGAGGTTATCGGGGTATGTTACAGTCCCAGTATATGCTGCTTGTGTACACAGAATGAGGAAATAATGGCATGCCTGTTTTTTCCATGTCAATTTGCTCTGGAATTATATTGGTGAATCTTTTCCTTTCTTCATTGCACGGGGAATTTGGAAATCTAGAAATAAGATGGTTTTTTTCTTTTTTTGATGTGTGGATCATATTATTAGGCTTTTTTTTTTTTCTAAATATTTAAAATATGAAAAAAATAAAAACTAGAAAATTTACCCAAGCTTTCTCTTTGTTTCTTATTTCCACAGGAAGTGTAGCATGATTTTTTGATAGGGCTCAACCCGGAGTCTGGCCGCCTGGATTGACAATCATATTCATTCATAAAGTACAGTATTTTGTTTAGCTAAACAGTGGTTAGGGATCTAAGGCCAAAACTAAAGTTTTAGTATGTTGGATATTTATTTATGTTGGAAATATCTTTGAAGATTGGTGATATACAAGTATATGGTGATTCTCAAGTAGTAATTGAATGATTGCTGGGTAAAAATAGATTGTAGGGGATTGATCTTCAAGGGTGGATGCTGAGGATTAATAGGTTGAATGATAATTTCCAGGTTTTGAGATTTAATCATATCTATAGACAATGGAATGGGAGTGCTAATAAACTCTCAAAGAAGCACTTTCTAAAAGTGAAGGATTCATATTTTTTTAGAAATGGGTAGATTTCAAGAGCATTTATCTTAGAAAATTTGGGATTCCTTCTGGTAACTGCTTTTTTTTATCAGATGAAAAATGCAGTTATATATTCATTCATGGGAGTAGTTTCATAACCTATCTTCAGATACAGAGACTGCATAGAGAGCTTTCTATCACCATACAAAAATATTGATACAAAATACTGAGTTGTTCAGGTGTTCCCACAAAAATCTCCAAAAAGATACAATTTGAAAAAGAGACCTGTTTCATCTTCATAGCTTCAAAAAAGAGGAAAATTTGAAATTCAGCATGGAATCAACCCAAGTGTATTATCCAGGAATTGGGAATACCCCAACTTCATGCCAGATTTCCTGCATTTTAATGATCACATGAAATCCATCAAGCTCCACACTCAATCCAATGATCACATTAAAATTTAGGTTATTTCTTATGTGTTGTATGGAGGGTTGATTGAGGGAGCTCCAAATTTGCTTGATCTGATTTAGCCAACCTTGAAGAGAGGATTTATGGATATTAGCATATGCGCCAACATAATCAATAACAATCTTGGAGTCACCCAAAACATGGATGTTTTGTATGTCCATAAATTTAGTGAACCATAGAAGTCCCCACAGTGCCATCACTTCTGCCTTTGTGTTGGTTCCAAAGCCTGCTCCCCAGTGTACATGGTATGATAACTCAGGATGTATATAGATCATGAATCCGCATCCACATTTGTGGTCCTGTGAAGCCCCATCAAAGTAGTCGGCCGGATATACAATATCCAGAATTCCCAATAGGCGAGTAGGTTTTTGTTTTAGGGAGATTGTAATACAGATTCTGACTTTTGTAGTATTTTCGTCAGCACATCCGACCCCAGTTCCCTATGACTATTGAAGATAATTTTGTTCGCCATTTCCATATTTCCCAAATGAAAATAGCAGGGATGAGTCTTTGAGGGCCAGTTTGGTTTCTCCACCATGTCAACCATAACTCTATATCACAAATGTTCGGCCCCAGGTGGGCAATTTTGTGTTCCAAGTGTTTCCATAGGATGGAGACCTCTGTGTATGTTCTAAAGAGATGAGTATTGTCTTCAGAAACATTTCCACATAGTACATACCGATTATCCTAGATTAACAAAAAAAAAAAAAACATTTCCACATAGTACACAATAACATGGACCAGACCAATTCCTCTTTTGGAGACAAGCCATATAAAGATTGAGTTTTTTTATGTGAAGTTGTGGGCTCCAAAATTTATCGAACCATCCATCCCTCGAGTGGTTTGTTTGCAGATATAAAAGTTGGTAGTATGCATCAGCTACCACAATATTATTTTCCGACAATTTACCATTCCAGGTAATCGAGTCACATGTTGCTTCTCTATAGAGACCCACCAGTCTCATTTGTGTGCAGATGTGCTTCCAATCATCCGCATCAGAGCCCGAAAGATTTAAATCAGCTGCATTTTTCCAAACTAGGCAGTCATTTTCGAAGGCAGAAATAATTTGGTCCCAGAAGAAGGTCCCATTTTGGTGGAAATTTTTATTGATGTGATCCGGGAGGGGATCAATGTCCAACAGTCCCCGAATGTGGTCACGGACAATAATAATATGATGCCCAGTGCCAAGTTTCCAAGCCAACATATTAATAAAAGTATTTTCAATCTTTGTGAAGCTGCGCCAATTAGCAGAGCCATCAACTTTGCCGACGCAATTTGACTTTAAAGTCCATATTCTTCAACTATTTTTTTTATGTCATGGCTCCAGATATTGTTTTCAAAGATCCCGCACCATATGGATTTTAGAAGGAGAGCTTGCCCAAAACGTTGGAGATCGAGGATGCCCCATCCATCCATTTTCTTTGGTAGAGTAATGTGGTGCAACTTTGATAAATGATACTTCTTCCTTTGCTTCATGCCAGACCAAATAAAATTTGCTGTGATTCCGTCTAATTTCTTGATGATGGCAGCAGGAAGTTGGAACAAATGCGCCCAATATACGCTGAGTTGTGTTATCACAGCTTGGACCAGTGTAAAACGTCCTCCCATAGAAAGGCACTTGTTTTCCCATCCGGAAATTTTCAGGAAGTATCTGTCGACTAGCCATTGCCAGTCCATAATTATGTACTTACAGGGTTTTAAATGAAAACCAAGATATTTAAGACTAGAGGAAAAGCATTCAGAAGAAATACCAAATAAGTTAGCAATATATGCAATGGTCTCAGAAATTTCCAATGCATACATTATAACCGATTTGTTTTGATTCATTTTGAGTCTCGAAGCATTTCCAAATCTATAAAAAATTTGAAATAAATGCAACCATGCAAACTTGTTAAGAAGCCCCATGATGAGCACATCATCCACAAAAAAACTGTGAGATATCTGGATGTTTCTGCCAATCTTCAGAGGAGAGAAGAGGCCCGTGGCCACAACATCGGATATGTGTAGACTTAGCCCATCTAGTGCTAGAATGAATAAAAGGGGCGAACAACCTTGCCGAAGGCCCCTACTTGCTCTGAAAAAGAAAGTCGGGTATCCATTGATAATGACTGCGAACTGGACGGTAGTGACACAAGCCATGATCCAGTTTATGGCAGGTGATTGTATGCCGATTTTGTGGAGAACCAGTCTTAAGAACCCCAGTTCAGACAGTCAAAAGCTTTTTTTAGATTGACTTTCATAATAGCTGCATCAAGGTGCTTCGACTGGATGGAATGTAAGCATTCTTGTGTTGTAGCAACAACATCATGTATTTGCGAGTGTTTGAGAAAGCCATATTGTTGTGGAGAGACAAATTTCGACAGGATGGGCTTCAGTCAATTAGCAATGGATTTGGATATGATTTTGTAGACTAGATTGCAGAGCGACATGCTCTGAAAATCAGAGAAGGTGTGCAGGGTTTTCTTTTTAGGAATGGGGAAGATATACGTGGAGTTTAGATGGGGTGGACAGTACCAAGATTTCGAGATTCTTCAACTAGGTTTACCAGGTCAGACTGAAACAAATCATAGAAATGAGAAAAGATTTCCACAGTCCAACCAACCATCAGGTCACCCTCGAAAGATAGATGACCCCATGAATTTATTCGGATCTAACCGGTTTATAGAGTTCTCTATTACCTTTTTCGCCGAACATCATTGGATAGCGCGATACCCCATAATAAATCTTCCGGGCCTCCCAATGGAATGTGGGCGAAGGCCGATTTGAAGAATGACAGAGCAGCCCGGCTTATGTCATCTTGTGTTTGATATTTAGCATCATCCGAGTCAAAAATCTCCCATATGGAGTTTTTTGACGACGACAATTTGCAAATCTATGAAAAAATTGTGTTTCGGTCCCCCTCCTTCAGCCATGTGACACGGCTTTTCAGTTTCCATGTCGTCTCCTTAATAAGCAGGATTTGTGATCTTCTTTTTTCAAGGATCTGTATTCTGGATCTGGTGTCCGGTTGGAGTATATGAGCAGACAGAGAAGGGCTTATAGAGTCCAGCTCCTGTTCAATATCACTTAGTTCTTTTCTGATCTCAATTTTTTTTCCCTTTCCCACTGTTTGGTAGAAAGTTGAAGAGCTTTGCGGTCTCAGGTATTTACTTTCGAGTAGACGATTCCTCTATTGTGCTCTTTCTGCTAATAACTTTTTCGATGTATTCTATAATCATCAGTGTATGAATGCACAGTTTCGAAATGCCCTATTCTAGGGAATCCCAAAACTTCTTGTTCGGACTGACACCGGTTCTGCAAAGTAGACGAGTGGAATGCCAATCTCCGACCTCGCCATTCTCCGTTTCTGAAACTGATCTTTTCCCGATCGGCGACAATTTCTGGGCGAAAATGTCGCCGGTCCTGTCATCTCGAACGGGTTTATTTATTTATGAGAGTGGCCGTCGTAATAACGAGAATGGAATGACTTCGCTGGCTTGTAGCGTCCTCCAAAGACCGTGAAATGATCCGCTATTGATTTGATTTCACTGCGGCATTTTTTTTAACCACGCACATGGCCATTAGAATTTGGTTTTATGTTTATCAGTGATATCAATTTTCTAACCTTTGATTTCTTTTTTCAAGGTTAATGGTTTTTATTTTTTTAAGAAGTAATTAATATATATTTTTTATATTTTAGATGCTAAACGTTTTTCTCCAAAGTTAAAAGTTATAAAAATATTTATTATCACTAATAAAAAAAAATAAGGGTCTACATAGTAGTCAGCTGAGGGTCTACATAGTAGTCAGCTGCAGCTTTCATTTAAATGTAACTAAATTAAATAATAAAATAATAAAGACAAAAAATTAATAAAAAAAGAAAATAACTAATAAAATATTGTGTTGTTGAATGGGGTCACCAAAAAAAGAGAAAGCTTATATTAACATGTAAAAATAAAATAAAAATAAAAAAGTTGAATAAAAAAAATAAAACTAAAAACAAAAAAATTAGTAACTAATAGAAATGAAAGTTACTAAACAACCCATAATAAAACCTCAACCAAACACTTTACAAATAAATAAATTTAAATAATAAAAAAAATAACAAAAAATGTTTTTCTAATGTTAAACTATGGATAAGTTTCATAAATTTTTAGTCGAAGACAAACTAATACCCAATCAAAGGAAAAAGTTATACCATGTAGCTATAATAATTATATAAAAGTTAAGAGCTACTTATATTCTTGGTTGATTTTTGTTTATTATAGGTATGGGGCTGATTTGCAATTAGGTAATTCAAATATATGTTTTTCTTGTTTTAATTTAATAAAATTTAACTAGATATATTTTTTTTTCTTCAAATTTTTGTTAGTATTTATCTCTATGTTATTCGCTGAGAATTTGAACATCTTATTACACAATACATAGTAAATTGTAATTTTACAATCATTACTTTCTATTAATACACTGTACTCATTCTTGTCATATCAATATCTTTTATAAACTAATAAGTATATTAAAGTACATGTTCTCTTTTTTTTTATGTATTTTATTAATTGAAAAAAAATTATATTAAAATATATGTTTTATAAATTAATAATTATATTAAAAGATTTTATTTTATTGAATATTAATTCAAATTTTAGTAAATAGAGATATTTTTTATTAAATAATAATTCAAATTTTAATAAATAAAAATATTTTTTTATTAAATATTAATTCAAATTTTGATGATGATGATGATGGTTTACTAAGACCAATGCGGTCTATCAAACCTTAAGAAGGAGAATCTAATTGTAATTCTTTAGAATCTTATTTCTCTGCTCAAAAAGAAGGGAAAGAAGCGCACTAAGATCACTATAGTTGGGCTGACTAAGTAAGTCAAGAAGATTGGAAGTGTGACAAATGTTAGAGAAATGAGAGCGGATGTGAGTAAGGGCCGGATAATCTAAAAGAAAGTGTTTTTCATCCTCCACTTTATTAGTATCGCAAAGTTGACAAATTATATCATCCCAGGGAGTCTTGGGAGTAGACCACTGCCTGGTTTCACTCTGAAGTTCATGAGAGTTAGTTTTAATCTTAGCGATGTTCATATTTTTCTTTGAGCTGGTCAAAATAGAAAGATAATCCTGGTTCTCCATGGTGGGGCTCATCACCTCCTTATAATACCTTAGCTTCCTTTTACCCTCTAGCTCTTTATCATCCCATAAATTATCATTAAAGGTGATAGTATCTTTGACACTATCTGTGCTTCCTAGGATGATCTCCTCATTTATCCCCAGTGGCTGAGCCAAGACTGGGCATCCTTATGCCACCCACGCTTGAGGCGAAGGTGGGGGTTTGGACTAAAGTTAGAAGCAATTTTAGGAAGCCTCTGGGATTCCATGTTGTAAATTTTCTTCTTATACATTAGATATTTAAACATAGCCCTGCTTTCAATAGGGGAGAGGCCAACTTCAATCATGAGGATATGATAGGGGGTATTTCCCTTGATCTTGAGGTTGTAGGTTATGAATTGCTTTTGGATCGTCTCAATCTTTCTCCAAGACTCTTTGGATATACTGCAACGCCAGACTTCACAACCATATAGGACAACGGGGGTGAGGAGGGTCTCAAAGAGGAACCTTTTTTATTCCAAATACAAAGATCGAAAACCTTACAATTGTTTTCAAGTGCATAATAATCTTTCCAACTACCAATAATCCTTTTCTTGATGTTTTAGTTCCAGTTAAGTTGATAAAGGATGTTAGTACCCAAATATTTATAAGAAGAGACCTATTCCAAGCAATTTTCGTCATAGACAAAATTTCCATGGGTGGTCTTTTTGAATTTAATTATCATGATTTTAGTCTTGTCGGTATTAACCGTCATACCCATCTTGGAGCAATAGTCATGAAGAGTCTTAAGCTGCTTGTCCAAGTCCTCATGGATTCTAGCAAGAAGAATGATATCATCGACGTAGAGGAGAAGAGTGATGGTAATACCAGTGAGCTCAGTCCCTTTGCACCCCGCGATTTCCAGGCACTCCTCTAACTTTATGTAGATACAAAAAAGGGTAGGGGAAAGGGGACACCCTTGCTTACGCATGATATTGCATTTAATATCTTTAGACCACCCTTCGGTGGTTTTAATCTTAGCAACAACTGTCTCGTAGAGGTGAATCACAACAATCTTCAACTCAGGAGGAATCATGATCTCATCAAGCCTTTTCCAAAGCTTATCCCGAGGAACAGTGTCAAAGGATTTTCTAAAGTCTACAAAGAAGCAAAATAGATTAGCTTTACTATTGTGACATTCCTCGGTAATGATCCTGAGAATGACGAGATGGTCGATAGACGAGTGGTATCTCCTAAAACCAGCTTTCCCTTTAGCTCTTTTACCGTGGCTTTCAAGCCAATGACTAATCTTCTTTTCCAAAATGAGACCATAAAGCTTAGCTAATATGTGGCTAATCATAATGGTCTTGTAATTAGCGGGAATGGTTTTGTCGCCATTTTTGAAGATAGGCACAATGAGGCTTTGCGTCCAAAGCTTAGGGAAGCCATGCTTTACAGCCAAATTGAAAAGCGTATGAAGATAGGGAATGAGGATAGATCTTCCCAGCTTTAAGATCTCAGCTTGGTATTCTTCAATGTCTTTAGCTTTCCCCCTAGTGAGCTTATTAATCCATACTCAACATCCTCAAGAGAAAATATATTTTCCTTAATAGGAGTGCTAATGATGTTGTCCATGGTGTCTTGGGAGTCATACAACTTCTTAAGATAGATTTCCCACTTTTCTAACGAGATCGAATGATTGTCTTTAGATTTATGAACAAGCACATTCCACTTTTTTTTTTTGGGGTTAAAATCTAGATTTTTTTTTTTTTGGTTAAGATCTAAATTCAAATTTAATAAAATAAAATATATGCATTTTTTGAACTAAATAATAAATCAATATTATTACTATTATTATTTTCAAATTTAAAAAATAAAATATATGTATTTTTATACACTAATAATTATATTAAAAGAATATTTTATTAAATATTATAATGCAAATTTTAAGAAATAATTTTTTTGACTTGCACAGACAACTTTGATTTGTACAACTAATGTAGTTCAAATGTAAATGCAAGTATAACATATTATAGTTTTTTAAATCTATGTTTGCATAGACATTGAAATTAGGGCCTTGCTTTTTATTTGGATAGATCAAGGCTTTACCAATCAATACAACTCAAATGGATGGAATTCTAAACCCTAACACTAATTTGAATTAGTGTGTGGTTACATAGGAGAAATGGATTTTCTACTTCTATTTATATTTCTTCTTTGTATGCCTTCGCTTCTACTTGCAGTGACACGTGTCAATTTCTCAACCTATACTCATCGTTGGGAAGATGCTTTATATGAGCACATGGTCGGTGGATTAAGTTTGGTGCAACGCAGTGGTGGAGGAAGGTGAATTCATGTTATCGTCAATGGACGCCTATGAGAAAAAGGACCTCCATGCTCTCTTGTCCTTCAGAAATGGCATCATATGGGATCCACATGAGAAAAGGGATCTTGATGCTCTCTTATGCTTCAAAAATGCCATCACATGGGATCCAGACTACTTACTCTCCAACTGGACGATGGATAATTCAGAGAATATATGCTGCTAGTATGGCATTCGCTGTAGACCACATACCAAAAGGGTCATCGCCATTTCAAATTTTCAATGTTTCTAATAATGCATTCACTGGAAGAATTCCACCCCAGTTTGGTCAGCGTAAAGCCTTGCAAGCACTTGACCTCAGCTATAATTTGTTGAATGTCTCTATTCGAGCTGAGTTGGGGCTACTACATAAACTAGAGTATCTAGATTTCAGTGACAATGATGCATTCACTAGAAGAATTCCACCCTAGTTTGGTCAGCATAAAGCCTTGCGAGAACTTGACCTCAGCTATAATTTGTTGAACGACTCTATTTGAGCTGAGTTGGGGCTGCTGCACAAACTAGAGTATCTAGATCTCAGTCACAATGATGCATTCACTAGAATAATTCCACCCCAGTTTGGTCAGCGTAAAACCTTGCGAGCACTTGTCCTCAGCTATAATTTGTTGAACAACTCTATTTGAGCTGAGTTGGGGTTGCTGCACAAACTAGAGTATCTAGATCTTAGTGACAATGACGCATTCATTGGAAGAATTCCACCCCAGTTTGGTCAGCGTAAAGCCTTGCGAGCAATTGACCTCAGCTATAATTTATTGAATGGCTCTATTCGAGCTAAGTTGGGGTTGCTGTACAAACTAGAGTATCTATATCTCAGTGACAATGATGCATTCACTGGAAGAATTCCACCCCAGTTTGGTCAGCGTAAAGCCTTGCGAGCACTTGACCTCAACTATAATTTGTTGAACGGCTCTATTCGAGTTGAGTTGGGGCTGCTGCACAAACTAGAGTATCTAGATATCAGCGACAATGACTTCTCTTACCAAATACCACTTCAGTTCGGTAATTTGACACAACTTACACAACTACGCATTTCTGGTCGTGGTATTTCTTATTTTATTCCTTCTAAAATAAGGAAGCTTCCCCTCTCCCCTGTTTCTCTTAAGAAAACTCTCATAGCGAGCATATCTAACTCCATAGGTAATTTGACAAAGTTAACCTACTTAGATATATCTCATAACAGTCTCATTAACATACTTGACTCCATTGCGAGTTTGACAAAGTTAACCTATTTAGATCTATCTAATAACAATATCATTAGCATACCTAAAAATATTGCTAATTTGACCAAGTTGACGCATTTAGTTCTGTCTTTCAATAATCTCACTAAAATACCAGAAGGCATTTCCAATTTGGACAACTTAATCATCTTATATTTTTCTAAAAATAGACTTACTAATAACATCTTTAAAATTGTTCTCAATTTGACTCAATTGACTAAATTATATCTTTCTTCAACCATGTTAACTAGTAACATTTCTATAGTCCTTTTCAATTTGAGTCAATTGATTGCACTAGGTTTAAGTAATAATAAGCTCACTAGTGGCATTCCTAAATCCATTGTCAATTTAAAGAAACTTAAATTTCTATATCTCGCAAACAACAATCTCACGGGACCATTTCCAAGAGCTATAATAAAGCTTCAATCATTGCAACATTTATATTTGGATTCAAACAATTTCATTGGGAAAATCCCATATAGCATAGATCAATTGAAAGCTCTTCAATTTCTACACATAGCTAATATTCCTACAATATTCCTACAATATTACTAGTTTATATTCTGTTATCGGTGTATCTCTATTAGGGAATAATCTAGATGGGACTATTCCTGCCATGTGCATCAACACTTCTTTATTGTTTTTTAACAACTTTTTTGGGACTCTATCATCATCTTGGGCCAATTGTATGGAGCTTTAAATATTAGATTTAAGGAGAAATAGGTTCACTGGAAAGCTTCCTTCATACTTTGCAAATTTCAATGAATTAAGAATTTGAAGTCTTGGTTATAATAATCTTGATGGTAGTATTCCTCGATGGGTCACAAATTTCACTAACTTGGTTATGTTGGATTTATCCAACAATAGATTCAATGGAAGAATATCGTATGATCTTGTAAAACTCCAAGGATTTATAAGAGATGAGGATTTTGGAGAAAACATTGTGTATACTAATCAAATTGAAGAATATATAAAAGGGAGAGAGTATAATTTGTTTTATTTCTCATATAAAAATGGTATATTTGATTTGTCTAGAAATAATCTTAGAGGAGAAATTCCTGTAAGCATAGGAAATATGAGCAACTTGCGGCTGCTAAATCTATCTAGAAACCAACTAGAATGAAAAATCCCTGCAAGTTTTAGTGAGATATTTATTTTGGAGCAATTAGATTTGTCAAAAAATAAATTGATTGGAAGAATTCCTCCTTAACTCTCTAAATTATCATTTTTGGCTTACTTAAATGTTTCTTCTAATAACCTTTGTGGGCCAATCCCAATAGGGACACAATTTTACACTTTTAATAACTCTTCATTTCAAAGGAATAAGTGCTTATGTGGGTTTCCTCTACCACCATGCGATGAGAAGGACAAGCCAAAGAAAACCCTTGATGGAGGCGATGGCAGTGACAATAATACTAAAAGCAAATGGTGGAGCCATGTAGATGAAAAAGTGTCTTTGATAGCATTATCAATGGGAGTTGGAATTGGATTTGGGGGAGTTGTTGCTTTGTTCATTGTTTGAGATAAAGCAAGGCACTGGTTACTTGTTTTTCCTTCCAAAAACGCACATAGACACTTTTATGGCCTCTACCGATTGGATACATAGCTCAATAATGCTTATCCAATGCTTCAATATCTTAATACATGTAATGTCACTAAAGGATATAGTATTTGAATGCCATTTGTTTATATGCCTTTCCATATTAATAAATGTAATACCATTAAATAGTACAAAGTTTAAATGTGGATAAATTTTCTTTATAAAAAATGTAAAAATAGTATAAATTCATTTTAACTCTAGATCTATATTCATTTATATTTATTAAGTGATTAGATATTAATATACATCACTCTAACATGTATCTATCATAAAATTATTCTTAATTTATATAAATAATTTTTATTAATATACTATAAAAAAAATCATATTATTATTATTATTGGATCTTACACTACATACTCTCTTTCAATACCTTCATCAATAATTAGAATATTCATTTTCCATCTTATTATCGCAACCATTTTAAAACATGTAATTTCCATCTTATTATCACAACCATTATAAAACATATAATGTATAAATTAAAATGTATTTTTTTGGTTGTATATATAATGATTTGGGTTTTCATTTTCCAACTTATCTTATATTAACCATTAAACTATGTATGTAATTTATTTTTTAAATTTTGTGACTTAGTACAATCCATATCATATAAATTTAATATATTATATAAATAAAGCACAAATATATTTGAAAGTACAAATTAACATTATTATAACTTTATAGGCAGCAATATTCCATAGAAATTATAATTATGTATATATGAAGTGTATCCTAAAGAATTAAACAACTTCTTCTTATCAAGTTATAGAAAGAAGTTTATTTAAAAACATTTCAATATATAATTTATAATAAAATTGACTTTTTTATTCAATGTCGTGAAGGATAAGATTTTTCTCACTACTCAATCTTAAATATGGTTGAAAAAGTTTACATTGTATTTGAATGATATGCAGATGGATTTTCGTTAAAAAAATCAATTTCATACTCAAATTTAATTTATATTAAATAAATTATATATATTAATTATTAAATATAGAAATTTTATTTTAATCATACAATTGTTTAGTTGAGTAATTCTCTCACCAAACATTAATCTAGGAACTATTTTAGTTTGACTAAATATTTCATATCCAACTAATTAACAAATATATTTAATAATGAGGAACATCAATCAATATGCACAAGACAAGTAGGAGTTAAATCTCTATGTCTCTCCTTTAACGAAGACTTGTCTTTGATTTTCATGTCTGCAAAGTCTTCATTAGGTTCTTTAAACATCTTCGAAATCTCATAGAGCAAACTCCATCAAGTTGTGTCATAAGCCTCATAAAGGTGTACTCGGCACACTGGATTCTCGAGTCTCACTTTCAAACTCCTGAATCACAGATCTCTCGAAGTCAATTACTGAACATCGTCCCAAGTTGTCGCATAACTTCTCGAGAATACCACTCCCATGTCTTAAAAAAATTAGGGATCTTTTCCTAGATCCACAACTACCAAACTATCTGGACAAACATCCATATTGAGTTTTACACCACTTAATCTCTCAAAGAAGTTGCTTTTACACAATCACTCACCTGTTTTCTATAACTAAACTATTAGTCATTCTATGGACAAACTCCCATCCACTGAGATACATGGATACAAACAGTTGTATTCGCCAGTGATTTAGAGAAACCCTCTAAATACATACTATATCTCGAATCAATTTTACAAAATAACTTCTTGATCTAATTTTGGAAGTTCATACTCACTAATTTAGAAATGAATTATAAAACAAAATTTCTTTTATCAATAATATAATTATATCACCACCTATAGTTTCTCTAATATCCTTAAAAAAATTCAAGAATACACATTTTCAAACTCGCTGGCTAGCCACCTTGTGTTGTAAGAATACATGTCAAAGCTACCCAAACCAGTGTCCTTTACGAACTTATACCGTCATTATCACCCATAATTAGCAAGTTCATGGATGAACCTCTCCTCGTTCCATTTCTCAGAATTGAATTCTTTGCTGCCATTTAAAATATCTTCCTCTGCACACTTTTCACATAATTATAAAATACTTGTAGGCTATTGGTCCACAACGGTTGCTTGGATCACTTTTCACGATATTAGGCCAACTCTTCAAACAACTAAAGAAGTGGAACTCTATGTCAAACATACGTATGTTGAAAAACACCATCAATGAGAAGACAAATTAGCAGATAAAAGGAAAGATCGAAGAGACTCATTGGGATTGGCTTGATGACAACCAATTGACAGAGAAGGATGACTTCTAGGAGCATTTGAAAGAAGTGGAACTCTCTCTCAAACATAAGATGCCTACAACCATAACCATATCTCTGCAAGACCTATAACCATATTCGTAATTGGTTTAACTCACCTCGAAATCTGGATTTTAAGTTTTAATCCTGAAGTTTTGGAATCTCGATTTCAAGTTCTAATATAATTAAAATAATTGTATTTATATGTTTTTTTGTTTTTTTTTTTTAAATAAATTTTTATTTAAAATGTGATTATAAGTTATTTAAATTAGAATTAAAATAATTGTATTTATATAATTTAAGTATTTTAAATATTGAAATTGTTATTATAAGGGTTTATGTTTGTATAATTTAAATATCTTAAAAGATTTTAAAAAGTTCAAATAATTTTTATATTTAAAATATAATTTAAATAAAAAAACGTGCTCTCGCAAAAATAATAAATATTAAAAAATATAATATACATATATATAATTCTTATTGGTTTTGTTTTCGTTTCGCAGTTTTACATTATATTTGGTAATATCAATTTTATTATGTGTTCACTAGTTTCTTTCATCATTTCTTCAAGGTCTCCTTGATATGGAAAAACAAGGTGTGTGACATAGGCAACTTTAATTTTTTTAATCAAATTATTACCTTTAGTTTTTTTTCCAAATTTCTATTAGAACTTTATTTTATTTTTTATAAAAGTATGATCCCTTAGCATTGTAAATTATATTGTGTACTTAAAGTTTTATAAGAAATGCATATGATATTCCTACTCAACCATCATGAATAGTATAGAATATCAATTTTTTTCTCCAAATCATTGTGAAACAATCTCTTAAATTTTAGAATGTGATGTAGAAAAGCTTGTAAATGAAATCCACGATGAAAATTGATTGTATTGATGATGAAAAATTCATTTATACAAACGCAAAGTAGGTACGAGGCAGTTTTGTCTCCATAACTTATTAACAGAAAAAGTGAACTAACATCTTGTTACTAATGTATAAACATAATCTCGAAGGATTAGTTAACGTTCCCCACTTAATCCAAAAGGACATCAAACACGCCAATTAACATTCAGACCTTTTCAAACTTTTCACGTCCAAGTGCTTGGTAAAGATACCTGTGATCTGCTTTGAAGTAGGACAATATCTTAGATGCATGACTTTGGCCTCCACAAAATGTCAAATCAAGTGATATTTGGTGTTGATATGTTTGATTTTATCATGAAATTTAGGATTCTTAGGCAATTGAAATGAAAAAGAATTTTCAATGAATAAAGGAGTTGAATCCTTTTGTTTCTCCTACAAATCTTCAAGTATTTTGTGAATCCTAATTATTTCTTTTGTAGCTTGAGCTGCTGTAACATATTCGGCTTTGGTGGTGGAATTAGAAGGAACAAATTTTTTTCGTGATCTCTTACTGATAGCTGATGATCCAAGATTCATCAAATAATTAGAAGTAGAGACCCCATGCTCCTTATCTCCATCAAAATCAAAATCTGAATAACCAGTAAGATGGAAATCTGAAACCTTGGAATATTTGTTGCCATATGAACGAGTGTCTTTCAAATATTTGGGCACTCATTTTTCTGCAATCTAATGACCATCATAGGGCTGATGCATAAACCTAGAAAGTATTCCTACAACAAAAGCTATGTCAAGACGAGCAATAGTAAAAAAAATTAAATTTCCAACAAGTTGTCTATACTTTGTTGGATCTTCAAAAGTACTTCCTTCATTTGAAGTGAGCTTTAGGTTTTTCTCCATTGGAGTAGAAACATGATTACAATCCTGCAATCCAAACTTATTCAACAATTCTAAGAAATGAAAATATGCTTGGGTTTTTTATTAACTTCAATTCCCAAAGAGTAATGAAGCAAGCCCAAATTTGTCATATCAAAAATATTTTGTAGCTCCATTTTAACAAATGCTATATAATCATAATTGTTCCCTATAATCATGAAATCTCAACATAGACAACCAAATATACAACCGATCTTCCAACTTTCTGCAAAAAAGAGTTGCATCATCTTGGTCAAAAAGCTTATATGTCAATTTGAGAAGATGTTCAATTAGCTTTTCATACCATGCACGTGATACTTGTTTCAAACCATACAACGCTTTCACTAATTTACATACCTTCTGTTCTTTTCCTTTAATGGAAAAACCCTTTCTCTGAAACATATAGACATCGTCCTTCAAATCTCCATTAAAAAGATTTTTTTTACATCCATATGATGTATTTTCCATCTCTTCTGAGCTACAAGTTAAAACAAAGTCCTAATAGTGTCCTATTTGGATATAGGAGAAAATTTTTCTATATAATCAACACCTTCTTTTTGTGCATACCCCTTTGCTACAAGTCTTTCTTTTTACTTGTCAAGCGAACCATATGCCTTATACTTAATTTTATAAACCCACTTACAACCAATGGGTTTGATTCCAACAAGAGGATATACCAGCCTCCAAGTTCCATTCTTTATGAAGGCATCATACTCCCTCTGCATCACATATTTCCATTCATCACAAATAACAGCTTCTTCGAAAGCACATGGTTCATTAATAGAAAAAAAAAAATGAATTCACAATCATGAGAACTGTTACCTAAACTTAAAGTAACATCCCCTTCAGTTCCTTTATTTTGTTTAGAATAATTCCCTCTATCAAAGTCATCATACTTTCTTGGAAATGTCGTGATGTGAGTTGATCTTTGTAGTGATTGTTGTGGAGATTTATCATGTTGAAAAATAGGCTCTAGAACAGGGTCTTCAAGAGAAATTTATGATCGTACAGAAACATTACTATGATCATCCATTTTTTCTTCAATAGAAAAATTGTTCTCATTCAATGTTACAGATGGAAAATCCACATATTGATCTAGAATGGAAATCCCCCCTTTAGGTTGTGGAAGATCATTCTCTAATTTATAATAATTATTTTTGGAAGTAAATTTATCCAAATGACTAGGTTGTCTATTAATAGTGGAAACGTCTTTAGCATATTCAAGAAAAAATACATCTTATGAAAGAATAAATTTCCTGTTCTCCTCATCATATAACCTATAAGCTTTGGAGGTAGTAGAATACCCCAAGAAAATACATTTGCGACTCCTGGCACCCAATTTTTTGTGTTGATGTTTAGGAATCAATGCATCGCATAGAGAACCAAAAACTCTAAAATATTGAATGGAAGGAAGATGATTTTACCACATTTCATAAGTAAATTTATTATTGATGACAAAAGAAGGACAATGATTGTGAATATAGGATGCACAAAGTACTTCTTCCCCCAAAACATCAACTTAAAATTATTAAAAAACATAATTGATCTCACCATATTTAGTAAAGTTTTGTTCATATGTTCTGCAACACCATTTTGATGCGGATTATAAGGAATTGTAGGTTGATTTTTGATGCCATTGCCCTGAAAATACTTCTCAAAAGCATGAGATGTGTATTCACCATGGTTATCATATTGTAGAGTGCCAATGTTAAGTTGAGTTTCATTTTTAATCAATAAATGAAAAATTTTAAAAGTTTCAAAAACTTGTGATTTCTCTTTCAACAGATAAACCCAACACATCCTCGAGTAGTCATTAATAAAATTCAACATATAATTATTACCATTGGCTGATGGAAGAATAGGCCCACATAAATTAGAATGTATGATTCCTAACTTCGTGGAAGCTCTAGAAGTAGAGTTATGAAAATGTTTCTTACTGTGATTTCCTAAAATACAAGCATGACATGGAGTAAGTTTTCTTAGAACAATAGGAAGCCCTTTAATGCCTTGTTGTCTCATAATCTTGGTGCTATCATAATTTATATGACCAAAATGAGCATACCACAACAAATTGGAAGGAAAAGTATCACTTTGTTGAGTCAAGTGAGCATAATTTGATGTAGATGATGACATTCCTTTGAGTTTCAAAAGTGTATCTTCTTCAACACCAATCATAACAACCACATAATCTGATTCTCTACAAATTTACAACAGACCAACAAATATATGTATAGAATTCTCTTTCTGCCTGATATGTACGAGAGAGATCAAATTTCTTTGAAACTAAGGAATGTGCATAACATCATGTAAAACATAATCAACAAGTCCTGGTATTTTGAGTCGAACAAGTCCAATTCTTGAAGGATTTACTTATGATTTATCAGCAAAATAAACTACTCCATCAATATTATCACTAAAAGTTTAAAAAAATGTCCTTTGAAGGTTATATGAAAAGTGGATCCAGTATCCCATACCCAAGTATCTCGCTGATTAGATGAAGTAGTACTAAAGACATCATTTGTATTTAAATTACAATGTGCAACAATATAGTGAGAAAATTTTGGTGTTTTTCTTTTTCTGGAGATGGTTGTTTCTGATAGTCTATTTCTTTCTTGTCACTCATATTTTCCCAAGGGGTGCGATAATTAGGGGTAGTATGACTAAGTTTACCACATCTATAACATTTAACAATTTTTTTTACGATTTCCAGCTTTGAATGGGAGTCATAAAGTTCTTTTAACTTCTTTAATACTTCAAATTCTATGGTGCTGAGAAGAATATGGCGACTTACCTCTTTTGTTAATGATGTTGAAATCAACTCATATGCCTTTTTTTTTATTTATTCCTCCAAATTGTAAGTTTTTTTTCTTCTTTTGGCTATTCTAAGTCATTGTCATCTTTTCCTTCACAAATACCTTCCCATAAATTGCTAAAAATAAGAGTATTCTTTATTTTTTGTAACTGCTATTGGTAGTTATCCTTTCCACGGAGAACAACACCTACTATAGAGAATAATGGATTCATATTTATGGTAATGTTTGGAAACCAACTACTAAAGCTTCAACAACTTTATTTAAAAGCATGAAATCATAAAAGTTCAAGATAGTACTTCATCCATGTAATATTAAAGCCAAAAATATTGATAGCATAGGCAAGAACCTCCAATAAATTAATTCGAAACCAAAATGTAGGCAAGGACCTCCAAAATAATTCGAAATGCAAATTTTAAACACAACTTATATGCATCATCCATCTTTTCTCCCTCGTAATTGCAAGACACATCCAAACTTCCAATTATAAAATAAACTATATATGATCCAAACATTCTCACAAATTTCCTTGTAATTTAAAAAATAAGCCCTTATTCCATACACATAACATGATCCAAATAACCAACCGTTCATTGGTCAAATAATGAAGGTCCAAACTTTGAAACCCTTGACTTCTTGCTAGTCACAATTGTTGAGTGGTGGCTCGACAATTCCACTGGGGAAAGATGAGATGATTCATTTCCTCTTACAAAACCACTCAATTTTGGGCGGAAGGGGGTTGAAACTCTAGGTGTGTGTCAAAATTCTTCAATCTAAATTTCTGAGACGTTGAAGGAAAACAGGGAAAAAAATTGCTAATAATCAATCCCATGACAAAATTTTCTCATAATCAAACCTGGAACAATTGTAATAAACCTCCTTCATGCCACTTCAGATGAACGTGATAGGTTGATCTTCCTTAGTTGTTTTTCACTATTTTTGTTGGATTATATTTCATCCACATATTCTTGGGCATTTCAACCAATCTTGTGTCATTATTCTCAAGACCAATGATACCCTTCACCTTTACTTGTGTTAACTCATTCTTGTCCTCGAGATCACCATCCTCCACAGGTTCACGGGCGTTATCATAACAGGTGACTACGTGCTTTAAGCAACTTCCATAGTCTAATATTTGACCAACGCAAATGAATAAACTCCAATTGTTGTTGTTCGCAATCAATAAAATAAACAGTTGCAATGACCTCCACAACCCGATTGCGACTAGACCCCCTTTTTTCAATGGATTAACACATTACCTCATCGATTCCCTTGTTACAAGATTCTACATTCAAGACATAAAATCAATACATACAATATTATTCTTTGATGAGTTCAATATCGCAATGATGTGCATAAATATTCTCCCAGACCTTACAATCGACACTAGCAGAATTATCCTGTGCATAATAATTACGCCGTAAGGCGTTCCCTCTGAGATCAATTCCCCTCTTTGCCTACCTGTCATCCTCTTACACCATAGGATCTCATGTTAGACGATTGCGAAAGTTTCAACCGCTCGATCTAGTTTGGGAAACCGTTTGCGCATCTGCTTCCATCTTTGACCTTCCATCTGCTCCATCTTTGGCCTTCCATCTGCTTTGAATTCTCATCGCCATTGTAGATACTTCGGCCTTCCATATGCTTTGAATTCTCATCGCCATTGAAGATAGAGAAATCGTGTATTTCAATTCCTTCATCTGCAAGAACGTAATTTGTGTTTTTTCCTTGATTTAGCTGCATGTTCTTTGAAACTGCGGACTGATTTCAGACTCCATAGCACCTTAAGGTTTCCGGCTGGCAAGTACCATAAGGTCTGCAAGCACATAAGGTCTGCAGGCAGATTGAGGTAAGAAGCTTGCAATGCTAGCGAGTATTAATATCTTTGTTTTAAATTTTTCTTGGTGCATATAATTTCGAAATGAATCTGAAAGAGACTGTAATTATGATTAATTCAAGAGAGAATTATAAGATATAACTTGCGCCATTTTGGTTATTTTTCTTAAAAATATTCATATGCCTTCTTTTCCCAAACTTCTCGAAGAATGTTTAGAGATTTCAAAGTAAATATTCGATAAAAATTCTGCGCTACAGAATTTCTTTGCTTTTAAGAACTGCTACTTTCTTTTCTACCTCTGAAGTCTTCGATTGATATTATCTAGATGCGTACTATAGGAAGTTGGTGTTCGTGGCACAGGGGCTTCACAGGTAAGGTCTGGCTCTAATTCCCTTTGTATATTCTATTGTCAAAATTCCGCTCTGCACGCAAACGGAGTTTGAATTTTCTTTTCGCTCTTTGATACCCTGGTATAGGGTAAATTTCCAAAATGTCTATGTGTCATCTTCTCTCGGCTCGATTTCCATGGGGCTAAGCCTGCTTAAGTTTTAATTTTTTGCATCCCCTGTCAAGTATTGCCCTTGAATCGTTCTCATACTCTCCGCTACCATTGTATTTCCCTATTATCTTCCAAACCAATGCATTCTAGTGTTGATATATATCTGGTGTTTCCCTTCCAGCCGCAAAGGGGATTCTCAAGATTTCTTTTGTACGGGTAAATAATTTTTTCTTCGCTGAGTTTATAGCTTGTGAATAAGTTTTCGAATTTACTCTCCTTGCTTACAATTCGAATGGGTTTCTATGCAATGTGATAGATACAGGTTTGGAGACCAGTGTCATCTACTGGTTCGTCTACCTCAGCTGTCACTAATAAATCTACTTAACTAATACCCCTCATTTGGATTCCATAATTCGTTCTCTCCATCCTAGTGATGGGTTTTATGATGCCCTCTAACTGAAAATATGGCGGGTTGTGTTCGAATATGTATAGTTGGTTATCATAATTACAGTGCATCTGTAACTTTTCCAAGGTTGGAATACCCCTTTACATAAACTTAACCTAATTTCTCATTAGAGTAATCGTACTCTAAAATTTCCTAGTGGTTGTATTCCTTCTGTGACTGTTTTATGGATTCATCAAACCCCAATTTGTAAATCTATATCTTTTTCAGTGTGTATTATCTGATTGGTTTTCTTTTGAAAAGTAAATACATTCGATTTACAAATACCCCTGAAGTTCATCAGTGTGAAAACGCTTGGTAAATTTATAAAGTTTGTGTTTTATTGCTCCATATTATACTTGGTGTAATTGTTAAACAGTAATGTTACTTCTCTGATTTACCTTTCGTTAACGCTTATATCAATTTAGTGTTGAAGAATTTGTGGTTTATTATTACTCAGGAATGTATTCATCCATTGCTTTGCTAAGCTCTTGTTGTTCATGGTTTTTTGAAACATATTAGTCTTGTAGGGTGTATTTATATGTATTTCACAACATCAGGATGATTTTACACGCGTCAAGTTCATCACCCTTGTGCGTAAGGTGTGAATCCTACGCCCCTTTAGTATTTGATGTGGATTTCATATGTTTCATATTTAATTAGAAAGTCATTTTCGTATATTACCCAAACGGCAACCATGACTTTTACTCTATATCTACCTGAACATGGTTTTTGTTTATGGTAGCCTGTAGCTAATGGAATGACTGGAATGCACTTGGGTTATTTAATTCACCCTCTGATTATCAATCAGAGTAGAAATTAATTGTGAGCTATTTGTGTCTGAGGCATATTTTCTTTATTGGTTAATTAGTAATTTTCACTCTTTCTTTAATAGACTGTTTTTAATTCCAAAGAGTTGAATCCATCTCACAATAGAAACAATAGTAAAAATATTCACTTAAACTTCTATTTGATCTCAAAAAGGATAGTATTAGGTGTAAGACCAAATAAAATTAACTTCAAATATATAATATTTACACTTATTCATACTTATGGAATGTGAGTGAATGTATGTATGTATTCATTGATTAAGTAAAGCCCTACTCTTTCCCAAGGTATTTCCCATTACTCCACCTAAATTTGGTGTATTGTCCTAAATTTTTCTTTGACTCCTTTTATTTTTAAGTTTACTTTTGTCTTATATTGTCTTAATATTAAAAATTGGTCCATGAATTTATTTATGAAGAATTCAAAAGCAAATTTATCCACGTAAATTTATGTTTTTATCTTATGTTCTAAATGGAAAGTTTAGAAAGGTCAAAGGTTACACTTAATTAGAAAATCTCATTATTCCTACCAAATATTTCATTTTAGAATTCTAATATTCACTTTGAAATATTTTATTTTATCAAGTTTCCTGATAAGTTTGTATTTATCTCATATGCCTTTATATTAATTCTTTTATGTTTTGATTTTTTTAAGTATATTCTAACCATTTTTTTCATAAATACTAAATATAATTATGCATTTAAAAATGTAATTTAACCAATAAAAATATTACAAATTTGCAAAAATTGGATCATCAAATTTCTACTAAATATACTAAAATATGTAATAATTAAAAAATATTATCTTTTTAATAATTATATATATATATATATATATATATATATATATATATATATAGCATGGAGAAAATTTTATATAAATATTGACTATATATTATTGAAAATTATCTTATATATAAATTAATTTATTTATGATTTGACATATTAATTCAAGAATATTTTAAATGTTTATTTTATAGTGTGTAAATTTCGTTAAAGAGAATAGTAAATTATAGATAAATTATATTAATCGCATTGTAAGGATTCGTTCCACGTTTCGAATCAACTAATGTGGTTCATCCTTAGGACAAGGTGAGAAATCAATGATCTCAAAGAATAAATAGCATGGATGCATCATTGTTCAGTGTTAGCCTTTCAAAATTAGCTGTTGGTGAAATAAAATTATTTAACTCATATTTAGTTAGAAACTAGCTGTTATGTAATAATTAATTATTTAATATCAAAATTGTCAATAATTTATCAATTTAAATAATAATATAATCTAAGAAAAACTTATTTATATAATATTATAAGTTAGAGTTGACCTACTCAATATGAATTAGGTAGAAAACTAGTAGTTATCATGATATAATAAATTAGTTACTAATAATATTAAAATAATACTAATATATTTATATAATATTATTAGTTAAGTAGAAAACTAGTCGTTATCATGATATAATAAATTAGTTACTAATAATATTAAAATAATACTAATTTATTTATATAATATTATTAGTTAAAGTTTATCTATATTATAACTATAATAGTATATATTAAAAAAAACATGCTCTTGAATTTAATTTACTTATATTTGTTTTGTAAATTGCATATATCTAAAGTTTTTAAAGATTTTTTTAATATTAATATTAAATATTCTAATTATATTGTTATTTAAAAAATAAATAAATAAATAAAATTACTTTTAAAATCTCACTAAAAAATTTCTCAAATATACCGTTAATAAAAAAATCAATATTTCATCAAAATAATATATTATATTTTTTAATATTGTAAAAGTTTTCAATATTTTTATTTTATTTTTTAATGTTGTCAGTGTGAAAAAGTTCACCGAGGTTAATTTTCAAAAACACTTAATACTACGGTATGTTCTAATCTACAATAAAGATAACAATGACCTAATTCTAAAGATAAGAATGACCTACTGCTAGTACTCAGAAAAATAGTGTTTTTCCTTTCAAATTTCCTTCCTTCCTGTAATACTGGCTTACTGTAAAGAGGTAAAAAAATTATAAATTGAAAAATATTGTGAGTCCTTGAATGCGCACTTTCTTCTCAAGGCAATTATGATACTGCTATTTGGATAACGGATTTTGTTGTTAAGAACATTTCACAACCGCTAAAAGGAAATAGGAAATAGTGCAGACAATGTTAACTTTGAATTTTGGTGCCACATGTTTCTCCGTTCTCTTTAATAACTCCGGAAAGGAATACAATATAGTTTAAACAAGGATAATCTGCGCTGTAGTTGGTTCCTGCCATCGTTTAAAAAATATAATAAACGTTATAGCAAAAGCACTGAATGCCTTTACACGTCGTTGAATCTCGTCTTTTAATTATAATTTGTTCATTGAATTGCTTAATTCGGTTTTTTAATTACGCCGTAAGGCGTTCCCTCTGAGATCAATTCCCCTCTCTGCCTACCTGTCATCCTCTTACACCATAGGGTCTCATGTTAGACGATTGCAAAAGTTTCAACCGCTCGATCTAGTTTGGGAAACCGTTTGCGCATCTGCTTCCATCTTTGGCCTTCCATCTGCTCCATCTTTGGCCTTCCATCTGCTTTGAATTCTCATCGCCATTGTAGATACTTCGGCCTTCCATCTGCTTTGAATTCTCATCGCCATTGAAGATAGAGAAATCGTGTTTGGGAAACCGTTTGCGCATCTGCTTCCATCTTTGGCCTTCCATCTGCTTTGAATTCTCATCGCCATTGTAGATACTTCGGCCTTCCATCTGCTTTGAATTCTCATCGCCATTGAAGATAGAGAAATCGTGTATTTCAATTCCTTCATCTGCAAGAAAGTAATTTGTGGTTTTTCCTTGATTTAGCTGCATGTTCTCTGAAACTGCGGGCTGATTTCAGACTCCATAGCACCGTAAGGTTTCCGGCTGGCGAGTACCATAAGGTCTGCAGGCACATAAGGTCTGCAGGCAGATTGAGGTAAGAAGCTTGCAATGCTAGCGAGTATTAATATCTTTGTTTTAAATTTTTCTTGGTGCATATAATTTCGAAATGAATCTGAAAGAGACTGTAATTATGATTAATTCAAGAGAGAATTATAAGATATAACTTGCGCCATTTTGGTTATTTTTCTTAAAAATATTCATATGCCTTCTTTTCCCAAACTTCTCGAAGAATGTTTAGAGATTTCAAAGTAAATATTCGATAAAAATTCTGCGCTACAGAATTTCTTTGCTTTTAAGAACTGCTACTTTCTTTTCTACCTCTGAAGTCTTCGATTGATATTATCTAGATGGTTACATTCTCGATCAAAAACTCATTTCTATTTCGTAAATGATCTGAAATTCTATTTCAAAAATTACTTTTCTTCTTTGAATATATATGGACCGAGTTTTGCAGAGGTCAAATCTATGCAAAGAACAACGCTCCAAGTACTCCAAGGAAGTGTTTACAGTAGATTCTTTAGGGAAACGAAACAGATCTTACAACTTTTCCTCCTTTCATCTGCAAGAAAGTAATTTTGGGCTTTTACTTGGTTTAGCTGGATGTTCTTTGAAACTGCGGACGGATTTCGAACTCCACGAGCACCATAAGGTTTCCGGCTGGCGAGCACGATAAGGTCCACAGACAGATTGAGTAGGAAGCTTGCAGGATTGGAAAACTTGTCGTCATTGGATCATCACAAGCCATGGAACCTCTGGCAAGAATTAGGCACTAACCGCGCTGTGGTTTAGAACGACTATACCTGTCCCTTTATGAACGAACCGTCTTCCCCTTCCTGCCATTTAAATATGGCTAGACTACATTACAGTGAACAACACAACAACTGTAACACTGAATTTCGATACTCAAGGCTTCAAGATTACCGAATTTCGGACTACATTACAGTGAACGACACAACAACTGTAACAGCTAATTTCGGTACTCAAGGCTTCAAGATGACCGAATTTCGGTACTCAAGGCTTCGAGATTTCAGAGGGATTCATGGATATGCCACTGTCTGGTTCAGAAGCCATGGCTTTTGAGGATGATATTGATAAAGATCGAGATGAAGCAGAATAATTAATCATTTTCAGACGACTATATATTTTATATTCATATGTTGTTTTTTTTTCTTGGTATGGTGTCATTTTGACCTTTGTATTATTGGTGAATTCAAATACTAAGTGAATTGCTTCAACAGAGAGTAGTTCTTGATGGATTGCTCGAAAATAACAAGCAGTTAACATACCGTCTTATTGTGAATTCCAGTGCTGATGTTAATACAACATATGAGCAGGCAAAGACCAATTGTTGGAAAATCTACGTAAGGCCCAGGGCATCCGATCGAGCAGAGCCAAGACCAAGCAAGTAAGGTAAAACGCTTTCCGTCAGTGTCTTCCAAAACCGTTACTAAATTTTCTTCGCTGTGTCCTGAACCATAGACCTTCTCCTGAAGTGGTCACAACACCTTGGACCATGTATTCGGTTTTCTTACTTTTACAACAGAATTTATTACAATACGAGAACGCTTGGTGTCTTTTTGGATTTTTATCTAATATATATCATTAAATTTAGATCTCCTGTGCTCTATTTTCATTATAACATTATGTGTCTGTAAGTTCACTTAAAAGTCTATTTCGATGCTTTTTCTTTTACACTCAAAAAATTAGTTTGGTTGTAATTTTATTTTGTGAGAAGGGTCACCACGGTAAAATACATGATAAAGGGGAAACAACAAGTGCTTCTGTTTACAATCATCGTAGAATACTTAGCTGAAATCTCTGTTGTGTTGTATCAAAAAATAAGTTATAAGAATGATCACTTTTTATAAAAAGATATTGCATTATTTACGGATAAAGAGCATATGTTATTGACAATTATGTTATCCATATGGTTCTTATGTATACTAATTCGAATCCGAATCTTACATATTTTACTTCGTCCATTTTGTTGGTAAATTTCTCTGTCCTTAACATGACTTAATAGATATTATGATTTAATAGATATTAAAGTTTAGACAAAATAGATTAAGATAGGGCATACCAAATTGAGACTTTGACAACCCATTCGGACTTTATCTGCATCCATAATTTCTCAAAATCTATCGAATGAGAAGGGATCTCTCTGTATATGAATCTCCAACTAGATCCAGAACTGCACCTGCGAGAGCTGGATCTTTATCTTCAATAACTAGATCGAATTCAACCGGTGGATATGGGACTGGAATTGGACCGGGTTCAACTGAATCTACATTTCGGTGAAGTGATAACCTACTCAAAATTCTGGCAATAAAAGAGGTGAATAGCGAAACAAAGACACGTGAACAACCGAACGAATTCTGGCCATAAAAGAGGTGAACAGCGAAACAAAGACACGTGAACAGCCGAACGAATTCTGGCCATAAAAGAGGTGAACAGCGAAACAAAGACACGTGGACAGCCGAACGAATAGAGAATGTGCGTGCACACTCTTGCTTTTGTTTGGCTATACGTTTGGTTTACAAGGGGAGAAATGGAAATTTGGTTCTGAGTATAAAATTGAAAATAAAAATGATTTGGAAATACATATATTTTTTTATGTTTTAAAATGGTTTTAGGTATTAATAAAAATGATTTAATTTTTTATTTTTTTTTTTAATTTTAAAATTGTTTTAGGTATTAATAGGTCTGAAAATTCTGGTAATAAAAGAGGTGAACAACTAAACAAAGATGTGAACAGCCCAACGAATATAGAATGTGCGCACACTCTTTTGTTTCGCTAAGTTTGGGTTTATAAGTGGAGAAATGAAAATTTGGCAAACAACCAATCAAAGACGTGAACCGCTGAACGAATAAAGAATGTGCGTGCACATTCTTGTTTTCTTTTGTTTCGCTATAAGTTTGGGTTTATAAGTGGAGAAATGGAAATTGGGTTTATATGGAAATTTGGCAATAAAAGAGGTGAACAACCAATCAAAGACGTGAACAACTGAACAAATATAGAATATGCACACACTCTTGCTTTGTTCTATTATAGATTTGGGTTTTTAAGTAGAGAAATGGAAATTTGATTTTGAGTACAAAAATGGAAATAAAAATGATTTGGAAATATATTTTTTATGTTTTAAAATTGTTTTAGGTATTAGGAGAAATGAAAATTTGGTGCACACACACTCTTGCTTTGTTCTATTTCACTATAAGTTTGGGTTTATAAGTGGAGAAATGGAAATTGGGTTCATAAGTGGAGAAATGGAAATTTGGCAAACAACTAATCAAAGACGTGAACAGCCGAACGAATAAAGAATGTTTCTTTTGTTTCACTATAAGTTTGGGTTTATAAGTGGAGAAATGGAAATTGGATTTATAAGTGGAGAAATGGAAATTTGGCAATAAAAGAGAAATGGAAATGGAAATTTGGCAAACAACCAATCAAAGACGTGAACAACCGAACGAATAAAGAATGTTTCTTTTGTTTCGCTACAAGTTTGGGTTTATAAGTGGAAAAATGGAAATTGGGTTTATAAGTGGAGAAATGGAAATTTGGCAATAAAAGAGGTGAACAACTAATTAAAGACATGAACAACTGAACGAATACAGAATATGCACACACACTCTTGCTTTTGTTCTATTATAGATTTGGGTTTTTAAGTAGAGAAATGGAAATTTGTTTTTTTTGCTGAAGCAAGCGCCGATCCTTCTAATTCATTAATTCAAAAGAAAAATTACATATTGTACATAAAACCTGATCCTTTATAAGAATTCAGGAAAAAACCCTACCTATTTTGGACCTGCCTTCCGACCCACCACCTATCCTACCTATGCTGACTATATACCCATTGGGATTAGAGCCAGGACTCACCAAGAGGAAGAAGAGCGCTCCTACCAACCAATAGCCAGGAATACACAATAGACAGAGCCCTACCAATTACCGGTATCCTTCTAATTCATTAATTCAAAAGAAAAATTACATATTGTACATAAAACCTTATCCTTTATAAGAATTCAGGAAAAAAGGAATCCCTGCCAATGACCAAGACCCCCCAAGTTACTACAGTGATCACCAAACTTCTGAGAAATAAACATGGAAAGGCTACAAGAGCCCCCACCCACTAGGGAAGTTCCGGATAAAACACACTTCCCAAAGCCAACATACGACCATAGACACCTCCGACTGCACAAAATCCACACACCACGAAAGAGGGAAAAAACGTGCCAAACCGGATGAATGGATAGAGCCCACCTGGCCCCACAAAAACAACACATTTGATCCCAACCGTTGATCTTGGCTGCTAGATCCAACGGCCATAAATCATATCGCACAACCTAACACGACTAAGAGATGGTGTGCGATCGAAGGCGGTTTCAAAGTCAACCAACCTGCCACGTGTTACAATCTCTATGGGATCGCTCCTGAAACTGCAAAACCATAAACCGCTCATGAATCGCGCGATCTCCAGAAAATCGACCATGCTGTGGTTTTCAAGCCCGAAAGAAAAAAGAGGGAAAATTCCAGTTGCTGGAAAAACTAACCACGCATTCTATTTATTCTTGCTATAGAATCAAAATCCGATACTATGCTTGTTTGGGAAAAAACCCGGCAACTTGTCTGCCGATGAACTGAGAACCTCGTTCAACTGATTCCGGGATAAAATGAGACATACTTTAGCTTGCCTTTCTACCAAGTACATACTGATAGGTTGTATAAGTTCTTGCTGGAAAAATCAATTCATGCTTGTCAACCTGGCCCGATATCTAAACACTTCTCTGTCCTCTGTGGCTTGTTCTTCGTAGAGAACCTTTAAACGGTTTTGAGGTATCTCCTGCCACTTTTTCACCATTTCGCCATCAGCATTTTTCACCCCTTGGTTGGCCAGAAGGTCCGCTAGTTTATTGGCAAATCGTCGGACATGGTTGAAGCTAACCATTCGAAGCTGCTGGAGGTGAACGTGGATTCTTTGGTAGACCTGGATTAGTTTCCAATGAGTAGGGACTTTCTCTCGTCGAGTACCGTAGTTGATTCTTTTCACAGAGTTAATGGTAATCTCTGAGTCCGCTTCTACAATGACATTTGAGCCATGGTTCTGGATCAGAAACTCTAGCCATTGTTCCAAAGCCATTAATTCTGCCATATTATTTGTGGCTCTTCCCAAATGGCAGTGGAAGATAAAGATAATACTGCCCTTTTCATCTCTTAAAACTCCTCCAAAACCAGTTGTTCCCGGGTTGCCTTTTGAAGCCCCATCAATGTTGTATTTCAGATAGCCTTTCGGTGGTGGTTCTCAAAAATCCTTCTTTGTATCCATAGTTATGTCCTTCCTAATCAATCCTTAGGGAATAATCCCTTTCATTCCCAGTTGTCTGAGAATTCTCAGCGCAGTCTTAGAGGGGGGATTTTTTGGGAGATTGCATACTGTGATACAAGCTGTCTCCCTGAGCTGTTTTAGGATCTGATCAAATAGTCTATGAGGAATAACCTTTTCATTCTTAAAAATTCTTTTATTTCTTTCTTTCCAAACATTCCAGATAATGAAGCTTGGCGTGAAGGCCCAAGCCAAATTAAGCAACTCATTCTCCGAATAGTTTCCTCTCCACTTGTTTAGGGTATTTGTGATACTACTTCTGTCCCTATCTGTCTGTTGGAAAATGGTAGAGAAAGAATCCCACAACCAGGTGGTGTAAGAGCAGTTGTTAAGAATGTGCTCCATGGTCTCCTCCTGCTCTTCATAGAGCTGGCATCTGGAAGGCCCCATAACCCCCCTTTTCCTAATGTTGTCCCAAGTTAAAATTTTCTTATGATGAACCAACCACGTGAAAAGCTTGATCTTCATCCAACCTTGGTGCTTCTAGAGGTGCTGCCAGGTATTTTCTGGAACATTGGAATCAAGCTCAAGGAGAATACCTTTAGCTTCCTTAAGATTAAAGGTGCCTTTATTGTTATTGCCCCATCCCAATTGATCCTGCCCCTCTGTTACTAAAATAATTCTTTGTTTAAGCAAGCTCCCAAGAGCCTCTGCTTTAATTTTAATGGGGCTATCATCTCTGCAGTCAATTTTTCTCCAGCTTCTCCACTTTCTGGAGTTCTGAGCAGGATCCCAGAAATCCTTAACTTTGTTTAACCCTTGGGAATCTGTTTCTTGCTTGAGGCTTAAAAAATCCTTTGTTAACAGTGTTGGCTCTTGTTGCCATTTGTCCTCCCAAAAGAGTGCAAGATCTCCTGCTTTGATTTCCCAAAAATTGTTTTTTTGAACTAGGCTTCTATTTTCCTAGGCTCTGTTCTAGATGTGAGATCCTTTTAAATTTCCAGACATTCTTATGAGATCATTAGTGTGCCAAGAGCTGGCATATTTATCTTTCCAGATCCTTGCCCACTAGGCTATTGGCTCCTGAACCCATCGCCAACAAAGCTTGGCTGCTAGCGCTTTACTAAGAATCTCCTGATCATCCAAGCCTAGACCCCCATGACTCTTGGGTTTACAGATTTTATCCCAAGAGACTAGGGCCCACTTCTTCTTTGTTTCTTCCTTGCCCTAGAGGAAATCTCTTTGCATATTCCTGAATTGATCTAAAACTCCTTTGGGAGCTAGGAGGGTTGTGATCGAAACCAAAAGCAGTGAGAACCTTCTTGATGTAAATCCAATTCACCTTGTCATATGCTTTGGCGATATCCAATTGCATGATCATCCCCGCCTGCTTTTTACTAGTAAGCATGTGTATCACCTCATGGGCTTGAATAATGTTATTTAAAATTTGTCTGCCCTCCACATAACCTACCTGTTCCTCTGACACTAAGTAAGCCTCCAAATTATTTCCTCTTGTTTGCATAAATTTTCCCATTCTTGATGAAACTCAAATCTATTGAGCCATTTGCTATGAATTTGTTTTATTTTTTGAATGGAACATTTGGTTTCCTAGATGAAGATCATATCTGGCATTTCTTGTTTCATTCTATAACTTAGCATTCTTTGTTTTCTTTTACTACCTATACCTATAATATTCCAGGATGTGAACTTCATAATTCAATATTTGTAAATGAGTAACTGGTTAGGTCTTTCAACTTACCTGAGTCTATCATTAACTTTCCACACTCCATCAAGAGGTCCTTTTTCTTTTTCCTACCCCTTTTCTTTCCTGCATTTCTGGTAGCTAATCCTAGAGTTGATTTACTTGTTTTCACACCTCTGTACTCTTGCTTGTCAATGGTTTTTCCTTTATCTAACCCCCTTTCCTGATTTTTCCATAAAAACAACTGTTGAATTCTGTTGCAATCTTCTTGGGGTAGTGAATCTATCCCTCCTGTGGTTCCCTGCATCAAGAACCCTTCCAGATCTAGGTGTTCCTTATCTATAATTTCTTGAAGTTCATGGTCCTCCAGATCTGTTTCACTCTGGGTCATTTCTTGATCCCTCTCTAGTTCTGTTTCACTCATCATAGTTTCTTTCTTATTACCAATCTCTTGTGTTGGGTTGTAGTTTTCTTCCTTTTCGTTTTCATTAGGGTCGTCCTCCATAGATTGGTCTTCATTTGCCATTTCTTCATTCTCTTCCAGTGCTTGATACCTATTTTGACTGGCCTTTTGACCCTCATTACAAAGATGCTTTGGTCCTTTTTTGCCTCCTTTTCCTCTACTTGCCACTTTCTGAAAGCTTTATGTGTCCTTTATGGCATTTTGTTTGCTCCTGTTGTCTGCTCTACTAAGAGGGCAATCTCTGAACAAGTGTCCATGTTCGTGGCATTTATGACATCTGAACGGGATGTGCTCATAGTCCACTGTTTGCACCCAATCCTCATCAAAAACTTCCAGGATGACTTCATTTGGAAGGGCTCTAGATAGATCCATTTCTACATAGATTCTTGCATAGGAAGTGTATTTGCCCCTTCTTGTGGCTTCTGAAGCTTTGACAAAACGACCTAGTTTATTGCCAATGGCAGCAAGCGATTCAGTTTGCCAGTAATCAAGAGGTAGAGAATAGAGCCTTTCCCAGACAGGTACCGAAGTGAAAGTCTCTCGCTATGGAACAAAGTTCATTATCCAAGGGCGCATATAGAGGCCAGTTGCTACATAAAAGTAGGGTCCTCCTTTGAATATTTTGTCTTTGTCTTGGATGCTTGTGAACACCATGGTGAAGAATCCCTTTGACCCAAGATGCAGATCGAAGCTTCCTTTGGGTTTCCAGTGGTACTTGATCCATATCTGTAAATCCTTTTCCGTGGGCCATAGTCCCATGAATTTGCAGATTATAGCGTAATTCCCCATATGTTCCCTGTGTGCCTGCAGTGCAGGATCATTTAGCACTACTTTAGGAGTAGTATCCGTTTTGGGTCTGCATGGTCCCTTTTGTTTATTGTCCCTTGTTCTCTAGCTTTTGTCTTCTTCCTCCTTATCTTTAGTGCTGACATTTTCCTTGGGCCTAACCCCATCTGTCTCCTTTTCATTATTATTTTTTTCCTCTTCCACAGAACCTCTAACATTACCCAGTGGAGACTTGCCTCTGTTGGCTACAGCCTCCTTGTAGGAGGGAGTGGAGCTCCCTCCTCTGTGGCCCTCCATTAGGAGCAAGCACTGAAACTCTCAGAAACCCTAGCTGCGCGTTTTTCTCTCGCTCCTCTCTTGGCACTCCCTAAAACAACAATGGTTGTGTCGGCCAAGATACCGTAGAGAAATGAAATTTGATTTTGAGTATAAAAATGGAAATAAAAATGATTTGGAAATATATTTTTTATGTTTTAAAATTGTTTTAGGTATTAGGAGAAATGAAAATTTGGCAAACAACCAATCAAAGATGTGAACAATGGAACAAATAAAGAATGTGCACGCACATTCTCATTTTCTTTTGTTTCGCTATAAGTTTGGGTTTATAAGTGGAAAAATGGAAATTGGATTTACAAGTGGAGAAATGGAAATTGGATTTACAAGTGGAGAAATGGAAATTGGATTTACAAGTGGAGAAATGGGAATTTGGCAATAAAAGAGAAATGGAAACAAAAATTTGGCAAACAACCAATCAAAGATGTGAACAACCAAACGAATAAAGAATGTGCGCACACATTCTTATTTTCTTTTGTTTCGCTATAAGTTTGGGTTTATAAGTGGAGAAATGGAAATTTGGCAATAAAAGGGTGAACAACTAATCAAAGACATGAACAACTGAACGGATATAGAATATGCACACACACTCTTGCTTTTGTTCTATTATAGATTTGGGTTCTTAAGTAGAGAAATGGAAATTTGATTTTGAGTATAAAAATGGAAATAAAAATGATTTGGAAATATATTATTTATGTTTTAAAATTTCTTTAGGTATTAGGAGAAATGAAAATTTGGCAAACAACCAATCAAAGATGTGAACTGCCAAACCAAGCACATTCTTGTTTTCTTTTGTTTCGCTATAAGTTTGTGTTTATAAGTGGAGAAAAGGAAATTGGGTTTATAAGTGGAGAAATGGAAATTTGGCAATAAAAGAGGTGAACAACCAATCAAAGACGTGAACAACTAAACAACTAAACGAATATAGAATATGCACACACACTCTTGCTTTTGTTATATTATAGATTTGGGTTTTTAAGTAGAGAAATGGAAATTTGATTTTGAGTATAAAAATGGAAATAAAAATTATTTGGAAATATATTTTTTATGTTTTAAAATTGTTTTAGGTATTAATAGGTGGCAACCCTAAAAAAATTTATCTCAAAAATTGATTGGAGATAATTTTTTTTATAATTTTGTAAATGTTACTAAGTAAAAATAAAAATGGTTACATAGGTGACTGAGTCTAATTTTATCTCAATAAATTGTGTTTTAAGGAGAAGTGACATCATAAACTCAAGCCCATCTACAATAGTCCATGTACTATTCTGAAGCGGGTTGGTGTGAATGCATGTCATTTAGATTTGCCCAACTTTGCCTCCACAGTTTGGTTAATGTTAATCATCTCAAGCCTTATATGTCATTTAGATTTTCCTTGCCAACTTTGCCTCCACAATGTGGTTAATGTTAATCATTTCAAGCTTTATGAAACTCCTATTCTTGAAAGGGAAGTTCAAGTGACATCATAAACTCAAGCCCATCTACTATAGTCCATGTACTCTTTTGAAGCAGGCTAGTGTGAATGCATGTCATCTAGGAAGCTCAAGTGACATCATAAACTCAAGCCCATCTACTATAGTCCATGTACTATTTTGAAGCAGGTTAGTCCATGTACTATTTATCTAGATAAATTGTGTTTTAAGGAGAAGTGACATCATAAACTCAAGCCCATCTACAATAGTCCATGTACTATTCTGAAGCGGGTTGGTGTGAATGCATGTCATTTAGATTTGCCCAACTTTGCCTCCATAGTTTGGTTAATGTTAAGGTTAATGTTAATCATCTCAAGCCTTATATGTCATTTAGATTTGCCTTGCCACAATGTGGTTAATGTTAATCATTTCAAGCTTTATGAAACTCCTATTCTTGAAAGGGAAGTTCAAGTGACATCATAAACTCAAGCCCATCTACTATAGTCCATGTACTATTTTGAAGCAGGCTAGTGTGAATGCATGTCATCTAGGAAGCTCAAGCGACATCATAAACTCAAGCCCATCTACTATAGTCCATGTACTATTTTGAAGTAGGTTAGTCCATGTACTATTTTGAAGCGGGTTGGTGTGAATGCATGTCATTTAGATTTGTCTTGTTAGCTTTTCCTCGACAATGTGGTTAATGTTAATCATCTCAAGCCTTATGAACCTCCTATTTTGGAGGAGGAAGTTCACATTTCCCACTTGTTAGCTTTGCTTCCACAATGTGGTTAATGTTAATCATCTCAAGCCTTATGAACCTCCTATTCTGGAAGAGAAAGTTCACATTTCCCACTTCTGGATTTTTAGCAGTTGTTGGAGGAAGACACACGATTAGACCTATAGCAGCAGTTATGACGTATCTTGATGGGCACCAAAGCCTGATGGGCACCAAAGACAACTTCCTTAGGAAGACACAATGTTAGACTTGTAGCAACAGTTATGACGTATCTTGATGGGCACCAAAGCCAGCTTCCTTCTTAGGACAAATGGTTGTCCCAGGTTTCTTAATAGTTAGTTGTAGGATAATGAAGGCATGGTTAATCTTAAGCACTATGCATTTTTTATTTATATTATTTCTTAGTTAGCACTCACTTTGCCAAAACAACTAATCAACTAATCAGATCTCATCTTAAGTAAAATATTATAAAAGGAATTTTCTTAGAAACATAAGAATGTTTTGGGAATCAATATTCTTATGCTTATGTTTGCAAGTTTTCATCTTCAACATTTGAATGTTATGGCTTATCAATCATTTGAATGTTATGGCTTATCAATCAGCCAACCACTAATGTAGGGAGGCATATCCAGTGGTGTAGCAATTTACAGATGGGAAAGAGGTTGATATTACCTCCAGAGCTCCCAAAATATGCAGTGATTTGGGAGGCATATCTAGTGGTGTAGCAGTTTGCAAATGGGAAAGAGGTTGATATCATCTCCAGAGCTCCCAAAATATGTAGTGGTTTGGGTCGTCAGATCCAAGAGGACAAATTAATGACAAAGTATGCACCAGCGTAATAGATTTTTATATGTCACGATTCTTCCCCAGTTTATGCCTTACGGCATTTCCTTTGCAACATCTGGTGCAATTGCTAGTTAGATACTAGCTTCAAAACCTCGAGTGGTGGAGTGAATAATCAAAACTGCATAGTCAATATATGTATTTTATCTACATATATCGATCTAATATGAATTTATGAGACCAACTACGGTAGTTGTCTCGAAATTTACAACAAAACATACAAAAAAAAACTTCCATAGAATCATGTGTAGACAATAAATGCACTAGACAGGCTCTATAGACAGAGTTGTAAATATTGCACGCATATTTTTCTTTCTTATACACTACTTCGAACAAAGTATGCAAGACGAGGCCCCGTACCTTCATTTAGTTCAAGCACCTTGTTCTTCTCTGCTAGTAAGCTCTAGCCGACAACGATCCCAACACAAGTGATGTCAAGAACAAAACTACAATCCTCGTTTCCCTCGGCTGCAATCTACTTCCACAATCATGCACAGACCCATAGGAACAACATCAACACCTTCAATCCTAGCGCAACATCTGATCTGTTTCAAGCTCAAACAAACCAAAATATGGAGTTTATAATTCACTGATGCTCCTATACCATTGTAGATAGGCCCGTGAATAAACTCCACAGTGAAAATTGATTGTATTGATCATGAAAAATTCATTTCTACAAATGCAAGGCAGGTGCGAGACATTTTTATGTCGATAAATTATTAACAAAAAAAAATGAACTAACATATAATTACTAATGTACAAACATAATCCCGAAGGATTAGTTAAATTGTGAAATAATAATGTTTGAGTATGTTTGAGGTTAATGGCCCATTGTTTGATTGAATGTTATAGGATTTTGGAGGGCTGATGTGAACGGAAATGGAACATCAACTTATGGTGTTCGTGAATCACAATCAAAGCTACGACGGTACACCGCATTACTAATAAAAATACAATCTTTGTTATGGATATCGTAAATTTAAAAAATTATAGATATTTATTTGAAATTTTATACTTACTCTCTAATTTAAATAAAAATGAGAATTATAATTTATTTTTCAGATTTATCATTTTAGATTTTATATAAATTTATATATCGAATTTTATAGAAATTATAAATATTAAAATTTATATAAATTAATGATTATATATTTTTATATTATAATATATAAATTTCATTTTCATAATTTTTTATTTTCTTTATATTCTTAGTGTACACTTTTTATTAAAAAAAATTACCACCCATTTAAATTCAATCTCACACCATTTTGCTTTGTTCAATATTGTACTTTAATATGGCCCAACTAATGACTGGAATTTCAACATGTCACCGGCGCAAAAAGCATGGTATGGTTTTCAATATTCTTATATTAAAATTTTGTTGAAGCAATGAGTGTGTCACTAGTAATTAAAAATTTCGAATAATCTTCCCACATGAAATCTTATCAAAGATCAGGAGATTCCATGCCTTGACTTTCTTGGATGAATAAGTACTTAGTCAGTATTGAGATTATATGCAAGTAGATTGTTTGCAGTTTTGAGTGTACAACCCTATGTCGTTGTGAACCCCACTACTTTAAATAATATCCGCATTTTACAGATTGAGGTTTTTGTAGCAAAGAAAATCATTAATGATGATTTGAAAATCCTCCTTGCATTTAGAATGTTGAGAGTTTGAATTTCTGCATTACGAGAAGTAAGAAAGTATGTGCAACTGCAAGCTCAAACTCCACATGGTAGAAGAGCCAAAGGCCTTGAGATCATCACACATAAAGGCCACTAGCACAAGCACAGATGTTAGCGGTGAGTCTAGCCTCTTCTCCACCATTACTGCCAATTCGCTCGCCAATCTCTACATATACAAAGAAATCATAGATGCCACCATGAAATTTTCCTCTAGAAGGATGGGGAATTCATCTATCTGGAAGTTCGTTCTTGGGAGGAAGATGGTGGCAATGACTGTACGAAAGAAGAAGAGAAAAATCAGAGATTTCAGGATATGGCTTAGAGAAATTTTCAATTCCCACCACACCAGTATAGTCAAGATCTTGGGAGAGATCATATATCTCGTTTACAAATACATCAAGGGGTTGAATCAAAGTGGAGGGTCTAGTTTATTGTCCAAATTTAAATTGGTGGGAAAAGTTGGAAGTCTTCCCCATCTTTCCATTTCCACAAGCCCTGTGAGCAAGGTCTCGACCTCGGCTTCGTATCGTGGTCTTGTAAATAGTCGAGGGGTCGGAATTATATTGGTGTAAATGTCTAACTTGTGAAGAAAATAAACTTGACCTCAATTGGTTATGACACATAGTCAAAATTTTATGGTTACACAATGTTGGAATATGAGTGAGATAGGCCATTTATGACCTACATATTTTGGTTACGATCTTAGGAGAGCACACCATTCAAGGTATGAACCAGTGACGCAAGTTTAATTATTGAAATGTGACTCTTGCACATGATGTACATTGTACATGTTTTGATAGGAGTACCCCCAACACCATGTTGCGGAAAAATTAATAATTGTGAAATAAGACTCAAGCCCTTTGTACCAATCAGAGCATCAATAAATATACTTTTTCTTTTTTGTTAAACAATTATTTTTAATTTCCTAATGTCGACTTTACATGTTATTTATTTAATTTTTAGCTAACCAAGGAATAATACAAGGGTCAATGCATATCGAACTAGTTTTTTTAATTCAATTTCACTTTTAGAATTGTCTATGTTATTGTTCTTCATGCAACCCGCATGTGTCCACGACTCTAGTAAATGCAAACTATGTATATCCAGATAACTATTTTTTGATATGTTCCATTAGAAGTTTATCTTTAACCAATGCAACATTATTTTATTATCCATTTATTAAGCAGTAACCATGCGTAGTAAAGAGTAGATAAATCATCAATACACAAGAAAAATATCAACACATATGGACACCGGGATTTTAGGTGGAAACCCAATGTGGAGAAAACCACTATTTGTGTCATATTTGTCTTCTTCTTTTATTATAAATAAAATATTCATTACATTTTGTACTGGTGCAGACTCTTACCAACACGAAGGCACCCACTTGTAGGAGCCTACAACCTCCACTGGTTTTGTAGAACTCACTGGAAGGGCGCTACAACCCCTTGATCTCGTTTACCAGCTCCTACTGGAAGGGAGCTCCAATCCCCTCACCGAAAGCTACAACCCTCAACACCCTATGGACCACATTTCATAATATTTCAAACTGGATCCACCTGAATCAAACCATTACAATATGCAGGCCACCTTTCATCATATTTTCAAACTAGACCCACACCCAACATTATGATCAAAACCAAACTGAATTTTGAATCACAGAATCGGAAATACAATCACTAAAGCACCATAAATTAAGCCACTGAATTCTGAAGAAAACCAATCACTTAATTGAATCTCAAACAACCATTGCAACTAGATCAAATCAATGCACGACCAATCCATAGCAGATACAAAACATCATGATTAAGACATCATTGATAAACAACAACAAATATGATAGACCTCATTAATTGCCATCATCAAGCAACAAATCAAACCCTGATCAAATTTAACTCAAAATATATACACGACTGTTGTTAAGCAGACATATGTATATACACGCTTATCATGTGTTAAACCTATGTATATATTTCAACATACTGAATATATTATCACATAGATTATATGTGACAATATTGAATCAGATATGTGAATGTACACGACACTACTAAAGAAAACTTGCATACAAATATTAAACGACTAAGTCAAATCTTTGCTGCAAATAAAAAAACGGTCAAACCCAGATCTCGTCATGCGTAATATTACTGTAAACATATTTACATATTACCATTACCATAGTTACAAATATAACATTGTTAGCTACAAACATAAATAGATCAAGGAAGTATATCCATTAGTCTTCAATGCTATTATGCAGAATTTTCACAATTGCAGACAAAGGTGAATTCCCTAGATTTAGTGGTCTTATCTAGAACAACACAAAGAAAAAAAGTTCGAGTTTTCGTTAGAGAAATTAGAAAATGGGAAAGAAGCCTCCCTGGAATCTATAGCAAGCCTTTCTTTCCTCCTCGCTTGTAAGTTCCAATTCTAGCTCTAAGTGCTATAATTAGAACCTGCATACAAGACTTAAAAAAGCAAAGGATCTACAACATCCATGTAGCATAATTTAAAATCTTTATTCAATGAATGAAAATTGCATTGAAATACATGAGTGCAAACATAACATAAAATATATAGGAAAACGAGAAGCTCTTTGTATTGATAAATATAGCCTGAGTTTACAATTGATCAGCGGCTAAAAAATTAGATCAAAATTCAAAGTTTACAGTTCTATGTGGAACCTAAACAACTGCATAGTGCTCATCATCTTCAATCTGACACAACTCGTTTCGCGCAAAACAGACATGGTATGCTCCCAGAAGCATGTTTTGTTCGCTTTCCCAAACAAACGAAATTTTCCAAAATGTGACAGCCCAGTTAGCAGTCTATCCGTTGATGTGGTGCTGACTATGCATGCCTATGTGGCAGGTTGACAAGTCAAAAAGATCCTTCGGTGAATGGTGTGCTGACACATGGCACGTACCTAGGTTCTGATTTGGATGAATTTGGTTGGTTGGAAGGTGGCCAACCATAGGCTAACATGTGGCCTCGCCAAAGGACGCCACGTGGCAGGCCGAGGGCCACCAAAATTTTGGTTAAGGGTTCGGGAAATAGCGGCAGGGGTCAAACCCATGACCATCAAGCGACAAGCTAGAGCTCCTATCAACATGCCATCATAATAGGGGCAGGCCGTTGGCCTTAGCCGCAGGCACATGGTCCCCATATGGCCATAAAATTCGGATTTAAGGCATTATAGGCTATTTAACACGTCTGACAATTTCGCTTGGAAATCGGCGAAATCGGCGCTCCGTTAGCACAATTTGGGGTGAAATTGTAGGATGGTGCCGGATTTTGGGAAAATTGTAGTGCAATTAGCAGAAAGACTTGGGTAAGCCATAATTTCTTAAGTTTTTTTTACCAAATCAGGAGTAGAAAGAGGCTAGACAAGTAGTTTTGGGCATTGTGGAGCCGTTGGAACAGGTTTCAAAGCTATCTAAGCATTGTCAACTGATGTATTCACACTTTTGAGCATAACAGAGAGGGCCAAGCCATTGGAAGTTGGACCAAGGAGACATAACCCAGGTGGGGTGAACTCCTTCATCATGTGTTGTTGTGATACTATTTGGGTGATGTTCATGTATGTTATATGTTGTTGTTCAGTTATCTGTTTATGTTAATTTGTACATGAAATTTACATAAAACCATTCAAAAACTCATGTTTAAAGTTGCAATTAACCTCATGAATCCTTAAGCACCTTTAACATATTCTGAAAAGGAATTTAGTACATAAAACTAATTATCCCATTCAGATCAAGTTTGGTATCAGAGCTCTTGGTTTTCTTTTTGCAAAAAGAATTTAATTGTTTGCAAGTGAATGTCATTCTTACAAGGTTAAAGCACAAGAGAGGAGAAGGGAAGCTGGTTGAAAGTCTTGAAGTTGCATCAAGGAGAAGGAGTGCAAGGTTTCCACAATCTCCACCACCAGTTCTACCTCAAATTGCAGTTGAGGCTTTAGTGAGCATGTCACATGAGGGAGAGCCTACAAATATGATAGAAGATAAGAAGGTTTTTAGGAAGGCTTTCTTTGACATGACAGAGATGGTGAAATTCATCTATGGAGAGAGGAATACCAGACTGCAGGGTGAAAGCTCCAAGCCTCCAAAAGGAAAAATTTCTTCAAGAGGAGGAGGTAAATGAAATGGAGGTAAACCTCCACCCTCTCCACCATCATATTTTTCTTCAACTTCACAGGCATCTTCATCCTCTTCCACTAATACAACCCTTACTCATACTCATCAACATACCTCAAAAGGAACTGGTAAACCACCCCTGTTAAAACTTGATGTTAAATTTGAACTTCCCATGTATAATGGTGAAGTGAATGCAGAGAAGCTTGACAATTGGTTGGAGGTCTATTTCATAATTCAAAACCTTCATGATGATGACATAAATATTCAGCTAGCTTCCTTGAGGATGGAGGGTGAAACATTAGTATGGTGGGAATCAAGGACACAAGAAGAGATAAAAAAACATTGTAAGATCTCAATTTCTTGGTCTGATTTCATTGCTGCAATTAAAAGACAATTTAACCCTCTATCATATATGTAGAAAGCCATCATGAATTGGTAGAACTTTAGACAACTTAAAGGTCAAAATGTGCAAGATTACACGCAAGAATTTAGAAGGTCTCTAATGTTAGGTGTAGATTTGCAATCACAAGACACATTGTTGAAGTATATAGGGGGTTTACACAGTTACCTTAGGCATACTATCCTTAAGTTTAATCCTAATAATCTAGATGAGGTGTGTGTGCAAGCCACTCATCTTGAGGCAAGAGGGAAAAATACTCTAGAAGAGGGTAGTAAAAATCCATTTAAGGGTAAAGGAAAAGAAAAGGATTTCAAATGGAAAGGAAAGAAAAATGCATCCATTACGAAGGAAGGAGAGAAAATAACATGAAAGCATTGTTCCAAAGAGGGTCACAATGAAACCAAAGAAATTGAATAACAAGGGAAAACAAAAGACAACTACAACCACTCAACAGGATTTGGGATTCGAATCGGGTGATGAAACTAAAATTACAACCATGGGTATGAAAGGAAAATAATCCATTTCTAGCACTAGTACTTCAAATTTACACAATGAAAAGAAGAGGATATAACTTTTTCACACAAGGGTAATCTCAAAAAATAGCAAAATTGTTACTCTTTTTGATAAGAGCTATCAATCCAATCTCATCTCTAAAAACATTGTCAAAAGTTTAAAATTGGAAACCATTCCACATCATAAAACTATACATTAGGATGGGTGTGTGAAAATGCACAATTGCAAGTAACTAGAAAGTGTAGATTGAAATTTGCCATTACTGCAAATTTCATAGATGAAGTGGAACTTGATGTTGTGCCATTAGACATATGTGGTATAGTTTTGGGCAGCCCGTATCTCTATGACAGAAAAACTATCTTCCATAGACATGAAAACAAATACCATTTGTTCAAATATGGAGTAGAATACATTGTAAGAGCCCATAGCAAGAAACTAAATATTTCACTTGTTAATGCGAGGCAGATGAAAATACTAGTGAATTCTAGCAAGAATTTTGTGCTTCTAATGATCAAACCCAAGAATGATATTGATAATGAAGATTTTCAAGGTTGTGACTCAATATTGAAATCTGAATTGGTTGATCTTGTTAACCAATATGATGAGATGTTTCAGGAACCAAAAGGATTGTCTCCCAACAGAGGAATCCAACATGAGATACAATTGCAACAAGATAGTCCTCTTCCTAACATTGGCATGCACAGGATGTCAGTGATGTAAAGTGTAGAAATTAAAAAGAAAATTCAAGAGTTGTTGGATAAAGGGATCATCAAGCCAAGTTCTTTGCCATGTGGGTCACCTATTGTTTTGGTGCCAAAGAAGGATGGAACATGGTGCATGTGTGTGGACTTTCGTTCATTGAACAAAATTACGGTGAAGAATCGTTACCCACTGCCTAGAATAGATGATTTACTTGATCAATTGAAAGATGCAAAGTATTTTACTAAGTTGGACTTAAGGAGTGGCTATAACCAAATTAGAACCGCTAAAGGAGACATTTGGAAGACATCATTCAAGACAAAACAAGGTTTGTTTGAATGGCTAGTTATACATTTTGGTTTTTGTAATGCTCCTGCTACCTTCATAGGTGTGATGAATGACATGTTGAGGCCATTTCTTGATGATTTTGTTATAGTATACTTAGATGACATCTCAATCTTCAGTAAATCTTGTGATGAACATGTCATGCATGTGAGAAAAGTTCTTGATGTCTTAAAGAAAGAACATTTGTATTTAAAGATGTCAAAGTGTGAGTTTGGAAAAACTTCTTTAGTTTACTTGGGTCATATTGTTCGAAGAGGTGAGTTGAAAATAGATCCCTCCAAGGTTGATGTCATTTTGAATTGGCCAAGGCCTAAGATAGTTACTGAGGTAAGAAGTTTTTTTTGAGCAACCTAATATTGGAGGAAATTCATTGCTAACTTTTCTTCTATAGTAGCTCCTTTGCATGCATTGACTGGTGTGAAAAAGATTTTTCAATGGGGAGGGAGATAGCAAAAGGCCTTTGATGCATTGAAGGAAAAGATAAATTCAGCCCCAGTACTTTCACTTCCAGAATTGACACAGTCATTTGAGATCCAGAGTTATGCTAGTGACTATGCCATGGGTGGAGTCCTCATGCAACATGGTAAGCCTATCTATTTTCACTCGAAAACTTTCAGTGATGCAATGATTAACTATCCTCCATATGACAAGGAATTGTATGCATTGGTGCAAAGTGTGAAAAAGTGGAAATACTACTTGATGGGTAAGGAAACAATCATTCACACAGATCATCAGCCATTGCAATACTTGCAATATCAATCTAAGTTGCAACAATCAAGGCACTTCCGATGGATGATTTTTCTTCAACAATTCCACTTGGTAATAAGGTATGAGAAAGTTATCTACAATAAAGTTGTTGATATGCTTTCTAGGCCTATTATTAGTGCAACTACTTTACTCAACCATTAATCTATTTTGCATGAAAGTTATATTGAGCAGTATGCATTAGACAATGACTTTCAGGATGTTTATGCAAGCTTGAGTCAAGGTAACCAAGTAGAGGAATTGGATTATCATTTGCATGATAACTTGTTGTACCATCTTGGTAAGCTTTGTATTCCACAAGGAGAAAGAGTCAACATCATAAGAGAGGCACATACTTCTCTTATTGCTGGTCATTTTGGTGTAAGTAAGACGGTGGCACATCTACAGAGGTATTGTTATTGGCCTCGTATGCTTGAAAGTGTGTCATGTTTTATTAAAGGATGTTCATTATGTGCAGTCAGTAAGCCTAGCAATAGGAAGTTAGGATTGTACACACCACTTCTAGTACCTTCACAACCATGGGAGAATGTTTCTATGGATTTTGTAGGAGGTCTTCCATTGTCAAAAAGAGGTCATGATTATTTGTACGTAGTTGTGGATAGGTTCAGCAAAATGTGTATTTGGATGCCATGTAAAAATAAAATTACAGCTGAACAAACTGCTTAGTTATTCTTTCATAATGTATGGGCTCATTTTGGATTGCCCACATCCATTGTTAGTGATACAGATTCTCTTTGTTGGCAATTTTTGCTAAAGCTTGTGGGGATTCATGGACACCAAATTGAAAAAGAGTACAACATTTCATATGCAAACAGATGTTCAAACGAAGGTGGTGAACATCACAATGATACATCTTCTTCGTGGGTATTGCAGCAAGCATCCTAAGTTGCGGGATGAACATTTGCACTACATTCGACATGCTTATAATCGGGACAAGTACTCTTCAACTCAAACAAGGCCATTTGAAGCATGTTTGTGATACTTGCCTAAGTCTCCTTTGGATTTCATTTTTGGAAAGGATGTTGTTATTGATGGTCATAATGACATAGACAAAGAAGGAAGGTTCATTGAACAAATCCAATTGGTACACCAAAGAGTTTAAGAACAACTGGAAAAGAGCCAAGGCATGTACAAAGAAAGGCATGAAAAGCATCGGGTAGATCACAAGTTCCAAGTTGGTGAGCTTCACATTAGCAAAGAGAGGCTCCAAGGAGAAGGTAAAAATTTGAAACCAGTTAGATATGGTCCATTCAAAATTATGAAAAGGATTGGTAATAATGCCTTCAGGTTGGATTTGCCTTCATATATGCAAATTTATGTTGTTGTTAATGTTGAGAACTTAAGGTTATATGAGCCTCCTTTGATTGAAGATCAAGGATAAAATGTCAAAATTCCTTCCATAGAGGATTTTTCTCCCGAATACCTTGAGGAAATATAACAAGACATCATTCTTGATAGAAGAAAAGGGTCTTCAAATTGAGGGAGTGTGGACTACCTTCGAGTGGGGCTCAAAGGAATAAATCCTTCAATAGGCAAATGGATCGATATTGGAAAGGTGATGGAATTGTACCCTCACCTATTGGACAACTAAAAGTGATCTTTTGGGGTCCAAAAGGCTTCCAGTGGGAAGGAATGATCAGGTGCTTAAAAATTAGCTCAAAATTCAAATTTGTCAGATCTGTGTTGAACCTAAACAACCACGTAGTACTTGTCATCTTGAATCTAGTGCAACACATTTCGCATGAAACAGACACCATATGCTCCCAAAAACATGTTCTATTCGATTTCCCAAACAGTGGAATTTTTGAAAAATGTGACAGCCCAGTTAGCAGTCTGTACTATTGACGTGGCGCTAACTGTGCATGCTTATGTGGTAGGTTGACTGGTCAATGGGCACCTTTAGCGAATGGCGTGCTGCCACGTGGCAAGTACCTAGGTTCTGATTTGGATGAATTTGGTTGGTTGGAAGGTGACCAAGCACAAGCTGACACGTGGCCCAGCCAGAGGCGCCACATGACAGCCGGAGGGCCACCAAAATTTTGGTTAAGGGTCCAGGAAGCAGCGGTGGTGGTCGAATCCACCACCACCAAGTGATAAGCCAAAGCTCCTACCAATGCACCATCATAATAGTTATTAACATATATTGGTTTCAACATTTATTTAAATGTTAACTATGCGCCATTCCGGGGAAAATGCTAGCCACGAGGGCCAGCCCTTGGGCGTGCACCACCCACATGTCCAACAATAGAATGGAGTGGATCCTTGGCTGGTGGGGATGGTCCATTTGCCTTAGCCCCGAGCACGTGGCCCCCATATGGCCATAAAACTCAGATTTAAGGCCTTATAGGCTATTTAACACGTCCAATAATTTCGCTCGGAAATTAGTGAAATCGACACTCTGTTAGCAAAATTTGGGGCGAAATTGTAGGATGGTGCTAGATTTTGGGAAAGTTGTGGTGTGATTATCAGAAAGACTTGGGGAAGCCATAATTTCTTCAGTTTTTTTACCAAATCAAGAACATAAAGAGGCTAGACATGCATTTTTGGGCATTCTAGAGCCATTGGAATAGGTTTCAGAGCTATCTCAGTATTGTAAACTGATGTATTCACACTTTTGAGAATAATAGAGAGGGCCAAGCCATTGGAAGCTGGACCAAGGAGATGTAGCCCAAGCGGGGTGAACTCCTTCATCATGTGCTATCGTGATATTGTTTGGGTGATGTTCATGTCTGTTATATGTTGTTGTTCTGTTATTTGTTTATGTTAATTTATACATGAAATTTACATAAAACCATTCAAAAACTCATGTTTAAGATTGCAATTAACCCCATGAATCCTTAAGCACTTTTAACATATTCTGAAAAGGAAATTTGTACAGAAAACTAATTATCCCATTCAAATCAACAACCATAAATAAAATATGACTTAATAGATGTATCCCCATGTTGACCTATCCTTCCTTGTTAGAAAGAACACCTCAACATCAACCCTAATGCATGAATATGATGACTCCTTTAGGCTCAAAGCAACAACATGGGGGAACTATCAATCTCCAAAATCCAACTTTGATGTTATGGAAGGTAGTAAATATATAGGGTAAGAGTGGTAGTTTAGGATTTACCATTCTAGGCTTGAGATCCACTTATGATGTGAGGATAAATTAAGGTATAAGAGATAAGGTCTCCAAGATAAGATCAGATAGGATCATATAGGAATTGAAGCTCTCTTTCCATGGTAAATAGTTTAGACTACCTTGGAAGCTTCTTGAAGAGGAATCTTCGAAAATATTTTTTATTTTTCCCAAATTTCTAGAATTAGCACACCTACAGAAGGGAGAAATGTTTGCTAACAAGCATTGGTGACCAAGTATGTAACATGCACTAAATGCAAGTGGCCAGGCATGAAAGGTGCGATGGGGTTGAAAACAATGTTTTTGAGCTAATTGTCCCAAAAACTCATAATTTTTGTAGAAGTGATGCTTAGGGCTTTGTGAAGGGATTATGAAAAAGTGTTCATGGATTTTAATTGATTTGGTTTTTAGGCCTTTTGGGCTTATGTGAAAAAATGGCTAGTACCATATTTCCCCCTAAAGTACAAATTCAGAAGCAATGGCTAAGGACTGAAGTGCTTTACCTTATGACAAGTCTAGATTAAGAACAAATGGCTGAGATCATCATCTATTACAACACATTTTATCACCATGATATCATTGTTGAGGGATGCATACCCATGCTCAACATATAATCCAATACTACATGTACAATGATCAAGTAGTCTCATTCACTGATGACAAAGTGTGGACCCATACTTGGATGACTATTTGAATAATCATAGCCATAATTTGTAATCTTATATTAATCCTTAAATTGCAACCCGGATGGATGAAACTAGATCCACAGTCTTCTATCTCATTCACTCGATTGCTTAATGTACAAGTCTGACCATGTGAATAAATGATCCAGACTCGAACATGGTAGACACCACCTCATTACTGGTCAATGATGTAATCCATTAACAGACGCGAGAGAAACCATTGATGGTGTTAATGGTTTTCAAGGTACTAAAATACAATTTATGTGGTGTGAATGGGTGAGCTAAAGTCGAGCACCACATAGAATCCTTCAGTCGAAGGCCGATAATGAAAACCTATCGCTGAAAGCGAGGAAACTTGTCATTGATGTATGCAAGTCCTAAGGCACTTAAGGGACTTTCTAAGTCAACTTCCTCGATAATGAACTGATGTCGATAGGAAATGACCCATCATAGGAGGGCCTTGATGTATCCCCCATCAATGACATAAAGTAGTTATCAAGATTTGAGACAGAATGATGTTGATGTAGAGCTGATTCTGGAACGGCATACATGAATAAAGGCTTAAGAATATTGTAGCAGAAATCAACTGAAGAAATTCTCTTGAACATATTGGCAACACTTTATGGAGTTGGCAACATTGACCCAAAACCAATTATGGAAGCTTTTGATATGGTGTGATGAACCAAAGAGACAAGCATATTTCCAAACCCAACATTCATGGAAATGAAGTGAAAGAGTTTCATGTTCAAGAGCGAATCGTTGCCATTAATAGGTCAGGTACTGTGATTTCCCAATTTACCCAACCATTTCTGGTCAGTACCTCTTTACTTTTGACAAGCTTGAGGAGGATAACATATGCTTGATATATAAGTTCATCCTTCAGATGAATCCTTCTGAGTATTTTTAACGAACCCTAAAAAGGAGTGGTTCTGTCCCATCATGTTTGACGAGTCCAACATTGTTTGATGCTTTTATAAGTCCATTGGAGGTGTGACTCAACTTCTTTTTCATGTTTAGAGAGTTTGAAAAGGCACAAAAAAGAAAAATCCAAAGGTTCCTTTTCACAAAATTGTCTCTTGACTCCAAAAAGGCAGAAAATGATACTCAAGAGAACCTCTTAGGCATGTTTGACTAAGGTATTTATTTTTCATAAATAGTTTATCTTAGTCTGGAAAAGGGTTAAACTTATACTAAGTAGACATCTTTTCATTTACTTTAACGAGTTTGAAAAATCAAGTGCTTGATAATCTTTTCATATTTAGGGAGTCTGAAAAGCGCTGAAAGAGGAATTTAGGGGGTTCCTTTTATGTGAGTTTATAGAGCTTGAAAAAGTGATAAAAGTATGCTCCTTCATCAAAATGTTATGTTATTAACTCAAAAATGTCTTCAAATCCTTTAAACAACTTTCAACCTGCTCAAAACATCACAAAAAGATTAAAAAATAGAGATATATGGTAAAATTAGTTCAAGATAATAGAATATAACAAAATAATAATGAAATTAACCATAAATAGGAAAAAAGTAAATTCATTTTTACCTCTTGAGAGTGAGCTTTGAGTGCTTTTTTCCTCCAAACTTCAGCATATGATTGCAACAAATCCGATAGACCATTTCCAATGTTGTCAGTTCCAAGTAGAAGATCTTACCTTTTTCTTTCTCTTCACAGTTTCCAATTTCTTTTTAAGTAAAAAAATTGAGTTTTAAGTGAATTTGGGCTTTAGAATGGTGCCCTAGCTCAAGTTCACCCTCTCAATGTCAAAAGGTACGTTGGGCCTGAAGGACTAACACTAGGAAGAGCACTTCAGTGCACCTCCCAAAGAATAGAGGGTGTGTTGCAGTGATATGTCTTCTTAAGGCAAGGTGCATTGGGCGCGTTTCAAAAAAAGGGTTTTATGATTTCCACTTAATTTTTTCTCAATTTTTTGCATGGGATTTGTTCTAAAGATTCTTCTCATTATATTGCAGGTATCTACCAAAGAAAAAATGGCTTTGATTTGGCAAGAAAGAGAAACATGAGACCCATGAATTGGATGCTTCCAATGATCCAACAACTATTCAGGCTTTAAGAAATTGTGGACTTCTCAAGCTCTTTTGGCTTCCTGTCATGAGAGGCAAATTGGAATTATTGGAATATCTAGTCAGGGCATGGGATATTCAGGCACAATGTTTCAGGCTTGGTGCACATACCCTCAATATATGGGTAGATGAAATTTATTTTTTAACAGGTTTATCGAGGAAGGGAGCTACTATCTCCATGTCTAGCGCGAGAAGGGGTGGTGAGACTGTTAAATACTACAGTGATGCACACTATATAACTCATTCCCAACCAACAAAATATGGGAAGATAGAGATTAAGGATGTGGTCCATTTTTCTCTCAAGATAATCCTTTTCATCGTGACTAGATTGGCTAGCAGTGTTACTTTGCATTTGGCTAACGAGTCCCAAATGCAATATGAATTATAATGCATAGAACCAATGGTGTTCAATTGGAGTGAGGGGGTGTTGGTGAATTTTAAGGAACAAATCAATAAATCAAAGGATGGGAGATTGAAGGATTTTGGATATGTTCCATATTGATATCATTCTCCCTGGAGAGGATTCCATTACTTTTTCCTCAGTATATCGCGCTTGAGCTTTCGGAACCCCAGGTTCCACGGATGAGGCAATGGGTAGATCTCATGTCTTGACATGCATGTCCCTCTTCCATGAGTTTCACACCTATTTTCTTTTGATGGATACAAATGCAACTCATTATGATCGAAGACTACCCATATGCTAGAGCAGACTTTCCAGAAGATCCAGAGCTTGTTTTACCTAAAGGCGAGAAATGGGGTGACATAGGTAAAACAAAATCATTTTGAATGTTTTTTTTGAGTTTTACATTTTTTTGTTATTTTTTCATGTATCCAAGACTAATTATTGATTTCGCGTGAAGACGTTCGACATGTTTCACAAATGGGTGCATCCTATCTTCATCGACGTGGAGAGCCACTACTTGCACATATTGTAGCACATGTAGTTGTAGGAGTAGAGGAGGAGATGCAGGATCTCAACGTAGCTGAGACTCTTGCAGATTTTTATCATCATGTTGAGGGATTGAACCATAACATACTAGAGACCAGGGTCAAGCAGGTCCCTATGATACTGCAATGTTATACCATTTGAGTGCTCGACCAAATTATTCAGTTGTTTTGCAACATTTCCTCTATGGTTTTATGTTAGCATGATCACCATCGAGACTAGTCTACTAGGAGGCCTTAGAGGCATATTTTGACTACCTGTATTTTTTATATGATAGACAATGTGGTCAAATGTGTCACATGTCTTTTTGTAAAACAAAAATTTATATACAGTTATCTACCTATCAATGTTTCTTATTTGTTCTATTATCTTGTTCAATGTAAGATGTGGATTGAATTTTCTTTACATGTGTCAAAAATATATGTCTAAAACGTGATTCAATAATGCATTAGTTAATGTGTTTAGACTTCTAGGAATCTGTTAATATTGGATGTAATCAAATGTCTTTCCAAAAGGAAAACCCTTAAAACATATGTAACATAGTTAGACTTCGTACTGAATATACATTAGTTAAATGTAGTACTACAAGTTGTTAGTCAATTCTGACTACTATATGGTAGATGCCATCAGAAATAGCATCAGACAAAAACTCGATCACTGTGTTATGGTCTTCGATGTTATTGGTAGAGCAAATGATACAAATCCCTTGTAAACTCACTAACTCGCCACTCGAAGCATAAATAGCCCATGTTGCGAAGGAAAGGTTCCAAATACTACGACTAGTGCCATTAGTATAACCAACATATGGAAATTTTCATAATTGATTGGGCTTTAGGTTCTAACAGTGAGCTTTGTCAGAGAAAGCTCCACGACAAGTATGACAACAAGATTGCATGATGGAAATGAGAAGAAGAAAGATATATAAGATTTTATGGATGCTTTTGCAATCATGATTATAATGTGAAGAGACAAAGAACATGTAGAGTTTCATCCTGCGAAGCCATTAAATAAACTGAAAAATAAAGAAATTCCAGCAAGGAAAGCAAGATTGACAACAAAATGATGAAAGATAATCAATAGATTCAACATGAAAAATTTACTTGTAACACAGATCGACGAAGAGTTTTTTGATCCAAAGATGTGCATCTGACCCATATGAGAATGATTATGAGAGTGAATAATTATCTAGGTTAATTTAAAATATATTACGAGTGACTGAGTTAGTTGAGGGAAGTTATGTGTCCCCTATTTTCTAGGAGTGCACCCACATGCAATAAGGAAGATCATGCATGCATTCAAGAAGGGCACATGTCTTCAACACGAAGGAATGTGCTCAAGGAGGGCACAGTTGATAAGCATGAAGGAGTGCGCTCAAAGAGGGTGCACTTCTTCAGCTCGAAGGAGTGCGCTCAACACAAGAGCAAGTATTCGTCAACTAGAAGTTTTCTTTTGCCTTTAAGGGTGATTTTCCTGCTCTTGTTTGCTTTTGTGTGCTTTTCATGTGCTTTTCGTGTGTGTGCATGGTGAAAAGGCTAAATTCTAAGTAAAAAAAGTCATGAGTCCACCTAACCATGAACATGATAACTTAAGAACTTCTAAAGGTTAGGTGATGACACTTAGGAAGCATTAACTTAGGAGGATGCGACATTAGGAAAAAACATGAGAATAACAAAACAGACAATGTGATGACACTAAGGGGCTTAAAACACCAGTTCACGCAGACTCTAAAATCGACTTAGGAAAAATTTGAGGGTAGTTGTTGTAGCGACAATAGGGCCTTTATTTTGATTCTCAGTGATGAGTTTTGATATGTTGTGCTAGTGAGACTTGACAACTTGAGTTAATTATTATTTTCTAAATATTATTTATTTATTTATTATTATTATTATTATTTATTTTATTTTATTTATTTATTTATTTATTATTTATTATTTATTTATTTATTTATTTTTGTTCTGTAAGCTTGGTAGGACTACATCTTCATTATGTCTAACTTCTCACCCCGATCGGGAGGATATCACAAGATTTGAACCAAGACTTCCGTTTCGGTGAGACTTCATTTCTATAGCCATTGCCAATTGACCTATCCCAAGTAGACTATTTTCTAATTATTTCATTTTTGAATATTAATAAATTCCTTCAACTTAAATATGGTAAACCTTCCTTTAAAATAATAATAATAAAAAACTCAAAAAAACACTCTATATATTAATAGATTCCGAAATTTTTATATATTAATAAAATTCATACAATTTAAAATTACAATATTTTTTTAAATATTAATAAAAAATTTAATTTAAATTATTCTTAAAAATTAATGTATTGTAAATAACCCAAAATAAATGCAAATACATTCTATTTATTAATCAGCTTCCATTAACTTAAATTACAATGTGTTTTTAATATCAATAAAAAATTTAATGTATTATAAATGACTAATAAAATCCAAAAACACTTAATCAAGTTTCATTAACATGTTTTTTTAATATCAATAAATCTTTTATTAATGAAGGTTTGACTCAAAAAATTCTTCTCGGTTCTAATTACAATATCTTTCTCATATATATATTGAAATAATAATGAAATTCCTGAGATTACAAATACCGTTCCAAAATAGTAATGATTTTTTTTTGGAACTCATCTCTCATATATATATATATATCTTTTTCCAAATATATTTAACTGAATTTCTCCTTCAATTCCAGGGGAAATGCAGCTTTCAAAGGGCCAAGAACGTTGTCTTGGTCACTCGATAAAAGTGAGAGGGAGAGATCTTTCTCCCCTTTGGGTTTTAAGAAATCAAATAAATTTTACAACCTTGCCGTGGGTAATTATTTTAGTCTCATCAGCGAACGTAGAGGCTTAGAGGAAGCAGAGACAAAGCAAACTACAACGACAACATCATAGGCATAGTCCAAAAATCAAGGTTCTCAAAACTTATATGTTAGTGAAATTTCTCCATAAGATAATTAGAAATGAATAATATTTTCCTGTGATCCTATGCATATATCCAAATTATATCTCTATTTTAATTTATTTGTTACCACACTAATTTTGTTATCTTATCAAATTAAGATAATTAAAAATGAATAACACATTCTCTTAAAATACTATGCATATATCCAAATTATATCTTTATTTTAATATGTTTGTTGCAATATTAACTTTGTTATCTGTTGTAATGGCTACAACCACCATCCAAAATTTTACCTTAGCTTCGTTTTGGAGCCTCCCTACCAACCATCCTTAGTAGCATGTCTTGCACTGTCAAGCACATTAGCTTTAGTTGTTTCATAGAGTCCTATCAGCTTGTGCATGCAAGTTTGTTCCACCCCTTTCATAGTCTGCTTTACGGACTTAGTGTCAGTTTCTGGTTGAGCAGCTCCCTCTAGGAATTGCGAAATTCTATAGGGGAACCAGTGTTCCCTCCAGAAATTGCGCAAACCCAGCTGGACACCCAGCTAGGCTCCAGAATTGCGCAATTTTTCCTGACAGTCTTCCTCTCAAAAATTGCACAATTCATCCCAGGATAGCTGCTTAGCCTAGAAATTGTGCAATTGTGGGCAACAATCACCTGCTACTACCAGAAATTACACAATCCCTTTGGGACAACCAACCTAGTAGCTAGCAGAAATTGTGCAAATCTAGCCAGACAGCTTTCTCAGCTCAGAAATTGTGAGATACAGTTAGACAAGTTTCCTTAACAAAATTGCGAGGTTTGACCTAGGACAGCTGCTCAACCCAGAAATTGCGCAATCCTTGGAGACAATCACCTATTCCTCTCAGAAATTGTGCAATCCCTCTGAGACAACCATCTTTGCTCAGCCTAGAAACTGCGCATATTTTCATCCCAGGCTCGCAGACCAATGCATGTGCCTTCAGGTTGATTGGTTCCCTCCGGGACTGAGCAAAACTGATTTGCATGCATGGATTGCTTCTCCCAATGCAGCATGAAAATGCATCCCTTGATTCAGGGATCTATTTTTAGCAGTTGGAGGTTACATGCAAGAATCATTTCATAAACCTATCGCCACAAGTTCTTTTCCTAGATTTGTGGCATGCGCGTCACAACCTCGATTTATCAAAACTAATCAACCGGACGCTGCAGAGCTCATTCCTCACATCGAACTTGTAGCTCTGACATCCCACATTGCATCTAGGAGTCATCGACACATTCATCTCAGTTGTTTCAAGGTAAGCCCTTTTTTCATGTTTCGCATTGCGTTTCTGTCGCTTTTTGTGTTTTGCTTCGTGCGAGTGTTGTTTGATTGATTTTAGTGAGTGCTTCTTGTAGTTTTGATGTATGTTAACTTGTAGAAGCATTGTTTCATTTTTTGTTCACATCTCACTACTGTTGCATGCATGACACTGTTTTTTCACGAACGGTCACTGTTGCGGCGACTCGCTTCACACATATGCATGCTTTCTCGTTTCTTGAATCCTGCACTTTTTATTTGCATGCATAATCATTCACTCTTGTTTTCACTCATCTCATCATGCATTCAGACTTTTCATGTTTTCAATCACCCGTCAGCCAGTCTAGGCTTACTTGACCTGGACCATGCCTTAACCAGCTAGCACTGCGCATTTCCAGAAGCGAAGGCTTTTCCTTCCCTCCAAAAATGCAACTCTGGCCCAACACTGACTTCCTGGCTTGCATTGTGCAATTCTTAGAGGCAGTGTCATGCTGGCCCCAGAAACTGCACAATGCAGTTTGTTGGTTGCATGTCACTGCTGACTGAAATTGTGCATTGCACAGTTTCAGTCCTCAGTAGGGCAGGATGGACTGTGCATTGCGTAGTTCCAGTAGTCATTCAACCTCTCGACAACCCAGATTGATCCTTGTGTAGTTTTGGCAGTCAGTCTCCCAGCCTCTTAGTGAAAATTGCCCAATTTTCATAGACAGTCACATAGGTATGTTTCATGTCAATCCTCTAGTTTGTTTTGGTTTTCCACTGACAGATTTATTATCATGAGTGTTGCTATGTCTCTAGCTATCACAGGTGTTCGTCTGTGTCTCAATAGCATAGGTACAATGCCTTCGAGGAGTGCAGAGTGAAAGACACTGTTCAGAACACACTTGGGGATGCATTCGACCAAGTGTCTATGAACTTGCCTATCCACGAAGACATCAAGTTGTTCATGGACAAGGATATCAAGATGAATGGCATCGGCATCATAGTGAGCAGCACCATCACTAGAAGTAGAAGGCAAGACACCTGCACGCAACGAATGTAAGAGGAAGGTTGTTGACAACATAGAGGAGGAGAAACACTGCAAGTTCAAAGAAAATTCACTCATGACAAAAGCAACTTTGGAGATTGAAGTTATGCGTTGATGGCGCGACACGAATATTGCGCGAAGGCAGAGAAAGGAATAGAGAAGGAGTTGCATGTGGTGAAGCAGCGACTCAAGGAAGAACAGGAGCTGCATAGACAAGAGAATGAGTTGCATTAGGAACAGGTACAACATGGGGTGCAACATGCATAGACAGATGAAACTGCACCCACACAAGTTACAAATCCATCCCAGCAATTGGCACAGAGCAGACAAGGTGAGCAGTGTTGTTGATCGCATGCAAGGGAATTTTGTATCATGCATGTCATCGTGCGCACACATGTGATCCCACCCATTTGGCACACTCACCAAGGGAAATACGAGAAGCAAGTCTCACTGGAGTTGAACATGTACTTTGACAAGTTGATGCGCATGGTCACCAACACACATTTAGAGATCAGCGCAGACACTATGCATCAGTATGTTTGTGGTCCAACCAGACTCAAGACGATGATGCACATGCTATCAAATGAGTTGGACATAGGGGCCATATCAGTGTACCCAAATGCAATGGAGGCAAGAGTTCGCTTTCAATAGGATGTCACTGTTGAGCGCACGGAGGCCATCACAGATGACCAAGCTTGGCATTAGATCACCACCATTGATCATCGCAAGGATGATGAATATTTGGTCTTACCACAATGGTCTGAGTGTTAGTGATGTCTTGTATGGCTTGCTCAAGCCTATTTTGTCTCACATGGGTACATGTGCAGATTGTATGTAACATCTTGTCAAGTGGAACTTCAAGTGTTGATAGTTGAATGTAACATTCATAGAGTAGTTGAAGAGTCATGAGGGTAGGTGAAAAATCACAAAGGGGAATGTCAAGGGCCACCCCACCCTTTTCTATATATAGTGTTAGGGTCATAAACCCCTTATTTATGTAATATGATCGAGTCATAGTTATAGTAAAGAGTCAATAAAGCCCATATTAATAATTGTAAGTGGTTAACTCGCATTTAATGAAGGGAACACAGTTAGTTGCAAATGGGCCATGGTATTAGATAGATGGTATTAATAAGAACCATGGTATTGCCCCATGGTATTGCATGTATGGATCCTATATAAAGGATAAAGACTCCCCTCGAGTAGCATCGTGTCTTATTTTGTAATTGAGCTCAACTCTATTGGAGGTTGCCCCCTCGAAGAGGAACATTGCTTTCTGAATAATAAAATACTTGTTGTTATTTCTCATTGTTCTATGTTCTGGGTATATTTCTTCGCATATTTGGTATTCTGGTATCGTCTTTCAGGTTAAGAGCATAACAAGTGGTATCAGAGCACTTTCCAGGGCCGGTGGGATCTCCAATTTTTAGCAAATTTTTTTTTGGCTAGAGACGTGTTCCGGCGTCCTTAAACCACAGGGTCTGTCGTTGAGCGCATAGACCTACAGATTTTGGGAGGCATGCACGCAGGAAATACTAGAGGTGGTCATGCTTGTTGGACTCCCTTGTAACCCTTGTGGGTACCCCTTCAAGTAGTAGTGCATTAGACAAAACTGTGCACAGACTGTCTTCCAAGTACCCTCTGGGTATTTCAGAAGCCCCCTAGCTCCCTTGAAACCTCACCATAGATAAACTGTCGACCATCTTGCTGCTACAGTGCACTAAGAACAACACTCGGAGAGATTACTCACGTGTATGATAGGGTAGTCAGGTTGTATGGCTAAGGGTACGGTTGATCCTCCTTGGTTAGTGCCCTGAAAAATTGGGCCGAGTACTACTGTCAGACCCTTATGTATATTGTGATCTGTAGCACCTGACACTCTTGGAGACCATAGTTCCTTTCTCTATCTCTGGATCATGCATAATCTTTGCAGATCAGATCTCGCAATTGGGTTTTTGTCGTAGCATCAACAATCAGTTCCGCCATTCAGATCTATCAGATCAACCATTCAGATCTATCAAATCCATCAGATCCGCAGCATCAATCATTTTCACCGTTTAGATCTATTAGATCAGCCATTCAGATCTCTCAGATCCATCAGATCTGCCATCTAGATCTAGCAGTTTGGGCTCTGTAGCCGTTGCAACAATCAGATCCACCATTCAGATCTGATTAATTATGTGGGTTCCTATACCCGGGTGTGATTTTCGCAGGACGTTTGGCAACATTGACATTTTTGGGATTCGCTACTGCAGTATTCCTAAGCAAGGAGTAAAACTCCGTTCGGAGTAAAAAAAAAAAATTGATACCCCCGGGACGCTTATTGGTGACTTATCCCATAAGAATCAGGTCGACGAGATGAGCAAGGTGGTACCATTCAATTGTTAGTGCCAAAAATTTCGGGCAGTCCCAAATTTCCAGTACAGCGGATCGGTGCATGGTACAAACTAGAGCTCAAGCTATGGCCAATGAGAGGATTGATAGCATTGAATCACAATTGAACGAGGTCATGTTGTAGCTGAAGACCTTAAATGAAACATTCTCTAACGGCAAGGTGGCGGAACATGTGGAGGCACATATTGGCAATGAAAATAGTGAGGGTGAGTCTAGCGAGTCTCTTCACCTCTTTAACACCCACCAACAATCCCATCCGCGACCACCCAAGATGGACTTGTATAAATTTGATGGCTCTCACCCGGCCGCATGGATAGCACAAATGAAGCAATATTTCACACTAAATTACATCCTGGATGATGTGACTCAGCTTAGTGTGGGTATCATGTACTTGGACAATGAAAGATGGAAATGGTGGCAATGGCATCAACGTTGCTATGGAAGGCCCTTGACTTGGCAGACATTCAAAAAAGCTCTTACGGATCGCTTTGACCATGAATCTGATTTTTTGGGTCGTCTCACTAAGCTCCGACAGATAGGAATAATGAACGAATATATTACAGCCTTTGAAGCCTTAGATTTCCGCATTGGAGGTCTACAAGATGAGTTCTACATAAAATGTTTTGTCAGTGGTCTTAAAGAAGCCATACAAGCCCACGTTCGACTACAACACCCTAGCTCACGGCTACATGCTTGCAGGATAGCTCGTGAAGTAGAATGTGCGTTAGCAAGCCAGTCCAATCGCCAAAAACACTCAAGGTTCAAAAGGTGTCACCAGTAGAAATGGTGGAAAGAAGAAATCAAGGATTGTGTTACTATTGTGATGAGAAATACTCCCCTGGGCATAAATGCAAGGAGCCCAAATTTTTTCAAATTGATGCTACTAATCACAGTTCATTGGAGGAAGCCCCACCACTTGAGGAACCAGAGGAGGAAGAAGAGGACAACCAACAGGACAATGTACCTGAAGAACTAGTTATCTCGTTGCATGCTTTGGCAGGGATTTCTTCTCCCCAAAATCTCAAAATCAGAGGTTTTATTAAGCATCGCCCAGTAGTAGTCTTGATTGATAGTGGTAGTACACATAATTTTATCCATCAAAGAGTCACAGAAGCAGTGCATTGTTTTGTCCGAGCAGTTTCTAACTTCCAGGTCCAAATTGCTGATGGGGGGACAATGAAATGTGAAGGCCGCTGTGAAAATGTCAAACTTCAAATGGGGGATTATCAGTTAAAGACCCACATGTTTGCCATACACATGGGAGGGTGTGACATTGTCCTAGGTGTTGAATGGCTTCACACACTTGGTCCAATCACAATGGATTTCCAGGAGTTATATATGAGCTTTAAGCAGAACAACCACACACATACCCTCCGCGGACTCCAGGCGGGAGCTCCCTCTATCATCAGCTCACATCGGATGGAAATTTTGTTAAAAAAGGGTCTCCATGGAGTTATAGCCCAATTTAATGCCATCGAGGCCTGTGAACCCAATTCTCTTCATATTCATCCTGAGATGCAACAGATCTTAAACAACCATCTGCCAGTCTTTGACAAGCCTCATGAGCTTCCACTCTTAAGAGGGGAACATGATCATAGCATTACTTTGGTCCTAGGAGCCCAACCACCAAATGTGCACCCATATAGATATCCGTTCACCCAAAAGAATGAAATTGAAAAAATAATCAAGGAACTCTTGGAAGGAGGCATCATTCATCCTAGCATTAGTCCTTATTCATTGCCAGTGGTCATGGTGCTCAAGAAAGATGGGGAATGGCGTATGTGTCCAGACATCAGGGCCCTCAATAAGTTGATGGTCAAAGATAAATTTCCCATCCTGATTGTCGATGATTTGCTGGATGAACTAAATGGGGCTCAATTATTTACTAAGCTCGACCTTCGCTAAGGCTACCACCAAATTCGCATGAAAGAAGTAGACATTCCAAAGACTTCTTTCTGAACTCATGAAGGCCATTATGAGTTCCTGGTCATGCCATTTGGTCTTTGTAATGCCCCATCCAATTTTTAGAGCCTTATGAACCACCTGCTCAAACCATATCTCAGAAAATTTGTCCTTGTTTTCTTTGATGACATCCTCATCTACAGTCGCACCTCGGCCACACATCTTCAACATGTAGATCTGCTCTTGCAACTGCTCTGCAAGCATACATTATTTGTCAAGATGTCCAAGTGCTCTTTTGGCATGGAAGAAGTTGAGTATTTTGGCCACATTGTGGGGCGTGAAGGTGTCAGGGTGGACCCCAAAAAGATCCAGGTAATGCAAGATTGGCTTCAACCAAAGACCTTGAAGAGCTTGAGAGGATTTTTGGGTCTCACAGGCTACTATCACAAATTTGTCCACAATTATGGTCGCATTGCTAGGCCCCTCACTCAACTCCTCAAGAAAAATTAATTTCTCTGGAATGATGAAGCACAACAGGCCTCTACAGCTCTCAAACATGCCATGTGTTCCACTCCAGTCTTAGCACTACCCGACTTCACCAAATCTTTTGTGATTGAATGTGATGCTTCTGGTACGGGTATTGGAGGGGTCTTAATCCAGGAAGGTCAACCCTTGGCCTTCACAAGCCAACAACTAAGTGGGAATAATCTGTGACAATCTACCAATGAGAAGGAGATGATGGCCATATTACATGCAGTAGACACCTGGGGACCATACTTATTGGGGCGACATTTCGAAATCCACACAGACCATCAAAGCCTTAAATGAAAATTGCTTTCTAAATAATAAAATACTTGTTATTTCTCATTGTTCTATGTTCTGGGCACATTTCTTCGCATATTTGGTATTCTGGTATCGTCTTGCAGGTTAAGAGAATGACATATAGTCCCTCACAACTCACTATATAGGCTTTTGGTCATCCAAGCTTCTGATAGGACTATCTTACAGAGAGCTTGGATAGTATTGTAACAAGCCTTGGCTTCTCCACTATGCAGAGCTAGTAGATCTCTTTGGAGGAGCAGGCGGCAATGACTGTAACGTTCCGCTGTCAGAACTAGTGGTTGGTCATGGATGTTTTGTATGAGTGGAACTTACACTTCTTAATATAATAGAGCCAACACGTTTCATGCATATGTCATATTCTATTTCAGCTATCTTGTTTACTCTAAATGATAAATGTATCTGTTTTCTTACACATGCATGTGTAGCTATTTTATTTATATGTATGTATGAATCTTTCTGAAATGTGTTGTTGGTTTAACCATCACTTTGGATTCCTAGCTTACTTGCCTTCCAGGTTGTGATGCATCTTTGTTCGTGTGTTCCCTTCTTAACTGTGTGCTTTCACAGGTTTCCAAAGGGCACACTCACCTCACCCTCCTTGTGTTAGGACCGTTAATGCACCTTCCTTGACTTACTGGATATCTCACGCCCTTGCTACCAACAGGGAAATATAACTTTCCTTTGTGAAAAACCGTGGTCAAGGCGATACCTTACGACCCACAGCTGGGACTCCTACACCAAATGGTCTGAGGTTTAATTGGGACTTCTTTTCGGGGAGATCCCCTGACATGTTGGTGGGTCCAACATCGTCAACAATTCTAGCACTAGAAGGAGGGCCAGATGAAAAGCTGAGCCCTCATCATCTGTTTTGAACCTTTGCAGATCTATCATGGAGTCTTGCACATTCAACCCTCTACGATGTTTTTCACATGCCGAACCTCTTCACATCGCAAGGGAGTATTTTGATTTCTTGTCCAAATACACGTATGATGGTGAAGGTGAAGTGGCCTAGCTTGTGTTCTTACATGAATTCCTTGCCATGCTTGATGAAGATGAAGGATGTTTTGACAAACAAGCCAGCCTTCTACTTGCATACACACTTCGTGAATCCCCACTACGGTGGCCCTGCACCCTATCGGGTGAAAGCGTGCACTAACTTGAGAATTTATGTTATCTCGTTAAAGATACTTTCCATCATTTTGATCCAGAACATCTTGACCAAAATTTTTTACAACAACAGAAGGACCCACATGAATCGCATGATGATTTTTGGCAGTGCTTCCGTGTTTTGCAGTTTCAAGCTCCGAAGAGCCAGATGAAATTTTAGTATCTCATTGACAGATTCGAATATTGCCTTATCGAATCTATCAATCCCAAGAATAAGTTCAAGCTCAATCCCCGCTCAACATACTTCAGTGATGGAGTTGTGCAATCACAGATGAACATGGTCGTTTTCACAAGTGATTGTCCATTGTCCCCTCATCAAATAGCTCCACCATCGTAGAGTGATGTGGGAGAGCATGAAGACACATTTTTTGAATAGTCATGTCCTCTCGACATTGCTCCTTCCGATTTTCGTGATGACTTGGTTGTGAGTTCCATACCTCGTCACATGTATTTTGTACCTCAACCTTCATCTTCGTATTCTGATCATCCTCTGGATGACACTGTCTTGTGTTCTTCCATTTTGGACTCTACACTTGTTTTGAACGAGGATCGATCCATTGACGAAGTTGGTATTGCAAAACCAACATGCGCTGGCATTCATGAAGAACATAATGGGGAGCTTGAACATCCACCGACAACATAGGACCATCCCTGTATGTCTGTACCTCCTCTGTTTTTTCCTGACCTATTTGATGATCTTTCCATCCCTGATTTTTCATGTGTATCTCCGTCCATAGATGCACCCATTGTTGATCATTTGTAGGACACACCGTATGTCAGCCCATCATCCAACAAGGAAAAGGGCCAATCATTCATTGAAAATCCAATTGATTTTTCATCTGCTTTTTTTGGAAACACAGAGGGTGAAAATTCTTGCTTCTCATCTACCCCTTTGTGCGATTCATCAAATCATGAGGATGCCGACCAACATCCTGAATTTTCTGATCTTGGTTGTCGTGATCTATTTACCTCATCATCCGATCACGATGTTGATTCACCCGTTGTTAATCTGTCTAATCCAATGGTCTACGATGATCCATCTATCAATGAAGTCGAAACCCCCTAGACTGTCGAGGCACTTCAGTCCGAGCTGATGGTTATGTGAGGCCCTCGCTGTCCTAAGGTTGGTTTCATTTCTTATTAGGAAATTGTTCAAACATGCAAGGCTCCGTCACTCATCTGTAAGAATTGATGAGCAATCTAACACTTAGATTTCACTTCCTCCACTCGAGCTACACGATCCCATCGCTCATTCATTGGAGGAATCTTACACAACAAGCACACTTGCGCAACGTAGGTGGTCTACCTTTCTCATGTTTTATTACATGTCACGGTCAATGGAATGCATACACTCAACATATTCACGCAGTGTAGCACAACACCATGGCAAGTCCACAGAGTGCATGTCATGCATTTTCACACATTTTTGTTTTCTGGACACTTGTAAGCTTGGAGTGTGTCTATCTTCATTGTTTTATCTTTCACATCCATTGGTTCGCACAACTGTATTGTTCGCAAACAATGCCTTCACCAACATGGGTCAATTAATGCCCCGGTGGCTGCATTAGAAGTATCACTTCACGTCAGACGACCCATGTACTGTTAGCTTAGGAGTAGTAGTAGTGTTTTCTTTTTGAGTTGTTTGCTTGCATGCATGTTTTCTTGTTTCTTTTTGTGTTTGTTTGCTTGCTTGTTTGTTTTATTACTCGCTCTGCTTACGCATTCGCTTCTACTTCTTCCTTTGTTTTTTGGTTTGTTTGCTTGTTTATGTCTGTAGGTAAGTTTCGCATGGACCGTGTGCTACTCTTAAAACAAGTTGGGTAAAGTACAAGAGGACTTCTACAACTATCAACATTTGGTTATCTGTTGTCTACTCTCTTATGTAAGAACTTGTTGTCTTCAATCCATGATACATCAATGGAAAATACATACTGTTTGAAGTGAACCTTGGTCAAAATACAACGCTTGCACACTAACCAGTATCACCTACTCTAGTCGGTTGCTTTTGGGTAAATCCTTGTTAGCTCAGTCAAGTAGAGTAAGGTGAGGGGGGAAACATTAACATGCACGTCAGAGATATATAATAAACTACTTCTATGAAGGAACAACCTCTTATGCTCTCAATAAGTTGGGATCCATCTTCCGCCTCTAAAATGAATAAGTGCTATGCACAGTTATGAAAAATGAAAATGAAAAGTGAAAAATTTCGAAAAAAAATGAAAAATCAATAAGGTGAAAGAAGAGAAAGGTTTCCTGTGTAGAGAGGTGATGCAAATAACTACGTTGGAGTACTGACCAGGCTCACTAGTAGCAGATTGATGCTTGTGTTCTTGTGTGACTCTGCCGGGGTAATGTCTAGGCCTGCTGGTAGCAGAGCAACACTAGAGATGAAACTAAAACTCTGGCAACTATACTGCTTGTGCACCAATATACCCCTCATCCCCAATCGAAACAACTACGTTGGCTTGGATTGGAATGTATGTTGACTGACCAAGGGCTTGGAAAATGTTACATCTTACAATCAAGCGTGGAAACCAAGACGACCAGAGAACTAAACAATACTTCTGGAGGTGTTAGACTTGATTTTCACGAACAGGGTCCATTTAGAGAGTTGGAGTTCTACTAGTGTGTCGCGAAGTGTTGTAGCGGATATAACCACCCTCCAAAATTTTCCCTTAGCTTTATTTTGGAGCCTCCCTACTGACCATCCTTAGTAACATGTCTTGCACTATCAAGCTCGTCAGCTTTAGCTATTTCATAGAGTCCTGTCAGCCTGTGCATACAAGTTTGTTCTAGCCCCTTCACAGGATGCTTTCCAGACTTAGTGTCAGTTGCTGGTTGAGAAACACCCTCTAGGAATTGAACAATTCTAATGGGGAACCAAAATTCCCTCCAGAAATTGTGTAAACCCAGATGGACACCCAGCTGGGCTCCATAATTGTGCAATTCTTCCTAATAGTATTCCTCTCAAAAATTGCGCAATTCATCCGAGGACAACTGCTCAGCCATAAGATTGCGCAATTATAGGCAGTAGTCACTTGCTGCTCCAAGAAATTGCACAATCCCTTTGGGATAGCCAACCCAGTAGCTAGTGGAAATTGCACAAATCCATCCAGGTAACCTACTCAACTCAGAAATTGCGAGATACAGTCAGACAGACTTCCTTGAGAAAATAGCGAGGTCTGACCTAGGACAACTGCTCAGTCTAGAAATTGTGCAAATCCTAGGAGACATTCACCCGTTTCTCTCAAAAATTGTGCAATCCCTCTAGGACATTCATCTCTGCTCAACCCAGAAACTGTGCAGAATTTCATCCCAGGCTTGCAGACCAATGCATGTGCCTTCAGGTTGATTGGTTCCCTCAGTGAGCGAGAAAATATGATTTTCATGCATGGAATACTTCTCCCAAGGCAGCATGTAAAGGCATCCCTTGATTCGGGGATCTAGTTTTAGCAGATGGAGGTTACATGCAAGGATCATTTCATAACATCCCGACAAGTGTCACATTTCCTAGATTTGTAGCATGCGCGTCACAACCTCGATTTTATAAAAATTCATCAATCGGATGCTACAAATCTCATTCCTTACATCAACCTTGTAGCTCTCACATCCCACATTGCATCTAGGAGTCATCGGCACATTTAGCTCAGTTGTTTTTGGGTAAGCCTGCTTTTCATGTCTCACGCTGTGTTTCTGTCGCTTTTTGTGTTTCGATTCATGTGAGTGCTATCTTCTTGATTTCAGTGATGTATGTTAGCTTGTAGAAGCATCATTTCAGTTTTTGTTTGCATCTCATTGTTGTCACATGCATGAAACTATTTTTGCACGAATGGTCATTGTTGTAGTAAATCGCTTCACACACATGCATGCTTTCCCATTTCCTAAATCCTGCACTTGTTGTTTGCATGCATAATCATTCACTCTTGTTTGCACTCATCTCATCATGCATTCAGAATTATCATGTTTTCAGTCACTCGTCGGTCGGTCTTGGCTACCTTGGCTCGGGTCGTGCCTTGGACAGCTAGCATTATGCATTTTTGGAAGCGAAGGCTCTGCCTTCCCTCCAGAAATTGTGCAACTCTGGCCCAGCACTGACCTCCAGGATTGCATTGCGAAATTCTTGGAGCAATGTCCTACTGGCCCCAGAAACTTTGCAATGCAGTTTGCTAGTTTTATGTCATGAGTGTTGCTATGTCTCCAAGTATCACAGGTGTTCGTTTTCCTCTTAGTAACACAGGTACAATGGCTTCCAGGAGAGCAGAGTCAAAGACACCATTCAGAGAATACTTGGGGATGTAGTCGATCAAGTGTCTATGAAATTTCCTATCCATGTAGAAATCAAGTTGTTCATGGACAAGGATATCAAGAGGAATGTCAACGACATCACATCGAGCAGCACCATTAGCAGCAGTAGAAGGCATCACACCTACACGCGGTGAATGTAAGAGGAAGGTTGTTGAAAAAATAGAGGCGGAGCAAAGCTACAAGTTTAAATCAAATCCACTTGTGATGAAAGCATATTTGGAGATTGAAGCTATGTGGTGACATTGCAACACGAATATCATGTGAAGGCAGAGAAAGGAACAGAGAACGAGTTTCATGTGCTGAAGCAACAACTCAAGGAAGAATAGGAGCTACATAGATGAGAGAATGAGTTACAGCAGGAACAGGTACAACAGGGGGCGCAACATGCACAAATGGATGAAACTGTGCCCACACAAGTTATAGATCCATCCCAGCAGCTGACACAAAGCAAACAAGGTGAGCAGTGTTGTTGATCGCATGTAAGGGAATATAGCAGCATGCATGTCATTTTTTGCACGAATGCGATCCCACCCATTTGGCACACTCACCGAGGTGAAGATGAGAAGCAAGTCCGACTTGAGCTGAACATGTACTTCAAAAAGTTCATGCACATGGTCACCAACACACAGTTGGAGATTAGCACAGACACTATGCATCACTATGTTTGTGGTCCAACCACACTCAAGACGAAGATACTCATGCTACCAAATGAGTTGGATAGGGGGGCCATATTAGTGTACCCGGATGCAACGGAGGTAAGATTTCTCTTTCAACAGTATGTCACCGTTGAGCGCAAGGACACCGTCATGGACGACCAAGCTTGGCATCAGTTTGCCACCGTCGATCATCACAAGGATGTCGAAGAGTTGGTATTACCACAATGGTTCGAGTGTTAGTGATGTCTTGCATGGCTTGGTCAAGCCTATTTTGTCTCACATGGGTACATGTGCAGATTGTATGTAACATCTTGTCAAGTGGAAGTTCAAGTGTCAATAGTTGAATGTAACAGTCATAGAGTAGTTGAAGAGTCATGAGGGTAGGTGAGTAGTCACAAAGGGGAATGTCAAGGGCCACCCCACCCTTTGCTATATATAGTCCCTCCTAACTCATTATATAGGCTTTTGGTCAGCCAAGCTTCCGATAGGACTATCTTAGGGAGAGCTTGGACAGTATTGTAACGAGCCTTGGCTTCTCCACTATGTAGAGCTAGTAGATCTCTTTGGAGGAGCAGGTGACAGTGACTGTAACGTTCCACTGTCGGAACTAGTGGTTGGTCATGGATGTATTGTATGATTGGAACTTACACTTCTTAATATAATAGAGCCAACACATTTCATGCATATGTCGTATTGTATTTCAGCTATCTTGTTTACTCTAAATGATATATGTATCTGTTTTCTTACGCATGCATGTGTAGCTATTTTATGTATATGTATGTATGAATATTTCTGAAATGTGTTGTTGGTTTAATAACCATCACTTTGGATTTTTAGCTTACTTTTCTTCCATGTTGTGATGCATCTTTGCTTGTGTGTTCCCTTCTTAACTGTGTGCTTTCATAGGTTTCCAAGGGGTGCACTCACCTCACCCTCCGTGTGTTAGGACTGCTCATGCACCTTCCTTGACTTACTGCATATGTCACACGCTTACTACCAACAGGGACATCTCACTTGCTTCTGTGCGAAACCGTGGTCAAGGCGATACCGTATGACCCACTACTGGGACTCCTACACCAAACGATTTGAGGTCTAATTGTGACTTCTTATCGAGGAGATCCCTTGGCATTTTGGTGGGTCTAGCACCGTCAACATTCTCCTATCAAATCACGAAATTTATGGTAATTAATTTTTTTTTCTTTGTATGAAACAAAAATAAAATCTTAAAAGAAATTAATCTCTAAATAAATTAATTTTAATTTTAATGAAAATTAATCATCATCAATTACAATTTATTTTAACATAGTATTACCTTAAACTATCGTTATCATGGTAATGATAATGGTAGTAATAATAATCGATAGCAATGATTCTATAATTTCCTGATACTTTTGTTTTTGTCCATTGAAACAAACCCTCTCGATCATGGAAAAATAGGCTGTCGTTTCCAATGGGGACTTGTTCACATGCCTTTTTTCTTCACTATAACCGACATCTATGTATATATACATGTGCGCCATATGTAACCACAAACACACAACTTGAAGCAGTGTGTGGTTATAGAGGAGAACTGGATTTTCTGGTTTTATTTATATTTCTTTTATGTATGCCTTCCTTTCCACTTGCAGCAATGTGTGTCCATTTTGCAATCCATACTCATCATTGGGAAGATGCTTACACAACTACGCATTTCTTGTCGTGGTATTTCTAATTTTATTCACTTGATTCCATTGCCAGTTTGACCAAGTTAACCTATTTAGATCTATCTTATAACAATATCATTAACATACCTAAAAGCATTGCTAATTTGACCAAGTTGACACATTTAGATCCGTCTTTCAATAATCTCACTAAAATACTAGAAGACATTGCCAATTGGACAACTTAATCTTCTTATATCTTTCTAAAAATAGACTTACAAACAACATCTTTAAAATTATTCTCAATTTGACTCAATTGACTGAATTATATCTTTCTTCAACCATGTTAACTGGTAACATTCCTATAGCCCTTTTTAATTTGAGTCAATTGATTGCACTAGGTTTGAGTAATAATAAGCTCACTAGGGGCATTCCTAGATCCATTGTCAATTTAAAGAAGCTTAAATTTCTATATCTCTCAAACAACAATCTCACGGGGCCATTTCCAAGAGCTATAATAAATCTTCAATCATTGTAGCATTTATATTTGGATTCAAACAACTTCATCGGGAAAATCCCATATAGCACAAATCAATTAAAATCTCTTTAGTTTCTACATATAAGTAACAATAGTTTTTTTGGCAATAATCTTGACAGTATTACTAGTCTATATTCACTTATTAGTGTATCTCTATTAGGAAATAATTTAGATGGACCTATTCCTACCATGTGCATCAACACTTCTTTATTGTATTTTTTAGCTCATTCTAACAACTTTTTTGAGAATCTATCATCATCTTGGGCCAACTATATGGAGCTTAAAATATTAGATTTAAGGAGAAATGGGTTCACTGGCAAGCTTGCTTCATAATTTGCAAATTTCAATTAATTGAGAATTTTAAGTCTTGGTTATAATAACCTTGATGGTAGTATTCCTCGATGGATCACAAATTTTACCAACTTGGTTATGTTGGATTTATTCAACAATAGATTCAATGGAAGAATACCATATGATATTGAAAAAATCCAAGGATTTATAAGAGATGAAGATTTTGGAGAAAAAACTGTGTACATTAATCAAATTGAAGAATACATAAAAGGGAGAGAGCATACCTTGTTTTATTTCTCATATAAAAATGGTATATTTGATTTGTCTAGCAATAATCTTACAGGACAAATTCATTTAAGCATAGGAAATATGAGTAACTTGCGGCTGCTAAATCTATCTAGAAACCAACTGGAAGGAAAAATCCCTATCAGTTTTAGTGAGATATTTATTTTGGAGCAATTGGACTTGTCAAAAAATAAATTGACTGGAACAATTCCTCCTCAGCTCTCTAAATTATCATTTTTGGCTTACTTAAATGTTTCTTCTAATAACCTTTGTGGGCCAATCCCAATAGGAACACAATTTTATACTTTTAATAACTCTTCATTTCAAAGGAATAAGTGCTTATTTGGGTTTCCTCTACCACCATGTAATGAGAAGGATAAGCCAAAGAAAACCCCTGATGGAGGCGATGACAGTGAGAGTAATACTAAAAGCAAATGGTGGAGCCATGTAGATGAAAAAGTGTCTTTCATAGCATTATCAATGGGAGTTGGAATTGTATTTGGGGGAGTTTTTTCTATATTCATTGTTCGGGATAAAGCAAGGCATTGGTTACTTGCTTTTCCTCCCAACGACCCACATAGACACTTTTATGGCCTCTACCGATTAGCTACATAGCTCAATAATGCTTATCCAATACTTCAATATATTAATATATATAATGTTACTAAAGAATATAATATTTAAATACCATTTGTTTATATACCTTGCCATATTAGTAAATGTAATACCATTAAATAATACACAATTTAAATGTGGATAAATTTTCTTTATAAAAGAATGGAAAAGTAATATAAATTCAATTTTAACTCTAGAGTTATATTAATTTATATTTATTAAATGACAATGTATATCACTCTAACATGTATCTATCATAAGATTACTCTTGGTTTATGTAAATAATTTATTATAATATGCAATAAAAGAAATTCATAACCTCTTTTTTTTCGTCGTACATTACATACTCGCTTTCAACACGTTCATCAATAATTAGAGTGTTCATTTTCCAATTTATTATAACACCCATTTTAAAACACATAATTTATAAGTTAAAATGTATTTTTGTGGCATATATAATGATTTGGGTTTTCCATTTTCCAACTTATCTTATATTAACCATTAAACGATTTATGTAATTTCTTTTGGAATTTTGTGACTTTACTTTTAGTAAAATCCAGATCATATAAACCCTATAAATTTAATATATTATATATATGAATTAAAATAAATCATAAATATTTTTTAAAATAATTCGCAGTGTTATAATTTTATAGGCAATAATATTACCTAACAATTAATTATAAATAAATAAATAAATAAATGAATTATATCCTAAAGAATAAGCCCACGGGACTTTGGATTGACAGTGAATGGGTGCACTGTTAAGGCACTCCTTGTGATAGGTCACTGGTTCAAATCCCCCGTGGGTGCTTACCTACCAAAAAAAGAATAATATCCTAAAGAATTAAATAATTTCTTCTAACAATTATATATAAATAAATAAATAAAATGAATTATATCTTAAAGAATTAAATAATTTTTTCGTATTAAGTTATAAAAAGGATGTTTATTTAAAAACATTTCAATATACAATTTCTAATAAAATTAACTTTTCTTATTCAATATCTTAAAGGATAAGACTTTTCTCACTACTCAATCTTAAATATAATTTTCAAAAAAGTTTATATTGTATTTGAATGATATGTAGATAGATTTTAATTAAAAAATCAATTGCACAACAAACCTCATTTTGCATTAGATTAATTACACATATAAATACATAAACCATTGGTTGAAGATATAAATTCTATCTTAATCACATAATCATTTAGTTGAGTAAATCTCGCAATTAAACACTAATATAGGAACTATTTTAGTTGGACTAAATATCTCAGATCCAACTAATTAACAAATATATTTAATGATGAGGAACATCAATCAATATACACAAGACAAGTAGGACTTAAATCTCCAAGTCCCTCCCTTAACGAGTACTTGTATTTGATCTTCATGTCTACGAAGTCTTCATTAGCTTCTTTAAACATCTTAAAAATCGCATAGAGCGAACTCCATCAAGTTGTCTCATAACCCTCGTGAAGGTGTAGTCGGAAATTAGATTCTCGAGTCCCACTCTCAAACTCCCGAATAACGGATCTCTCAAAGTCAATTACTGAACATCGTCCCAAGTTTTCGCATAACCTCACGAGAAGACCACTCCCGCATCTTCAACAAATGAGCGATCCTTCCCTAGATCCTGTTATAGAGACTACAACCACCCTCCAAAATTTTTCCTATGCTTCAATTTTGGATCCTTCCTTCTTATCCACAAAAGCTCATCTTGCACTGATCCATGTATTCATCCTTTGATGGAGACTTATCATTTTCATTTGTGCTTGTGCTTGTTTTTTTTCACACTTTCTTGTCTTTCTAAGTCACAAGTTGATCTCTCAATTTGGCCTCACAGTAGTTTTGGGCTTGCCTCCAAAAACTATGCAATCCTTGAGGGCAATCATCCTTGATGATAGGAATTGCACAGCCCTGATTGGAAGTCAACTTTGTGATCAGAAAATGCGTAGTCTGTTATCACTCAGATTTTACTTAGAAGTTATTTAAAATAAGGAAAGGATCCAAGGTAACTATAAAACCAATCTTTTAAGTACAGATACTAGCCGATCTACACTCAAAGAGGGCTCTCTATTTATAATTTATTGTTGTTTTGATATGATATTAGGCTAGTTATTAATGCTTAAGGAATTTGTTTTGATTTGTTTGGTGGAATTAAGGAAACAGATGGGCAGAATAGGTATTCAGGCTATTGGGCTATGGAGTCAAGTAGGAAGGTTTAACATGATTTGATTAATCACCGAGGTAAGAGTTCACAAGGCAAGCTAGCACAACAGGGACAAATCTGAAGGTTTCAATGGATGAAAATGTTAACCAGGGCCAAGGGCAACGAAGAATCCTTAACAAGGATTAAGATGAAGAAGGGAGGTTTGGCAAATAGCAAGGGCAATTAAGAATCTTGTACTAGTAGCCAATAGAGGGAGTGAATTACAGAAGTAAGGGAGCAACTAAGAATTCCCAGACTTAAGCAATTTAGTTGAAAACATTAAATAAGCAAACAGTTAAAACAGAGAGCACTTAAGCTAATTTTGATAGTATTATTCCTTGTTTGTTTTTAAGAATTATAGGAAAACACATATGATATTTCATAACATAAAGGAAAACAATATTCAAACTTAGAGAAATGATACTTATTTGTTTCCCACAGTGCAGATGAATCGAGTGAAATGTCCTCAGCTTTATTTAATCCAGCAAACAAGTCCAACCTTGATTACAATAGCTCCTTTAGCTCCAAACAAAAAGTCTACAGAAATGCTTTTTAATCCACCCTAATTACTTCAATTTGTGAAGTATTTATACAAAAATTGATACAAAATATCTCATAATTATATGAGATTTATTCTAGGAAACAAAATTTATCTTCCGCATGAATATAGAGACAGATGGAAAACAAATTGTTTGCTATCCATTTATTTGTGAATGTGCTGGATACTAGAACTCAGATTTTCCAACAGTTGGCTTGGTATTTATGTGCTGGATTTCACTCTTATCTTCACCTACTGATACTCTTTACCTGTGTTGATGCTCTTTACCTGTGCAGTTCCATCCTTTCATCCTATATTACCAGACTTTACCATAGTAAACATTTTTTACTCCACAAATTTACTATAGTAACTTCATAGTAAATCAGTCAAACTGGTCCACCATTCGCTATCTGGTATTTTCATCCTGATCATATTCTTATAAACTTCATCAGCATCTGTGTACTTAGAAAAATTGGGTTTGCTGGTGAATAGGTGTTTTACTTCATGTTCTATGTAAAATAAATTTTCCAGGCCGTCATAAAGCACCTTTCCTGTAGGTAATGCTTTCACTACTAAAGAACTTTCTTGGCTCTTTTCCTGTTTGTTTAGCCTTTCGATATAGTCTTCCTGTGTCATCAACTTGTCATGTATAACTAGTGGGCTAGGAAGGCCCTTCTCTCTCAAAATTCCATATTTCAACATGAAGTTATCTATGTCTGTCTGAATACTTTGACACCTTTTCTCTAGGCTAAGCATTAAGTTCCTCTTAGTAAGAACTTTCTTTATCTCAATAATAGTAGTTTTTATATCTTCAATCTCTAACTCCTCTAGTTGGTCCCTATTCTTGCTGTTCAAAAACTCAATCAATTGATTTGCCTCTTCAAGCTTATCTCCAAGTTCCTCTTTGGTCTTCTGTATAGCTTCCACAACTACTTTAACTAGTTTAGTCTGTTCAAAAATTACCTGGATAGAAGGCCAAATATCATTGATGGAATCAATGATATTGGCCCACAAAATATCTTCATGTCTCTCAATGGTCTTTCTAATGTCAAGTCCTTCTCCAGGACTCTGATTCTTTCCTCCATCCTTTTGTTTTTTCGTTCTTCTTCTTTATTCTGAATTTGTGCAAGCTCATAGTTTGTTTCCAAACTTGACATTTGTTCCTTGAGATTTTTCAGTTTTGTAGCCTGGATACTCATTTATTCCATGGCTTTGATCATTTCATCTGTTTTTTCTGTTGATGTTCCTGCACTGGTTGATGTATCTGTGATTGACATAGTCCCTGCTATTGGTAATGTTGTTACTAGTGGGAGTGTTGGTGCCAAGGAAGCTGCTAGCGTGGAGGGTACTACTGTGGAAACTGTGGGTATGACACTCTAAGGAGCGGTGGCCAGATCACTCTGCTTAGACTGTATAGCATTCTCCAATTCCTCAGTTTCTTTTAACTACTCATTTAACTTAACGACTAGGTCCATAAGTTCCTCCTCCTTTTGCCTTTCTATAACTTCTGCAGTTCGAGGATGGTGGAGAGGAGGGATCTTGAGCTGCTTCTTCAGTGCATCTATATCATCATTTTTCTTTTTAATTAGTTGTTCTGTTGCTTTGACATCCTTGGGATCATGTCCCAATTCTATCACCAAGTCTTCTAAAGTTTTTATCCTGGTGTCTTTAGCCTGAGAGGAGGCCTTTTCCAGTTGCAGTTGTCTAGTAGTATTGTGCAATGAGTTTTGTAATTGATGTGCTGTGATGGCCTTATTAGTCAATGTAGAGTATACCATCTCACCGGTTTTCTTATGCAGTTCTATTTGGTCAATAGGATGGATATGTTTTGCCAAAACCTCAAAATCTGTCTTCAAATAATCACCCATGGACCTTGGCTGTTGCATAGTTGGCTTGAGGAAGCTCATCTGCATTTTCCCTTCCTTTATGTCAAAGGCTGACATAAGCCTTGTCTGATTGGTTGGAGCCATTTTGAGATAGTGAGCATAAGTTTGAGCTTTCATCTTCTCATTCCTTGCTTTAATTTCTTTATACTTTCCTTTAATGTCTAGGCCCTGTTCAGAGGGAGCCTTGAAAGAGGATACCTCTGTGCTTTGTTTTCTTTCCAATGCTTGTATATGTGAGGTAGATGGTGTCCCACTTGTTGGGATAGTCTGCATACTATCTGTCTTTTCTGCCACTGTGTTTCTTGTGGTCTCCTCAGTATACTCTTCTTCTGCATAGGGGTTTAACCTTTGCCTTTTAGCAAAAGTTTGATCAATAGGCCTGCTGGAAGGAGTGGCCTCTTCCCTGTCTCTTTTAAGATTTCTTTCCTCATTGAGAGGAGTCTGCAAAACAGGAGGGTTGCTCATGATTTGTCTAGGTTGAGCAAGCTCCTCTAAGATTTCAGGCTGCTCGGATTCTTCTTGTTGTCCTGAATGCTCCTGTTGTTTTGATGGCTCTACCTGTTTTGAGTACTTTTGTTGCTCTGAATCTTCTGCCTATTCTAATGTTCCTTGTTGCTCTGAAGGCTGTGTACTATGTTCATGTGACTCCTTTTGTGATGAAGTTTCTCCAAACACCTGTACAAACGAATCTTCATCAAGCCTTATTTCTAAATCCACCAATACATTGTCAACTTCAACTTGTGTGTTATCTTGATCAATCAGAGTGCCTTCCACTCATTCTGATTGATTGGCATATTGTTCAATTTCTGGGATCCTATGGTGGATATAAGGAGAGAGTTTATGTTTCTGCCTTCTGTTACAAATGAATCTGTGGGGGTCATAGGCCCAGATGAAAATTTGTTTTAATTTCAATCTTTGGAGGATTTCATCTGCCTCCTTTCCTACTTCTCTGTTATTGCAAATAAATGGGCCTAGATGATCTTTTATTCTTAGCTGGGCCTTCTTCTTGGTTTTGACAAAGTGAATCTCATCAGAATTGATCATTTGCCTGTAGTACTCCAGAGCAAATAATCGCATGGGGAGATATCTAGGTAATTTGTAAGGAGGTAGCTCACACCCATAAATTCTGATTTCAGTATGGTTTTGGTACAAGTACCAATCCCCTACTTTGTATTGTTTGGACAGCTGGAGAACCCTCTTAATGTCTGCACTGATTCTGGGAGGGGGACTTCCTAATAACATTGTAGTCATTGGATGTACAAATAGGTCAATAAAATCTATGTATGGATAGGGAGAAGAACAAGACCTGTGGAATAGAGAGGTCCAGAAGATGACTGACCTAGGATTCCCTCTAGTATCAAGTTTTTGGATAGAGAAGGGAAACTTATCAGTTTGGTAGTATAGAAACAAATGATACATGACTGATGAGTATTTGAACACTCTTTCATTCTCTAATCTCATAAACTGATCATGCATTTTATCTGCAATGAATTTTGCATAATCAAACTTGACTGCAGGAGGTTGACCAGGGGTAAAAATAGACATGCTAGCAAAAATAGTCTCATATACATATTCATTAGTTCTAGAACCTAAAATGCATGATAGCATTGTTGTGATATCTCTGCCCAGATCAAAAAAGAAGCATGGCATGTAAGGAGGGGGGTCCTTTGGCATGTGTTTTTCTTCAAAAGTGAAAGTCTGGAGGATTTGAGTAATTCTTGAACTAGATAGCTTGGAGAATCTTTCAAGCAAATCAACAATGGAAAGGGGAGTGAGGTCTTGACTAGGTTTTAATTGTAACATTTCATTTATGGATTCAGGAGTGATAGTGAACAGGACTTTCTGGTCTGGGGACATTATAGCTCTCATGATAGGATCATAGTTTGCACGACAATAGTGGACAATTTCCGGGAAGACATGAACACTAGGGAATTGATACTTAGGCAGGTTTGATTCCCAGAGGCCTATCTTATCTACATGGTTCAAGTAGATATCTAGGTATTTGCAATGCAATTTCAAAGGGGTTTCGTCGAAGGTGAGGTATTTTATACGAAGATCTTTGTCAGCCAGGGGAAAATAGTCTAAATCTTTATGGGGAGTGGTAATTGGCATGAAATTTAAGGCGACTGGGGCGTCTATCCTTGGTTCTTATGGATTCAAGGACCAGGGTAGAGAATTTTAGGGAATTATGGAAAACTAGTTCATTTCAGAGAGTGTCAAGACTGTCAAACAACTTAATTGGATTAAATTACTTAATTTTACAGCAATTTAGTTCATGTTCAGTATGAAAGACAGGGTTTCTTAGTTGAAAATGAGTAAATACCTGGTTTTGGTTGTATGAAGGAATAAAATTACACTGGTGCACTGTTCACAGGGAGCACACGGGTCTACAATGGTAATTTGGAGTTTAATGGCTTCTGGAGGTTAACGGTTGGAAGTAGGGTGACAGTTCGAACATACTCTTAGTGTGCATGGAGAACATAAGGTTCTTTTCTTGGTAAAACAAAAATAATGAGTATTTTTTGGTTTATTGGCAAAGTCAATGCTCTTGGCGCGTATAATGGAAAAGTGATAGTTGGCGCCAACTGACGGAGGTGACGTTTTGTCATTTAGGGAGGGTGGTAAGTGGAGGTGATAAGCGGAATGTATCACATTGCTTTTGAGGGCTTGGAGGTATTGGGAGAGGTCTGCCCGATGCCATTCATCAGGCGACACATAGCGGCGGGGTGAACAGTGAAACCGCTCACATCGGGCAGGTAAAGGTCGGCATCGGAGGCCGCCCGATATGAGCGTCAACCGTTAGATATGAAGGGGTCAGATCACATGGTGGTTGGGGCAGGGATTTGATCGGGACTTAATGGAGGGGACCAACGGGATAATAATTGTGGATTAAGGAGATTAATGACATCGGGGGTGATGTGATTGGCAGGGACAGATTTAATTAATCACTGATTTGACTAATTAATATTTTTGACAAGACAGAGGATTATGGCTCTTAATTAATTACAAATCAATTAATTAATCCATCTTATTATTTATTATGGTTTATATTTCAAACCATGAGGGTGGGATATTAACATAGGGAATTTTAATAATATATATGGGAAAAGGGGTATATTTTTAGGGAATTAAATATAATAAATCAATGTTAATATGAAATGGAAAAGGAGATGAAAAATGTGCTACGTAATTTTTTTTTAAATATAATCATTTTCTCACATTTAAACATTGTAACTTAGGTTTCGGTGCATTTTTTGGGTTTTTGTGAAAAGGGGTTTTGTATTGGGACAATTACTTTTCCCAAGCAATTAGTGATTTTACTTTAGGAAAAGGGGTTTTTAGGGGAAATGAGTGAATGATGGAGGGGGTTAATGTTAATGAGGGGGTTTTAGCACTTAGACCTTATAAGTTATTGGGTCGAGGGTCTGGTTCTTCCAAAAGTCAGAGAAATTCTCTGATCCCCTTTAACTTAAGGCTTTGGGCATTTTGATTATTATTTGTGGGAAATTAGTGAAATAGGGGTAAAATGAATGAGGAAATTAAACACTTGAATTTGTAAATGTTTCCTTGTTATCCATACTTTTAAAGCAACATGATGATGAAAGTAAATGATATGATCTTAGCTAATAATTCATCAGAATTCTTCAACCATGCAACTACTTACCCATCTACTCATCCTACCATTTTTTCTACTCTTTATTAGGGTGCACTTAAGCTGTCAAACCCTTATCAAACATTTTTCTTTTATTTTACAATAAAAAATTATCTAAGTCTATCCTTATTACATCCAAGGGCTCAGATTAAACTGTTGAGCTCCTTTTATTTACTCTACCTATCTACTTATCTTCCAAGATTAAACAGTTTGGTCGATCTTATTCTTTATCTCTAAGCATGAAATTCAAAACATGGAATAACCAAGATTAAATTGTTTGGTTACCATGGATTGTGGCATGAATAACAAGTTGCACACAATCATTATTATGCAGAAAAGTAAATAGTAGTGGAATTTGGGTTTGCACACTTTCATGGTCTTTTTATTTTTCTTTGGGGTTCATTTTTCATCCTTTTTTTTTTACCTTTTTCCTCTTTTTGTCCTTTGATTTTTCTCTTAGGACATACCCTCTTTACATTTTTTATTTTTTGATTTTTTTTTTTACATATTGAACACATTTTCAGAAAGCAAAGGTATGTACATATTACAGAGATAAACTAAGTCAATCATAAATTATGACACCTATGGTATAGGAACATAATAGTGGCTCCACTTGGGGATGGCTTTCCCTGGTGGAAAGTCAAGAACTGTAGATCAATGGCCTTCTGAAAGGCTATGATTTTATTCTGCAATTTTGCCTTTATTCTGTTGCTTTATTGATATTTATGACAATGACACTTTTGGAGCTTAGAGCCTTCTCTTCGGGCTTCAACTCCAAAACTTTACCATCCAATCCACTCTAAACATTATGAATGATATAGTATGTACAACTGAAACTAGTAAAATTAGTAACTTGGATCAATATAGTGTTTCATTATTACCTTTGAAGGCATATATAATGTATGGACCTTTCCATAGGAAGTCAAACTTCCCATGTTTCCCTTTATCTTCTCTTATGGAATCCCATTTCAAAACTTTATCACCAAGATAGAAGTCTTCTGCCTTGGTTCTTTTATCAAAAACTTTCTTGAGTTTTTTCCTGCAGTACTTGGGCTCTGATGTATACTTCCTCCCTAGTTTGCTGCAAATGGATGGTCTGATTGATTCTCCTCTGAATATCATTGGGCTCAACTTGGGATTCCTAGAGTAGTTTCATTACTGGAATTCCTAATGATGAAGGGAAAACTGCTTCCATTCCATAGACCAACTGATAGAGACTAGTACCAATAGATTTCTTAGTTGTAAGCCTGTTTGCCCACAAAGCATTGCTCAGTTTCTTGTTCCATGTTTTCTTATTGTCTTCCAGCAATTTTTTAATAATATTCATTGAGATTTTGTTGGAGGATTCTGCAAGTCCATTTCCTTGGGGATAGTAGGTTGTAGAGTGACCAAGGGTTATATGGTATTTATGGCAGAAGTAAATCATCCTTTTTGATTTAAATACTGCATCATTGTCTGTGATAATTTTGTTGGGGCAACCAAATCTGGACAGAATATTGGCCTCTAAAAAACCTATGATGACAGTATCAGTGGCTTGTCTGGAGGGAATGGCTTTTATCCACTTTGTAAAGTAATATGTGGCAGTCAGTATCCATTTAAGTTGAGCAAAAGAGGGGGGGGTGAATTTCACCAATGAAGTCTAGACCCCATTGTTGAAATGGTTTTTCAGTAGAAATAGGTTTCAAAGGTAAAGGTAGAAGTTTTCTTTCTCCTTCAAAGATCTGACACTTGTGGCAGGAGGTTACAAACTTTTTCACATCAGAAAATAGAGTTGGCCAGTAAAATCCAGCTCTTAGGATTTGATTAGTTGTTGTCTTCCAATAGAGGTGTCCTCCACAATCACCTACATGAAATTCTTGGAGTACTTTGTCAGATTCTTCCTTTAATAAACAATTTAACAGAATGCCTTCATGTTTTTTCCAAAATAAAGTATTATCAATTATACAAAATTTCAAAGATTTCATTTTCAAAAACCTACTTTTAGTTCTAGACAACCCTAGAGGAGCTTGTAAATTTTGTAGAACATATATTATGTCAGCATACCAAGGTGAATCTAAAAAGGCTCGGCTGATCTTTGGAGTCGCCATCTCCTCTTCGTCATCCAGTTCTGCAATAAAATTTATACCCAAGGCTTGGCAATTTGTTTCAGCCATAAGCTTGGCCAACCCTTGGCCTTTGATTAACTTCGTAGGTTTAATATCTATGTCATACTCTAATATGGTAGCTATCCACTTTCCCCTTTTGCCATCAACTCCATTCTGTGTTAGAATGTCTTTGACTACAACATTGGGAACATAAGCTACTATGTGAGAGTACAAGATATAGACTCTGAAATCTTTGATAAATTTACCAAAGCAAAACCCTATTTTTCCATTATGTTATACTTTAAAGGTGCATCTATTAGAGCTTTACTAAAGAAGGCTATTGGTTTTTCAAATCCCTGATCATTCTTCTGTAGTAAAATTGCAACAATACTATGTTCAGATGCAAAATAAAAAATGATAAATTCTCTGTCAAACTTTGGACTTATGAGGATTGGTGTTTGAGTCAAGGCTAATTTTATATCTTCATATGATTTTTTAGCCTCTACGGTCCATTTAATAGCCGAATATTTCTTCAACATGTTATTTAATAGTCTAATTAGTTCAGCTAGGTTAGAGATGAATCTTCTTAAAAGTTTATTTTTCCTAAAAATGCCTGAAGTTCTTTGATGTTTCTAGCATGAGGTATTTGCAAAATAGCTTCAATCCTGGTTGGGTCAATCCGGATCCCATCTTTAGAGATAATGTGGCCTAATAATTTGCCTTCTTCTAAACCAAATAAAGACTTTTTTGGATTCAAAGAGATGCCATATTTCTTGCATTTAATAAAGAGCTTCCTAAGATGATCCAGGTGTTGTTGATTTGATCTGGAAAACACTGTGATATCATCAAGGTATATAACCAGGAAATAATGGATTTCCTTAGCAAAGGCAATATCCATTGCTATTTGAAAGGTGGCCCCTACATTTTTCAATCCAAAAGGCATTTTAACATACATGAAGGTACCCCATGGGGTAGTGAATGTAGTTTTTGCTTGATCATCTAGATGGACTAGGATTTGGTTGTAACCAAAGAAACTGTATAATAGTGAGATCCTTGTGGAACCTACTACCCATTGCAATATGTGATCCATTTTAGGTAGGGGATAGTTATCTTTGAGTGAAACTTTGTTTAAATTCCTAAGGTCAACACATAGTCTTATTTCTCTAGTCTTCTTTCTTGTAGGGACAAGATTAGATACCCAATCTGAAAACCTAATGGGTGCAATAATTCCTGCTTCATACATCCGTTTGGTTTCCTTTTCAATAGAAGGTAGTAGAATAGGGTTAATTCTTCTAAGCTTTTGTCTAAAGGGCTTCTGATCTTCTTTTAAAGGGATAGTGTGTTGTATAATGCTAGTATCATAGGATTTTATATCCTCATAACTCCAGGCAAAAACATCTTGGAATTCTTTCATAAGTTCCATATATTTCAGTTTTTCATTGGGAGGTAATGATTTGGACAGTTTTATTAGCTTGGGATTCTCTTCAGATCCTATATTACATTCCTCAATGTCTGATTTCAAAGGTTCCATTTTAGGATTTTTAGGAATATCATTTGAGTTGAATAAGTCCTCCAAAGGGGTTAATCCCCTGGGTAAGAAATTATCTTTGAGATTTATGACTTCAGTTTCATCATCAATTACCTCATCAATTTCGACTTTCTTTAAATCTTGAATATCTATTTTTGTGAATTCTGTAGGATGAAGTCTGTCTATTAGATCTTCTCCTAATTTGTTGATTTCTACTTCATCAAAGAAATCAAAATCTACTGCTATGTCAGTGTCTATGTTGGTATTTACAAATTCATTATCTAAAGTTAAAAAATTGTTAATCTGTTTATCATTTTCAAATACTTGCCAGTTCTTTAAGTTGTCAAGGATAGCTGGTCTATGCCTAACCTCAGCAGTGTACTAATGGTTGGGCTAGAAGGGCAACTTACAGGTACTAGCAAACATGGCCAAACTATGAGCTTGCATGTTATGTTTTCTGGGGATGGCAACAAGCTTGGTTTCTAAAAAAGTTTTAAGAATTTCTACAACTATACCTCTATAAAATCCTAGTCTAGGGTCTCTAGTCAAGCAAACACCATTAATTTGTTTAACTATCAATTCAGAATCTCCCATAATTGATACCCTTATAGCTCCTAATCCTTTAACCAGTTTAAGACCTAACAGGAGTGCTTCATATTCTGCCATATTGTTTGTACATTTGAAGTTTAACCTATAGGCATGACCTTCTGCATGATCGCTCTCTAAGTTATAAATCCATACACCTTCTTCTGCACCTAACTTGTTTACCAAACCATCAAATTCCAAATGCCATAATATTTCATGTTCATAATTTCCATCTGGGGTAGTGGAATCCTTCTTGACCAAGGTATCTATATTTTCTTTGTCATTTGATGTTTCATGAATTTGGATATTTGAATTTTCTTTTGCAATTTATTTTGGTTCTGTTGTTATACCACTTGAAGTATCTTCTTGATTAGTTTCAGTATTGTAAAGAATGAAAGAATCCATGTCAGAATGTACTGAATATATAGGAAAGTTCTGAGGCTTCTCCTGACTACTCACTACATACTTCATTAAAGTTTCCCTATATAGTTTCTTGGGGTGTCCAAAGACTGATATGGTAGCATAGGACATGTCTAACTGCAGAGATCCTTGGAGTTTAGCACCCCAGGATCCAGACAACAACATGCGATACTTGGGTGGTATGTCAGCAACAACTATGTCCATGAGTATGGTTTTGGCAGGGTACTAAACTAGGGAGACACACAAATATTTTATGAGACCTAAGCATTTAACCTGGCTCGAATCAAAGGAGAATAGATCTTTATAAGGTCTAGGGATATCCAAGTTAAGCTTTCCCATTACATACCTAGGCATAAGATTGTGTGAGGCTCCAGAGTCCAGCATGGCATCGTGTAGGATTTTGTGATGGATGTTAAGGCTGATGCAGAAAGGTGGTATCCATCCTTCAACTAGCTTTCCATTGACATCTGGTCCAAAAATTAACTCAGGTTGGTCATCAAATAGATTCACAGAATCTTCATTTTCAACACAGTTCATAGATTTACTAATTTGAGATCTGTAAGTTTCATGTTTAACCAATTCTATCAAAGGCACTAAAATTTTGATTTTGGCCACCTCTACTCCCAAATTGAAAGGCAGAGGGGATTTATTTGTTTGAATATTTGGAAGTTTAGAGCCAGAGTTCTGAACAATGTGTTTTTCTTTTTCATTGTTAGGAGTATTTCCAATTGGATTCTCTAATATGATTTCTGGGGGCTATTCCACTGTTCTTTTGGAGGGAAATTAAGTGGAAGGTTGTTCATTAGAAGACTAGTTATTAGTTACATCTTCAATGGTGGGGCTGGGGGGATTTTGATTTGATATAGAAAGGATTTGTAAGGTCTTTGTAGCTTGACGATTCTGATTTGTAGCTTTTCCTTTCTTAGGCTGGCTAGGCATTGCTTTCTTGTTTTGTTCTGTGGCATCAGTATTTATTCTACTTCTTAAATTGTACTTTTTATGTACCTCAAAAATCACCGAGTCGTACCCCTGCTTGAAATCAAATGATTCTCTTGTTTGGGTTTGGATTGTTGGAGCATGTGTGATTCTTGGTCATCATGAGTTAAGAAAACATCTTCCTCATCATCTAGACCCATCAAATTAATCTGAGTGTCTTGTTTATGGTCTTCTAAGTGTGAGGCCTTTGCATAGTTTTCTTGGAAAGGCAGTCTGATATTCTGGTCAGGAATATTCTTTCTAGTATTCTGGTTCTGGTTTTTCCTAAAATTTGGATTCCTCACTGGATTAGCCTGTTGGTTATCCCAGTGAGGTTTTCTTTCAATGTTTTCAATTCTGTCCATCAACCTTTCCATTCCTTTGGCCAAAGCATCCTTTTTCTGGTCAAAGGGTGAAGCTTCCTCCTTCAAGGGTATTCTTCTCCCATTTCTAGCTCTGTCTCTTTTGGCAAGCAGGTTAGCTTCAACGCTTACTGCTACACTCTGCATTTCTTCCAGAGTGGGGGGATTTCTTTCTCTTAATTGAAAAGCCATATTTGTACCAAATCCATCCAGAAATTTGATCAGGGCTAAGCTAGGTGGAGGTCTAAGGTCAAGTGGAATGGCATTATATACATTATTAAACCTAGTGCAATAGTCCTGAACATGTTCATTTGGCCCCCTTTTAAGGTTTGCGTATTCAAATAAAATTTGTAGGGGGTCCTTCTTCTTCTCCCACCTATTGAAGAATTGTTGGCAAATGACTCTTAGACTATCTATGCTCTGAGGGGTTAAAGATCTAAACCATGTTATCACTTCTCCATCCAGACTTTGGATGAAAATTCTCATTTGGACATCTGCTATGTCAATCTCATGAACTTCAAAGTAGTTTGTCATCTTCCTGGTGTGTTGTTGTGCTATGTATGTTCTAGTGCCATCAAAAGTAACAATTTTACTTTGATAGTCCTATGGCATAGCACCATGGGCAGCAGGCATCACAATGGGAGCATATCTGTTGGCCATGATTCTAGGTTGGGTAGGATTTGGGGTAACACGGGGTGTTTGGGTTGTGGAGGAAGAATTAGAGGTAGTGGTAGTGTGTTGAGTAGTGATTGGCTGAAGAGGAAGTGAAGGAATGAATGGAGGGGTGGATTGGACTTCAGAAAGGTGAGGGAATAATGATGAACTAAAAGAAAGTGAAGCTATTTCAGAAAGTTCAGGGACTCTATCAGTGGTAGGGGATGACTGAGGGGAGTTCAGTACATTTCGATCAATTGACAATTTGGCTCATTGGATTTCAAGTTCTTTGATGAATTCTGGATCTTGGACTAAGTCCAATAGTTCACTATCAGATGTGGTTCTAAACAGAGAAGTTTCAAAGTACTCGTCAAAAGGAAGGTCTTCTAAGAAAAGCCACTCAACAGGGCATGAATGTGATCTAAACAAAGGTCTAGGGTTGACTGAACTCTCTTGTCTTCTGATGATTCTTAGAATCAAGTTGGGATTTTCAAACACAGGGGGAGGATTTGGATCAGGGTTAGCCCTGGTGTAATGAGTTCTCCCTGAAGCCAGATTTAGAGTGTTTTAAATGCCTTTTCTTTTATGGATGTTCAAAATAACTTCTAATAATCCTTTAAGATGCTTTAAAATTTAAACTTTATGTTTCTCAAAGGTTTACTTCAACTGAGGATTTGTTCTTCCACAGTATGGTTGTTGTTATCACTCAGGTTGTCCTTAAGCTCCGGAAAAGGATACGACCGAGGAAACCACAGACCAACTTTGGACTGCAAGTTCTAGCCTACCTGCAATCAGAGAGGGCTCTCTTTGGGATTTAGCTTTGTTGAAAATGATCTTAGGCTAGCTATTGAGTTCAGGGGTTTTTGTTTTGATTTTGGTGGGAAGGATGATGCTTTAAGTAGAGAAGCAAGGCATATTGTGGTAAATTTCAAACCATTGGGCATGGAGTCAAAAAGGAGGACTGTTGCTGCGTTTTCTTGGTCACAAGAGAAATGAGGAGCAAGGTAGCTGCTCATGAAACAACATTTAAAACTTAAAGGTGGAATGAAAGCTAAGGAAAGAGAGGCAACAAAGAATCTCTCCAACAGTTTAGCAGAATGAAAATGAATAAACTTTATCTAGGAGCAGTTAAGAATTCTTAGATAATCAGTCATTCATATGTGAAATAGATTAAACATGAGCCACAAAAGGAATTCATATTTATGTATAGATCAAGAGGAAAACATTTAAGAAGCCACAGAAACTGAGTATAGAGTGCTTTTAAGCAAATTCTAGACCAATCTTTTGTTCTGCGACATGAGCATATATGAAATTGGAATACAGAGGTAAGGAATCACTTATTGATTCATATAACAACGCGAGGATTCCTCATTTAGCTCTTCAGAAACATTAACAACACATCAAAAGTCCATTCTTCAAGCTTGTACGAAGTCTTTGATTATCGAAAGATATCAGAAATACAATGCGAGTCTCTCCTAGATACATTAGCTGTCCAACCCTTTTAACAATGCAGAGGGTAGTATTTATACATAAATTGGATATAAAAATATCTGGACGAGAAGTTAATAGCTGATAACTTCTCTACCAACTTTTAAGGAGTGGTTGATGAAAAGTAAATGCTGAAAATAAATACAAATGCAACGGTTGTTCTCTTCTAGAAGTAAATGTTGACTTTTGAGTCGGCTGGGCTGCGTTCTCAGAAATCCGAGCTCTTAGGTTTGCCATCTCAGCGTTATTGCTTTGTACTCGCTCCCACCTGTCCTGCGCGTTCCTTCATTACTTTGTCCTGTGCATTTTGCACCTTATCCTGTGGCTGACATAGATTTTGAAATGAACAAAAAGAGGCAAAAACTGAAATCACCTGGGCAATACGGCCAGCATTGCCTGCCACCAATTCTCAGAAGGCAACTGATGCCTTTGTATTTTGACAAGTGTTTCATCGGCCTCTGTGTACTTGTAATAACTGGGCGGCATCTCAAACAAATGATTGACCTCATGCTCCAGGTAAAATAAGCTTTCCAGCCTGTCGTAGAGCGTCTGTCCTGTAGGCGGCCCTGCCTCTGCTGTAGAACTTGATGCAGCAGTAAGATGATTTGTGACAAAATTATTTAGCCTGGTAGCATATTGGTCACATGTTAATAACTTACCAGCACTGGTCAGCAGGCTGGGCAATCCTCTAATCTGTAGTGCTGCAAGCTTTACATCAAAATTGTCTACATCCCTCTGTATATCCTGACATCTTGCCTCCAGAGTTTGCACCAAACTTCTCAATGTGAGCACACTTTTTGTTGTTAATATGGCATCTGTTTTGTTCATGATATGGAGTGCTGCCAGCTCTTCCCTAGTCTGATGATTCAGAAAGTTGATCATTCTGTTAGCCTGCTCAGGCATGTTTCCTAATGCTGCCTTGGCTCTCTGGCTTTCAAGCTTAGCACGGCCAATCAGTTCCACCTGCTCATATATTGCCTGAATTGACCTCCATTGGCCAGTGATTAACTGATTTATTTTGGCCCACAGAAGTTTCTTTATTTCAGCCAAGGTCTTGTCCAAGGATAATTCTTTCTCCAAGGCTTTGATTCTGTCCCTCAGGGCCCTGATTTCTCTTGTTTGTTCAGCCACTGTCATTTTGGACTTATCATATTTTTCTTCCAATTTAGCCAGTTTTTCTTTGACCTCCTTTATCTCTGTCGCCTGCAGCTTAAGTTTATTGACAACTTCTGTCAAATCATCCACGCTCATGCTTGCTTCAGGCGTTGTTGTTGTTGATGTTGTAGCTTCTGTAGCTATTGTTGTGGCTGGAATAATTTGAGGGGCCACTGCTGCTTGTGATAGAGGATCAACAACAGTTGGGATTGTTTGAGGAGGCTGGGAGGTCGACTCTCCCTGCTTTCCTTGCAGTGCTTGCTCCAACTCCCCTTCTAAATCGATTACTCTCTGGTTTAACTTCATCATCAAATCCAATTGATCCTCAGCTTCTTTTTCCTTCTGTAGTTCTCCTGTTTGAGGGTGCTCAGTAGGAAGCAGCCTCAATCTTTTCTTCAGTGCAGCAATGTCATCATCTTTCTTTTTCATAAGGGTCCTAACACCCTTAGGATCCTTAGGATCATGACCTAAGTCTACAATAATCTCCTCGATTGTTTTAATTCTATTGTCCTTAGCTGTGGAGGACAATCTTTCAAAATCTAACTGAGTGTTGGTGTTTTTCAATGATTCTTTTAACTCATGGGCCAATGTGGCCTTTTCAGCAAGTGTAGCATAAAGCATTTTGGCTGTCTGCTTATGTAATTCTATTTGATCCATTGGGTGGATGTCCTTAGAGAAGACTTCTAACCTTGTTTTAACAAAGTCTGCGGCCGATTGAGGCTGCTGATCCTTGGGCTTGAAGTGGCTCAGAATAATCTTTTCTTGTTTTATATCAAATGTTGCCATCAATCTTTCCTGTTTGGTAGGTGTTGCCTTCAGGAATTGCTTATAAAACTGCACTCTTAGTAGCTCTTTTTGAGCTTTGATTTCTTTGAAGCTGGCCTTGGTGCTGGCTGGTTTCTTGCCTTTTTGCGTGGAGGAAGACACCTCCATGCCTTGTTGTCTATCTTGCTCTCGCTGAAAAGAGCTTGTTGGTGTATGCAGGCTTTTTTCCCTTCTCGGGCTTTCGACGATCTCTTCACTGACCTCCTCCTCAACCGGAGAATCAACCCTTTGTCTCTTCGATTCAGGTTGCTGCACAAACCCACTAGCAGGTGTGGAATCTTGTCGGTCTCGCTTTGTGCCCCTTTCCTAATGGGTAGGAGTCTGCAAAACTGGTATTTGGGTTGTCTCTGTTTGCTGTGGGGGGGCTTGTACTTGATTTTGTTCTGTTGAAGTGACCTATTGCTCAGTGACTATCTCTGGCTCTGTCTCCATCGGCTCCTTCCCTCTGGTTGTACATGTTGCTGATGTAGAAGCTCCTTGGGCAGCTTGTGAGGCTGCAGCTGTAGAGGTGCCCTCTTCAACTTGGTAAGGCAGCTTGAAATTTACCTGGTCATCAGAATCTAAGTCAAGGGTTTTTTCAAGATCCCTAGCAGTTTGTTCCAAAATTTCCTCTTGAGTTATTTCTTCCACTAAAGTTCCTTGCACCCATGCATCTTGATTGGCATACTTTTCAATGTCGGGGTATTTGCAGTGGTCATATGGTGTTAACCTATATTTGACCCTTCTGGAACTAATGAAGCCAAGTGGGTCATAAGGGACCCACCAGAAACTCCTTTTAAATTTAAATTGATCCTTGAGTATCATGTCAGCCTCTTGCCAACCATCCTTCTTATTCATGATGAAGGGGCCTAAGTGGTCTTTGAATTTCAGTTGTGCTTTCTTCTTGGTGCTGTGAAAGTGAGTCAAATCTGAAATTTATAAGCTACCTGTAGTATTCTAATGGAAACAGCCTCATTGGCACATATCTCGGGAGCCTGTATGGACACAGCTCACAGCCATAAACTCTGATGACAGTATGGTCTTGATATAGGTACCAATCACCTAATTTGTAATTCTTGGACAGCTGTAAGATCTTTTGCATTTCATAGGTTATTCTGGGAGGAGGAACCTTCATTAGGAGGCAGGAGACCGGATAGACAAACTGGTCAATGAATTCACAATATGAATAAGGAGAGTGCTGGATTTGGTGAAATAAAGATGAACAAAAGACAACAGACCTCCTTTCTCCCTTTGAGTCCAGTTTCTTGATAGGGCATTGGAAAATTTCAGATTGATAAAACATGAACAAATGATAGATATAGGAGGAATATTTGAAAATTCCCTGCCTATCTAGTCTAGTGAGCTGGTCATGGATTTTATTTGATATGAACCTGGCATAATTATACTTGATAGCAGGAGGCTGTCCTTGGCTGAAAGAAGACAATATAACCAGCACCGTCTCGTCTACGAGTTCAGTTGTTGTGTAGCCCAACACATAGAATATCATATCCACCAACAGTTGGCCCACCTCATTGAAATGGTCATAAGGAAATGGGGGTGGTTCCTTTGGTTGGCAATTTGCCCTCATAAATGTCTTAGCAATCATTTCAATCTTGGCAACAAGGAACCAAGAGGCCTCTTCCAGCAAATTATTTATGGAGAAGGGTAATAGCGTCTGAGTCTCTTTGAAGTTCAACATCTGGTTGATGGAGTCAAGAGTAGTGTAGAAAAGTATGCTTCCAGATGAAGACTTAACAGCCCTCTGACTAGGTTCATAATTTGCAGCACAGAGGTGAATAATCTCAGGAAATTATTCACAGAAGGGAGGAAAAAATGGGGCAGATTGGACTCCCATATGCCATATATGTCAGATTTGTTTATGAAATTGTTTCTTAGCTGGCAGTAGGTGTGTAGATGATTCCTTTTGGCAACGAAGTCTTGAATAAGATATTCTGTATCGGCCAAGGGCATGGACTCAAGCTCTTTACTTGGCGGGTTTATGGGAGTAACGTTCAGAGCAAATGGAGTGGCCATTACGCAGTTTTTTTGAATGCTTGAGCTAAAGGAGGACTAATGTAACAACTGGCTATCAAATTTGCTGGTAATAACCAGCAGGAGCAGGCGAACTGAACTCAAATGTAACAGTAGTTGGACAGCTTGAGAGTTTATGCTATAAGAGACCAATTTTGCAGAGTTTTGGGTCAATTTCCCTTTTTCCAGTGAATTCTCTTGGAGCTAGAGAATGTGAAGAACAAGGCAGAGGAGCAGAGGGCAATTTACAGTTTCGTTGAACGGATTTGGATAGCGGAACAGGGTAAAAATGCGGAAATGCCGAGATACCACGAGATTTTTGCTGGGGGCCGTGCTTTAAACAGAATTCGTCCGTAAAAGTGTAAATGGGCGTAAGGTTTCTGAGAATTTTCTGAAGTAAAGGGCTTCTAGTAGGTTTAATGAAGTCTCAGGCGCAGCAGAGTTACAAATTGGGGAATTTTTGTAGGTTCACTGTATGTGCAATAGATAAAATGCAAGCACAGGAGCGAAAAGGGGAAAATATGGCAAATACCTGGTTTGAACAGCACCGAAAGTTGACGAATTGATGCGAAAGTAGGCTATGAACTTGAATTGCAGGCCGCAGCAGCTTAGTTGGTCGCTCTGAAGCTTTGGGAGTGAGACAACGAATGAAACAGGGGGCCAGAGCGTTCTAATGAACCAATAAAAATGAATTATAACGGTCGTCCACGCTCTTTTTAAGCAAAAATTGACATTTGGGTGCTTTGGCGCTTTTATTCAGGATGACGTCAGCATAACGTCGTCAGCGGGTCCTGGGACACGGATGGATGACGTGGCGATATGGTGGCGGGGACACGGTGGCAGGGCGAGGGTACAAAAGGTATGAGGTGGCGGTGACATGGCGCGGCAGCGGAGCGCGAAAGGTGACGTCATAGGGGAGGACGTGGCGCTGACATCACGCAGGCGAGGGTGGTAAGTAGTTTTGGGCGCACTGCCTTAGCGCCTGGGTGGTTTTGGAGTGGGGGGCTCTGCCACACCTGAGAGCTTGACGCACGGCGGGAGTACGACGGCAAAACTGCCGAACTCCCGGACGCTAAGCTTCAGGCAGTTGGCATGCGTTAGGGACCTACCCACCGTAGATCTTGGGCGGGCCAGATCTAACGGCTGGCGGAATAATCAAGGTGGCGGAGGGTTATGAACGGGGCCCATGCATTATTACGTTCATTTATTTATGTGGCGGGGGAGGGGGTAAACATTAATAAAGTGGGTTTTTTGGGTTTATACAGCGCGGGGGCTGGTTTAATGTTTAAAAAAGGTTTCCAAACATTTAAACCTTTGAAAATAATGACGGCGGGGGGGGGGAGGGTGGATGTGAAGGTTTTGGTGAGCGGAGAACCAGATAAAGGTTATTAACCAAACAAGAGGTTAGGTTAATTCCTAGGTTAGGAAACAGAAAGGCTAATAGGAGCCCCAAATGGACTGCTATTTCCCGAGTTTGTAGAATATATGGCTATAGTGCCAAGGGGGAGGGCTATTTAACCTTTTTTGGGGATTTTATATAGTTTTTTAGTAGTGAAATAGGGATAGGGGAGTAGTTAGGGAGCTACATAGTAAAATTAGGAGTTAATGTGACTTTATGAAATGAAAATGAAGGGGAAATGATGATAAGTCTGTGAACTGATGATAGACACAGAGACTGTGTAGAAGATGAAAACATGACTTTTACACAAGAAATGTGGCTTCTTTTTATTTAGGAAAGCTAACACCCACCTTAATGTTTCACAGAAATGAAATGGAATTAGGACTTGTTGGGCAGATCCCAAGGTCCTTTGGGGGAATGTTAGTAAGAGGGTTCTTTAGGGGGAATGAAGGGAAGTTAGACATGCTTCCAAAATTCTGCCATTAAAATACTGCTTTGCTACCTCTGCCATTGATAAGATGAGTTTTCTTTGTCAAAGCCAAAACTGCAGATGATCTTTTCTGCAACCCCAGGCTACCTACCCAGCCTAGTACATCTAGCATTTTTTGTTACTTCAGGAAGGGTGCACTTAGACTTGCAAACCCTGATTTCCTTTTTCTTTTAGACTGCCTTTCCTATCTAAAACTACCCTTGTTTCTTCCAAGAGCCCAGGTTAGGCTGTTGGGCTCCTTCATTCTCTACCTAATTGCTACTCTGCCAAGCTTAAACTGTTTGGAAAGATCATTCCCTATATTCTAAAGCAAAAAAATTTAAACCTAGGGGAAACGGGCTTAAGCTGTTTGGATTCCCCTTAACTGAGAAATCTTTCAAAAATGGAACCTTTGCAGCATGGAAAAGATGAACATTTTTGGTACTTCCACTACCAATCATGAAATATGAAACCTGTTGCAACAGGAGGCTAACAGTGGCTCCACTTGGGGATGGCCTTCCCTTGTGGATGGCCAAGAATAGCAGGTCAGACTGCCTTAGTGTTCAACTGCTTCGACATTCTAAAAAACTTTCCTTTGTTGGGTACTTTATTTATACATATGAAAGTACATTTGATGAGCTTAGGGCCTTCACTTCAGGCATCAATTGCATCAGGCTGCTTATACAAACAGAAAACTGAAATCCTACCTACCTACCCTAATCAGCACCCGTTTGCTAGTTAGGTAAAATGAAACAACCAGTGCAACCACTTTAGCATTTGTAGAAGAAAACACATTGTTTGGCTGATAGTTGGTGAAATCAGAAACATTGTCTGGTCATGTGCTCCCATAATCAAAATTGTGACATATGAAGGTATTTGGTGAATGTCTTGGTCTTCGTAGAGAAAGTATGTTGAAGATTTTGAGTTGAAAAGATTCTCCATGTAATCAGCTACAAGATCTATAGAAGCAGTATGTGGGAGAGTTTCTTCTGGGCTTTCTTTGTCTGATGGAACAACTGCATCCTTAGTAACAGCCTCTGCAGCCATTAATTCACTCTTTCTCTTGAAAGTATGATCATCCTCAATCTACAAGTCAGAGGGTAGTACAATTTCCTTATGACTAGGAGAAGGAAGATTTTGGAAGAACTCTTTAAGATTAGGAAAATCATATGACTGAATTTGAGAATGCAAAAATTCAATCTCATTCTCATGTTCTTCAACAACTAGGTCCAGGAAAGATATTCTGATTTGAGGCTGCTTTATTGTTTTGACTTTTAACAGCACAGATCTAACAAAATTTTCTTCAAGCTCATATTCTGATAACGACTTCCTAAATTGATTTATAGCTTGTTCAACCTCATCTTCCCCACACCCGACCATCCTATCTGACTACTAACACTGGGAGATGGGATTACTTGGTTGTAAAATTGCTCAAAACTCTGAAAGTTTTTCCTTTGAGGTTCACTCCTCCAGTGGAGTCTTGATTGTGAAGATGATGCAGAGTCGCCAGGTGGATGATTAACTTTGGAGTGCCTCTGTCTGTACCTGTTGCTGATGTAGAAGCTCCTTGGGCAGCTTGTGAAGCTGCAACTGTAGAGGTGCCCTCTTCAACTTGGTAAGGCAGCTTGAAATTTACCTGGTCATCAGAATCTAAGTCAAGAGTTTTTTCAAGATCCCTAGCAGTTTGTTCCAAAATTTCCTCTTGAGTTATTTCTTCCACCAAAGTTCCTTGTGCCCATGCATCTTGATTGGCATACTTTTCAATGTCGGGGTATTTGCAGTGGTCATATGGTGTTAACCTATATTTGACCCTTCTGGCACTAATGAAGCCAAGTGGGTCATAAGGGACCCACCAGAAACTCCTTTTAAATTTAAATTGATCCTTGAGTATCATGTCAGCCTCTTGCCAACCATCCTTCTTATTCATGATGAAGGGGCCTAAGTGGTCTTTGAATTTCAGTTGTGCTTTCTTCTTGGCACTGTGAAAGTGAGTCAAATCTGAATTTATAAGCTACCTGTGGTATTCTAATGCAAACAATCTCATTGGCACATATCTCGAGAGCCTGTATGGACACAGCTCACAGCCATAAACTCTGATGACAGTATGGTCTTGATATAGGTACCAATCACCTAATTTGTAATTCTTGGACAGTTGTAAGATCTTTTGCATTTGATAGGTTATTCTAGGAGGAGGAACCTTCATTAGGAGGCAGGAGACCGGATAGACAAACTAGTCAATGAATTCACAATATGAATAAGGAGAGTGCTGGATTTGATGAAATACATATGACCAAAAGACAACAGACCTCCTTTCTCCCTTTGAGTCCAGTTTCTTGATAGGGCATTGGAAAATTTCAGATTGATAAAACATGAACAAATGATAGATATAGGAGGAATATTTGAAAATTCCCTGCCTATCTAGTCTAGTAAGCTGGTCATGGATTTTATTTGATATGAACCTGGCATAATTATACTTGATAGCAGGAGGTTGTCCTTGGCTGAAAGAAGACAATATAACCAGCACAATCTCGTCTACGAGTTCAGTTGTTGTGAAGCCCAACACATAGAATATCATATCCACCAACAGTTGACCCACCTCATTGAAATGGTCATAAGGAAATGGGGGTGGTTCCTTTGGTTGGCAATTTTCCCTCATAAATGTCTTAGCAATCATTTCAATCTTGGCACCAAGGAACCAAGAGGTCTCTTCCAGCAAATTATTTATGGAGAAGGGCAATAGCGTCTGAGTCTCTTTGAAGTTCAACATCTGGTTGATGGAGTCAGGAGTAGTGTAGAAAAGTATGCTTCCAGATGAAGACTTAACAGCCCTCCGACTAGGTTCATAATTTGCAGCATAGAGGTGAATAATCTCAGGAAATTTTTCACAGAAGGGAGGAAACAATGGGGCAGATTGGACTCCCATATGCCATATATGTCAGATTTGTTTATGAAATTGTTTCTCAGCTAGCAGTAGGTGTGTAGATGATTCCTTTTGGCAACGAAGTCTTGAATAAGATAGTCTGTATCAGCCAAGGGCATGGACTCAAGCTCTTTACTTGGTGGGTTGATGGGAGTAACGTTCAGAGCAGATGGAGTGGCCATTACGCAGCTTTTTTGAATGCTTGAGCTGAAGGAGGACTAATGTAACAACTGGCTATCAAATTTGCTGGTAATAACTAGCAGGAGCAGGCGAACTGAACTCAAATGTAACAGTAGCTGGACAGCTTGAGATTTTATGCTATAAGAGACCAATTTTGCAGAGTTTTGGGTCAATTTCCCTTTTTCCAGTGAATTCTCTTGGAGCTAGAGACTGTGAAGAACAAGGCAGAGGAGCAGAGGGCAATTTACAATTTCGTTGAACGGATTTGGACAGCGGAACAGTGTAAAAATGGGGAAATGCCGAGCTGCCACGAGATTTTTGCTGGGGGCCGAGCTTTAAACAGAATTCACCTGCAAAAGTGTAAATGGGCGTAAGGTTTGTGAGAATTTTCTGAAGTAAAGGGTTTCTATTAGGTTTAATGAAGTATCAGGCGCAGCAGAGTTACAATTTGGGGAATTTTTGTAGGTTTACTGTATGTGCAACAGATAAAATGCAAGCACAGGAGCGAAAAGGGGAAAATATGGCAAATACCTGGTTTGAACAACACCAAAAGTTGACGAATTGATGCGAAAGTAGGCTATGAACTTGAATTGCAGGCCGCAGCAGCTTAGTTGGTCGCTCTGAAGCTTTGGGAGTGAGACAACGAATGAAACAGGGGGCCAGAGCGTTCAAATGAACCAATAAAAATGAATTACAACGGTCGTCCGCGCTCTTTTTAAGCAAAAATTGACATTTGGGTGCTTTGGCGCTTTTATTCAGGATGACGTCAGCATAACGTCGTCAGCGGGTCCCGGGACACGGATGGATGACGTGGCGGTATGGTGGCGGGGACACGGTGGCAGGGCGAGGGTACAAAAGGTATGAGGTGGCGGTGACATGGCACGACAACGGAGCGCGAAAGGTGACGTCATAGGGGAGGACGTGGCGCTGACGTCACGCAGGCGAGGGTGGGAAGTAGTTTTGGGCGCACCGCCTTAGTGCCTTGGTGGTTTTGGAGGGGTGGGCTCCGCCACACCCGAGAGCTTGACGCGTGGCGGGAGTACGACGGCAAAACCGCCGAACTCCCGGACGCTAAGCTTCGGGCAGTTGGCACGCGTTAGGGACTTGCCCACCGTAGATCTTGGGCGGGCCAGATCTAACGGCTAGCGGAACAATCAAGGTGGCGAAGGGTTATGAACGGGGCCCACGCATTATTACGTTAATTTATTTATGTGGCGGGGGAGGGGGTAAACATTAATAAAGTGGGTTTTTTGGGTTTATACAGCATGGGGGTTGCTTTAATGTTTAAAAAAGGTTTCCAAACATTTAAACCTTTGAAAATAATGACGGCGGGGGGGGTGGATGTGAAGGTTTTGGTGAGCGGAGAATTAGATAAAGGTTATTAACCAAACAAGAGGTTAGGTTAATTCCTAGGTTAGGAAACAGAAAGGCTAATAGGAGCCCCAAATGGACTGCTATTTCTCGAGCTTGCAAAATATATGGCTATAGTGCCAAGGGGGAGGGTTATTTAACCTTTTTTGGGGATTTTATATAGTTTTTTAGTAGTGAAATAGGGATAGGGGAGTAGTTAGGGAGCTAAATAGTAAAATTAGGAGTTAATGTGACTTTATGAAATGAAAATGAAGGGGAAATGATGATAAGTCTATGAACTGATGATAGACACAGAGACTGTGTAGAAGATGAAAACATGACTTTTACATAAGAAATGTGGCTTCTTTTTATTTAGGAAAGCTAACACCCACCTTAATGTTTCACAGAAATGAAATGGAACTAGGACTTGTTGGGCAGATCCCAAGGTCCTTTGGGCGAATGTTAGTAAGAGGCTTCTTTAGGGGGGATGAAGGGAAGTTAGACATGCTTCCAAAATTCTGCCATTAAAATACTGCTTTGCTACCTCTGCCATTGATAAGATGAGTTTTCTTTGTCAAAGCCAAAACTGCAGATGATCTTTTCTGCAAACCCAGGCTACCTACCCAGCCTAGTACATCTAGCATTTTTTGTTACTTCAGGAAGGGTGCACTTAGACTTGCAAACCTTGATTGCCTTTTTCTTTTAGACTGCCTTTCCTATCTAAAACTACCCTTGTTTCTTCCAAGAGCCCAGGTTAGGCTGTTGGGCTCCTTCATTCTTTACCTAATTGCTACTCTGCCAAGATTAAACTGTTTGGACAGATCATTCCCTATATTCTAAAGCAAAAAAATTTAAACCTAGGGGAAACAGGCTTAAGCTGTTTGGCTTCCCCTTAACTGAGAAATCTTTCAAAAATGGAATCTTTGCAGCATGGAAAAGATGAACATTTTTGGTACTTCCACTACCAATCATGAAATATGAAACCTGTTGCAACAGGAGGCTAACAGTGGCTGCACTTGGGGATGGCCTTCCCTTGTGGAAGGCCAAGAACAGCAGGTCAGAGTGCCTTAGTGTTCAACTGCTTCGACATTCTAAAAAACTTTCCTTTGCTGGGTACTTTATTTATACATATGAAAGTACATTTGATGAGCTTAGGGCCTTCACTTCGGGCATCAATTGCATCAGACTGCTTATACAAACAGAAAACTGAAATCCTACCTACCTACCCTAATCAGCACTTGTTTGCTGGTTAGGTAAAATGAAACAACCAGTGCAACCACTTTAGCATTTGTAGAAGAAAACACACTGTTTGGCTGATAGTTAGTGAAATCAGAAACATTGTCTGGTCATGTGCTCCCATAATCAAAATTGTGACATATGAAGGTATTTGGTGAATGTCTTGGTCTTCGTAGAGAAAGTATGTTGAAAATTTTGAGTTGAAAAGATTCTCCATGTAATCAGCTACAGGATCTATAGAAGCAGTATGTGGGAGAGTTTCTTCTGGGCTTTCTTTATCTGATGGAACAACTGCATCCTTAGTAACAACCTCTGCAACCAATACTTCATTCTTTCTCTTGAAAGTATGATCATCCTCAATCTACAAGTCAGAGGGTAGTACAATTTCCTTATGACTAGGAGTAGGAAGATTTTGGAAGAACTCTTTAAGATTAGGAAAATCATATGACTGAATTTGAGAATGCAAAAATTCAATCTCATTCTCATGTTCTTCAACAACTAGGTCCACGAAAGATATTCTGATTTGAGGCTGCTTTATTGTTTTGACTTTTAACAGCACAGATCTAACAAAATTTTCTTCAAGCTCATATTCTGATAACAACTTCCTAAATTGATTTACAGCTTGTTCAACCTCATCTTCCCCACACCCGGCCATCCTATCTGACTACTAACACTGGGAGATGGGATTACTTGGTTGTAAAACTGCTCAAAACTTTGAAAGTTTTTCCTTTGAGGATCACTCCTCCAATGGAGTCTTGATTGTGAAGATGATGTGGAGTTGCCAGGTGGATGATCAACTTTGGAGTGCCTGATCTCTGTCTACCATCACAGACTAGAACAAATCTTGAAAAACAGTTATGAAGGTTTGGTTCTTCCCCAGTGGAGCTTTCTTACCTTCTTTGTGAATTTATCTGAGGATATCCCCAGTGGAGTCGCCATTATGTTATCACTAAGGTTGTCCTTAAGCTCCGGAAAAGGATACGGCCAAGGTAACCACAGACCAACTTTGGACTGCAGGTTCTAGCCCACCTGCAATCAGAGAGGGCTCTCTCTTTGGGATTTAGCTTTGTTGAAAAGGATCTTAGGCTAGTTATTGAGTTCAGGGGTTTTTGTTTTTGGTGGGAAGGATGATGCTTTAAGTAGAGAAGCAAGGCATATTGTGGTAAATTTCAAACCATTGGGCATGGAGTCAAAAAGGAAGATTGCTGGTGCGTTTTCTTGGTCACAAGAGAAATGAGGAGCAAGGTAGTTGCTCATGAAACAACATTTAAAACTTAAAGGTGGAATGAAAGCTAAGGAAAGAGAGGCAACAAAGAATCTCTCCAACAGTTTAGCAGAATGAAAATGAATAAACTTTATCTAGGAGCAGTTAAGAATTCTTAGATAATCAGTCATTCATATGTGAAATAGATTAAACATGAGCCACAGAAGGAATTCATATTTATGTCTAGATCAAGAGGAAAACATTTAAGAAGCCACATAAACTGAGTATAGAGTGTTTTTAAGCAAATTCTAGACCAATCTTTTGTTCTGCGACCTGAGCATATATGAAATTGGAATACAGAGGTAAGGAATCACCTATTGATTCATATAACAACGCGAGAATTCCTCATTTACCTCTTCAGAAACATTAACAACACGTCAAAAGTCCATTCTTCAATCTTGTACGCAGTCTTTGATTATAGAAAGATATCAGAAATACAGTGCGAGTCTCTCCTAGATACATTAGTCATCCAACCCTTTTAACAATGCAAAGGGTGGTATTTATACAAAAATTGGATACAAAAATATCTAGACAAGAAGTTAATAACTGATAACTTCTCTACCAACTTTTAAGGAGTGGTTGACGAAAAGTAAATGCTGAAAATAAATACAAGTGCAACAGTTGTTCTCTTCTGGCAGTAAATGTTGACTTTTGAGTCGGCTGGGCTGCGTTCTCAGAAATCCGAGCTCTTAGGTTTGCCATCTCAGCGTTATTGCTTTGTACTCGCTCCTACATGTCCTACGCGTTCCTTCATTACTTTGTCCTGTGCATTCTGCGCCTTATCCTGTGGCTGACATAGATTTTGAAATGAACAAAAAGAGGCAAAAACTGAAATCACCTGAGCAATACGGCCAGCATTGCCTGCCACCAATTCTTAGAAGGCAACTGATGCCTTTGTATTTTGACAAGTGTTTCATCAGCCTCTGTGTACTTGTAATAACTAGGCGACATCTTAAACAAATGATTGACCTCATGCTCCAGGTAAAATAAGCTTTCCAGCCTATCGTAGAGCGTCTGTCCTGTAGGCGGCCCTGCCTCTCCTGTAGAACTTGATGCAGCAGTAAGCTGATTTGTGACAAAATTATTTAGCTTGGTAGCATATTGGTCACATGTTAATAACTTACCAGCACTGGTCAGCAGACTGGGCATTCCTCTAATATGTAGTGCTGCAAGCTTTACATCAAAATTGTCTACATCCCTATGTATATCTCGACATCTTGCCTCCAGAGTTTGCACCAAACTTCTCAATGTGAGCACACTTTTTGCTGTTAATATGGCATCTGTTCTATTCATGATATGGAGTGCTGCCATCTCTTCCCTAGTCTGATGATTCAGAAAGTTGATCATTCTGTTAGCCTGCTCAGGCATGTTTCCTAATGCTGCCTTGGCTCTCTGGCTTTCAAGCTTAGCACAACCAATCAGTTCCACCTGCTCATATATTGCCTGAATTGACCTCCATTGGCCAGTGATTAACTGATTTATTTTGGCCCATAGAAGTTTCTTTATTTCAGCCAAGGTCTTGTCCAAGGATAATTCTTTCTCCAAGGCTTTGATTCTGTCCCTCCGGGCCTTGATTTCTCTTGTCTATTCAGCCACTGTCATTTTGGACTTATCATATTTTTCTTCCAATTTGGCCAATTTTTCTTTGACCTCCTTTATGTCTATCACCTGCTATTTAAGTTTATTGATAGATTCTGTCAAATCATCCATGCTCATGCTTGCTTCAGGCGTTGTTGTTGTTGATGTTGTAGCTTTTGTAGCTATTGTTGTGGCTGGAATAATTGGAGGGGCCACTGCTGCTTGTGATAGAGGATCAACAACAATTGGGATTGTTTAAGGAGGCTGGGAGGTCGACTGTCCTTGGTTTCCTTGCAGTGCTTGCTCCAACTCCCCTTCTAAATCGATTACTCTCTGGTTTAACTTCATCATCAAATCCAATTGATCCTCAACTTCTTTTTCCTTCTGCAGTTCTCCTGTTTGAGGGTGCTCAATAGGAAGCAGCCTCAATCTTTTCTTCAGTGCAGCAATGTCATGATATTTCTTTTTCATAAGGGTCCTGACACCCTTAGGATCCTTAGGATCATAACCTAAGTCTACAATAATCTCCCCCAGTTTTTAAATTCAATTGTCCTTGGCTGTGGAGGACAATCTTTCAAAATCTAGCTGAGTGTTGGTGTTCTTCAATGATTCTTTTAACTCATGGGCCAATGTGGCCTTTTCAGCAAGTGTAGCATAAAGCATTTCGGCTGTCTGCTTATGTAATTCTATTTGATCCATTGGGTGGATGTCCTTGGACAGGACTTCTAACCTTGTTTTAACAAAGTCTGCGGTCGATTGAGGCTACTGAACCTTGGGCTTCAAGTGGCTTAGAATAATCTTTTCTTGTTTTATATCAAATGCTGCCATCAATCTTTCCTGTTTGGTAGGTGTTTCCTTCGGGAATTGCTTATACAATTGCACTCTTAGTAGCTCATTTTGAGCTTTGATATCTTTGAAGCTGGCCTTGGTGCTGACTGGTTTCTTGCCTTTTTGCGTGGAGGAAGACACCTCCATGCCTTGTTGTCTATCTTGCTCTTGCTGAAAAGAGCTTGTTGGTGTATGCAGGCTTTTTTCCCTTCTCGGGCTTTCCACGATCTCTTCACTGACCTCCTCCTCAACCGGAGAATCAACCCTTTGTCTCTTTGATTAAGTTTGCTGCACAGACCCACTAGCAGGTGTGGAATCTTGTCGGTCTCGCTTCCTGCCCCTTTCCTCATGGGCAGGAGTTTGCAAAACTGGTATTTGGGTTGTCTCCGTTTGCTGTGGGGGGGCTTGTACTTGAGTTTGTTCTGTTGAAGTGACCGATTGCTCAGTGACTATCTCTTGCTCTGTCTCCATCGGCTCCTTCCCTTTGTTTGTACCTGTTGCTGATGTAGAAGCTCCTTGGGCAGCTTGTGAAGCTGCAACTGTAGAGGTGCCCTCTTCAACTTGGTAAGGCAGCTTGAAATTTACCTGGTCATCAGAATCTAAGTCAAGAGTTTTTTCAAGATCCCTAGCAGTTTGTTCCAAAATTTTCTCTTGAGTTATTTCTTCCACTAAAGTTCCTTGCACCCATGCATCTTGATTGGCATACTTTTCAATGTCGGGGTATTTGCAGTGGTCATATGGTGTTAACCTATATTTGACCCTTCTGGCACTAATGAAGCCAAGTGGGTCATAAGGGACCCACCAGAAACTCCTTTTCAATTTAAATTGATCCTTGAGTATCATGTCAGCCTCTTGCCAACCATCCTTCTTATTCATGATGAAGGGGCCTAAGTGGTGTTTGAATTTCAGTTGTGCTTTCTTCTTCGTGCTATGAAAGTGAGTCAAATCTGAATTTCTAAGCTGCATGTAGTATTCTAATGCAAACAGTCTCATTGGCACATATCTCGGGATCCTGTATGGACACAGCTCACAGCCATAAACTCTGATGACAGTATGGTCTTGATATAGGTACCAATCACCTAATTTGTAATTCTTGGACATCTGTAAGATCTTTTGCATTTCGTAGGTTATTCTGGGAGGAGGAACCTTCATTAGGAGGCAGGAGATCGGATAGAGAAACTGGTCAATGAATTCACAATTATAATAAGGAGAGTGCTGGATTTGATGAAATACAGATGACCAAAAGACAACAGACCTCCTTTCTCCCTTTGAGTCCAGTTTCTTGATAGGGCATTGGAAAATTTCAGATTGATAAAACATGAACAAATGATAGATATAGGAGGAATATTTGAAAATTCCCTGCCTATCTAGTCTAGTGAGCTGGTCATGGATTTTATCTGATATGAACCTGGCATAATTATACTTGACAGCAGGAGGTTGTCCTTGGCTGAAAGAAGACAATATAACCAGCACAGTCTCGTCTACGAGTTCTGTTGTTGTGAAGCCCAACACATAGGATATCATATCCACCAACAGTTGGCCCACCTCATTGAAATGGTGATAAGGAAATGGGGGTGGTTCCTTTGGTTGGAAATTTGCCCTCATAAATGTTGTAGCAATCATTTCAATCTTGGCACGAGGGAACCAATAGGCCTCTTCCAACAAATTATTTATGGAGAAGGGCAATAGCGTCTGAGTCTCTTTGAAGTTCAACATCTGGTTGATGGAGTCAGGAGCAGTGTAGAAAAGTATGCTTCTAGATGAAGACTTAACAACCCTCTAACTAGGTTCATAATTTGCAGCACAGAGGTGAATAATCTCAGAAAAAATATTCATAGAAGGGAGGAAAAAATGGGGCAGATTGGACTCCCATATGCCATATATGTCAGATTTGTTTATGAAACTGTTTCTCAGCTGGCAGTAGGTGTGTAGATGATTCCTTTTGGAAATGAAGTCTTGAATAAGATAGTCTGTATCGGTCAAGGGCATGGACTCAAGCTCTTTATTTGGCGGGTTGATGGGAGTAACATTCAAAGCAGATGGAGTGGCCATTACGCAGCTTTTTTCAATGCCTGAGCTGAAGGAGGACTAATGTAACAACTGGCTATAAAATTTGCTTGTAATAACCAGCAGGAGCAGGCGAACTGAACTCAAATGTAACAGTAGCTGGAAAGCTTGAGAGTTTATGCTATAAGAGACCAATTTTTCAGAGTTTTGGGTCAATTTCCCTTTTTCCAGTGAATGCTCTTGGAGCTAGAGACTGTGAAGAACAAGGCAGAGGAGCATAGGGCAATTTACAGTTTCGGTGAACGGATTTGGACAGAGGAACAGGTTAAAAATGGGGAAATGCCGAGCTGCCACGAGATTTTTGCTGGGGGCCGAGATTTAAACAGAATTCGCCCGCAAAACTCTAAATGGGCGTAAGGTTTCTGAGAATTTTCTGAAGTAAAGTGTTTCTAGTAGGTTTAATGAAATCTCAGGCATAGCAGAGTTACAAATTGGGGAATTTTTGCAGGTTCACCGTATGTGCAACAAATAAAATGCAAGCACAGGAGTGAAAAGGGGAAAATATGGCAAATACCTGGTTTGAACGGCGCCGAAAGTTGACGAATTGATGCGAAAGTAGGCTATGAACTTGAATTGCAGGCCGCAGCAGCTTAGTTGGTCGCTCTGAAGCTTTGGGAGTGAGACAACGAATGAAATAGGGGGCCAGAGCATTCAAATGAACCAATAAAAATGAATTACAACGGTCGTCCACGCTCTTTTTAAGCAAAAATTTACATTTGGGCGCTTTGGCGCTTTTATTCGGGATGACGTCAGCATAACGTCGTCGGCGGGTCCCAGGACACGGATGGATGACGTGGCAGTATGGTGGCGGGGACATGGTAGCAGCGCGAGGGTACAAAAGGTATGAGGTGGCGGTGACATGGCACGGCAGCGGAGCGCGGAAGGTGATGTCATAGGGGAGGACATGGCGCTGACGTCACGCAGGCGAGGGTGGTAAGTAGTTTTGGGTGCACCGCCTTAGCGCCTGGGTGGTTTTGGAGGGGGGCTCTGCCACACCCGGGAGCTTGACACGTGGCGGGAGTACGACGACAAAAACGCCGAACTCCCGGATGCTAAGCTTTGGGCAGTTGGCATGCGTTAGGGACCCGCCCACCATAGATCTTGGGCAGGCTAGATCTAACGGCTGGTGGAACAATAAAGGTGGCGGAGGGTTATGAACGGGGCCCGCGCGTTATTACGTTTGTTTATTTATGTGGCGGGGGAGGGGGTAAACATTAATAAAGTGGGTTTTTTGGGTTTATACAGCGCGGGGGCTGGTTTAATGTTTAAAAAAGGTTTCCAAACATTTAAACCTTTGAAAATAATGACGGTTGGGGGGGGTGGATGTGAAGGTTTTGGTGAGCGGAGAATCAGATAAAGGTTATTAACCAAACAAGAGGTTAGGTTAATTCCTAGGTTAGGAAACAGAAAGGCTAATAGGAGCCCCAAATGGACTTCTATTTCCCGAGTTTGCAGAATATATGGCTATAGTGCCAAGGGGGAGGGCTATTTAACCTTTTTTGGGGATTTTATATAGTTTTTTAGTAGTGAAATAGGGATAGGGGAGTAGTTAGGGAGCTACATAGTAAAATTAGGAGTTAATGTGACTTTATGAAATTAAAATGAAGGGGAAAAGATGATAAGTCTGTGAACTGATGATAGACACAGAGACTGTGTAGAAGATGAAAACATGACTTTTACACAAGAAATGTGACTTCTTTTTATTTAGGAAAGCTAACACCCACCTTAATGTTTCACAGAAATGAAATGGAATTAGGACTTGTTGGGCAGATCCCAAGGTCCTTTGGGAGAATGTTAGTAAGAGGCTTCTTTAGGGGGAATGAAGGGAAGTTAGACATGCTTCCAAAATTCTGCCATTAAAATACTGCTTTGCTACCTCTGCCATTGATAAGATGAGTTTTCTTTATCAAAGCCAAAACTACAGATGATCTTTTCTGCAACCCCAGGCTACCTACCCAGCCTAATACATCTCGCATTTTTTGTTGCTTCAGGAAGGGTGCACTTAGACTTGCAAACCCCGATTGCCTTTTTCTTTTAGATTGCCTTTCCTATCTAAAACTACCCTTGTTTCTTCCAAGAGCCCAGGTTAGGATGTTGGGATCCTTCATTCTCTACCTAGTTGCTACTCTGCCAAGCTTAAACTGTTTGGACAGATCATTCCCTATATTCTAAAGCAAAAAAATGTAAACCTAGGGGAACCAGGCTTAAGCTGTTTTGCTTCCCCTTAACTGAGAAATCTTTCAAAAATGGAACCTTTGCAGCATGGAAAAGATGAACATTTTTGTTACTTCCACTGCCAATCATGAAATATGAAACCTGTTGCAATAGGAGACTAACAGTGGCTCCACTTGGGGATGGCCTTCCCTTGTGGAAGGCCAAGAACAGCAGGTCAGACTGCCTTAGTGTTCAACTACTTCGGCATTCTAAAAAACTTTCCTTTGCTGGGTACTTTATTTATACATATAAAAGTACATTTGATGAGCTTAGGGCCTTCACTTCGGGCATCAATTGCATCAGGCTGCTTATACAAACAGAAAAATGAAATCCTACCTACCTACCCTAATCAACACCTATTTGCTGGTTAGGTAAAATGAAACAACCAGTGCAACCACTTTAGCATTTGTAGAAGAAAACGCATTGTTTTGCTGATGGTGAAATCAGAAACAATGTCTGGTCATGTGCTCCCACAATCAAAATTGTGACATATGAAGGTATTTGGTGAATGTCTTGGTATTCGTAGAGAAAGTATGTTGAAGATTTTGAGTTGAAAAGATTCTCCATGTAATCAACTACAGAATCTATAGAAGTAGTATGTGGGAGAGTTTCTTCTGGGCTTTCTTTGTCTGATGGAACAACTGCATCCTTAGTAACAGCCTCTGCAACCAATACTTCGTTCTTTCTCTTGAAAGTATGATCATCCTCAATCTTCAAGTCAGAGGGTAGTACAATGTCCTTATGACTAGGAGAAGGAAGATTTTGGAAGAACTCTTTAGGATTAGGAAAATCATATGACTGAATTTGAGAATGCAAAAATTCAATCTCATTCTCATGTTCTTCAACAACTAGGTCCAGGAAAGATATTCTGATTTGAGGCTGCTTTATTGTTTTGACTTTTAACAGCACAGATCTAACAAAATTTTCTTCAAGCTCATATTCTGATAACAACTTCTTGAATTGATTTACAGCTTGTTCAACCTCATCTTCCCCACACCCGGCCATCCTATCTGACTACTGACACTGGGAGATGGGATTACTTGGTTGTAAAACTGCTCAAAACTTTGAAATTTTTTCCTTTGAGGTTTGCTCCTCCAGTGGAGTCTTGATTGTGAAGATGATGTGGAGTCGCCAGGTGGATGATCAACTTTGGAGTGCCTGATCTCTGTCCAACATCACAGACCAGAACAAATCTTGAAAAACAGTTCTGAAGGTTTGGTTCTTCCCCAGTGGAGATTTCTTACCTTCTTCGTGAATTTATCTGAGGATATCCCCAGTGGAGTCGCCATTATGTTATCACTAAGGTTGTCCTTAAGCTCCGGAAAAGGATACGGCCGAGGTAACCATAGACCAACTTTGGAATGCAGGTTCTAGCCCACCTGCAATCAGAGAGGGCTCTCTCTTTGGGATTTAGCTTTGTTGAAAATGATCTTAGGCTAGCTATTGAGTTCAGGGGTTTTTGTTTTTATTTTGGTGGGAAGGATGATGCTTTAAGTAGAGAGGCAAGGCATATTGTGGTAAATTTCAAACCATTGGGCATGGAGTCATGGAATAAGACTGCTGGTGCGTTTTCTTGGTCACAAGAGAAATGAGGAGCAAGGTAGCTGCTCATGAAACAACATTTAAAACTTAAAGATGGAATGAAAGCTAAGGAAAGAGAGGCAACAAAGAATCTCTCCAACAGTTTAGCAGAATGAAAATGAATAAACCTTATCTAGGAGCAGTTAAGAATTCTTAGATAATCAGTCATTCATATGTGAAATAGATCAAACATGAGCCACAGAAGGAATTCATATTTATGTCTAGATCAAGAGGAAAACATTTAAGAAGCCACAGAAACTGAGCATAGAGTGCTTTTAAGCAAATTCTAGACCAATCTTTTGTTCTGCGACCTGAGCATATATGAAATTGGAATACAGAGGTAAGGAACCACTTATTGATTCATATAACAGTGCGAGAATTCCTCATTTAGCTCTTCAGAAACATTAACAACACATCAACAGTCCATTCTTCAAGCTTGTACGCAGTCTTTGATTATAGAAAGATATCAGAAATACAGTGCGAGTCTCTCCTAGATACATTGGCTGTCCAACCCTTTTAACAATGCAGACGGTGGTATTTATACAAAAATTGGATACAAAAATATCTAGACGAGAAGTTAATAGTTGATAACTTCTCTACCAACTTTTAAGGATTGGTTGATGAAAAGTAAATGCTTAAAATAAATACAAATGCAACAATTGTTCTCTTCTGGCAGTAAATGTTGACTTTTGAGTCGGCTGGGCTGCGTTCTCAGAAATCCGAGCTCTTAGGTTTTCCATCTCAGCGTTATTGCTTTGTACTCGCTCCCACCTGTCCTGCGCGTTCCTTCATTACTTTGTCCTGTGCATTCTTCGCCTTATCCTGTGGCTGACATAGATTTTGAAATGAACAAAAAGAGGCAAAAACTCACCTGGGCAATACGGCCAGCATTGCCTGCCACCAATTCTCAGAAGGCAACTGATGCCTTTGTATTTTGACAAGTGTTTCATCAGCCTCTGTGTACTTGTAATAACTGGGCGGCATCTCAAACAAATGATTGACCTCATGCTCCAGGTAAAATAAGCTTTCCAGCCTGTCGTAGAGCGTTTGTCTTGTAGGCGGCCCTGCCTCTGCTATAGGACTTGATGTAACAGTAAGCTGATTTGTGACAAAATTATTTAGCCTGGTAGCATATTGGTCACATGTTAATAACTTAGCAGCACTAGTCAGCAGGCTGGGCAATCCTCTAATCTGTAGTGCTGCAAGCTTTACATCAAAATTGTCTACATCCCTCTGTATATCCCGACATCTTTCCTCCAGAGTTTGCACCAAACTTCTCAATGTGAGCACACTTTTTGCTGTTAATATGGCATCTATTCCATTCATGATATGGAGTGCTGACAGCTCTTCCTTAGTCTGATGATTCAGAAAGTTGATCATTCTGTTAGCCTGCTCAGGCATGTTTCCTAATGCTGCCTTGGCTCTCTGGCTTTCAAGCTTAGCACGGCCAATGAGTTCCACCTGCTCATATATTGCCTGAATTGACCTCCATTGGCCAGTGATTAAATGATTTATTTTGGCCCATAGAAGTTTCTTTATTTCAGCCAAGGTCTTGTCCAAGGATAATTCTTTCTCCAAGGCTTTGATTCTGTCCCTCAGGGCCTTGATTTCTCTTGTCTGTTCAGCCACTGTCATTTTGGACTTATCATATTTTTCTTCCAATTTGGCCAGCTTTTCTTTGACCTCCTTTATCTCTATCGCCTGCAGCTTAAGTTTATTGACAACTTCTGTCAAATCATCCACGCTCATGCTTGCTTCAAGCGTTGTTGTTGTTGATGTTGTAGCTTCTGTAGCTATTGTTGTGGCTGGAATAATTGGAGGGGCCACTGCTGCTTGTGATAGAGGATCAACAACAATTGGGATTGTTTGAGGAGGCTGGGAGGTCGACTCTCACTGCTTTCGTTGCTGTGCTTGCTCCAACTCCCCTTCTAAATCGATTACTCTCTGGTTTAACTTCATCATCAAATCCAATTGATCCTCAGCTTCTTTTTCCTTCTGTAGTTCTCCTGTTTGAGGGTGCTCAGTAGGAAGCAGCCTCAATCTTTTCTTCAGTGCAACAATGTCATCATCTTTCTTTTTCATAAGCGTCCTAACACCCTTAGGATCCTTAGGATCATGACCTAAGTCTACAATAGTCTCCTCTAGTGTTTTAGTTCTACTGTCCTTGGTTGTGGAGGACAATCTTTCAAAATCTAGCTGAGTGTTGGTGTTCTTCAATGATTCTTTTAACTCATGGGCCAATGTGGCCTTTTCAGAAAGTGTAGCATAAAGCATTTCGGCTGTCTGCTTATGTAATTCTATTTGATCCATTGGGTGGATGTCCTTGGACAGGACTTCTAAACTTGTTTTAACAAAGTCTGCGGCCGATTGAGGTTGCTGAACCTTGGGCTTGCAGTGGCTCAGAATCATCTTTTCTTGTTTTATATCAAATGCTGCCATCAATCTTTCTTGTTTGGTTGGTGTTGCCTTCAGGAATTGCTTATACAATTGAACTCTTAGTAGCTCAATTTGAGCTTTGCTTTCTTTGAAGCTGGCCTTGGTGTTGGCTGGTTTCTTGCCTTTTTGCATGGAGGAAGACACCTCCATGACTTTTTGTCTATCTTGCTCTCGCTGAAAAGCGCTTGTTGGTGTATGCAGGCTTTTTTCCCTTCTCGGGCTTTCCACGATCTCTTCACTGACCTCCTCCTCAACCAGAGAATCAACTCTTTGTCTCTTTGATTTAGGTTGCTTCACAGACCCACTAGCAGGTGTGGAATCTTGTCGGTCTCGCTTCCTGCCCCTTTCCTCATGGGCAGGAGTCTGCAAAACTGGTATTTGGGTTGTCTCTGTTTAATGTGGGGGGGCTTTTACTTGAGTTTGTTCTGTTGAAGTGACCGGTTGCTCAGTGACTATCTCTTGCTCTGTCTCCATCGGCTCCTTCCCTTTGGCTGTACCTGTTGCTGATGTAGAAGCTCATTGGGCAGCTTGTGAAGCTGCAGCTGTAGAGGTGCCCTCTTCAACTTGGTAAGGCAGCTTGAAATTTACTTGGTCATCAGAATCTAAGTCCAGAGTTTTTTCAAGATCCCTAGCGGTTTGTTCCAAAATTTCCTCTTGAGTTATTTCTTCCACTAAAGTTCCTTACGCCCATGCATCTTGATTGGCATACTTTTCAATGTCGGGGTATTTGCAGTGGTCATATGGTGTTAACCTATATTTGACCCTTCTGGCACTAATGAAGCCAAGTGGGTCATAAGGGACCCACCAGAAACTCCTTTTCAATTTAAATTGATCCTTGAGTATCATGTCAGCCTCTTGCCAACCATCCTTCTTATTCATGATGAAGGGGCCTAAGTGGTCTTTGAATTTCAGTTGTGCTTTCTTCTTGGTGCTGTGAAGGTGAGTCAAATCTGAATTTATAAGTTGCGTGTAGTATTCTAATGCAAACAGTCTCATTGGCACATATCTCGGGAGCCTGTATGGACACAACTCATAGCCATAAACTCTAATGAAAGTATGGTCTTGATATAGGGACCAATCACCTAATTTGTAATTCTTGGACAGCTGTAAGTTCTTTTGCATTTCATAGGTTATTCTGGGAGGAGGAACCTTCATTAGGAGGCAGGAGACCGGATAGACAAATTGGTCAATGAATTCACAATATGAATAAGGAGAGTGTTGAATTGGACGAAATACAGATGACCAAAAGACAACAGACCTCCTTTCTCCCTTTGAGTCCAGTTTCTTGATATGGCATTGGAAAATTTCAGATTGATAAAACATGAACAAATGATAGATATAGGAGGAATATTTGAAAATTCCCTGCCTATCTAGTCTAGTGAGCTGGTCATGGATTTTATTTGATATGAACCTGGCATAATTATACTTGATAGCAGGAGGCTTTCCTTGGCTGAAAGAAGACAATATAAGCAGCACAGTCTCGTCTATGAGTTCATTTGTTGTGAAGCCCAACACATAGGATATCATATCCACCAACAGTTGGCCCACCTCATTGAAATGGTCATAAGGAAATGGGGGTGGTTCCTTTGGTTGGCAATTTGCCCTCATAAATGTCTTAGAAATCATTTCAATCTTGGCACCAGGGAACCAAGAGGCCTCTTCCAGCAAATTATTTATGGAGAAGGGCAATAGCGTCTGAGTCTCTTTGAAGTTCAACATCTGGTTGATGGAGTCAGGAGTAGTGTAGAAAAGTATGCTTCTAGATGAAGACTTAATAGCCCTCTGACTAGGTTCATAATTTGCAGCACAGAGGTGAATAATCTTAGAAAAAATATTCACAGAAGGGAGGAAAAAATGGGGCAGATTGGACTCCCATATGCCATATATGTCAGATTTGTTTATGAAACTGTTTCTCAGCTGGCAGTAGGTGTGTAGATGATTCCTTGGCAACGAAGTCTTGAATAAGATAGTCTGTATCGGCCAAGGGCATGGACTCAAGCTCTTTATTTGGCGGGTTGATGGGAGTAACGTTCAGAGCAGATGGAGTGGCCATTACGCAGCTTTTTTGAATGCTTGAGCTGAAGGAGGACTAATGTAACAACTGGCTATCAAATTTGCTTGTAATAACCAGCAGGAGCAGGCGAACTGAACTCAAATGTAACAGTAGCTGGATAGCTTGAGAGTTTATGCTATAAGAGACCAATTTTGCAGAGTTTTGGGTCAATTTTCCTTTTTCCAGTGAATTCTCTTGGAGCTAGAGACTGTGAATTACAAGGAAGAGGAGCAGAGGGCAATTTACAGTTTCGGTGAACGGATTTGGACAGCGGAACAGGGTAAAAATGGGGAAATGCCGAGCTGCCATGAGATTTTTGCTGGGGGCCAAGCTTTAAACAAAATTCGCCCGCAAAAGTGTAAATGGGTGTAAGGTTTTTGAGAATTTTCTGAAGTAAAGGGTTTCTAGTAGGTTTAATGAAGTCTCAGGCGCAGCAGAGTTACCAATTGGGGAATTTTTGCAGGTTCACCATATGTGCAACAGATAAAATGCAAGCACAGGAGCGAAAAGGGGAAAATATGGCAAATACCTGGTTTGAACGACGCCGAAAGTTGACGAATTGATGCGAAAGTAGGCTATGAACTTGAATTGCAGGCCGCAGTAGCTTAGTTGGTCGCTCTGAAACTTTGGGAGTGAGACAACGAATGAAACAGGGGGCCAGAGCGTTCAAATGTACCAATAAAAATGAATTACAATGGTCGTCTGCGCTCTTTTTAAGCAAAAATTGACATTTGGGCGCTTTGGCGCTTTTATTCGGGATGACGTCAGCATAACGTCATCGGCGGGTCCCAGAACACGGATGGATGATGTGGCGGTACGGTGGCGGGGACACGGTGGCAGGGCGAGGGTACAAAAGGTATGAGGTGGCAGTGACATGGCACGACAGCGGAGCGCGGAAGGTGACATCATAGTGGAGGAGGTGGCGCTGACGTCATGCAAGCGAGGGTGGTAAGTAGTTTTGGGCTTACCGCCTTAGCGCCTGGGTGGTTTTGGAGGGGGGGGGCTCCGCCACACCTGAGAGCTTGACGCGAGGCGGGAGTACGACGACAAAACCGATGAACTTCCGGACGCTAAGCTTCGGGTAGTTGGCGCGCGTTAGGTACCCGCCCACCGTAGATCTTGGGCGGGCCAGATCTAACGGCTGGCGGAACAATCAAGGTGGCGGAGGGTTATGAACGGGGCCCGCACATTATTACGTTTGTTTATTTATGTAGCGGGGGAGGGGGTAAACATTAATAAAGTGGGTTTTTTGGGTTTATACAGCTCGGGGGCTGGTTTAATGTTTAAAAAAGGTTTCCAAACATTTAAACCTTTGAAAATAATGACGGTGGGGGGGGGGGGTGGATGTGAACGTTTTGGTGAGCGGAGAATTAGATAAAGGTTATTAACCGAACAAGAGGTTAGGTTAATTCCTAGGTTAGGAAACAGAAAGGCTAATAGGAACCCCAAATGGACTGCTATTTCCCGATTTTGCAGAATATATGGCTATAGTGCCAAGGGGGAGGGTTATTTAACCTTTTCTGGGGATTCTATATAGTTTTTTAGTAGTGAAATAGGGATAGGGGAGTAGTTAGGGAGCTACATAGTAAAATTAGGAGTTAATGTGACTTTATGAAATTAAAATGAAAGGGAAATGATGATAAGTATGTGAACTGATGATAGACACAGAGACTGTGTAGAAGATGAAAACATGACTTTTACACAAGAAATGTGGCTTCTTTTTATTTAGGAAAGCTAAAACCCACCTTAATGTTTCACAGAAATGAAATGGAATTAGGACTTGTTGGGTAGATCCCAAGGTCCTTTGGGGGAATGTTAGTAAGAGGCTTCTCTAGGGGGAATGAAGGGATGTTAGACATGCTTCCAAAATTCTGCCATTAAAATACTGCTTTGCTACCTCTGCCATTGATAAGATGAGTTTTCTTTGTCAAAGCCAAAACTGCAAATGATCTTTTCTGCAACCCCAGGCTACCTACCCAGCCTAATACATCTAGAATTTTTTGTTACTTCAGGAAGGGTGCAGTTAGACTTGCAAACCCCGTTTGCCTTTTCTTTTAGACTACCTTTCCTATCTAAAACTACCCTTGTTTCTTCCAAGAGCCCAGGTTAGGCTGTTGGGCTCCTTCATTCTCTACCTAATTGCTACTCTGCCAAGCTTAAACTGTTTGGACAGATCATTCCCTATATTCTAAAGCAAAAAAAATTAAACCTAGGGGAACTAGGCTTAAGCTGTTTGGCTTCCCCTTAACTGAGAAATCTTTCAAAAATGGAACCTTTGCAGCATGGAAAAGATGAACATTTTTGGTACTTCCACTGCCAATCATGAAATATGAAACCTGTTGCAACAGGAGGCTAACAGTTGCCACTATGTTATCACTCAGATTTTCCTTATAAGTTATGTAAAAGAAGGAAAGGATCCAAGGTAACTACAAAACCAATCTTTTAAATACAAATCCTAGCCGATCTACACTCAGAGAGGGCTCTCTCTTTATAATTGATTGTTATTTTGATATGATATTAGGCTAGTTATTAATGCTTAAGGAATTTATTTTGATTTGTTTGGTGGAATTAAGGAAAGAGATGGGCAGAACAAGTATTCAGGTTATTGGGCTATGGAGTCAAGTAGGAATGGTTTAATAGGATTTGATTAATCACCGAGGTAAGAGTTCACAAGGCAAGCTAGCACAGCAAGGACAAATCTGAAAGTTTCAATGGATGAAAATCTTAACTAGGGCCAAGGGCTACGAAGAATCCTTAACAGGGATTAGGATGAAGAAGGGAGGTTTGGAAAATAGCAACGGAAATTAAGAACCTTGTACTAGGGGCCAATAGAGGGAGTGAATTACAGAAGTAAGGGAGCAACTTAGAATTCCTAGACTTAGGCAATTTAGTTGAAAACATTAAATAAGTAAAGAGTTAAAACAGAGAGCACTTAACCTAATTCTAATAGTATTATTCCTTGTTTGCTTTTAAGAATTATAGGAAAACACATATGATATTTCATAACATAAAGGAAAACAATATTCAAACTTAGAGAAATGATACTTATTTGTTTCCCACAGTGCACATGAATCGAGTGAAATGACCTCAGCTTTATTTAATCCAGCAAACCAGTCCAGCCTTGATTACAATAGCTCCTTTAGTTCCAAACAAAAAGTCTACAAAAATGCTTTTTAATCGACCCTAATTACTTCATTTTGTGAAGTATTTATACAAAAATTGATACAAAATATCTCATAACTATATGAGATTTATTCTAGGAAACAAAAGTTATCTTCCACACGAACATAGAGACAGATGGAAAACAAGTTGTTTGTTGTCTCTTTATTTGTGAATGTGTTGGATACTGGAACTCAGATTTGGCTCCAGAAGTTAGCTTGGTATTCATGTGCCGGATTTCACTCTTATCTTCACCAACTAATACTCTTTACCTGTGCCGATGCTCTTTACCTGTGCTGATGCTCTTTACCTGTGCTAATGCTCTTTACCTGTGCAGTTCCATCCTTTCATCCTCTATTACCAGACTTTACCATGGTAAACATTTTTTACTCCACAGATTTATTATAGTAACTTCATAGTAAATCAGTCAAACTGGTCCACCATTCGTTATCTGGTATTTTCATCCTAATCATCTTCCTGTAAACTTCATCAACATCTGTGTACTTAGCAAAATTGGGTTTGCTAGTGAATAGGTGTTTTACTTCATGTTCTATGTAAAATAAATTTTCCAGGCTGTCATAAAGCACCTTTCCTGTAGATAATGCTTTCACTACTGAAGAACTTTCTTGGCTCCTTGCATGTTTGTTTAGCCTTTTGATATAGTCTTCCCGTGTCATCAACTTGTCATGTATAACCAGTGGGCTAGGAAGGCCTTTCTCTCTCAGAATGCCATATTTCAACATGAAGTTATCTATGTCTGTCTGAATACTCTGACACCTTTTCTCTAGATTAAGCATTAAGTTCCTCTTAGTAAGAACTTTCTTTATCTCAATAATAGTAGTTGTTCTATCTTCAATCTCTAACTCCTCTAGTTGGTGCCTGTTCCTACTATTCAAAAACTCAATCGATTGATTTGCCTCTTCAGGCTTTTCTCCAAGTTCCTCTTTGGTCTTCTGTATAGCTTCCACAGCTACTTTAACTAGTTCAGTTTGTTCAAAAATTACCTAGATAGAAGGCCGAATATCATTGCTGGAATCAATGATATTGGCCCACAAAATACCTTTCATGTCTCTCAATGGTCTTTCTAATGTCAAGTCCTTCTCCAGGACTTTGATTCTTTCCTCCATCCTTTTATTTTTTTGTTCTTCTTTTTTATTCTGAATTTGTGCAACCTCATAGTTTGTTTCCAAACTTGATATTTGTTCCTTGAGCTTTTTCAGTTCTGTAGCCTGGATACTCATTTGCTCCATGGCTTTGATCATTTCATCTGTTTTTTCTGCTGATGTTCCTACACTAGTTGATGTACCTGTGGTTAAAGTAGTCCCTGCTATTGGCAATGCTATTACTAGTGGGAGTGTTGGTGCCAAGGAAGCTACCAGAGTGGAGGGTTATGTTGTGGAAACTGTGGGTATGACAGTCTGAGGAGCGGTGACCAACTCACTCTACTTAGACTGAATAACATTCTCTAATTTCTCAGTTTCTTTTAACTGCTTGTTTAACTTAAGGACTAGGTCCATAAGCTCCTCCTCCTTTTGCCTTTCTATAACTTCTACAGTTTGAGGATGGTGGAGAGGAGGGATCTTGAGCTGCTTCTTCAGTGCAGCTATATCATCATTTTTCTTTTTAATCAATTGTTCTGCTACTTTGACATCCTTGGGATCATGTCCCAATTCTATCACCAAGTCTTCTAAAGTTTTTATCCTGGTGTCTTTAGCCTGAGAGGAGGCCTTTTCCAGTTGCAGTTGTGCAGTGGTATTGTGTAATGAGTTTTGCAATTGATGTGCTGTGATGGCCTTATTAGTCAATGTAGAATATACCATCTCACCAGTTTGCTTATGCAGTTCTATTTGGTCAATAGGATGGATATATTTTGCCAAAACTTCAAAATCTAACTTCAAATAATCAGCCATGGATCTTGGTTGTTGCACAATTGGCTTGAGGAAGCTCATTTGCATTTTCCCTTCCTTTATGTCAAAGGCTGACATAAGCCTTGTCTGCTTGGTTGGAGCCATTTTGAGATAGTGAGCATAAGTTTGAGCTTTCACCTTCTCATACCTTGCAATAATTTCTTTATACTTTCCTTTAATGTCCAGGCCCTGTTCAAAGGGAGCCCTGAAAGACGATACCTCTATGCTTTGTTGTCTTTCCAATGCTTGTATATGTGAAGTAGATGGTGTCCCACCTGTTGGGATAGTCTGCATACTCTCTGTCTTTTCTGGCACTGTGTTTCATGTGGTCTCCTCAGTATACTCTTCTTCTGCATAGGGGTTTAACCTTTGCTTTTTCGCAAAAGTTTGATCAATAGGCCTACTGGAAGGAGTGGCCTCTTCCCTGTCTCTTTTAAGATTTCTTTCCTTATTGAGAGGAGTCTGCAAAACAGGAGGGTTGCTCATGATTTGTCTAGGTTGAGCAAGCTCCTCTGAGATTTCAGGCTGCTCAGATTCTTCTTGTTGTCCTGAATGCTCCTGTTGTTTTGATGGCTCTGCTTGTTCTAAGGACTTTTGTTGCTCTGAATATTCTGCTTGTTCTGATGTTCCTTGCTGCTCTGAAGGCTGTGTACTATTTTCATGTGACTGCTTTTGTGATGAAGTTTCTCCAAACACCTGTACAAACTAATCTTCATCAAGCCTTCTTTCTAAATCCACCAATACATTGTCAACTTCAACTTGTGTGCTATCTTGATCTATCAGAGTGCCTTCCACCCATTCTGATTGATTGGAATATTGTTTAATTTCTGGGATCCTATGGTGGATATAAGGAGATAGTTTATGTTTCTGCCTTCTGTTACAAATGAAGTTGTGGGGGTCATAGGCCCAGATGAAACTTTGTTTTAATTTCAATCTTTGGAGGATTTCATCTGCCTCCTTTCCTGCTTCTTTGTTATTGCAAATAATTGGGCCTAGATGATCTTTTATTCTTAGCTAGGCCTTCTTCTTGGTTTTGACAAAGTGAATCTCATCAGAATTGATAATTTGCCTATAGTACTCCAGAGAAAATAATCGCATGGGGAGATATTTAGGTAATTTGTAAGGAGGCAGCTCACACCCATAAATTCTGATTTTAGTATGGTTTTGGTACAAGTACCAATCCCCTACTTTGTATTGTTTGGATAGTTGGAGAACCCTCTTAATGTCTGCACTGATTCTGGGAGGGGGACTTCCTAATGACTAGATGTACAAATAGGTCAATAAAATCTATGTATGGATAGGGAGAAGAACAAGACCTGTGGAATAGAGAGGTCCAGAAGATGACAGACCTAGGATTCCCTCTAGTATCAAGTTTTTGGACAGAGAAGGGAAACTTATCAGTTTGGTAGTATAGAAACAAATGATACAAGACTGATGAGTATTTGAACATTCTTTCATTCTCTAATCTCATAAACTGATCATGCATTTTATCTGAAATGAATTTTTCATAATCAAACTTGACTGCAGGAGGTTGACCAGGGGTAAAAATATACATCCCAGCAAAAATAGTCTCATCTACATATTCATTAGTGGTAGACCCTAAAATGCATGATAACATTGTTGTGATATCTCTGCCCAGATCAGAAAAGAAGCATGACATGTAAGGAGGGGGGTCCTTTGGCATGTGTTTTTCTTTAAAAATGAAAGTCTGGAGGATTTAAGTAATTCTTGAACTAGATAGCTTGGAGAATCTTTCAAGAAAATCAACAATAGAAAGGGGGTCGAGGTCTTGAAAACGGGTAAATACCTGGTTTTGGTTGTATGAAGGGATAAAATTACACTGGTGCACTGTTCGTAGGGAGCGCACGGGTCCGCAACAGTAATCTGAAGTTCAACGGCTTCTGGAGGTTGACGGTTGGAAGTAGGGTGAAAATTTGAACGTACTCTGAGCGTGCATGGAGAACATAAGGTTCTTTTCTTGGTAAAACAAAAATAATGAGTATTTTTGGGTATATTGGAAAAGTCAATGCTTTTGGCATGTATAATGGAAAAGTGACAGTTGGGCCAACTGACGGAAGTGATGTTTTGCCATTTAGCGAGGCTGGTAAGTGAAGGTGATAAGCGGAATGTATCGCACCGCTTTTGAGGGCTTGGCAGTATTGGGAGAGGTCCGCTCGATGCCATTCATCAGGCGACATGTAGCGGCGGGGTGAACAGTAAAACTGCTCACATCGGGCGGGTAAACGTCGGTGTCAGAGGCCTCCCAATATGAGTGTCAACTGTTAGATTTAAAGGGGTTAGATCACACAGTGGTCGGGGCAGGGATTTGACCGGGAGTTAATGGAGGGGCCCGAAATGATAATAATTGTGGGTTAAGGAGATTAATGATGTCGGGGTTGATGTGATTGGTGGGGACAGATTTAATTAATCACTGATTTGACTAATTAATCTTTTTGACAAGGAGGAGGATTATGGCTCTTAATTAATCGCAAATCGATTAATTAATCCATATTATTATTTATTATGGTTTATATTTCAAACCATTGGGGTGGGATATTAACATAGGGAATTTTAATAATATATACGGGAAAAGGGGTGTATTTTTAGGGAATTAAATACAATAAATTAATGTTAATATGAAATGGAAAAGGAGATGAAAAATGTGCTAAGTAAAATGTTTTTTAAATATAATCATACTCTCAAATTTAAACATTGTAACTTAGGCTTCGGTGCATTTTGTGGGTTTTTGTGAAAAGGGGTTTTGTATGGGGATAATTACTTTTCCCAAGAGAATAGTGATGTTACTTTAGGAAAAGGGGTTTTTAGGGGAAATGAGTGAATGATGGAGGGGTTTAATGTTAATGAGGGGCTTTTAGAACTTAGACCTTATAAGTTATTGGGTCAAGGGTCCGGTCCCTCTAGAAGTCAGAGAAATGCTCTTAGCCCCTTTAACTTAAGGCTTTGGGAACTTGATTGTTATTTGTGGGAAATTAGTGAAATAGGGGTAAAATGAATAAGGAAATTAAACACTTGACTTTGTAAATGTTTCCTGGTTATCCATACTTTTAAAGCAACATGATGATGAAAGTAAATGATATGATCTTAGCTAATCATTCATCAGAATTATGCAACCATGCAACTACTTACCCATCTACTCATCCTACCATTTTGTATACTCTTTATTAGGGTGCACTTAAGCTGGCAAACCCTTATCAAACATTTTTATTTTATTTTACAATAAAACGTTATCTAACTCTATCCTTATTACATCCAAGGGATCAGATTAAACTGTTGAGCTCCTTTTATTTACTCTACCTATCTACTTATTTGCCAAGATTAAACAGTTTGGTTAAATCTTATTCTCTATCCCTAAGCATGAAATTCAAAACATGGAATAACCAAGATTAAAATGTTTGGTTACCATGGATTGTGGCATGAATAACAAGTTGCACACAATCATTATTATGCATAAAGGTAAATAGTAGTGGCATTTGGCATTGCACACTTTCATGGTCTTTTTATTTTTATTTGGGGTTCATTTTTCATCTTATTTTTTTTACCCTTTTACTCTTTTTGTCCTTTGATTTTTTCTTTTAGGACATAACCTCTTTACAATTTTTAATTTTTGTTTTTTTTTTTTTTTTCCAAATATGGAAAACATTTGCAAAAAGAAAAGGTATGTACATATTATAGAGAGAAACTAAGTCAATCATAAATTATGACACCTATTGGTATAGGAACATAACATAGTCATGGATGGAAGCCTAGAAAGTTGCCCATACCCCAAAATTGCAAAGACTTTCCAGTAGTGTGCATGGAAAGTTTCCCCGTAAAAGAAAGAAAATAAAGGAAAAAAAACATCCATAGGAAATAGGGATCTATTTTTAGTATCCAAAAGGAGACACATTATTATTTTTAGAAGTTTCCGCGAAGTGTTGCTTTTTCCTTGATTTTAGGCATGCACGTCATAAAACCTCATTTGCTCAAATCTAGTTAACTAACGCCTCTAGAGCTCATTTTCGCATTAAATCCTAAAGCTCTAGCATTCCTGAAGAGATCAAGGAACCTTTGGTGGGGTCATCATCACTTTTCTAGGTGACTTTTCCTTTTATCGTTTTTTACCACCTTTTTTGTCACTTTTTTTTGTTTCACTTGTGTGAGTGTTGTTTTTCTTATTTCTCTTCATGGTTGATGGTGTTCCAACTTGTTTTAGCATGTACAAGTGTTGTTTCAAGTTATCGCTTTCATTTCACAAGTGTCGAATCAATTTTCCTGTTTTTGCACTTATGGACGTCGTTGCGGTGACTCTCCTCACATGCTCGATTTTACTTTTGTTTGATTAGTTTCTACACTTGATCCACATTGATTCATTCACACTTAGTCAGTTTTCACTCAAGCTCACATCATTATTCACTTCTGCTCATTTTTCACACTTCCACTGGGCATATATGTAGTTCGCTTGGCCTGATTTTTCCTTGCCCAAGCATTGCACATTCCTAAGGCTCAAGCCACAAGCTTCACCTCTAGAATTGCATAATGCATAGTACAGGTTGGCTCCAAGTATGCACTATGCAGTTCCAAGGGTGCGCCTGTCACCTTGGCCATTGAGACTGCACAAAACGCAGTCTCTCCCAGTCTTTGCCCAGGCTAGGATTGCACATTGCGCAGTCTCAAGCCACAAACTTCATCCTTGGCTCTTGAGAATGTGAAGTGTGCAGTTCCCATAGGTATTCAGTCCCTCTTACCAATGAAAATTATGTAATCAGTCCCATTAGATCTTCGATTTGCTGCTTGATCATGGCTTGAAATTTGATTTGTTGAAGCTAATGTTTGCTTGCCATGAATGTCTTTTTTGTCCCACAGGTACCACACTTGTGAAGCACTTCTCTCCAACATTCATTGTTACCATGGCACCAAAGAGAGATGCTTCAAGAGAGACCACTGAAAGTAGTACTGGGAAAGTAGTTGAGAAAGTTTCAGTTAACTTGCCAATATATGTAGACACTCAATTGTTTATAGAAAATGAGTCAACACTAACATGGAAACAATTCTAGTAGTAGTAGCCAAAGGCAGTAACCCAGTACAAGCTAATGGAAAAAGAAAGGTTGCAGATAGCACAGAGGGGGAACAAAGCTACAAGATGAAAGCAGATCCAATCTTCATACAGGAAGATTTGGTAGCAGAAGCAAAAGGAAGTAGAGGATAAAGAGAGTAGAGTGAAGGAAGAGAGAAAAGCAGAGCTTGCAGGAAGCAGAACTGAGGGTGCGGAAAGTAGAACAAGAACTAAGGGAAGAAAAGGAACAAAGGAGGAAAAAATAGGAGGAGAAACAGAAGAAGGAAGAAGAAGAAAGGCAAGGCACACTGTTGGGAGAAACAATGTCAATTCAAGTTGAAGAGCAAGGAAAAAACCAACCAGTAGCAGAGGGGAGAGCAAACAGATGCAGGATCGATATCTTGCTCAGGAAATTGAAGAATTGATTGAATTTGCGGACATGGAGTTGGAACTAGAACCATAGGATAAAGATGTTGACCTGATGCTCAGTGCACCACAAGTCATCGTTCAGTCTCCACCACCTCCAGCCGCAAATTTATCCCTGAGTGAGGAAGGGGACATAGTTCCTCTTGATGATGGTTTGGTAATGGATGTGTACAATCTATCATATAATGAACTTCAAAAGACGATTGTACAAGCACACAAATAGCATTTTCCAGATGGTCATGCATCACCTGTATTCATTAGAGAAAGGGTGATAGTGGCAGACAACAACAGGAATCCAAATTCCATTGTCGAAGCCAACTTTGCCTTCGCAGGTGTGACGAGATCAAACACTCAGTATTTGACGGTTGAGAGTAAGAAATTGATATAGAATATATAAGTTTCTCGGCAAGAGATAGAACAATTCCATGGAGCATCGCAAAATGCATCTCCCACACAGGTCTACTTGGGGGAAATGAGAGCAACGATACTTGGTGAGGTATCGACACTTGAAGAGACCATATGGGATCTCTTTGAGGAGCTCATGACCATACATAAGGCAGTTATCCACTTGCATCGCTTGCAACAACAGAGTAAGGAATTTGTCAAAACTCTTAGGAATGTGCAAAATTCCATCACCTCCATGCAAGAATGGACAATATGATACAAAGGGGTACTGCTTACTTTAGTAAAGTAGATGAAGCCACAAGCAGAGTTGGAGAAAGCAAGAGTTTGAATTTTGATTCATAACAACAAGAAACTCGCCTCGTTCATTGAAAACATGCAGGCCTCATTGTACGGTTGTACAATAGTTCAAACTTCATGGTGAGAACCCACAAAATCCCATCAGTTAGCTCACTCACCAAAGCTAAATGCATACACCAAGTCAGACAGGGGATTGAATAGTACTTGGAGCTGCTGAGATAGGTTGCCACAAAGGAGGATTTAGAGTTGAACAGAAAAAACACGCAGAACTACATCTGTGGTCCCATCTAGAAGAGAACCATGTTCCTCCTACTCGAGAAAGAAGTTAAGATTGGTTCCAAATCATTGTACTCGAATGCTATGGAGGCTAGAGTCCGCTTTCATCTTGACACCATCATGCAGTTTTGGGATGCCATTGCATAGTACCAATATTGACATCGATACATGACTGAGGAGAATCAAGTGGAAGTTTTCAAGCTAGAGTGTTCCCAAACTCAAGCATCATAGTGTCTTGTCTTATTACACTGTCAAGTTGTCTCTACCCTATTTTTTCCTATATGGGTATGAGTGTAAAATGTAATATTATTTGTAATTATGTCGTAAGTCAAATTCCAAGTGCCAATATTGGAATATGAAGAGTCATCATGTAATGTAATGTGTCATTTTGTAAAGAAGTTGAAGAGTCATGAGGGTATTACAAAGGTCACAGAGGGGAGTTGAAGAGTTTGATCCCCCTCTTTTTATAAATAGAACCTCATAACTCATGTAAAGGAATTTTGGGAGAACAGCTTTTGGCTATGATTAGGCTTAGAAAGGGGTTGCAAGTATTGTGAGTATACTTCTCTAGAGGAGCAGGTGTTATTGACTTTAATGTTCCACTATTGGGCCTACTGGTCATCAATGGTGTATGTATGAATGGAACTTTCACTTATAATAATAAAATCAGAGCCAACACACTTTCATGCATATGTTGTGAATATAGTAGGACTATTCTTTTTGTATTTGCAATGTACGTTATTTAAATTACGTTTGTGCTTATGAACTATTTCGTTTGCATTTGTATGAATCTTGTTGAATGCGTGTTGTTTTATTAACTCATCAATTTAACTTGTGGACTATTCCACATCTCAGCTTGTGATTCCATTTCGCTCGTGTGTTCCTTTCAAGCTGCGTAATATTACAGGCTTCTAAGGGAAGCTTCATGCATCACACTTGACTTTATGCAGAGTGAAGGCATAATATTACCACCCATTGTTGGGACTCTTACTCCATACAGTGTGAGGTTTAGTTTGGACTTCATATCGGGGAGATCCCTTGCCTATTTCCGGGTCCAACACCATCAACATTTCTAGCACTAGAAGGAGGGCCAGATGAAAAGTTGAGCCCTTAAAGTCTATTTTGAATTTCGACACACATTTAATGTCTTCTTACCAAATCATAACCCTGACATATTTTTCCAGACACGCAAATATGAAAGTGTCGATGAGAATTATTGATGACTTGTCCAATTTGAAATTCAATGGTGAGGTTGAAACAACCTTATTTGAACATACCTCATAGTTTCTTGATTTCTACACAAAGAACAACATCCACTGTGAGGATGTTGGCTATATTTTTTTCATTCTCACGTTCGAAGGGCACGTGTGAGAATGGTGTAACACATTTCCTAGTGACTCCATTCACTCTTTCGAACATATTTTCATACATTCATGTCGTGCTTTCGATTTTTATGATTGTAATGATCTTAATAAGGAAATTTTAAAATTGTGAAAAGCACCTAATGAATCCATTCATGATTTTCACGACTGTTTCATCCATTACTACTTTGAATTTCTTGAATATGAAGTTGATTGGTCCTTCTTGGTAGACACATTTGTATATCTTGTTCACATTTTAGAAAATCTACATGAGTTAGAAGCTTTTGAACGTCTCCCAACATACCTCGGTGTTAGAACTTCTAAATTTGTGATGGACAAGGTTGTTGTTCCAAGTGACCCTTCATCCCATTCTCATAAAAAAACTCTACTCTCGTAGGTCCAGGTGGGAGAAGATGAGAATTCATCTATTGATCTACCACCTTCTCCTTCCCCACTTACTCAGAATTTTTGCACAGGTTTGGACTGTGACTCTGATGGTTGTGATAAAGTGATTTCTCCTCGTCCTCAATCCACTGGGCCTTTTGATCCTCCTAATTTTGATGTATTGTGTTCACCTGTTTTGGATCTCTCTTTTGATGTTCACGAGGATCAAGTTCTGGATGGAGCTGGTGTTGAACAACCAACTTGCGATATCATTTTTTATGAGTATGTGTGGGAATCTAAAGAAGAATCTATAGTGAAGGATGACCTCCTTCTGTCCATACCTCTTTCACATTATCCTAACTTTTTCCATGATTCTGTCATTCATGCTCAATATTGTGAAAAATCAATATCTGATGTTAGTACTTTCAATCATTTGCATAAATCATGGAATGCCAGTTTTTTCATTTGAATGCGGAGAGGACAAATATTTTCTGCCTGATCCTCCCAATCTCTCATGTTATATTTTCGGGAACATAGAGGGTGAAATTTCTCATTCTCCATCATCCCCTCTTTACGATTCATCAGATCGTGAGGATGCCTCTGTTTGTAATATTGAAATTTCTAATCATGGTTGTCATGATATTTTCATTGATTCATTTGATCACGATTTTTATTCTTCCAATATTGATCTTTCTAAGTCATGGTCTTCGATGATCCATCTTTTGATGAATTGGAACTTCCCCAAGCTGTCGAGGCACTTCAACCCGAGTTGATGGTTATGTTAGGTTATCACAGCCTTGAGGTCAGTTCCACTTCCAATCAGAAATGTGTTGAATCTTTCCAGGCTCCTCATCACTCTATTGTAAATGTTTAAAATTAATCCATTTTACAATTTTCGCATCCTCCATCTGTAGCACACAATTCTATCGCTCAGTCATTAGAGGAGTTGTACCTAGCAAAATTGTTGCAAAACGGAAATTTTCTTCTTTCTTCATGTTTACTCATTTTTTTAGTTCAAAAGTTTATGCATGCATGTCTTCGACTCGTAATGTGTTTGAAAACCAAGGTATATCCATAGAGTGCCTTTCATGCACTTTTCATTTTTACTTTTCTGCGGGTTCTTTCAAACTTTAAATGTTTTGGTTTGTATTGGCTTATCTTTCTTGTTTGTTGGTATGCTTCTATATCTTTCTTGACATGGATTCCCTAGCCTATATAGGCTAGCCAATGTGTCGATGGCTGCATTGGAAGTATCAATTTACATAAGTTTATCCTATGCTCTATTTAGGTTAGGAGTATGAATAGTCTTAATTCCTTTGTTTTTTTCCTTTGATTTGCTTTACTTTGTTTTGTTTTCACTCCAATTCTTTCCTTTTGTTTGTTTTCTTCTCATTCATGGGTTAGCTTCTGCATGAGACTATGGTTGGCTTCTAAGACAAGCTCGGTGAAATCCAAGAGGAACTTGTAATGCTATCAATGCTTGGTTATCTGTCTGTTCCCTCTCTTCATGTGAATCTTGCATTTCTTTTAGTCATTGATACTCTGATGGAAAATACGTTCCTTTCGGAGAGAGTCATGGTGAAATCACGATGCTTGCACTTTTAACTAGTACCACCTACTCTAATATCTTATCTATTTTCAGTTAACCCTTGTCAACTAAGTTGAGTAGAGTAAGGAGAGGAGGAAAACCGTAACAAGTATGTCAGAGGTCTACATAAATATCCTTCTTTGAAGGGACAACCTCTCCTTATATCAATAAGTCAAGATCCCTCTTCTGCCCCATGAAATAAATAAGTGCATATGCACAGTTCTTTGAACAAATAAAAATGAAAAAAAGAAAAATGAAATAAAGGGGAAAAGAAGAGAAAGGCTTCCTGCGGAAAGAGGTGAGGCAAGCAAATCCATGGGGGTACTATCCAAGCTCGCTGGCAGCAGAGAAATGCTTGTGTTCCTAAAGTGAATCCACCGGGGTATTGTCCAAGCCTACAGCAGCGGGGCAACACTAGAGATGAAAATTAAGAATCTAAGAGCCTCTTTTAATTGAGCATCTATATACTCCTCATCCCCAAACGAAACAAATCAGTTTGACTTGGCATGGTATGTGTGTTTCCGACGAAGAGAATGGTCACGACTATATCTTTAAATCAAGTTGAGTGAAGAAGCTATAATAATAAATGAAATAAATAATACCTCAAGAAGAGTTAGACCTATTTTGCATGAGACAAGATCCTTATAGAGAGTTGGAATTCTATTAGTGTGTCGCCAGTGTGTAGCGGCTACAAATACCATCCAAAATTTTTCATATGCTTTGATTTTGGAGCCTTCCTTCTTATCCACGAGAGCTCATATTGCACTAATCCAGGTATTCATGCTTTAGATGAGACTTATCTTTTTCATTTGTGATCCGAACTTAAACAAGAATGCAAAAAAATATAGATATAACCACAAATATAGAGATGAAACAAAAATAACACTTCATTTCATTAATATCAAAGAACTAAAATATGCTTACAAACAGAATGGAAATAAACTATCTCAAGCGATGGCAGGGAAAATTTTAAGGATGGATATCTATTTGAAAGTTTAGAAACCTTGGCAAACCTTAGTAATCTATAATAGAAAAATGTAAAATGTTTTATGATATTTTTGTAAAAATATCTAAAATTATGATTATATTAGGTTAGTTTATATAAGATATTGGCAATTTTTAAGGTAAAATAATTTCATACTATAAAACTTGGGCACATTATTTTTAGAAAAAATGGAAATTGGAGAATATTGTTTTTGGAAAAAGTATAGAAAATTAGCGCTCTTGCGAATATTAGCGCCTAAAATTTTCCCTGGAGATGTGGCGGATACATGCCTCTGAACTATGTTATAATGAAACTTGAAGGCCTATTAATTATTGAGAAACAATGGAAAACCATAAACATCCAAAAACCTAACCCTAGGAGATGAAGCGCCAAAAATATGGGCCTCGTTTGGGTAAATTGGTACATCAACTTCTCACGGTCATAACTTTGGCATACAATCTTCGTTTGACGCACACTATATCTCGTTAGAAAGATCTGTTTGAGGACTACAATTGTAGAGTTCAAAAATCAATGAAAGTGTAATGTCTACACATTTTCCAAAAAGGCATCGTTTAGGGCCTCAAAATGACTCTAGAAGTTTAGGACCCAAAAAACTGCAAAAAATAGTAAACTGTGCTACAATTAAGGAAACTAAAAAATTGAAAGAAACATTGGTGGGGGTCCAAGTGGGATAGGAAATTGGCCACCAATATCCACCTAGATCATTCCTCCCCCATTAGGAAGCAATGGTCCCCATTGCATTGAGTGCCTCCATGACATGGGGAAACTTATACTGAACTTGGTCCCTAGTGAGCCACTTTCGTTGGTGCAGGAGTTGGCCAGCTTGGAAAACCCGATATAGTTGGATCTTCTGTTAGAGATTATACTTGATATGTGTGTCCCTGATTCGATCAATTGTGGCTTGTTCCATGCAGTATGGTTTTAACGTTGTTGGTGTGAGTTGTTCTGCAATGTCGGATGTATCCAGTAATGGTGGAAAGTATGGATGAAGGCGGTCCACATTGAACACTGGGTGCAGGCCAGGGAATGAAGGAATGTTGATATCGAAAGAATTGTCCCTTACAACCTTGGTGATGGTGTATGGCCCATATTGGAGCCGTCAAAGCCTACGGCGGGGCCTAGTGAGGCGCTCCTTCTGCAAATGTAGCCAAACTTTGTCGCCCACCTGGAACACGTGTGGCACCTGATGTTGATAATTTAAATGCTTGTAATTAGCATTGGCTTTGTCCAATATGTCATGGAACTTCTTGTGGATGTGTTGGATGCGCTCGATTAATATATTATCCCTGTCAACTTCGTAGTGGATATGGGCTAAAGCTACCTGAGTAGTTGCAAATGGTATGACCACATCAATGGGACATAGTTTATGGATCCCAACCCCACCTGAAAGGGGCGATGGCCAGTTGAGCTATGGAGAGATCTATTGTAGAGGTGTTGGACATAGGGGAAGATTTCATCCCATGTGTATGGATTCTTCGAGTTGTACATGCGCAAAATGTGTACGATCATCCTGTTGACAACCTTTGTTTGGCCACCAGTTTGGGGTGGAAAACCGTGGAATTAGTGAGTTTTGGTATCCATCATCGACCAAAGACTTGACCAAAATGTACCTAGGAACCTGTTTTCATGATCTGAGATAATGGATTGTGGGATCACAAAGTGTACCCATACTCGTTCAAATAATAACTTAGCAGTGGTTTTTGTTGTGATACTCTTCTTGCAGGCCGCCATAATGGCCATCTTAGAGAATTTGTTGATGACCATGAAAATGAAGCCATTTCCATGCTTAGTAGAAGGGAGGCTCAACATGTAATCCATGGATATGGATTCCCAAGGTTGATTAGGAGTATGAATATGGGTATATAGGCCTTGCTTCTTGATGGTTTTTTTGGCAAGAATGTAGGCAATGGCGGATTTGATGTACTTCCCAACATCTTGTCGAAGCTTTGTCCAACAAAATTACTTTTGTAGCACTACCACTATTTTCTCTACTCCGAAGTATATAGAAACCCGACTATAGTGCATCTCCCAAATCATCTTGACACGCTCACTTGAAGGAACACAGAGGTGTCCTAGGTGACATAACAATGTATCGTGGAGGTGAAAATTTGGAGCTTTCTTGCCTTCCAAGAGCGTCGGGTATGTGTTGTCGAATTTTGGATCACTCTTGTATAGATGCGGCCACCCCAAAGTCTCGTGCCCACAAGAGTCGAGCAGCGTTGTCAGCACCACGACCGACAGTCGGCTGAGGTAGTGTGCAACATTATTTCTGTTGCCCTTCTTGTACTTAATTTTCAAATGAAACTGTTGCATATATGTGGACCATTTTTGACGGTAATCATTCTGCAGCTACCCTTGTGTCTGTATGAACTCCAAAGGTTGGTGGTCTATGTGGATGACCGTTTCCTTCCCTAAAATGTAATGCTTCCATTCTTGTTAGGCATGCACCATGGAATACATCTCTTTTTCATATGTGGGATATTTTCAGACTGTTTCTGAAACTGTCTCATTGTGATATGCCACTGGATGCCCCTATTTAGTAATAATTTCACCAATAGCATAGTTGGAAGCATCTGTCTCAATGTCAAATGGTTGTTGCAGGTCTGGTAATGTGAGCACTAGTGCAAAGCAGAGGAGATGCTTCAACGCGGAAAATTTCTTTCTTTTGGGATTCATACCAAAATAATTTTTCTTTTTCTCTACCCTTGGTGACTTGACTCAAAGGCCAAGTGATATGAGAGAACCCCAACACGAACCTGCGATAGAAATTGGAAAGAACCAGAAAGTTGCGGAGGTCTATTAGAGTGGTTAGGGCTGGCCAATCCCGAATGACTTGTATCTTGGTTGGGTCCACATGCACACCCCTCTCATCAGTGATATACCATATATATTGAACCTGGGTCATACCAAAAGGCATCTCTCCAAATTGGCACACAACTTGTGTTGTCGCAAAGTTTGGAGGACTTGTTGAATATGACGTAGGTGGTCTTCCCAACTCTGGCTTCAGATCAAGATGTCATCCAAATACATCACCACGAATGAGTTTGTGAAGGGTCGCAAGATGTCTTTGATCAGCCTCATGAAGGTTGCAGGGACATTCGTCAACCTGAAAGGTAAGACCAGCCATTCAAAAAGGCCCTCCTTGGATTTGAAGGAAATATGCCATGCATTGGAGGGTTCAATTGGTACCTAGTGATACCCAAAATTCAAATCAATCTTGCTGACCTATTTAGCCCCCTTGAATTGGTCTAGAAGGTCCTCAATATGTGGGATTGGATGCCTATTCAGGAAAATGATCTTATTTAACACCTGATAGTCAATACAAAGTATCAAGTCCCATCCTTGTTCTGTACCAACATAATCGGGCTCCCACACAGTGACGAACTTAGACTGATGTGGCATTTCTGCAACAACTCCTGAATCTTCCTTTTGATTTCTTCGTTCTCCAGAATAGAGCGCCGATAGATTGGTCCATTAGGAAACGACACACCTGGGGTCAGGTCAATGGAGTGCTTAACTTGACAGTGTAGAGGTAACCCTGTGGGTGAGGTGAAGATTTCCCTATACTCCTCCATAACCTTGTCCATCTACTGCTGCCGTGCGGACGATCCTTGTGTGGAGGTCATGAACATAATCTTCTTCTTGCCTTGAGGGTGAATCATAAGGAAAACAAATTTCCCAGTCTAGGAAATCATCTTATTGCATTGCTTCACAGTGATCAAAGAGATGGTGGTAGGTGATGCTACCTCTGGTATCTTGTACAACTTGTTGCACAAAGTAATAATAACAATGCGGGGCCTAGACTCATAAACAACATGTCTCTTCCACAAGTATGGTTGTCCTAATAATACTTCAAAAACTTCAAGAGGAGAAACATCACAAAGTACCTCATCTGTGAAGGGCTTGATGTTGTAGAGAAGGTGACACTGCTGGCTGACACGAAGATCTCGCCCTTGGTGAAGCCATCCGATGGTGTATGGCTACAGGTGTGTTGTGGTTGGTAGGCCCAGCTGCTTCACGAACTCTACTGAAATGAGGTCCTTTTGGCTCCCGCAAGCCATTGGTTACTTGTTTTTCCTCCCAACAACACAAATAGACACTTTTATGGCCTTTATAATTGGCTACATAGCTCAATTTAATGCAAATCCAATGCTTCAATACCTTAATATATGTAATCTCACTAAATGATATAGTATTTCAATGCCAATTATTTATATGCCTTGCCATATTAGTAATGCAATTCCATTGACTCGTACAATGTTTAAATGTGGATAAATTTTCTTTATAAAGGAATGTCAAAGTATTGTAAATTAAGATTCATTAAATGATTAGATGTCATTGTATGTCATTCTAGCATATATATATATATATATATATATATATATATATATATATATATAACCAGATTGTTTTTGGTTTATATATAAATGATTTATACTAATATGCATTGAAAAAACATAATTTTTTAGTCTTACATTACATCAACTCTCATTCAATACTTTCATCAATAATTAGTGTATTTATTTTCTAACTTGTTACCACAACCATTATAAAATACATAATGCATAAATTAAATATATTTATGTTATACATATAATAATTTGGATTTTTCATTTTTCAATTTATCTTATATTAATTATTAAACTATATGTGTAATTTTATTATTATTATTATTTTTTATAAATTTTGTGAATTTTAGTTATCTCATATTAATTTTTTTTATTTTTTTTTGTAAGCAGTGGTAGTACCTTCCTTTTCTATTTATAATAGCTCTTAAACTAAATATAATGTTCTGGTGGCCTCAACTTGCCCAAAAGGGAAACCAAGTCTGTTGGCCACCTGAGTTTGCTATAAGCCATCTAGTAACAAAATTTAACCAGTCTTTCCATCCAAGCTATATGCACTATGCATTTAAAAACACTTAACATACTAAAAACTAACATATAAATGTCTGAAAAAAGAGCTATTCGCAAAAAATCAGAGTAAACAGTGAAGGATTATTCCTTCCAGTCATCAGTGACCAAATCTGCGTTAACAGGAGCTGCCATGGAGTCCTTGGGTGCTTGAGTCATCTGAATCAACCTCTGTTGGATCTCATCCAACTTGTTGTCCTGCATTATCATGATGACCTGCAAATTTTTCAGTTCTTTTTTGAGATTCAGCATTCCTTAGGCAATTTCTGCCACTTCTCCTGCCACCTACTCAAGAGCCTTTGCAAGAAGCCGTTTTAACACCCAGTACACATGAAGGGCTTGCCTATAGAGCGTCATACGTCCTCTGGTGTTGCCTGGGTCATGGATGATGTCTGCCCATTCCTCTATCTCAGGATCTGACTCCTCTTCCATAACATTCTCTTCCATTTCTTGGATTAATTGGCAGATGTCCTCATCCGTCCCCTCTCGGTAGGCTCTAGCTACTTCCTAGACTGCGGTCCTCATAGATCTCCTCCCACACCGCTGACTTACAGGCATCGAGGTTGGCTGGTTAGCTCTATTCTGCTAGCTCTGTCTCCCTCTGCCTCCACGCCCCCTGCCTCTACCCAGGCGTGCCATTTTCCCCTTTATTGTTGCCTGTTTGCAATTTTCATCAATAGAAGTTAGATTTCTATGAGTTACAGACTTTCCATCATCCTTCACTTCCTTATCCCTAATCCCTCCTACCCTACTCCAATCGTCTCCATTGTTATGAGGTTTCCATTGATTTTCTTCTCCCGGATACAGGAAGGTAAGTAAACCCTTTGTCATACTAACCATTGCCTGGGCCAGGTTCATAGTTTTCTCAGCTTGACTCTCTAGCCCCCTACTACCATTCACCGTAGTATGAGCGCTCTAGTCCTTGGTATTTCTCCCCAGGCGGTCCTCTGGTTCACTCATCCTCCGCCCATCTTTTGCAACACCCTGCTTAACCCCCTCTTCTGCTTTACTTTGCATGGTAGAGTAAAAGACTACCCCGCTCATACTCCCTTCCTCCCCGGAGGTTGCCAATAGACCTCTCTCTTCCATCATACCATGCAAATCAGAGAGAAATTCAAAAGGAAGGCCAAAAGAGACATACCCAAATTCACGCTTTCCCGTCGAAGCTCCCAACGCCTGCGCTGCACCGTGCTCCTCTTCCTTTCGACACATACTAAGTTTCCTTCTCCGCTTTGCCACCCTCAAGTAATTCAGCCCACCTGGCCCACTTCCCATCCCACTACCGCCGTCAATTCTATACTTCTCTCTCCTCCCACTCCTTCCACTCCATTGCCTCGAGACTCCCGCTGACATGCATGACACCACCATGGCCTTTTGGATGGCGTTGCGGGCAGTAAGTGGTCGCCCTATCCAGCCGCTCCCACGAGCTGTCCTTCTGCCCTTACCTTCCTTCCTTCTCACCCCGATTGGGGGCTATCTCATATTATTTATTAAAATATATATTTAATTTTATTATTAATATTATTATTTTTATGAATTATGTAAATTTTAATATACCAAATAAAATATATAAAATAAATATATTATATAAATAACTCAAAATAAATCACAAAATATTTTCTATACAAAAATTGACATTATTATAACTTTATACACAATAATATTTCATCACAACAATTATATATATAAAATAAAATATTTCATCACAAAAGTTATATATGGAGGAAGAAAGAATTAAATCCTTAAGATTTAAAAGACTTTGGTTATATGAAAAATGTTTATTAAAAAAATTCAATATATAATTTCTAATAAAAATAGAAATAAATTAACCTTTCTTACTTTCTTATTCAATCTCTTGTACGATAAGACTACTCTCACTGCTTATATAGAAAAATGTTATTAAAAAAATTCAATACATAATTTTAATAAAAATAGAAATAAAATGGACACCGTGACACTCCATTCTTTTGAAATTCATCATCCCGCTTTTCATCACTACTGTTGTCATAGTCCTTAGAATTAGGACTAACTGGACACTGTGACACTCCATACTTTTGAAATTCATCATCCCACACTTCATCACTGTTTCTCTCATAGTCCTTAGAATTAGGACTAACTAGACACCGTGACACTCCATACTTTTGAAATTCATCAACATGCTCTTCATCACTGCTGTTGTCATAGTCCTTAGAATTAGGACTAAGTGGACACTTTGACACTCCATTCTTTTGAAATTCGTTATCACACTCTTCATCACTGCTGCTCTCATAGTCCTTAGAATTATGACTAAGTGGACACCGTGACACTCCATTCTTTTGAAATTCGTCATCATGCTCTTCAACATTGTTGCTCTCATAGTCCTTAGAATTAGGACTAAGTGGACAACGTGACACTCCATTCTTTTGAACTTCACCATCATGCTCTTCATCACTGTTGCTCTCATAGTCCTTAGAATTAGGACTAAGTGGACACTATGACACTCCATTCTTTTGAAATTTGTTATCAAGCTCATCATCACTGTTGCTTTCATAGTCCTTCGAATTCAGACTTAGTGGAATCTATGACTCTTTATTTATTTGAAATTCTCCATCCCCTCTTTCATCAGTGTTGCTCTCATAGTCCTTAGGATCAGGACTAAGTGGAAGAATCAACTTTTTATTCAAAGTGGAAGAATTCCCGCTATATTCATCCATATGAATAGAGTTGTTATGTGATGAAGATGTTGATGTTGTATAAATCGAAACTTCACTATCAGGATAATCCATCCCGTTCAAATAGAAGATGTTGAATGACACAAATGGAGAGTCTCCTAAAGATATTATATAGCTTAGAGAATGAAATTTTTCCTTTAAAAATTCCCCCACCCCCCAAAGTTTTGCGAAAATATTTCCCTCCTAAAAGTTTGTGAGATTTATTTCTCTTCATTATTTTATTCTACAATTTAATGAAAAATGTAAACTAATTTTTTTTATGAAATAAATCGTTAAAGTTAAAATTGTAAACTACAACTTCTACCTAAATTATTTTAATAGTCAAAGTATATAATATTTACTAAACAATTGATTTTTTTTTTTTTTTTTTTATAATACATTCTGAAAAAAATAAATCTCACATTCATCCCGCTGTAAAACAATTCCATAATATTCGCTTTATCATATTTTCCTGCATCACCATAAAAAAATTAACATGTTAAATTTTTTTAAAACTAATTAATCCCGCATTCACCGCATGGTAAAAAATCTCCGTAATTTCACCCATATACTAAATTCCATTATCATTATTACTCACATTACATCAAGGTTTTCTGAGGTTCGTTGAAAGACTTGGAGCAAATTTGTGGAGCAGCTACATTGCTATCAACGACATATTCAATGAAGAATTATCACAATTGAAAGGTCAGTTAAATCTTTTTCCTTGAAAATTTTCATATTAAATTAGTTTAATGAAATAACTTTTTTTTTTTTAAATTAATACTTTTTGTCAGCCAAATTAACCAATACTTTTGTCGTGAGCATGGTGGGCCCAGTACAGCTATGCGCCCCCACCTCGCGCCAACTCGGCGGCTTGACTGTCCACGCATCCCACCGCCTCACTCCCTACCCCCTCACCCCACCCGGCCTCTCCCCCACCACACGCGCCCCCTACCCCACACCCTCCACCCCACCGCCTCACTCCCCGCCACTGCCCCTACCTGCCACTTCCCCCTCCCTACCCATCCCCTCCAACCACTTGTCACCCCAGCGGCCCCCTCCCCCCACACTCCCCTCCCCACCCCCTCACGACCCTCCCAGCCACCCACGCCCTCACCTCCGTCCACTCCTCACCCCACGCGCCCCATCCGGCCACCCCCCTCATGCCCCTCTCACTCGCACCTTGCCCCCCCCCCCCCCCCGCACCCCACCTCCTCCCCCCCACTCCACCCCGCACCCTACCCGGCCCCTCCACACACTCCCCTACCCTACCATCCCTGCCCCCCCACACTCCCCTCCCCACCCCCTCACGCCCCTCCCCACCTGCCTCCCCACCCCCTCATGCCCCTCTCGCCTGCCTGGCCACCCCACCCGCCCGCCCGTCCACCCCACCCGGTGCCCGACCACTCCACCCCACCCGCCCACCCGGCCACCTCACCCGCCCACCCGGACACACCATCCCACCCCCCCGCCCGGCCATCCCACTCGCCCGCCCGGCCACCCCACTCGTCCGCCCGGACACACCATCCCACCCGACGCCCCACCTGCCCCACCCGGCCACACCCCACCCCACCCCACCCCCCGCCTAACCACCCCACCCCACCCCCCGCCTAACCACCCCACCCCACCTGATGCCCCACCCGCCCTCCCTGCGCCACCCTGGCGGCTCACTTGCCCGCCCGGGGTGGCCAGCCGATTCCTGGAATCGGTCGGCCATCCCAAGTGGGTGGGCAGATGTGGTGGGGTGGCCGGGCGGGTGGGTGAGGCACCCAGTGGGGTGGTCGAGTGAGCGAGTAGGGTGGGGGGGCCAAGCGGGTGGGTGGGGCGCCGGGTGGGGTAGTGTGGCTGGGCGGGCGGGGTGGGATGGCCGAGTATGCAGGTGGGGTGGGGCGTCGGGTGAGGTGGTGTGGCTGAGCGAGCGGGTGGGGTGGGTGGATGGGTGGGTGGGGTGACCGGGTGGGGTGGCCCGACGGGCGAGAGGGGTGTGAGGGGGTGGGGAGGGCAGTGTGGGGGGGGGGGCGGGTAGAGTGGGGGGTGTGGGTGGGGGGCGGGTGGGATGGGCAGGTGTAGCACTGGGTGGGGTGGCTGGGCAGGCGGGAGTGGCGTGAGGGGGTGGGGACGCGGGTGGCGAGGGGTGTGAGGGTGTTGGTATGCGGGTGGCGAGGGGTGTGAGGGGGTGGGGACGCGGGTGGCGAGGGGTGTGAGGGTGTTGGTATGCGGGTGGCGAGGGGTGTGAGGGGGTGGGGAGGGGAGTGTGGGGGGAGGGGTCAGTTAGCGTAGGGGAGTGTGGGGAGGGTGCGAGTGGAGAGGGGGTTGTGGGGTGAGGGGCGGGTGGGGTGGAGGTGTGGGGAAGGGGTGGCTGCGGTAGGAGGGCGGCGGAAAAGGCGGGCAGGGTAGGAGGGGAGTGGGGGTGCAGGGTAGGGAGGGGGAAGGGGTGGGCTGGAGGGGTGTGAGGGGGTGGAGAGGGGAGTGTGGAGGGAGGGGGTGCGTGGCGTGGTGGGAGGGGTGAGGGTGCAGGCGCTGTGTGAGGGTGGGGGGTGAGTAGGCTGGGAGGGGGTGTGGGGGTAGAAGGGGCACCTGGGTGGTGCAGTGAGGAGCTACTGCAACCCCATCCTGCGCCACCATGGCGGCCCGCCTGTCCGCCCGCGGAGGTTGCGCGATTCTCGGAATTGCCCGCCACTTCGCGGATGGACGGGGTGGTGTCAGTGGGCTTCTACCATTTCTTAGTGTTAATATTTTTTTAATTTCAATTATCTGATTATACAAATTAAAAATTTATGATATATTTTCATTGTGGATTTAAGTTAATATGTTTTCGTTATTTACTGATTTATGTGTTTCTATTTTTCAAGAAAATGGCATCAAAGAAGATTTCTATGAATTTTTCTGGACCAAAGACACTTAAAGGTGCATCTTCAAAAAACATTGGTGAACGAACTCCACTTGAGGTCATGGCTACAAATCTTTCAAGTGCCTCAAATGATAAGAAGATGATTTCATACTGGAAGAATTCAAAAGAGGTGAAATTTCCATCAAGAATATGGTATGTGAAAGAAAGAGAGCCAAAATGTGAATATATATCTATATATTGATATACCAAATGATAATGGAATTTATGAGGTGATGGGAAGAGTCATAGATATGTGTTCGGTACCGGACACTAAAGTTGTTTACATACAAAAGCTCCCAAGTCACATGAAAGGATTAAATATCGACTATCATATTCATTGTATGATACGAGAGGTATCTACAAAGTTGTGTAAACAAATCGTAAATGAGATGAAACAAAACATCATAAGTATTGTTATTTATATTTGTATTTTGCATTCTTGAAAGTGTGTTGCTATATGTTTTTAACTTTGTTTTTATTGACATATCATATTTGTTTTGCGAAAATTTTGTTGAAAGTTGTTCAATTAGGTTGGGAGACATTCATTTCATAGAGCATGATATCATGAAAGTTGTCAGCAGTTCTTACTCAGTGTCAGAAGAAGATATGGAAAACAAGCAAAATGTAGTAATTGATGATGCTACAAAACTACATCCAAAGTATCAGGAAAAAAGGCCTCTAGTGGATAAATCTAGCAAGGGTAGACAAGTTACTTTTGAAGACGATGAAGTTGAAACTGACAGTGAAGCATATTTTGCTATTACTGAAGATGACATTGGAACTGAGAAAAGCCATAAAAGACCAAAAGTAACAACGCCCAAGAATAAATCTGTTGAGAATGTTATGACGAAGAAAAGTAAAGTTGAAGATTTTGAGGTAGTCATTACCAGCAGTCAAGAACCTAGTGAAACTTCAAAAGAAAGCAGAGAAATCGTTACACCATGAGCTAATTTAGAGGATGGCATTATCAAAACAATACAAAATGCTATTCGAAAGAATTTGACAAAGAGAAACTTAATTGATGGTGGTCGTACATTTCATCTTAATGTCAAACAAACCTATAAGGAAAGTGAAGGACAATGTCAATATCAAGTCAGAAAGCCATACAATCTGCATGTTCACAACTTGAAAACATTGATGAGGTACAATCCATATGCTCATGTGGTTAATTATGTGCTTCTTGTTGATCCAGTTCAAGTTCCCAACAAAGAAGAATTTGATAAGTCAAAATGTTTTGAACACAATTATTATGTTCTTGGGGGGAACCATTCTGTAGAAAATCAAAGATAATTGATGGAGGAATATCCCAATAACATTTTCCAATTGGCATTTAGAACTAGAGATGTTTGGAAGTTGATTGATGAGATTTTTAGCATTTGGGAAAACATTGGCATTAAAAACCAGAAGGTCAAAGAGTCTAAGCCATTGATATGTAACAACAGTAAATCAACTCCTGAAATGAAGCAGCTTCCAGAAGATATGACTATCACACCTTGGAGAGCAATGCAAGGAGTGAAAGATGAAAAAATTGTCAAAACAATATTATCTCGTGTGAGGTCAGGGGAATTATCATTGGAGGAAATGTCTGAGGAATTTCAAAAGTAAGTTTGTTGAATTATTTTTATTTATTTCTATATTATAATTTTCTTTTAAATAAAACATGTTGTTCTTGGTAGTATTTGTTATATATATCATTATATTAACTTTTTGTTACTTTATCTATGCAGTCACAAAGTTTACATGAAAATTCAAGACCAAATGATTAAATTGTTGAATGAAGATAGTTGGGATGATGTTGTACGCAACTATCCAAATTCAAGTTCTACATCAACATTAAAAGGTTTTTATCTTGCATTTAAAAAGGTATCTTGATTTACACATTCATTTTTATTCATATGTGTACTATTTTTAATTTATAACTTACACATATATTTGTTTATTTTATAAAAGATGAAGAAGGATGATAATGGAGTGCCAGATATCTTCAGAACCTTTATTGAAAAAATAAAGATCGAATGACTAAGGAAGCAACGTATTAAGAATGTTGAACTTGATCCAACTCTTACACATTTCATTTGGAATGGGCTAGACACTATTCAATATCAAGTAATATAAGGCGACTGTGAAGACATTGCTAAACTCATACCTAAAAGGGATTATGCCCTAGTTATTGCAGATATTCCCCATGGTTTCAATATTCCAAAAATTGACTATGATAGTGACCCTTATACTTATCATGCTCTTAGTAAAGTGGTTTCGGAATTTGTAGAAGTCACATCATCACCATTATGGAGATTTGTGACATTTCATTCAGACACACAATTGGCAATCATATTGTCAAGCTTCAAGGGGAAAACAAATTCAAGGATGCAGTGTACATGGTAAGATGTTTAAAATGTATATTTGATTAATGTTGAAAAATCCATTTATGTACAAGTTGATTGAACTTATACTATTTCATGTTACAGGCAAAAGTCAAATCTTCTTAACCGTGAAGATCAACTATTTATAAATGATTGTGAGTTCATTCATATTGATAGTTGGGCAAAAAATGATAGTTATATGTCTATGATTTTTAATCGGGTAGACAGAAAGAGTCATAGCCAAACACTGACTTATGATGTTGTTGTGAGAAAACTAACATATGAAGACAAAGAAGCAAAAGGAGAGATAGTTAACATTTATCAAAAACCACAATTATTGATTAACTATCTTATAGGCATATGTTCAAATGAAGGAGATTGGGTTCTGGATTTATTTTCTGGCTCAGGTAAGTTTTATTATATGGAATTGAATTTCAATATGTTATTTTTTAATTAATATGTCATTGTACTAATTTAATTCATTATTTATTTTGTGCTTGATAATTAGGTACAACACTAGCATGCTGCCTTTAAAAAGGAAGAAGTTTCATTGCAATTGAAAAGATCCATTACAGTGCAATTTCATTAAGCAAAGAATTAATGCTCTTCAATTTCTTCCAGATGCAATGCAAGAAATTGGGTTGAAGAAAGGGGACTTTAGTGAATCACATGTGGCAAAAAAGGCAAAGGAACCCCAACCATCATTACATGGGATGTTTGAAAAGACATACATTGGGAGATTAGCAAACATCACAGATCTATTAGAAGGCGAAAATGAGCAAAAGGAAGCAGAAAATATTGTGGAAGAAGACAATGATGAAACTCTAGAGGACGAAGAGTTTAGATTACGTGACATTGTTGATTAAATTTAAGTTATGTTTGGAAATCAAACTCATTTTTTGTAACTATTAAGTAATTATATTTATAATGTTTTGACTTTGACATTTTATGAGAGGAAAGTACACTCAATTAAGGTTATGCGTTCAATATTTGTAATATGTGATTTTTGCATTAATTTTTAAGTGAATCATTATTTTTTGAAAAAAAAATGATTATTATTATTTTTTTGACATGAAATTCATAAAAAAACTATTATTTAACTATTTTTAGTTAAAATTTTCGTATAAAAATTGTGATTTTCGCATGTCAATTGTAGCAAACAATTATCAAAATGTGTAGTTTTTTACTTATATTTATGTTAAAAATGACTATTTTTATGTCCATTGTTAAAAGATATTGTTTTTTAGAAACAATTATTTCTTGTGGATTGAAAAATTAATTAACAATGTATAAATATGTAGAATATCGAAAATTCAAAATATTGACCTTCTTCTTTAAATATGCAAAATAATAAAAACCTCACTACAAAAAAAATAAAATTAAAATAAAAACAAGAAAATATGAAGAAAAAAACCACTTCAAAAATTATTAAATTTACAAAATAATTATTTATGTTTCATACATTAAAATAAATAAATAAATAAATGCCTTTAAGAAAAGGAACTAGTGTAGTATTACCACGTTTTTAAATCAGCATAAAAAACACTACCATTCTGAAACGCAATGTACATAAAATAATTTATAGTGCCAAAAACTATGCTCTAAAAAACACGTGTGTTCTGAATCACCCCTTTTCAAAATCGAGTTAGTTTTTTGCTATCTCTACAAAATGGATAATAATATGAGTTCCCGTTTCAAAGTTTACATTGTTGTATGTTCCTAATTTGCTGCTTAATGCCTTTAGGAGCAGCAAGAGCTGAGAACATGAAAACGGGAATTGCCTGCAAGACAACCTATGTGAGCACAAGGCGTCCTGCCAAATTCAATGTCCTGCATGTCCACTTTTTGACCTTGTCTTGAAGTTTATTTATTAATGGCTCCCACACTTTCTTGCTTAGAGGTTTATCAGTGAGAGGTATGCCTAGGTACTTTGAAGGTAGTTGTTCCATTTTAAACCCAAGAATTTTGGTAATAATTCTTTGAATAGAAATGTCAGTGTTAAAGAAAAAAACTTTGGATTTGTTGAGGCTTACCTCAGTGCCTGCTGCCATGGCGAAGTCATTTAAGATGTGTTTGATCGCTTAGGCTTCCATGACCATGGGGATGCCTTGCAGCATTGTTTCATCCACAAATTTTTGATGAGTGTTTGCTGCTCCATCCAAGGTGAGTTTGATTCCCTGTATCCGTCCTTTAGCATTTGCCATTTTGATTATTCTACCTAGCCCTTCCATCATGAGTGTTATGTTCCTATACCAATAGGTGTCATATATCATGATTAACTTGGTTCAGCTCTGAAATATGTACATACCTTTTCTTGTTGCAAATTTTTTCCATATTTGTCAAAAAAAAATAAAAATTAAAAGATGTAAAGAGGGTATGTCCTAAAAAAAGAATAAAAGGACAAAAAGAAAAAAAGGTCAAAAAAATGAAAGAAAATGAACCCCAAAGAAAAATAAAAAGACCATGAAAGTGTGCAAACCCAAATGCCACTACTATTTCACTTTTTCTATAAATAATTGTGTGAAACTCGTTACTTATGCCATAATCATGGTAACCAAACAGTTTAATCTTGGTCATTCCATGTTTTGAATTTCATGCTTAGAGATAGAGAATAAAATCTGACCAAACCGTTTAATCTTGGCAGATAAGTAGATAGTTAGAGTGAATAAATGAGCTTAACATATTAATCTGATCCCTTGAATGTAATAAGGTTAGACTTAGTTAGAATACCATTGTAAAAGAAAAGAAAAGGTTTTGATAAGGGTTTGCTAGTTTAAGTGCACCCTAATAAAAGAAGAAAAAATGATAGGATAAGTAGGTATGGTAAGTAAATAATTGGTTGCAGAATTATGCATGATGAATGATTATCCAAATATCAAGGCATATACTTTCATCATCAAAAGCAGTTAAAAATATGGATGACAATGAAAACATTTACATCATGGACAAAAGTCAAACTAATTAACCTCCTCACTCATTTTTTCCCTAAATTTTACTAATTTCCCATAAATACTAAAGGCAACAACCTGGAAGTTAAAGGGGCTTAGAGCATTTCTTTGACTTCTGCAAGGACCGGACCCTCGGCTCAATAACTTGTAAAGCCTAAGTGCTAAAACCCCTTCATCAAAATCCACCTCCTTCAAAATTAATTCATTTCCTTCAAAACCTTTTCCTAAGGTAAAAATCACTCTTTTACTTAGGAAAAATAAAGGTTCTTTACAAAAACCCCCCAAACACATTTTAACCTAAGTCATAATGTTGGATGATGAATGTATTTTTGGAAACATTTACTTAGCGCATTTTATTTTTCCAGGGTCATATTAACTTTTAATTCTTATTATTTAAATCCCAAAACAAATTACCCTTTCTCGTATTATTAATAAAAATCCCAAAATAAATAAATATCCCATCCCTATGGTTTGAAAAATAAACCATAAATAAAGTTAATTAAATTGGATTAGTTAATCAAATCGTGATTAATTAAGAGCCAAACCCCCTGACGCATTAAAAAAGGGATTAATTAGTCATCTGGATTAATTAATAACCTCTCCGCCAATACCATCATCCCCGATATAATTAAGTCATTTTAATTATTTTAATTATGCATCAGGCCCCCTCCATTAACCCCCTAACACTTTCCGCTACCGACTGCCGTTCGATTTTCCCTCCCTCATTTGACAACTCTCACTCATATCGCGCGGGCCTTTTGGTCGAATGTTAACCACGTGATGAAATCTGTTTTGACTTTTCGCCAATGCTATGTGTCATCCCATTTGTGGCATTGCGCGACACTCCACCAAAACCACCAAACTCCCAAAAGTTGTGCGATGAAAACCATTACCACTCCTGCTTACAACTTTCTCTAAACGACAAAATGTTCCATCAGCCAGTTAACTCCAACTGTCATTTTCCATTCACCTGCAAAATTCCAAAAAGTCATTGACTTTGTACATAAAACAAAAATATTCATGGTTTTCTCTTTTTATCGAAAAAGAAAGTTCTGCTTCCATGCATGCACAGAGTAAGTCTAGACCAGCAAATTATTCCCAACCGCTAACCACTATAAGTTGACGAACTCCAGGCCACTACAGACTACTGTGTGCACGCTACAAAACCTTCACCATAGCCATTTGTCCTGACAGTCAACCATAAACAGGTATGTACCACATTTCCTTCTCATAAACCCTGTTTTGTACTGAACTTCCACTAAATTGCTATAAAATCAAATAATTCAGTACAATTAAGTTGTTTCATAGCCCCAAGGCTTCTCCAAGCACCTGTTTTATCTGAAATCCTTGAAAACCCCAACTTTCTTCCTTGAATACACAAGAACCAAGGATGGAAGCTCCTGTCGCCCTAAATTTTGCACCAATCACTACTCCCCACAGAGATTTGGACTACCTTCCCTTGGCCGATAAAGATTTTCAAATTAAGGACCTTACTTTTGAGGAAACCCCCTTGAAGCTATACTGCAAGTATCGAGACAATTATCTAAACAATGCTGATAAAATAGGTCTTTGGGAGTCCAACCTCCCTAAATATCAATGCCCCACTGTCCATATTTTCCCAAATATTTTCCACCAATGCCATGCAAATTACAACTCCAATCTGAGAGCTGTAATGTCCCCTAACCAGGTAGTCCTTTTTACCATTATAGCTGAGTCTATAAATGAAATGTTGCAATTACAGCCTCGCCAGGACCTCACTCCCCTTTCCATTGCTGAATTACTTGATAAATCTTCAAGGCTATCCAGTTCTGAAATTAATCAAGTCAGTCAGACTTTCATTGAAGAACAATACAGATCAAAAGACCCCCCTCCTTACATGTCATGTGCCTTCACTAGTCTGAGCAGGGATATTGTCACTATGTTGTTTGCATTCTGGGTTTTACCACAAATGAGTATGTAGATGAAATGACCTTTGCCTACATGACTGTTTTCACCCCTGGCCAACCTCTTGCAGCCAAATATGACTATGCTTCATTGATTACTGATAAGATGCATGACTAATTTCTGAGATTAGAGAATGAGAGAGTATTTAAATATTCTTCAGTCTTGTATCATCTTTTCCTTTACTACCAAGCTGATAAATTCCCTTTCTCTGTGCAAATTCTTGACACCAGAGGGAACCCTAGGTCAGTTATCTTTTGGACTTCCATTTTTCACAATTCACCTTCTTCTCCCTATCCTTATACAGATTTCATTGATAAATTTGTGCATCTTGTAGCTACTATGTTGATAGGAAGTCCCCCTCCTAGAATCAGTGATGATATTAAGAGAATTCTTCAGTTATCCAAGCAATACAAGGTTGGGGATTGGTACTTGTACTAGAACCATACCGAGATCAGAATTTATGGGTGTGAGCTGCCTCCCTTTAAACTACCTAAATACCTCCCCATACGATTATTTTCCCTAGAGTACTACAGGAAAATGATCAACTCTGATGAAATTCACTTTATGAAAGCTAAGAATAAATCTCAGTTAAGGATAAAGGATCACCTAGGACAAAGGTAGGGAAAGACGCAGAGGAAATCCTTGAGAGATTGATATTGAAGAAGAGTTTCATCTGGCCTTATGATCCTCATAGCTTCATCTATGACAGAAGGAAAAAGAATAAACTATCCCCTTACATCCATCATGGAATTCCAGAGATAGAACATTATGCAAATCAAAATGAATGGGTGGAAGGAACACTTATAACACAAGATAGTACACAAGTTGAAGTAGAAAATGTTATGAAATATTTGGAAAGACAACTTGATCTAGATTCATTTGTACAGGTGCCTAGAGAATCTTCACAGATACCAACATTGGTGCATAGTGCACAAACATCAGAACAACCAGATACCTCAGGACGAAGAAAATATTCAGGATCACAAAGCATTTATGAGGATTTGACCAAACTGATATAAACATGGGCAACCCTCCAGTATTGAAAACCCCTCTTAATGAGGAGTGAATTCAAAAAAGAAGTAGGAATGAGACAAGCCCCTCTACAGTGCCATTGGACCAGGTATATGTAAAGAGATAGAGATTGAATCCTTTTTCTGAGCAGGAATATGAAGAGACAAGAAGTGACACAGTGAAGACAACACTAGCAGGGGAGACACCATCTACTTCTCAAACACAAGCACTAAATATGCAACCAAGTGTAGAAGTGTCATCACTAAGGACAGTTTCAGAGCAAAGCCAGGATTTGAAAGAAAAATACAAAGAAATTAAGGCTAGGAATGAGCAGCTCAAAGCTCAAACCTATGCCAAATATCTAAAAATAGCTCCTACAAATCAGACAAGATTGATGTCATCTTTTGACATCAAAGAGGGAAAGATGCAGATGAGCTTTTTGAAGCCAACAATACAACAACCAAAGTATATGGTTGATTATTTAAAAACATATTTTGAAGTTTTTGACAAAGACATCTACCCAATTGATCAGATTGAGCTCCATAAGCAAATGGGTGAGATGGTCTATTCCACATTGACCAGCAAAGCCATCATTACACATTAGTTGCAGATTTATTTGAGCAATACTACAGCACGGTTATAGTTGGAAAAAGCCTCTTCTCAAGCTAAGGACACTAGGATAAAATCACTAGAAGACCTGGTGATTAAGTTGGGACATGATCCCACAGATGTTAAAGCCGCTGAAAGTTTGATAAAGAAAAAGAATGATGACATTGCTACACTCAGGAAACAACTCAAACTCCCTCCCCTCATACATCCACAAAATGCAGAAGTAATTGAGAAACAAAATGAGGAAGAACTTATGGACTTGATCCTTAAGTTAAATGAGCAGTCGAAAGAAACACAACAAGAACTGGAAAAATCTTTGCAATTCAAACAGGGTGAGTCGACCACCATGCCTCAGACGATAATACCCATAATTTCTATAGCAATGCCATCTACTATTGCAACATCTTTAGCACCCAACATTCCTCCAACAACAACTCTACCAGTAACAACAACACCAAATACATCAGAAGCAACAGTAACTTCAACAAAGAAAACAGAGGACTTAATAAAGTCCATGGAGGAAATGAAAATCGAAGCAACTGAAATAAAGAAACTAAAAGAAACTGTTACTAGCTTGGAAAGAAATTATGAGTTATCACAAATTAATTACACTGAAGAAGAGAGAAAAAATAGAAGAATGACTGAAAGAATCAAGACATTAGAATAGGACTTAACATTGGAAAAACCTTTGAAAGATATTAGACAGATTTTATGGACCAATATCATTGATTCTATCAATGATATTTGGTCTGCTATTTAGATCATTTTTTAACAAACTGAGTTAGTTAAACTAGCTACAGAGGCTATACAGAAGACCAGGGAAGAATTGGGAGAGAAACCTGAAGAGGCAACCCAATTGATCAACTTCTTGAATAGAAAAAGCAAGCAACAGCTGGAACAATGGGATATCGAGGATCGAACTGGTACTATCCTTGAAATTAAGAAAGTTCTTACTAAGAAGAACTTAATGTTGAACCTGGAAAGAAGATGTCAAAGTATTCAAGAAGACATAGATGATTTTATGGTAAAATATGACATTCTAAGAGATAAAGGACTTCCAAGTCCACTGGTCATAAATGACAAGCTGATGACTCATGAGGACTACATTGAGAAACTGCACAAACAAGCCAAAAGTCAAGCCATCTCTTCCACAATAAAAGCACTACCTACAGGAAAAGTGTTCTATGATGGTTTGGAAAATATTTTCTATATTGAGCATGAAGTGAAGCACCTGTTCACATTCGAGCCCAATTTTGAAAAATACACTGAGGCTGATGAAATATACAGGAAATTGATCAGGATGAAGATACCAAATGAAGATTGGTGGACCAGCATGACCGATATCCTATATTTTACTATGGTAACTCAGAGGCAAATAGAAATATTTACTAAGGTAAAGGTTGGTAAACAGGTAAAGAGTATTAGAAACAGGTAAAGAGTATCAGTAGGGAAAAGTAAGCAAAGATCCAACACACAATTACTAAAGAAACAAAAAGAGGAAAATCCTAGTTTCAACCTCTAGCTCTTCCATAAATAAAAGGACAGCAACAATCAGTTTTACATCTGTCTCTATCTTTTTGTAAAAGATATTTTGTATTCCCTAGAATAAATCTCATGTGGTTATGATATATTTTTGATGTAATTTTTATATAAATACTTCTCCATTCAAAGTATTGTGGGTGGATTCTATAACATCTCTGTAAATCTAGTCTATCAAGTTGAGAAAGTGTTTGTACTCAAATCTGGATTTTTGCTGGAAAAGGAATGAATATTGAGGACATTTCATCAGATTCTCGTGCAGTATAATTGCAAATAAGTATTCTAACCTTGTGATTTTGTGTGTTTTCAATACGTTTCAATGTTTCATGCATCTGAAATCTAAATGGTAAAATAGTCAAAGTATATCAAAATTAGCTTTATTGCTCTCTGCTGTCAATAGTCTATCATTTATATGTTTTCTTCTAAACTATTTTGATAAAGGAATTCTTAATTGCTTCTCTATCCCTGTATTTTTTCTCTAATAAGTCCCTGGTACAGTATTCTTAACTGCCCTCTGTTAGTTGACCTATCTTCCTTTCCTCTTTCTAATCCTAACTTGAGGATTCTTGATTGCCCTCTAGTTTTGAGCAGAAATATCACCCATTCAATCCCCAAAGTTTGTTATCCTATCTGTTGAACTCATACCTCAGCAATTTGAATTAATCCAGTGAATTATCCCTGATTGACTCCATATCCCAATGGCCTAAAAGCCTAGTTTTCCCATTTGTTTTAGAGCTCCACCATTCTCAAACAAAACAACCTTCTTGAACATTAATACTAGCCTAAAATCTTTTCAAACATAGCTAAATCATAAAGAGAGAGTCCTCTCTGGACTAGGTGGGCTAGCACCTAAGTCTAAAAGTTGGCTTGTGGTTACCTCGGGTCCTTTCCTTCTTTTCAATAACTTCTAAGGAAAATCTAAATGATAACATACTGGCGACCATACTGGGGACTCTAATCCTTAGTTGAAACAAACCTTTAAGAAACTCAAAAGTTTGATTTAAAGCATCTTAAAGGATTTTTTAGAAGTTATTTTGAACATCTATAAAAGAATAACATTGAAAAACATGAAATCTAGCTTCAATAAGAACTCATTACACTAGGGCTAACCCTGATCCAAATCCTCCCCCTGTTTTTAAAAATCCTAACCTGATTCCAAGAATCATTAGAAGGTAAGAAAGTTCATTAAGTCCTAGACCTTTGTTCAGATCACAATCATGTCCTGTTGAGTGGCTTTTCCTAGAAGATCTTCCTTTTGACGAACACTTTGAACTCTCTCTGTTTAGAACCACATCTGACAGTGAACTATTGGACCTAGTCCAAGATCCAGAATTCCACAGAGAACTTGAAACCCAACAAGCCAATATTTTAACTGATCTATATCTACAGAATTCCACTCAGTCATCTCTTACCACCGATAGAACACCTGAAATTTCTGAGACTATTTCTCTTTCTTCTAGTTCATCATTATTCCCTCACTCTTCTGAAATCCATTCCACTCCTCCCTTCATCCCTTCACTTCCTCCCTAGCCAATCATCATTCAACACCCTACCACTACCTCTAGTTCTTCTTCCACAACCCAAACACCACCTGTTACCCCAATTCCTACCCAACCTACAATCATGGCCAATATATATGCTCCCCTTGTGTTTCCTGCTGCCCCAGGTGCTATGCCACAGGATTATCAGAGTAAAATTACTACTTTTGATGGCACTGAGACCTACATAGCTCAGCAACATACTAGGAAAATGATAGACTACTTTGAACTTCATGAGATTGCCACAGCAGATGTCCAAATGAGAATTTTTGTCCAAAGTCTAGCTGGAGAAGTTAGAACCTGGTTTAGATCTTTAGCTCTCTAAATCATAGACAGTTTAAGAGTCCTTTACCAACAATTCTTGAATAGGTGGGAGAAAAAGAAGGACCCCCTTCAGATTTTATCTGAATATGAGAACCTTAAAAGGGGACCTCATGAAACCGTTCAGGACTATTGCACTAGGTTCAATAGTGTTTATAGTGCCATTCCAGTTGAACTTAGACCCCCACTAGGCTTAGCCCTGATTAAATTTCCTTATGCATTTGATTTAGATATGGCTTTCCAGTTAAGAGAGAGAAATCTCCCCACTCTAGAGGAAATGCAGAGTGTGGAAGTAAGTGTTGAGGCTAACCTACTTTCCAAAAGAGCCAAAGCTAGAAATGAAAGAAGAATACCTGTAAAAGATGAAAGTACACCCTTTGAACAAAAGCTTGATGCTATTGTCAAAGGAATGGACAAATTGTTGGACAGAGTTGAAATTATCGAAAGGAAATCTCCATGGGACAGCCAACAGGCTAATTCAGGGAGAAATCCTAACTTTAGGAAAAATCAAAACCAAAACGCTGGAAAGAATATTCCTGATCAGAATATCAGACCACCTTTCCAAGAAAACTATGCAGAGGCCTCCAATTCAGAAGACCCTGAACCAGACACTCAGATAAATTTAATGGGTCTAGATGATGAGGAAGATGTCTTCCTAACTCAGGATGACCAAGAGTCCCACATGCTGCAACAATTCAAAACCCAAACAGGAGAGTCATTTGATTTCAGACAAGGATATGACTCTGTTATTTTTTAGGTACATAAGAAGTGTAATTTAAGAAGCAGAAAAGGTATTGATGCCCCAGAACCAAATCAGAAAACAGGTCCTAATCAACCTAAAAAGGGTAAAACAATTCTAGTGACAAAGACACTTCAGATCCTTTCAAGAACAAATCAAAACCCCTCCAGCCCCACCATAGAAGATGTTTCTAATAATCATCCCAACAATGAACAACCTTCCACTTCACTTCCCTCCAAGGAAACAGTGGAGGAGTCTCCAAATATTGGATTAGAAAAATGAGCAAAGGATGTCCCAAATCCTGAAAGAGAAGAAAACATAGAAAACACTGTTGCCAAAAATCCAAAAGCTCAAACAGACAAAGTAATCATGCCCTTTAATGTTGGAGCAGAGGTAGCCAAGCTTATAATTTTAGTTCCTTTGATAGAACTGGTAAAACATGATATTTACAGGTCTCAGATTAACAAATCATTAAATATCATTGAAAATGAAGATTTTGTAAATCTCTTTGATGACCAGCCTGAGTTGATTTTTGGCCCTGAAGTAAATGGGAAACCACTAGAAGGAGGGATACCACCCTTCTATGTTAGTCTCAATATCCATGATAAGATTTTGCACAATGACATGTTCAACTCTAGTGCTTCGCACAATCTCATGCCCAAGTCTGTTATGGAGAAACTTAACTTAGACATCACTAGACCCTAGAGATTTATTTTTCTTCGATTCCAGTCAAGTGAGGTGTTTAGGGCTTATAAGGGATTTATGTGTCTCTTTGGTTTAGTACCTACCAAAAATATACTCATGGACATAGTGGTAGCAGACATTCCACCCAAGTATGGCATGTTGTTGTCCAGATCCTGGGGTGCCAAACTTCAGGGGTCTCTACAATTAGACATGTCATACACTACCATATCTGTTTTGGGACAACCAAAGAAGCTGTATAGAGAAACTTTAATGAAGTATGTAGTGAGTAGTCAGGAGAAGCCGCAAAACTTTCCCATTTACTGAGTACATTCTAATATGGATTCTTTTATTCTCTATAATGCAGAAACTGATTTAGATGATATAATTCCAAATGGTAGAGTAGTAGAACCAAAAGAAATTCTAAAAGAAAATTCAACTGTCCAAATTCAAGAGATATCAGATGAAAAAGAAAATCTAGATACCTTAGCTAAGAAAGATCCCATTACTCCTGATACAAATTATGAACATGAAATCTTATGGCATTTAGAGTTTGATGGTTCAGTAAACAAACTAGGTGCAGGTGCAGGGGTATGGATCTATAACTTAGAAAATGATCATGCAGAAGGTCATGCCTATAGGTTAAATTTCAAATGTACAAACAATATGGCAGAATATGAAGCACTCCTGCTAGGCCTCAAGCTAGTCAAAGGATTAGGAGCTATAAGGGTATCAATCATGGGAGATTCTGAACTAATAGTTAAACAAATTAATGGAGTTTACATAACCAGAGACCCTAGATTAGGACTTTACAGAGGTACAGTTGTAGAAATCCTTAACACCTTTTTAGAAACCAAGCTTGCAACTATTCCTAGAAAACATAACATGCAAGCTCATAGCCTGGCTATGTTTGCCAGTAGCTGTAAATTGCCTTTTAGCCCAATCACCAATATATTGTTGAGCATAGGCATAGGCCAGCTATACCTGATAATCTTAAGAACTGGCAAGTTTTTGAAAACGATAAGCAGATTAATCACTTTCTAACATTAGATGAAGAATTTTCTAGAATTACTATAGATGTAGACATAGTTTTAGATTTTGATCACACTAATGAGTTAGACATTAGCAAATTGGAAGAAAACTCAATAAACATGCTTCACCCTACTAAATTTATGAAAACGGATATTCAGGACTTAAAGCAAATGGATATTGATGAAATAATTGATGATGAAACTAAAGTCATAAATCTCAAAGATAGCCAATTACCCAAGGGATTAACTCCTTTGGAGGACTTATTTGACTCTAATGATATTCCTAAAAATCCTAAGATGGAGCCCTTGAAAGAAAACATTGAAGAATGCAACATAGGAACTCAAGAGAATCCTAAACTGATAAAATTGTCCAAATCATTACCCCTTGATGAAAAACTGAAATATATTGAGCTCTTGAAAGAATTCCAGGATGTTTTTGCCTTGAGTTACGAAGACTTAAAATCCTATGATACCAGTATCATACAACACAATATCCCTTTGAAAGAAGATCATAAACCTTTTAGGAAAAAGCTAAGAAGAATTAATCCTCTTTTATTACCTTCCATTGAAAAAGAGATCAAACGAATATATGAAGCAGGAATCATTGCCCCCATTAGGTTTTCAGATTGGGCGTCTAATCTTTTCCCTACAAGAAAGAAAACAGGAGAAATCAGACTGTGTGTTGACCTTATAAATTTGAACAAAGTCTCACTCACAGACAACTATCCCTTACCTAAAATGGATCACATACTGCAAAGGGTAGTGGGTTCTACAAGAATTTCACTTTTAGATGGATTCTCAGGTTACAACCAAATTTTAGTCCATCCTGATGATCAAGCAAAAACTACATTCACAACACCATGGGGCACCTTCATGTATGTCAAAATGCCCTTTGGATTGAAAAATGCAGGGGCCACCTTTCAAAGGGCAATGGATATTTCCTTTGCAAAGGAAATCCATGATTTCCTGGTTATATACCTTGATGATATAACAGTCTTTTCTAAGTCAGATCAACAACACCTGGATCATCTCAAGCAAGTTTTTCTTAAATGTAGAAAATTTGGCATCTCTCTGAACCCAAAGAAATCTTTATTTGGTTTAGAAGAAGGAACACTGTTAGGCCACATTATCTCTAAAGATGGAATCTGGATTGACCCAACCAAGATTGAAGCTATCTTGCAAATATCTCACCCAAGTAACATTAAAGAACTTCAGGCATTTTTAGGAAAAATAATTTTTTTAAGATGATTCATCTCTAACGTAGTTGAACTAATTAGATTATTAAATAATATGTTGAAAAAAGATTCGACTATTATGTGGACAGTCGAGGCTAAACAATCATTCGAAGAAATAAAATTAGCCTTAACTCAAACACCAGCCCTTACAAGCCCAAAATTTGACAGAGACTTCATTATCTTTTCCTTTGCATTAGAACACACCATAGCTGTAGTTTTCCTACAAAAGGATGATCAAGGATGTGAAAAACCATTAGCCTTTTTTAGAAAAGCTCTTACAGATGCCTCATTAAAGTATAATATAATGGAGAAACAAGATTTTGCTTTGGTAAAAGCTATTAAATATTTCAGAGTGTATATTTTGTATTCTCATGTAGTAGCTTATGTTCCCAATGTTGTAGTCAAAGATACCCTGACGTAGGATGGAGTTGATGGCAAAAGGGGAAAATGGATAGCTACTATTTTAGAATATGATATAGAGATAAAAACTACCAAGTTAATTAAAGGTCAGGGATTGGACAAACTATGGCAGAAACAAATTGCCAAGCCCTAGACATAAATATTATTGTAGAACTAGACAACGAACAGGAGGTGGTGACTCCACAAATCAGCCAACCTTTTCTAGATTCCCCCTGGTATGTTGATATTATATATGTTCTACAAAACCTGCAGGCTCCTCCAGGGTTATCCAGAACTAAAGTAGGTTTTTGAAAATGAAAGCTTTGAAATTTTTCATTATTGATAATACTTTGTTTTGGAAGAATTGTGAAGGTATTTTGTTGAACTTTTTATTAAAAGAAGAATCTGACAAAGTATTCCAGGAATTTCATGCAGGGGATTGTGGTGGACATCTCTACTGGAAGTCAACTGCTGGCAAAATTCTAAAAGCTGGATTTTACTGATCAACCTTGTTTTCTGATGTTAAAAAATTTGTAACTTCCTGCCATAAATGCCAGATCTTCGAAGGCAAAAGAAAACTTCTCCCTTTACCTTTGAAACCAATTTCTACAGAAAAACCTTTTCAACAATGGCGTCTTGACTTCATTGGAGAAATCCATCCACCCTCTTTTGCTCAGCATAAATGGATACTCATTGCAACTGATTACTTTACCAAATCGATATAAGTTATTCCCTCTAGACATGCCACTGATACTGTAATAATAAGTTTTCTAAAGGCCAATATTCTGTCTAGGTATGGTTGTCCTGACAAAATCATCACATATAATGCTGCAGCCTTCAAGTCAAAGAAACTGATTGATTTCTGTCACAAATATCAAATAACACTTGATCATTCCACGACTTACTATCCTCAAGGGAATGGACTTGCAGAATCCTCCAATAAAAGTCTAATGAATATTATCAAAAAACTATTGGAAGACAATAAGAAAACTTGGAATAAGAAATTAACCAATGCTTTGTGGGCAGAGAGGCTTACAAGTAAGAAATCAATTGGAACCAGTCCCTATGAGCTAGTGTATGGAATAGAGGCAGTTTTCCCCTCATCTTTAGGAGTTCCAGTCATGAAATTACTTCAAGAAGCCCAAGTGGAACCAAATGATATACAGAGGCGAATTAACCAGACTATCCATTTACAACAAACCATGGAGGAAGTATACAACAGAGCCCAAGTACTCCAAAAAAAAACTTAAGAAGATTTTTGACAAAAGGACCAAAGCAAAAGACTTCTATCTGGGAGACAAAGTGTTAAAGTGGGATTCAAGAAGATTGGACAAAGGGAAACTAATCTGAATTGGATCCACAAAAGACTGTCGAGAACCTTGACTGTATCGAGTTGAACAAATCCTTGAAAATTCCAAAACAACAATAAAAAAATGCCTTGAACCAGTGGCAATGGCCGACAACGTAGAACGACAAGGACCTCGGTCAAAGCGTGCTGACCGAGGCCCATGGAGACTGCGCAGGAGGTCAAAGCAGCCCCTGGGAGCCCCGGATCGGGAAAATGAGGCAATTTGGATGTGCGATTAGCGCTTAATCGCGCTAAGCTAGGCAAACAGGGGCCAAAGTGGAAGAGCCTTAAGCACTCGGTCGCGTTGGGAGCCAGAGAACCGCCGGCGGAGAAACAAAAAGCGCTAAAGGACAAAGGCGGGACCTGCACTTTGGAAAACCGACAGTATTAATCGGGGTGCCCTTGAACGGAAGCGGTTTTGGAGGAGAGCGGAGCGTTCCCACTCAGCGATCAACGCGTGGAAGCGAAGGTGAGAGAAAAACCTCCGTTGATCGCGCGCTATCGGTCAAGCAAGTCAACCGCGCTCGATGTGCGTATGACGTTGGATCTGGAGGAGCCCAAATTGGACGACTGAGATTACGCCTGATGGAGGAAGTAGAATCGATAGGGGATTGAGCCGAGTTCTAAACAGATTTGGAGTCTGTTTGACCACCACGGTGGAGAAAGAATGCATACACGACGTAACGGAAGAAACAAACCGACGAAGCATGTTGGCATTGGTTAGATGGAGACACGTGGCCACTGCCTGAGCATTCGTGCTGACGCCCAACAAGGAATTCCAAGCGCAGCTACAGAAGGTGAATCGCCGCAGGCGGGAGAGGAGCCGAACAAGCATAGGGATCGAATGACTAAAGCCATGAATAGAGACAGTCAGAAAAAGAGACAAAGAGAAGAGAAGAGTTAATTGGAAACCAGAATTGAGAGGAGTCCAAGCAACTATATGAGACAGTGAACATATAGAGCAGTAAAGCCAAGCAGAGGAGACAGAGGGTCGAGCTGACCACAAGCAGCATCGAGCACCAGAGAGCTTGAAGATTCAAGCCTCCCCATAGAGGAATCTGTCCGGATCGAGCATCATAGTTGGCTCTTTCCACTGTAGACCAAGGGTCACAGAGCTTATAGGAAGAACGGGAGTCTGTGTACTCCGAGTGGCTTGGGGAATCCAAGAACCGCCCTGCCAAGCAAGCCTGCTTCAAGAGAACTCGCATTGAGTCCCTGTATTTGTAATTCTTTGCTTAAAGACACAATAAAACAAGGCCACGACTAAGAGCTGGACCGGAGATGTATCCCTCGAGAATAGGGTGAACTCCTTATTAAAAATTCTTGTGTCTTTGTGTTGCTTACTATGTTTCTCTGTTGTTTTCCCACTTATTTTCTGTGTGTTGGCAATCTGATCGATCTGTTTTTTTAATAACACAGAACACACACACCAGCACATGAGTCTGTAATACCTTTTGTTTAATAAATTTTCAAACTGAGGTCACTCATAGGGTGATTATCAGATCAAGTGGTATCAGAGCTCTAGGTCGTAAGGTTAGACAAGCTTGTGTTGGTTTAGCTGTGAATGCTCACTAAATCAAAGCTCAAGTTAGGAGAAGGATATTTGGTGGAAACTAATCCTGAAATTGGGAGAGTCTATTCTCAGAAGACAATGTCAAAGGAAGGTTCTATAGGGCCAGACCCTCAATTCATAGAAAGTTTCCTAGCTATAAAGTCTATGGTAGAAGAAATGTATAGGGACTTTAGAAAGCATAGGGATGAAGATTCATCAGGCTCTAAACAAGATAAAGAAAAATATGAGTCTCATTTCCATGACCACTCCAAAGGAAAGGGGAAAGAGGAAAGCTCTCTCACACCTCCTAATAGCCCTGTGCATAATAAGAAAGCATCTTTGATTAAGTTAGATGTTAAATTTGATTTGCCTATATATGATGGAGAGCTAAATGCTGAAAAGTTGGACAATTGGATAAGACAAATTGATGTGTATTGCAGAGTACAAAACATAGACTCAAACAAGAGTAAGATTCAGCTGGCAAGCCTACACCTAGGAGGCACTGCCTTGGTTTGGTGGGAAGGCAGAACCCAAGTTGATATGCAAAAGCATGGTAAGACCATCTCTGTCTGGAGTCAATTTGTTGATGCCATCAAAAAGCAGTTCTATCTATTGGCCTACATGCAACAAGCCATGATGAGTTGGAAAACTCTTCGGCAGTTGAAAGGGCAAAGTCTACAAGGGTATACTCAAGAGTTTAGAAAGAGAGCATTGACGTTGGGTATCTCATTAGACTCACCAGAGACTCTTTTGAAGTACATTGGTGGTCTACACAACTACATGAGGCATACCATCCTCATGTTTAATCCCACTAGTATAGATGAGGTATCTGTACAAGCTACTCATCTAGAAGCCAGAGGAAAGAATGGAAATTCAGAAGTCGGGGGACCATCCCAACCCACTGTAAGCAAGAGTAAGGAGAAGAGGAAGCAGAAGTGGAAAGCAAGGAAGGCTAACACTGCACAAAAATGCAAAGCTTCATACACTCACTGTAAAAAGGAGGGGCATGATGATGATCACTATTGGATTCTACATCCAGAGCTGAGACCTAAGAAGTCCGAGGGCAAGAAGAAGAAGACTGCTGTAGCTATTCAGAAATATTTGGGGTCAGACTCGGGATATGAAACAATCATTGCAGCCACAAGTATAAAAGGTTGTCTGCTTTAGAGAATGTTGAAATCAAGAAGCAAGTGCTGGAGCTGCTCGAGAAAGGGTTCATCAGGCCTAGCACATCACCATGTGGGTCAACCATCATCTTGGTGAGAAAGAAAGATGGCTCATGGAGAATGTGCATTGACTACCGAGCACTAAATAAGATAACAATAAAAAATCGTTATCCCCTTCCTTGCATAGATGATCTTTTATATCAATTGAAGGAAGTTGTTTATTTCACCAAGCTGGATTTGCACAGTGGATACCATCAGGTCAGAGTTGCAGAGCAAGATGCATGGAAGACTGCTTTCAAAACAAAGCAGGGATTGTATGAATGGTTGGTTATGCCTTTTGGCCTAACTAATGCTCCTGCTACTTTCATGAGATTAATGAATGATGTACTTAGACATTTTCTTGATGATTTTGTTATTGTGTATCTGGATGACATTCTGATTTTTATTAAAATGTGTGAAGAACATTTAAAGCATGTTAAGCAGACATTAGATGTTTTGAGAAGAGAAAAAATTTATGTTAAACTCTCCAAATGTGAATTTGGCAAAACCTCTCTAAATTATTTGGGTCACATAGTAGGGGGAGGTAAATTGAAAATAGATCCCTCTAAAGTGGCAGTCATTGTAAACTGGCCTAAACCCTAGTCTGCTACAGAAGTGAGAAGCTTCTTAGGAGCAACACAATATTGGAGGAAGTTCATTTCAATTTTTGCCTCAATTGCAGCTCCCTTACATGCTTTGACAGGATTGAACAAGGTGTTCTAGTGGGGAAGCAAACAACAGAAAGCCTTCGACACCTTGAAAGAAAAGATTAGTACAACACCTGTACTAGCACTACCAGATCTACAAAGACCATTTGAGATCCAAACTGATGCCAGTGATTATGCCATGGGAGCAATGTTGACACAACACGGTAAACCCATATGCTATCATTCTGAGACTTTTAATCCTACAATAGTTAACTATCCTACCTATGATAAAGAATTGTATGCATTAGTTTAGAGTGTGAAAAAGTGGAAACATTACTTAATGGGCAAAGAAACAGTAATACACACCGATCATCAACCACTTCAATATCTACACTCCCAAACTAAGTTGCAACAATTAGGACATTACAGATGGATGGGTTTTCTACAACAGTTTCATTTAGTCATCAGATATAAATAGGACATACATAACAAGGTTGAAGATATGTTATCGAGACCCATTATAAATGCATCTACCATACTTAAGCATAATTTTGTGCTGCATGAAAGCTACATAGAATAGTATGCTCAGGACATGGACTTTCAAGATGTATATGCAACTTTGAGTCAAGGCAAAAGAGTAGAAGAATTGGACTATCATGTGAAGGATCGACTCTTATATCATTGTGGGAAACTCTGCATTCCACAAACTGAGAGAGTAAAGATAATTAGGGAAGCCCACACTTCTCTGATATCAGGTCACTTTGGGGTAAGTAAAACAGTTGCACAGCTGCAAAGGTTCTACTATTGGCCGAAAATGAATGAAACAGTTTCTAGATATGTAAAGGGGTGTGCTATGTGTGCAAAAAGCAAGCCCAGCAACAGAAAACTAGGCTTATACACTCCATTACCAGTTCCTTCTCACCCTTGGGAAAGCATTTCCATGGATTTTGTTGGAGGACTGCCCAAATCTAGGAAAGGTCATGATTATTTGTATGTTGTTGTGGATAGATTCAGCAAAATGTGTATTTTGATACCCTGTAGTAAACAGATTACAGCTGAACAAACTGCAAAATTATTCTTTGAACATGTATGGGTTCATTTCGGATTACCCACTTCTATTGTATCTGATCGAGACACCCGATTTGTGGGGAAGTTTTGGTCAAGTCTGTGGGAACTAATGGACACCAAGTTAAAGAAAATCACAGCTTTTCATCCACAAACAGATGGCCAGACAGAAGTAGTTAACAGGACAGTGATCCAGTTACTGAGAGGATATTGCAGCAAACACCCTAAGCTTTGGGATGAACACTTGTGTTATGTGCAGCATGCTTACAATAGAGCCAAACACTCTTCTACACATAGATTGCCTTTTGAGACCTACTTTGGTTTCATACCAAGGTCTCCTTTGGATTTTGTCTTTGGTAAAGGTACCATGGTTGATAGACACAGTGATGTGGACAAGGCAACTAGGTTCATTAAACAAATCCAGGAGATCCACCAGGCAGTACATGAACAGCTGGAAAAGAGCCAAGCCAAGTACAAGGCTAGGCATGATAAGCATCGGATGGAGCATAGTTCTCAAGTTGGAGACCAAGTTTGGCTGTATATCAGCAAGGACAGGATGCAAGGTGAAGGTAAAAGGCTAAAACCTATCAGGTATGGACCCTTCAGGATACTTGAGAAGGTTGGTGAAAATGCCTTCCGCCTTGAGCTGCCAGCTTACATGCACATCTACTCAGTCGTAAATGCAGACTGTTTGAGGTTGTTTGAACCTTCAATGATTGAGGACCCCGAAGAGCAGAGTCAATTACCTTCTGTTGACGACCTGCTACCTGAATATCTTAATGAATTGCAGGAAGATACAGTGTTGGATAGGAAGGTAAGGACGATGCGCAGTGGAAAAGTGGAATACCTCAGGATTGGGCTTAAAGGTTCGAAGCTGAGAAGTGTGAAGTAGATTGAGATTGGACAAGTGAGACAGCAGTTTCCTCACTTAGTTGATGCTTAAAGAAAATCAACTTTTGGTGGTCCAAAAGATTTTTCAGTGAGAAGGCCGTGATCTGAATTGGATCCACAAAATACTATCGAGAACCTTGACTGTATCGAGTTGAACAAATCCTTGAAAATTCCAAAACAACGATCAAAAACGCCTTGAACCAGTGGCAATGGCCGCCAACGTAGAACGATGAGGACCTCGGTCAAAGCACGCTGACCGAGGCCCATGGAGACTGCGCAGGAGATCAAATCAGCCTCTGGGAGCCCCTGATTGGGAAAAGGAGGTGATTTTGATGTGCGATTAGCGGTGCATCGCTGGGAAAATAGGGCCAAAGTGGAAGAGCCTTAAGCACTCGGTCGCGTTGGGAGCCAGCGAACCGCAGGCAGAGAAACAAAAAGCACTAAAGGACAAAGGCGGGATCCGCACTCTGGAAAATCGGCGGTATTGATCAGGGCGCCCTTGAACGGTAAGCGATTTTGGAGGAGAGCGGAGCGATCACACTCAGCGATCGACGCGTGGCAGCGGAGGTGAGAGAAAAACCGCCGTTGATCGTGCGCTATCGGTCAAGAAAGTCAACCGCGCTCGACGTGTGTATGACGTTGGATCTGGAGGAGCCCAGATCGGATGGCTGAGATTGCGCCCGATGGAGGAAGCGGAATCGGCAGGGGATTGAGCCGAGTTCTAAAGAGATTTGGAGTCCATTTGACCGCCACAGTGGAGAAAGAACGCATACATGACGTAACGGAAGAAATGAACCGATGGAGCGTGTTGGCACCGGTTAGATGGAGACACGTGGCCACCGCCTGAGCGTTCGTGCTAACGCCGAACAAGGAATTCCAAGTGCAGTTGCAGAAGGTGAATCGCCGTAGGTGGGAGAGGAACCGAATAGGCATAGGGATTGAATGACTAAAGCCATGAACAGAGACAGTCAGAAAAAGAGACAGAGAGAAGAGAAGAGTTAATTGGAAACCCGAATTGAGAGGAGTCCAAGCAACTAAGAGAGACAGTGAACACAGAGAGCAGTAAAGCCAAGTAGAGGAGACAGAGGGCCGAGCTGACCACAGGCAGCATCGAGCACCAGAGAGCTTGAAGATTCAAGCCTTCCCATAGAGGAATCTGTCCGGATCGAGCATCACAGTTGGCTCTTTCCACTGTAGACCAAGGGTCATAGAGCTAGTAGGAAGAACAAGAGTCTGTGTACTCCGAGTGGCTTGGGGAATCCAAGAACCACCCTTCCAAGCAAACCTGCTTCAGGAGAACTCGCATTGAGTCCCTGTATTTGTAATTCTTTGCTTAAAGACACAATAAAACAAGGCCACCACTGAGAGCTTGAGTGGAGATGTAGCCCTCGAGAATAGGGTGAACTCCTTATTAAAAATTCTTGTGTCTTTGTGTTGCTTACTGTGTTTCTCTTATGTCTTTCCACTTATTTTCTATGTATTGGCAATCTGATCGATCTGTTGTTTCAATAACACAGAACACACACACCAGCACATGAGTTTGTAATATCTTTTGTTTAATAAATTTTCAAACTGAGGTCACTCATAGGGTGATTATCAGATCAGAAACATGGGAAGTTTGACTTCCTGTGGAAAGGACCATACATTATATATGCCTTTAGAAGAAATAATTCATATTTTCTTAATGAATTTGATGGTGTAGAGACCGAAGGAGGACTAGTCAATGGTCAAATGTTAAAGCACTACATTGATCCTAGTTTCTAACCTTACTAGGTTTTTACACTGTATATATTGTATCCTTTTACAGTTCAGTATTGATTGGATGGTAAAGCTTTGAAGTTGAAGCCTGAAGAGAAGGCCCTAAGCTTCAGAAGTATTACTGTCATATATACTAATAAAGCAGCAAGGAAAAGGAGATTTGCAAAGCACAATCAAAGTCTTTCAAAGGCCATTGATCTACAGTTCTTGACTTTCCACTAGGAAAAGCCATCCCCAAGTGGAGCCACTATTATGTTCCTATACCAATAGGTGTCATATATCATGATTGACTTGGTTTAGCTTTGAAATATGTACATACCTTTGCTTGTTGCAAATGTTTTCCATATTTGTAAAAAATCAAAAAATTAAAAAATGTAAAGAGGGTATGACCTAGAAAAAGAATAGAAGGAAAAAAAGAAAAAAGGTCAAAAAAATGAAAGAAAATGAACCCCAAAGAAAAATAAAAAGACCATGAAAGTGTGCAAGCCCAAATGCCACTACTATTTCACTTTTTTTATAAATAATTATGTGAAACTTGTTACTTATGCCACAATCCATGGTAACCAAATAGTTTAATCTTGGTTATTCCATGTTTTGAGTTTCATGCTTAGAGATAGAGAATAAAATCTAACCAAACTGGTTAATCTTGGAATATAAGTAGATAGGTAGAGTCAATAAAGGAGCTCAACAATTTAATCTAAGCCCTTGGATGTAATAAGGTTAGACTTTGTTAGAATACCATTGTAAAAGAAAAGAAAAGGTTTTGATAAGGGTTTGCGAGTTTAAGTGCACCCTAATAAAAGAAGAAAAAATGGTAGGATAAGTAGGTAGGGTAAGTAAATGATTGGTTGTAGAATTATGCATGATGATTGATTATCCAAATATCAAGGCATTTACTTTCATCATCAAAATCACTTAAAGATATGGATGACAATGAAGACATTTACATCATGGACAAAAGTCAAACTAATTAACCTCCTCACTCACTTTTTCCCTAAATTTTACTAATTTTCCATAAGTACTAAAGGCACCAACAACCTGAAAGTTAAAGGGGCTCAGAGCATTTCTCTGAACTCTGGAGGGACTGGACCCTCGGCCCAATAACTTGTAAGGCCTAAGTGCTAAAACCCCTTCAACAAAATTCACCACATTCATAATTCATTCATTTCCTTCAAAACCTTTTCCTAAGGTAAAATCACTCTTTTACTTAGGAAAAATAAAGGTTTTTTACAAAAACCCCCCAAACACATTTCAGCGTAAGTCATAATATTGGATGATGAATGTATTTTTGGAAACATTTACTTAGCGCATTTTATTTTTCCATGGTCATATTAACTTTTAATCCTTATTATTTAAATCCTAAAACAAATTACCCTTTCCCATATTATTAATAAAAATCCCAAAATAAATAAATATCTTGTCCCTATGGTTTGAAAAATAAACCATAAAGAAAGTTAATTAAATTGGATTAGTTAATTGAATCGCAATTAATTAAGAGCCAAACCCCCCGACACATTAAAAAGAGATTAATTAGTCATCTGGATTAATTAATAACCTCTCCGCCAATACCATCATCCCCGATATAATTAAGTCATTTTAATTATTTTAATTATGCAGCGGGCCCCCTCCATTAACCCCCTAACACTTTCTACTGCCAACTGCCGTTCGATCTGCCCTCCCTCATCCGACGACTCTCGCTCATATCGTGCAGCCCTTTTAGTTGAACGTTAAACACGCGATGAAATTTGTTTTGACTTTTCACCGATGCTATGTGTCATCCCATTTGTGGCATCACGCGACCCTCCACCAAAACCACAAACCTCCCAAAAGTTGTGCGATGAAGACCATTACCGCTCCCACTTACAACTTTTGCTAAATGACAAAATGTCCCATCAGTTAGTTAACTCCAACTGTCGTTTTCCATTCACCCACAAAATTCCAAAAAGTCATTGACTTTGTACATAGAACAAAAATATTCATGGTTTTCCCTTTTTACGGAAAAAAGAAAGTTCTGCTTCCATACATTCATAGAGTACGTCCAGACCAGCAAATTATTCCCAACCACCAACCACTATCAGTTGCTGAACTCCATGCCATTGTAGACTACTATGCGCGCCCTGCAAAACCTTCACCATAGCCATTTGTCCCGAAAGTCAACCATAAACAGGTATTTACCGCATTTCCTTCTCAGAAACCCTTTTTTGTACTGAACTTCCACTAAATTGCTCTAAACTCAAATAATTCAGTACAATTAAGTTGTTTCCTAACCCCAAGGCTTCCCCAAGCACCTGTTTTATCTGAAATCCTTGAAAACCCCATCTTTATTCCTTGAATACACAAGAACCAAGGATGGAAGCTCCTCTCACCCTAAATGTCGCACCAATCACTACACCCCACAGAGATTTGGACTACCTTCCCTTGGCCGATAAAGATTTTCAAATTAAGGACCTTACTTTTGAGGAAACCCTCTTGAAGCTATACTGCAAGTATTAGGACAATTATCTAAACAATGCTAATAAAATAGGTCTTTAGGAGTCCAACCTCCCTAAATATTAGTTCCCGACTGTCCATATTTTCCCAGATATTGTCCACCAATGCCATGCAAATTACAACCCCAATCTGAGAGTTGTAATGGCCCCTAACCAGGAAGTCCTTTTTACCATTACAACTGAGTCTATAAATGAAATGTTGCAATTACAGCCTGGCAAGGACCTCACTCCCCTTTCCATTGTTGAATTACTTGATAAATCTTCAAGGCTATCCAGTTCCAAAATTAACCAAGTCAGTTAGACTTTCATTGAAGAACAATACAGATCAAAATACCCCCCTCCTTACATGTCATGTGCCTTCACTGGTCTGGGCAGGGATATTGTCACCATGTTTGCTTGCATTCTGGGTTTTACCACAAATGAGTATGTAGATGAAATGACCTTTGCCTACATGACTATTTTCACCCCTGGCCAACCTCCTGCAGCCAAATATGACTATGCTTCATTCATTGCTGATAAGATGCATGACCAATTTATGAGATTAGAGAAGGAGAGAGTATTTAAATATTCTTCAGTCTTGTATCATCTTTTCCTTTACTACCAAGCTGATAAATTCCATTTCTTTGTGCAAAAGTTTGACACCAGAGGGAACCCTAGGTCAGTTATCTTTTGGACTTCCATTTTTCACAATTCACCTTCTTCTCCCTATCCTTATACAGATTTCATTGATAAATTTGTGCATCCTGTAACTACTATGTTGATAAGAAGTCCCCCTCCTAGAATCAGTGATGATATTAAGAGAATTCTTCAGTTATCCAAGCAATACAAGGTTGGAGATTAGTACTTGTACCAGAACCATACCGAGATCAGAATTTATGGGTGTGAGCTGCCTCCCTTTAAACTGCCTAAATACCTCCCCATATGATTATTTGCCCTGGAGTACTACAAGTAAATGATCAAATCTGATGAAATTCACTTTATGAGAGCTAAGAAGAAAGCTCAGTGACCATTTGTTTGCAACAATAGAAAGGTAGGGAAAGAGGCAGAGGAAATCCTTGAGAGATTGAGATTGAAGAAGATTTTCATCTAGCCTTATGATCCTCATAGCTTCATTTGTGACAGAAGGCAAAAGCATAAACTATCCCCCTCCATCCATCATAGAATTCCAGAGATAGAACAGTATGCAAATCAAAATGAATGGGTGGAAGGAACACTTATAGAACAAGATAGTACACAAGTTGAAGTAGAAAATGTTATGAAATATTTGGAAATACAACTTGATCTGGATTCCTTTGTACAGGTGCCTGGAGAATCTTCACAGAGACCAACACAGGAGCATAGTGCACAGACATCAAAACAACTAGATACCTCAGGACAAAGGAAAGATTCAGGATCACAAAGCATTTCTGAGGAGTTGACCCAAACTAATATAAACATGGGCGACCCTCCAGTATTGAAGACCCCTCTTAATGAGGAGCGAATTCAGAAAAGAAGTAAGAATGAGACAAGCCCCTATACAGTGCCATTGGACCAGGTATATGTAAAGAGACATAGATTGAATCCTTTGTCTGAGCAGGAATGTGAAGAGACAAGAAGTGGCACAGTGCAGACAACACTAGCAGGGGAGACACCATCTACTTCTCAAACACAGGCACTAAACAGGCAGCCGAGTGTAGAAGTGTCATCACTAAGGATAGTTTCAGAGCAAAGCCAGGATTTGAAAGAAAAGTACAAAGAAATTAAGGCTAGGAATGAGCAGCTCAAAGCTCAAACCTATGCTAAATATCTGAAAATAGCTCCTACAAATCAGAAAAGATTGATGTCAGCTTTTGACATCAAAGAGGGAAAGATGTAGATGAGGTTTTTGAAGCCAACAGTACAACATCCAAAGTCTATTGCTGATTATTTAAAAACAAATTTTGAAGTTTTTGACAGAGACATCCACCCAATTGATCAAATTGAGCTCCATAAGCAAATGGGTGAGATGGTCTATTCCACATTGACCAGCAAATCCATCATTGGACATCAGTTGCAGAATTCTTTGAGCAATACTACAACATAGTTACAGTTGGAAAAAGCCTCTTCTCAAGCTAAGGACACTAGGATAAAATCACTAGAAGACCTGGTGATTGAGTTGGGACATGATCCCAAAGATGTTAAAGCAGCTGAAAGTTTGATAAAGAAAAAGAATGATGACATTGTTGCACTCAAGAAACAACTCAAACTCCCTCCCCTCGTACATCCACAAACTATAGAAGTAATTGAGAAACAAAATGAGGAAGAACTTATGGACTTGATCCTTAAGTTAAATGAGTAGTTGAAAGAAACAGAGCAAGAACTGGAAAAAGCTTTGCAATCCAAACAGGGTGAGTTGTCCACCATGCCTCAGACTGTAATACCCATAATTTCTACAACAGTGCCATCTACTATTGCAACATCTTTAGCACCCAACATTCCTCTAGCAACAGCTCTGCTAGTAACAACAATAGCAAGTACATCAGAAGTAGCAGTAACTTCAACCAAGGAAACAGAGGACTTAATAAAGTCCATGGAGGAAATGAAAATCCAAGCAACTAAAATAAAGAAACTGTTAGCAGCTTGGAAAGAAATTATGAGTTATCACATACTAATTACACTGAAGAAGAGAGAAAAAATAGAAGAATGACTAAAAGAATCAAGACATTAGAGTAGGACTTAACATTGGAAAAACCTTTTAAAGATATTAGACAAATTTTATGGACCAATATCATTGATTCTATTAATGATATTTGGTCTGCTATTCAGATCATTTTTGAACAAACTGAGTTAGTTAAACTAGCTACAGAGGCTATACAGAAGACTAGGGAAGAATTGGGAGAGAATCTTGAAGAGGCAACCCAATTGATCAACTTCTTGAATAGTAAAAGCAAGCAACAACTGTAACAATGGGATATCGAGGATCGAACTAGTACTATCCTTGAAATTAAGAAAGTTCTTACTAAGAAGAACTTAATGTTTAACCTGGAAAGAAGATGTCAAAGTATTCAAGAAGACATAGATGAGTTTATGGTAAAATATGGCATTCTAAGAGGTAAAGGACTTCCAAGTCCATTGGTCATAAATGACAAGCTGAAGACTCATGAGGACTACATTGAGAAACTTCACAAACGAGATCTTCCAGAGTAAAAGTGCTACCTATAGGAAAAGTGTTGTATGATGGTTTGGAAAATCTTTTCTATATTGAGCATGAAGTGAAGCACCTATTCACAATCCAACCCAATTTTGCAAAATACACTGAGGCTGACGAAATATACAGGAAATTGATCAGGATGAAGATATCAAATGAAGAATGGTGGACCAGCATGACCGATATCCTATAATTTACTATGGTAACTCAGAGGTAAATAGAAATATTTACTAAGGTAAAGGTTGGTAAACAAGTAAAGAGTATTAGAAACAGGTAAAGAGTATCAGTAGGGAAAAGTAAGCAAAGATCCAAAACACAATTACTAAAGCAATAGCAAGAGGCAAATCCGAGTTTCAAACTCTAGCTCTTCCATAAATAAAGGGACAACAGCAATAATTTTTAGATCTGTCTCTATCATTTTGTAAAATATATTTTGTATTCCCTAGAATAAATCTCATGTGGTTATGAGATATTTTTGATGTAATTTTTGTATAAATACTTCTCCATTCGAAGTATTGTGGGTGGATTCTATAAAATCTCTGTAAATCTATGCTATCAAGCTGAGAAAGCTTTTGTACTCAAATATGGATTTTTGCTGGAAAAGGAATGAAAGTTGAGGACATTTCATCAGATTCTCGTGCAGTATAATTGCAAATAAGTATTCTATATTTGTGATTTTATGTGTTTTCAATACGTTTCAATGTTTCATGCATCTGAAATCTAAATGGTAAAATAGTCAAAGTATATCAAAATTAGCTTTATTGCTCTCTGCTGTCAACAGTATACCATTTATATGTTTTCTTCTAAACTATTTTGATAAAGGAATTCTTAATTGCTCCTCTATCCCTGTAGTTTTTCTCTAATAAGTCCCTGGTATATGATTCTTAACTGCCCTCTGCTAGTTGACCTATCTTCCTTTCCTCTTTCTAATCCTAACTTGAGGATTCTTGATTGCCCCCTAGTTTTGAGCAGAAATATCACCCATTCAATCCCCAAATTTTGTTTTTACTCGGTTATCCTTCATGTTGAACTCATACCTCAGCAATTTGACTTAATCCAGTGAATTATCCCTGATTGACTCCATAGCCCAATGGCCTAAAATCCTAGTTTTCCCATTTGTTTCAAAACTCCACCATTCTCAAACAAAACAACCTCCTTGAACATTAATACTACCCTAAAATCTTTTCAAACATAGCTAAATCATAAAGAGAGAGCCCTCTCTGCACTAGGTGGGCCATCACCTAAGTCTAAAAGATGGTTTGTAGTTACCTTAGATCCTTTCCTTCTTTTCAATAACTTCTAAGGAAAATCTGAGTAATAACAATGAGGATGAAGAGGAAAGGAGAGAGCGGATCTCCCTGTCTGAGACCTCTGGAAGGTGTAAAGGTTCTTGATGGAGCCCCATTAAGAAAAATGGAAAACCTGGTCATGGTTACGAGTTCCATGACCCATCTTATCCAATTTTGGTCGAAGCCAAAGGCTCTTAGAATTGCTCTAACATAAGAACAACTTAACTTGTCATAGGCTTTTGCAAGGTCCAACTGAATGATCATGCTAGCTTGTTTTTTGCTTTTGAGAGAGTGTATTGCTTCATGAGCTTGGATGATGTTGTTGAGGATTTGTCTTCCTTCCACATAGCTATTTTTCTCCTCCAAGATGAGAGATGGTAGGAGTGGCTTGAGTCTATTGTCTATCACTTTGGAAATAATTTTTTACACCACATTACATAAGGCTATGGGTCTGAAACCCTCGAGAGTCATGGAATTTTCTTGTTTTGGGATCAAAGCTATGAAGGAAGCATTAAGAGCCCTCAGAATCTTTTTGGATTTTCTTGAGTCTTCCACAACCTCAAGTATATCTTGTTTAACTGTTTCCCAACAGGGTTTAAAGAAATCTACATTGAATCCATCTGGGCCTGGGGATTTTCCATTTTGCATTTCATTAATCACTTCACTGACCTCCCCTTCCAACACTGGCCTGTTAAGATTATGGTTGTCCTCTTTGGTAACCAACTGAGGGATATACTGAGTGAAAAGGTTGATGAACCTAGATCTATCCTCCGGAGGCTCCTCTGCTATACTAAGAAAATGTTGTACCAGGATTAATTCCATATCATTGTGAGAGACAAGCTCTATCCCTTGAGAGTCTTTGAGCTTTGAGATTCTGTTATGTGCCCTATGAGCCATAGTGGATTTGTGAAATAATTTTGTATTCCTTTCTCCCTCTCTAATCCACTGTATTCTTGATTTTTGTCTCCAAAAAATTTCCTCTTACAAGCATCGATCTTCCCATTCTCTCTGCAAAGAGTCAGTAAGTTTTTGCCCCTCCTGAGTAAATCCATATGTGATACTGATCTGATTGATCTCCTAGAGTTTTTGCCCAACTTCTCTTTTGGCTTGGAAGATATCTCCAAATTCATTTTTGTTCCACTCTTTAAGTAGAGACTTTATGTGTTTGAGTTTTTGCTAGAGCATGAACATTCTAGTGCCTTTAATGTTCAAATATTCTTTCCACCATTTGTCAATGTTACTGGTGAATTTAGGGTGGGAGAGCCAAGCATTTTCCAACTTGAAAGTTCTATTTCTTGGTGTACCCATAAAGGTTGCCTCCAGTTGTACAGGCCAATGATCCGATCCTCTAAAGGGCAGAATGGAAGCTGTCATGGCAGGGCCTGTGAGAATGAGGTCCTCTGAAATAATAAATCTGTCAAGTTTGGAGGCAACTTGAGAAGCCCCTCCCCTCTTGTTGTTCCAGGTGAAGGTTCCATTTATTGTTTCAATGTCCACTAACCCCATGTTCATTATGAAGTTCTGGAAGGCCATGGAATATCTTCTTAACTGTCTAATACCACCTTTATTCTCTGAAAGAGATCTTATCATATTGAAATCTCCTGCAACTATCCAGGGCATATTTGAGTGTCTTGCTCTAAGATCCTCAAGGGAGATAAGAAGTTGGAGTTTATCTGCTTGCTTCTGAGGTCCATAAACATTTGTGATCATATATATTACCTTATCACCTACAGGTTGACATATCATAGAAAGATAGTTCCTGGATGCTTCAGCATCCAGTATGGAAAATTTCTGTGGATCCCACAGTGTGAGAATCCCCCCCGCCGAGTTGTCTACTTTCACCTCTATACACTCATACTTGATTAGCCACTTATTGTGAATTTCTCTAATCTTGTCCATCGAGAATTTTGTCTCTTGAATAAAAACCGTATCTGGTTTTTCTTCTTTAATTCTATTGCTGAGAGTTCTTTGCTTCCTTCTATTACCTATGCCTCTAATATTCCAGGTTGTGAGCTTCATTATGAAAGGTTAGTAAAATAATAATTGGTAAGATCGTTCATCTTACCTGAGTTAATCAATAATTTTCCACATTTGTTTAGTGGAGATGTCTTTTTCTTCCTCTTTTCCTACCTGAGTTCTTTGGAGATTGTGCCTGTACGTTCTCCATCATTTTGAACCCACTATGCTCTTAGATTTCATGATTCCTTTTGATTCCAGCTCCCTTCGATTGTGATCTCCATAAAAATAGTTGTTGTACTCTGTCATAAACCTCTTTTGGCAATGAGTCCACTCCTGTGGTCGTCCCTTGTTCCAGAAATTTTTCTAGATCAAGATTTTACCTGTCTAGAATCTCTTGTAGTTCATGATCCTCCGTACCCACTTCACTTGGAGTCATCTCTAGATCCCTACTTATCTCCATGCAACTTGGTAGATCATCCTTTTGCTGGAATGTTTACTGTGATACCTTCCATTTCATCTTCGTTTTCCTTCTCATTTATTATTTTCTCCTTATCCTGGACTATTTTATTGATCCCCTCTTCTTCCTCTAGGATCTTAAACCGATTATGCCTTGAATGTCTGTTCGTATTCATCTTCTTTTGTGGACGTTTACCACCCATGCCTTTGCCCCCAACCTTGGTGAAAACCTCATTATTTTTATCCACAATAGTTTTCATATTTCCCTCCATATTATTTGTTGGGCAGTCTCTATAAATACCCGTGTTCATGGCATTTGCGGTACCTGAATGGGATGTGCTCATAGTCCACAATTTGCACCCATTACTCATCATATACTTCTAAAATTATTGCTTCCAAAAAGGGCTCCCGATAAGTCCATCTCCACACATATTCGGGCGAAGGATGTATATTTTCCTTTCAAAGTCACCTCCGAGATCTTTAGAAAGTGTCCCAGCTTGTTGCCTATTGTTTTCAAAGATTCTAGTAGCCAATAATCCAAAGGAAGGGAGTATATTCTAATCCATACCGGTACGGATATGAACGTTTCACGTTCTGGGACAAAGTTCATCATCCATGGCTGCATGTAGAGTCTTGCAGCAGCGTAGAAAAATGGCCCTCCTTCGAATACTCTATCTTTATCCTCTAGGCTTGCGAACACCACTGTGAAAAAGCCCTTAGATCCCAGATGAAGGTGTTTTTCTCCCTTTGGATTCCAATGACTCCTTATCCATTTGTGTAGCACCCTCTCCATCGGCCATAACCCCATGAATTTGCATATGATCGCATGTTCTGTCATATGACCTCTATGCGCTTGAAGCGCGGGATCACTCAATATAACCCAAGGAATGGTGCTCGACTTGGGTTTACAAACCCCATTAGTTCTTATGGAAGCAGGGTTTTCACTGTTACCTCCATTCTCCTTCTCCTTGTTTGTGTCCAGTTGATCTCCTTCTTGTTCTTGAAGATCGTTTCTTCCCAAAGTTCCCTTGCTTCTTGCCTTTGAAACCCGTTCCAGAGGTTTTTTAAAATGCTGCTTTCCTTTATCCTTGCTTCGATCTGTAACAACCTGACTGTAGGAGGGAGCCACACTCCCCCCTGTGCGGTCCGCCATGGTACCCAAACTCAAAACCCTAGCGTCAACTCCAACCCTAGCTCCCAGCATTTTTTCGTCCCCTTAACAAATCGATTCTCTAAACAATGATCAAATATGAATATTTTATATTTTGAATTAAAAAATAATATTATATATAATTAAAATTTAATAAAAATTAATTATATGATTAAGTATTAATTAGAAAATAAATTAAAAAAATTAATGTTGTGTTAATTTTAAAAAAATGAATTAAATAATTACTTTAATTTATTGAATTATTTATGTTAATATATTTGTAAGGAAATTAAGTTATATAAATCAATTCTATAATTTTAAATATTATTATTTAATGGATAAATGTGATATTAATTGATTTATTAATTTAAAAATAAAAACAAGTTTTTTTATTTTATTTTTTATTTTTACATTTATAATTTTAAAGTTTTAGTGAAAATCTAATTAAAAAGATTTAATTCAAGTTTATCTTATATGAAATTAAATAATAATGTATGTTTCATGATATTAGATTATGAAGTAGATAAATGATTTACTTATATTTGCATTATGAAATTGATAGTGCCAAAAATTTTGCAAATATAATACTTTTCAAGTTTTTTTTGTCTTCCGGGGTTGGAAAATTCACTTTGCATATAAGGTGGGCCTAGATCTTTATTTTGAATGTTGATTATTCTCAAACCTTCAAATCCGTTGTAATGTAATAGAGACTTTAGTTTACTCAAGCAAATCCATCATTTCATTCAAAATTTACGAAAAGTTTCAATGATTTTTCTTTATTAACCATCCAAAAAAGTTGATTATGCCTAACATGAGAATACTATGTATTGGCCACTACAAGTACCTTATCTGTAAATTTGCTAATAATCCGCTATATGTAATAGCTAGATGATTCATTTCACTATTATCTACTTAAGTGAACTGGACTATTTTCCAAAAATCTTGAGGGGAGGCGTGAAACATAAAGACCTTACATAATTTCATTGGATCTTGCTTAAGCTTGCATGTGTTAGCCATTCTTACAGTGGATTGAGGTTCTCTAAATAACGTATCATTTTAGAATGCCATATGTTGGAGAATCTTGTCATTCAAAATGTATCCAAGCACTTCAGTGCACTGAATATTTTGGGTGATCTTCCCCTATGGCAAGAAATGAACTATTTGCAAAATAGTTCCATTAACTAGTTGAGTGGTTTCTTTTCTTATCAGTGGATATATATTTACAGTGTGTACACCATATTTTTGATATAGAAGATAGTTGGGGGCATGTGTTATACTAACATAGTAGTTTGGGTACTCGTAATTTGGATTGGATCATAATATAACATGTCATCTATCTCATTACCCTTTGGTTGGAAAAATTCAAGTAATAGGCTTGCAGGGACAATTTTAGTGGCAAGTCGTAGTTTGAAAAAATAGGGTTCAAAACTTTCCAAAGCCACTTTTAGGCATAAAACACCATTATTTGGGATTTTCAACATTCAAAACTTGTGCCAAAATCCTTAACATTATTTTCCACTCTAACACCTTTCAAATGGTGTGAAAATCACCTCAATTGAATCTGGTATGTGAAAGTTAGGCCTCTTACATGTTGACATATCTTGTTGATCGCCATGGTCCAAGTGGATTCCATGTCATCCCGCATTACTCGCACATGTGGGGCTAGCAATGTGTAAAATTTGAAGAGGATTATAGAAGGTCCAAAAATTATCACTACTCGAGGGTTTGGGAAGTCAAAAAGGTAGCCCTAGATGATTGTCGACTGCTAGGAGGGGAAGGAGTTCCATTCTTTAGCATTGCACTTGTTCCATAGCTAAGAAAAACATATAGGGTAGTATTTAGAGGGCATTATAAAGGAGGAAGAATATCTAGTAATCATTTAGGCCATAGTATCGAAAGTTAACTCCATAGTGAGTTTTAATTCCTTTATATGTGGATTTTATAGCTAAATCAAAGAGTGAAAATTATAGGTCCAACCTTCTAGTTGGGTTTTCTCCCATATTTTATTTCCTACGATAAATATTGTGTTCATTTATGTGGATGGTTTATACATGTGCCTATTATTTCAATTAATTCATAAATTCAAGTAAAGCGAGTAATTAACTAATCTCTGATCTAAGGATTTTTTTTCCGTAGTCTAAGATTTCAAACTATGATAAGATTTGTTGTAAAAAAGAGTTCTAGTGGAACATAAATGACATTTTGTATTAGTATTAAATTAGTTTTATTTGGATTATTTGTGGGAAAATGGCAAGATCCATGAATGGGCTTAGGAAAAAAGTCATAGAACCTTAGCCATGGTAGATGAATCTGTTTACTAACAAATTTTGAGATCCAACATAAGATATATTTGCAAGGTTGGAAGAGAAAGATGTTGACATATTTCACAATGTGACTCTCCTCATGGTAGCTCTACTATGCAAGCTTGGACAATTTATGGAGTTTGGAATCGCTAACTCAAAGATCAGATTAGAGATAAAACCAAGAGAAAATGAAGACCTAGAGAAGGAATCAAGGAAAGAACCTCGTAAAGAGCATACAATTTCTAGTGCCATCACCCATTCACAACCCTTGTCTAAAATAGAAGCAAAAGTGGACATCAAGCCATACCAAGGTAAGCTTAATGCAATAAAGTTGAATCATTAGTTGTAATGGCTAGAGTTATATTTCAATGTCCACTTCATAGAAGAAGAGTAGAATATTTCATTTGCTAGATTGAAACTACAAGGGAATTCATTAACCTTGTGGAAAAGTCACTTGAAGATACTTAGGTTGGAGGGTGATCCACTAGTAACTAAGCGAGAAGATTTCAAACTCTCATTAAGTCCGAGTTCTACCCTATTGCGTATATAGAGGTCCAATGGATCTATTGGAATTACTATTGGGCTTCTATTTTACCACTATTTTGAGTGTAAACTTACTCTTCTTTTGATCATTTCAATATTCAAACTCTCATTAAGTCCTAGTTCTGCCCTATTGGGTATGTAGAGGTCCAATGGATCTATTGGAATTACTATTAAGTCTATATTTTACCTCTATTTTGATTGTAAACTTACTCTTTTTTTGATCATTTAAATTTCCGTATTTTGATTAAAGTTACCATTTTTCATATTTTCCATAAAATATAGATGACAGAGGGCATTCCACATTATAAAAAAAAATTAATGTTAATGTTATCAATTTGTTTTGGAATGGATAGATTGGATAAATATTAAAAGATGCTTTATTTTGTTAACAACTAGCTATTACAAGAACCCAATTTGTTTTGGAATTGATAACTTAGATAAATATTTAAAAATGCTTTGTTTTATTAACAACTAGCTATTACAAGAACTCCAGGTTCTTGTAACCGGCCTTAGATCTCGTGTAGTGGAAGGTGAAGAAAAAATTGACACTTGAGGACATTCTAGATGCTTAGGTGGTGCTTCAACACCATTAAGGTGGCAAAAAGATGGAGTGTGCGTTCAGTCAAAGTCCCAGTCAAATAGAATTCCAATGCACCAAATATATAATTAATAAGCATCAATATATACCAGAGACCATATTTAATAATAATCTTTCTGTTGTATTATTTCTGCTGGTCATTTTTTTGGATGTATTTTATAATCATATACTGATGGAGAAATGGCTATAGTTTTTTGGAGCTTTGGTTTTAAGTTTTTTTTTTAATTTAAAAAACTATGTTTTCTTAGTAACTTATTTGGACAATGTTCAGCTCTGAAACTTCATTTTCAGTATCGTAAATTACAAAATAATTGACCATAAAATAACACCTTTTACATATTAACCTGAATGCACAGATTCGAAATGCCCTAGCGAATCCCAAAACTTCTTGTTCTGCAAAGGGGACAAATGGATTGCGAAAGAAACCACGCTCGACATGAACAGTATGCCTGCAATTGGGCAGAAGCTGGCCTTTCTCCGACCATTGCCTCTCCATTTTCCGTCATCGCTAACTGATCTAACCCAACGTACATTAATGCGTACACATCTACCCTGCTTAATTAATTCACCGCGTCTGCGGTCGGTGATCCCAAAATGTCAGAAACGGATTCTCCGACGGTCATTCTCCGACCATTACCTCGCCATTCTCCGTCTCGGAAACGTCTCCGGGCCTGTCTACTCCTGTTTATGAGAGTAACCGCCCTAATTATAGAAATTTTCTTCAACTCAGAGAAAAATAGAGGATTCTGTCAGCCACAACTGAATTATTACGATGTTTTCCACCGTTTTTGGAACGTTCTTCTAGCGTCCTTCAAAGCCTTACCTGTCCGTGTTGCTTGAGTTTAGTGCAGCGAAAAAATAGGGACAATTTCGCTAAATTTATTGAAAACATTTCCCAGACTCTCCTTTCGTCTGGGGAGCCAGCCCCTGGTGAAGTTGGAATTTCAAAGTAAACTCGCCCGTCAATTTTCACACCTCCTTGATCCATTTTCACAGTTAGAAAAGAAATATTTTGACAATTTTACCATATTTGAGGGACAAATTAGTTTGTAATGATTACTTCGTAAAGTGTTCCCTTTTGAAATCAATTCTATGTATATTCATGGGCCCTTGACTTAGGCGTTAGATGAATAAAATAGTTTCAACCATCTGATTAGTTTCACTGATATTAAATTAGTTACAATTATAAGATTAGCAACCTCGCTACACAGCAGGTCGACCACCCTTGCTCGACACTACTTCCAGGGGCTTCTCTTAACCGATTCAAGAAGTGAGGATCGATCTACTAGGTGGCCACAACAACAACAATCCCATGGCTAGTGCTCAGTGTGCGAGGGATGATTCCAGTGAGAGGGATTCAGAAAAATTTGTTCTGTAGATTTGGTATGGGCATCTTTCAAAACCCAGTTCTGATACAGAGAGAACAAGCTCTGAAGTGGATTCAGGCATGGAGATTATTTCGGTAAGAAGCCCTGTTGATTATGGTAGACCTGCTAGGGAGGTTACAATATACAGTTCCCCCAATCCATTGCCAAATTTCTTTAGTAATTTCGTGTAACAGAGGCATATCTTTAAGGTCTTCAATCCATTGGTGAATTTCTTCATTAATTTCATTTAAATTAACAGAGGCATAACTTTAAGGTCTGAAAGAGGAATGAATCTTTTTGAAGGAAAAACCCTAATCTCCCATGTTCTTTCTCCATATAAATATGTCACAGGCTTCGATGTTCACATCGAGTTTCAACTATCCACAATCTCCATTTCAATGAGAAGTGTGGTTGTATAACTCACAAATTTTGTGATGTCATCAGCTTCGTCTCTCGGATCCCTACGAGATTGGAGTTAAATAACATCACAAAATGCAAGTCTTCATCTTTTTTCATTTGTTTACTGATATTTCGTTTCAGTGGCTACTTCAACACTGTTGTATATGTTTATGACAAGTCCCTTTGACAGAAGATTGTGGCTTTACCCAAGCAAGATGTAGTTAAATTGTTGACCAGGGCTGGCATCTCTTGGACACTTACCACTAGGATATCATTATTAGATTAGAAACGTACACCAAGGATAGTACCACCTTGTGCCACATGTGTCTTAGAATAATAGAATAAACTATATAGTCTGAAATTCATATTTTTTTGACTTAATAGATTTAAACTTTAAATCTTATTTTTTAAGTCATATTTATCAACTCTACAATTCATATTACATAAACCATATAAATTTTAATTCTTGTATATTTCTCATGATTTATGTTTATGTTTTATAACAATGAATGGAGATATAGCTAAAGAGTGACCTAGATTTCAAACCAGACACTCCCAAATCTTCTACAGAAATATTGCAAATCAAAGCCTAGATGGCAGCACTTCATCCGATAGTACAAAACTTAGATGGAAGCATTTCATTTGATAATACAAAACTGAGATGGAAACATTTCATTTAATGACACAAACTTAGAAGGTAGCATTTCATTTAGTCAAGGCACATGCTTCTATATGGTTTATTGAATATATTTTCTTGGCATTTCTTCAAAATGTGAATCCTTTGGTGAGGCAAATCTAATCAGTGAAAATTGTTCAGAAGATAAGAATTAAATTGCAGTGAAAATTGTTCAGAAGAGAAGAATTAAATTGCATATAACGCTCAGGTTGAACTTGAAGATAACATCAGTAAATGACTTATCATCAGAATGCAGAGAGAGGTATTGGTACCTTCTTTACAACAAACATTGAACATTAGGGATGAGAATGTGCTTAGGTAACAAGTTGGGCAAGGACTCCAGACTCCAAAGTACCAAGTTCCATACTCACTAGCACTAAACAAACTGTCAAGTAAGTTGTTCAAATCTCCTGCTACATGTCTCAAGTCGCCCCACTTATTAACTCCTAGCTTGTTGAGTGCATTACATGGAGCCATGCTATTTGGACTGAAAATATTATGAAATTATAGAAATAAACCAGACAATGTGTTTTGGGTTGTAGTCTAGTGATTAAGATGGGCCATTGTCATGATCAGACCCAGGTTCAAACCTCAACAGACTTAAATCCCTGAAAATTAACTTGTTAACTAGATTTGAGAACCATTCATATGTTCCAGGTAAGAAACTCAGTAGCCCCAACTTTGTTGGAGAATGTATGAGTGACTGAAGGCATAAATCTGTGCACATTGAGCTCCAATGCTTAAACACAATATTGGTAAAAGGTAATTGATTGGTCTATGGATGAAGCAAGCATTTGGAGCCTGATTCCTAAAGTTAATCCAAGAATTTAAGGCTGAACAGTGATGCCCTAACAAGACACCCACTAGGGGCACAAATGATGGGTTTATTTTGAACCCTGTTAAGGACATTAGGAAGGTATGAACATATGAATTTATTAGCTTTTCTTGATGCATAAGGCCCATAATGCAAGCATTCTAGATAGATGTTGTTGTCACTAATTTAGAATCATGGATGTGTGCAGGTTAGCATATTTACATGAAGGGTTGGAGCCCAAGGTTGTTCATAGAGATATAAAATCTAGCAACATTCTCCTAGATAAGAAATGGAATGCAAAGGTTTCAAATTTTGTCGATAGAGTATTGGTATTGTCGAATCAAGTTCATACATTTACAAATTGGTTGGCCTCCTTCATTTTCAGATTTTGTAAATTCATATCCTATCAATAAAGTGTTTTGTGTTTGAACATGAAATGGTACTATTTCTCAAATTGAGATGGCATGTTGCCCTGTTCTTAGTCATCTTATGAGCAGAAATTTTGTAATTATTGTTTGTACCCTATGGATACAAGAGTAAAGATAAAATATAATACCCTTTCTATATTTTCAATCAATGGGTCTTGCTCTGTGCTACACAAATCCCATTTTTAGGGACAATATTATCTATTTATAAAGCATCTACTATGCATTCTGGATTAGTCAAATAAATGGAATGAATGTGATAGGGATAGGACCTTGAAGCTTTCAAACATGGCTGAGGTAATATATTTTTCTGAGTGACATTTTAGAATTTTTGTTTTATTTAATATTTTAATTTGACAAAATTCCTGTTGTGTGCAATTATATTGCATTGAAGTAAATAAAATATATAATGTTGTGGGAAGTTATAATAATTTGTTATTTATTCAGTGGGCATGAAAGGAAATGCACTTCATTATATATATAAAATGGTGAGCCAGGTTTGTTTGTCATGAATATTTTCCAGTTGCCTTATATATATACACATCAAAGTAAGGCAACTCGAAAATGTTCATGACAAACAAACCTGGCTCACAATTATATATATATATATATATATATATATAGCATTTGTCACACTGTTGGACTTCTCTCAATTATTAATGACACATTCTATTATTAATTAATAATAACACATACTTCATGATAAACAAACCCCAAAATTTACCAACATTTGTTAGACTGGTTGGACTTCTCTCAATTATTAATGGCACATTCTACTATTAATAACACATACTCCGAATTGTTATAGTTTGCAATACTATGGCAGAGTATTAGCACTAATATAATGGTATTTGACATCCTCGTGACAGTTCTTTTGGGTATTCTAGTGACATACTATTAAACTCTAGAGTCTAAACCAATCAATGCTATCTTATTCTTAATTTTCCTATGTAATTATTTCAGATAAAAAACGACTTAAACAATTTTTATTTTCTTGGACTTTTTTTATAGAATCTCTTAAGAGTTTGCACCATATAAAGTAATAATTGTCCATGATCTTATGAACGAATACTTCTTGAGTTGACTCCAATCAATCAATCAATACAACTACCTGTATTTTTAATAATTAGAGTGACAACCATTGCCACAGTTGTTCTAGACTCAAAGTCTTACTGCTCTATACTACTTTGGATAATATTTAAACTCCTCATCAAATTAATACACTCTAATATTGCTATGGAACTCTGCAACGAATTCAAAAACTCAAATATTTTTCATAACCGAGGAATATGAACTTTAGCTGAGTTTTGTTATTCTTAGTCAGTGCACTTTAGTGATGCACATTCTTCATCTAAATCTTGATGGGAACATGGGTTCCTAGTATGCCTTTTAACACCGATGTTCTGTTCCTGAAGCTTGACTGCAACCAAGAGATTAAGGTCGGTCGATTTTATTGATGTACTTGATGACTTAAGTTTGTCATCTTGCTTCTTCTATGACACCACATTTTGTCTATCAAATATTTATGACGCTCCTATTCACTGGTCTCTTTAATGGATAAAGTGGCATTGCCTGAACACTCTATTTTTCCTCATGCTTTTTCTCAAATCCATATTTGAATTGCTTGTTAAATATTTCCTTTGTTTGTGATATCTAACATATCTTAAGCTAATGCTTTTGGCAATTGATGTTTTTGGTTACAACCTTTGGCAAAGGAGCTGGGACTGAAGGTTGTGCCCACCTTCAAAGTATTGAAGGGTAAAAATATTGTTAAAGAAGTGACAGGAGCAAGATTAAATGATCTGGTACAAGCTATTGAGACTGTAAAATCAAGTTCATACATTTATAAATTGGTTGGCCTTCTTCATTTTCACATTTTGTAAATTGATATACTATTAATAAAGTGTTTTGTGTTTGAACATGAAATGGTACTATTTCTCTAATTGAGATGGTATATTGTCCTCAATTTATGCCTCATTGTGTTTCCTTTGTAATATCTGATGCAAATACTAGTAATAACGAGAATGGAATGACTTCGTTGGTTTGTAGCGTCCTCTAAAGATGATGAAATGATCCCTATTGATTTGATTTCTGATGTGACCCAGCCCACGCTTCCATGTAGCCTTGGCTTTCCACCTGTTCGGGCTTTATGACATGGTGTGTTCGGTTTGTTGTTTTGGCGGTTGTATGCAATATGGATAACATATATTTTGTTTGGAAACTGGGGATAATTTAATGCGTTAATAAATGCCCACCTACAGTCCTCGAGTCTAGTTCCGTCCATTTGGTCTTTGCCCAAAATGCGTTTGCTTCCCGGTCATTCACAATGTCTCTGTTCTGTTGTGCGGCTCTGCAAGGGTTTGTTTGTCACAACATATGGTTTTCATTCAGGCACATATAGCAATCTCTAGTTTTTCTTCTGGGTATGGCTGTAAGTGAACGTTGGCCTTCCAAACTTGTTTGCGTGGTTGTTAGTGGATTTTCCCTGTGGAACGAGTCTGTCTTGGCTCTGGAGGTGTGCTCGCTCGAATTCCCTTTCACACAATGAATTATTTGTCTCGTTTTGTCGTCCTTCTGCTATTTGGTTTTGAAATTTGGTCTCTCGGCCAATGATTATCATTTGCTGTTGTTGATATTGTCCTTGGTCTCTGCTACGATGTGTAAATCGGTTAACTTCTGGTGCCAATGATCTCAGGTGACAGCATGATGGTCTTCCGCGGCCACAAACCAGGTAACTAGTTCCTTCCTTGATTTGTTTTTACCTTCTTCTGGTACAATCACTGACCAAGCCTGCTCCTCCTGTCTCAGGCTTCTTCAGTTTGTCGGTGGCTCTGTTCCGCAAACTCCTTGGTCCAGTCACACCCAGGTACGTTATATTTTCCTTCTTCTTCTATTTGGCTTCGGTTCAGGTACATGTATGCTAACTAGAATTTGTTTGGTTCGTGCATGTCAATGGTTCAACCTAGATACGTGGATTTCTCACAGTTCGGTCTCCAAACGCGGCAACCCTCTGCCGGTAGGCTTTGGCTCTTTAAGTCCGTTAATTTGCAGTTAGGGTCTTTGAGTCTTTGTAGAGTTTTTCACTCGCTGTCTTGTAGTTGTGTTTAGTATAAATCGCTTTCACAAATGAAGCTTAAGTCTGGCTTCAATTTCTGTTTTGGTTGGCTGTCCATTTGGGTTAAGGGTGTTCCCTGTTATCAAACCCTAGGCTAGGGTTTGTCTGTTCTGTGGACGCTGGCACTTGTTTTTGTTTATGAACGAATGTAATATCTATGTGGTTTGAAACAACAGCAATATGAACAAAATTTATTGATCTCTGTTTGCTTATGAAAATATAAAGATTCGTCTGAAATTACCTTTGCTATGGTTTGTTTTCTTCGGCACTCTGTTTTCGGTATTATCTTCCTGGTGGTCTCGTCGTGCTTTACTATTCTGGCTGTGGATTCGATTCGTTTGTTCTTCACTCTGGTTATGGACGTATGTATGAATTCGATATTGTTTGTTGTTCAGTGAGGACAAAAGAAAACACGACCTACAGTGGTCGTCCTCTATCTGCTAGCATTGTATCAACAGTTCAATGAATGAAATATAATGGCATAGTATGTAGGCAATGACACAGATGGACAGTTAGAAAAAAATACGTTCTGTCTCTTTTTATTTCTTGATCCTGGAAAAAATGTTGAACCTTTTCCCTGTTTTACATTGCTACATTTATACATCTTTTGTTTACAGTTAATTGAAACTGTAATTGCTTTCAGTTAAACAGAAATAATATAGTTGTGTAACTACTAGCTCTCGGTTCGGTTTACTTGACAAGATTTCATTTGGACATTTTTGTCTTTTCCTCTTTAAGTTGACAGAACAATTTCTAACCCGCTGTTTATTAAGGTCAGACAACTAACAACCCTAACCGACCCATAACTTTTGACTAACACAGCAATTAAAAGAAAAACAAAACAAAATCCTACCTCATGTCCTGATAAGTTAAACATTAAAGACAATCCAAATGCTAAATCAACTTTCCAACCCGGCAGAGACTTCACCCGATCATGGTACCCTAGCCAGATGCTCCTGCATCAATTTCACTATGGATTTTTTTAACCACGCCATTAGAATTTGATTTTATTTTTATTATCAATTTTTTAACATTTTTTTTTAAATTAATAAATTATTTTTAAGATGCAATTAATAAATTTTTTTTGTCTTAGATGGTAAACATCTTTCGCAAAAGCCAAGTTATAAAAATATTTATCTTCAGTGAAGTAAGAAAATAATTATACAAAAGTTAAGAGCTATATATATTCTTGATCGACTTCTGTTTATTATTCATGATTCTTATTATCTTGTAGTATAACACAATGGGTATGGTGTTGATTTGTAATTAGGTAAGTTCAATATGTTTTTTTTTGTTTTAATTTAATAAAATTTAGCTATATAAATGATTATTTTTATTTTTTTACAATTTTTTTATCAGTATTTATCTTTATTATTATTGGTTGAGAATTTAAACATCCTATTGCATAATACATCATAAATTGTGATTTTGCACTTATTACTTTATATTAATGCAGTGTATTCATTCTTGTCATATCAATATCTTTTATGAACTAATAACTATATTTAAATATTTTTTTATTAAATATTTTAGTTAAAATTTTAAGAAATAAAATATAGAATTTTTGACTTGGAGACACAAGTTTGATTTGTCAAATAATGTAGTTCAAATGGAAATATAAGTATAACATATTATAATTTTTTAAAGCTATGTTTGCATAGGCATTGAAATCATGGTCTTGCTCTTTATTTGCACAAATCAAAAATTTAAGTAAAACTCAAATTGATGGAATTCTAAATCTTAACACTAATTTGAATTCAAATATTTTTACTTTAATTTAGCATATTTAAATTAAACTACAGAACTACTATGTAGTGCTTGTTTATTAACTTTACATAATATCTTCAATCATAAAGTTAGAGTGGGATAGTAATTTTTTATTATTATTTATAATTATCAATTAAGATAAATTATTTTAAATATTAATTAATGGGCCAGTAAGAATGACATAAAGTTTTGACTAAATATTTGGGTAATAGAAAGATGTTTTTTTTTTTAGAAGAATCTTCGGCGAAAAATCACATAGAGATATTTTAGTCAACGCATTTCGAACCAACCAGTGTGGTTCATCGTCAGGACAAGTTCATATATCCCATGACCAAATTTCCAGATCAGGTAATGGCTAAAAAGATAACAGCTAGATTTGACCAGGAATGGCTAGCTAGACTCTGAAGGGCATAATTGACTAAATAAGCAAAATCAATTATTAATTTCCTTATAAACATAAAAGAATAATTTTGTAATTATAAATATATGTTAGAATAAGCAAGTTAATATATTATAATCATAAAATAATTCACGTAATAGAAATAAGTTAATTACATTTTAAATCAAATATAAGTTAAAGGGACATTTAATTCTTAATTTAAATTAAGTAAATACATGAATAAATTAATTAGTTATCAAATAGTTTATAGATATTATTTAGTTGTAAAAGTTAAAATAGAATATAGTTAATTCTACCATAAGCCTTAAGGACATATATTTATGAATATATATTAAAATAAGTGGATTAGTTTCAAATTCAAAGCCAAAGAGAAATTACAATATTAATTAATAGTTTATTAAGGGGTAAAAAATAGTTGAAAAAAAATAAAAAAATCAAAGAGTTTAAATAAATATAAGCGAATTCAAAAAAATAAAAAATAAAAAAAAAAAAAAAAAATTCATATATATATATATATACACATATCAGCTGAGGCGAACAAACACTTCATAGCGGTGGTTTTTCAACCCACAGGTAACTCTGGTTCCTTTGCATCAACATTTATGGTCCTCAGAAATTAGAAGATAAATAAATTTTCTGAATTCAATAACCAAACTTATTGAAAGATATCCAAGGTCTAAGTGTATATTGGGGGGTGATTTCAATATGATAACCACCCTTCTGGAAAAAAAGGGGGGTCTTAGGAAACTTAATAGGGACACGGAAGCCTTTACAAGTTTCATTGAAACTGTAAAAATGGTAGATATATACCCCAAGAGTGGCATGTTTACCTGGAACAACAGAAGGGGGGAGATAGACTGATAGCTTCTCGCTTAGATAGATTTTTAATCTCAGAAAGCATTATAATGGATGGCATAACAGTAGAATCAGATATCCTTCCCAGTGGTGGGTTGGATCATTGTCCAATCTCGCTTATTGTTGAAGTTCAGGGTACTCCAAGGAATAAACCTTTCAGATTTGAAAAATTCTGGTTAGACCACCCTAACTTCCTCAAGATGGTTGAGAAATGGTGGGTTGAACCTTTGGAGGCAAGAGGATCCAAAATGTTCAATCTACAAAAGAGGTTGAAAGCAACCAAAGAAAAGATCAAAGAATGGAACCGAACGGTTTTTGGAAATATAATCCAGGAGAAAGCCATTCTAGAGAACAAACTGGAACAGATTCACAGAGATGGTGCAGCAGGCAACCACAGTGTCGAAGCGATTGAACAGGAAAAAGTTCTTTCTCAGCAATGGCATAGAAGATGTATTCAAGAAGAGATACTTTGGAAACAGAAATCTAGAGTCCAGTGGCTCAAAGAGGGGGAGCAAAATACGAAATTTTTTCACAGGTCGGCTCTAGACCATAGAAGTGCTAACAGGATTCTTGAGTTGAAAAACAATGCAGGGGAGATATTAAAAAATCACAATGATATATCTGCTCTGCTCTCGGATCACTTCAGCTCAATTGCATAGGAACCGCCCACAAACAGAGAGGAGGCCATCAAGGAACTTACAACATCCATTCCTAAATCCATTACCTCAGATCAAAATTGGGCCCTTTGCAGAGTAATCTCTCTGGAGGAGTTGGAGGAAGCAATCCAGAGTATGCCTAATGATAAAGCACCGGGTCCAGATGGATTCACCATCAACTTCTACAAGGCTTGTTGGAACACTGTTAAGCAGGAGGTATGGGAGGTAGTTGAGGACTCCAGATGCTCATGAACTATTCTAAAATCCCTCAACTCCACCTTTTTATCGCTCATTCCTAAGGTTGAAGAAGCAAAGACACCTGATAAATTCAGACCTATTGCCCTTTGTAATGTTATCTATAAAATTATTTCAAAAGTCATAGCTAACAGACTAAAGTCGATTCTTCCTGGTATCATTTCGGAAGAGCAGTCGGGTTACGTTGAGGGTAGACAAATTCTAGATAACATCTTGTTAGCGCAGAAGATGATTCACTCACTTCATTCAAGAAAAGAAGCAGGAATGCTAATGCAATTAGATTTATCAAAAGCATATGACAAAGTAAGCTGGAAATACCTTGAAGCTGTTTTGGAGGCATTCGATTTCTGTAGGACCTGGATCAAATGGGTACTTGCTCTCATCAAATCTCCAAGATATTAAATCCTTGTCAATGGTGCTCCCTCAGCTCCTTTTACTCCTTCGCAGGGAATAAGACAGGGGGATCCCCTATCCCCTTTCCTATTCGTTATCCTAATGGAGGGCCTAAGCAGAATCATAGCCAAGAAAAAAGTAGAAGGATCTATAAAAGGTCTGCAACCGATTAGATCGTTACCAGCCACAACACATCAACAGTTCGTGGATGATACCATGTTACATGGTACCCCGACAGTGAAGGAGGCTATGGCTTATAGGGGTATCCTTGATCTCTTTAGCCGAGCTTCTGGCATGCAAATTAATTTTTCCAAATCCACAATTTTCTTTTTCAACACTCATCCGGCAATTCAAGCTCACTTATCCCAGCTTCTAGGATTCAGGATTGGTTCCCTGCCTTCGAAATATCTAGGGCCCCCCCTGACTCTGAAACCTTGGCAGAAAACTCACTGGGAGAAGGTTCTTGCCAACATGGAGAAAAAGTGCAGGCACTGGACACACAGAGCCATAAACCTGGCGGGTAGACTTATCTTAACCAAGGCAGTGTTGCAGGCAATTCCGCAATATTTACTTTCTATTCTTCCAGCTCCCAAGGGTATTTTGCAACACATGAGAAACATACAGAGATCCTTCTTATGGAATGGGAATGGGGATAAGAAGAAATGGGCATTGGTAGCTTGGAACAAGCTTTTCCAGCCAAAATCTAAGGGGGGGCTAAACTTAGTTGATCCGTCTGTGGTCAACAGAACCTGTGGAGCTAAGATATGGTGGAAATGGATCAAAGAACCCAATTTACCCTGGGTGAGGCATTGGAAGGAAAAATACATTCCAGACTGTGATACTCAGGATCTCATAAGACTACAAGAAGTCCCGGAAGGATCGTCAATATGGAACCATGCTAGAAATAACAGGAGCTTAGTACAGGAGAACAACTTTTGGGAGATTCGCAATGAAAGGCTTGCCATGTTCTGGGAAGATGCATGGCAGCAATTCCCTAAACTGGATACCCCAGAGCTTTCTCTCCTCAAGAGAACAAGTCAAAACGAGGGTCGATACAGAGTCAATCAATATTGGACTCAAAGCAGCAGGGATCCGATATGGAGGGATTGGATCAATTTAAACCCTGGGAGTACAGAGGAGAACAACGAAAGCTTTCAACAATTCAATGAGAGAATCCTCAAAATAAAGATTCAAAAAACCGAGGAGGATGATAAGCTAAGATGGGGTTTAAAAGGTAATGGTAATTTTTCATTAAAAGAAGCTAGGGATTTAATAGAAAAGGAAGAACAGGTAGAAGCCGTGCCATGGTGTAGCAAAGTTTGGGACAGCCTATTCTGGCCGAAAGTCAGGACCTTCCTCTGGCTTTTAATGCGGAACAAGACTTTAACTTGGGACAACCTGTGCAAGAAAGGTTTTAGGGGACCCTCAAGATGCCCTATGTGCCTCGTCGAAGAGGAATCTATAAACCACCTGTTTAATGCTTGTGAATGGGAAAATCAGTTATGGAGTTGGATGGAAGGAATTATCAGTAGTTCTGACCGGGATAGAGAATCCATTCACAGAACCATACTGAACTGGAGAAAAGACTTCTCCAATATTCATAGAGTCAACAGCATATGGAAGTCTGTTCCAGGCTTCCTACTATGGTCAATTTGGAAGGAATGTAACCGCAGAATATTTCAAGACGAACACAGGAACATAGAGTTCTCTAAAGACAATATAATAACTAACATTCAACAGTTAATTCAAACGAAATGCAAAAAGGACTGCAACGAGAAACCTTCAGCTCAAGACTTACGCATTTTGAAGTGTTTTCGTCTGGAAGCCACCAACAGCATCGCAGCTTCAGGACATAGAACGCAACCATCCTCACAGATTGACAAATGGCAGAGGCCGCCGGCAGGTGGATTGAAACTAAATTTTGATGGGGCCTCGAGGGGCAATCCCGGCATGGCAGGAATTGGAGGTGAGTTACGTAACCAACATGGAGAAATTTTGCACATATATTACAGAGCGCTTGGGGAAAGCACAAATAATGAGATGGAATTTGCAGCGCTCGAGCATGGTTTGAGAATTTTAAAATCCCTACAAATCTGCAATGTAATTGTGGAAGGGGATTCATCACTGGTTATATCAACAGCTAAGAGAATTCAGGGAGGAACTAAGGCGAACAAAGCCACAAAACACTGGCGGCTCGCCAAGGTGACGGAGAATATCGCAGAACTAATGGCTGGAATGAGAGGTTTAGTCTTTCATGTGGTAAGGCGTAAGGCGAACGGGTTGGCGGACTACCTCGCGAATTGTGGCGTGGACAATCAGGACAGGGGGTGGGACAGCTGTTGGGAGGAAGTGGACTGCCCGAACCTGAAGACGAGATGCTTACAGCTGGCACAGCAAGATCTACACGACACCGACCGGGCTTGACCGGCGTCGGTGCCTGCATCCGGGACCGCATTCCTGATGTTTCCGGTAACAGCTTGGGTTCTCATCACGGGAGCTGGACGACTAGACAGATGCGGCGGTGGTCATTATGGCAAGAGAAGGCCAAATATGGAAATTATCAATATGGTTCATGCCACGAGAGACTCCGTAGAGTCCGCTTGCGAGGAAAGGACAGCTGGCTCAACCGTAACGGGAAGGCATGCAGCTACATTTATGTTAGGTCAGGAAGGAGATGTGGGTTTTGTGCGGATATCTTTCGTATTAATAACGAAAGTACCTCCACTCTGCAGCGAAGGGAAGAGCGCATTATGGGAAACTCCATGGACAATAGCTATTTAACGGAGAGCCGCAGCTCTGGTTCATTCACCTCTGTTCATAGCACTGCGAGAGACTACCACTTTTCTGCCCGTAGAAGGATTCACAGCGATAAGTTTAGAGTGTATAGTATGGAGGCGGGGAGCTGTAGATGTTCGGCGGCCCAACATGAACTTCGGACTGCGCAGAACATGTATGAGACCCGAGCTGCAGCCAGGAGCAAACGCAAGATCGCGGAACTGGAAGCTGCTGTGAAAGAGGAAGAAGAGCAGCGACCGGGGGGGATCATTGCGGAGGAGGTTGATTGGTTACATGACCCGGGCACTCCTTCCAAAAGAGCTACTCAGTATGTTCGGACGAAAGCAGAGAGTTGGAGAATCAAAACTCTCCTTGCGAAGGCCCTGGATTCAAAGGAGGATGGGAAGCAGCAAGCTGGGAAGGGGAACTCCACTTCGGAGGAGCAGTTAGCAAAATTCCATGAAATCCATGATTCGTTGGATCGAAGAATTTCTACAGTGCATGATGCTGTGGAAACCGTCAACAAGAAACTGACTCTGCTCATCAGGCTTCTTCGGCAAACTCTGAGCCCGGACCCCCTGATACAGGAGCAAAAGATGAAGGAGGCACAGGAATTCCAATCCATGCAAGACATGCAGGCCAGAGTTGACAAGCATGTTCTGGACGTGGGCTTAGACACAGTCAGTCGCATTGGCAGTTTTCCTCGCCCCGACGGTTTTCCTTAGTTTCTTTTATGGATGTCTTATGTCTTCTGTCATGGCCTCGGCTTTATGCTAGTTAACTATGTTTCTCTATTTCTCTGTTTCTGTCATGGCTTCGGCCTTATGCATGTTAGTAATGTCACTCTGTCTCTGTCCAAGTTTTGATAGTGTCGTGGCGTTAAATAACAGTTCTAAGAGAAAGCCGCCCTGCGTGGTGTGCAGCTTAGTTTTGAAAGCTCAGGGCTGGTTGTCAGCACGTTTTAAATGGTACATCTAAGGGTCGTTCTGCTACGGCAGACTTTTTTGTAACATATTTTGTTCTATATTATACATATCTGACTTACAATATATATATATATATATATATATATATATATATATATATATACACACACACACACAATAAAATCATATCAAATAAAAATAAAAATAAAAATAAAAATTTTAATTTTAATTTGATAGTAAAGGAGTTTAAATCAGTATTAGAAAATTCAAGAATTAGAAAAAATTACCATCCTTACAAAAAAAAAAAAAAATTAGAAAATTCAAGAATTTGAAAAATTACCATTCTTAAAAATAATAATAATAATAAATAAAATACCCAAAGGAGAAAACGACTAGGAGAAGAGGGCTGGGACCCAGCAACTACTCATCTTCCAGCCATCTTCTCTATTGAGATTGTTCGGCCTTTTTTCAATTTCAAGGGCTTCCCTAAATTTCCGGTGATGGAATTGCGACACTCTAGCAATCACACTAGCTTCTTCTATGCAGACATGGTGATTGGTTTTCTCCACATGCTCTGCTAAAGCAGAAGACATTATGCTTCTTAAGAATCCTCGCAATCCTATCTGTGGTCCCTTGAACATAAGGAAGATGGACATCAAGAATCTGTTCCTTAGGTTCTCTTCTAGATAACGAATTTCTAGAAGCTTTGAGGAAAGCCTTATGTCCCAAATGTCTGCTATAACCATTCTCAACAAAGACATTAAGGAGATGGGACTTCTCCTCTTCAAAGCTCCTTTCATCAGAGATCCTTAAGGCACGAGTCGCTAGGGTGTTGAGAACCCCCAACTTCTGGGTTGGGAAATGGTGGGAACTAGCATGAAGATACTGCTCCGTATGAGTTTTCTTGCGAAACACTTGGTGGGAGAAGGAACCATCCTCATTCTTAGAGATAAAAATATCAAGGAACGGGAGGCAACCATCGACTTCTTGTTCCTTAGTGAACTTGATGGCCGAGGATTGATTATTGAGATGATCGAAGAAGAGATCTAACTCCTCTTAGCCGTGAGACCAGATGACGTTAGTATCATCCACATAACGCTTCCAAAGCTTGGGCAGGAGACGGGCTGAGCTCAGAGCCTTGGATTCAAAATCCTCCATAAAAAGATTAGCAACAATGGGGGATAGGGGTGAACCGATGGGAACTCCACAGGTTTGCTCAAAGAACTCACCTTCAAAACTAAAAAAGTTCAATGTGAGGCAGATCTCAACTAATCGAGCGGTATCAGGATCAGTTAGACGGTTGATCACTTCCATGGCCTCATTTATAGGGATGCACGTGTAGAGGGAAACAACATCAAAACTAACAAGAATGTCTCCAGAGTCCAGCTTGATGTCCTTGAGCTCCTCAATAAAGGAAGCTGAGTCTTTAACGAAGGACCCTGTACAACCAACTAAGGGTTTAAGCTTCAAGGCAAAGAACTTAGCAAGAAGATAGGTCGGACCTCCAATTGTGTTGACAATGGGCCTAAGGGGAGCTCATTCCTTATGAATTTTCAGGAGCCCATATATTCTAGGGGTAATCAGATTGCTCTTAATGAGTTTAGGGTGCAAGGGACTCATTAAGTTACTCAATTTTATGGTATGGGCCACACTCTTGGAGATCTTCTTCAACAGGTTTTTGGGAAGCTTCTTATAGCTTCCACTATAATGAAGATTATCTAACATTTTATTGCGGTAGTCCTCCCTGTTGAGAATGACAGCAGCCCCCACCTTTGTCAGCTTTCAGAACCACAATATCTTTGTTCTGATTTAAGGATTTTAAGGCCTCAAATTCATCCCTACTAAGGTTGCTCTTGGGAGGCTTAGCCTTCCTTAGGATGACAGCACAGTCCTGCCTAATAGTGTTCTTAATATTATTAGGTAAACCATGAATCCCAAATTCTATGTCACAAATAATGTCATCCATCGGGATCTTCTTAGGGGCCAAGGAAAAGTTTAGACCTTTGCTTAAAACTTTAAAAACAGGAGGGGCAAAAGAAAAACTAGATAAATTGATAACTTTATTATTACTATGAGAGGAAGGGGGAGGATTAATATTTATATGCTTCTTCCTAGATTTAGAGTTATTGCTCATATGTAAGTCCAACGTTGTTAAATCCTTATTATTGTTAATTAATCTCCTATTCCTAGAACAATAATTATTTATTCCTTCCTTACTATTTACAATATTAGTAAAATTATTATCATTATTCTTATTTTTAAAAGCGTTATTATTTTTGTTACTACTAAAGCAATTAATCCTCCTATTCTTAATAATAATAATAATATTATTATTATTATTTATAATGTTATAATGTTATAATTATTAATAATATTACAAGTACTATTATTATTATAATTTATAATATTATTCTTATAATCAAAATTATGATTATAATTATTAATATTATTGCAAATATTATCACTATTATAATTTATAACATTATTATTATAATTGTTATTACTGATCGAATTAGATTCAACAATATTTTTATTCTCAATAAAACAAGGCTCCGCCTCATTTATTATCAAATCACTATGATCATTAACCAAATAAGAGATCATAACTGAGAGGTCGAAGGAAGAGCCAGCCTTACCTGCGCAGGAGCTGCTTGAAGACATTAGATGGAGCTCACAGGAACCCGGATGATAGTCCATTCGTGAGATAGATTCGACGGAGGGGACCAGGGGATCAACGCTCCGGGAGACTTGCGTGTTGGTCAATGGATACACGCCTATGGAACCCGGATTATCAGCTACGCAGTTACCCTGACTGGCTGAGGTGGAAGAACGAAGAGTAGACTCAACTGTTACATGGAATGGATGAGAGCAAGCTGCCCCATCTGCGCAGGAACTGCTCGAAGACAACAAATTGAGCTCGCCAGAAATGGGATGTTGGTCCACCTGAGTGACAGATTCGGTGGAGGGAACTAGGGAATCAACGTTTAGGGAAACCTGCACGCTGGTCATCAGATGCACTCCTCTGGAACCTGGTTCTAATGGGGGATGACTTGACTGCGATGAAGGAACAACCTTATCAGCTACGTAGTTGATCCAGATTTAAACAGGAATGCAACAAATTACAGAGATAACCATATATACAAAGATGCAGCGGAAATAATACTTCATTTCATTAATGGAAAATACTGACATATGCTTACAAACAGAAATGGCAATAAACTAGCTAGGGCGATGGTAGCTTATCTCTGAGAAGAGATGTGATGGCTACATGCCTCTGAACTATTCTGAACTGTATTACAATGAGGGTCGAAGGCCTATTTATTGTTGAGAAACAATGGAAAACCCTTCACATACCGAAACCTAACCCTAGAAGATGAAACGCCAAATTGTGGGCCCCGTTTGGGTAAATTGGTACATCAATTTCCGGGGTCGTAACTTTGGCATACGATCTCCGTTTGACGCGTACGATAGCTCGTTAGAAAGATCTATCCGAGTACTACCACTTTGGGAGGTAACATACGGCTCGATCGCCCCAGAATTCCAAAAAAAACGTCGTTTAGGGCCTCAAAACGGCTTCGGAAGTTCAGGACCCGAAAAAACTGCTAAAAATAGTAAACTGTGCTACAATTAAGGAAACTGAAAATGCTGAGAAAGACAATGGTGGGGGTCCAAGTGGACCTGGCAGGTGGCCACCAATATCCACCTGGATCAGTAGTTACCCGGATAGGCTGAGATGGAAGAACCAAGATCAGAGTCGACTGCTACAAGGATCAGATGAGAGCAGGCTGCCCTATCTGAATTACAAGGATCCAGAGGCGAGTTTGCTTGGCCATTATGGAGAACCCAGTTCCACAGCGCTGTCCTTTGATTAGCAGAAAGCCGACCATGGGAGACAAAATCACCTGAAGAGACAGGGTTGTTGAGAGAGGTGGATAACCGTTGAAATTTAGAAGTCAAAATTTGCCTCCATTGATCTTCCAAGCGCAGGCATTTTAGAGCAGAACAAGCATCAACCCTCGCCCATAAGGAGGCTGAAAATGCACCAGAAAGCTCCAAATGCAAATCAAGAAGATACCTAGAGAGCTGATCTAGGTTTTTTCAAATCCTGCTAATCTCAGACCTCAATAATGCTAAGCTGGCCTTTAGAGAGATATGATGGTTCTGAGGAGAGTGGAGACGATGGTTAATCTGAGCAAAAACCGGAAGAGTCATGGAATCTCTGCACCTTTTGAGAAATGTCAGATCTGCCTTCAACTTACAAACATGCAAGCGTGCCCGTTCAAAATGATGAACCTTAGTTGTAGTGGCTCCTCCGTGCAGGGATTCAATTAACAAATTTAGGCTTTTGTGATCCATATCAATTTTGAGAAGAATCTTCGGCGAAAAATCACATAGAGATATTTTAGTCGACACGTTTCGGCCCAACTAGTGTGGTTCATCGTCAGGACAAGTTGAATGAGCATAACTTTCTATGCAATATAAATAGATCAGGCAGAATATCCCATGACCAAATTTCCAGATCAGGTAACGGCTAAAAAGATAACAGCTAGATTTGACCAGGAAATGGCTAGCTAGACTATGAAGGGCATAATTGACTAAATAAGCAAAATCAATTATTAATTTCCTTATAAACATAAATGAATAATTTTATAATTATAAATATATGTTAGAATAAGCAAGTTAATATATTATAATCATAAAATAATTCACGTAATAGAAATAAGTTAATTACATTTTAAATCAAATATAAGTTAAAGGGACATTTAATTCTTAATTTAAATTAAGTAAATACATGAAAGAATTAATTAGTTATCTAATAGTTTATAAATATTAGTTAGTTGTAAAAGTTAAAATAGAATATAGTTAATTCTACCATAAGCTTAAAGGACATATATTTATGAATATATATTAAAATAAATGGATTAGTTTTAAATTCAAAGTCAAAGAGAAATTACAATATTAATTAATAGTTTATTAAGGGGTAAAAAATAGTTGAAAAAAAAAAATCAAAGAGTTTAAATAAATATAAGCGAATTCAAAAATAAATAAATAAAAATACAAAAAAAATAAATTATATATATATATATATATATATATATATATATATATATATATATATATATATATATATTAAATAAAATAAAATAAATTAAAACATAAAAATAAATAAATACAATAAAATCAAATCAAATCAAATAAAAATTTTAATTTTAATTTTAATTTTAATTTGATAGTAAAGGAGTTTAAATCAATATTAGAAAATTCAAGAATTAGAAAAATTACCATCCTTAAAAAAAAAATAGAAAATTCAAGAATTAGAAAAATTACCATTCTTAAAAAAATAAAAATAAATAAATAAATGAATAAAATACCCAAGGGAGAAAACGACTAGGAGAAGAGGGCTGGGACCCAGCAACTACTGATCATCCTGCCATCTTCTCTATTAAGATTGTTCGACCTTTTTTCAATCTCAAGGGCTTCCCTAAATTTCCGGTGATGGAATTGCGACAATCTAGCAATCACACTAGCTTCTTCGATGCAGACATGGTGATTGGTTTTCTCCACATGCTTTGCTAAAGCAGAAGACTTAGTTCTCATATGCTTGAGGTCAGCTGTGTTCTCACTAATCGTTTGGTTAATGGAGCGACCCGTCTCACCGATATAGGGGGTCCCACAAGAACAAGGAATAATATAAACACCTTTCATGTCCTTGGGGTCAATAGGATCCTTCACAGATTTGAGGGACTTACGAATGTTGTTAAGAGGTCTAAAGGTTGTAGGGACATTATGCTTCTTAAGAATCCTCGCAATCCTATCCGTGGTCCCTTGAACATAAGGAAGATGGATGCCAGGAATCCGTTCCTTAGGTTCTCTTCTGGATAACGAATTTCTAGAAGCTTTGAGGAAAGCCTTATGTCCCAAATGTCTGCTATAACCATTCTCAACGAAGACATTAAGGAGATGGGACTTGTCCTCTTCGAAGCTCCTTTCATCAGAGATCCTTAAGGAACGAGTCGCCAGGGTGTTGAGAACCCCCAACTTCTGGGCTGGGGAATGGTGGGAACTAGCATGAAGATACTGCTCTGTATGAGTTTTCTTGTGAAACACTCGATGGGAGAGGGAACCATCCTCATTCTTAGAGATAAGAATATCAAGGAACGGGAGGCAACCGTCGACTTCTTGTTCCTTAGTGAACTTGATGGTCGAGGATTGATTATTGAGATGATCGAAGAAGAGCTCTAACTCCTCTTGAGATGATCGAAGATAAGATCTAACTCCTCACTTCGACCTTTTTCAGTTTTGAAGGTGACTTCTTTGAGCAAACCTGTGGAATTGCCATGGGCTCACCCCTATCCCCTGTTGTTGCTAATCTTTTTATGGAGGATTTTGAATCCAAGGCTCTGAGCTCCGCCCGTCTCCTGCCCAAGCTTTGGAAGCATTATGTGGATGATACTAACGTCATCTGGTTTCATGGCCAAGAGGAGTTAGATCTCTTCTTCGATCATCTCAATAATCAATCCTCAGTCATCAAGTTCACTAAGAAACAAGAAGTCGATGGTTGCCTCCTGTTCCTTGATATTCTTATCTCTAAGAATGAGGATGTTTCCCTCTCCCACTGAGTGTTTCGCAAGAAAACTCATACAGAGTAGTATCTTCATGCTAGTTCCCACCATTTCCCAGCCCAGAAGTTGGGGGTTCTCAACACCCTGGCGACTCGTGCCTTAAGGATCTCTGATGAAAGGAGCTTCGAAGAGGAGAAGTCCCATCTCCTTAATGTCTTTGTTGAGAACGGTTATAGCAGACATTTGGGACATAAGGCTTTCCTCAAAGCTTCTAGAAATTCGTTATCCAGAAGAGAACCTAAGGAACGGATTCCTGGTGTCCATCTTCCTTATGTTCAAGGGACCACGGATAGGATTGTGAGGATTCTTAAGTAGCATAATGTCCCCGCAACCTTTAGACCTCTTAACACCATTCGTAAGTCCCTTAGAGCTGTGAAGGATCCTATTGACCCTAAGGACATGAAAGGTGTTTATATTATTCCTTGTTCTTATGGGACCCCCTATATCGGTGAGACGGGTCGCTCCATTAACCAAAGGATTAGTGAGCACGCAGCTGACCTCAAGCATATGAGAGCTAAGTCTTCTGCTTTAGCAGAGCATGTGGAGAAAACCAATCGCCATGTCTGCATTGAAGAAGCTAGTGTGATTGCTAGAGTGTCGCAATTCCATCACCAAAAATTTAGGGAAGCCCTTGATATTGAAAAAAGTCCGAACAATCTCAATAGAGAAGATGGCCGGAAGATCAGTAGTTGTTGGGTCCCAGCCCTCTTCTCCTAGTCGTTTTCTCCCTTGGTTATTTTACTTTTTATTTTTTATTTTTTTTAAGAATGGTAATTTTTTTAATTCTTGAATTTTTTATTTTTTTTTAAAGGATGGTAATTTTTTCTAATTCTTGAATTTTCTATTACTAATTTAAACTCCTTTACTATCAAATTAAAATTAAAATTTTTATTTTTATTTGATTTGATTTTATTGTATTCATTTTTATGTTTTAATTTTTTTTTATTATATATATATATATAATTTTTTTAAATTAATTAATTAATTTTTTTGAATTAGCTTATATTTATTTAAACTCTTTGATTTATTTATTTATTTATGTATTTATTTTTTTCAACTATTTTTTACCCCTTAATTAACTATTAATTAATATTGTAATTTCTGACTTTGAATTTGAAACTAATCCATTTATTTTAATATATATTCATAAATATATGTCCTTTAGGCTCATCGTAGAATTAACTATATTCTATTTTAACTTCTACAACTAACTAATATTTATAAACTATTTGATAACTAATTAATTTATTCATGTATTTACTTAATTTAAATTAAGAATTAAATGTCCCTTTAACTTATATTTGATTTAAAATGTAATTAACTTATTTCTATTACGTGAATTATTTTATGATTATAATATATTAACTTGCTTATTCTAACATATATTTATAATTATAAAATTATTCATTTATGTTTATAAGGAAATTAATAATTGATTTTGTTTATTTAGTCAATTATGCCCTTCATAGTCTAGCTAGCCATTTCCTGGTCAAATCTAGCTGTTATCTTTTTAGCTTTTCCCTGATCTGGAAATTTGGTCATGGGGTATTCTGCCTGATCTATTTATATTGCATAGCAAGTTCTGCTCATTCAACTTGTCCTGATGATGAACCACACTGGTTGGTTCGAAACACGTCGACTAAAATATCTCTATGTGATTTTTCGCCAAAGATTCTTCTCAAAATTGATATGGTTCATAGAAACCTAAATTCGTTAAGATGTTATTTTATTAGAAAACACATGAAAATATCATTTTGTAAAGAGATGGTCAAACATGATTTAGAAAATAAAAAATTATCTTTTGGTTATAAATAGAGCAATGAAAAACAATATTGCTAAAATATAAATAGACTCCTATAACAAACTTGAATATTGGATAGTTCCAAAACACGGTGGAAAGAAGAAATTTGTAACATTTGTGACCATATTCCAATTAAAAATGAGTAGCACTCTCTTATAATGTTATGCATATATCCAAAGCATATCTCTATTTCAATATATTTGTTACAATATTAGCTTTGTTATCCTATTAAATCTTGAAATATATGGTGATTTTAGAATTTTTCTCTACATTTTTATAACATGATAATAAAATCTCAAAAAAATATAATCTTTTACCTTTCTTAAAATTAAATAAATTAATTTAAATTTAATAAAGATTAATCATCATCAACTACTATTTATTTTGACCTATTATTACATTAAACTAACCTTACCAAGATAGAAAAAAGCTTTCATTATCATGAATACTAAGCAACCTTTTCACCGATAAATATAATCTCTGTTTTTATACTTATAAAAAAATATATATTTTTTTAAATTTAAAAATTATTTTTTTGAGAAATATTTTTAGCGATAATTACGTCAAAATTCATTTGTCGACGCGTTTTGAACCAACAAGTGTGGTTTATAGTCAAGACAAGATGAAGAATCAGATCATGGTAACCAATTAAATAAAGAGATCTACCATTCAAATTATTATTAAAATATAAACTTCAATAAAAATATATGAAATTAACCATAGAAATAAATTTAAATCTAACACACACATATTAAACCAACAACAATTTTTGTTTTTTGCTTACAGAGGAATCGGCCACTGGAGCAGCCTCGCAACTCGCGTTACATAGGGTCAATTTTGATCGCTACCACTATAACCCCTGGGAAACTGCGCCCGCCCCTCTCCACAGCTCCAAGTTAGTCTAGGGGAATTGAACTCGTGACCTTCAGTACGGAGCCCACCTTTCTAACAAACTTCAACGCATTGTGATTACCAACTTACCTACCCTATGGGGTTAGACCAACAACAATTTTTCACTTCAAATTTGTTAACAAAATTAATATTAATATATCCTTAATTAAAAAAATATAATCACCCGCTTAAGTCTATATTTCACAATTAATATCATTAATTAAAAAAATATAATCATCCGTCTAAGTCTATATGTGAGTTGGGTTTTCAATCCTTACTACCAACAAAGCCTGCCACAGATAAAGAATTCCACTTTACAACCACTAACATTTCAATTTTTTTCTCTCTGCCGAGAGAAAGACGGAAATTCCTATTTCCACCACAGAATTTTAATTAATGCCCCCTGACATGTGCGGGGGATAAGGAAATATAACGCGCGCCCGTCATGTCTGGAGGAGAAAAAAAAACGACGAGCGTTATATTTCCCTATCCCCCGCACATGTCAGGGGGCATTAATTAAAATTCTGTGGTCGAAATAAGAATCACCGAGAAAGACTACCACCGTACCACGCACAATGGTCAAATGGGTAATGCTGTACGAATCAATCAATAGCAATGCTTCTATAAATTTGCCGATCTTTTCATTTCTGTCCACCGCCACAGACCCTCGCGATCGTAGAGAAGTAGGGGGATTTGTTCACATGCCCTTTTCCTTCCCTATAAGCGACATATATATATATATATATATATATATATATATATATATATATATATATATATATATATATATATATATATATATATATATATATATATATATATATATATATATCCACAAACACACAATTCACAGGTTTTGAAACAGTGTGTGGTTACATATGAGAAATGGATTTTCTGGTTCTACTTATATTGCTTCTGTGTATGCCTGCCATTGTCCATTCATAGCCGATAATGGTTTTTCTGGCAATATTTCTGATAGTATTACTAGTTTATATTCATTTATCGATGTATCTCTATTTGGAAATAATTTAGATGGACCTATTTTCGCCATGTGAATCAACACTTTTTTAATGTTTTATAATTTAGATGGCCTTATTCCTGCCACGTGCATCAACACTTCTTTAATGTTTTTTTAGCTCATTCTAACAACTCTTTTGAGACTCTATCATCATGTTTGGCCAAATGTATATAGCTTCAAATATTAGATTTAAGGAGCAATGGGTTTACTGGCAAGCTTCCTTCATTCTTTGCAAATTTTAATGAGTTGAGAATTTTAAGTTTTGGCTATAATAATCTTGACGGAATCACAAATTTCACCAACTTGGTTATGTTGGATTTATCCAACTATAGATTTAATGGAAGAATACCACATGATCTTAAAAAACTCCAAGGATTTATAAGAAAAGAAGATTTTGGAGCAAACACTATGTATACTAATCAAATTAAAGAATACATAAAAGGAAGAGTATAATTTGTTTTATTTATTGTATAAAAATGGTATATTTGATTTGTCTAGCAATAATCTTACACGAGAAATTCCTCTAAGCATAGGAAATATGAGTATCTTGTGGCTGTTAAATCTATCTAGAAGCCAACTAGAAGGAAAGATCCCTGCAACTTTTAGTGATATATTTATTTTGGAGCAATTGGACTTTGTCAAAAAATAAATTTTGTGGAACAAATCCTCTAGGCTCTCTAAATTATTATTTTATCCTTGCAACTTTTAGTGATATATTTATTGTGGAGAAAATGGACTTGTCAAAAAATAAATTGAGTGGAACAATTCCTCTCGGCTCTCTACACTATTATTTTTGGCTCACTGAAATGTTTCTTCTACCAATCCCACGGGGGCTTTACTCAATGAACCTATGACATAGCATATGCGTAATACCTCTAAAAATGATTGTATTTAACCCCCTACCAATTTTAACCCAATACATTTTCCCAATTAAAAAAACCCCTACTTTCACTAGATATTGTACGTATCCATTTTTTCATTAACATTTTTTATACCCGTTTATATTTATATCCCTAACATAATGACAAGATGTCTCTCTTATGACCCCACATGCATTCTACAATGCGTCTTTATTCTTTCGATATACATAGGAGATGCATATTAGTATTCCCACAATGCGATTACTCAACCAACACTCAAGCACATCTCACTATGAGCTGTGGCATTTAATGGTATAATGTTGATTTGTAGATGATGTGACTATGGCCTATCCATCTCATAAACATGGATACTTTCGTGGAATTAATTAAAATAATGTGTTCTCTATCAAGTTAAGCTCAAGGCTTCTTTTCTGACAAGGATGAATGAGTGGATCTATTTGGTCAAGACTAGTTGGCTTGGTTCACTGCTTGTATTGCCAAGACTGAGGATTATTCAAGAAATGCAAGAACCCTATATTTAATGGCCAACAACTAAGAAACTCTATTGTTTAAAGTTAATAAATGCAATCTAATTTTTAATGTACGTTCATAGAACTTCACTCCATCCATCTCCTCATTTACAATATAATTAATTGATGAACAACTACCTGAGATTGAATTTTTCCTATTACTCAAACAAATGTTTTCCCAAAATGCATGGTTGTTGCTTGATATGATGCAACAGACTCATGACCTAATGTTCTAGGAAATAATCCAACATTGATCTAATTGAAGACACCACTTGGCAACTTAGGTGATTTCTAATTTGGGCAATGTGTAGCCTTGAGGGAAAATTGCTTAGATACATCTCATTGGAAATTCCATTCTAGTTTCTTCTTGGATATTGTGCACATTCCTCATTTTGTCCTCATTATGAGGATAATCTCTATACAAATGATCCCCTTCACAACCATAAAATTTGACTAGAATCCTTTCCCATTTTCCCCAAAGATTATTCCATCTTGAATCCATTCTAAATCGATTGAATTTGACAATGTGTTAGGATTACTTTTATTGAAAATAATTTTAATTCCCTTATTTGTTGATCTTGTTGGTTCTTTTAGAAGTCTACCTCACCCAAGTTCTAATCATACAAGTATTTTTGCTTCTTGATTGTATTATCAATATTTTTAGGCCCATCACATCAAATCTTGTCTCTATAGAATGCAAGCGACTCACTGAAGAACCTATGTATCTTTACCTATGTAATGCTCAAAAAGGTACTTTCAAGCTACTCTTTGATTCTTCAAATGTGAGACATTTTCATTGAATAAGGTGATGAGTGGTGATGTTTCTAACTCTAATAATACTTCTCAAGTGCATAGAGGCTTCCTTGAGACCCTTTATTTGAATATGCTTTATGTTCCCCCTCTTGCCACAAACCTGATCCATTCTTCATTTGCCTCTAATTGATTTAAAATTTGTATTAGTGAATCATTCTTCCTTTGCCTCTAAAACTGATTTAAGCTTTGTATTGGTTATATGCTCAAATTATTTTGATTATATTGAGTCCTTAGCATTTTTGTGTTATCAATGTTATAGCTCACACCTCCAACTTCAAGCTCCTCATCATTTCTACCAATTATAATGATTCAATAGTTTATTTGTACTCATTAGATTCTATCTCCTCATTTCCTACATTGATATTCAAACCTTTAACTTATTCTCCATGATTGTAAGTATTATATCTATCCTCCATGTTTCTTCTCCAATATTAATTTGGAATACTAGCCTCTAATTGTCACTTGTGTAAATTTTACCTGCAAAGTTTTCATACAATTAATTTGTTTCATTTCCAAAATTCAATGAAACTTTTTAGTAATATGATCATCCAATAATTTTCCACATAATAATATATTGCCAACTTTGTCTTTTAGTGCTTTCTTAAAACATAGATTTTGGTGAAAATAACTATCTTCAAATGTGAAAAAACTAGAAAGTTCACTCCCACAAAGTTCTCCAACATATTGAAAAAAATCCAATGTTTGAGGATAAAAACAACAATGAGAAAGAGGCCCAATCCAATGAAAAAATGAACCAGGACAAAATCCAATTGTATAGAACATAGTTACCGATCAAACAAGAAATGATCTAGTACCCGTTTTTTTGAGGTAGCAGAAAATCACTCGATTTTGAAAAATGGTGATTCAGAATATACCCTTTTTTTGGAGCATATTTTTGCCACTTTAAATTTTTTTATGTATCAAGTATGAACATTTTTTTTTAAATGTTAGTGATTTTCATGTTGATTTTGAAAAGTGTTGATGCAACGTCAACACATTTTTTTAGAGGGCATATTTTTTGACACTTTAAATTTTTTTATGTATCAAGTGTGAACATTTTTTTCTGTTAGTGATTTTCATCTTGATTTAAAAAAGTGTTGATGAGCATCAACCCTTTTTGTTTAAAGAGCTTAGTTTTTACACTTTAAATTTTCTAATGAATTAAGTGTGGATAATGTTTTTAAATGTTGGTGATTTTCATGTTAAAAAAAAAAAGAAAAAAAAAAAGAAGCATGACAAAAAATCAAATACAAAAAATATATATAAAAAAAGAAAAACAAAAAACCTATAAAAATGTAAAAAAAAAAACACAAAACATAAAAATAAAACATCAAACATGACCAAAAAAATAATAATAAAAACATGTTATATATATATATATATACAACAAAAATAAAAAAGAAGAAGCTAAAACTAAAAATAAAAGTACATAAAACATGTTAGTAAAAAAAAACCTATAAAAATGTTAAAAAAAAAAAACCAAAATTAGATCGTAAAAATAAAATATCAACCAAAAAAACAAAAAATAAAACAAAAATAATTTATTTTCTAAAAAAATATATAGTTTAAAGAAAAACAAATTGAACCACAAAAAAAATCTAAAAACAATTTATTTTTAAGTTAAAAAACAAATAAAAAATAAAAACCTCATTACGAAAAAAATAGCTTAAAATAATTATCCAAAAAAAATAGAAAAGAATTAATTAAAATAAAAAATAAAAATATATTTAAATTAATAATTTAAATAAAAAAAAGTAAAAATAAAAGATAAAATAAAATAAAAATTTAAGAATTAATTTTTTCAATTAAAATTATAAAAATAAAGAAATAATAGGAAAAAATAACAAAAAATAAATAAATAAATTATAAAAATTCAAAAAAAATCATAAAAAGAATTCCAATACAATTAAAAAAATAACTTATAAAAATTAAAAAGAAAAACAATTTAAATAAAAAAATAAATTCCAAAACATATTAAAAAAAATAAAAATAAAAAAATTTAAAAAAGAAATAAAAAGAAAAAGGGAAAAAACCATTAAAAAAAGAAGAACCAAAAAGCACAATTAAACAAAAAACAAATACCTCACCCCCCTCGGCTCCCCTTACCCCCGAACCCAACCCTCTCCCCTCCCCTCCCCTCTCGGCCCTCCCTTACCCCCTTCCTCTCCCCTGCACACCATCGGCCCTCCCCTCGACCCCTCCCCTCTGCCCTCCCCCCTCGGCCCTTCCCCCACTCGACGCCTCTCCCCTCCCCCCTTTCTCCCCCCCTGATGGTGCAACCTCCCCCAGCCACCCAGATCCCTAGATAGAGGCCAAGAGGCCGCAGCCTGGGGGCTTGGGCAGGGAGGAGAGGGGGGTGAGGGGTGAGCGAGGGCGGGAGAGGCAAGTGTCGACAGGGGAGGGGAGATGGGTAGGGTGGGCGGAGGAAGGGGGAGGGCCGAGGGTTGGGAGGGTAGGGGAGTGAGGGAGGGCCGAGGGGGGAGCGTTTGGGGGCGAGGGCGGAGGGTGGCAAGGGGACGGGGATGAGGGAGGACCAGGGGAGGAAGGGGTCGGGGGGAGGGAGGATGAGCGGAGAGGGGTGAGGTATTTGTTTCTTTAACTTTTTTTTTAATTGTTTTTTTTCAATTTTTTTTTTTTTTTTTTTTTTGTAAGCTACGGTATGACCTTTTCTATTATATATAGCAAAAATAAAATATACATTCGCAGGTGACCTCAACCCGCCCCATAGGGAAACCGGGCCTGTTGGACCCCCATAGTTTGAGAATGTCTACTTGTCATCTTAGCTTAAAAAACAACATGTTTAAAACTATAGCATCTTCCTATCTACATTCTATCTCTTAATGCCTAGTCCCGAATACATATCATGAACTGCCATACTGGCTGGTTCTCTAATGCTTATCAAAAAATTCAAAAAATAACAGAGCAAACATTCAGTCTACCATGATTTCTTGCTTGATTTCCTCCTCACGCTTCGCCTTGGTTAATTCCTTCAGCATGCCGCATATTTCCTCCATTTTGTTGTCCTGCTTCTGCATCATGAGCTCTAGATTGGCCATCTCTTTTTTCATATCCGGCAGACCTTGAGCTATCTCTGTTATCTCTACAGCAACCTGCTCCATTGCACTGGCTAACAGATGTTTCATAACCCAATACATATGTAATGCCTGTTTATATAACGTTAGGCGCCCTCTTGTATTCCCAGGATCCGGAATGAGGGTGTTCCATTCCTCCATTTCTGGATCAGAGGGTTCTTCTAGAACTTTGTTTTCCAGAGCATCTATTATCCTTCTGATATCTTTGTTGGTCCCTTTGACATATGCTTTCTCCGCTTCCTGAGCAACCTGCTCTGAGGAGCGACGACCTTGTTTCTGCTGGTTCGAGGCCGAAATCTCAGTCTCGCCATGTTTCGCCTGCCATGTTCTTCTGCGACCCCTACGCTTCCTTCCTTTTCCTCTTCTCGTAGGTCTGACCCTACTCCTGCTGCTCTGCCCTACTTTGAAAGTCACTCTCGCCCTGCATTCCTCATTCCATATCTCCATTTCCTTTTCTCTGCAATCTCCTTCTTCTTCCGTTGTTTGTTCCTGTTCCCTCCGTGTATTCCTCCCTCCCCCCTCCTTCACCTGCCTTTCCTTCCTTCCTCCCTCCGCCATATCGTCTTGCTTTCTATTAAGTCGATGCCCCAAGTTTCTCTGCCAACCTGCTTCGCTCCTTGCCACCTTTCCGGTCTTCAGATTATCTGTCTTTCTGCTTGCTCCTGCTCTTGAAAGAATACCGCCACCTAACCTCTGTTGCACCAGATGATCGCCGCTGATCTTCTCCACTGCCATTTTCATAATTCTACCTGTTTCTTGTCTTGGTGTGCGTTCTCCTCTACATGCCATCGATGCTAGCCTAATAATGATGGCTTTGATGTGTGGCGTGTACTGCCCTGTACTACTTCCCATCACAGCCTTATGTTGTCCGTCTTTCTCCACCCCAATCGGGGTATGTGTGTTAGCATGATCATGGCTGTATTATATCATTATTATCATGTTTGGTGATTTGGTTTAGGTTTTCCCATCTTGTTGTGGCCAGCTGGGATGTCCATATGGTATCTACTTTTCCATCTGGTTCGTTGCATCCCCAGTTTGCCAGGTAGTCTGCAGGTCTATTGCCTTCTCTTCTTACATGATGAATGACCTTATACTCAATACGTTTCATATATTCTTCTAAGTCCTAGATGAGACCCGCCGTCCTCCAGCTCTTAGCCACCTGTTCCCATGACTTGCCATGATTTAGTTTTTTGATTGTCTCTATTACCAAATTTGAGTCACCTTCTATTTCTAATTTCATATATCCATTTCTTATTGTGATCCTAATTCCTTGATATGCCGCCATGAACTCAGCTTCGTTTTTAGTCATTATACCCCCTCTGTCTGCATAGATCCATCTGGTTTGGCCTTGGCTATCTCTAAAGATCCGCCCATATCCAGCAGGTCTCGGATTTCCTTTTGATGCTCCGTTCTTTATTTTTTATTTATTTTTCTTTCTTTCTTTCTTTTTTGATTTTTTTTGTAACATGTTTTGAAATTTATTTACTTTTATTTTATTTTTTTATAATTTATTTATTTTTAATTGTTTTGATTTTTTTTTAAATTTTGTTTTATTTTTTAATTTTATTTTATGTTATTTATTTATTTTTATAATTTTAATTCAAAAAAAATCCTTAAATTTTTATTTTATTTTAAATTTTTTTATTTAAATTATTTAATTTAAATATTTTTTAATTTTAATTACTTCTTTTTTTTTCTTCTTTTTTTGTGTGTGTGTGTGTGTAATTATTTTAAGTTGTTTTTTTTTTGAGCTTTTTCATTTTTATTTGTTTTCTTTAACTTAAAAAAAAAATGTTTTTATATTTTTTTGTCGTTCACTTTGTTTTTCTCTAAATTATATATTTAAAAAAAAAAAACATTTTTTTCGTTAATTTTTTATTCATTTTTTTAACGAGTTAATTTTGGTTTTTTCTGCACTTTTATAGTTTTTTTTTTTTACTAACATGTTTTTATTATTTTTATTTTTGTCATATTTTATGTTTTTTTTTTACATTTTATAGGTTTTTTTTTTTCTCAAAGTTTTTAATTTTTTCTCATGCTGTATTTTATTTTTGTAATTTTTATTTGGGTTTTTTTTTTTTTTTTGCTCTTTTTCTTTTCTTTTTTAATTTTACATGGTATGGTCAATTTTTTTTCACATTTTATAGTTATTTTTTTATGTCATTACTATATATTTTTTATATCTGATTTTTATTCTTTTTAATGTTTTATTGATGATGATGATGATGATGGTTAAGATCCACTGAGACCAAACTTTGGTCTATCGGACCTAAAGAAACGAATTATTTAGTTTGAATTGAAATTTTATTACTTGTTATTTTATTATTAATATTATTATTTTTTTTCAATATTTGAATTTTTGTTTTCTTTTGTAAATCTCCATATTAACTTAATTCAATATAAAAATAATTTTAGTAATTTCAAACCAAGTAGAGATCATGAATAGGTCCAACACGGAGTTGTTATTTACAAGAGTATCAATACACAATAGGAGTGTGAAATCAAACTCTTCGAAGCAATTGATTTAAGCTAAATCATATTAGTATCTCTAACATTCAATAAAAATATTATAGTTATGGATAACATACTAGATTCCTTGATGTTTGAATTTTGTGTCTGATGACTCTAACTCCCTTTCCCACAACCTACGAGGGATTTATTGATTGAATGATGGCGATGTGAGGATCTTAGTGTAAATGGAAAGGATGTGTGTCCCTTGCATTGCATTGAAACTATTCTACAAAAAAATTAGTAAAATGTTTTTGTGCTCAATTTCGTACGGTCCCTTCATGCCTTTATGAAGCACTAATGAGGGGGTGATCATTCATCTTCATAGCATCCATTATAAAAGTTAGGCATTGTTGACCTAGGTATTTTAAGAAGGTTAGGCACCTTTGATCTATCTCCACTAAAAATCCAAGTACATCAAATGAGAGTTCTTAAATGGGTATTCAAGTCATTCCATTGTGATGGACAATGTTACAAATTGAAGTAAACAAGAATTAGTGGCCTTCTTGTAAGTAGTGGAGGGAAGGGTTTTCAAAGATTAGTAAAGTTGATGGTAGTGTGGATATTGATATCTCCTTGTAAACATTATCAAAACCAATAATAGTCTCAATATATGTAAATAATAGTCTCAATTGTATGGAAAACCATGATTGACCATTACTTTGACTAAGAGGAGAAAATGATAAGAATTTTTAATGGGGAAGAAATAATTGTGAAACATAACTCATGAATTTTAGTTGAAATTTATACAAGTCCTCATGTTCTTTACTTTTTTTTTTTTATCAAGTGAGAGTAGGACCTTCTATTAAACTTAGTTAAATATACATAATTTACAAGGAGCCACACCCACTCTGCGAGAGTTCAACAGATAGCCGGGTAGGCCAAACCTAACCAATCTCCCAAAATTAAGAGAACCTAAACCGGAAAACCGGGGAGAACTGCCAAAATAAGCATAAGGAGCATAGTAAACCTTGGAGGGCAAGTCCAAAACCCGCCATAGAACCACAAGAGGTCCCACCACAAGTCAAATTGAAATTTGACAAACTGACAAACTAACAAATGGACAAACGGACCCGAAGGAAGTTAAAGCATAACACTTTAAATATTTTTCAGGTCCGACCAACGCGCACACACAATCGCCACCGTTGATCCACTAATTAAGATCCAACGGTCATCATGGATATCGGAAGGACAAGAAACGCGAGAGTTAACTGCCTGATGAGGATGGTTTTCTCTCTCCTCGTTCCACAATGTGTCACTCAAAGAGTGGAATCGAAGCCAAGCATTGAAAAACCAGAAACTGTTCAAACCCCGCCTGATATACCACTTGTGGTATTGGACTGGTTGACTTGCGTAAAAACCCACCTGACGTTTCCCCTTGTGCTGTCCCTTAATTCCTTCTAGCGGGTAGTACTTGAGCCAATCCCGTTCACTTGGATTCTCTGTCAACCACCACCTAAGCCAAATGACAAGGGCTACCCTACCCTGTGGAACAATCTGAGTCAAACTGTTCTTCATTTAATCAAAGTGAATCCTTACCTTGGAAAATCACCAAACCATGGCGAGTTGGATTGTATGGAGTCCTCCAACCTCCCGCTGGTCTTCAAGATTCCTCTGATCCTCCTCGTTAGTCCATAGTTCCATATCCTAGGTAGCATTACATAGACAGTCCTCGCGCGATTTACCTGGGGGAAGCGAATCCCAAGCATACCTAGAATCCATGTTCCTATTTATGACTCCTTCATTCGCAAACCGATCCCCTAACATATTAGCCTTTCTTTTCACATGAGAAAATCTGACAGTTTTGAGGGTTCGCAGGTGAGAATAGATGCGACAAAAAACCTGCAAGAGCTTCCATTGCTTTGACACTTTATCTGGAGAGGTGCCATTACTAATCTTCTTAGCCGTTCTAATAATTAATTCTGAATCCGCTTCAATTATATCATTGTGTGAACCTCAATTCACCAGGATTTCCAAGCATGTCTCTAATTCCATGATCTCAGCCATGTTGTTTGTAGCCTTCCCCGAGTGGCCATGGAAGATCATTTGTATTTGTCCCTGATCGTCTCTTATGGCACCCCCAAAGCCCTCTAATCCTGGGTTGCCCTTAGCTGCTCCATCAATATTGATTTTTAAGAAACCATAAGGAGGAGGCTTCCAGATGGTAGCACACGTGTTTAGAAGGTTCATTGTCTTCATTATTCCCAAAGGATTAATAGACTGGAGCCCCAAGTGAAGTAAAATTCTCTCCTCATGGGGCAGGGGAGGATCTTTAGGAAGGGTCCTTATCAAGCTTCTAACTGTGTCTTTGAGCTACCTTAGAATTTGCTCAATTATGTGTTGGGGCCTGTGAGTTTTGTTTTTGAAGATTCAACTGTTGCGTTCTTTCCACACATGCTAGATGACAAAACCTGGAACCAGAATCCAGGCTTTATTAACTATCTCATTCCCTGAGAAGTTCCTCCTCCAGTTATTTAGAGTGTTGGATATGCTAAGACTGTCCCTATCAGTTTGTCTAAAGATAGAAGCTACCCAGTCCCACACCTTTGAAGTGAAAGGACAGAGGTTGAGAAGGTGTTCAATCGTCTCCTCATGCGCGCCACAAAGGTAACACCTGGAAGGACCAATGAAGCCTTTCTTGATGAGATTCTCCCAAGTTAAGATCTTCCTTTGATGCACTAGCGAGATGAAAAGCTTTATTTTCATCCACTGTGGACTTTGCCAAAGTTTCTTCCAGATCTGATCAGGATTCACAAAGTTAAATCCTGTGACTTCCCGTTTCGCCTCTTTGAGGTTAAAGTTGCCTTCAGTGTTCTTTCCCAACTTAATTGATCCATTCAGGAAGAGACAAGAATACTTCTATGCTCGAGCTCCTGGGTGAGGGCTTCTTCCTTGGTTTTCCACTGGTTTTCATCACTGTACCCTAGATCCCTCCACTCCCTCCATTTTCCATTGTTCCTTTCCTGATCCCAGAAGTCTTTACCAGAACCATACCTTTGTTGTCTGTGTAATTTTTGAGATCTGGAAATTCATCCCTATAAAGGTTGGGTTCCTATTGCCAGTTATCCTCCCAAAATCGAGCAAGATCCCCTACCCACGTTCTTTAATTATTAAATATTTAATGTAAATACAAATAAATTATCGTTAAGACATTGATTTTTAAGATTAAATACGTATTAAAAGGAATTCATCTATGACACTTGATTTTTGATATAGTTTGAATAAACCACTTAAAGTTCATTATCGATTAATCCTAATTAGTTTTGTAAAAGATATATCTTTACTTACGTTAAGAGCTTTATTTCAAAAATAAATTACATTTATAAACTTATATCAATACATATAAGTAAATGGAATTGAATAAATAGCTTCTAAGTCTTGTTGGATTCTATGAGATTATTTTAAGTACAAATAGTTTCTTTAAGAATTGAAATTTACAAAATATTTATCTTGATGGGAAAATCATGTCATATGGTGCAAAAAGTTTAAAGACATTCATTTATGGCTCATATGTTGAATGAGCTTAAACAGTCTACTTAATGCTCATTGTCAATTCATTAATCCACGTTTAATTAGAAAATGCTTTTTTTACATGGATTTTTATTCTAGAAATAACAATGTCACATTTATACATTCATATTAAACCACATGATAAATAAAAATCAATTAATGGTTTCTTGACTTATTGAATTATATGATAATTGATTTAAGAATGCATGGTTAGAAAAAGTTGTCAATTCAAAATAGAATAAATTAGTTAGAACTCATCAACACTGATTTTAAATTATTAATTTTCTAAAAAATATATTTTTACTTATATTAAGAACTTTATTTAAAAAACAAATTGCATGTATACATACATATATACTAAACATAATTTAATACATACTTGTTTTATTGTCTTCTGTCAGATTATTCAATTACAAATAATTTATTTAAGAATTGAAATTTACCAAATGTTAGGGGTGGGAAAATCAAATGTCCTATGTTGCAAAAAGTTTAATTACATTTATTTATGGCATGTATCTTGAATGAACTTGAACAATCTACTTAACATTCATGACCAATTAATTATTCCATGTGTTGTTAGGAAAAACATTTAATTTTAGATGGAGTTTTATTTCAAAAAAATTGTCACATTTATACATTTATATTAAACCTCATGATAGGAAAATAAAATTCGATAAATGCTTTTGTATAGATCACTTAGAACTCATTATATATATATATATATATATATATATATATATATATATATATATATATATATATATATATATATATATATGTATATATATATATATATATATATATATGAAGAGCAACATCTCAAAAATACATCACATTTATAAACTTCTATCAATGCATATAACCAAATAGAATTCTTCAAGTCCTATTGGACTCTACGAAATTATTTAAACCACAAATAAACTAGTTGAGAATTGAAAATGACAAAATGTTGATATGGATGGGAAATTCAATGTCTTATGGTGCAAAGAGTTTAGATACAACCATTTTTTATCCATCTCTTTAATGAGTCTAGATGGTCCACTTAACACATTGTTAATTAATTATTCTGTGTTTCATTAAGAAGATAATTTTGTTTTGCATAGAGTTTTGTTTCAAAACAATACAATATGAAATTAATACTCTTAATAAATTAAGTGATAGGATTATGGATTAAAAATTTCAGTTTATTTAAAATACAAATTTACAAAAAATTAACTTTAAGTAATGAAATTAAATGCCTTAAAGTTCAAAGATATAATTCATCCATGATAGTGTCTAAAAAAACCTTGATAGTCCACTTAGCAATCATTATCATTAACTATATGTTTTTTTAAGAAATTCAAAATTATTTACAATAGATTTTTATCTCAAAAATTACAAATCATATTTATGCACTCATATTAGTGGATTTTATATGTAAACAATGAATAACTAACTTTGTGCCTTGTTGATTTTCATTGTTATATGATTGCAACTACAACCATTAATTGATTTAAGCATATAAATTTAGGAAAAATTATGAATTGAGAAATCACATATCTTATGCTTCAAAATGTTCAAATCATTCATCTATGACACATTTCCCATTAGCCTTAATAGTGAATAATGCATTGTGAATACTGAATAGTGCACATAGCATTTATCAACTAAATTATTATAATTTTTTTAGTAAGAATTACACCTTTGCTTGCAAAGAGTTCTATTTCAAAACTTATATTTCACATTTATATATGATTGTTGATGCATATAAGTAAACAAAAATCATTAAAAATAACATGTCTTGATAGTTGATGTAAGATAATTAAAAAGACAAACAACAAAGTCATTGCAAAAGAAATTATAAATAATAAGAAATATACATATTAATATAATTGGCAATTCCCATATATTTCAAAAAATATAAAATCATACAAATTGATACAACAAAAACTATGTCCAAAATGTATTGAAAATTTGGAATGTACTTTTAAACTAATTTATAAAGGAAAGTATCTTCATCCACTACAATGAAGTACATGTTCTATTGAACATTTGAATGTACTCATGTTTTTCTTTGATACAATGAAGTGTCTTAAGAAAGGGTAATAAAACTTGCATAAGTCAAGTATCTTTCTCTTTTCCTGTATAGGCTTTTATCAAGATGTGGTTTGATCGATATCCAATGAATTGAAAAGTATCCTTTGTTGTATCTATTAGCAATACATTTGATTCTTTATAAATCTCCATATTGGGACCACACATCAGTCAACGTTTTCTCATAAAATTGTCTTGTGCTCCCTGCTTCCAATTTTGTTTGCAAATAACAATGAGACTTGTCCCATGCAAATTTAAAGTCCTCTATATCAATATTTGACTTTTCAAGTACATTTCGGATGTACTTGTCAGTGACATTAATGTCCATATTATGACATGATAATTTTTTAAGCAACATTTTAATACTTATCACTAAAAAAGCCTTAAAAAATAAGACCTACCACCAAACTATCAGTCTAGTTCCTTTTGAATATGAAAATTGTGTTCATCTTTGGTGTATGATATGATGAATACTCCTTCCATTTCAAATATCAACATCTTTTGACTTGTAGTAATGCCCATCTACATCTGCACTGCAACCACATGTATGATATTAAAATGTCTACACTTCATTGCTTAAGGACATAAACACCTACCAAATTAAAAATAATGTTAGTATTTATTATGAATTGTTTCCATTATATGCAAAGGGAATTTAACGAGTTAATAGTAATCAAAAATACAAATACAATGGCCCCATTAAAATGAACAAACTAATGATATGTTTAATTTATATATACAACCTAGTACCTTTATTTAATTTGTATGGAATACAATTCTTCTAAGAACACTTTGACCCACCATTAAAATCATTGATTTTAATACTTATGATGATTTCTTTAATTGCAATTGAAAAATATAATTACAATGGTCTAGTGCAAGTAAACAATCTAATTATATCTTAACTTCTACATACAATATAATTTACAATTTTTAAATTTCAAACCTAATTAATTAGATGCTAATTTCTAGAGTCTCTACCCTAGTTGCTTTTGGTGCTTCTTTTAGTACAAATTTTATGTTTATTGTTGGTGCTATGTAGAACCTAATATAGTTTTTCAACTTATATGGAATAAAAAAAGCTATAAGAATGCAATGGGTCATCCTTCATATTACTAATTTCTAAGAGGTATAATGATAACTTAAACCACTATTGAAACAAATAATTGTAATGATCTAATTCAAACAAATAGACTAGTTATCTATTAATTTTTACATGTAATGTAATCCATTGTAAAAATTTCTATAGCATGGGAAATTTTGATATGAAAACATTAAATGACCATTCAAATCAATAATTGTTATCAACACAATATCTCACCAAAAATAAATAAAATAGAAATATTTTATTTTTAGTAATGACAAACCAAATCAACAATTATTTTATTAGTGTTGTGAAATAAAAGCAATAGTTCATGATGTCATACATATAATAGCATGAAATAGATATCGGTCATCTTAAGATACTTCTAAATGCAATTCGTGGTTATGTATTCGGTCTCAGTGGTGCTTATAACAACCGACTTTTGCTTCCTACTCATCCATGATATCGAAGCAGAACCCAAAAAGAACTAGCATTGAGAAGTGCTCTAGTGATCCTCCACACTGGGTGCCTAGTTAGCATTCGAATAATCATGCAACTTCATATTTCCAACAGTGTATCTCAATCCATGAGATATTATGCCCCGAAGATATCTTAGAAGATTCTTGGCACCAATCCAGTGAGGCTCAACCAAATATGAGCTCACCATGCTAACTGAAAAACATATATCCAAATGGAAGTTCACTAAGAACATCAATGCAAATGAGTATATGAAACTCAAAGGCATTTCCAAAATCTGGTCTGATATCACCACCATATAACTTCTGAAAGTTAATATCCTCGAGGTAGTCACGTGCTTGCAGTTTACCATTCCATATACAAAATCCAACTCCCTCTTACTTCTGCAAGTGAGATGGTCTGCACCTGTTAGAAATAGGTTGTTCTTAGAAGGCACCTGTATGAGAGGTCTATCATCCACAACCTTCAAACAATGGTTTGGATCGGCTTCACTCTTAGTGAATCTCAACTTCATTTGACAACTATCAATCCTCTCATATCAAACTTGGGGTGATTTGCTTCAAGCCATAGAGGGCTTTCTTCCACCTACACACATGAGATTCCTAATCATGAATCTCAAACCTCCTCGGGTTGTTCCAAACCTGTGGACCTGTTACATGAGGGGAATGGTCCTCTTGTGAGATTTTCCTTCGATACATCTCAGACATGTACCTTCATGCTCCTTTTGAATTTATGAATCCTTGTCATCATCTGACTCACAGACCTCTAGTGCTATGTGTCAACTGACATGGTCCCCAATGGAATTTTTGAAATTTGATACAAATTTCCAACCTTGAACCCACGAGTAAAAGCATCCTTGAAAATTCTATTTTCAAACACGTACCTTTCCATCGATGAATGCCACCCTGAAACCTTTGACTTCCACTGCTGAAATGGACACCAGGTTCTTCTTGCAATCAGGTACATAAAAGAGATTATGTAAATGAATTGAGTTACCCTCATTCGATTGAGGGGTAACACCCTTTCTAGGATAGGTGGCATCGGCTCCAAGTATAAACCCACGAATGTTTCCATCTCTACCAAATTAGAGAGAGAGCGCCCTTCTATCCGATGGAGTTCCTTGAAGCACTACAATCAATAAGCCAGATTCCCAAAGAATCTGAAGGAGAAGGCCAATACAAGATACCACTTCTTTATCTTATCATAAAAAACATTTGATTCTTCATACTTGGGGTTCCTTGGTTTCTCAAAAGAGTCAGTTGTGTCCTGTTATTCTTCTGATCATTGAAGATGTCCCTGGAATGATTGTTATCATCATCAAGTGATGTGTCCCTGCTAGTCAGACACTCCTTTGCATAATGACCGAACTTATTTCAACCAAGGCATCTGCCTTTCATTCCACCCTTAGATTCGGACTTCCCATTAAAGTGATCTTCAGGTAGGCCATCAGAAACTTCCACTACACCAGTCTGATAATATTCTCTACTTCGACTTCACCCTTGGTGAATTAGAAGAGGGATGAGGAATCCATTGATCCTTTTGTCCTTTCCCAACTGTCTTCAGTGATTTCTCTTTCACTATTGCTTGGGATTTGTCTTCACCTTAGCTCTGATACCATGTTAATTTTTGGGTATGTTCTATTCTAGAGTAATTTATTTCAATTTTCACAGTTAACTCAATATTTTTTCCAAATTAGCAGTCACATCAACATTAAAGTAAACTATAGTTAGAACATAAATATAAATCGCAGAAGACAATCCAAGACAAGAGGACAAAAGATGTGGTGCTAGCCAGGGACAAACCCCAATGTGGGGAAACCCTTGTTCAATTCTTCTTATATGTTCTTCAATAGTTCAGCACAGAGAGAGAGAGAGAGAGAGAGAGAGAGCTAGTACATATACAACTGAAGTCAACACTTTGACTTATCTAAATGAGAGCATAGATCATCTCTAAGAAAATGATGCATGTGATCAGTTGAAGACATGCTTCTTCAACTAATTCTCCAAGGTGACTCCTTCACCTATCATCGTGCTGCATCTCATCATCATGTTGCACCATGCTGCACCCATCATCACAATGCTGGACCTCATGACTGTTGCACTTAATGTTGTACTGTTGTCCCAGGTGTCATGGTTGAACCATGTTGTCCATGTTTGTTGTCCCATTGCTTTCTTGTTGTCCCTTGCATGCTTGGTGTACTTGTTGCTAAGTACCATACAGTTGTCCCAATGTTAGTTTGATGTCCCTTACATGCTGATGTACCATTGCATGCCTGGTGTACTTGCTGCTAAGTACCAGACAATTGTCCCAATGTTAGTTTGTTGTCCCTTGCATGCTGCTGTACCAATGCATGCTTGATGTAATTGTTGCTAAGTATCATACAACTGTTAGTTTGTTGTCCCTTGCATGATGTTGTACCAATGTGCTATAATTGCAACACCATGAACTTGCTATATCATATTGTTGCACCTCATCAGTGTGTTGCCCCTCATTATGCTATGATACACTTTGTCACTATATCCATCATGTTGAAACATTCATCATCATGTTGTTGCAATATATCATCATCATGCTGATTCAATGTATCGTCATCACTATTTTGGGACTTTTCTATTTGCTGCATTGTTGGATTGGTTAGGGAATTCTAACAGCAGTCCTAACAGCCTTCAAAATGTGGCCAGAATAGCCCTCCACAACTGTGGTTCCCTTTCTAAGAGGGGAGGAAAGCCTTGGCTGCAATGCTCGGCTGTTCCAACCCCTATTCCATCCTTCGGCCTCCTCTTACCTATTGTGGCTTGCTAAAGCAAGTTGTGCCTTAGTTGTGGCAGCGCTTCTAAGGGACATTCCTTCACCTAACCACCCCAAAACAATTACGCTGCCTCTCAACCTCAATATGTGGGCTACGGCCTTCTTCAACAGCTCCTTGGCCTCCTGGAATAGCCTCTTAACTCCTCGTTGTTCTCTTCTAGGCTTGTTGTGGCTAGGGTATATCCATACCACCCTTACGACAACGTATAGGCTTCTTCATAGGCTACGTTAGGGCTTCCCCATAGGGCAGTGTTAGGGCTTCTCAATAGGGCTGCGTTAGGGCTTCTTAATAGGGAAGCGTTAGGGCTTCTCCATAGGGAGTGTTATTCCTTAGGATCTATCCTCCTACTAAAACCCAAAGATAAGTAGAGAGGAAGAGATCCCAAGTGTGTGTAGAAATGACTTGAAGGCCACTTCTATTTATACTAAAACGTTGGGCACAAGTGGGGTTTATTTGGTTGTTGGCCGACCTTGACGAATTGTCCCATAACACAAATAAATTCATATCTCCATGAATACTTATCGCAATCATATGATCTTTAGATCAATATTACACCTATCGATGAGAGGGATCCAAGAAAAATATCAACTTCCATTAATAAGATGACCCACATGGATTTTGGACCTAGTTTCCAATTTTAACAACATAAAAACAAACACATAAAAACATTATAGGGTGAAATAAATCTAGCATGTGCTAGAATTACGTTTAGCAAAAATACAAACATGTTTCCAACAACAATATTGCAAAGAAAATTAAATGTAGCACAAGCTAGATTTATTTCTAGTACAGACAAAAGCACATTGCCAATAACAACATTAGAAGGGGAAAGAAATTTAAGCATAATAAAAAAAAAAAAAAAAACTCATATCAACATTGGTAGGTGAAAGAAATCTAACAAGTGCTAGATCTAATTCTAGCACAAACACAAATATGTTGTCAACAAAAACATTACAGCAAGGTAAAATAAAATCTAGCACATGCTATATTTCCTTCTAGCACAAACATAAGTAAACAACATTATTGTATGGCTAAAGAAACCTAATACATGTTGGATTTACTTCTAGCACAAACACAGACATATTACCAATAACATCATTGTAACGAAAAAGGAATCTATCACCCACAAGATTTTTTCTAGCACAAACAAAAACACATTGCGAATAAGAACATTGTAAGGCGAAAGAAATCTAATGTGTGTTATATTTCATTCTATCATAAACACAAGCACATAACAACATTGCAAGGTGTCGGAAATCTAGAATGTGTTAGATTTACTTCTATCACAAGCAAGGGTATTTTGTCAACAACAACATTGCAAGAAAAAAAGAAGTCTATTGCATGCTAAATTTCCTTCTAGCATAGGCAGAAACACATTGCAAAATAAAAACAATGCAAGGCATTTGACATCCTTCTAGCACAAATAACTATATTGTCAAAAATAATATTGCATTGTGAAAAAAATATAACACGTACTATATTTCCTTCTAGTACAAATTCACAAACATATTGCCAACAACAAAATTACCAGACAAAACAAATCTAACACATGCCAGATTTCCTCCTATCAAAAACACAAGCACGTTGCAAATAACAACATTACAAGATGAAAGAAATATAATGCATAATATATTTCCTTCTAATGCAAACATAATCACATAACAACATTGTAGGGTGAGTAAAATTTAGTCTGCGTTATATTTACTTCTAAAACAAGCATATAAATATTTCCAATGACAACATTACAAGACAAAACAAATCTAACACAAGCTAGATTTCCTTTTAGCCCAAACGAAAACATGTTAACAATAACAACATTGAAAGGTAAAAGAAAATCTATCTAACATGTGTTAGATTTCTTGTTAGCGCAAACACAAGTACATAGCAACAATGTAGAGTGAGAAATCTCGCAAGTGCTAGCTTTATGGCTACCACAAATACAAGAATGTTGCCAACAACAACATTGTAGAGTATAAGAAATATAGCCCGTGCTAAAAAAAATTCCAACACAAACACAAGCACATTTCGATTTGAAAGAAATCTAATGCATGTTATATTTCCTTCTAGCACAAACACAAGCACATAACAACATTGTAGGACTAAATAAGTCTAGTGCATGCTAGATTCATTTCTATCACAAACACAAACAGATTGCAAGTTGAAGGAAACAAAACACATGCTAGATTCCTTCTAGCCATTGTTTTAAAAAACGACCGAGTCAACTCCAACTCGGCCAAATTAGACCAAACCAATGCCTCGCCGGGTCAGCTCGATGGCCAAAACGAAATGGTTGGTCAGGTTGTTGTCAAGCCAGCCATTGACTCGATCAACTCGATAACAACTCGGTCGACTTGGTAATGACTTGGTCGACTTGGTAACAACTCGGTCAGCTAGGCTCTTTAACAAAAATACTGAAGCACATTTGTCAAAAGTTGTCCCACCTCCTACATATCAATGGTTTGGTTGTTGTTTAATGCATATTTATAGCCCTAAAGTAATCTATCACTGTGAGAAAGTTTTGAAAATTACAAGGTCGAAGTATGGTTATCCTAGTGGCATGAATTAGAAAACTAAAACAATGCATTGAGCCATACAATGTTTTTAAAAAGGAAAACGTTCTGGCAATGGACTGATAAATACATATTTACCTTTGATTGTTTTGGAGCTTTACTAGAAATAAATAAAGGGTTTTGAGACTTCATTAGGGGCAAAGAATTGGTATTATTGTTGTTGTAATCTAGTGATTGTCCTTAGGTTGAGGCAGAAAAGAATCCTGGTAGTGGTGGCTAAGTATGAACTTTGTATTGGATAGTGCACTAGGTGCCGTTTTGATATAATGGATATATTCATGAGCCTAGTTTGATCATATGTTGTCTTCTCTCTATATTCTAAAGCTTTGTGTTTGGAAACATGAATGAAAATCTTTAAAATTATGTTTTTTATAAAATAAAAAAAATTAATGTATTTTTTACAATTATTGCGTCATTGAAATCAAACCGGTTGAGTCGCTACCGAGTTGGAGTCAAAGTCAGAGCTGACCCTCGGTCATTTATGAACCAGAGTCGAAGTTTTAAAACATTGCTTCTAGCACAAGCAACCACATTTCCAAAAACATTGCATTGTGAAATAAATCTAGTGCATGAAAAATTTCCTTCTAGCCCAAAGATAAGAACATCGCCAATAACAACATTGCAAGGTGAAAAAAATCTATGTGTTTTAGATTTTCTTCTAGTATAAACACACGCAGACACAAACATTGTAAGGTGAAATAATTCTAGCTCGTGCTAGATTTACTTCTAGCACAAACACAACCATGTTGACAACAACAACATTACACGGCAAGGAAACCTAGTGCATGCTAGATTTCTTTCTAACACAAACACAATCACATTATAGGATGAAAGAAATAAAACCAGTGCTATATTTCCTTCTAGCACAAACACAAGAACATAACAACATTGTAGGGTTAAAGAAATATAACACACACTAAATTTACTTCTAGCACAAACTGAAACATATCGCCAATAACAATATTGCAATAAAAGAAATCTAGCGTGTGCTAAATTTCCTTCTAACACGGTCACATGCAAAATTCCAATAACAACATTGCAAGGTCAAAGAATTCTAGCATATTTCCTTCTAGCACAAACAACCAAATTTCCAACCACAACATTGCATTGTGAAAGAAATCTAGTGCATGCTAAATTTCCTTATAGCTCAAACACAAGCACATAAAAACAATGTAAGGTGAAAAAAATATAACATGTGTTATATTTACATTTATCAAAAACACAAGCCTATTGCCAACAACAACATTATCAAGCAAAAGAAAGCTAACACATGCTAGATTTCATTCTATCATACACAAGTGTATTGCTAATAACAACATTGTAAGATGAAATAAATCTAACGAGTGTTAGATTTTCTTTAGCACAAATAAGCACATAACAACTTTAACCCTTAGTAGCTCCCACACACATATTTTTATTTACATGTTTGTTTTTTGACACCTAACACCCCTCAAGTCATTTCATGGACTTTTTTGAGAAGCCAATGCACTTCTATTATAATTATTAATTTATATGAAACCCACTTTGTATGCACATGGGGTCTTACCCCCCATACTCTTTTCATCTTATTTGGTCTACAATTTTAATGTGTTTGTTAGTGTGCATGAAATATCATATTTTCCACACCAGAATTTTTATCCTCAAAACATATAAAGGCATATGCACATTGATACTCTGGTCCCAAAACATACACACATACATACACATGGGCATGATACCCCCACTAGCCTAGTCTTTGCATGTACATGTTATTTACAATCAAGGAGTTGGAATTGGGGTGTTAGAAAAATTATCCAACATAGACAAAATTTTAGAACCTAAAATACACTAGAGGATGTGTTCCACAGTTGGAACAAGGTAGTTATATTTATCTAATGCTATTGAGTCCCTATAATACTAGTGATTACCCCATAAATATTGTAGTTATACCCCTTATTAATATTGTTGTGCCCCTATTGCCCCCATATTGTTATTACTGTGCCCCATAGAATCCCTCTATTGTTGTTTTTGTGGCTTTATATTATTATTGTTAGGTTGGCTAGATTATATTGTGACTCCTTAGACTCCTGTATATAGAAAGGATGTTTTGTCATTTGAATCATCCAAGAATTGTTAATTTATGTAATGTAAAGGAGGTTTCCCTCTCGAAGAGGCTGAATTCTAAGGCGTTGATCTATCTTTTCTATCTTTTATTGAGCTGGTTTCATAACATTTGGTATCAGAGCTTTGGATTCTAGGGTTTCGCTGCTCCAAATAGGTCATCGTGGAATTTTCGCTATAACTTTTTTTCTGCGACGTTTCAGAAGTTGTAAAGAAAACCCATTTGAGAAGAAATCACGCTGAACTGTGGCTCTGAATTTCAAAGATTTTCGCGCTATATTTGCGGAGATATGATCTGAGGAAGTTGGTCTTTTGTAGACTCCTGAATTACATTCCAAACAGGTGACCTGGGGAAAATCATCATAACTTTCTCTCTAGGGATTGGATTGAAATTTTGCAAGACGGTACAGAAAGATGACGGACTTTAGTTTATTGTATGCATTTTTCAGATCTAAAGGTCGAAACAGTGACTCGTGGCACGTCGTACAAGTTCGCTCTACTGAACTAGTCTATAATCAAGTCACTGTGGGAGATTTCGCATAAGTCTTCCTTGAAGAAACCAATCTGGGTCAGACTTGTGGCATTGGAAAGAGGACACAAAGGGCTACTATAGGTCACAAATTTAAAACTAGATGATAGGAAAGTACAGAGATACATCAGAGGCAATATCGAGCTCCTATAAAGTGAAAAAATGTGTGTAGATTTTCTTAAATTTTTTCTTAAGCTTGGTTTGAAAATTTGTTTTGAAGGAATTCAAAGGGAATAATAGAGCATTATTATCGGTAACTAATGCCCCGAGGAAAGAAAATGCAAACACTTAGTAAGGAACCTGGAAGCTCTAGCATGACTCATGAAGAAGAAGAAGAAATGCTATATGATATATCAAAATTACAAGAACAAGTGCAACTTGCACAAAAAGCAAAAGAATCTAAGATGTATGGTTTAAGGAAAGATGTAGAAGCTAAGATGGATGGTTTAAAGAAAGGCGTAGAAGCTAAAATTGATGGCATGGATGATAAGATGGAAGAATTGAAGATAAATATGAATAAGTTGCTACAAGAAATGGTCAATAAGGGTGAAGGAGTACTAAAGGAAACTCATGATGAGAACAAAAGAAATGTTAATCATGATTCCATAGACTCTAATGTTGGATCGAAGACTCACCATATTCCAACAATCGATATGAGGAAGTTTGATGGCAAGGATCCCGCCACATGGATATTACAAATGGAGCAGTTCTTCGATCTCAATAATGTGCAAAACACACAAAAGGTACGTATGGCAACTTTATATTTGGAACCAAATCAGTTTGTATGGTATCAATGGCTTTTCTCTCATAAATAATTTATCACTTGGGAAATTTTTACGGAAGAATTGATAGCACATTATGAGGATACAAAAAGCAACACTTTTTTTAGCCAATTGATAAGTCTCAAACAAAAGGGTTCAATAATGGAGCACATTGAGGAGTTCCAAAAATTGAACATAAGGGTAAAAGATATTCCAGAGGAGCATAGGATTGATGTGTTCATAGGGTCTTTAAAGGATAATATCCAACATGATGTTCGCCTTTGGGAACCTGATTCATTAGAGAAGGCATTCAGGTTAGCAAGAAAAATGGAAAGCAAAATTATGGCAACCAGGAAGCATACCACTCACAACTATAAAGACGGAAGTGTTGTTTCCCCTAGTCTTCCACAACCTATAAGGTTGACACCACAACAATTGGAAGAAAAAAGAGCAAAAGGGCTTTGTTACAGTTGTGATAGCAAATACACTAAAGGTCATAAGTGTGCTGAGAAGAAATTATTCTACATAGATTGTGAAGAGGAAGAAGAAAAGGAGCAAGAAAGGTCAAAAGAAGAGGATATACTCCAGGAACAAAGCCTAGATGAAGAAAAAATAAATCCGACCATATCTTGTAATGCATTGGCGGGAATTACCACTCCTCAAACCATCAAGATAGAAGGACAAATCAAGAAGAAAAAGGTAATAGTGTTGATTGATTCAGGAAGCACCCACAATTTTATTCATTGTAGGGTAGCAAAAGAATTGAATTGCTTCCTATATCCAGCACCAGAGTGTCAAGTGATGATTGCAAATGGAGGAACAATAAATTTCTCTGGAAAGTGCCATAATATCAAGCTATCCATGGGAGAATATGTATTGACTAGCCCAATGCTTTCCATTCCAATGGGAGGTGTTGATGTTGTACTAGGAGTCCAATGGCTATAATCCTTGGGTACAATAGCTTTTAATTTTCAAGAACATTTCATCAAGTTTTCTATGAAGGAAAGGAAGTTGAATTAAGGGGTATTGCATGGAAACCAGGAAAGATAATCAGCTCTAATGGTATGACAAAGCTTCTAAAAAAGGAGCAAAGAGGTGTAATTGCACAATTATGTTCGCTAGATGTTTCCACATTGGAATCATCTATTTCTCCAGATCTCCAAAAAGTCCTGGACAATCATTCCAAGGTATTTGAGACTCCCAAAGGTCTCCCACCTATGCGTGATCATGATCATGCTATTCATCTGATTCCAGGAAGTGTTCCTCCAAACATCAGGCCGTACAGATATCCCTATGTCCAAAAAAGTGAAATTGAACGTATGGTTGCAGAAATGCTAGAGGCTGGTATAATTCAACCGAGTCAAAGTTCTTTCTCTGCTCCAGTAGTATTGGTGCACAAGAAGGATGGATCATGGCGCATGTGTCTGGATTATAGGGAGCTCAACAAGCTCACTATTAAAGATAAGTTCCCCATTCCTGTCATTGATGAATTACTGGATGAATTGCATGGATCAATTTACTTCACCAAGTTGGATCTTCGTTCAGGATATCATCAAATCAGAATGAAGATTGAAGACATTCCGAAAACAACATTTAGAACTCATGAGGGTCATTATGAATTTTTGGTCATGCCTTTTGGCCTTACCAATGCACCTTCAACATTTCAAGGTTTGATGAATTCAATTTTCAAACCATTCCTTAGAAAATTTGTGTTAGTATTTTTTGATGATATACTAATCTACAGCAAGTCTTGGAAGGATCATGTTGAACATGTTGACAGGGTGCTACAACTATTGGAGGAGAAACAATTATATGCAAAAAGATCCAAATGTTTCTTTGGAGTCCAGGAGGTGGAATATTTGGGTCATATTGTATCTCATGAAGGAGTTAAGGTAGACCCTAGCAAAATTAAAGCCATTAAGGAATGGAAAATCCCCACATCCATAAAGCATCTGCGAGGATTTCTTGGGTTGACAGGGTATTATCGCAAGTTTGTTAAGAATTATGGGAGAATAGCAGCACCTCTAACAACATTATTGAAGAAAGATGCATTTTCATGGACTCCGGAAGCAACAAAGGCCTTTGAACATCTTAAAGAGGCAATGTGCCAAGCACCGGTCTTAGCTACACCGGACTTCAAAAAACCTTTATTGTGGAATGTGATGCTTCAGGAAATGGAATTGGTGCTGTTCTAATGCAAGATGAAAGACCCATTGCTTTTGAAAGTCGTCCAATCAAGGAAAAGTTTTTAAGCAAAGCTATTTATGAGAAGGAAATGTTGGCAATACTCCATGCACTTAAGAAATGGCGACCCTACCTAATGGGAAGACACTTCAAGGTAAAAACGGATCATGATAGCCTTAAATACTTTTTAGAACAAAGATTATCCTCTGAAGAGCAACAAAAGTGGGTCACAAAGATGTTGGGTTATGACTTTGAAATCATCTACAAAAAAGGGAAGCAAAATGTGGTGGCAGATGCACTCTCAAGAAAGGATGAGGATGTGGAAGCATTGTTGTGCGCCATTTCTATTATCCAACCAGATTGGATAAACGAAGCAAGGGAGGAATGGAAGAATGATGAAGAAGTGTGGGCACTTATTCGAAAGCTACAACAAGATTCCAGTACGTCTGATACATTTAGCTGGAAAAATGATTCGTTATGGTACAAAGATCGCTTATACCTCTGTAAGAATTCCCAGCTAAAACAAAAGATTCTTATGGAATTGCACACTTCTCCCTTAGGAGGGCACTCAGGATTTTTAAAAACTTACCACAGGGTTAAGAAGGAATTTTTTTGGGATGGCCTTAAATCAGATATTCAAAAGTTTGTGGCGGAATGTTTGGTTTGCCAACAAAATAAAGTTGAAACAATTAAGAGACCAGGTCTATTACAACCTTTATCCATTCCAAGCCAACGTTGGGAGGAGGTTTCAATGGATTTTATCACAGGTTTACCCAAGTCTGAGGGAAAGAGTGTCATCATGGTGGTAGTTGACAGACTTACCAAGTATGCACACTTTTGTGCATTATCACATCCATTTAAAGCCAGTACAGTTTCTACTGCATTTATGGAAACAATTCAAAAGCTACATGGAAACCCAAAGATTATTGTAAGTGACAGAGATCCCATTTTCACTGGAAATTTTTGGACAGAATTATTTTCTTGTCTTGGTACTCAGTTAGCTCATAGCTCATCTTATCATCCTCAATCTGATGGGCAAACTGAGATAGTAAACAAATGTTTGGAAGGATATCTTCGTTGCTTTGTATCTGATAAACAGACACAATGGGTCAAATGGTTGCCTCTGGCTGAATGGTGGTATAACACTTCCTTCCATACAGCAACAAAAATGACCCCATTTATGGCACTTTATGGGTATCAACCACCATCCATCACATCATATTTAAGAGAAAATTCTAAGGTTCAGGCAGTGGAACATCACATCGAACATCAACAACAAGTCCTCCAACTCTTAAAGGATAACCTCGTGTTGGCACAGAATAGAATGAAACAACAGGCAGATCAACATCGCAGTGAAAGAAGTTTTGATGTAGGTGATTGGGTATTCCTACGGCTACAACCATATAAGCAAATGTCCCTCAAGCAAGCTAAGAAGGATAATAAATTATCACCAAAGTATTATGGTCCGTACAAGGTGTTGCAAAAGATTGGTACTATGGCATACAAATTGGAGCTTCCTGCAGCTTCTCGATTGCACCTAGTTTTCCATGTTTCATGTTTAAAGAAGGTTATAGGCGACAAGCTCCCATTCAAACAATATTGCCAGAACTTGACGAGGAAGGAAAAATTATATTGGAACCAGAAGAAGTCATAGAAACAAGAACTCGACAGCTACGAAATCGATCAATTTCATTGTATCTTATCAAGTGGAAGAACTTATCGGCTGAAGATTCCACATGGGAGGATGAGAATTTTATGTAGAAGTATCCAGAATTACACAAGCATTGAGGACAACACTTTTTTGAAGGCGAGGGGCATGTTGGGTCCCTATAATACTAGTGATTACCCCATTACTATTGTAGTTATACCCCTTATTAATATTGTTGCGCCCCTATTGCCCCCATATTGTTATTACTGTGCCCCATAGAATCCCTCTATTGTTATTTTTGTGGCTTTATATTATTATTGTTAGGTCGGCTGGATTATATTGTGACTCCTTAGACTCCTATATATAGAAAGGAGGTTTTGTCATTTGAATCATCCAAGAATAGTTCATTTATGTAATGTAAAGGAGGTTGCCCCCTCGAAGAGGCTGAATTCTAAGGCGTTGATCTATCTTTTCTATCTTTTCTTGAGATGGTTTCATAACAAATGCTTTATTGATATTTTTTAAATCAATGAAAATCTTGATTTCTCCATTCTTATTCCTAACAGGGACCATATTGGATACCCATAGGGAATGGTGAATGATAAAAAATATTTTTCCTCTTATATTCATTTTCATTTGTTATTATATTGTTGAATACATATTTAAGAATGTTTGTTGAATAGGATTATATGTTTCTTGAATGATATCACATTCTGAATGATTTTAGTGTCATGGGTCTTTGAATCAGTGTGATTCTACGACAAAAAAGTCTTTATAATTCCTTAAGGAAATGAAAAAATGTATCCCTCTCAATAGGCACGTATCCAATACCTAGATTAATATTTTGTGGGTATTATTAGTTATAGAGATACGAATCACATATTTAAGAAATAAGTTCTCACTTTTTGGTTTTGCATCTAGAGGCAATGTATTAATTTGTTGATCACAATGTCAATTTTCATCAATGGTTGACCCCCTAAAAGCATCTCCCTATGTGAGGAATTCTAAAATAGGGGCATTATCATCAAAAAATATCTAGTTTGTAATCTTGTTTGGTATAGAAGGTATGGAAAATTGTTCATTAGAATACATGTCCATAGAAACATTTCCCAATGGTACAAATATAGGAGTTGTGTTTGAAAGTAAATTTGCATTTGCATTTTGACTTCAATGTACATAATTAATATTGAATGTTTCAAAATTAGAAATAATAAACCATGCCTCATCTCTATAATTCTTAAGGTGATTAAAATACAATGAATTGAATTTCCTAAATGTTTGATAACTATTTGTAAATCCTTATTAGTTGGAGCTATTTAACATCCAAATCTATCACTTTTTTAAGGCATTGTATCAAAGCCTCATACTTAGTGACATTATTTGTGCATGGGAAATACAAGCAACAAGACATCAAATATTTGTATCCTTTAATATCTCTAAGAGTGCATCTAGACCTTGCTCATGAACTCAACTTAGAGCCATCCAAAAATAAAAACCATACATTTTAATTTACATCTAAATTTAGTAATTTTGAAAATAACTTTGTACATGTTCTTACATAATTACACTTATAGGTGTTCTCTTTGTTGGCTTGGGGTGGGCAAACATTGTTCACCCCCGGCCAATGGGAAAGCTTGAATTTCGCCCTTCTAACCAATGGAAATTTTCCATTTGTCCAAATTTCTTTTGGCATGTTTTCTCCTATCTGTGTGTTTCTACCGCTCTTTATGGCATCCTCTGCCCTGTTTTGAAACCTTCTACTCCTCTCTGGCATGTTGCACCTGTTAATTTTAGGTATGCTCTATATTGAGAGCAAATTTACTTCAATTTTCCATATTAGCTCAACATCAATTCTAGATTAGCAATCACATTTAACATGATAGTAAAATGCAGATATAACATAAACATAAATCATAGAAAACAAGCCAAGACAAGAGGACACAAGATGTGGTGCCAACCAGGGACAAACCCTAATGTGGGGAAACCCTTGATCAATTCTTCTTATGTTCTTCAATAGTTCAGTAGAGATCTTCACTAAGAAGATAACACATGAGGTAGCTGATTTGAACTCAGGTGAAGGCATACTGCTTCAATTGATTCTCCAAGGTGATTCCATCACCATGTTGCACCCATCACAGTGTTGCACCCATCACTGTGTTGCACCCATCACTGAGTTGTTCTCATCAATGTGTTGCTCCCATCACTAAGTTACACCCATCACTATGTTTCACTTCATTACACTATGTTTCACTCATCATACTACATACAATCATCATTGCGCTACACCCATCATGTTGCACCTCATCAACACTATGTTGCACCATGCTGCACTATGTAGAACTATGTTGCACCATTCATCATCATTATGTTGCACCATTGTGATGTTGCACTATGCTACACCATTCATCATCATTATGCTGCACCATTCATCATCACTATGTTGCACCCCTCATGTTGCACTTCATTATCACTATGTTGCACCATTCATGTTGCACGATGTTGTACCATTCATGTTGCACTTTCATCAATACTGTCATGGAATAGTCTTACCTTCTTGTTATGGCTTACAGCCTAGGAAAGTAGCTAGCTACCAATTTCTTAAATGGTGGCGATATCCTCAGACTTCTAATGTAGAGACAGTTGCCCCTAACTTACCTATGCCTTAGAATAGTTGTAATTAACATTGTTGTTGCTAGGCTTCCATTGCAATGTTAGCTGTATTTGTGACAGCGAATTAAGTCTTCTTCAGGCCTGAGATTAGGGCCTCTTCTAGGTCTCCTTCCTGCGGCTTAGGGCAGCATATGAGTACCATATAGAAGGCTAAGTATATGCATCCTCCTTGACTGTGACCACAGTGTTTAGGGCACTCAAGGACAACGTTAGGGTGACTGTGTATTCCCTATCATTAGGTCAGCTTATAGATCTCAATTCAGTGGATAGAGTCTCCATTATGACAGTGGAAATTAGGAGTTGTTCAGACATCAGATTAAGGCTCTCTTTTACTGTGTTTTGAGGGTCTCTTGTAACAGAAAATTGTGACCAGTGGCTAGGGAATTTAAGCGTATCCTTCAGCTGAGTGTAAGCCTATTTTATGAGGGCTTACACTTCACTGCCCTCCTTGACATCGTTGTGTGTGCAGCTAGGGCTCAGGACTTTAGGGCAGCGTTAGAAGCCTATCTTCATAATTGTGTTAGGCCTTCATCTCCATGCCAGCGTTAGGAGCTAGGGAATCTTCTCTTAGGAACTCTTCCTTCCACTAAAACCCAAACAAGTGGGGAGGAAGAGATCACAAGAAGTGTGAGTGTGTCTCTCAAATGACTTGTAAACCTCTTCTATTTATATTAAAACGTTGAAGATAGATGGGGTAATTTGGTTGTTCGCCGACCTTGACAAATTGTCACATAACACAATTAAACTCATATCTCCATGAATACATGTCGGAATCAGATGATTTTTAGATCAATCCTACACCTCTCGATGAGAGGAATATAGGAAACATATCAGCTGCCATGAATAAGTAGACCCACATGGAGTTTGGCCCTAGTTGCCAATTTTAACAGTACCCTTCTCCTTCCTGCTGGTTAGTCTATCACCATCTGCCATACAATACCTTTGGCATTGAATTATTGCATTGGGAATAGGATATTAGTTGCAGGTTCCACAGAAAAAAACGGAAAATGGATTGTAACCTAACTATTATCCAAAGGATTCAATACCAGGGTTGGTGTCTGCAATGTGGATAGTGCCAAGAATAGGATGCTGCTTAACCGAGTGAAGAAATGGGCAATGTTGAAGCTGCCATCTATGCAATGAGGTTCCGATATTTTTTGGGTTTTCTAGCTCCTTTTTTATGCATGCCAAAGTTTATAGCTCTATCGTGTTTATAGCTTTTACATAAAGAAGCGTGGATGTGTAAGAATTGTACAACATTGGAAGACCTAAGTTCCTCTTCTTCCCATTGATTACCTCTGTCTTCACTATTCCAGAGCTCTGACGCAGGTGCCAAGCATAAGGTTAATATTTTTTTCATCATAAGCCTTGGATTCCCAATTTCCCATTACTCTTTTTCAGAATTGTGATTGATAGGTTTAGCAATCTCAGTTTTTGGGTATCTGGGTACTCAACAAACTATTGATTTACTGTGTGAAAAGGAAGTGGGTCTAATCAAGAACGTCTCCTGCAGGATAGAATTTGGGAGGGCCCAAATACCCCTTTTGTGATACATTTTCGATCTGGAAAAACAACCTACTCCACTTATCATTTCTTTGTTTCTTGAAACCCTCTGCTTCCCATGGTAATCTCTCCTTCCGCTGCTGCAGCAATCTCTTCCTCTAATATCAACTACAGAAGACGGCTTACTATGAAGTGCTACTAGTGTTCGGGATTAAAAAAAGGTTTGGTGCACCTAGTTTGGTAATAAAAACATGTGTAGAAAGTAGTGATTTTTCTTTATATGCCAAGTTTTGTCCCTTGGATCCTAATATAACATGCATTGAGTTTCAAACGACCTTTCCTCCAAAGAAAAAAGAAGACCAAAGAGTCCTAGATGTTGAAGCCCTAAAGGCCTTATAATTTGTTCCTGGGATGAAGTAGTGTTTGGCTGTGAGGTTTAGTTTGAGATTTGGAATGAAGCCACATGGTGTAAGTTTCCTAGGCAGTGTGAATACAACATACCCCACTACTAAATTTTCAACATATAGACAGGTAAATATAAAAATAATGCAAATCTAAATTGTGGCATAGCTTTCCTTCCTGCTGTGAGTTAATTGCATTAAAAGATGCCTTGGTTTCAACAAATAAACGAAATCTTTTCACGTGCATGTAGCACAAACAACTGGCTATATAATTTCCAAGCCTTTCTAGTGTAAAAGTGATGGTTATGTTCTGAACTTAGAATACCCGTGTAAACAAAGATAGAAACCCAAATCTAAAGCCCTATGGAAAACATACAAGTATAGACATCAATACTATTATGTAGATGCAAACCAATTCTTTTAAGAATTTTGTAAAATAGTTTTCATTCAAACACATAACAACTTCAGAGTTATAAATTTTAAGTCATAATTAAGAGAGGATTTTTATTTCCAGGCATTAAGAAAAATTCACAAATGTTTACTTTGCATCTATATTCATCATCAAAAGAATAAACCAAATCTGTTGTGCATGTACAAGAAAATTCATTCAGAAATTTCATAAAAATTTAAGTCTCTTGTCCAGCCAATTAGGGCTAGTTTGTACTGGTTAGGTACCAGTCTAGTGAGCAGGCTGTTTCAATACCATGCCCAGTCCAACGGGGTGATTTGACCAGTTCTGATTCTGACAAGACCTACATATGAAAAAGCATTCAAACAATTGCATTGCTTTCTGATGTTGAATAATAAGACCCTAGTGCCTGTTTCTACTCAGAAAAACCACTAGAACGCTTGTGTTATCACTTAAGAAAAATTTCAAAATTCTGAGCATCAGTTTGATTTCAAAGATTGGTGTCAGTCTTGGTTTGGTCTTTCCATAGTTGTTTTAGAGTCTAAGATTTTGAATAGAGTCTTGTTGGTATGGTCAAATAGGGTCAATACTTTGTTCTTGCCTATCACTGGTACCACATCACACATAAATTCCATCTATCAAACTTGTTTCAAGGTTCTATTGTGCTACGAAACTGTCTAGGAGTTTTCATAGCGCAAAACCCAGTCTAGGAGTTTTCGTAGTGCAAAACCCAGAATTTTCACTGGCTGCACTATGAAATCAAAGATTCGTGCAGATCCGTGGCAAATCTCATCCAGTTGTCAAATCCATCAAAATTCGTTATTTTTACATCATCAGTTGTCAGCCCATACACTTTGCCTATCACATTCAACCGCTTATTCTCATCATTAGGGTCATTAGGTGTCTTGGTATGCTCAGGTTGCAAGTTTCAAAAAGAAGCCAAGTATTCACAGTCATGATTATGTTTGGGTTCATGCATAAGGAGAAAATTGACAGGTGTTCAATTAGAATTCTTTGAAGATCAAGCGAGGCAGTTTTCCTTATCCAGTTCAAGCGAGGCAGTGATCGAGATTAAGACGGTGAGGGTTTTTCTCAATCTTTACTTCGCAGGAATTCCATGGAGGAGTCTACAGAAAGGAAAGATCATAGGTCAGGCAGGTGTCTGAGAAATGAACCAGAAGGTTTAGATATTATCCTAAAGAACCATGAAGTTGAACAAGCCTTCAAATAGGTTGGCTGTTGGAGATTTTGTGAAAAACTTCAAGGAGGCCATATGCAAGTCACCAGAGAATTTGCTTTAAATTTCACAAGATTGAATTCAAAAGTTGGGGTGCTCAAATTACCAATCTCTCCAAAGGTTATATCTTTAGTCACTGAAATTCCAAGGGGATAGGAAATATGGTTTAAAAACTTCAAATTTGATATGACTCCCTGCAAGGAATTTTTGAAGCCAGATTTCATTGATTCAGACTTAAACAAGTCAGTGCCCAGGAGTTTTGTCAAAGATTCATATGCCAACTTACTTTCTTGCATACAGAGATATTTCACCTGTGAGGGGAGGTATCATAAGGTGTATTCTTATCACTTCAAGCTTTTGCTTCATTTCACTGGAAAGATATCTCTCGATTTGCCTTTCTATTTGTTTCGGAGCCTAGGAAAAATGTGTGACAAGGTTTAGTTGAAGAAGGAAGCCTATGAGACCTCGTTGTTTCATCACGGCTTAGTCAAACTGATCATTTTGCATGAGCTCCAGAAAATAGATAAGGAATGGTCCATGTTCGTGTTTATGTCTGGTTTTAAGAATGACACTGGTCTTAGTCCTCAGGCTACGAAGAGTTCTCCACTAGCAATTAGTCATCGTGCAGAAACAAGATCAAGGAGAATTGTGAAATTGAAGGCTAGGAAATAGGTAAAGGAGCCCACGAGAACACTAGTAATCCAAGACACACCTCAACAGTCACAAAAAGGTAAAGGTGATATCACAAAGGGGGTACAGGAACAATCTACAGGTGAAACGGTCCAAAGAAGAGTAACCAGGAGACAATTAGCTAAAGAAAGGGGCAAGACAGTGGTTACTGAGGCAAGCCCGGTTTCAAAAGGAAGTCTGAATGATTTGCTTCAAGCAATTGACATTGAAGAATCTCCTCTGGTTCGAGCAGACTTGATAGAAACAGGTAAAGGCAAAACAAAAAAGGCCAAAACCTCTAAAAAGCTCAAATTTGATGATCAGGTTTCTAAATTTGTTTTTAAACCAAGAAGACCTGTGACAAGGCACTCAAAGGAGATACAAGAGATGCTGCCAGAAGCAAGTGAAACAGGGGAGGTAACAAAATCTCATGAAGGACCTGTGGCTTCATCAGAAACATCATCACAGCTGCATAAAAATGATAGAGGTAAGGCAATTATCTCTCAAGAGGAATGTAGTTTTGAAGATTTGAAAAAGAAATTGAAGTTAGAAAATCTTGAAATTGCCAAACTAAGGAAAACCTCAAGGAAACATGCAATCAAGGAAGCTTATTTTAATAAAATGGAGGCTCTGTGGGAAGACAAAACGATTTCAATACCTGAAGTGGTCAACTGTCATGCTCAATACTACACCTGGATAGTCCCTGCAATAAAGGAAGCAAGATACATCAGGAAAGTCAATACAAAACTGAGAGCTGGAATCATAATTATGAAGAGGCAAATCGAAGATCTGAAGATACAACTAAGCCAGCATGAAGGACGTCCTTAGCTAAGAGAAAACCCATAGCAAGTAAAGCTAAGTCCTAAATTTTTGATAGATTACCTTTTGAAGTTTACCTTGAAGAATGGTGTCTATGTATTCAGTTTTGAACAGCTTCATGACAGATGGAAAAGCCATTTCAAGAAAAAGAAAGCTCAAGAAAGTCAAATTTTGGCCTTAAACTGTGTTTTTGAAATTACACAGCAGTTTCGTAGTGCGCTACGAAACTGCTGTAGGTGATGCCTAATGCACAGTAGTTTCGTAGCGCACTACGAAACTGCTGTAGCTGCATATTATGTTTCGGTTGACCAATTTTGAGAGACAAAGGGGAAATATTTTGAAGAGGAGTTTTGAAAAGGGTCATTTGAAAAGTGTAAGCATCCAGCAAAGGCAAATCAAGTAAAGGAAGGACATCTATGAACTCTAAGCTATATGTTATATGAGTGATCATTATTTCATAGCTAGTATTGTTCATAAGGCTTCAGGCAGCATTAAAGAAGTTTTGTTTTCTCACGTGTATATGGGAAAGGTCTACAGTACATGGAAAACAAGATAGTCCAATACATTTTTGTGTAATTAAGAAGAACAACAGGGATAATTGATTTCGAAGATCCTTATGGAGACCAAAAGCAGAAAAACAGGAGCAATTTCCTAGTTTCCAGGAGCAGTAAAGAGATGAGGCATCAAGGGCCAACAAGGATTTTCAAATCTCCACCAAAGCTAAACTGAAGAGGGCCATTTGTTAGAGAATGAGTTTGGATTGTAATAAATGCTACTATCAACATGATGAGGAGTTATACTCCTAATTTTTTTAGGTCTCTAGAACTGCCAGTCAAGAGTTAGTTACATTAAATAGTTAGTTTTGAGTATCAATAGGTGTCAGAGTAGGAAGAATTCGAATTCCCCTCATGTTGGAGGAGGAATCTCAGTTATGTAAAGAGCTCTATATATAGGAGAAAATCCAAGGTACCAAGGGTTGGAAAATTTTAGAAAAAATTGGTTATTGTGCTTTGTGTAAGACTCTGTCTTTAGTAATACAGTATTTGGCTTTACTTCTCAGGAATCAGAAGGAATTCAATGTTCAGAATGTCTTGTATTGTTCTCTTCTCATTATCTACAGTGGTATGAATGTATTTTTACTTAGAAATCACTAATTATGCTCTAACTTCCTTCATACATTTATAGACTGTGTTGTCCTATATTTTTCTGATGTGTTCTCCATGTGTTGAATTCTAGATGCCTTGACTTCCATGTAATGCTAACATTATTGTCATACTAAAACATGTTTGACTCCATACGCCAAATGAATATTTTCTAATTGTGTTTCAACCATTTACACTTCTTCATTTTTTTCATAGAGTTAGCCATCTTATTCATTATCAAAATCTTTAGTCTTGTGAGAGAGCCCTCTCAAGTTGAGGAGGCTAAGCCTCAGCCAAAAGTAGGTTTGAAATAGTTACTCAAGGTCTACCTAATTAGCAGCCTTTCAGGGGGTTGATTTTGAGATAACAACTTGCATGATAAAGATAGGATAAACACCTAGGGGGGTCTATAAAAAATTCTCCAGACCTAAAACTAAATTATTGGCACTTTTCATTGTCTGAGACTGATAAAGGGAAGCAAAAACACAAATTGAAATTTCTAATTGTAAACAATGAAAAAAAATGGAAAGTTTTACTTCTACTGTCACTTCAGTGATCAATAAACAGCCTCCTCCAGTCTCTTAAGAAGACCCTCAATTCTATCCAAGACTTGTTAGTGATTGTCTTGCCATATCTCTCAATGTGGCTCTCAAAGGTAGAGAGTGCAATATTGATATGGAAATATGCATGGGTAATGAAATTTCTTGAAATAAAGATGCACATTCAGCACCTAGAAGCATCGAAACCCACAATGGAAAGCTCATATATAGGGAAGATATTTCCTTGTATGACTGGAACAAAGCATGTTGTACAATATGGACAGGACGCATTCTTGTGATTGACCATGGTATATAGGTGTAAAAGTTGTTGCACCACCAACAAAAGGCTTTCTGAAGTCAAAATCATAATTCAATTTTTTGGCATCCTGCAACTACCTTTCGCATGCCTACAGAACTTGTTGTACCTTTGTTGAATGGTTTGTAGGGGTTCACTTTCCAATAGTCATCAAGCAAAGTTAGCTGTTGTACTAAAGCTCCATCCCTTATAAAAAACACCCATGGTATTCAACAAAGCCAACGTCAAATGGAATTTTTGAAGGTTTCTATGACTAAAATAAACTGCAAGCTCTTTCTATTGAACAATATCACCCTTAACTTCCTTTCCCTTGAACTGCATCTAAAGACCCATAACACAACTACAAGATCACATATAGCACATAGATTTCCCTTTACGATTGGAATAAAGTGTGGTGTACAATGTGGACAGGACACATACTTCTGATCACGGTATAGAGGTGTAAACGTTTCTCCAAAAACAACAAAAGGATTTTTGAATTCATAATTCGGTGTTTTTAGAATCCTGCAACTACCTCCCACATGCCTGCAGAACTTGTTGGGCCTTTGTTGCATGTTTTGCAGCGAGCTCATTTGCCAGCAGTTATCAAGCCATGTTAGCAGTTGTACTGAATTTCCCTAGCAAACATCTATGTTGTTCAACAAATCCAACCTGAAATGGACTTTCTGAATGTTGCAATGAGTAAAATAGGCTGCAAGATCTTGTTGTTCGACACTATGATCCTTAACTTCCTCATGACCCCCATTTGAAGACCCAGAACACATTCTTTAGCAATTTCAATCAATTTATTCACCTTCTCAACCTCCTAAATGGAATCTACATCAATAATTGGAATTACGTGCAAGATTGTACAAATAACCTTAATGCTTCACTAAACTTCCCATCTGTTGTGGCTTTGTAAGATAACTTCCCATCTGTTGTGGCTTTGTAAGCTAGTCTAAGTTTCTCATCTAATAGAAAAAGCTTAAATACCAAAGATCATGGACCTCTGACATTTGAGCTAGCAGTCTCACTCCAACCTCCCTCTATTGCTAAGAAGACCACAGTTCAGAAAAAAATGTAGGGAGGTATGTATTGTTGCCCATGTAAAGATCCAGAAACAAAGGTTTTAACTTTTAATGGAGTGAAATTCTTAATACCAAGCTATTGACTTGAGAGTTGCATCACCATATTAATGTTACTAGTAGCTGCATTCTCACCTACAAGAAAAGATTTTCTATATCCATATTTGAATTATTGGTATACGTGGTGATGGTGTAACTAATGACATTATGAGTTGTACCTGCAACATTTGCAGCTTAGACATTTGTAGGGAGCTTCAAATCTTCTACATCCCATCCTACCTCATTGTTATTGTCTCCTCTCACTTCTCTATCATCAACCACTACAACCTCGCCATTTTTTTTTCAACTCCAGAAGTGTCAAGGTCTTAACCCCTATTGGCTGCAGCTCTTTCATCCTCTTCTTCATGTACTACGCCCCCTGCATTATCCAACCCACCAGAAGTGTCAAGGTCTTAACCCCTATTGGCTACAATTTCTTCATCCTCTTCTTCATGGATTGCAATCCCTACATTATCCAACCCACCCTCAAAAAGGCCTTCGACAACCCTCAATAACAACCATTCACGATTGCGACAAATTGATGGAGGAGGCACAATAAGTGATGATTTCTTTCTAGATTACAGAGTGGGCAGATTTCCACCTAACTATTAAGTACAAGCATATCAACAATCTTTGTAAGCCCATGAACTGCTGCACTGACATATAGGCATTGTGAAACTGACCCATAACATCATTTTATATTTATGCAATCCCCAACATCTTCAAAAACCTATCAATATTGTCCATGACAAGATACAAAATGAAAGTCTTTCAAAATTCTTTAATATTTGGTAAGCATATTCAACAATGGCAACATTTCCTTACCAAAGGGCCTCAGTTCCAAGTGTATACCAGTGACCTTAACATCTCTTTGTTTTGCAGAAACAACATTAATTTGAATAGTTTCACCCTACACTATTAAGTTAAATCATGCCTTCTTATCTTTGAAAAAGTGAAGAGATGCTTTTGGGAAGCCCTTCAGATGCAGCTAAGCAATCACTGCCTGTCCACATGCTCATAACATTGTCATACTTCCTTTTTATCAGTGCTAGCTTGAATATATACTCATGCATCAATATGCATGACACGGTTATTTCCAACTCATTCATGAAATTGACAGAATCCTCAGACACCTTCATTATACATACTTGAACACCAAGTGTTCCAATTAGGCCACTGTTTCTGATTGGAAGAAAAAAAAGTAGAATTTTCACCCTAAGCACCACTCTTAAGTTTTAACACAAATAATCTTATGCAGAGAACAGTGTACAATCTCCTTGCTTCCAATGATGATTGCATGCTTGCTCAGCAAGGCTAAATTTTCCATGTCATCTTACTAAATGTATTTAACAAATAGAATATGGAGGTCCCTAGGTACAATCCTCTGTTGCAAACCAAGGTTGTTGTCTTTTCTTCCTGCATTGTGTCACTCTTTTGTCCCAACACTATCTTCTGGCCTAAGAAGAAGGTTTTATGTTCCTGCACAGAAAATTGTATCCACAGTTACTGGACAACTAGACTTCTTGATCACCTTATTTCTGTGATTTTTATCACTTGGTTATGACTCATGTCAGTGACTGCCGATTGATTGCAAGCAAAAAAGGTAGCAGGTCCTCCAAATTTCTATCTTTTCTTCCTGTATTTCGTCACTTCTCCCAAGTCCCAACACTATCCTCTGGCCCAAGAATAAGTTCATATCACCCACCATCAACATCCAAACGTATTAGAACAACATTCTCCATGAGGCTAAAAAACAATGATCATCATCCTTGATCCAATTCATGGATCCAGCCCTTCTTATCTGTATAAGTTGAGAGTATTTTTGATTTGAAAATTGATGAGCAAACAAAAAATGGTCATTGTTGCAGTATAGGGTGCCCTAAAAAACAACAAAAGCGGATCTTTCTCTTTCTAACTTGAAAATAATCATCCCACGGTCATGCCCAGTAGCAAGAAGATTCATATCAAGATGTGCTACAAGGATCCAGAACCAATCATGGTCTCTACAAAATGTTTGGACACCTCTACAATACTTGGATACATCTCAAACTCAGATACTTTTATCTTCTAAATTATAAGAATAATGTCATGGCGTGGATGGAACATCACATGAGAGATATAGTTCACATGCCCTCTTAAAAGTTAAAATATCCAACTTCCCAAGCTTGGTACCTGAGAACAAAAAACATACTAACTTTTATCAATGTAAACTTTGAAACGGGAACTGATACTGTTACTCGTTTCGTAGAGATAGCAAAAAAGTGACCTGATTTTGAAAAGGGGTGATGCAGAACGAACATGTTTTTTTTAGAGCATAGTTTTTGGCACTTTAATTTTTTTTATGTACATTACGTTTTAGAATCGTTTTAGAATCGTAGTGATTTTCATGCTGATTTAAAAAAGTGAGTATTCTGCATCACCCCCTTTTTTCAAAAGACCTATTTTTTGGCTTTAAATTTTCTAATGTATAAAATGTAAATTATTATTTTGTAAATTTGATCATTTTTGAAGTGGTCGTTTTCTTCACATTTTCTTGTTTTTTATTTTAATTTTAACTTTTTTTTTAGTGAGGTTTTATTGTTTTGCATTTTTAAATTAGGAGGTTGATATTTAGAATTTTCGATATTCTACATATTTATACATCCTTAATTAATTTTTCAATCCACATGAAATAATTGTTTCTAAAAAACAATATTTTTTAACAATGGACATAAAAATAACCATTTTTAACATAAATATAACTAAAAAACTACATGTTTGCTAGAATTGACATGTCAAAATCACAATTTTTATACGATAATTTTAACTAAAAATGGTTAAATAATAGCTTTTTTTATGAATTTCATGTCAAAAAAATAATAATAATCACTTTTTTTTTCAAAAAATAATGATTAACATAAAAATCAATGTGAAAATCACATATTACAAATATTGAACGTATAACAACCCTAATTGAGTGTTTATTCTTCTCATAAAATGCCAAAGTCAAAACATTGCAAAGCCTGATTTACAAGCATAACTTAAATTTGATCAACAATGTCACGTAATCCAAACTCTTCGTCCTCTAGAGTTTCATCATTGTCTTCTTCCACAATATTTTATGTTTCCTTTTTCTCATTTTCATCTTCTAATGGGTCTTTGATGTCTGCGAATCTCCCAATGTATGTCTTTCCAAACATTCCATGTAATGGTGGTTGGGGTTCCTTTGCGTTTTTTGCCACATGTGATTCACTAAAGTCCCCTTTCTTCAACCCAATTTCTTGCATTGCATCTGGAAGAAATTGAAGAGCATTAATTCTTTGCTGAATGAAATTGCACTGTACTAGATCTTTTTCAATTGCAATGCAATTTCTTCCTTTTTGAAGGCAACATGCTAGTGTTGTACCTAATTATCAAGCACAAAAGAAATAATGAAATAAATTAGTACAATGACATATTCATTAAAAAATAACATATTGAAATTCAATTCCATATAATAAAACTTACCTGAGCCAAAAATAAATCCAGAACCCAATCTCCTTCCTCTGAACAAATGTCTATAAGATAATTGATCATTAATTGTGGTTTTTGATAAATGTTAACTATCTCTCCTTTTTCTTTTTTGTCTTCATACGTTAGTTTTCTCACAATAGCATCATAAGTCAGTATTTGGCTATGACTCTTTTCGTCTACCCGATTAAAAATCATAGACATATAGCTATCATCTTTTGCCCAACTATAAATATGAATGAACTCACAATCATTTATAAATTGTTGATCTTCATTGTTAAGAAGATTTGACTTTTTCCTGTAACATGAAATAGTAAAAGTTCAATTAACTTGTACATAAATAAATTTTTCAACATTAATCAAATATACGTTTTAAACGTCTTACCATGTAAGCTGCATCCTTGAATTTGTTTTCCCTTGAAGCTTGACAATATCATTGCCAATTGTGTGTCTGAATGAAATGTCATAAATCTACATAATGGTGATGACGTGACTTCTACAAATCCCGCAACCACTTTACTAAGAGCTTGATAAGTATAAGGGTCACTATCATAGTCAATGTTTGGAATATTGAAACCATGGGGAATATCTGCAATGACTAGGGCATAATCCCTTTTAGGTATGAGTTTAGCAATGTCTTCACAGTCGCCTTGTATTACTTGATATTGAATAGTGTCTAGCCCATTCCAAATGAAATGATTAAGACTTGGATCAAGTTGAACATTCTTAATGCGTTGCTTCTTCAGTCTTTCGATCTTTATTTTTTCAATGAAGGTTTTGAAACTATCTGGCGCTCCATTATCATCCTTCCTCATATTTTATAAAATAAACAAATATATGTGTAAGTTATAAATTAAAAATAGTACACAGGTGAATAAAAATGAATGTATAAATCAAGATACCTTTTTAAATGCAAGATAAAAAGCTTTTAATGTTGATGTAGAACTTGAATTTGGATATTTGCGTACAACATCATCCCAACTATCTTCATTCAACAATCTAACCATTTGTTCTTGAATTTTCATGTAAACTTTGTGACTGCATAGATAAAGTAACAAAAAGTTAATATAATGATATGTATAACAAATACTACCAAGAACAACATGTTTTATTTAAAATATAATTATAATCTAGAAATAAATAAAAATAATTCAACAAACTTACTTTTGAAATTCTTCAGACATTTCCTCCAATGATAATTCCCCTGACCTCACACAAGATAATATTGTTTTAACAATTTTATCATCTTTCACTCCTTGCATCGCCCTCCAAGGTGTGATAGTCATATCGTCTGGAAGCTCCTTCATTTGAGGAGCTAATTTACTGTTGCCACATATCAACGGCTTAGACTTTTTGACCTTCTGGTTTTTAATGGCAATGTCTTCCCACATGCTAAAAATCTCATCAATTAACTTCCAAACATCTCCAGTTCTAAATGCCAATTGGAAAATGTTATCAACACCTCTGAATAAATCACTATTTTTGTTGCCTTTTCCACCTTTTGAATTGGTTTTCTCTTCAATTTGATATCCTATTTCCATACAACATTCCTTTCGGAAATCTGCAGTAACATTTATCCTATCTGTGATCACTCAGGTTGTTCCCTGCCTCCGGAAGGGAATACACCTGAGGTAACCACTAACCAGTCTTTTAGCTGCAGATTCTAGCCAACCTGCAACCAGAGAGGGCTCTCTCTTTGTAATTTAGCTTTGTTTTGAAGTATTTTAGGCTAGTTATGATGTGCAGAGTTTGGTTTTAAATTTGTCGGATGGTGATCTTAAATAGAGTTGGAATGCAATTCTAAAACAGTTTATACCATTGGGAAAATGGGGTCAATGAGGATGAACTGTTGAGAGTGTTTTCTTTGGTAAGGGGCAATACTACAGAGCAAGATAATCGATCTTGGAACAGTTTTGGAATCTGGAAATTAATGGAATGTAAGCCAGTGGATGAAGGGCAGTTAAGAATCCTTTATCAAGCTGGCATAAGGAAGGTGCATGAATATTACCAAGGAGCAGTAAAGAATTCCTAAGCAATATTCAGAATGAAAGAATCAGTGGAAACAGGAGCAGCTAAGAATTACTGTTCATGGCTAATTCTGAAGAAAACATAATTAATACCAGAGATTGAACACAACGTGTATTTAAACAAATTCTGGGCTATTCTTTTTCTCTGTTACTAAGATTATGAATCATATATGAAATTTGCAAACACATAAGACACAAAACACAGTTTAGAATAACTTATTGATCCATAGAAAGACACAGGAATTTTGTAGCAGGTCCCAAAACATCAAATCCACATTCAGATGGTCCAGCATCAATGAACTTCAACAGCCTTTGTATTAAACAGTCTCAGAATTATAGCGCAGTCTAGAGAGAAAATCACCAACCAACAAATTTAAAACCAAACTCTGTACATCATAACTAGCCTAAAATACTTCAAAACAAAGCTAAATTACAAAGAGAGAGCCCTCTCTGGTTGTAGGTTGGCTAGAATTTGCAGCTAAAAGACTGGTTAGTGGTTACCTCGGTCGTATTCCCTTCCGGAGGCAGGGAACAACCTAAGTATAACATCACTGGCGACTCCGCTGGGGACTGAATGATTGTTTGTCACTGTTGTCTATTTTCTAAAACTACAGATGGAGCCTGAAGTTAGCCAGGTAGCCTTTGAAACTATTTTTGTTGTGCATTTATAGGAGTAAATAAATGCCGCTTCAGTCAATCTCCAGTTTAGTTTTAGGCTTTAATCAGCTGTCCCAAAGATTTGATCAGTATCCTTGATTTAGCATATCTAAAAGGAAGCCCAAACTCTCCCATATTTCAAAAGAGCTTCCTTCAGAAAATTCTTAAAAATTGTGATCTCTAAACATTTCCAGAAAATACCAAAAATAGATTTAGAAGCTGGATCCAAAGAAGAAAGTTTGGTACACTAGGTCAAATCCTGATCTAGATCCTCCAACTATTTTTGAAAATCCTAACTTGATCTCTAAGACCCTTAGAAAACAAGAAAAACTAGAAAAATCTGCTGATTTAGACCTTGATATACTTCAACAAAAGCTTACAACATGTGAGCTTACCCCTAGGAGAGCAACAGTCTTTTCTGTCAATACAACAACATCTCCTAGTTCCTCATCCACACCTCAAAGTATCCTTTCCACTCCCCCATCCACTGCACATATTTCCACTGTTGTCCTTGCTATTCCAGCTGTCTTATTTCTTCCTGCAGTCCCATTTATCCCTGTAAATATGGAAAACTGTTATGCTCCTCTGCAATTACCTGGAAATCCAGGGGCTATGCCTCAGGATTATCAGAGAAAAATCACATATTTTGATGCTACTGGCTCGTATACAACCCAACAACACACTGAGAAAATGATGGATTACTTTGAGAACTATGAAATTGATGACAATGATGTCAGAATGAAAATTTTTGTTCAAAGCCTAACTGGTGAAGTAAGGACCTAGTTTAGGGCACTTGGGGCAAATACAATTGCTGATCTAGATGCCCTTTACCAAACCTTTCTTAACAGATGGGAAAAGAAGAAGGACCCATTGCATATCCTATCAGAGTATGACAGTTTAAAGAGAGGCCCACAAGAAACTGTCCAAGACTATTGTGCTAGATTCAACAATGTGTACAATGCTATCCCTCAAAACCTTAGACCTCCACCTGACCTAGCCTTGATCAAATTCCCTGATGGATTTGATTCTGACATGGCATATCAACTAAGAGAAAGAGCTCCTCCTAGCTTAGAAGACATGCAAAGCATAGCGGTTAGTGTAGAGGCCAACTTGATATCTAAGAGAAATCGGGCTAGAAATGAAAGAAGAACAACTTTCAAAGAAGAGCCTTCTGCATTTGAGCAAAAACTAGATGCAATCATCAAAGGCATGGACAGATTGGGTGATAGAGTGGAAACCATTGAAAGGAAATCTTCTTGGGATGGCCAACCAAGCAACACCACTAGGAATTCGAATTTTAGAAAAAATCAAAATCATAACACCGGGAAAGCTGGCCCTAATCTGAATATCAGACCTCCATTTCAGGAGAACTATGCTGAAGCCTCAACCTCTAGTGAGCCAACAGAGGATACTCAAATCAACCTAATGGGTTTGAACAGTGAACAACAAATCTTTCTAACCCAAGATGACCAAGAAGCTCATAATTTCAACCAATTTCAAACCAAATCCGGAGAGTCATTTGATTTCAGAGAAGGCTATGATGCAGCGGTCTATGAGGTTCATAAACAATAAAAATTAAGAAGCAGAACTATAGATGTGCCTGAACCTGCCAAGCTAAAAGATACCAAGCAGCCAAAGAAAACAAAGGATAAAGTTGTCCTGATAGAATCCCCTACTAAAACAAATCTCGACCCAAAGGATGCCACTGTGGAAGACATATCAGATTTATAGCCCTCAAAAAATCAGTCATCTACATCCCTTCCCTCAAAAGAAAATCTAAATTGCCCTCCTGAAAATAGTTTCAAAGCAGATTTACCTCAAAACAACACTCATGACGAAGAAAAGGTCACTCAAAATACAGCAAAAAAGGAAAACCTTGCTGCTTACAATACAAGAATTCAAGTGGGAAAACCTTTTAACTTAGAAACATAAATAGGCAAACTGAAAATAGCTATTCCTTTGTCTGAATTGGCTAAACATGAAGTTTATAGGGAACAAATCAATAGGTCACTTCAAATATCAGAGAATAGGGATGCAGTCAATGTTTTAGATGACCAACCAGAACTTATTTTTGGTCCTGAAGTCAACGGTAAAACAGTAGATGGAGGGGTTCCTCCCAAGGAAAATTTTAAGGATGGAAAATTTTCTTGAAGTTTAAAACATTGGCGAATCTCACTAATCCCTAATATGCAAATTATAAATTTTTATTGATATATTTGTAAAATTAATCAAATTTATAATTATTTTATATATAGTCTCTCTATAATGTTGGCGATTTTTAAGGTAAAATAATTTTATATTCTAAAATTTGGGCGAATCGTCTTTTATAAAATTGGAAATTGGCGAATCTTTTTTGTGGGAAAATCATGGAAAATTAGCCCACTGGGCGAACATTAGCCCCTAAAATTTTCCATGGTCAACTTCCTCCATTCTATGTAAGCTTAAATATTCATGACAAAGTGCTGCACAATGCAATGTCTAATTCAGGAGCTTCCCATAACCTAATGCCTAAGTCTGTGATGGAAAGACTGGACCTAGATATCACAAGGCCTTACAAAGACTTATTCTCATTTGATTCCAGCCAGGTCAGGTGTCTAGGCCTAATCAAAGATCTGTGTGTATCTCTAGTACAATACCCTGCCAAGACAATCTTGATGGATGTGGTGGTAGCCGATATCCCACCAAAGTATGGTATGCTTTTGTCTAGATCTTGGGGTGCAAAACTCCAAGGGTCTTTGCAACTAGACATGTCCTATGCCACCATTTCAGTCTTTGGACAGCCAAAGAGATTGTACCGGGAAACATTGATGAAATATGTGGTTAGCAGTCAAGAGAAACCTCAAAACTTCCCCATCTATTCTATGCATTCCGATATGGATTCATTCATTTTATACAATGCTGAGATGTGTCCCAAAACTGATGTCAAACTCCTGAAAATAGCACAAACAAAAAGCATAAATGAACAATCTAGTGCCCAAGATCAAAAAATTCTTGATGTGATTGATGCAACAAATGAACATGACATAGCATATGAGTTACAAAATCCAAATTTGCCCACTGAACAAGGTTCCAAAACTCCTAAGGCTAGTCACAACCAAGAAATCTTATGGTACTTAGAATTTGATGGGTCAGTGAACAAATTAGGAGCAGGGGTAGGGGTTTGGATACATAACATGCAAAATGACCATGCTCAAGGTCATGCATATAGGCTAAATTTCAGATGTACAAACAACATGGCCGAATATGAGGCCCTTTTACTGGGTCTCAAACTGATTAAAAGTCTTGGGGCAGCTAGGATTTCAATTCTAGGGGACTCAGATTTGATTATACAACAGATGAAGGGAAACTTTGTTACAAATGATCTTAGGTTAAGAGCTTACAGAGGGGAAGCCATTGAAATACTTAACACCTTCTCAGAATCTCAGCTCACCAAAATTCCAAGAAAGCACAATTTACATGCACATAGTTTGGAAACTTTTGCCAGCATTTGCAAGCTACCATTTGAGCCCAACCACCACTTCACTGTTGAAATCAAACACAGACCTGTTGTCCCAGATAATGTCAAAAATTGGCAGGTGTTTGAAAATGATACACAAATAAATAATTTCCTAACTTTGAAAGAGGAATTCTCAAGTATAAACATTGACACAAGCACCATTGATGATCAGCAACAAATAGATAAAATTGAGCAAAATATATCAGCTGAAACAGCAAATTTGATTTTGCATCCAACAACTTTTGATGACAAAAATTTACAAGAGCTGAAGCAAATGGACCTTGATGAAATGGCTGAGGGAGAATCTGAAGTAATTGAACTAAAGGATAATATTTTTCCCACAGGCTTAATTCCTTTAGAGGATATATTTGATTCAAATGATATTCCAAGAAAGCCAAAAATGAAACCACTAAATGCAGAAATTGAGGACTGCAATATTGGAACCACAGAAAATCCCAAAATGGTAAAACTCTCCAAAGCATTACCTTATGATCAAAAGCTGAAATACATTGAGTTGTTTAAGGAGTTCCAAGATGTTTTTGCATGGAGCTATGAGGACCTCAAGTCCTATGATACTTCTGTCATCCAACATACAATACCTTTGAAAGAAAATCAAAAACCATATAACAAAAGCTGAGAAGAGTTAATCCAATCCTCCTTTCTCTTATTGAGAAGGAAGTCAAAAGAATTTATGAAGCCTGTATAATTGCACCTATCAGGTTCTCCGAGTGGATTTCGAATCTTGTGCCTACTAGGAAGAAAACGGGAGAGATAAGACTGTGTGTTGATTTAAGGAATTTGAATAAAGTCTCTCTCAAAGACCACTACCCCTTACCCAAGATGGATCACATTTTACAACAGGTAGTGGGAGCCTCTAGGATCTCATTGCTAGATGGATTCTCAGGACTCAATCAGATTTTAGTTCACCTGGTTGATCAAGATAAAACTGCCTTTACAACACCTTGGGGAACCTTCAAATATGTGAAAATGCCTTTTGGACTCAAAAATGCAGGGGCCACATTTCAAAGAGAAATGGACATAGCCTTTGCAAAGGAGATCCATGATTTCTTATTCATATACCTTAATGACCTCACTGCTTTTTCAAAATCAGACCAAGAACATTTAGAGCATTTAATGTAAGTGTTCCTAATTTGCAGAAAATATTGCATATCATTGAACCCAAAGAAATCATTGTTTGGCCTAGAAGAAGGCAAACTCCTAGGTCACATAATTTCAAAAGTTGGCATTAGAATTGACCCGGACAGAATACAAGCTATTCTCCAAGTGCCTCATCCAAGAAACATCAAAGAACTGCAAGCTTTTTTAGGAAAGATCAATTTCCTAAGGAGTTTCATTCCCAACTTGGCCGAATTGATAAGACTATTGAATAATATGCTGAAGAAAGATTCTAAAGTCAAATGGACAATAGAGGCTAAACAAGCCTTTGAGGACATTAAAATATCTCTAACAAAAACACCAATCCTCACAAGCCCCAAGTTTGATAGAGATTTCATAAATGTTTCCTTTACATCTGAGCATACTATTGTTGTTGTCCTATTGCAAAAAGATGACCAAGGGTGTGAGAAGCCCATTGCTTTTTTCAGCAAAGCACTTAGAGATGCTCCACTCAAATATCAGATCATGGAGAAACAGGCCTATGCCCTTGTAAAAGCCATCAAAGATTTTAGAGTTTATATCTTGTATTCTCATGTGATAGCTTATGTCCCTAATGCCGTGGTCAAAGACATTCTAACTCAAGAAGGAATTGAGGGTAAAAGGGGAAAATGGATAGCTAACATTTTAGAATATGACATTGAAATTAAGCCAACCAAACTGATAAAAGGAAAAGGACTAGCCAAGCTGATGACTGAAACCAATTTTCAAGCCCTTGACATAAATGAACTAGATAACGAACAGGAGATGGTGACTCCACAGATCAATCAAGCCTTTTTACAATCACCTTGGTATGTTGACATATGTTATATATTGTTAAACCTGCAAGCGCCTCTAGGGTTATCCAGGACTAAAAGGAGATTCTTGAAAATGAAAGCTTCAAAGTTTTGTATCATAGATAATATGTTGTTTTGGAAAAACTATGAAGGTATTTTACTCAATTGCCTAACACTGGATGAAACTGACAAAATACTTAAGGAATTTCATGCAGGTGACTGTGGTGGACATTTGTATTGGAAATCAACAGCTGATAAAATCCTAAGGGCTAGATTTTATTGGCCCACCCTCTTTGCTGATGCAAAGAAATATGTAACTTCTTGCCACAAATGCCAAATTTTTGAAGGCAAGAAAAAGTTGTTGCCTTTGCCCCTCAAACCTATTTCAACTGAAAGGCCATTTCAACAATGGGGTTTAGACTTCATAGGGGAAAACCACCCTTCATCCTTTGGCTAGCATAAGTGGATTTTGACAGCCACAGACTATTTTACCAAGTGGATAGAGGCTGTCCCTTGTAGGCAAGCCAATTACTCAATCATCATGCAATTCTTAGAAACCTACATCTTGTCTAGATTTGGTTGTCCGGAAAAGATTATTACAGACAATGTTGTTGCCTTTAAATCCAAAAGAATGATCAATTTTTGTCATAAGTACCACATTACCTTGGGCCACTCCATAGCCTATTAACCCCAAGGTAATGGTCTAGCTGAGTCATCCAACAAAAGCTTAATCAACATCATTAAGAAAGTCTTGGAGGAAAACAAGAAAAATTGGCTTAAAAAACTTGTAAATGCACTATGGTCAGATAGATTGAGCACCAAAAGATCCATTGGAAGAAGCCCATATGAATTGGTTTATGGCATGGAGGCAAGATTCCCTTCATCTTTGGGAATCCCAGTGATAAAGTTGCTGCAAGAAATACAAGAAGAACCTAATGATATTCAAAGAAGGATCAATCAAACTATTCACTTGCAGCAGACTAGAGAGGAAGTATATCAGAGAAGTCAGGTTCTACAAGAAAAACTAAAAAAGATGTTTGATAAAAGAACCAAAGCAGAGGATTTCTTCATTGGGGATAAAGTTTTAAAGTGGGATTCTAGGAGGGAAGACAAAGGAAAGCATGGCAAATTTGATTTCCTTTGGAAAGGACCTTATGTCATTCAGGTTGTACAAGGAAACAACACCTATTTTCTGAAAATCTTGGATGGCACAGAGGCAAATGATGGGCCAGTAAATGGTCGAATGCTGAAGCATTATTTTGATCAGGTTTTTTGAAGAAATCAACACTTTAGTTTGTACATAATAGTGTTTACTTTCTGCAATTTACTACAACAATATGACAAGAAATAAGATGCAGCAAATTTTGAAGGAAAAGCAAGGAATTGTGCCACCTTATGGTATTACATTTTGAGTTTATCAGAAGAAGTTAAAAAAGGAGACTTGGGAACTGTGAAAATGATGGCAAAAATTCAGACAGAGTAACCTAAACAGAGTTGCAGCTCAGTAAATGAATTCATGAGAGTCACTCAAATTTTGCAAAGGCACTATTTTGTCTACAACAGAAGGAAATTTCAGATTACATCAAGAATTGAACATAAGGCCCCTTGACCTACTGTTCTTGACTTTTCACCAGGGAAATCCATCCCCAAGTGGAGCCACTGTTAGGTTCCTATACTAATAGGTTTCATTTTTCATGATTGACTGTAGAAGAGCCAAATATGTTCATCCTTTCATGCTGTAAGGGTTCCATATTTTGTAAAGAAATGAAGAAAATTAAAAAATGAAAAGAGGGTATGCCCTAAAATAAAAATCAAAGGGCAAAAAGAATGGATTGGTCAGAAAAAATGATAAAAATGAGCCCCAAACCAAAAGACCAAGAAAGTGTGCTAGTTTAAATGCCACTACTGATTCCATTGTTGAAGAATTTCATTGTGTACAGGTGGTTGATTCTTGACACAGTTGATGAATAGCCAGACAGTTCAATCCTGGTTAGATCATGTTTGAATTTACTTGTCTTTAGAATAGAGAATAAAGATCTGTCCAAACAGTTCAAGCTTGGCAGATGAGTAAATAGGTACAGAAACAAAGGAGCCCAACTGCTTAATCTGGGCCCTTGGAAGAGATAAGGATAGACTTAGATAGGAAGGCATTCAAAAGAAAAAGAAGAAAATCAGGGTTTGCTAGTCCAATGCACCCAATCAAAAGGAAGAAAAAAATGCTAGGTGTATTAGGCTGGGTAGGCAGTTTGAGGTTGCAGAATCAAGTTTGTGATCATTTTTTGTCTTATCAAGAAAGACTTATCTCATGGATGTCACAAGTACCATGGCAGGGTGACTGCAGAACAGTGGAAGCATGACTAATTTCCCCTTTCATTCCCCCAGAAATCATTTACTAACATTCCCTCAAGGACATTGGGATCTGCTCAGTAGTCCTATTTCACTTCATTTTATGAGAAATGCTAAGTTGAACTATGAGTTTACTTAGTTAAAACAAGCCACATTTTTTGTGTAAAAGATCTTACCATTTTACTTCATTTCCCTAAAAACCTAAGTTATTTCCTTATAGACTTAGCGTTATCTATCCATAAAATCATATTAACATTGACTTTATTATTTAATTCTTATGTAAAGTTTTCCCTCGCCCCTACTATATATAAAGTAATAAACAAAAAACCCAAAAAATAGATAATATCCCTACCCTTGGCAACTATATCCTTATATATCAAAGTTTGGGAATCATGGGTTCATTTGGAACCTTAATGATAACCCTTCCGCGTTCATAAACCATACATTAACCTGGCGCGCATGTATATATTGGGTTTCGTTTGAAATCCAGTCAAATGAATAACCATTCCGCCTAATCCACAGTTTAAAACCCACCAAAGCATTATTAAGACGCTGAAATATTAACGCGGGTCCCGTGTTAATAAACCCCCGCCACTTATGTCACCCATCGACGGTCCGATCCAGCACCGTAGATCCAACGGCTGGCGGAAATATCGGGAGCTCCCATCTGCCGAACATTAGCGTCCGGGGGATGGGCGGTATTTCTATCATACCCCTGCCATGCGTCGGCTTCCCGGCGTGATCGGAGCCCCCTCCTTCAAAACCACCATGGGCCAAAGGCAGTGCGGGGAATACCGCTTACCGCCCCGCCGCCTACCCCCTGACGTCATCCCCGCGTCACCTGATGACGTCGCGTCCACGTCGCCTGCCACCGCTCCATATCAGCGCCATGTCATCTACTGACATCACCACCTCGCCACCGTGTCATCTGCCACGTCATCCGACATGTCAACTGACATGTCATCCTCCGTACCCGCTACACGACAAAAAATACGTCATGATGACGTCATCATAAAAAAGCGCCAAAAGCCCAAAAAGGCCCAAATTGTGTTAAAAGTCGCGAAAATGACTATTTTTTGGTTATTTCTATTTGTGCGTTAGTGGAGGCCTCTGCATGCGATTTTACGACCAATTCGCCACCAAGGCTGCACAGTCCATCACCCTGCAAATTTGCTCTGTAGCTCGACCCCGCAGCTCGAGTCACCCCTGCTAATCGCTCACCGCACCATCAAAATAGGTATTTATTTATAGTCACACCCAAACCCTGTGTTTTTCAATTTCTACTGCTAAATTGCTTATGAACTCCGAATTTTAAGTTGAAACCCATCAAAATACCTGCGGAAAGTGCACCACAACCGCGATTTTCTCCAACTTTTCACCAAGAAATCTTGTAAACACAGTCTCGCTTAGCAAAGCTTCTCCCATGGACTCGAACTCGAGTTCACTCTATTTTGTGAATGCCAAAAGAAAAAGCCCAGAGTTGTCCATAATCCAGTGTCTGGTAAAGAAAACTCTGCAGACTATCTTTTTCACTGTCATTTTCACCCCATGAGTTCATCTAGCTGAATTTAATCTGTAAAATTCCACATTAAGAGGCCCAAAGTTGTTGTTCTACTCATTTCATCCACACATACCTCAGTCTCCAAGTTCAAACTCATAAAATTGAGCCATGGAGACTCCAGTGGCTCTAAACATTACTCCTCTCAATGCACCCCATAGGAAATTAGAAGCACTACCTTTGGCTGATAGGGACTACCTAATCCAAGACTTGGTTGGTGACAGAAACCACCTGCAGACATTCTGTGAGCTGAGAAACAGTGATCTGAATAACAATGATTTGTATGGGATATGGGAATCAAATTTGCCCATATACTTCCTCCCCTCTGTCAATATCTTCCCTGAGATAATTCACCTCTGTTGTGAAAACTATGAGCCAACTCAAAGGGTAGTCAAGTCTCCATCTGGGAGCATCCTCTTTCATATAACTCCTGACTCCATCAATCAAATGCTAAATTTCAAGCCAACTCAGCTGTTGTTCCATCTTTCTATGAAATTCTTGCTTGATGAAGGTCCCAAATTCTCCAACTCAAAAATAGCCCGAATTGCCCAAGTATTCATGAGAGCAGATCACCAGCCTATAGGGCCACCTCCTTTTCTCTATGTACATTTCAATGAAGTGGGTAAATTACTTGTTGATATGATATCTTATGTTCTGGGTTTCAAGACAAGTGAACATATTGATGAAACTATATTGGTCTTGCTGTCTGCATTTACCCCAGGACAGCCCCCTGCTGTCAAGTACAATTATGCCAAATTCATTGCCAATAAGATACATGACCAACTAGTGAAACTGGATAGGGAGGGAGTATTCAAGTATTCATCCTACATCTATCATCTATTCCTGTATTATCAGCCAGACTGTTTCCAATGCCCCATCAAAAGATTGGACTCTAAAGGAGAAAAGAGGTCTGTGATTTTTTGGACCTCAGTCTTTCATGAAGTCTAGTCTCTTCTCTCCTAAAGAGAACTCCTCCTCCTATACTATCCTATGACATGCAGAAAATATTGCAGCTCTCAAAAAACTACAAAATAGGTGACTCGTACTTCTACCAGAATCACACTGTCATTAGGATATATGGTTGTGAGCTGTGTCCCTACAGGCTGCCAAGATATGTGCCAATGAGACTGTTTGCCTTGGAATATTATAGGCAATTTATCAATTCAGATCTAACTCATTTTCATAGCACCAAGAAAAAGGCTCAGTTGAAATTCAAAGACCAACTAGGCCCCTTTGTCATGAACAAAAAAGAAGGATGGCAAGATGCTGATCAAATATTGGGGGAAAAACTCAGGTTAAAAAGGAGTTTTTGGTGGGTGCCTTATGACCCAAACGGCTTTATCAATGCCAGAAAAATAAAATATAGGCTGTCAGCTTATGAACATTGCAAAATCCCACAAATAGAACAATTTTCCAACCAAGATGAGTGGGTAGAAGGCACACTAGTTGAAGAGTTCACTGAGGAAGAGAAAATGGAGCAAAATGTGAAAGATTTGGAAAAGACTCTTGACTTGGATTTTTTTGGGCAGGTCTCATTCAAACTGCCACAACAAGTCGGAGAAGGCACATCAATTGCTGTAGCTTCACAAGCTGCCCAAGAAAAAACTACACCAACAGCATGTACAACAAAAGGCAAGGAGGTAGTAGATATAGAGCCAGAAACAATGACAGAGTAGCCAACTACCTCAAAGGAACAGAGTCAAGGGCAATCCCCTCCACTGGAGACAGAGGCACCATAGGTGCCAGCATTAAATACTCCTCTCAATGAGGAAAGAAGCAAGAAATGGGACAGGGAAGAGACCACACTTGAAAGTGTGTCAACACAACAGCCAGAGGCCAAAAGGCAGAGAATAGATCCTCAAATTGAAGAGGAAATTAGTGAAGGAATCATAGAGAGTCCAAGGAGGGAGAGGGAAACCAACCAGCAAACATCCACTAGCTCTCACAGACAAGAAACAGAGAGGCAACATGGTATGGAGGTGTCCTCCTCAAGACAGCAAAGTAAGCAACCACCTGGTATTAAAGGAACATTTATGGAAATCAAAGCACAAAATGAGTTATTAAGAATACAACTTTATGATCAACTTCTCAAAACAACACCCTCCAAACAGCAAAGACTGATGGCAGCTTATGACATTAAGGAGGAAAAGATGATCTTAAGTCATTTCAAGCCTAAAGTTCAACAACTACAGACTGTTGCGGACTACATAAAGACCAATCTAGAAGTCCTCGCCAAAGACATACATCCAATGGAACAAATTGAGCTACACAAGTAAATAGGTGAAATGGTCTATGCTACATTGGCAGACAAGGCAATGATGGCCCACCAATTGAAGGAGTCATTAAGCAATACATCTGCCCAATTGGATTTGGAAAGAATATCTTCCTTGGCTAAAGACAATAGAATAAAGACCTTGGAGGAAATTATTGTTGAGCTAGGGCATGACCCTAAGGATGCCAAGGGCATCAAAGCCCTCATAAGGAAAAAAGAAGAAGATATTGCTGCACTTAGAAAGCAATTGAGGCTACCTGCAACCATGCACCCACAAACTACAGAACTTGCAGAAGAGAAGGCAGAAGGAGATACAATGGATTTGCTGATGAGGATGAATCAAAGGATAATTCAAATGGAGAAAGAATTGGAGAAAGCATTGTAGTCCAAGCAGGGAGAGTCGACCTCCCAGCCACCCAAAACAGCTCCAATAGTTGCCACTGTCCCTCCCACAACAATCCCCCCTATCATCCCAGCATCAACAACAGGTACATCAACCACTGATGCTTCAGCAACAGCAGCAACAACAGCACCAGAATCTATCATGAGTATGGAAGAAATGATGAGAGCAGTAAAAGAGCTGGAAGTTCAAATGACAGAGCTGAAAGAGGCCAAAGAAAAGTTGGCCAAACTAGAGGTAAGCTATGACAAGTCCAAGATAACAGTGGCTGAAAAAACAAGAGAAATAAAGGCCTTGAACAACAAAATAAAGTCCTTGGAAAAAGAGCTTACTCTTCATAAAACTCTGGCTGAAATCAATACAATTCTGTGGGCCAAAATTGGCCAATCTATTACTGACCAATGGCAATCAATTCAGACTATACATGAGCAAATAGAATTGATAGGGATTGCTCAATTTGAGACTCAAAAGGCCAGAGCATCATTGGGAAACATGTCTGAGCAGGCCAATAGAATGATTCAATTTTTGAATACTCACACCAGAGAACAACTAGAAGCGTTGGATATCAGGAACATGACAGACACCATTTTAATAGTAAAAAAGGTGCTGACCCTGAGGAGTTTTATACAAACTTTAGAAAGAAAGTGCCAAGAAATGCAGACATAAATAAATGCCTTCAAACTAAAGTTTGTAACATTGCAGAGCAAAGGGTTACCCAACATATTGACTAGCAGTGGGAGACTGTTAACACATGAACAGTATGCTAATAGGGTAAATAATTATGTTTCCAATCAAATTACAGTACCCTCAAGCACCTCAGAAGACACAGGGCCTCCCTTTGGACAGAGTGTTTATGACAAATTGGAAAATCTATTCTACATTGAACATGAAATAAATCATCTTTTTGAAGTCCAACCCAACTTCTATAGATATACTGAAGCTGATGAAACACTAATAAAAATACAAAGACATTAGTTTCCAACAGAAGAATGGTGGCAGGGAATACTGGAGATTTTACCGAGGTAATTTTGTTTCCTTTTCCTTTTTTGATCAGCTACAGGTCAGCAAATTCAAATGCGCGGGCCACCTGTCAAAGAATGAATACAACGGAAAGAGGAAATCAGATTATGACTGCAGTTCATTAATGCAAGACCAAGCACCGATGACAAGGTCGGGACAACAACACAACAAAACAGCAAGATAGCAAATGCAGGAACGCAGAGTAAACGCACAACTACCAGCCGACTCACTCAGTCCAAAAAGTCAAATATAACTGACAGACTAAACAGCCAACACACCAACATTTACTGCTGCATTCACTTCACTCATTTAATTCATCTGTAGAGTGGGTGAAGGAAGTTATTGCTTGATATCTTATCTACATGATATTTTGTATCTCCTTTTTGTATAAATACCTCACCATAAAATGTATTTAGGGTTGGTGATTTTCTCTCTAGACTGCGTTGTAATTCTGAGACTGTTTAATACAAAGGCTGTTGAAGTTCATTGATGTTGGACCGTCTGAATGTGGATTTGATGTTCTGGGACCTGCTACAGAATTCCTATGTCTTTCTATGGATCAATAAGTTATTCTAAACTGTGTTTTGTGTCTTATGTGTTTGCAAATTTCATATATGTTTCATAATCTTAGTAACAGAGAAAACGAATAGCCCAGAATTTGTTTAAATACACTCTGTGTTCAATCTCTGGTATTAATTATGTTTTCTTCAGAATTAGCCATGAACAAGAATTCTTAGTTGCTCCTGTTTCCACTGATTCTTTCATTCTGAATATTGCTTAGGAATTCTTTACTGCTCCTTGGTAATATTCATGCACCTTCCCTCTGCCAGCTTGATAAAGGATTCTTAACTGCCCTTCATCCACTGGCTTACATTCCATTAATTTCCAGATTTCAAAATTGTTCCAAGATCGATTATCTTGCTCTGTAGTATTGCCCCTTACCAAAGAAAACACTCTCAACAGTTCGTCCTCATTGACCCCATTTGCCCAATGGTATAAACTGTTTTAGAATTGCATTCCAGCTCTATTTAAGATCACCATCCAACAAATTTAAAACCAAACTCTGTACATCATAACTAGCCTAAAATACTTCAAAACAAAGATAAATTACAAAGACAGAGCCCTCTCTGGTTGCAGGTTGGCTAGAATCTGCAGCTAAAATACTGGTTAGTGGTTACCTCGGCCATATTCCCTTCCGGAGGCAGGGAACAACCTGAGTGATAACACTATCCCCACCACATTTTTCTTCAAATTCACTATGAATAAATCTAACCCTTTAGATGAAAGTCATAGACATCCTATATTCATTATCGGAATTATGATCCCATGCCACTAACTTTGCTTTTGTATATGATAAACCAACGTAAATGATACATTTCATTGTTTCAAAACGTGGGTTATTAGGATATTCATCCATCAATTGTCTTTGAGCTTCTATAGAATGGTTCCCCCCAAGCACATAATAATTGTATTCAAAACATTTTGACTTATCAAATGCTTCTTTGTTGGGAACTTGAAGTGGATGAACAAGAAGCACATAACTAACCATATGAGCATATGGATTGTGCCTCATCAATGTCTCCAAGTTGTGAACATGCAGATGATGTGGCTTTCTAACTTGGTATTGACATTGTCCTTCACTTGCTTTATAGGTTTGCCTGACATTAAGTTGAAATGTGCGACCACCATCAATTAAGTTTCTATTTGTTAAATTCTCTCGAATGGCATTTTGTTTTGTTTTGATAATGCCATCCTTTAAATCAGCTCCTGGTGTAATGATTTCTTTGCTTTTTTTTTAAGTTTCACTAGGTTCTTGACTGCTGGTAATGACTGCTTCAAAATTTTCAACTTTACTTTTCTTGGTCATAACATTCCCAACAGATTTTTTCTTGTGCATTGTTACTTTTGGTTTTTTATGGCTCTTCTCAGTTCCAATGTCATCTTCAGTAATGGAAACATATGCTTCACTATCAATTTCAACTTTATCGTTCTCAAAAGTAACTTGTGTACCCTTGCTAGATTTATCCACCAGAGGCCTTTTTTTCGGATTCTTTGGATGTAGTTTTGTAGCATCATCAATTACTACATTTTGCTTATTTTCCATATATTCTTCTGACACTGAGTAAAAACTGCTGACAACTTTCATGATATCATGCTCTATGAAATGAATGCCTCCCAACCTAATTGAAAAACTTTCAACAAAATTCTGCCAAACAAAATATCATATGTCAATAAAAAACAAAGTTAAAAAATATAGCGAGACACTTTCAAGAACGTAAAATACAAATATAAATAACAATACTTACGATGTTTTGTGTCATCTCATTTACGATTTGTTTAAACAACTTTGTAGATACCTCTCTCGTGTCATACAATGAATATGATAGTCGGTATTTAATCCTTTCATGTGACTTGGGAGCTTTTGTAAGTATGTAAACAACTTCAGTGTCGGGTACCGAACACATATCTACGACCCTTCCCATCACCTCAAAAATTCCATTATCATTCGGTATATCAATATATAGATATATATTCACATTTGTGCTTTCTTTTCTTTCACATACCAGATTCTTGATGGAAATTTCACCTCTTTCGAATTCTCCCAGTCTAAAATCATCTTCTTATCACTTGAAAGATTTGTAGTCATGAGCTTAGGTGGAGTTCATTCACCAATGTTTCTTGAAGATGCACCTTCAAGAGTCTTTGGTCCAGAAAGATTCACTGAAATTCTCTTTGATGCCATTTTCCTGAAATTTAGAAACACATAAATCAGTAAATAATAAAAACATATTAACTTAAATTAAAGCACCCTCACCCACCCCCCCGCCTGGGCACCCTCACAACCCCACATGCCCCAACCCCCCCCCGCTCGAGCGCCCTCCCAACCCCCCCCGCCCGGCGCGGTCATCCTCACCCACCCGGCCCAACCCTCCTAACACCCCCCCCAGCGGCCCGGGCACCCTCACCCACTCGCCCCAACCCTCCCAACCCCAGCTGCGGCGGCCTAGACGCCCTCACCTGCCCCCCCGCCCGAGCCCCCTCATCCCCCCCCCCAAACCCACCCAACCCCCCTCAGCAGCCCCGGCACCCTCACCCGCCCCACCGCCCTTCCCCAACCCTCCCAACCCCCCCCCTCGGCCAGGGCACCCTCACCCACCCCCCCGCCCGAGCGCCATCACTCGCCCGGCGTCCTCACCCGCCCGCCCGCCAGGCCTGGGCGCCCTCACCCGACCCCCCGACCGGGCGCCCTCACCGGCCCGCCAGGCCCGGGCGCCCTCACCCTCCCCCTCGACCGGGCGCCCTCACCGGCCTGCCAGGCCCGGGCCCCCTCACCCTCCCCCTCGACCGGGCGCCCTCACCCGCCCGCCCGCTCGGCACCCTCACTCGCTCGACGCCCTCACTCGCCCGGCGCCCTCACACGGCCGCCCGCCCTCACCTGCCTCACCTGCGCGGCGCCCTCACCCGCCTGCCCGCCTGGCGGCCTCACCCGCCTCACTCGCCCGGCGCCCTCACCCGCCTCACCCGCCCGCCCGCCCGCTCGGAGCCCTCACCCGCCTCACCCGCCCGCCCGACCGCCCGGTGCCCTCACTTGCCCGGGCGCCCTCACCCGCCTCACCCGCCCGCCCGCCCACCCGGCGCCCTCCCCCGCCCACCCGCCCGGCGCCATCACCCGCCCACCCGCCCGATGCCCTCACCCGCCCGACGCCCTCAACCACCCGGTGCCCTCACCCGCCCGCCTGCCCGACGCCCTCACCCGCCTGGCGGCCCGGCAACCTCACCCGCCCGGGCGCCCTCACCCGCCTGCCTGCCTGGCGCCCTCACCCGCCTCACCTGCCCGCCCGCCCAGCGCCCTCACCGCCCTGGGCGCCCTCACCCACCTCACCCACCCGGGCACCCTCACCCGCCTCACCTGCCCGGCCGCCGTCACCCGCCTCACCCGCCTCACCCACCCGACGCCCTCACCCACCCGCCCTCCCGACGCCCTCACCCGCTGTAGAGCTGTAACAAGGGTCTCCTTCACCTCTAGTTATGCTACATTAATAAGTCAATCCGGGAACGCTTTGTTATTGCAAAGAGTAGCTCAATCCGAGGCTATTCGTCAGAGTAATGCTTAGTAGTACAGTGTCTAGAAAATACAAGAGTAAACGGCTGCTAAATCTATGACTAAATTGCTTTTAAAAAGAATAAAATCACACAACGCAGTTTATCAGTCAAGGGTACGGAAGCGATAACCCATCCCTCTAGAAACTGATGAAAAGGAAATTAGAGCATGGACCATAGGTCTGGGAGCTAGGCAGCGACTTGCTGAGGCTCACTACAGCCTTAGACCTTCTCTCACACCAAAACAGTAAATGCAAGTAACTGGAATCGGCAGAAAGTAAAATGGAACAACAAACAGAAAATGGAACAACAAATCTGAAATGGAACAGCAATAAATGGAACAGCAAGAAATGGAACAGCAATCCAAGAAACTAAATCTCGCGAGTCAGACTACGCTTGCCCTATTGAATTAAACTCACATCCTGCAATCAAATAGCAATCTTCTCTCTAAAGCAACTTCAATAAATTATACTTTATGGGACAATACTCACAAATGAATTATGGAACAGCAATCATCAAACGTATATACACAACACACTTATTATAGCAATCTAATGATTAAAGAGAATATGACTATGTTTCCAGATAGAATAATATTACTTCCAGATTCCAATAACTGAGATTTCAAATGAATCCAATACGGCAATATTCAATATGAAGGCTCTGTAACAGAAACAGTTGGCTTAGACTGCAAACATGCAATCAACTTTGAAGAGATTCACTTACGCAATACCAAGTCACGATATAAATCTTCTCAACAGAAACCATTAATAAATTAATTGTAACAGAGCATGGAATAGCATATGGAAAACATATCAGATTACCGAACTGTAAAGATAAACAAATCACACAGAAGCCAAATTATAATGATACAAAAGCAAGTGTCCTTCGGAGTCGGGCCCTTAGCTTCCAATGACACACTGCCTTAGGTTACTCCAGATGCAGAGATGAAATAAACACCAAGTCTTTTGTATTAAAACATCAACAAATGTACAGCAAAACAAGTCTTAGTGAGAGTCGATGATCAAAGTTGAATATGGAATTCTCAGTTACATATATGAACAAAAGTCCTCTTGCTTAACACTGTTGTCTCTTTTTATAAGAGTAACGGCGGAGGTATCTAGGTAACAAAAATAAGCAAAACAACGATCCCTCAAGATCTTAAGATCCTGAGGGATTCGCCAAGCCATTAATCCTTTCCTTTTCTTCCCCTACTCCGCCGAGTCGATAATCCTTCTTCCTTTCCAGGGTCGTCTTGCTTCGATCTGTTCGATCTTGTTCGCATCCGGTTCCCTCCTAAAGGGACAGCAGTTATTGCTTCTTTGTCTTTTCCTTTCGGATGGCAATCCTTCGTTTCCACCCTTTCCTGCATGGAAAAATAACAATTATCAGCGATTAAGTTTTCCATGCTAATTCTCACACATTCTATTAAAATTATTTATTTCTTTAAGCTCATTATGCAGAAAGGGTTACAATTGTTACTGAAAAGTTACTAAATTGTTCGTCAAAAACATACCTTTCCAGTGCTCCACACCTGCCTCACTTGCCCGGGCGCCCTCACTCGCCCGCCGCCCCGCCCCTGCGCCCTCACCCACCCACCCCCCCGGGCGGCTCGCGCCCCCACCCAGCACGCAGCAGGGATATTCCAGGAATCACCCTGCCGCCTGCTGGGTGGGGGCGTGGGTTGCCCAGGTGGTGGGGCCAAGGGAGGGTGGGTGAGGTTGCCCGGGGGGGCGGGTGGGTGTGGGCGCCGGGGCGAGGTGGCAGGCGAGTGAGGGCGTCGGGCAGGTGAGGGCGCCTAGGCGGGTGAGGGCGCCTGGGCGGGTGAGGGCGCCGGGCAGGTGAGGGCGCCCGGGTGGCTGAGGCGGCTGAGGGCGCCGGGCAGGTGGGTTGGTGAGGGCGCCTGGGCGGGTGAGGCAGGTGAGGGCGTCGGGCGGGCGGGTGGGTGAGGGCGCCCGGCGGGCGGGCAGGTGAGGGTGCAAGGCGGGTAGGCGTGTGAGGGCGCCGGGTGGGTGGGCGGGTGAGGGCGGGCGGGCGGGCAGGTGAGGCGAGTGGGGGCACCCGGGCGGGTTAGGCCACCGGCGGGCGAGCGGGCGGGCGGGCGGGAGAGGGCGCCCACCCGGGGGAGCGGGTGAGGGCACCGGGCGGGCAGGTGAGGGCGCCGGGTGGGTGAGGCAGGTGAGGGCGCCCGACGAACGGGCGGGTGAGCTGGGTGAGGGCACCGGGTGGGGGGGTGGGTGAGGGCATCGGGTGGGCGAGTGAGGGCTCCCGAGTGGGTGAGTGAGGGCGCCCGGGCCGGGTGGGGTGAGGACGGGTGAGGGCGCCTGGGCGGGGAGGCGGGTGAGGGCGTCGGGGTCGGGTGGGGGAGGTGGTTGGGGGGGCGGGTGAGGGCGCCCGGGCCTGGGGGGTTTAGAGGGTTGGGGCGTGGGGGGTTGTGTGGGTGCCTGGGCGAGGGGGTTTGGCAGGGCGCCCGGGCAGGTGGGGGGGGTTGGGAGGGTTGGGGCATGGAGGGTTATGAGGGCGCCTGGGCCGGGCAGGGGGAAGGGTGAGGGTGCTCGGGCGAGTGGTGGGTTGGGTTGGTAGGGATTAAGGGGGCAGGGGCCCAGGGTGTAGGTGAAGATAGTGAGGGTGTCGGGAGGGGGTTTGGAGGTAGGGGACGAGTTGAGTTGTGGCGCCCACCCTAGCAACTCACCCGCCTGCCGTGGGGATTGGGCGATTCTGAGAATCGCCCAACCCCACGACAGGTGGGCGAGCCGCTGGGCTGCCCCCACACCCCCTATTGCCCCACACGCCCTCACACCCCGCCTGCTCGCCCGACCTCCCCGCCCACCCCGTGACACCACAGCGGTCCACCCATGGGTATTGGGCGATTGAGTTTGATCGGGCCCACCATGCTTACGACGGATGTAATTTTTATTTTGGCCCAGAAAAATTATTAATTTAAAAAAAAAAAAAATCTTTGAGGAAAAAAATTTAACTTACCTTTCAATTGCGAGAATTCTTCGTTGAATATGTTGTTGATAGCGATGTAGCTGCTCCACAAATTCATGAGTCTTTCAACGTTTTTTAGAAAGCTTGGATGTGATGTGAGTAATAGTGATAATGAAATTTTAATGTATAAGTGAAATTACAGAGATGTTTTACCGTATGGTTAATGTGGGATAATTTGTTTTAAAATATTATAAAGCGAATATTGTAGAATTGTTTTACAACGGGTTGAATGTGGGATAATTTGTTTTAGAATATATTATAAAAATCTAAAAGATAAAAATTCAATTGTTTGGTAAATATTATATACTTTAACTATTAAAATAATTAATGTAGAAGTTGTAGTTTACAATTTTAATTTTAATGATTTATTTCATAAAAAAAAATTAGTTTACATTTTTCAATAAATTGTAGAAAAAAATAATGAAGGTAAATTAATCTAACAAACTTTTTGGAGGGAAATATTTTCGTGAAAATTTTTGGAGGGAAATATTTTCGCGAAACTTTTTGAAGGGAAAATTTTTGGAGGGAAAATTTCATTCTTTAAGCTATATAATATCTTTAGGAGACTCTCCATTTGTATCATTCAACATCTTCTATTTGAAAGGGATGGATTGTTCTGATAGTGAAGTTTCGATTTATACACCATCGACATCTTCATCGTGTAACAACTCTATTCATATTGATGAATATAGCGGGAATTCTTCCACTATGAATAGAAAGTCAATTCTTCCACTTAGTCCTGATTCTAAGGACTATGAGAGCAACACTGATGAAAGAGGGGATGAAGAATTTCAAGTAAATAAAGAGTCACAGATTCCACGTAGTCCTACTTCTAAGGACTATGAAAGTTGCAGTGATGAAGAGCATGATGGTGAAGTTCAAAAGAATGGAGTGTCACGATGTCCACTTAGTCCTAATTCTGAGGACTATGAGAGCAGCGGTTTTGAAGAGCATGATGGTGAAGTTCAAAAGAATGGAGTGTCATGGTGTCCACTTAGTCCTAATTCTGAGGACTGTGAGAGCAGCAGTTTTGAAGAGCATGATGGCAAATTTCAAAAGAATGGAGTGTCACAGTGTCCACTTAGTCCTAATTCTAAGGACTATGAGAGCAGTAGTGATGAAGAGCGTGATAACGATTTTCAAAAGAATGGAGTGTCAAAGTGTCCACTTAGTCCTAATTCTAAGGACTATGAGAGTAGTAGTGATGAAAAGCATGATGTTGAATTTCAAAAGTATGGAGTGTCACGGTGTCCAGTTAGTCCTAATTCTAAGGACTATGAGAGCAGCAGTGATGACGAGTGCGATGATGAATTTCAAAAGTATGGAGTGTCATGGTGTCCAGTTAGTCCTAATTCTAAGGACTATGAGAGAAGTAGTGATGAAGAGTGCGATGATGAATTTCAAAAGTATGGAGTGTCACGGTGTCCAGTTAGTTCTAATTCTAAGGACTATGAGAGCAGTAGTGATGAAGAGTGCGATGATGAATTTCAAAATATTGGAGTGTCACAATGTCCACTTAGTCCTATTTCTGCGGACTATGAGAGCAATAGTTATGAAGAGCGTGATGATAAATTTCAAAAGAATGGAGTGTCACTGTGTCCTCTTAGTCCTAATTCTAAGGACTATGAGAGCAGCAGTGATGAAGGACAGGATGATGCACTTAGTCCTAATTCTAATGAGTATAAATGTAGCAGTGACAAAGGGCAGGATGTAGCATCTTCAATAAGTAAACAGTCACATTTTCGACGTAGTCCTAATTCTATGGACTATGAGAGTAGCACTGACAATGCACATGAAGAAGAATATCCATTAAACATCGAGTCAGATTTTCCATTCAGTCTGAATTCTAAGGACTACGACAGTAGCACTAAAGAAGCAGAAGATGAGGAATATCTTTCAAGTCAATATTTGAAAATCATATCTGATCATAGTGTGGATAACATTCCTCTTAATGATGATGAAAATCCTTATACAAATGATGATCCAATGATGGAGATGTTGCCAAGAAATATTGTATCGAGGAGTAGGAGCAGACCTTTTCGTATCAATGCAAGTTGTTCTAGTTATACAAGGGGTAGATCAGAATATCTGACATGAAGAAGTTCTATCAGTGCTCTCATTTCAAGCGAATGTTGCCAAAAAGATTTCTTGAAACATATGGATTTCAAATTTGCATTAGAAAGCAGGAAGAGATATTTGTCAATGAATAAAAGCATGCAAAATTCATATTTAGTTGGGTGCATGCAATCTACATTGTCAGGTTATGATTATCATATTGGGACTTTATTTATCTGTAGAAAAGCTTTCAAAATGTTTCATTCGATTGGGAATTTTCGTCTCTCGAGAATTCAAGAAAATTTGAAAAAGGATCCCACATTTTATTCAAAAGTACGTCATAAAAGACAGTTTGGGCAATTATCAAATACTACAATGTCATGGATGAAAGATTTCTTTTGAAAGCATGGAGAGTGTATGCCAAATAGAGAGCCAATACATATTCCAGATAATTTTTCAAGATGAGAAATCTACAACTTATACAAAGAATACGCAGAAGGTGCTGAGGGATATGGCCAGTTTATTACATATCAATATTTTGGGAAAGTATGGAAGAAAGAATTCAACAATGTCCATATTCCTAAGAAGACAAGGATGGGGATTTGCAGTAAGTGTGCTTCTCTAAAATCAAAAAGGGACAAATGTGAAGGGTCAGAAAGAGGTAAGCATTCATAACTTTAACTTTTAAAATTGTATAGTCATCAACTATGAAAACATATTTCTTAATGAATTTCTTTTATGTTGTGTAGATTTAATTGTCAAAAAACTTCAGGATCATCGTGAACAACAAACAAATGAAAGAAGAAGTTGTACAAGCATCGACATAAGTGTTATGATAATCCAAATAAATATTTGGGTTTTATAATTGATGGTATGGACCAGAAGAAAACACTTTTACCACATTTTGTTCGCACACCCAAAAATTTACAGGAGGAAAATTTTATTCAGTTTCACTTGGTCGGTTGTATGGTCTTCAATGGGAAAATGTTTCCAAGGGTGTACTTCACAGCTCCAAATATTCATAATGATGCCAATCTTACCATATCCATAATTCATGATGTGATTTCTCATTGGTCTGGTACTCTTCCTGAAGTTTTGTATCTACAATTGGACAACACTTGCCGTGAAAACAAAAATCAAGTTGTTTTTGGATATCTAAACATGCTTGTTGAATTGAGAATTTTTCAAAAGGTAAAGGTTGGTTTCCTTCTTGTTGGGCACACTCATGACCATATTGATCAGATGTTCAGTCGTTTTTCAGTCATATTGAGGAGGAAGCAAGTTGGGAGCTTGCCATCACTAATTGAATGTCTTAAGAAATCATACATGCCAGAGCCTACTTTTGATGTGTTGGAAGAAACTGTTGACATGCGAAGGTTTATTCTAGGATCATATGGTGAGGGGAAATGCATTGAAAAACTTAATGACATTAGCTTCCAACATCAATTTCGTATCAAAAAAATTGATGGGAAAACACTAATATGGGGCAAGAAGTATTCAACTACTGCAGAGTGGGCACCATCATCAAGTTTGCAATTTTTGAAGTTCATTCCAGATCATCCAATATTTGCATCAAAAATATTGTTATTACAATCAGTTGGTGAAGTTCAGAATGCACGCAGACAAAATAGAGATATAAATTATTCCGATTGACTGGAAGAAATTAAAAAATGTATTAGATATACATATGAGTACATTGACATTGCTGATTCAGTTTGGTGGGAGTCATTTTTCAATAATCAGAGTGATATCATTTCAACAACAACAAATGAAGATATACCTTTGAAAAATCCATTTATTTGGCCACAAAATGTGTCAAATGAACATGAGGAAAGAAACATTGTTGAACAACAACAATCTCAAGGTATTATTAATTCTTCACAGGCGGAGGAAAGAGAGATGTATATTGGTTGCAGAAGATCTTGTGCACAACGTGAAGCCATGGAAGACCTTTACAGGGGTTCAGTACATGATATTAAGGAGGTTTGCATGATTGTAGTGCTAGCAGATGGAGATCTCAATGGCTATCCATTCTGGGTTGCTAAAGTTATAAAGGTCTTTACAGAAAATGAGGATGTTACAAGTGTTGAAGTACATTGGTATGCCACAAATACACACCCATTCAATGGTGTGTATAAGCCAAAGATGGTAGTTGACAAAAAAAATGGCAGAAAGAGAAAAAGAAAGGGTACAAATATAAATCGTCGCCGCACGGACATATTAAAATTGGACGATGTTGACATACTTGTTTATGACTTCAATTTAACAAAGAGAGGAACTCTTCGCTTCAAGATGATAGAGATTCTAAAACGGTTGTTATTAGAAGGAACAGTGTTGAGATGGGAGTCTGTTGAAACCAGCCGTAGATCTAGAAGAATTTTGAAACCTGAAATGTTGGGCATGCATGTGGACTTAGATGGGGCACTAGTTGATGAAAATGAAGAATATGGAACATCTTCGTCAGCATCTGATCACTCATCTAAAGATGTGAATTCTGATGGTGTGTAAGAAAATATGAGTGATTTTGAATAATTGTTTAAGAAAATTTATATAACTAATGTATGCATCGTATCTTTAAATAAAATTGATGATTTCCATATGGTGTTAAATGAGAAGGCATTTTTATGTTGTTGGATTATATGTCTTAATTATGGTAATTTTTATTGTTTAAAATATCTACAATGCAATATTAAATTAGAGATATAATGTATGTTTTATTCAATATACAAATAATGACTTTTGAATTCATTTAGTGATGTAATTTGTTCATAATGTCATGGTTTTTTAATTTTATAGTTGAAAAAATTCAATTTCTTTTGTATCTAACATGTTATGGTTGAAAACATATTGAATTTATACTTAGGAAAGAAAAATGATATTCTACCAGAAACATTAATGTGTTTTTCCCTCATGAACAACTTTGTTTGGCACATAAAAATTTGGTTATACTAACATTTTTTAAAAGTTTGAAAATTGACCCTAAAAAAAAATCAATGTTCCAATATCATCACTTTCGTTTTGAAGCTATATTTTGCATGAAAATTTCGTAGTCACTGCGATTTTTAAAACATGTTCAAAATTGACCCCTAAAAAATAAAATCATCATTCCAGTATACACACTTTTCATTTTTAGCACTGTTTTTGATGTTTTTTCGGGGTTTTTTGGCCAAAGTTCCCGTTTTGAGTTTATAGTTCCCGTTTCAAAGTTTACATAGTTTTTTCACAAATGAATTATCTACAAATTTTTCATGTGCCCTCCTAAAGTATTCAACTTCCCAGGCCTTGATCTCTGAGAACAAAACTAACTTTTCACAAATGAATTATCTACAAACTTTTCACATGCCCTCTTAAATTATCCAACTTGCCAGGCCTTGGTATCCGAGAACAAAACAAACTAACTTTTCACAAATGAATTACATGCAAACTAAGATGCTACTCAAGAAAGAGGAGTAACAGGAAAAAAAAAGGTTAATATATCTCTAATGAAATAGATATAACTTCACCAAGCAATTGAATTTTCATGCCATTCAATTTGCTTGGTGACCATATGCTCCTGACACAATCAATGGCAAGCTGGGATGAAAAGCAGCAGCCCAGTTCACTCCACGGTCATGACATTCCAAAACATATTTGACAACAACATCACCCTCTCCAAAAATATCTGTGTTCATTTGTGTTAACCTTAATATCATCAGTAGATGGTTTTCCTCCTCAGAGCACAAATATCCCATACACAATCAGTCTAATCCAAGGGGCTTCAAATGACCAAATATTCCTTAGGATGAAAAGAAACACACATCACACAAAAAATGTCGCCAGTAAGGTCATATACAAGTTCAAGATTGCCAGTTCCATATCGTTATTTTTTGTTTGTCATTGGCACTGAAAATCTAAGGATACTCATTGTGGAACTTAACTCTCTGGATATAGGTAGTGGTGCATATTGTAGTTCCATATATTTATCTCAAAGACATTTCTTGTAACATTAACAAGTAAATTGGAGTTATAAAAACTTTTCATAATTGTATTTTTGATGTTATGTCAAATGACTTGTAGTTAATATCATTTACAATCGAAGACACTGCTCTTTATATGTCCTAAATATACACACACAATGTCTACATAAGAAGCTACATGGCTAGGAAGCTTCGCTAAAACTACCAATTCTAAAATAACTTTGTTCCTTGGATGGGAGAGGGTGGGATTTTTTCTTACAGCTCTCCTTTGGCTAAGTGGCTGCACTATGAGAGACATTTCTAAGCCTGCCAAAATCACCAAGGACTTGTCATCTAGCCCAATCCCCACCCATTTAGAAGGTTTTAAACTAGGTATACCAGTTTGATTACTTTGCGACCTTTTTTCCTTGCGTGTAATTTCTCACCCCACCCTCCATCTGATAGTGAGACTGAGATATTCCTTATAGCTCCAAACAAAAATTGACTCTATTCCTCATATCTCATGAAGAAGAGCTCCAAACAACAATTGACTCACAAAAAAGGAAAGATAACATTTTCTTCCCAACCACCCAAGCTAGACCCAATTGACACCACTACAAAACTTGCCACTAGACGTGTGTAATTTCCAGACATTTTACAATACAGAGCAAGTAAAGGTAATCTCCTAGTTGATACATGAAAATTTTATCAAAATAAATGAGGGACTCACACAACACCAATGAGTTCAAGACCCTCTCCATTCTAGGATATAAAAATGTATCCATTGAAACCCATATCAATCGTCTAATTGATGGAACTACTGAAAAATGAACCTTGGTGATCAGCTTCAAAGGGTTGCTCAATCTCTTAAATACATAAAAGAAGAGGTTCACATGGACCACAAAACATGCAATAAATATCCAAGACAATTGGCTTACCTACAGACAAAAACACGGCTGAGCCTTGTGAAAATGTACTCTAATTGACCCATCATGCTCATCAAATCTATTAATGTTCCCATTTGATAATGCCATAACTGAATAACCTCACCGTGAAGACTGGCTAGGATCCATGGCCTTTTCAGATAAAAGCTCAGCCCCTTTACCCAATTACTCTGGGACTCGAATTTGGTCGACATTGCAAATGATCTTCCAACCTATATACCATTAAAGGGGTTGAATCAGCATATAGAACTAGTACAAACCCTAGACCAAATGCCACATGAAATGTCATGAACGATCCAAACCATTTGCCCCATATTTATGTGGTATTGTAGTGATGTGTTATTATTTCTCCTTTAAGATTCTTATTTATGACAAACGTTTTGAGGCATTCCCGTCCTTTATGGGGAGAAATTGCTTAATGTGAATTTTATAGATGGCCTTGCTCTCACTACAAAGCTCATTCAATCGTTTAGTGGAGGGAATGACACAATGTCTTGATATTGTCATTACATCAACATGCATCATGGTTAATCGAGAAAAGATAGAGGCCTTTATTATTTGGGCAGGATGACTTTCTAGATTGGCTTGTCAATTAGGGGATTATTGTTTCTTAAGAGAACTTAAGGTTGGGTTCCCTCACTTGCCTTGATAGTTCCTCTTCATAGAAATTTGAGGTAAGTGAATTCAAAGAAACTCTTCAAGTTATGATCATTTATGTGTTATTTATGTTGACGATGCATATGTTGGTAATGCAATCGGCGTTGATAAGGCAAAGTATGTAGCTCTCTCAATAAAGGAAATCATTTTCCTTTTCTACAGGGAAATCCCTTTACTAGTGAGGGAAGGATATTCCTTTCCTCTAACTCAAGGAATCACCTTGCCAGTATAAAATGAAATTCCTTTTCTTACAGAAGATTAGAGAAGTATAAATCTCAAAAATAATTAAAATGTAATTTGAAGAACGAACTTGAGAATTGGTTGAAACATGTTCTTGAGAGGAGATCCTAGAAATAAGTAAAGCATAGTTAATCATTAAGAAGGAATGACTTCTGGAGACAAAAATGATAACTACCAGTACTACAAAAAAGACCTTTGGGGGGGTCGTACGCTACCTCCAAAAGTGGGAATTAGAAGTTTTTTTAGCATTAGTTACAGTTTTTTAAACCCTCACTCACACCCCCCGGGCCCCTAAAAGCATCACCTCTAAAAGTCAAGCCTTTTAGGGGTGGTTTTTTAAGAGAGATGAATTGCTCCCAAACATGTCACTTTTCAAAGGGGGTGCAATTTTTTAGACCCCCCCCCCCCTTCCCTTCAAAGTATCACCTCTAAATGTCAAGCCTCTTAGGGAAGGTATTTGAAGAGATAGCATTGATGGGTAGCCCAAATGGTTGGTTGAAGCCCCCCTGCCAAGTCATTGGCCCTATGTTATGAGGCATTGGTTCAATTCTCCTTGGCTTCGTTAGGGTCAAGCCCAAAAAGTTGGGTCAATTACATGTGAGGGTCCTTCAGGTGGGCTAGCCTAAGGGCGTTGTGAGGACATACAGAAAGGTATTTTAAGAGATATGAACCAGCCCCAAAAAGTGACTTTTATGGGTGATTGCAATAGCCCTCAAAAGTCATCTTTCAAGGTTAGTTGTAAATTGCCTCCAAAAATTTACTTTTGGGGGCGATTTGAAACCCCCTTGAAAATTGACCTATGGGGGCAATTTAAAACCCCCCTCGTAGCAACCTACAAGGGTGGCTTACAACCCCCCTTGTAGCAACTTATTAGGGTGTTATAAAACCGCCTTGTAGCAATGTTTTGGGACGTTGGGAGCCCCCCTCGTACTAACTTTTGGGGGTGTTAAGAGCCCCCGTCGTGGCAACTTGTGAGGGTATTAGAAGCCCCACTTATAGTAGACTATACATACTTTCAAATTTTTAGATTGTGATAATTTCACACTGTTATGTTGGGCACGAGTGAAGAGAATTAAAAAGTTGGGTTGTTGTATCCAATTGAGGTTGGCTTACACGGCGTGCCATTGAATTCATCAAATCAAGGAGAGTTTGAAAATGGCATTGAACTAGCTTTGCACAAACCTTCATTCGAGCATACGATCATCTCTTCGCATTCACTCCATAATGAAAGCACTGAAGAAAATTGATGATGTCATTGAATATAGTGTTGATCTTGATGTATTCTATGGGAATCTTAGGAGGTGTTTGGGAATGTTCTTTCTCTTGTTGTTGATTTGCGCTAAAGGGCATGGCATTATCAAATCATGAAGAGGAAAAAGCTTTGCATATTGCCTAATAACAACCAAGAAAGTTGAAGGACCAATCCCTCCTAGTCGAGTCCCTTTACCTCTTTGTGTTATGTTTCCTTGCCAACAAACTCCTACGCTTTATTTCAATAGCCTTTGGTAGGGCATCACTGGTATATTTCCATATAATGAATTTTCATTTAGTATCTCGCGGTTAGTTTGGTCTCTAACTCTTTGAGTCTGTAGTTTGTTGGGTTGTTAGTGCATCTATCATATTTAATTTCCCTCCAAAGTGCATCCCTCAAGTCCAATATTTACCCTAATGTTCTTTCTCCTCACTCTTTCGTCCCAAGGGAGAAATGCAAGGGGTGGTCAAGGTCATAGCCAAGGCCAGGGTTGTGGTTGTGGAAGAACTCAAGCTCAACCTCAAACCACCCAAAATTGGGGATGTAGAAATAACAGCGATTTAACCTTGGAAGAAACTCGACCTTATCGGACTAATGACACCCACAAGCTCATTAGATTATTTTGGGTTGGGACAATGAATTGAAGCAACAGGCAACAGATAATGAACTAGAGCTAAATGAATGGCAGAATCTCATCCCTAACCCTGATACCAAAGGTTGATACACCTAGTTCTAGCAGACCCTTTACCTTTTTCGGATGATAAAAAATCTCTTGGCAAAAGCTTTAACGTCGACCTTTGCAGGAATTTTGGAGTTCGCAACAAAAATATTGGAAATCCACAAGGAATTATAGCTCATTCAGTGCCATATTCAATAGCAAAATGCTCATTTAATTCATATTGAAAATCATATTCCCTGCCTTCCACAAACTGAATAAGGACACAATATCCCTTTTATAAAGTAATAAGGAAAAAAATGGAAATTATTTATTATTATTAAATTGATAATTAATTGAGTTTGTCTTGAATAATTAGATTTTTTTTGTCATAATGACTTGGAACCTTGTTATTAAATCTAAACATAAACATTCTCAATATACCTGATAAAATTTCTACAGTTTTGAATTATAAATCTATTTTTTCTGCACAACCAAAAAGGTGCATCTTTCCTACATTAATGTTCATAATGATAAACTTTGTGACCTATTTAACTGAAAGTATAAAATATTCCTCAAGCAACCTAATCCCAACAACTAATTTTACTTTGTTGATCATAACGTGATTATTTCTCATTAATTATCACTTCCCAGTTTTCTTTGGAGATTGAACAAATACAAATGAAATACAACGCCATAGCAATCTCAATTTTGGATTTGAACATTTAGAACTCACTCTTTTTGCTTGTTTCTCACCAATTATTCCAAAGCAATTAGATTTTTATGTTGAAGTTTTAAATATCCCATAGCTTCCATGAGAGAAAATAGATTTATGTATTGAATTTACCTCTCGATTTTCAAAATTGAAGTTGCCTTCTCTTAACAAACAACCTAGTCATATGCTTAGTTGACCTCCAAGACAGTAATAATTCCATTAACTACTAATCACATAAATTTTGTTTCTCACCCCCATCATCTACCACATTCTCGACGATTTTGAAAAAGTGATTCTCAAAAGAATCCCCGAGAGGCCCTCAAAATAGAATCAAAAGATCCTCCATGCACAAAGATCAAGTCGACCTACATGAAGGGGCAAGTCAGCCTAAAGAGAGCAATTTGTACCCCTCACAAGCCTATAAATAAGAAGTAACTCAACGTAATTATGACTCACCAAAAGAAATTTTGATCTTCTCAAGATAGAAATTGGTAAAAGGATGAAAAGGAAGGCAAAGAACTAGATCTAAGTTTTTGGGCCTCTCTCTCTCGTGTTAGGGTTTCTACATTTGATGGGCAGAAGAATTTGTTGGGGAAGTCGAAGTTGCAGAAGAATTTGTTGGGCAAGTCAATGTTGCAAAAGAGTTTGCTGGGCATATCAAAATTGCAGAAGAATGTGTTGGGCAGGTTGAAGTTCTGGAAAAATATGGTGGGCAAGTCGAAATTGCAGAAGTTGTTGGAATCAACTTCTTGTCATTTCCCCTGTTTCATGCAATTTCATAAAAAGTCCACCCCGAGTTTCTGGCACTTTCTAGACTGTTACCCTACCCATTTACAGAAATTCATTGCTTAACATTTCCTAATTCTGATTTCCTTTAGTTCCTTTAGTTCCTTGATTATTTTGATTTTGACTTATTTGGGGTATAGTGATGGGATTTTTAACTTTCACTATTGTCACCCCAACAAACTCTCCTAGTTTGTATCTCGGAGATGCTTGGGAACATTACAAACTCAAAAAAATGTTGGAGATGGATGAATGGAAGGAATGATGATTGTCCAAGCTAGATAACCACTACTACTATGCTTAACTCCAGACATGGGTGAACACCCCCAGACTACAAGGCTTTAGACCACCAATTACTCATAGTTTGAGGATTAGGTGAACATGGAGAATACTAACCACACCAGCAGATGCACAAGACCATGTGATGGTCGGCTGCAACCAGTAAAGAGGTCTGCAAATCTATTTCTTAATGCACAGACAGGATGACAGCTCTCTGGCATTAAGTAAATAGAAACCTATATAACACATTCAATGATACATACTAGACTTCAACACAGAGGTGGGATGACAGCCCCTCTAATGCTAAATATCAAGAGCACATGAACAAATGCATAACAAGCACAGCCTAGAACAGAGTAGAAATGGAAAGTGAGCAATTAACAACAAAAGAAGCTTGTATTAGCTGAAAATGAAGACCAGATGCTGCAAGTATCAAAGTAGTTACAGTCTCCATAAGTTGAACCTTACATCAAAACAACAACCATCAACCCTGATTACATCTGTGTTCTCGGTATATATAGAGGTTGATTACAAAGATATGCTGATATTCTATGCGTGGAGGGGTCATAATGGACCACCAACTGCTTTAACTGTCTGATGGAGTCTTTAGTAAAATTTGCTTGCTACAATGAATGAATTTGATCTTTTCGGATGCTATGTTGTCCTTCTCGAACAGGTGGAGCGTATTATGGATGCAATTCCATAACTAATAAATGCGTTTAACTGCTGAGGCTGGTCCTTTTCTTCTCGGCCACTCTCTTTCTTGAATGCAGTGGTTGAGAAGTTACTGCATCGAGTACATGAATGTAGGCCACCTTCCTCCTTCATATGCATGGCATGACCCGTGTGTGTTGACTGCATGGCGGATGTATGAGCGGGCGAAGAATAGATATCGGCCGTTGGATCGCAAATATGGACGACAGAGATCTCTTGGCACGGAGTATCGGGTGGAAACGGAGGCAAAATGATTGTGAGCCGTCAACTCTTGCAGATGGATGGCAGAGATCGGCTTATAGGAACATGAACAGACAAACGTGAGCCGTTGGATCGTGGTCAGACAGATCTGACGACTATCGGGTGGAAGACGAGACAGGCGGTAAGTGGTATGTATCACACCGCTTACGGGGGTCGAATGGTAATCATATGCGGGTGCACGATCACAATCAGCGCTCAACGCGTGGCAGATGGGACCAGCGGAAAACCACTTTCGCCGCGGGTTAATGTGCAGGCATCTTGCGGGCACGGGAGGTGTGAATGTCGTCTGATCGCGCGGCAAACGATCGGACGGCGAGGAAATAAACAGGGTTTAGTGCGCAGGGGAAAAAGGTTTTGGTGGCGGGGACCGTTCGATCAGGATGATCAATGATTGTAATCAAAGGACGATGAAGGGTTGTGGAAGCGCAGGGTCATGTGATCGTAGAGGCTCATATGGGCACGGGTTCATGGGTTAAGTGCCCGCGGCTTAAGGTTTGAAAGGGCGATTTTACAAAGTTTATAGGAAAAGCAGAGGGAATAGAACTGAAGGAGGATAAGAGGGATAGGGGAAGGAAGGAGATAGCGACCTATGTGGAGTCCTTTTGCGCATAATCAATTAGACCAAGCCTGTACCTGACCTCAGAAAATGATCACTGAGTAGCAGAGCTAACATTCACATTAACAGTAAACCCTTAAAAATAATCCAAATCCTGTTACAATCCTTCATGCTAGTTTATCATTTGGTTTCTCATTATTTTGTTTCTAAGATGGAACACTTGAAGAAAGAAACTAACAATCAATTCCTTAGTGAGGAGCACACAATGATCTCTTTGATTTCGGTGGGAACAAGTGTCAAATAATACACAAACTCCTCAACATTTTTGTTGTAAGATAAGTGTTGACAAATGTACATGAATGTATCAAAATAATTAACAGCATAGTTAAAACCTCAAATTCATTTACAACCCTTAGGAAACAAACTGTTGTTCAGAAATGCATCTAGATAACTAGCAACAAAAGGTAAAACATAATGTATTTTTTATAGCCCTCTAGATAACAAAAAGCTAAAACCTACTATATTTTTGGCAACCCTTCAAAGTTTGGACCATACTGATCCTACCGGCCATTCATGTCTTGACAACGCTCTTAAGCCACTTTGGAAATGAAACAGAAGAAACCCCTGCTCAATCTAAAAATAAAAACTTAATAAAAAATTCACAAATGCTAGTTATGATCATTTTATACTTTAAGGAAATTTAAGGATTATTTCAAATAGTGTCATTTGAATTAGTAAAATGATATATGTTTCCTATAAGAAACCATCCATTTTGCATGATGTTATGTAATTTTCATCCTAAAACCTGCAAATTTTGTTATTCTCTTAAAATAGCTCCCAATGTTCTTTAAGAAAATCATTACCCTTGAAGTCGCTCACCGAGGTTCTTTAAGAAAATTATTTACCCTTGCAAATGCCCAAGTTTAGGGGCCGGTTGCCAAGCTATTCAATCTAATTGAAGTACCACTACAAAATGACAGTCAAGCGACCCTATGACAGTTATTATTCTTCATCATGGGGTTGCATACAGAACGAAATTGTCATTGTCGAACTTAAAATAAACCAAAAAACTGCTAACCCTAAATTTATCAGACCCTGATTCTTTTAATGAGACCCCCGAAAAAACACATGGAAAACCACAGTCTATTCCAGAATAGTCTTTTTACTTAAAAACTAAGATTGAAGACCCAATACATTTTTCGATGACTAAAATGTATAGCCAGGAATGGCTGACTTAAGACAACTTCATTAAAAATATTGGGTATGAAACCTCAAACTAAGAAGAAAACATGAAGATATGAACCTCGCGTCTAGAGAAATATTTTGGACCAGAAGGATAGTGGGAAGAGTGGAGCGCATGTCTCTAAACCTATCTCGCTCCCTATATTGATCGCTCTCCCTGCAATCCTCGTAACGTCTTCTATGAGGAGGGCTTTGGCTCCTCCTGGTGATGTCGCTTCTGCTACGTCTCCAATTTCCTCCCATTTCACCCCCTGCAGAACTGTTTGATACGAATCAAATGTGAGAGAATCTATGAACAAGTATTTACACAGATAGTTTTGCACAGATAGCTTTGCTCTATTGCTTGTTGTGGCTATCTAGCTGATGTGTCAAATGCTTTCTTGCAAGTATTGTGACAGTCCTTGGCTTTACAAATGGAGAGAGGGCAAACGAATGAACGTGTGTGGGATAATAATGGCTTATCTCAATTCTTTAACTCACATTAAATTGATATAAATTAAGATTATACATAAATCATTTATAAATTAGGTAATTATTTATTATTAAATTGGGATTTTATATAAATTATTTATTCATGTTAATTTATAGTGATTTTTAATATATTTTTGTTAAATAGAATTATTTGAATTATTATAGTATCAAGATTTTTGTTGATTTTTCTATTATTATATTTTAATTCGCTTTAAACATGTTTAAAATATGCTTTCATCTTCATGTGTGGAGGTTATCTACTTGCATATTTAAAGAGTTGTTTTTACCTTTATATGTGGAGGTTATCTATTTGCATATTCAAAAAGTTTTGATGTAGCTTTTGCCTTAAAAAATGACTATTGTGACTCTGATGGTGAGAAAGTAATCTATAAATAGAGTTAAGAGTTATTTAGAATAAATAGGAGATTCTTTCCCATTATCTATGACTAATCTTTGAGAGATTGGGTATACATTCCCTAATTATCACATAAACAAGAGTTTAATCTTGCATTTAGTGTTTTATCTCCATGGAGGTTCGCTAAACAAAGGGAATACCTCCTCCTATGTGAATTTGATTATCTCTCCCTCTCAAAGGATTGCTAAACATTAAGAATTGAATCTTCATTACTTTAAAGATGCAGTCTTGTCGAATATACCAAAAACGTAGTAGGATTCTTTCATTGTGCACAAACTCAAGTACATGTTAGAGGGAAGTATTCCTCTATGGATGGTTAACAAGTTGAGCAATAGCTACAATCAAATGCTTCGATCTATCTATTTTATGTTCTCTAGTCATCATCTAAAGAGGTCAAGAATCAAATAAATTCCAACCTAACTTCTAACTATATAGTAAGCTTGTACTTTAGAGGTTCTATTATTGTAAAATTTGACAATTATGGAAGTTGTGGCAAGGTCTTGGAGGAGGGACTGTCATTTTGGAGCAAATCTAGACTCTTTTTAAAGGATAGTTTCTAAAATTGAATCCATCTTCAATGTTTGTCTCTTCAATCCCACTCTAGATTTGAATTTTTAATATCCCCCTACTTATTTTGGGATGAGAAAACCTTTCAAAAGCTAACATAAATATATTGGGGATGTATAACAAGATACAAACCAATCATGGAAGGTAATACACACATGTGCTAAAATTTGCATTGAAGTTGACTTGCGCAAGGGTATAGCAATGCATATTTAATTAAAAATTCGTGATTTTAACAACCCATCCATTTGATTACAATAATGATACTTTATGTGTATCTATGTGCAAAGAGAATATACTCAAGAAACACCTTCCCAACAACAAAATGATTATAAGAAAAATTGAAAAATAATAGCTAATGGGTGGTAGAATTGAATAAAGAATCAAATATCATGAAAGAAGAGGTGTCCAAGTTTATTCCCAATAAAAAATTCTATGACACCCTCCAAGGAGTGTGTTATTAAGAGTGACACAAACATGATCATGGATTACATGCCAAAATCTTATGGGAAAAACAGGAAGCAACATTAATGAGATATTATGGATTTCAAAGAGAGTTCATTTTATTCAATCCAGTGGAAGCAAGGTAGTTGGTGCTACTTGAGCCTCCCTAAGATCTAAATAAATTGGTTGAAAGCAAGAAATCTAAAAGAGAAATGCAAAGAAACGAATATTGAGTTGTTAATATGTTGAGAAGTATTTTTAATCATTGGAATTTAGTCTTCAAATCAAAGGGACCATATAAGAGTTCTACCATTTTCTATTGCACATGTTTAGAGATACTGAATTCTAGATGAATTGAAAATTTTTGAGATTTGTGTCCAAGAGACCTTGAAATAAAATAAAATGATCTAGTTTCTTTGCAATATGAGCATTTCTTCGTATATCATTAGGCAAGTTGGCATAGGCTTTGTAGGGAGGATATCACAAATGCCAATGTCATCAAAAAGGTCTATAAAGAACTTAGAGAGAGGGTCTTCCTGACCATATGGATCCCAAACTTAAAAATCCCCCAAAGAGAAATTGAAATCTCCCTTGAGCATAATGTAACTTGTTACCGCTCAAACTAGCGGGGATCCTAAAAGTGGATCCTTGAAGGGTTACTACTAGCCTAAGGGCAACAATGGACTGATAGCCCACTGTCACCTTGGCTAAGGCTCCCTTCTCTTTACACATTTTCACTGATTGGAGGAGACCCATTATGATAAGGATCACGAAATGGATGGACCAATGATAGGGTGAGAGGTGATCCTAGAAACCTATTCACAAGAGGGGCTCAAATATGTGGCTTGGAAGACAAGATGTAAGGCTATTTGTGAAGGGCTTGGGGAAAATTTATAGGGTTAGGTTTTAGGTATGTACCTTATAAATGAGATCCCTATGCCCTATAACTCTTGTCAAAACTTGGGTTCCATGTGATCTTTGAAGAATTAACCTTGACAGTGCATGGGACCACACAGGACCAAGTGGACCCGAGGTTTAGTTAAGGGGATAGGATTTAGCAACCAATGATATGCTTGACCTAATTAGGGAGGGGAAAGGGATCAATGAAAGAAAATGCAAGGATACAAACGATTTTTCTAGTCTAATGGAAACCAAGGGAAAGAATTGGTCTTTGAGCTATGGCTTGTGATATCTCAAGATCCCACCATCAAAACCTCATGAAAGTTTGGAGGGCTTATTGAGGAAACAAATGTATGCGTATGTATTGATTGTATGCATATGGTGTCACAGTCTCAAAGCTATGCATGGTGAACTCTTATCTAGTGGGTATTTGATCCAACCTTGTGAAGGTAGAGGGGCATTAGTCATTATGGTTGATCACATGACTTAGAGGCTTCAATGTACCTGAATCACTTCATACCTTATATGAGTCATCTACAAATTTGTGAGCATACTTTTCAGATTTATGCATAAACCATGTGAGGGACATTGGTTTTTTGCAAAAAGAGTTATGAGATACTTAAAGGGGACTCAAGAGCACATCAGACAACAAAGAGCTTATTATTAGCACAAAGGATCCATCATGCAACCACTGAAACAGATGCATGCAGCAGCAAAAAGCACCTCACAGCAACCATTTGACTTCAGGTACGTGACTAAAACTTGTTCCTCTATTGCATGAATCTAATTGAAGAACTGCATGAACGAATGGAGTGGTGGGATTAAGCCAATAGTTCCTTGTCCAATTCTCTAGCAATCAGCCAGGAATCATGCAGCGTACGTGTTAGACAACTCACGTGAAAATTAAAAAAAAAAAAAAAAAACAGACAGTGGTAGAGGCTTTAACTCCAGTGCAACTGATTAACAAGAAGAGGACATGCAGCTCATCACAGCATTGTCGTCTGCATGTGGCCACGTACACCTGGCCACCTCACTCCTTCAACACAAATCACGCAGCAATTAAAGAAGGCTCGGCTGAAACTCACAAACTGTTGTTCATCTGCACTTGCCACATCCTCAACTGAAGTATGCACAAAACAATTAACTAGTCATCCTCCACCAGTTTCTCTACCTGTCTTCAAGATTCTTCTGCGTATCAGGCTCGCTCAGAGGCGCAGGGGCACTCTACAGGCGTTTCTACAGGAAGTCTTCTACAGGAAACACAGAAAACAACCATGTAGAAAGAAAACCTGGGATTTTTGGTGAATTTCAAGCTCCACACAAGGTAGGATCGGGGAAACTTCTTTGTGCATGATTTGTTGGTGCAAAATGGTGAATTGAACACGACATTAAATTGAAAAATGAGAGTAAAAAGTCTGCCTGTGCATTGAGAACAGTGGAAGCCTGCCTGCATGATTCAGTGAGTTTACCCATTCTTTTCTTCTGCTTCCAAAATCTCCTCATCAGTTTTAAAAAGAAAAAGAAGAAAATAAAAAAATTCCCTTGCAAGGAAGACATGCAGCAGACCAACCTGTGTGTGGAAAAACCCGAATTTACATATCTATCAATGTGTGAGAAAACCAGTGTCCTTATGCTCTGATCTGTGAAAACTTTCTTTCATAAACAGACAGACCAATTCGAGGTGACAACAGTTTTAACACAAGGGAATTACTGCCATTTGATGTTGTAAAGAGCACATGAAAAATTCCTTCTTGGGTTAAAAAAAGACCGAATTCAGTTGTCCTCTATTTCAGTGATTGACTGTGTTTTTTCCACTTGAGCATTTTCTCTTTTTTTGGTTAAAACACAAACTCAACACCATGCCAACTGAAGAAATTGAGAAGAACATTGATGAGGGAGCACAAGACATGCAAACAGAGGGCAAAATAGAGGAAGAACAGAAGGAAAAAGAGGAATTTGACATGACCGCTGAGCATGAGACAGAAAAGGAGACAACAACAAAAACAGAGAGGGAGAAAAAGGAAAAAAGGCTGGAAACAAGGCCAAGAAAGCCCAAATGGGAGTTGTCACACCCAAGGCAACCACAACACAAGTCAAAGAGCAGGCACCCCCAGCTATGCAAGCCAAATCAGGGAAAACTGCTTCTACAGGACTTTCTATAGGAAGTCTGGGGAAAGGGCAGCAGAAGGAGAAATTGGCCGAGATTTTAGCTAGGGAGGCAGCAGTTGTGCTGGCCACCCTAAGCACATCCCCCAAGCAGAAGGAGAAGTGAAAGAGGGAGCCTTCCATGTATTTTAAGGCGAGAAGGAGCACACGGATCAAAGTGGGCAGACCCAAACCACAGACAAAGGAGAAAATTTTCATTAAGGACACAAAAGCTAAACAAAAGGAGGAGCCTCCTTCAAGGATGTCCATCACCTATGAATGAGGAAGCCAAAAACCTTCACTTGGAGAGAGAGAATTCAGATAATGGACTCAAAGACAGTTCTACAGGATGCTGAGACAGTTCTACAGGAAGTTGAGAATTCTCTAGGAAAAGAAGCACAGGCAGTGGGAAGAAGCAGGGAGAAAAGCATGGTTTCATGACTAAGAAGAGAAAATCACTTCAGAAGCTTAACATGACAGGGAGACCACCAGGGTCATCAAAGATGAGGAGATAGATTGGTTGCTCAGAGGATGAGCAACACTTTCAGTAGGGGGTGATGATGAGCCCCAAAAATGGATAATTATTTGGGCTCATTCAACCTCCTAATTCAACTCAATCCACCATTCTCATTAGTTTATTGCATGTTTTTGATTATATTTATGCTAATAGAGTGAACTGGGTTAGTCATTATGCCAACAAGTCTAATGTGTGCTTTGTGTAGTCTTTTTGGTCAATTTGGAGACAAAATCAAGGGTTGAAATGAGCACTTGGCAGCCAAATTCATGGAGAGGATTTTTAGGAAGGTGTTCCCTTCATTTATGGGCCCTTACCTAGAATTCTCCACCATCAGCTCGGAGTTCAAGGGCCACCAAATCAATTATCACAAGGGCAGCCAAGCAAGTCAAGTAGGATTGCTATTAACTACAAGTTTTGGGTAGCCGAGTCCCTAAAGTTTAGGAGGACTGTTGGGGTCCTCAATTTGTATAAATAAGAAGGCTTAGGGCCTCATTTTTGTTAGCCAGTAGTTAGTCACTTTGTAGGTAGAAGTTATCTAGCTTGTAATTCGATTTTAGTCAGTAGATTAGCTTTGCATATTCAGCACATTTTCAAGCTTTCCCTTGTGGACAGTTTTGATGTAACTCTTCTTTTCTTTCTCAATAAAGATGAACCCAGCTTTGCACCAGCTCTAAATCTCTCTTAGGAGGTTGTAGCTCTTGGGGTTGGGCCCATCTCAAGTGCCCAGTACCTCCTTTGTTTATCTTTATGTGTCTTTGCTGCATTCTTAGAATAAAATCTGCTATTTGGATTTAAATCTTGTTTTGTTATTGAGGTTGTTTTTGATGAGTAAAATAGCTTTTCATGCTCAGCTTTAGTTGATAGGTTGTTAACAGAGAAAGCTTCAAGAAAAGGGCCATCAAACATTTGTGGTTTCACCTCTCCCTCAGTGGGATCAGGAGCTATGACTAGGATGACTTTGCTTCCCACAAAAACACTGATTTTGCTTTGCCATGCAATCACTAGTGTTTGATCTTCATGTTTAGAAGTTGGTTACAAGTTCAGACTTTCGTTTGCTTAGTTGCATGAGTTAAAATACATGGTTTCATTGCAGGTCACACTTATGTTCATTCTCTTTACTGACAGCTAGCAAATTAGGTCAACGTAACTACGTCTTTGAATTTACAAGTCTTTGTTGGTTCAGATTGGAAAAACGACTTGCAGAGCACCTGTACCACTCATTCATCTCCTTATTCTCCATCAGCACCATCCACTCAACCCTCTACTTAGAATCCTTACCTCACGTTTGCCACATTTTCTCACACAACCCTAGTTTTTGTACATGATTGTTTCAGCCTTCTTTGAGCCAACTTAGCTATCTACACCTTCTCACCACTCCATCCACCAGTTCCTGGGCCACTTCAGACCCCTAGCCTACCTCCATATCCATTCATGCATCTTCCCTCACTCACCCATCCTCCAAGATCCAATTTTTAAACATCCTGTAGAAATTTCTGAACATCCTGTAGAAATTCCTGAAACATCCTGTAGAACCCCTGCAGACTTCCTGTAGAAGCTCACGAATGAGGTTTCTTGATAGCCAAACTCTGTGAAACTCTCTGGAAGGGTGTTAGGGACCCCTTAGGCCCTCTCTGAACCTTCCCAACCTCTTCCAAGCATTTCCTCTCACCAATCCACCTCTGCACAGTCAAACACAGTTAAATTGTATGCATGATAATTGTGACAACTTAATCAAAAATACAAAAAGATGTTTTCTTCAGATAGAAGTAGTTTAGACACATGTATTTTACCTTCCTAGAAGTAATGGCATCTCTTTCAGTAGCTTGCATCCTCTTTTTTGCATCAGTAGGGCTAGCTGGTAAAATTAGGGTTTGCTAGGGTTTGCATTTCCTTTCCGCTTTTCGCTTCTTTCTGCAAGTAGATTAGCCTCCTTTGAGTTAGCTTTCATCCATCAATTAAAAAGCTTCTTCTAAGAGCTCATAGAAGTTGGCTTAAGCTCCTAGCGGACTTGTGCCAGCTGACCAAGTGACAGCTGCGGCAAGAGCTAGTACTTGTGCATATAGCACCGTCGCTTCCAAGTTTGTTACGAACTACCGGGTTGATAAAATTAAAGAAGGGAGTCCTGGGAGTTGCAACATTATTGTTGCAATACCGGGGCCCACCAATTATGTTGTTTATGTGATAGATAAGTATTTTCCACCTGCGTGTCCATTGAGACCGTCTCTCTAGCACTGTAATTCTATAATGGTTAGTAATGGCAGCAAAAATACATGTACAAACTACTTGCAATATGTTTCAACATATATTTTTCTAAGTTGATATTCAGATCTGTCATTAGGTAATGGAGAAATTTTGCACTGATTTTCCAAACTATTTATCATTCATAATTTTAAACCCTCATCATATAGACTATATCAACAAGCTCATCTGCTCTCCAAGGTCACCTTCAAATAATTAGGAGGTTGAGAATAAAGGAGTGTTCTCCAAATAGATGTTTTGACCTCAGAGTGCAAGGTACCAATTGTGCTTTCCACATACTCTCGAGGTGGGACATTCCTTCAACCAATCTAACAAACTCTTCAAAATAGAAACATGTGCCAAGATGGTAGCTCTCATTTAATAAATCCATATCTATTTATAAGGAGGTCATGATAAGCTCATTAGATTATACTTATAATGGTTGTTCCAACTTACACCTCAAGCCTTGAAAATTCTCTTTCTAAATTCAACTCAGCTGGTAATCCTCTCAACATTGCCTCAATTATGGTGGATGTTTAATGGTTTAAAACAGGTCTAAATCGGTGCATTTCTATTCTCAAACCGCTTGATTCATCTTCCAAATTATGCTGAATCTAATGATAAATATTAGCATAAATGATTCCCTCCAACATACTCCCATAAAAGCACTTAAAGTTGGGCTAGTGCTTTCATTCCCTCCAAAAATCTAACAATTTTGAAAATACATCTCAATTTTTTAATTTATATATTTTACTAAAAATATATTTATATTATCAAGACAATTTTTTTTAAATATATAGAATTAATATATATTGAATCAATAAATTTTGATTAACACATTAAATTAAACAAAATAAAATAATTAATAAATATTAAATCAATAGATCCTAATTAACACATTAAAATTATGTAATTATTACATAAATCAAAAATCGATCAGGCACTTTTCAAACAATTTGGTGGGAAATTTTCAAATTTCAAGCGCTTCTAGAACAATTTGGTGTTGAAGCATTTTGGGACACTTTTCAGCGAACAGATAAACCGTTCGAGGAGCATTAGCTGGTGCACACATTTACATATAGATGATTAACTCCACTATCCTCGAGGAGTATCGTGGAGCATTAACAGGTGAGGTGCTTTTGGCAATAACCCTTCCACACCATAAGACATGTTTACAAGCTATGTAGTTATAGCCATTCCTTCCGCGAGGCCCAGTCTTCCATGGATTTTGCAAGGCTTGATCTTCCATGGCTTTTTCCTAAAACAGGTATTTTTTTTCTTCTTCTCAAAAATTAGCTGTTTGAATAAATTATCATCTCTAGTAGGTGAAAACAGAAAACATTTCTCCGGCCTCTCCTTAAGAAGGATTATGCTTTTTCCCTGCAGAAAAGATAGGTGGTAGAACTGCAGGGCACTTCAATTGACTAATTTTCCTTTAAGTTAGATTGAATGCACAAGAAATTTCTCCCTGTAATGGGAAATGTAATGCTCGAGACAATAACAAGGGTCCAACTAATTGACCCGAAGTTTAACCTTCAAAAATACGACACTAGACAACCTGAACTTTAACCCTACTTTCGGAACAGGACACCACGCAGAAGGCACACCATTCTAGATATGCTCTTTAGTAGTACATGCCACCCATACCATCTCTCATACCTGGGACTTCCTTCTTATCCTTCAGAATCACAACAATGATGCACTCTGTTGTGGTTAACAATGAAGACACACTTGCAGCATCAACCAAAATAGCTTTGATCACTTTCAGGGGATCAATAATCCATGCCTTCACCTTATCAATGTATTCACCTTAGTCAGCATCGTAGCCAAGGTCAAGATTATATTGCTCAGTAATTTCCCAAAAATCACTGCACCTTCCACACCAGCATTTGTAACAATCATACATGAAAACATCTTCAATCGTATATGCAATTTGACCTTCCTGAGGCAGTGTTCGCCATTTTTTCCTCGGGCGGGGTTTGGACCCTTTCCTGAAGTAATTTGGGCCGTCACTTCCTTATTTTTATGTGATGCCAATTCATGCAAATCTGTAGACTAAAATATAACATTCTTGACAATATCTTAGAGATCGTTTTCTTTCAAAAAAAATGTTACCTTGGGTTTTGATGGCACCTATCTGGAGGCACCATCTAATTTGTCCTCAAATCTGAGACTTGATGCTACCATCTCTGAGATCTATTTTACAAACTTTTCAGATATGAAAATAAAACAACAAAAATATACCCACAAGAGTGGTTAGTCCTTCAAGCAACAATAATGAAACCCTCTAATTATTGGTCTTTGATTCTGGGAGTTGATCTATTGTTGTAAACCCTTGAGGATCTCAACTAGAGATGATCCTCTTATACCATGTAAAATTTTTCTAATTCAATAGGACAACTATCCTGTGTTTCTTTCTCAAATAACTCTTATCTTGAATTACTTTAATAACTGAATAAAATTTTGAACACGCAACAGTCACACATATAACTGAAAAACCTAAACAGTGGACTCAGAATAGCTTTTCAAGTACACACATAATTTTTTCCTTCAAATCAGCTTATCATTAATGATCAAAATTTACAAGGACATGTCAAAATTGAGGTTTTCAGCTTCCTAGACACTCAGATCTGCTCTATCTCCTTGTTGGATACTCAAACCCACATTTTACTAAATCGTTGTACAACACTGTTCAATATGGATTCTGATCTAACCTTGGCCCCTCTGTTATGCTTTGAATCTACACAGTTGATCTTTCTCTAATCTCTTGTATTTTTGATGTCCAAAAATGTTTGCATACAACTTCTCTCATCTTGTTCTATTTATGCTCTCAGACTCTAATTGAGAAAATTAATCTCCCCTATCTTAGCAACTAATCTCTTTAATCTGAGCAACCACCTTTTCTCAACAATTATGTGTACAACTAAGATTATATTAAATACAAATCACTAATATTCCGAAAATATCTAGAATATTTCACTTAGATTTTTAAGAGTTAGGAGATCTAGTGAAATTGATCTTTCACTTTTATTTACTAAGTGAAATTACAAGATGGTATTATTTCACAGTTTTACTAGGTGGTCACCAAACGTTTTCTTGAACCACTTCTCACACATTCACACCTTACATGTGTAAGAAGTTCCTACATGAGTTAAACTTATCGACATACCCTATATACCTTGTACCTAGTTCCAAATCAAAGCAAAGGTCTTAGCAGAATGCCATTTCTCACATGCTGCTAGTCACACTAGCTTCTTTAAGACATATAACAACAAGAGTAATTTCTTTTAGAATGGACTCTAATAAGAGGTGAAAAATATTTATTGCTTCATGTGAGACTTTTAGAGGAATAAAACAGAGACTGTGAGAAGTACAGGACTAATGCATGCCTTTCCCATTCCGAATAAAAGGTGAGAATCCATTAACATTGTCTTTAGAAGTTTGCCTCAGGCCAAAGGGAAAATCTCCATCTTTGTTATTTCTAGGGTGCTACTAAAAAATTCTCACACGTTGAAATATTCATGCCACATGTTTATAGGCTTCATGGATTTAAGAAAAATTAATTTGGTGTTAGAAGAGCCAACCAGGTTTAAAGAGAAATTTAAGGCAGAATGGCAGCTTTAGGGTAACAAAAATTAGTGGGTTATAAAAAAATTAATTGAAATTTTAACAAATAAAGTTTATATTTGTGTAAAATTGGTTATCCCACATGAAAGAGATAAGTGAGCCTAACTGAAGGCCTTTAGACGAGCTCTTAACTCTAATACAAAAGTATATTTGGGAATGTTTT